>JAQSUU010000731.1:2890792-4336188 GCA_038087645.1 Saccharum hybrid cultivar R570 | reverse complement strand
AATTAACAGACACGTGTGGCCATTCCAGCGGTAGTACGTAGCGGGCTCCATACAAGGAACAAACAAACAACTAGGAGTACTCTTTTCTGTTGTCAAAAAAAAAAACTAGGAGTACTCTTCCTTTCTTTCTCGCTCTTTGTTAAAAAGAAAAGCTGGTCCATCATTCATATATAGCGAGCGAGCGAGCGAGCTGTATATGGGTCTCGCTCATCGTCGTCTCAGCTTTTGCTGCAGGCAGGCAGGCAGTGGTAGGGCCACGGCGTGCAGCTGCGCGCATGTGCAGTAGCTAGCTAGCTATAGCGCGGACGGAGTATCGCGATCCGATCGATCGAGTAGGCAGCTAGCAGAGTGAGCGCGCGCGGGGCATTCGATTCCATCCATCGAGAGACCGATCGATCGAGCAGCTAGCAGGTAGCAGCGGATCGGATCGATCGCGGTATGATGGGTCGGGGCGACTCGGCGGCGTCGGCGCCGTTGCTGGAGAAGACGGCAGCGGCTGCGGCTGCGGAGGCGTCGGAGGCGGGCGGCGGGTACTGCTACGTGGAGGGGTGCCCAGGCTGTGCCGTGGACCGGCACAAGGCGGCGAACCCGGGCATCCCCTACGCCAACTTCATCTACGTCTGGATCGTCACCCTCTGCACAGGTACGCGCGCGCGCGCCCGCCCGCCAATCATCGCCATGCCATCTCATGTTTGTAGTGTACACCTCTGCGCCTGCCATGCGTATGTACGTGCTTACCTTGGATCGATATATTTCCCTGGCCGGCGGCGGCGGCGGTGGCGGGTGCGGGTGGCCTAGCTTGTTCTTCGATTCTCTCTCTTTCTCCCTCCACTAGACTTTAGCTCCGTCAAAGCCGCCAGCGAATTGCAGCGAGCCATCCACGTATATTTGGAGCATTGTCTGTCTAAAAGCATCTCTAAAAATATTTTTAAATCTTACTCTCTAAATCATTATTTAAAGAGTCATTTACATAAAAATCGTTCTCTATATCTTTTCACTTTCCAACAGTTTTTCTATATCTTATGCGTACTCTGGAGAGCCATTCTAATCTTCTATTTTTGCTAGCGAAAATTCTAGAATAGAAGATGGCTATATCTAGATAACCATTTAGAGAAACTGTTGGAGGATAATTTTTCACCAAATCTCTATTCCTAATATTTAAACATTTAAAAAGGATACAGAAAGTCTCTCGAAGATGCTCTAATTTTGAGCTATCTGTTTTATAGCTCTAGCAAACAATTTGCCTTAACCGATCATGTTATATGCCTTTTTCTTTAATTGTGCAAGCCCTGGAACACCAAGTAGTATGATTGGGTTTTATAACTATCACATGATTTTTAAAAGAATGAATGTGTCGATTCTTTTCTTGTTGAACAATGCAAAATCCAATTAACAAATATCTAAAAATCCAAAAAGTCATCAAGCCACGTTGGTTAAAATGCCGTGCGTCGCAATGCAATTACACGACGTGACATTGCAATTAGTAATTAAGAAAAACCACACGGAATAATATAAAACTCTCGCCCATCGACGGGAATGGACGAATGGTCCAGAGGATCGCGGAAGCTGTGTGGAAGGAGTAAGGAATTCCAGCAAGCAAGCGAGAGCGAGCGATCGAGCAGGAAGGAGCAGTCTGTAGTCGCGATGGGCAAGTCGGATTTTGGCATCTCT
The DNA here is from genome assembly GCA_038087645.1 of Saccharum hybrid cultivar R570. Lineage (NCBI taxonomy): Eukaryota > Viridiplantae > Streptophyta > Magnoliopsida > Poales > Poaceae > Saccharum > Saccharum hybrid cultivar. Next base: position 4,334,517 of record JAQSUU010000731.1, on the reverse strand, counting down.
GATTAATTCCGATCCGTCCACGGCACATGCATGTACCGTCCGTCCGTCACATGCATGATACCGTAACAGCATCCGTGTCCGTGTCGTCGTCCTCTACTGCCGTGCGGTGCCGCCGTCCATCAAAATCAAAAATCAAAACCTGGATCTGTTGTCGGGTTTTCTGGTTCAGCTTTACTACCTCCGGTACATGCATGCATCCTCGCCAGAAAAAGGTTAATTATTGTGCTGGCTGCGCATGCAAAGGTTAATTATGTACTTGAGCGCTACGGAAATAACAATAATATATACTCCCTCTTCCCATGAAAACATGCACCTATATAGGTCGCGTGCTAGAAAAAGTAGTTCATATTTGATCAAGTTTCTAGTAAATAGTATTCATATTTATGGCTCTAAATTAATTTAATATAAAAATACATTTTATAATTAATCTAATGATATTTACTTGATATCATAAATATTGATACTTGTTTATCCATAATTAGTCAAACTTATAAGATACTAAAACGTGATACTATACTAAAATTGTATATTCTCCTAGACGAAGGGAGTAATATAAGTAACAAAACCACCGCATGCAGACACGTTTGGCCATTCTAGCGGTAGCGCCGTAGATCGTTCAATATATCGATCAGCTAGCAGCGGCGGATCGGATCGATCGATCCATATGATGGGTCGGGGCGACTGGTCGGAGCAGCAGTCGTCGGCGGCGGCGGCGCCGTTGCTGGAGAAGACGTCGGCGGCCGCGGAGGCATGCAGCAGCAGCACCGGGTCAAAATCACGTCTCCAAGTGAATACGGAGTAACAACTAGTAGTAACTAGTTCCAAAAAAAAAATCACGTAACAACATTTACAACTCTAATAAGTTTAATATAAAAATATATTGATTGATTATTTTTATAATATTCTATAAATATTATTGTTCGAGTATATATTTAGTCGAGGTTAAAAAGATTTAACCTCTACGAGAGACGAGAAGAGTATTTTTTTTACGGGACAAAGGGCGCTCCTCCAGTACTACCCCTGATAATCAGACAGGTGGCCACGAATCGCGTGTGCATACGGCGTGCGCGAGTCAATTTAGCTGCATCCATCTCCGTCCATCCATCCATCCATTCGTCCAAATTTATTCTTTCCATCTCCATCCATCATCCATCCATTCGTTCATTTCTTCTTCAGTAGTAGTAGTATAGTACTAGTACTTGCCAACTGCCACCATCAGCATGTGCTATTGCGCAGCACAGCATTGCCGCTCGCTCACAACGACTTGTACATACATTCGTCTGTTATTGACTTATTGGTAATAAAAAGGACCTTTATATAGTTTTGTATACTCCTCAAAAAAAAAAGCAAGAAGTATATACATAAGTAAAAAAAGAAAAAGAAAAGGAATTCTAGAGGTGATGTTTTTTTTTCCTCCTTGTCGGGCGGGCCCGCATGCTCCGTCGAACCTGCGCTCTGAGCCAAGCCATGGCGTGATGCATTCGGTGCTGGGGCCCCAGGCAGTGTGTCCTCCTCCTCCAACGGACAAGTGGGTAGGTCCGTCGTCCGGGGACCGGAGGAGGAAGAGAAAGAGAAAGAGAGGTCGCGCGCCGTCCCATGCCGTCCACACCGCACGAATCAGCTACCACCACCCCGAGCCAAAGGCAATGATGCATTGATGGCCCGATTCCCGACGCGGGAACTCGGACGGACGCTCAGATTCGCGCCAGTTGGCGCTGCCGCTGCCGCGCCCGGCGCCTCCCTCCGTCTTGGTTGGGTTGGGGTCCCGTACCACCGTCCACCCACCACCACCACCAGAACGGGTGCCTAGGACGAGAAAATTGCTATTATAGGACGTGAAACAATGGGCTTCGTTATTATAGGATTCTAAACGTTGATTTCGCTAAAACGACCTTTGAAGCGTTGCCACTTTGTTATACATGACATTTGGCCTCTTTAATCACTTTTCTCAACTCAAATACATGTATTTTGCCATGATGTGACCGTATTGCCCTCAGGGCTTGAACTGACGTGGGATGGGGCTGCTGGCCACGGCCTTGGCTGGCTGGCCGGCCGCCACCTGGGCATGGCTGGCCGTGGCCTTGGCTGGCTGGCTGGCCGCCATGTACAGTTTAATACATGTAATATAAATTATCAAAGATGATGCATACACAAACGAGCTCATCTCAAAGGATGATCCATACACAAACGAGCTCATCTCATAAAATCATGATTATAGCATAAATAAGTTCATCTTAGAAGACCATAATTTAGTTCCAAACGAGATCCAAGTCATATAAAATAAAACATGAGTTTACATCTCATCACAAATAAAATAATTCATCCAATGTGAAGTTTTCTCTTTGGAGTCATCTTTTTGGGTGGAGCCGCCGTAGGCATCCTCATAGGACTAGTGGTGTCGGTTTGCGAAGAGGTGCCCTCTCCTAACAACATCGCAAGCTTGCTGCACATAGATGGAGTAAATAGATCGAGCTTAGAGCATTGACCACTTAGATGCACAGTAAACAAACTTGCATATTTAAACTGACTTGTACAGTAAATAGATGCATTGAATATAATATATTTAAACTGACTTGTACAGTAAATAAGTCAATATTCCTTACCCTCTAGTCGGCCTCCGTGGGGTGCTAGGTTCGGCCATTACCTTTGCACATCAAGAACTGGAAGATTGTACTCTACTGCCGGATGAGGAACAGTGGGCAGCAACGATCTCGCTAGGGCTAGAGCACTGGACATGGGGGCTTCTGCCGGCGCGTCCAGACCTTCTGCTACTGCCGCATCCATGCTGTCACCCGGCGCAGGCAGGCCAGAAGCCGGTGCGGCTAGGCCAGAGGTCGTCGTGGACATGGCTAGGGCGGCCATGCCTTGGTTGGCCATGCCTAGGGCAGCCTGGACTTCGGGGGCCGCGGCCATGTCCAGCCCTTGGCCAGCCGACGTCGTGCGTTGGGCGGCCGCCGTGGCTAGCCCTAGGTCCACCGGTGTGTGGGCTTGGCCGGCCCGCTCGTCCTGGCCAAGGGAGGCCGCCGTCGGGGGATCGCCGGCCGCCGTCGTGGGGTCTCCGGCCGCCATCGGGTGATCGCCGGGATGGGGCTCCTCCATGTCGGGCGGTGGGTTTAGGCGGCGGAGAGGAACAGTCGGTCTGCAGTTCAGTGGATGGAAGGAAACCAAACGTCGATCTCTTACGTGATTCAAGCCCTGAGGGCAATACGGTCACATCATGGCAAAATACATGTATTTGAGTTGAGAAAAATGATTAAAGAGGCCAAATATCATGTAAAACAAAGTGGCAACGCTTCAAAGGTCGTTTTAGCGAAATCAACGTTTAGAGTCCTATAATAGCGAAGCCCGTTGTTTCGCGTCCTATAATAGCAATTTTCTCGCATAGGACGGAACGGAACGCGGAGGGAAAGGGCATGGAGTGGACGAACGACGACGCCACTCGCCTCCATCTGTACTATGTAGCACCACCGATCCATTGGTGCTCGTTCGTTGTCTGCCCAATCCATTTGCGTTCCTTGTCTGGCCTGGGCGCCTGCCTGGCTGGCCATCGGCATTGGAGGAGGGTGCGTAGTAGGCGACGAAGGAAGGGAGGCCCTCGCCCGTCGCCACCGCCAATGGGGGACGAGGAGGAGGAGGAGGAGCGCGGCGGCGCCGACGCGCGGCCCGCGGCGCCCTTGCTGCGCAGCAACGACGACGGCGACAAGGCCGCCGGCCACCGCCCGGAAATGGAGTGCCCCGGCTGCGCGTACGACCGGAGGAAGGAGGAGCTCCGGCTCCGGAACGCCAAGCCGTACCGGGAGTTCCTCTACATCTGGATCATCTCCCTCACCGCCGGTACGTCTTGACCGCTACCGCGCGCGTACGGCGTACGGCGTACCGCCATTCATTCTCGGATTAGATTCTTTCGCTCCTTGCATTGCTCTGCCTCTGCCTTCTCTTGTCTCGTCGTTGCTCTGCCTCAGCCCTGTACAATAGGTTCCGGGAAAAATTCTTAATTTTTGCCCCCAAATTACCCGAGAATTACATGACCTGTGTAGGCGAATGCCAACCGTATATAGTGCACATACATTAGTTGCCAACACATGCATGAAACCGTACTGCAATAAGAGTGACTCGAATTGAAATTTCCCAATGGGCATGTTGTGGATATATATGTAGGTCCATGGTCAGTTGTGCGTGCCAAAGTGTCATATTCGTTCACTAGGGGGACTGTAGGTACTGCGTGCGCGACAACAGCGATGCAATTTCTGTGTTTCTTTCTTTTGTTGCCATACTTTGGAAGGGTCCTTGTTGTCCCCTCGCTCTATAGTACGGCTGCAATAGACTATGCATGAGTACGCAAACACAACAATTGGATTTCTACTGTCTCAAGATATATGCTTCCAATGAGACAATGACAGCGTCGGCGTGTCATACCCAGTTTGCTTTTCTTTCTTTCCAATACCGCTCCCTGGGGCACGTTTAGGTCCCAAAAATTTTCAAGATTCTCCGTCACATCAAATATTTGGACACATGCACGGAGCATTAAATGTAGACGAAAAAAACTAATTATACAGTTCGGTAGAAAATCATGAGACGAATCTTTTGAGCCTAATTAGTCCATGATTAGACATTAATTGACAAATACAAACGAAAGTGCTACAGTAGCCAAAGCCAAAAAAAATTCGCGAACTAAACACACCCCTAGGTGCACTATGGATGATGGTGTAACGACAATATTTTAGGTATGGTACCCTGCCGGCTGCCGCTATATGGTGTCATTAGGCGCTAGGTGCTACCGAGGTGGACTACTGTTGTGGACTTCTTCGTAGGGCGCTAATGCTCCAGAACTCCTTAATTTTTAACTAAGACAGTGAATTTGTTGAGATTTGGAGCATTGTCCGTGTGAGCAACTCATTTAAGTTAGCAGAAAACTTCTCTGAAGATTCACTTCCAGGGAAAGCGCACACACGTTACAGAAAGTTGCAACATCCAGTTTCCTTTGAAATGTAATTAATGCCTGTTTATTTACTGAAAATTTTCAGATTGTTCCAAGTAAGCAACACATTGCGACATAGTAAGAATTTTATGCGTGCTGATACATTAATTCTTCATCATCTCTCGATCCTTAATTCAAGGGAGATTTTTTTATATTCAATCTTTAATATAGCTGAAGTTTTATGAGTGCCTGAGCGCTTCTCTCAGGTCTTATTCAATGGTTTCTTAGTCACCATTTACTGAACTAGTTTTCAACACATCTGTGCCAGCACTTGTGGCCGACGGAAACATGCATGATTGACATTTTTTTTCTATGTTGTTATATAATTCCTGTCCTTTTCACTCCCTTTCTTCTTTCAATAAATATCACCCATTGTACTTTACTGTTTCTGATTTTTCTTTTTTGTTTTCAGCTTTACCGATATCATCGCTGTTTCCGTTCTTGTATTTTATGGTATGTATATATTTTGTTCTCCTTTTCTGGTTATTCTTTCAGGGCTTTATGTTATATCCAAATAATTAATTAGCCAGTACAATGATGCTGATTTTTTATACCTCTCTCCTCTGCCAGCGCAAGTTAAGTGCCTTTACCTAATAAGTGTTCATGTCTTCTCTTACTATTTTACAGATAAGAGATCTGGGGGTTGCTAAAAGAACAGAAGATATCGGGTTCTATGCTGGTTTCGTAGGTTAGTTTTGACGAATTGCTCATTCAAGTTCACCATGGTTTTGTTTGGTTTTCACAAATGGTTAATGTCGTGTGATTGAGATGAGCAACTCCATATGCTGGATGTTTCCAGGTGCCTCATTTATGTTTGGTAGATGCTTGACTTCAACAGCCTGGGGAATAGCAGCTGACCGTATCGGGAGGAAACCTGTTATCGTGTTTGGCATTTCCTCTGTGTTAGTAACATTTTACCTCCATTCTATGTAAAATGAAATGATGACTAACTGTGCACTTGTTTACTTCTGTCCTTTTCTTATTCAAAAACTTGAGTCTCTGAGTTAAATCTTTTTAATGTCCCAGGGTTGTGTTCAATACGTTGTTTGGTCTCAGTGTCAACTATTGGATGGCAATAGCTACGCGATTTCTGCTTGGTGCTTTAAATGGTTTACTTGGACCAATAAAGGTATGGTGAATTTGTGAGCTCTTTTGTGTTAGAAGATAAATGTGATATACACATATCATTAGTAACTTGATACCTGATTTTGTACAGGCTTATGCCATTGAAGTTTGCCGACCTGAACATGAAGCGTTAGCACTATCACTTGTAATATACAAATTTTATATTGATTTGCTACTATGTATTTTCTTATTTCAATGATTTTGAAATTCACCTTCTTGTAATTTTAGGTCAGCACAGCATGGGGAATAGGTCTCATTATTGGTCCTGCTCTTGGAGGTTATCTTGCACAGGTACTTCTTTTATTTTTTTTCTTCAAATCCAAAAATTCTCTTCTTTAACAATCTTAAATTATATCTAATTGTCGATCCTAATCTGTTAACTATGTGGCAGCCTGCAGAAAATTTTCCAACTGTCTTTTCAACTGACTCGATCTTTGGAAGGTATCTTTTCACATAGCAAAACTAGATAATCTCAAATAATTCACTTACATAATACTTATTTTGTATGGAAACTTGTCAGGTTCCCATATTTCTTACCATGCTTATGCACATCAATCTTTGCTGCTGTTGTTCTCATAAGCTGCATATGGATGCCGGTATGTGGGATTGCTTATTCATTAACCATTTCCATACCTTTTGAACCAAATTTTGATTCCTCCCCTGCCCATCTTAAAGCATCTCACAATGTATTTTAGGAGACTTTGCACAAGCACAAAGTTCATGAAAATAGAAGTCAGAACATTGAAGCTTTGGAGGCCCATCTGATTGATTCAAAAGAAAAGGTTGAAGAAAGTGGTAGTTCAGATACTAAGAAGAGCCTATTCAGGAATTGGCCATTGATGTCATCAATAATTGTCTATTGCATCTTCTCCTTCCATGACATGGCTTACACAGAGGTATTTGCTTTTTGTTTGTTAATTATGACACTGAAGTTTTGGATTTTTTGAGTACATGCTTTAACAAGCTTGGTAGAATTAATGCATGTTATGAACATAATTGCTCTATTCGAGACTAGAAGGATTTACTCTAAACTATGGCATATCTATTTTGCTAACTAGTTATTTGAATATGCGTCTGTTCTGAAAAGTAGAATTTTAACATGGATCCTATTAAACATGGGTTGCTGTCAGCCAAGAAAATTTTGTCTTGCAGCCTAAGGGTGGTTTGCATTGCTGTGAATATCTGTTATTTCTTCTTGTTTTGCATTGTACATATATCCTTCTGTACCAACATATAACTGCTGTAATACTTTATTTATTAGAAAGCTACCACAAGTTATGTAGATGTATGCTGTGTGCTCTCTATTACAGTACCTATCTAGAGGAAATTCTAGCATGTTTCGGAGCACTAATAAAAACTAACTCTAGGTGTTCTCTCTATGGGCTGAAAGTGACAAGAAGTATGGTGGACTGAGTTTATCATCTGAGGATGTTGGTCAAGTTCTTGCAATCTCAGGTAAATTTTCTCACTGTTGTTAGCATTATTAACTTGCAGAAACGCATTGTTCCTGCGTATTTGAGAAGAAAAAAAAAGAAACACGTTGTTGTCTAAACTCTAAAGTTCATGTTCTATATATAATTGTACCTACTCACCTTTTGACTTGTATACGAAAAAAGAGAAAACTTAATCATTCCCTGACGCTGAACATAATTTTCAAATTCTGTCATCAGTCCAGTTCCATCATTGTGGTTCCCAAAACTTCGTGCACCACTTTTTTGTTATTTGTCGTACCAGCATTTACAGTAGTTTACATCTTCCATTTCAGGTGCCAGTCTTCTTGTATATCAACTCTTTCTATATCCTAGTATCAATAAGGTTCTTGGGCCTATCAAATCTTCTCGAATTGCAGCTGTGAGAAAAATATTTCATTATTTAATTATTGAATTCCTTCTGTTCTCGCAGCATATCTTAACTGCTGTGCTTGACCTTGCAGATCCTGTGCATACCTATCCTCTTTGCCTACCCCTACATGACATACCTGTCAGACCCTGGATTATCAATCATTTTGAATATTGCCTCAGTGATAAAGAATAATCTTGCTGTGAGTATTTCTTTTGTATCTTTTCATACTTGTTTGAACTTTCAGATTCAAATAAGTACATAGACGGCAATTTTGGTACATTTAGAGAGTCTACAATTACTCTGCTCTGAAGAAAGGAAAAGAAAATAAACTCTGTAGTTACTGCAGATGGTTGGCATATATCAGCCATGTAGATCATGTGTACTTAAAAAAATTCCTAAAAAAAAAGATCATGTGTACTTGCCCATAACATAGGAGATCACACCTTTTTTTCTTTTTATTTTGAAGAATAAGGGGTTTTGCTATTTATTTTTTCTTGCTGTATTGAAGTTTATTTTATTTTAACTATTTTCATCAATTGGTGTGCAATATTAGGTTACCATCATTACAGGCACTTTCATCCTTCAAAATAATGCTGTGGTATGTATCAATTTATTCAGCTCAATTTGAACAATATTTTAAAACATCTGTCCTGCTAATCTGTGATTGACTGATGGTCATGCAATTAATAACAGCCTCAGGACCAAAGAGGAGCTGCAAATGGACTGTCCATGACAGGGATGTCCTTTTTCAAGGCACTTGCTCCAGCAGGTGCTGGCATTGTGTGAGTATAATCTGTTCCTTACAGCTACCCTTAATTTTCTGTACGAACCCTTACGGTTTTAGTTAAAATAAACTTGCTATCCACATTACTGCTGTGACAACTATGCTTAAATGGAATGTGCTTGGAGCTTCAAAAGTAGGAGTCCTGAGGTGCAGTGCATTTTGAATTTAACTAGTGTTCCACTGTTGCTAAATTTAAGCTTCACAAGTAGGAAGCTGAGCTGCATTTGTACTTCTAATTTAGGGTCAGTTTTGGCCATGTCACTGCAACTTCGCCAGCTTGAAAATTTAACTAGTGCTCCACAGCTGCTAATTTAAGCGTGGAAAGTAGGAAGGCTGAGGTGTACTGTGCATTGGATCTAGCCGCAGCTTTAGTTGTTGGAGAATGATCTGCTGCATGTGAGACATGGATTGCACCTGATTGTTTGTGTATGAATTCAGGTTCTCATGGGCACAGAAACGCCAGCATGCCTTTTTCTTTCCAGGTAAAATTTGTTAACCTCTTATGAGAAGAAAAGTTCCAGATCCATTTCGTGTTCTTTTTGGCAGGGCGTATATTTGTCTTGCATAACTTTCCTTGCTCCACTCATGCAGGTGATCAGATGGTATTCTTTCTCCTGAATGTCGTCGAGCTGGTTGGGCTTCTCCTCACATTCAAACCCTTTCTGGCAGTACCAGAGCAATTTGAGAGCAGATAGTTGTTCCTTGAATGAACTATAAAATTTTTGGAATATTCAAAATTCATCATGTACGGCTGTACCAGTGAGGAGAAGGGCGAAAGCACGCCCTTACGCCGCGAAGGTCTACAGAGACCTAGGAAGAAGCAAGAAGTTGTGTACTTTTAATTGTAAGTGGTGTATGTAGTATCAGCATTTCTGCATAGGAAATGCACATGTAGGTGGTAAATGTGGCCAGTGGATCGAGAGTTGCTGCGCTGTAAGTAGTAATAATGTAAGGTTCAGCGACTCAAAATTATTTGTTGGAAATGAAATTAGTAGCCAAAGAGGCGTAACCAAAGATAGGAACCTCAGTATATCAATCTTAAATTTGTTATGTTTTCTGAGTAATAATTTTGTTTATAGAAAAACTTTTAACTTTGATCACGTTTATAAAATACATGAACATCTACAATGTCAAATTAGTTTTATTAAATTCGTATTGAATATATCTTGATAGCGAATCTATTTGGCCTTATAGATGCTAATATTTTTTTATTTTTATATAAGCATGCCCAAACCTAGAGATCAACAATATCATCCATAGGTTTCCAACCCAAAAAAAAACGGTGGAAGTTAAGCCCTGTTTGGATCAGTTTTGGATTCTTAAAAACAAGTTTTTGCCTCTAGTTTCTAAATTTTAGTGGGGTGTTTGGATCTCCCCAGTTTTTAAGAATCTAACTTTATTTATTGCTCACTGGTCACACGAAACTGGCAAAAGTTGGGTATCAACAACTTCTTGGTTTTTAATAATCTAACAAAAACTGACAGTAAAAACTGGTCTGTTTGGGATCCTACCCAGTTTCTGAAAGCCAGATTCTGCATTCTTAAAAACTGGTAAAAAAACCACAGGGATCCTACAGGGCCTAAGTCTCTTTCACCCATCCGGCCATCCTTTACGTTGGGCCTAAGTTGAGTCTTCTTCCCGCGTGGGCTGATTTTGAGCTTCCGGCAGGGAGGTTGTTTGGCACAGAGGCTTCGGGGTTTTGTAATCTTTATTTTTAGTTTTCTTCTCTCTCCTTTTCCCGGCATGTATTTAATTTCAAATTTTCTTTTACTTATTTGTCTCCGTTTATTAATTTATTTAACATGACTCCTATTCTTTATTTATTTTTATATTCATGTTTTAAATATTCTTTTTATTTTATTTATGTTTTTTATTGCCATCTCTATTTCTTATATTTGTTTCTAATGCTAATGCTAGAATATTGTTCTCATGGACTTGGAACATTTCTTGCGAAGGTAAAAAAAAAATTCTTGCGAGGCTAAAATATTTGGCTCGTGAAGTTACAACATTTTTCTTGCGAACCAAGAATATTTTTTCTTTCGAACCTGGAATACTTTTCTTGCCTCTGGAAGACTGGAATATTATTCTCCTGGTCCTAAAAAAGAAAAAAAAAAATTGGTACATTTTGAGACCTGGGACGGACGCCGCAACGACTTTCTGTTTTTCAATCTAGCTAGCCACATCAGAAGCGTTTGTTTTGTCCTGCAGTGTAGTTCACCTTTGTCGTCGAACGATCCTTTGCCTCTAGAACCGATTATTATATTATAATATTCCGGATTAGTGGAAGAAGCACTACACTTAAAACTATTATAGATATATATGATCCACATATGTATGGAATCGGCGCTCGAACGTCCAATCCGGACGCTAGCATTCAGACGTTGCCCGCACAGAGAGCGAACAAATGCCTAACATCGGGCTCACATTGCCTCGGACGTCACTCACACCGCCCCGAATGTTGCCCGCGCCGTCGGCCGCTTCCCACGCGCATCTTATGTGCAACACTCGATCTACTTTTGAAACATCCAGATACAATAGTTACAACATACAAAAGAAGACAGATGAAAAACTTAAAACAAGCATCTGAAACACTTGCGAAAATGTCTAAAAACATTTGAAATTCATTGCAAACATATGCAACATCTAGACTAAACACTTGTTAACATACATATAAAACACCTGAAAATACTTGAAAACACACACACACACACACACACACACACACACATATATATATATATATATATATATATATATATATATATATATATATATATATATATATATATATATATATATATATATATATATATATATATATATATATATGCAACATCCAGATCTACTTTTGCAACTTACAGACAAAACACTTGCAACATTCGTCTGGAACAGATGAAACATTTGAAACATACACTTGAAACATACGTGTATAGCTATTACAATATGTGCAGCATCTCAATCTACTTTTGCAACATCGATATACAACACTTGTAACGTACCTCTGAAACATCTAAAACACTTGAAACATACTATTGTAACATGCATTTTCAGCATTGCATCAGCTTGTTACTTGGACGAATGGAGGCTCGTCGACACGGAGCTCGACACCGTGCGGAGCTCGAAGCCACAGAGTGGCACGAATGTGTCGGTGTGGAGCTCACTACGACACGAACCTTGGCAAGGGGCAGGGGCAGGCGGATGGAACGCGGTTGCGAGGGGAGGCATGAGTCCGGAACAAGCTAGCGCGTGGGCGGGCAGCAGGGGCGAGCGAGGGCGGGGTCTATCCCGCAAGCAGAGCGAGCAGGCGACGTGGGTGGGGGCGGCTGGGCGAGTGCAGGGTCCGTATAAGGAGCGTTTCCGGTATGGAATATGTTTCTAGAGCCTTGGTGGTTGTTTTTCATATGCACAGATAAAGAAGATTATTATTGCAGACTTGGCAGTTAGGCCTCGTTTGGCAGGGCTTCTCCAGCGGCTTCAGGAGCCGTTTAGAGCCGTTTTTTGTCAAACGGGGTAAAATGAAACGGCTCCACCGATAAAGCCCCTAAAAACGCGCTCTCACAGAGCTTTAGGGTGAGAAGGAGCCAAAAATAGTGGCTTCTCCCGGCTTCACCTCATCCTACGTGGCGTTCTGTGAGAGCATGTTTTAAGGAACTCTACATGTAGAGCTGTTTTGTCAAACGATTTACCAAAACGGCTCTAACTCCACCGATAGAGCTGTTCATGGAGCTGAAACACAAAAAAATAGCTTCGCTGGTGAAGCGGAGCCGTACCAAACGGAGCCTTAATATAAATTTGTGGAGCAGCAAGTTGCATTTCCAAGTCTGCGTCCGGCCTACTAAGGGCAGTCGCAATGGTGTATTTATAGTTTCAATCTCTATTAATTAGCCTGCAACCTAAGCAGATTGCTGATGTGGTAGTAGATTTATTGAAGAGAGAGAAGGGAAAAAAGAGAAACCGTTTCCTATAGAGGAAACGAAGTCTTCATGTTTGCCGATGCTCAAGGAAACGAGTCGAACGGCGTTGGGGAGAAACGGGTAGTTTCCTTCCTTCTCTGCTCGGATCTCCTGCTCCGCTCCGCTCGCATCTTCCCTGCGCGCCGCCAAAACTATCCCTCCGGCCCTCCCCCATCTTTCCGGCCGCGGACTCACGCCCTTCACGCAGCGGAGGCCGTGGTGCGGATGGACGCCGCACGCTACCGTTGTCCGAAGAGGAGGTGCTGCTGCAGCAGCGGCAGGGCACCAAACATCGGTGACTCCATGGTGTGAGGTGGTCTCAATCTTTTTCGTGCCGATCCCTTTGTTCTGCTATCTCGTCAACAAGTGGACGATTTAATCTATGGGCAGTGGAATCAGCTTGGTTGCTGCCAGTCTGATTGTTTTTTTGTTGTTGCGTGTTGCATCAGATTAAAGCACGACATGATCTGCTCGAGAACCAGATATCTGTTTGTGCTCAACCACCGAAACGTGAATCTAAATTAGTATTGGAGATCGATTTGTCGCTGTGCGTGTGCTACATATATTCTCAGTACAGCTGATCAAGCTCTCTTTGTGAAACACGCATGAAGTCATTAATTTTTTAAAATGTAGAAACTACTGAGGAAACTATGCATGGGAAGAATTAGAGTCTATAGTACAATTTATTGCTCTTGAAAACTACTCTAGAAACCATGCATTGGGACTGCCCTAATGAACATTTAGCCATATCTGAGATGGAGTTTGTCTCCTTGGTGTTTAAGTAAAGTGATACTCTTATTATCATTACTATTTGGCATCATTGTAGCATGCAAGTTGTTAATTACAAAACTTAATGATGCGCACTTGTGTGATTACTTTTGATTATAGAAAATACGATAGAATAATTGCATGCAGCTGCAGATCAGTACACTTCTCCTGTAATCACAAATATAAATCCAACAGACCTCACCACACACCTTCGAGCGGACGCGTCGCGGTGGAGGAAAAAGCCAACCCGCCTTCCTCCTCCTCGAGAGCTCCGACCGGATCCAGCCGGCCCCTTCCCTCTCGCCTCCGGCAAGCTCACCGGAGCGGGCTGGGTGGGGCCCCCCTCTAGTAGATAGTAGCTAGTACCTAGTAGTTGCCTAGATGGCAGTCTCCCTCAGTGGAAAGTCCTGTCTTGGAGTGGTGGCCGCCGTTGTGCTCGCCATGGTCTTCCTCGGCTCCGATGTCGCCGCCTTCAAGGTAAGTGGAAATAAAATAAACTCGATCTCCTCCTATGCAGATCTCCTGTTCTCCATCTCCGACTCCACCTCCACTTGCCATCACCGAGATCTGCTTCCCTCCGATCCACAACCTTCGCCGCTCGCTTTCTTCTCTACACAGCAGCTGCTCCTCCTGGTGCTCCCTTCTTCAGCTAGGTGGCTCCCCTACTGGTATGGATGAAAACGGATCGGATACAGACGGATATCACTGATATCGTATTTGTTTTCATATTTATGTCCGGATTCGGATTCGAATACGGATAGTATAAAAAATGCCGGATAGGATATGATTGAATATCGACATCATAAATATGTGATTTAAATATTCGGATACGAATACAGTATCGGATGTTAAATATCTGGACTCGGATACGGACGGATTAAAACCCCTCTAAACGGATTCGGTCTCGAATACGGTCGGAAAATATCCGTACCGTTTTCATCCCTACCTACTGGTGTTGGTCAGATAGCTCCGCCTCCACCTGGGATCCAGGTTCGAGCCTCTTCTTCAACCTCCGGCGACGACTTCAACTTCATCCTTCGGTTGCCGGTGTGCTACGTCTTCAAGGGCTTGACCGGTCCGTCTTTAACCGACGCTTTGAGCGGTCAGTCCATCCGGGTGCATGCGTCCACGACGCCCCTGCGACCCACCGCCGGCGGATCCGTCCTCTCCATCACCATCGTCATCGTTGCCTATCTCTTCAGATCCAGAGCTTTAATGTAATTAGGCCTTCTCAGGAGGACCTCTTTGTAAACTGGCTGCTGTGGTAATATATTATAGTGTTGTTGTCAAAAAAAAATATATAAATCCAACAGGGCATTGATACAGTCGTCTCCGCACTTTGACCAGCAAATCAAGAAATTAAAATCAGTGGACAGGAGCGAGACCGATGTCGTCGTCGTACCAACAGTAGCACGAGAGAGACCGATGTCGTCGTCGTTCGTCGCTGTGAGGAGAGTTTTTGGTTGGCCATAATCCGACGTCAGCCAACCCGGAGCTGCACTGCACTACTACTGCCTCCGTTGCCTCACTGCATCTCCATCTTATGTGTTCGTGTAATTAAGCCTAAGCAATGCATCATATTTATATCCTCTAATCCTCAAAACCTTCTAATTAAGTCCTCCCTCCATTCTAAATTATAACTCTCGAAATATGCTTTAGGAGGATGATTCCACTGCGAAGATAGCACATCAAGTTATATAGTACTCATTAACATGCTTTCGTCGCCAACATGTGGTTGTGTCCTTTTTTTTTTTGAAAAAGGGTAGATTATCGTGTCGTGGGCTCGTGGGTGAGTATTATCTCGGGTCACAAATAGGAGACGTGCATGTTGTGTTTAGGTTGTCTAGCTAGAGCCGGCCATCTAAATTCTGATTAGAAAATTACGTTTTTGTGTGTTAAATTTAATAATTAGTAAATATCTCAAATTAGTAGGAATAGATATTTATCATAATATAAAGTGGTTTCATAATAACATTCGTTCATTTCCTATGTACTACTACTTCTATCTACAGAAGAATGCAATTCTACGCGCATTCTTGATTAACGTATCTAAAGTTTGATCAAATATATAGATAAAAATATTAATATTTATAACATCAAATAAGTATAGTATTGTTCATGACAAATCTAAAAATACTTCTTTGATAGTATAAATATTAATATTTTAAATTTATAATTAGTCAAACTCAAGATACTTAAACTTGATATTATGTTAAAATTGTATTCTTTTGTGACCGGAAGGAGTATGTGCTAGGCAAAAAATTGTAGGGAAAATTATCATTATCTCGGAGAACAGATCGATCCATCGATAACATGCGAGATGTCACTTTTTGTAAATAAAATCTAGATAAAGCCCCATTGAAAGTAGCCTAATGCAAGGATGGGCACTTATTTGTAATGCTAAATTAATAAGTAATACTGTACAAATAAATGATTAATTACTACTAGTATACTGCCCTGTAATGCAGGGTGTATGATCGGCAACTGCGCTGTCAGTGGCGCTGTGGGGTGGCTGTTGACTGTGGCCAAAGCGTCCTCGTCGATCTGGTCCTCGACGTCAAGACCATTCCGGCAGGTGTCGAGCGGAAGAAAGTCGACCGCCAGGAATTTCGAGCACGTTCGACGACGATGCAAACACCGATCGAGTAGTAGACTAAAAATTACGTTTTTAGTTGTTAATTTCATTAGTAAATATATCAAACTAGTAGTAGATATTTTTTTTATCATAATATAAAGTGGTGGTTTCATAATAACATTTGTTCATTTTCTATGTATTGCTACCTCTGTCCATAAAAAAAATATACAATTCTATGTATATTCTTGATTAACATGGCTAAAGTTTGATCAAATATATAGACACATTTATTAATGTTTACGACATTAAATACGTATAATATGGAAATACATCTAACAATACTTATTTGATAATATAAATATTAATATTTTTTATTTATCATTAGTCAAACTAAAGATTAACTTGATATTGTTCTAGAATTGTATCTGTCCTTTCTGTGAACGTAAGGAGTATGTGTTAGGAAATTATATTATAGAAAAAAAATTATCATATCTTGGAGAACAGATGCATCGATAACATCCGAAATGTCACTTTGTTTCTCACTTGTGAGTTGTGATGAGTGGAGGAAGGAGCTAGTTTATTTTCATTTTCTCTTTTCCATGAACAAGCCAAAAAGTTCTATGATCTATAGTAGGACGAATTAAATAAAGTGCGCACTAGAGACCGCATGCACTGCGCGTCCTAGCAGTAAGACCACTGTGACAATATGTTTTGTCTACGTAGGAGTAGAACTTTCTTTATGTCTCTTATTATAATTAACCTGTCAAGCCATCAAAACTGTTGTAATGCTAAATTAAAACGGACGTAATGCAAGGCTGGGCAACTATTGTAATGCTAAATTACTAATTAATACAAGGCAAATAAACAGTTAACTACAACTAGTAGTAGACTGGACTAAGGATAAATGTCTTGTATAAGTTGTGGTGCAAGGCCCCGATGCAGGGTGTATGACCGGCAAGTGTGCTGTCAGCTGTGGGGGTGGCTGTGGCCAGGCATGTCCTTCAGCCTGTTCGCTTGAGATTATCAGTCAGATCAGTCAGTCATTCAGCAATATTTTTCTCTGAAAAAAATCAGTCAGATTAGCCAGATTTCAGCCGAACGAGGTCGACGTGTTCCTCGAGTAGTCAAGTCCATTCAAGCAGGTGTCGAGCAGAAGAAAGTTGACTGCCAGGAATTTCCAGCACGTTCGACAACGATTTCTAGGACTGGAAAAATATGAGTAATAAAAATTAAACATGTCAAAAATAAAATATATTATTATGTTTTTTTATCCATATTTAATACTTCATACATGTGTACGAATATTTGATGGGACAATAGGACTAAACAACGCCCACCCCCCACGCACATTAATCCTTATCCTTGGGACGGAATGGGTTGTGTAGTGTAGGCGTGTAGCAACCAAGGTAATAAATAGCGGCGGTAGCGGTCGCAATTGCACCCGCAATAGCGGTAGCGGTCCATTGCCGCTATCGCTATGAGGTAGCGCTCTGAACTTTGCATTCTGGAACTTTGCGGCCGCAATTCTGAATAGCGGACCGATATTGCGGCCGTAATTGCACGTAGCAGGCCGCAATAGCATGGAAGCAAATATTCCTAATTAGTCTAGCCCACTATGACTCACACCACAAATTCAAATACTTACGCATCGGCTATGAAACTTAAAATTATTCATGATATATGTACCTAAAATTATTTATACTCATTATTCAAGATATATGTACTTAAAATTATATGGGACTATCGGGTGCCGCAATCCGCTACCTCGACGCCAATCCGCTACCAACCCGCTATACGCTATTTATTAGCTTGGTAGCAACTACCAATCGCCTCTCCCGATCCGCCGCCATTGCTCCAAGTCCGCCGCCCGCCGCCGTAGCTCTCCGTCGGCGTTGCACAGGCGAAAGCCACCGCATTCTTTCTTCCCTTCACTTCGTCCCGCCTCGATCGTCCACACAGGCGCAGCGCGCGCTGACGACTGACGACTGACGACGCCCGACGTGGACGTGCTTCCACGACCGCAGCAGGCCCAGCTCGGCGGCGGCCATCTGTCACTCGCGCCGTCCCATCTCTTCACTTTGGCCATGTTTAGTTACCCGAATCGGGTGGCGCCGATTCTGCACAGTGCTACACTGTAGCACTGTATCACTTTTATTTTTATTTGCTAATAATTGTCTAAATATTGATTAATTAGGCTCAAAATGTTCGCCTCGCAAAGTACAACAAAACTGTGCAATTAATTTTTGATTTCATCTACATTTAGTACTCCATACATATGCCGATATTTTGATGTAATAGGGAATATTTTTTTTGCATAGTAAAATTTGAGAATGAATTTGGCTATCTAAACGAGGCCTTTGTCCTCGTCCCATCTCATCTCTCGGCCGCCTGTGAAAGGAAGGAAGACGATCGAGAGGTCATCACATCTTCACTTTGTCGTCACCCGTCTCAATCTATCGGACTATCGGGGGCCGCCTCCGTCGGTCCGCCCGCCTGTGGAAGACGAGACGAGAGGTCGTCTCACATCACATCTGGTAACGCGCGGCGCCTGGCACGCCTACCAAGGGCCCGGGGCCACCATCAGTGCAGGACACCGCGTCACCGCCCTTCGTTTCCTTCCACGGCTCTCCAGTTTCCACTTCTCCGTCCTTCCCTCCTGCAGTCCTTGCTCTGTCTTCTCTCCGCATATCCTCCTCTGTTCTGACGCCTCGATCGAGACCATTCACCGATCGAGTAGTAGACCAGTAGTCGGACGGGCAGAGCCGGTCGATCGAAATGGGGGAGGAGTCGCCGTCGCCTCTGCCACCGGCGCCGGCGAAGGTGTACTACGACGGGTGCCCCGGCTGCGCCATGGACCGGAAGAAGGAGACCCAGTCCGGCGTCCCCTACAAGGAGCTGCTCTTCGTCGCCACCACAACCTTCGCCTCCGGTACGTCCACGTACTACTACATTTTATCGATCCATCCATTCCAACTGCCACCCAGCATGTGACACAGAGGCCAGACAGACCATGTCGTCCGACGGTCCGAGGAAGGACGACAGACGGTCTTATTTTACTGCCTGCCTGCCTGCTACTCTCTTGTTCGATCTGTGTATTCTATACCAGTACATGTGATAGTTTCTACGAGATTTGGCTTCTTTTTTTTCTCTCCCTTCTGCTGGACTGGACATTCGTTCTTCTCAGCCAGGCCGGCGGTGCCATGGCAGCTACTGAATGAATACGACAGATGCTTCTTATTCTTCTTCTGAAACGTTTGTACTCTGCTGCTCAACTGACTGATTTCTCAACGCCACTGCTCTTGTCCTTTTTTTTCAGCTCTGCCAATCACGTCCCTGTTCCCCTTCCTCTACGTCATGGTAAGCCTGCCTGCCTGCCATCATTCTCTTGGCTGGCATATTTGTCCTCTCAAATCATCAAATCATCTATGCATTTTTTTGGCAAATAAAAGATGCTGATGCCTTTTCCTTTAATTAATTCCCCCTGATGGTGATGAAACAGATAAGGGACCTTCATGTCGCACCAAGGGAGGAAGACATTGGATTCTACGCTGGTTTCCTAGGTATGCTTTTCTTGTCACTCACAGTCACACTCAACCCAACCCAAGTGCCATTGGCTGACAGAAATCCATGCGTGTTTCTTTATGCTACTTGTTCTTCCTTTTTTTTCTGGTCCACGTGAAATCTCTTTCTCCTCCTTTTTTTCCCCGTCTTTTCTTCAGGCGCGGCATATATGATCGGCAGAGGTGTCGCGTCGGTCTTCTGGGGTGTGGCGGCGGATCGTGTTGGCCGAAAGCCTGTCCTCGCGTTCTCTGTCTTTTCGGTGTAAGTGCTCCATCCATCGCCGTTTTTCTTTCCTTCTTTTCTTTCCATAACAAACAGCTACCACAAAAAAAATTATCCATAATTAGTCAAAGTTAAATCTTAGTAGTAATATTTTGATCCCTTTATTTATTTATTACTAATTCATTTCCAATTGAACCTATGTTTCAGCATTGTGTTCAACACTCTGTTTGGACTGAGTGTCAAGTACTGGATGGCGATTGCTACAAGGTTCCTTCTTGGTGCACTCAACGGCTTCCTTGCACCGGTAAAGGTACGTACTCCTACTCTGTTGTTAGAAACTTGAAAGTGCCAGTTCCTAGCTAAGAAGAGACAAAGGAACTATGTCACTGTCAGTTGCTCTGCCCTGATTCCAGCAAAAGCCCAGTCAATAATATAAAGTGAACGTGATTATTGCTTTCTTCTTCAGGCTTACTCCATTGAAGTTTGCCCACCTGACCAACAGGCCTTGGGTATAGCAGTTGTAAGCTCCAGCTCTACACATAAGCATACAACACTTACTTATACTGCATAGTACTGTATAACATAATTACTGACTACTACAATACACTCTGTTTGATCCATTTAATTTAATTTAATTTAATTTAACTTGATTTAGGTCAGCACAGCATGGGGAATGGGTGTTATAATTGGCCCGGCAATTGGGGGCTATCTAGCACAGGTATCTGACAAAGATTTTTTTTATTGTTTGTCAACCATTTGGATTACTTACTTTTCACCTTCTCTATCTTCCTTCCTTATTACCAGCCTGTCAAACAGTATCCACATCTGTTTCATGAGAAATCAGTGTTTGCGAGGTAGTATTCCTTTTGACCGGAATTAAATTATTTTGTCAACACTAAGTTAGAATGCTTTTTTTATTTGATCTTCTTGTTCCAACATCATACAGGTTCCCATATTTATTGCCGTGTCTATGTATATCATTTTTCGCTACCTTGGTTCTCATAAGCTGTGTATGGCTCCCGGTAAGCACAACCTGCTCTCTATATGAATGTATGCTTTTCAGATTTATTGTTGTCATGAAGGGTTTTTTTTTATGTTTTTTATGATTTTTTACGCATAAATATGTCTTCTTGTTGGCACACTAAAATAGCCAAGTCCATGTGAATATGCTATCCTACTACCTTATTAAATTGCACAAAATTCTGTTTGTTAATTTTGCACTTTGTTGTCGGCTTATTTCTATTGTCATTCTCGAGTAACTAAACTAAACAGGAGACCCTACATAAGCACAAAGGCCTTGAGGGAGCAGTTGAAATGGTAGAAGGTACTACAACTCAACAAAGTGCAGAGCCACCTAAGAAGAGCTTACTCAGAAACTGGCCACTGATGTCCTCCATTATATCATACTGTGTCTTCTCCCTTCACGACACCGCATATTCTGAGGTACCACTTACCGACCACAACAGCTTATACACTGAAATGAATTGTTATAAAAGTTGGATAATGTGGCGATTCAACATCAGATATTTTCTCTATGGACCGTGAGTGACAGAAAATATGGCGGGCTTAGCTTTGCATCTAAAGATGTGGGCCAAGTTCTTACGGTCGCAGGTAATTCCACTCCAGCCAATTACTTCCTAAAAACTTTAAAAAATCTGAGGCATCCACTTGATCAGTTGCGTGTTTTATGGTTATAATAAAGTCTGTACACTGTAGTAGTAAATGCAATTTCTGGATACATCGTCAATACTTGTCCTCTGCTCAACTGCAGGTGTCAGTCTTCTAGTATATCAAATCTTTGCTTACCGTTGGATCGATAAAGTCCTTGGTCCAATCAATTCCACCCGAGTTTCATCGGTTAGTTATCAGTCGCCATTATTGTTTGACATCTTGCAGTGTATCCACAGTTCCATACTTATGTTTCCCTATTATTTCTTTTCAAAATTGTTTATAATTCTTATCAATTGACCAACAAGCATCGCAGGCACTATCTATACCAATAATTGCTGCTTATCCCTTCATGACACACTTGTCAGGAATAAGACTTGATGTACCTCTATACATCGCAGCAATGCTCAAAAGCGTTTTTGCAGTAAGTACTTCACTATGATTAAGCACATCACCAACCACTAAATGGTTAAACACATTTACTGCTGTGTAGAATTAGAAATTCAGGACAAAAGATGCTGGCCATGTATTTTGCTTTACTATGCTGCCGTTGTGCTTCATTCAAATGTTCAGCTTTGGGATACTAATGTCTAAGTATGTTGATCAGATCACTAGAACTACCGGCACTTCGCTCCTGCAAAACAATGCTGTGGTACATGCCCAACTTATGCTAGTTATATTGATTATCATCCGATGCCCTTCCAAGAACTGATCAATAATTGTTTTTTTTAACGTAGACCAGTAATTGTTATCAGTGTCGATGTCAATATGTCAGATAAACCTAACATCTGAACCGGATGCTATCTGCAGCCACAAGAACAAAGGGGCGCTGCAAACGGGATAGCTACAACGGCGATGTCTCTGTCCAAGGCGTTCGCTCCAGCCGGAGCAGGCATCCTGTATGTGCAAAGCTAGCAGTGCTGCCTAACCCTCTTGTTATTCGTTTGATGTTCATCGTGGTCCTGAAAATGTTGCTAGTTAGTCTACCGTTCCTAGCTTATAAGTGATTGCTTGTTGTGTGATAAGCATGAAAACATGGGCCAGGCAGGACAAGTATGTGTATGTGTATGTGTATGTGTATGTGTATGTGTATGTGTATGTGTATGTGTATGTGTATGTGTATGTGTATGTGTATGTACATGTGTTTTGAACAAGAAGCTCACCGCTGAAACGCCTCTCGTTGTAGGTTCTCATGGGCACAAAAGCGTCAGCATGCCGCGTTCTTTCCAGGTAAATTTATATATATGCAGTTTTGCACTATGATCTTTCAAGTAGTTACTGCAGTAAAACCACATAGAGGATTCAGATCTGAATGAAAGGTTAAAAGGGGATTGTGATTAATACCCACATTTTTTTCGTATATATAAACATGCAGGCGACCAGATGGTGTTTCTGCTCCTGAATCTGACAGAGGTCATCGGGCTGGTGCTCACCTTCAAGCCTTTCCTTGCAGTTCCCCAGCAGTATAAACAATGAAACTGTGAAAGCATGCTGCATGCATATAGAGGGGTGTGTGGGCGAGACGAGGGTGATAACATGAAGTTAGAAGTTTGCCGTAGCGTGCCAGCCATGCATGCTGTAAGTGCATACATACATACACAAGACTGAAAACAGAGCCAGGTGTGCAACGGAATTCAGTTTTGAGTCCATCGTTTGATGCCGCTGTTGTTGACTTGTGTAGTCGACAGAAAAAAAAAGGAAAGCTTTTTGACTAGTTCGGTAAATGGGTTACTTGTCGTACTGCCTCGATTTCACTCTGTTGTTTTTTGAAGCGATTTCTCTCTGTTCTTGCCTTTAGTTGTACTCCACAGTACTCGGCTGCCCGGTCCTAACGTAGATCAACTTTTAGAGTTGCTTATTAAGTCAAAACTATTTTTCCTTTTGTACCAAAATGATATAGGAGCTGCTCTATAAACTTCAGCTCCGCAGATGCATGCCACCTTTTCTGCTATAGTGGTGGGACTTGGCAGGTCTTCTAGTCCCGAGAATAAAATGCACCAGTGGCCTTTAAACTTGGTAGAGGTTCCCAAATTTTTAAAATACACGTCAAGATACGTCACAGGTTCAAACAAGTCCAGACTAATGTGGCGGTCCAAGCTGGCACTAGCGATGCCAGACCCTTTCAAAATGCACATCCACATCCACATCCATAGTTTAAAATATATGGAGGCCCGTGTCGTACTCGTGATGGCACTATGGGCCGGTATGGAGGCCCATGCACGGGCACAGTGGCGGGCCAGGTCAGGAATAGGCACGAGAAGGCTGTGCCACACCGGGCTTGGGCTGCATTTTTTTGGTCCGGACCCGTGGTCCAGCGGGCCTGGCCCGTTTGGCCAAGTATATGCGCCACCACCAGATCCCTGCCCGCGTTGCCGCCAACGCCGGATCCCCGCACGCGTCATCAGCACCCTGCTCTCCTACCTTAGGCTAGGCATATTTACACCAAAAACCAAATCGAAATGTCAGGTTTTTTGGTTTTTGGTTTTGGCTTTGGTTTTGATATCCTAGAAGTTTGGTGTTCGGTGTCGGCTTCGGTTTTGACCTAAAACCGAACCGCAGAGCCGAACAATCGAGCAATCACTGAATACACTGGCTCCCAATGACCCAACCTCCGTCACTCTGCTCCGTGCGACAAGTCCAACAAGCCAGCAAGTAGCCCACCACACCTCGGTCGGCCCATAACACTGCACCCTCCTTGTCCCCACTCCCACTCAAGTCAAAACCTAATCCACGGAGCAGGCGAGCGGTCGCTGAGACTCCCAAGTGTAGCGGCGGTGTGGCACATCTTAAGCGGGGGGGGGGGGGGGGCACTCCGCGCTCGCTAGGGTAGCGTGGCTCCTCAGGCCTCGACAGCGAGGACACGCCTGCGCGGCCGGGGTGGCGGGCGGCAGGGGTTTGCCGGCGCGGGGGTGGTGTGGCTGCTCAGCGGGCGGCGACGGCTACTCAGCGGCGGAGCGGCTTGCGGGCTAACGTGGGGCGATGGCCGCTGGGGCTCCTCTGCCGCGGCACCACAGTGGGCGAGCGACGCATCTGCAACTACGAGCGACGTAGGAAGCGACTCCTCTCTTCTCTTCTCTGTCTCGACTGTTATGTTCGGTTCCAACCGAAAAACTGAACCAAAAAACCCGAAGCCGATATTGTCGGTTTTATGTTTTGTGACAAACCGATCGATCATTTGATGCTAGAAACCGAAGTTTTTGAAAACCGAAGAAACCAAACTGAATTTTTGGTTAAAACCGAATGCCCAGCCTAACCCCTGCCCACCAGTGTTTTCTCTCCTCTTGTCCTTCGCCACTGGTACTCTCTTCTCTTCTCCTTTACCAGGCACATGTCATTTCCCCTCCATGGCGGCGCCAAGGTGAGCTCGGGCTTCGGGTGTGCATGGTGGCATGCGAGCATGGTGGAGTTTGCTGGTGAGATCAGGGCGTGAGCCATGATGTCGGCAACAAACTTAGGCTAGATTTGGCCCATGTCACGGGGACTGGGTCAGCGGTGCCTACCACAATGATCCGCGGTCGGCTTCCTCAACAATGGCAATTGGACCTCCCGCCAAAAAATCTCACGTATTGGGGGTAGAATTTCCTTCTTAACTTTGAGGGGTTGGAGGGAGGATTTTGAGGGGCTGAGATTTTATTTTCTCATTATCGACCGGAATAGGGATCCGCTAAAGCAAGCTAAATTCCTCGAATGGTAGTTTTTTTCTCATTGAGGATGAGAATAGGGATCACTGGATATGCTCTTAGTCGTTACAGGGAACAAAGACAGATTAGGTTTAGGCCGACGTGGAAGCAATTTGAAGGCAAGGACTTACATTTAGGCCCTATTTGGATTCTACGTTACTTTAGAGCTTAGATCACTTTAGCTCTTAAGGCTCCAAACAAGAGGTCCAAAGTGTTGTCTAAAGTTTAGACCATTTCTTTAGCGCAATAAAGAAAAAAGTTTAGACCATCTCTCTAAAATTTTATTCTTCAACTTTAGACCAAATAATCTAAACAGGCCTTGCCTTACGCTAATTATACTACAGGGAGGTCATACATTTTTTAAAAAGGAAAAAGGTTATATAATGCATCATATAATATTTTTTATATACTCCCTTCCCATTTCTAAAGAAAGTCGTTTTGAACATTGACACGGTCTTAAAAACAACTTTGACCACTACTTTTTGCTATAAAATGTTTATAAAATATAGTCAATATATACTTTTATAAAACTACATTTTGAGATGAATCTACCTACGTCACTTTCATGTTTTCAATCTCAACCCAAAAGAATTTATTTGTAGTCAATGTTCAAAATGCTTGACTTAAGACAACCCAAAACGACTATCTTTAGCAACATGGAGGGAGTAATGGAAATAATTTTCGTCTTCTTCCTCACAAATGAGGAATCAAATCAGCATCCTTAATTAGAAAAGGAGTTTCCACGCTCTGACGTTCACACAGCAGGGCTCACACACACCATGAAAGTTCAAAAGGCAACACCTTAGTGATCTAATTCAAAGTAAATGTAAACTGGCTACTGTTGAATCATATTTATTTACTGAGTGCGCTACGAGTAACTCGATCTTACAATTTGAAAGGGAGTAGTATATCTATCTTCATGATGAACGAAAGAAATAGCATTTCTCCTTATTATTTGTTGTGTTTGTTTGGGCTTCAGTGAGAAGCTGTAAAAAACTCTGTCAAAAGATATAAATATAAGTTTATTTTTATGAAACCATTTTTTTAAAAAAAATGTTTGCTTTTAAAACAATGACCTAACTTTTCAAACTTGCTTCTCAGAGGAAGTCCTTTTAAATTGATTTCTATTGCTGTAAACAGTACGCTCTCCTACGTGTCATGTGAATGTGAATGAAAAAAAAAAGAAAAAAGAAATAGAAGACCGAGACAGAGCACTTGAAGCCTCAGTGCCCGTCGCCCCGCCCGCCCAGCGCCCACCCGCACCTGCGTCCGGCGACCAACCCACGCGTCCCCACGCCGCCGCCGCCGACGCCGTGTTCCAGCTCTACGCTCACACACTCACATCCTCCCACGCGTAGCAATCGCGGCTCCGCCCACCTCACGTAAACTGCTCTGCCTCACCGATCCGGAGGCGGACGCAGCGCCGTCCGTGCCTCTCCGAGCCGGCCCAGTACCCGCGCGCCCGCCCGGCCCCCGTCGGCATGTCGCGCCGCCCGTGACCGGTGCCTGGAGCTGGAGCGCGTCATCGCGGACCGTGCCAGGTCGGGGAGCATTGGCCTCGACGACGCGCTCAAGCTGTTCGAGGAATTGCTGCCCCACGACAGGCCGGCCTCGGTTCGTGCTTTCAACCACCTGCTTAACGTTTTCGCTCGCGCCCGATGCTCTTCAACCTCCGAGCTCACCGTCTCCCTCTTCAACCGGATAGCCCATGCCTGCTCCAACAAGGTCCGTCCAAACCTGTGCACATACAGCATCCTAATTGGCTGTTTCTGCCGCATGGATCGAATGGAGGATGGCTTCGCCGCCTTTGGCCTCATCCTTAAGACGGGCTGGAGGGTGGATGAAGTAGTTATTGGTCAGTTGCTCAAGGGCCTCTGTGATGCCAAGAGGGTTGACGAGGCCATGGACATATTGCTCCGACGAATGCCTGAGTTTGGCTGCATGCCGAATGTAGTTTCCTTCAACACTCTTCTCAAGGGTTTCTGCAATGAAAAGAGGGCTGAGGAGGCACTTCAGCTGCTGCATGTGATGGCTGAGGATGGAGGTGGAAACTGCACACCAGATGTTGTGACATACACCACGATGATTGATGGCCTGTGCAAAGCTCAAGGAGTTGACAGGGCTGAGGGTGTCCTTCGGCAGATGATTGAAAAAGGTGTTAAGCCAGACATCCGGACATATAACTGTCTCATCCACGGATACCTCTCTACAGGACAGTGGAAAGAGGTGATTCAAAGGCTCCAAGAAATGTACGCACGTGGTTTTGACCCAGATGTTTTTACTTATTGTTTGCTGCTGGACTATCTGAATGGAAAATGCACAGAAGCCAGGAAGATTTTTGATTCTATGATTAGGAAGGGCATAAAACCTAATGTAACTATCTACGGCATTCTTCTCCACGGGTATGCTGCTAAAGGAGCCCTTGCTGATTTGCCTGATCTCCTAGATTTGATGGTAGAAAATGGTATTTCACCTAATCATTACATCTTCAACATAGTGTTCTGTGCATATGCTAGAAAGGCAATGATAGATGAGGCAATGCATATATTCAGCAAAATGAGGCAGCATGGGTTGAGTCCTGATGTAGTCAATTATGGAATATTAATAGATGCACTTTGCCAGTTGGGAAGAGCGGATGATGCTGTGCATAAATTCAATGAGATGATCAACGAAGGGGTGACTCCAAACATTGTTGTTTTTAGCTCGCTGGTTTATGGACTCTGTACCGTTGACAGATGGGAGAAGGCAGAGGAATTATTTTTTGAAATGTTGGATCAAGGAGTCCGTCCTAACATCGTAATCTTCAACACCATAATGTGTAACTTATGCAATGACGGACGTGTTATGGAAGCCCAGAGGCTCATTGACTCGATGGAACGTGTAGGTGTGAGGCCTGATGTTATCTCTACTATAATTGACCACTTCGAATTATTTTAGGTCTACCAACGAAAACGTCCCCCGCTGAGTAGTCTAACCATTGTGTACCAAAAAAATTACACACAAAAATTTATCTTCATTAAAATCAAGGGCTACTAGAACAGCTAAATCAAATCGGATGGTCAGGATTCAATGTGTGATGCAGGCTTCTCACCCTGCTTCTCACGCAGCCTCACCCCGCCCCACCCCGACATGCGCTCCGCCCCCATGCGCCCTTCGCGCTTCTGCGAACAGATATCGAATCTCCGCCTACTCCATCTCGATTTTCTCTAGGAAAAACAAAACTCGGCCCGGAAGTCGAAAACGCTAGGCGGAGCTGGGAGACGGCCGCGGCGGCTCCACTCCACGCTTAGGAGCGCCCGTGCCTAGGGTTTGGGGGGACCCGTCAGCGGCGCCTTCAAGGTCGTCCCGCTCCGGTTCCCGCTGCCGCCCGTCGAGGTGAGACCAACTAGAAATTCCCCAGCCTTGGTTCCTTGCGTGCGGTTTGATCTCGTCGATTCCCGTCCGTGGTTCCCCATGTGCCATCGAATTCGATGGTGGCCAACGTGGGGAACAAGATCCGCAACGCCAAGTTGATGCGAATTCCTATCCCGAGCGCTCAATTTCAGTTCTTGGTTCAGCCACGGATCGAGTTGCGGCCGGCCAGATCTTGATCACCAGTACTGGGCTGCTTGGTGCTCAGCGCGTGGGGTTGTTATGATCGTATTCTGTCTTTGCCTTTGGATTATTGCGCCGGGACAAATAGATGGGGTCCTTGCGTTGGTACATATTTTTAATAATTTATTTATGCCTTTTTTCCCTAAATTTTCTAATTTATGTTTCTGGATAAGTGTTTTGGCTTCTTGGTAATTTGTGCGTAGAGAAATAGTAATAGTAATTTTAACTGGTAAGGTTGACAACTGTAGAGTGATCAGTTTAGTTGACCTTCGATGCTGGTGGTAACAGAACTGCTAAATGATCCCTGTTTGTGAATAAATTCCGTTGCTTAGGGAGCTTTCAGCTTGCATTTTGATCATTCATCATGTGAATATCAGTGTTTCATCTTGGAGATGTGGGCGCTGGCAAACTCTAGATTGGTTCTTCGGTTTGTTAAGGGACAATTTGTTGAACTCCAGGTGAACCTATAGAAATACTTCTGGAACTGAGAGACAGAGACTGGATCATTAGCTTTTGGTGTCGACGACCAGCCCCATATCCCCATGATGATCCGTGGACCACGAGCACCAACGGCAGATACACAAGCACCCACATCAGGGGGTGGCCAACCTCCGTGTGAAGTGTGAGATGCCACCGTCGATGCTGCGCGAGGTGGCAGCGGAGTTGGCCCGCGAGATGGTCGCATAACTGGAGAAGGAAGGCGGGACCATGGTCAAGATGCTCTTCTCCTACGTCGATAACCTCCCCATAGGGTTTGTGCTTTTGAACTTGTCTTTCTTGCTTTGTTTGATCAGAGGATGATTTCACGTTCTGTTGTCCTGAAGCTATTTTTAGTAACTGTGTTTTATTGGATCAATTGTATGCACTGAATGTTTTTTTATAAATGAAAACCTTCTGCTAAGTTGATGTTTCTATGGAATCAGGTAGGTGAAGATGTGGTGGCTGAACTGCAAACAACTATGGAAAAGCAAGGTCTGGACATGCTTGTAGCTGCATTGGTGAGTGTCCACATATTTTTTATACTTTATAAGCAACTTGTGGTTTCAGCAGATCTTGTGATGAAACAGATTAATGATGTTGTTGGGACTCTGGCTCGAGAAGGTACTACGACAAAGATGTTGTTGCTGGTGTAATATTTGGCACCGGCACAAATACAGCATATGTTGAGAAGGCAAATGCTATTCCAAAATAGGAGGATGAGTTGCCCAATTCAGCAGATATGGTAAGATTTGAGCCTTCGAGACCACATTGTTTTTACTAAATCTAACAGTGCTCAAAGAATGATGGTTGACTTCAACGTGGCCGACAAGCAGCTGTCGGTTCTTATTTTTGCTAATTTATTTTGGTTTTCCTTTATTTAAGGTCACGTTTGGATTCTCTAGGATATATATTTTTTTTCTCAGTTATTTCTTGGAAGGTTACGTTAGGTGTAGATGGGGGATCTCAGAAGCATAAATGTTTGCTGTTTTTTTTAAACCGGTAAATTGTGGTGCAGTGGAGACATGACATGGCCTTTGTTGGCTACTAGGTGAATATTCAGATGCATATATCAGCAGAGAACTGGTGTTCATCCAAAGAGGAGAGATGAGCTTATCAAGGCAGGTTAACTTTCAGAACCTGTAAAAAGTTCATGGATATGTGCTCATTCTTTTCATGGAGCAGCGTGCTTGTCAATTTTTAGATACAGATTTTTAGAAAACTGCATTTCAAATTTCATAGAATTAACTTTGTGACTTGACTAGCCGTGGATCTCATGGAACCATGCATCTGAATTTCAGCTTCCATTAATTATGTTTTTGCTTTGTAGTTTTATTACTTGATCATTGTTTCATGGACTGGTTGACTACACTCTGAGCCATCTATTTGTTATGAAAAATGCTCCAAAGTCCAAACTCCAAACAATCACTAGAGATACCCTTTTAACTATTTTAATCTCCACCTCTTAGGAATGGACTGAAATTTGTTCGTTTTGTTCTTAATTGCCTTTTTCTGCCAATAATCCATGCATGTTACAAGGTGTGAAAATGTCAGAAAGGTTTTGAAAGATCTCAATATGTCTCAATTAGTAGACCTGAAGAATGGAAAAGACAATTCTGTGAAATCCTGCATCACCAAGCCTGTGTTGAATGGCAACAAATGTGCCAACAAGGAAGAAAAGGCTCCATCTGCTTGCAAAATTTAGTCACACATCTGTTTGGTAAAATTGGTTCAAATCAGTTAAGAAACAAATTTACGTGCTGTTTAATTTTCAAAGTTACAGTTCGCAGCTTTTTTAAAGCGATTAGTAGAAATGAAATTGAATTGAGCCAGAAGTTGATTAGTTTCTCGCTTCATTTTAGGTCTCACTTTCATTAGTTTTTTATTGCGTTGCTCATCTTTTCTTCACTGCTAGATGATGACTGAAGATAGTTCAGGATATTTTTCTCTGCAATTGTTAAGCTGTGTGTAGATATCATTACATCAATGCAGTTATTGAGTTAGAAGATACATGCATCGGTGCAGTTAAAGCTCCGGTTTGCTAAGCCCCACAGTCCTATTGCCGCGAGTTGGAAGAAATAACTATGGTACGGGATTCGCGGAGGGGAGGAGGAAGCCACGGTGCCCATACGCGCCCATGCCCTTCGTGGAGGGGAGGAGAAGCCGCGGTGCCCCTACCCACGGCCTGCTCACGGAGGATCTCCCGGGCCACGCCGTACCGGCGAACCCAAAGCTCGCAGAGGCGTGGCGCGCCGCCGTTGATGCCTGAGTTGAGCGTGTCGTGGCGCTGGTGGAGAGCAATTCGGTATGGTGGTGGTCCTATGATCCCTCCTCTGCCCTCTGTCTTGATGAATGAAATTCGCCTCTTCTTCCATGGATATACATGTTACTGTTTTTTGTGTGTGGTAATTGTCTTCTGTAGAGAAATTCCCTTACGATGCTATGATTGAAGTAGTTTAAATTTCATGGTCATGAATTGCAGCCAGATGGAATTATGTTTATATATTTGTTGCATTAAGCGGAATCAAGGGTTCCTCTGCTTCAATATGAAATTTGAGGACACCAATGGGAATGGCTCCAACCACAGTTTACTGAATAGGTAGTTCATAAGGACTGTATTATTAGTTTAAATGTGTTGTGTGTAGAATAAAAACTCCCGCTTCACAAGGATGTACCCTACTGTATTTGGCATTATGCTGGCCGCTCTCTTGCCTTCCTGCTGTGCAAAACGGAGATCCCGGACCCTGTTTAAGCTATTTGGCTATCTGAACGAGGCGCAGATCATACACCATTACATGATACTATCCTGGTATACTTAATTAAAAAAATAGATATTATCATGGCATATATGTTTAGGACACTACATATGAAATTAATAACTTAACTTATTATTATCTGTCATGCACATCTATCAACTTCACTGAGCATCGAATTCTTGGCGGCCATTTTGAAGAGCCGTGCAAATGAATGTTTTGACAGAAAGATCTCTAAGTCATGATTAAGGACTTAGGTAGAATATAACTTATAGATGGTTAATACGAAAAATAACTTTACTATGCCTTATTATGCAAAAATGTTTTCCGAATTGTATACATGCTCAAATACAAATTGTGTAAAAGTTGAACTATGAAAAAAAAACTATTGATTGTTTTCATGTGCATCCCGAAGATAAAGCCGTTGCATTAGCACGGGTATTATACTAGTCTCATATAATACATTAATAGGTGGCCACTGCTTAGCTGGTAGAACTAATGAAGCGGCAAAGTTACTTGATGGTGTGGTCTCGGTTGGCTTGAAACCTGACTTTTTCTCCTATAATACATTGCTTCATGGCTACTGTAAAGCTGGCAGGATAGACAATGCATATTGTCTTTTCCGAGAAATGTTGAGGAAGGGAGTTACGCCTGGAGTTGTGACTTACAGTACTATACTGCAAGGATTGTTTCTGTAGAGAAACACTGCACACCCTAATCAGGGGGGTGACCTTCATTATATAGCCTAATAGGCTAGGGTTACAAAGTACAAGGCCTATGGGCCGTACGCCCAATATGGGCTGTTACAATACATTCTAACACCCTCCCTCAGTCTAAGCGGGAGTGTCACGAACACAAAGACTGGACCTAAAGTCAGTGAACAACTGTACAGGTAACCCTTTGGTCATGATGTCCGCGAACTGATGAGATGATGGAACATGGAGCACCCGAACCTGTCCCAAAGCAACCTTCTCACGGACGAAGTGAATATCTATCTCAATATGCTTCGTGCGACGATGATGAACTGGATTGGCGGTCATGTAGACAGCACTGACATTGTCACAGTAGACAATCGTCGCCGAAAAGATGGGTGCGTGGAGCTCCTGGAGTAACTGACGAAGCCAACAAGTCTCAGCCACAGCGTGCGCAACAGCACGATACTCAGCCTCTGCACTCGAACGAGAAACCGTAGTTTGTCGTTTGGAGGACCAAGAGACTAAGTTGTCGCCGAGGAAGACACAGTAGCCGGAAGTGGAGCGCCGATAGTCGGGACAACCAGCCCAATCAGCATCGGAGTAGGCTGTCAAGCTGGTGATGCTGCTTGTGCCGATGTGAAGCCCAGTGGAGAGGGTGCCCTTGACGTACTGCAGGACACGCTTGAGCATCGCAAGATGAGGCTCACGCGGGTCATGCATGAAGAGGCAAACCTACTGAACTGCATAAGCGAGGTCCCGACGAGTCAGCGTGAGATACTGTAGCGCACCGGCGAGGCTACGGTACTGAGTGGCATCCGCCACCGGTGCGCCATCTGTAGCAGAGAGCTTGGCATGAGTGTCAACAGGAGTCGCCGTGGAATGACACTCAGCCATGCCGACGCGCTGGAGCAGATCCACAGCGTACTGGCACTGCGACAGGAAGAGGACGTCAGCCGAACGCGTGACAGAGATCCCGAGGAAGTGATGAAGATCCCCGAGATCTGTCATGGAGAACTCGGAGTGAAGGAGCTCGGTGATGCGACGAAGAAGCGGGGTCGACGAGGCTGTCAGAATGATGTCGTCGACGTAGAGCAGCAAGTAGGCGATGTCGGAACCCGCTCTGTAAACAAAGAGGGACGTGTCGGAGGTCGAAGCAGTGAAGCCGGATCGCTGAATGAAGCCGGAGAAACGCTGGTGCCACGACCTGGGCGCCTGCTTGAGTCCGTACAAGGACTTTTGCAGAAGACAGACGTGGTTGGGAGCCGTCGGGTCAACGAAGCCGGGCGGCTGCTGGCAGTAGACGGTCTCGTTCAGATGACCGTGAAGAAAGGCGTTCTTCACGTCCAGCTGATGTATCGACTAGGAGCGAGAGGCGGCGATGCTGAGGACGACCCGGATGGTGGCCGGTTTGACAACCGGGCTGAACGTCTCGTCGTAGTCGATGTCGTACCGCTGCGAGAAGCCACGAACAACCCATCTGGCTTTATGACAAGCCAGAGAACCGTCAGCATTATACTTGTGCTTGAAGACCCACTTGCCGGTGATGACGTTGACACGAGGCGGTCGAGGAACAAGACGCCAGGTGCCATTGTCCACAAGCATCTTGTATTCGTCGGTCATCGCTGCGCGCCAATTAGCATCGGCGAGCGCGGCACGGGTGTTGCCGGGCAGCGAAGAAGCCAGGTTGGAGGTCGAGGCGGTGAAGCCATACCGCTGCATGGGCGGCGGCAGTGAACCCGTTCGGGAACGAGTCTCCCGCACAGGAGGCTCTGGAGCCTGGGGCGCCGCTGCCTGCGGCGCTGAAGCCGAGGGCACCTTCGGCTGCTACTGGGCCGTCGGCCCCTCCGGCTGCGGCTGGGGAGCCGATGGCGGACGCGGACGACGAGTGTAGTGGATGCCGAACTGCTGCCGATCAGCTACAACGGCGGAGGCACCTGCCGGCGTAGGAGAAGCCGAGGGGGTAGGCGTGTCCGGCCGAGGCGCCTGGGGCAGCCTGTAGGCAGCACCATGCCATAGGATGGCAGGGTCCAGCCCGACGGGGTCGCCGGCATCGTCTGTTGCAGACGAGGCAGGCGCAACCGAGGCCCGCGAGGGCCGAACGTCTGAGGTACACGGGGCGGGCGTGGGAAGTATATCCTGTATCAAAAAATCAAGAGAATCCGGTCAGGGCTTGGAAGCCGTAAACGGAAAGTGAGTCTCATCAAAAACAACGTGGCGAGAGATGATGATCTTGCGAGTAGAAAGATCAAGACACCGGTAGCCCTTCTGAGAAGGAGGGTAACCAAGAAAGACACGCTGCTGAGCGAGGAGACAATTTATGGGGGAGTCGGGGCACTAAGGTTCGGATAGCACAAGCAACCGAAAACTCGGAGGATGGAATAGTCTGGCATTTTGCGGTGAAGGAGATGATAGGGAATACCATTATGTATGGACGATGACGGCCGCCGGTTGATCAGAAACACAGCGGTGGAAAGAGCTTCGACCCAATAGGATGGAGGCATGGCGGTATGAAACAGAAGCGTGCAAACAACATTGTTCAGTGTGCGAAGCATCCGCTTAGCTTTGCCGTTCTGGGCGGAGGTGTAGGGGCACGAGGTGCGAAGCAGGATGTCGTGGCTAGCTAGGAAGGTAGCAGTGGCATTGTTGATGAACTCGGTGCCATTATCTGCCTGAAAACAGCGCACAGGAAAACTGAACTGTGTGTGAGCGTAAGCAACAAACTGGACAATATGTTCATGTACGTCTGATTTATGGTGAAGAGGAAACATCCAACAATAATGTGTATAATCATCAACTATGACAAGATAAAATTTATAGCCAGAAATACTTAAAACTGGAGAGGTCCAGACATCACAGTGAACAAGTTCAAAGGGAGCTGATGTACTAGAAACCGAACTAGCTAATGGCAGCCTAGCGTGCTTGCCAAGCTGGCAGGCATGACAAATGTGGCAAGCTGCTTTATTACACTGGATAGCTGATAGCTTATTTAGAGTGTTGACGACGGCGGGTGCAGGATGACCAAGGTGGGACTGCCATAACTCCGGGGAGACGACGGCGACATGGCAGCGAGGTGGCATGTGATGTGGAATGGTGTAGAGATCCCCATTGCTATTGCACCGAAGGAGGACCGTCTTGGTCTGCAGATCCTTAACAGAAAAACCAGAGGCGTCAAACTTAATGGAACAGTTATTGTCGCGAGTAAGCTGACGAACAGATAACATATTACGAGTGAGTTGGGGAGCGACAAGAACACTATCAAGACAAAAAGGACGATCACCTATTTAAAGAACAGAAGTGCCACAACTATGAATATGAATTGATTGACCGTTGCCGACCGTAATGGAGGACGGAGGCGACGGGAGATGGGAAAGTAAAATACCGTCATTGGAGGACATGTGAGATGTCGCTCCGCTGTCCATGACCCAGGGTGCAGACCCGCCCTGGATCGCCATCTGGTTGAGGGCGGCAATCAAGCTTGCCGAGTCCCAGCTACCCGGAGGCCAGTACGACGGGGAACCGCC
Organism: Saccharum hybrid cultivar R570; assembly: GCA_038087645.1. Lineage (NCBI taxonomy): Eukaryota > Viridiplantae > Streptophyta > Magnoliopsida > Poales > Poaceae > Saccharum > Saccharum hybrid cultivar. The sequence continues at coordinate 4,298,321 of JAQSUU010000731.1, read as the reverse complement.
GGCAGTGGAGAACTGCGGAGGCGCGAAGGCGGTGTGTGCCTGTGGAGGAGGCGCAGGTGGCGCACCCCACTGCTGCTGCTGGGGAGGCCACGGAGCAGCCCAAGGGTTGTAGCAAACCCAGGGGCCGGCAGGCTGACGCCCGCCGAAACTGCCGCCTTGCTGCTGGTTGCGGCCACCGCCGCCATTGCCACCTTGTTGCTGGTGGTGCCCACCGCCGCCACTGCCATCGCCGCCGTTGCCACCACGGTCGCCCTTGCCCTTGGTACCCTTGCCCTTGCCACCGCCCCCACGATTGGTGGACGCAGAAGGAGTGGACTGGCAGGACGACGACGTGCAGGAGGAGATGGTGGAGGCGGCCAGAGCTGAAGCCGAGGCCACCTTGCTCTCGGTGCCAAGGCGGAGCTCCTTGACGCGGAGCATGTTGGTGGCAGACTTGAAGTCGGGAAGCGGCGACGTGTTGGAGATGATGTCGGCGGTGTTGGCGAAGCGGGGGTTGAGGCCACGCAGAAGGTTGAGCATGAGCTGCGCAGGGGAGATGGTGTGACCGACCTCCCGGAGGGCATCAGCGGTGCGCTTCATCTGCTGGGCGTAGGCGTCGACGGAGAGGTCGCCCTGGGACAGGTTGTGGAACTCCTGCTCGAGGACAACGGCGCGGGACTCCTTGTTCGCCTGGAACAAGGCCTCGATGGAGACTCACAGAGCGCGTGCATCCTGTTCAGGCTCCATGGCGAGGTCGAGGACGGCGTCGTCGACGGAGCCGTACATCCAGCCGCGGATGCAGGCGTCAGGCTGAGACCACAGGGGGTCAGCCGTGCGCGTGTCCGCCATGCCATCAATGTGGCCGAGCAGCCCGTACTTGTCGCAGAGGGCGGTGAAGAACGCCTTCCACTTGGAGTAGTTTGGGCGCTCGAGGCTGAGCGCGATGGGGACGTGCTGTTTCACGTTGACGGAGGCGTAGGCGGCGAAGAGAGGAGCAGCAACAGAGTCCCCCATGGCGCCAGACGACTGGTGGCTGAGGGCACCGGTTGTGGAGAAGGAACTCGACGACGACGTCATGGGCGCGGCTGGAAGGCAATCGCGCGCAGCCTGGCACGCAGAGAAGACTCGCGACTGCCCCGGGCGTCAATTGAGCCGCGCGCCAGAGGCCGCGACCGATCCGCGAGCCGCGCCGGAGGCCGATCCGCGAGCGGCGCACCGCGTGAAGGCAAGTCCGGACCGATCCGCGACGGAGGCCGCGCGACGGGACTGGCGGCGGCGCGAAGGTGCGCGCGCGGCCTGGGTAGGCGGTGGGCGAGGGCGCACGCGGCCGATGGTGCGGTGGCGCGCGTTCTCAGGGAGAACGCACGGGCAGAGTAGAAGCGAAGATGAGGATCGTAATTAGGGATGATACCATATAGAGAAACACCGCACACCCTAATCAGTGGGGGTGACCTTCATTATATAGCCTAATAGGCTAGGGTTACAAAGTACAAGGCCTATGGGCCGTACGCCCAACATGGGCTGTTACAATACATTCTAACAGTTTCAGACTGGGAGATTTTCCGAAGCAAAGGAACTCTACCTCAATATGATTAAAAGTGGAAAACAGTGGGACATTTGCACATATAACATAATTCTAAATGGGCTTTGCAAAAATAATTGTGTTGATGAAGCATTAAAAATGTTCCAGAGTCTGTGTTCTAAGGATCTTCAACCTGACATCATTACTTTCAATATTATGATCGGTTCTTTGCTCAAAAGTGGCAGTAAGAAAGATGCCATGGATTTGTTTGCTGCTATCCCTACCCATGGTTTAGTTCCGGATGTGCTGACCTATCTCTTAATGATGGAAAGTCTCATTCGAGACGGGCTGCTAGATGAGTTTGACAATCTGTTTCTAGCAATGGAAAAAGAGTGGATGCACTCCAAACTCACGCATGCTAAATGCTATAGTTAGGAGGATGTTGGGTGGAGGTGAGATAATGAGGGCTGGGGCTTACCTCTCCAAAATTGATGAGATGAACTTCTCACTTGAGGCTTCCATTACTTCCTTGCTAATATCACTTTTCTCGAGGGAGGAATATAAGAACCATGCAAAGTCCCTACCTGAAAAGTACCATTTTCTTGAGGAGGTCAACTAATGAGGATTATGAGAAACAAAATAAATCCTCAGCTGAGTGGTAATGTCTACCTTATTCTCTAATTTGCTGACCATGTTGTGCTGTTACATTTGTTTGATGGCATTCTCTACGGAAGTGTTGTATGTTAGTGCGTGTCAGCATCCTGTCTATCTCCTATAAAGTTATCTTGTCTTCAGTCCTAGTTATCTTTACAGTGGGAATCAATTTTCAAACTATTGGGAGCACATAAGTTCCATCCTTTTATTGCTTCGTTGTAAGATGTTCTTTACAGCCAGGAATAAAGTTAATCATCTTGACTTCTTGATCCTAAAGGTGATCTGTATATACTAAGCTTCGTGTTTTTCCCCACTGTTACAAGTATCCCCCCTGCCCCCTGAATATCTACTGTTAGCAGTGCCTTTTTTTTCGAACTAACGTCTACTGTTAGGAATATTGTTTTCATGGATATCTATGGTTAGCTGTGTGTGTTATTCCTGTTTGTAGTTCCATGGATCAAGTAAATCCAATATATACTAGTGTTTTCTGATGCTTTTGTGTTCTATTTCCGATGACTCGTTTTCTTTGTTTCGCTACAATCTCCTGTTCCTATGCCTTTACTTTTTATGAGAAGGAGCCCATGCTAAACTACCTCAAATTCCGCTGAACTTTTGCATTTACTTTTGTGTTAGACCATCCTCTTTTGGCTAGCATTTTCCTGACATCCATGTCACTGATTCCTTGCAGCTCCATGTCTATAAAGAGAGGTCGAGCATTGGAAGTCCCATCGTGACCATCATTTGTGGTGCCAATACTTCTAGCCATCATGGTTACGTGAACTCAAGCAGTTTGGTTTGTTAATGGCATCTGGAGGCTGGAGCAGGGGATTTAGCAAAGGCCTGAGTGTTTAGCGTTACTTTTGTGCATTACCTTCAAATATAAGCATACTGAGCTATATTCAAACTCTCAGATCATTGCTTAATAGAACTCCCGGTTCACTGCATCATATTCGAGCAGCTGCTGTCTCTATTTTAACAGCATGAACAAGAGAATGAAATCTAGAGGCCCAGTGCAACGTAATGATGACAATGAAACAGATACGAGACCTGCATGTTGCTCAAAGGGAGGAAGACATTGGATTCTATGCTGGTTTCCTCCGTATGGTTTTGTTTGTCACTCACACACCCAACCCAACTGTCAACGGCTAACAAAAATCCATGTGTGTGTATATTATTTGTTTTTTCTGGTTCACGTGAAATCACTTCTCCTTTGTTTTTTCTTCTTGTTTTTTAGGCGTGTCGTATATGAGCGGCAGAGGCTTGCATCAGTCTTCTGGGGTGTGGTGTCATATTATATGGGACAAAAGCCTGTGATCGCATTCTCAGAGTTTTTGGTGTACGATATATAATTGTTGCTGATCCATTTCCAATCAATGAATCAAACCTGTTTCAGCATTGTGTTCAACACTTTGGGCGAGTGTGAAATACTAGATGGCTATTGCTACAAGGTTTCTTTTTGGTGCTCTCAACAGATTTCTTGCACCAGTGAAGGTACGTACTCTGTTGTGTTCAAAGTTGCTGCGGCCTGATTCCAGCAAAGGTCCAGTCAATAATGTTATGTAATTTTTATTGCATTGTGCCACAGGCCTACTCCATTGAAGTTTGTCGACCTGAACAACAAGCTTTGGGTATATCAGTTGTAAGCTCCACTCTACACATAAGCATATAACACTTCCTTACTAACTACAATAGACTCTGTTTGATCCATTTAATTTAATTTAGGCCAGCACAGCATGGCGAATGGGTGTTATAACTGGCCCAGCAATTGGGGGCTTTCCTAGCACAGGTATCTGACAAAGATTACTGTTTGCCAACCATTTGGATTACTTACTTTTAACCTTCTCTGGTTTCCTTCCTTCCTATTACCGGCCTGTCAAACAGTACCCACATCTGTTTCATGAGAAATCAGTGTTTGGAAGGCAGTATTCTTTTCGACTGAAATTAATTTCTTTTAACACTAAGATAGAATGATTTTTTTTTCATTTCATCTTCTTGTTCCAACATCATGCAGGTTCCCATATTTATTGCCATGTCTATGTATATCATTTTTCGCTACCTTGGTTTTCATAAGCTGTGCATGGCTCCCGGTAAGTACAACCTGCTCTATATATCAATGTATGTTTTCAAATTTATTGTTGTAATGTTGTCATGGAGAGTTTTTTTTATAAGCTTTATGATTTTTTCTACACATAAATATGTCTTGTTGTTGGCACACTAAAATAGCCAACTCCATGAGAATATCCTATCCTACCTTAATTTTCTCTATTAAATTACAGAAAATTCTGTTAGATAATTTTGAACTTTGATGTCAGCCTATTTCTATACTTGTCATTCATTGAGCAACTAAACAGGAGACTAGAACTCAAGAAAGTACAGAGCCACCTAAGAAGAGCTTACTAAGAAACTGGCCACTGATGTCCTCCGTTATAACATACTGCATCTTCTCCCTTCACGACACTGCATATGTTGAGGTACCACTTGCCAACTCCAACAGCTTCTACATTGAAATGAATTATTCTAAAAGTTAGATAATGTTGCAATTCAACATCAGATATTTTCTCTGTGGACCGTGACAGAAAATATGGCGGGCTTAGCTTTGCATCTAAAGATGTGGGCCAAGTTCTTACAGTCACAGGTAATTCCACTCCAGCCAATTACTTTCCCAAAACCTGTAAAAAATCTGAGGCATCCACTTGATCAGGTGCTTATGTTTTATGGTTATAATAAAGGCTGTACACTGTAGTAAATGCAGTTTCTGGATATATCGTCAATAGTTATCCTTTACTCAACTGTAGGTGCCAGTCTTCTAGTATATCAAATCTTTGCTTACCGTTGGATCGATATAATCCTTGGTCCAATCAATTCAACCTGAGTTTCATTGGTGAGTTATCAGTTGCGATTATTGTTTGACATCTTGCAGTGTATCCATACTGATGTTTCCCTATTTTTTTCTTTTCAAAATTGTTTATAATTCTTATCAATTGACCAATAAGCATCGCAGGCACTATCTATACCAATAATTGCTGCTTATCCCTTCACGCCTCTCTACAACGCAGCAATCCTCAAAAGCGTTTTTGCAGTAAGTACTTCACTATGATTAAGCTCTGAGATTCAACACATAAAACACATTACCAACCACTAAATTGTTAAATACATACACTGCTGTGTAGAATTAGACATTCAGGACAAAAGATGCTGTGTTGTGATTAATCCCAACAATTTTTCATATATATATATATATATATATATATATATATATATATATATATATATATATATATATATATATATACACACACACACACACTACCCTACAGCTGGCTACAAAATAACTTATTCTGTAGCCACTTTAAGTTACGATAATTGCTATGCTAATTTACGATATTATAGTAACTTTTTACTATGTGATGTACTGTAACATTATGGTTAATATCTCCATGTGCTATAGTAATTCAACTATCGTAAATATATACTGACATTGTCGTAAATTAGTATATAAAATTATCGTAAATAGAGGTGGCTACAAAATAATTTATTTTGTAGCTAGCTATAGAGTATACTCTCTGCTCCTGAATCTGACAGAGGTCGTCGGGCTGGTGCTCACCTTCAAGCCGTTCCTTGCGGTCCCCCAGCAGTACAAGCAATGAAAGCGTGCTGCATGCGTATAGAGGTATAGCTAGCTAGTGTGTGGGCGAGACGAAGCTGATGAACATGAGGTAGAAGTATGCCGTAGCGTGCGCGCATTGCATGCTGTCAGTGCATACATACACAAGACTGAAAAACAGAGCCAGGTGTGCAACGGAACTTAGTGTGGAATCCAACGTTTTCATGTCGTTTGTTCATTGTAGCCGACAAGAAAAAAAAGTTGTTTGACTCGTTCGGTAAATGGGTTATTGCCTTGATTTCATTCTGTTGTTGGCTGTTAAGAACATCTCGAGCAAGGTCCCTCAAAAACCAAATATAAAAGTCAGAGAAAAAAAATGAACTCCAACAGGGTCTCCGGCCCTTTCACCAGCGCGGCTCCTTCGACACGCTCTCTCCTCCTAGCAGCTTCTCCCTCGCTAGTGTGCCCCTCAGGCCTCAGCTCGTCTGGCTGGCCTCTTCGACGGGCCCCATTTCCTCAGTGGTTGCTCCCTCACCCAGGGGTGCGCCTGTCACCCAATCTGGTTGCCCTCTTCGGCAGCTCCCTTCCTCGGTGGCGGCTTCCTAACCTAGCGGCGCCTCCCTTGGACCTGGCTGTCCTTCTCGCCGGCTACCTCCGCAGCGGGACACCCTTGCCCGGATTTGGGATTTGTTGATATGTTCATCCTCCTCGGCGGCTAAGTGGGGGCGCCCTCTCGCACGGATTTGGGATTTGGCGATTTGGCTATCCTCCTGCTCTGGGGGCACCGCTCGGATCTGGCGAGACAAGGCCAAGTTAGTCCACGAGGAAGAAGATAAAAAAGAGGATGCACCCGGTTTCGAAGGCTATTGCTGGAGTATAGCCGAAAAATATAGCTATCTCAAATCAAAAGTAGGAGCTCTAATTTTGAGCGCTCCTAATGGAGATGCTAATAGCCTTACAATAGATCAACTAGAGTTGCTTAATTAAGTCAAGCTATTTTCCTTTCTTTTTTTTCCCAAGATGATATAGGTGCCGCCGCTGCACCGACTTGAGCTGCACATGCATGCCACTTTTTTTCGCTAGAGTGGTGGAACTTGGCAGGCCTCCCGGTCCCAAACAAGACCTTAGTCGCTGTTACAAGGAACAAAGACGACTTAGGCAGGCGTGGAAGCAAGCTGAAGGAAAGGACTAGAGTTTAATCTTACACTAACTATTATATGACAGGGAGGTCATACATACTTGCAATGCGTTAGCATTTCTGAAAAGGAAAACATTATATAATTCATATAGTGGTTTTCAAATGATGGAAATAATTTTTGTCTGCTTCCACACAGACGAGGAATCAAATCAGCATGTTTGAGTACAAAAGGAGTTTCCACGCTCTGACGTTCACACAGCAGGAGCAGGGCTCACAACACCATGGAAGTTCAGAAAGCAATACCGTACCTTATAGTGATCTTAATTCGGAAGTCAATGTAAACTGGGTACCGTTGAATAATATTTATTTATTGAGCTACTATAGGTAGTAAGAAGGTTATACTAATTAATAAGAAGGTTACACTTGAAGGGGCCGGCCGGGACTGCAAATCCATTTCTTGCACGCAAGTGTGTCGCAAGGTCCCCGGGTTAAAAGGATTGTTATTGACGACCGACCGACCTAATTTCACTGTGGACGTCTCACTCAGCAAGATAATGAATGTGTTAAACCTCTAGGACCGTATAACAGTAGATCAGCGGGGTAGAGCTATACATTTCGGTTATAAATATCAAGATCCTAGTGATGGATCTACCGGATCCGTGAGAGAGGGAGAGAGAGAGAGAGGAGGCAAACCGTCGGTAGGAAGGGTGGAGTTCGATCCGGACGCCATCACGAACGTTGATGGTGGCTGCGCACGGGCAGCGACGGTCGGAGAAGGGGAGCGCGGTGCAGTGACGGCGGCGGAGCTTCCCGTCGCTCACAGCGCGACCCTCGAGATCGGTTAGGGTTGTAGGTGGGGAAAGGCGGCTCAGGCGAACCTCGTGACTCGAGCCCCGGCTCCCCACCTCCTTTATATAGCGCTGCGCGACGGGGGCCCACCAGCCATTATTGGGCTGGGCGCCCCCGATCAGGGCGCGGATCAAAGGCCTAATGAGCCGTTGGGCTCATTAAAGGAGAGATCAATCTAACATTCTCCCCCTTGATCTCACTTATACTTTAACCTTTCATCTTTGACTTCAATGCTTTTAACTTTACTCGTTCCATCACAGATAAGTGCATAGAGCATGTTTCATCGTCACGGTCAATCGCCGATAGATTCGACAGCCACAATGCGCGTCTCTGATCTGAAACAGTTACTTTAACTTTTAGGCCCTTTATTATAGTCCAGGAGTCATAGGCTTTCCCTTAAACCCATGCCGGCTACATGTTCCCTGAACACGTTGGGTGGTAAGCCTTTTGTAAGCGGATCCGCGAGCATCTTTTCAGTGCTTATATGCTCAAGATTTATAATTTGATCCCGGACTTTATCCTTCACAACATAATACTTTATGTCAATGTGTTTGGCAGCACCACTTGACCTATTGTTGTGAGCGTACTGTACTGCTGGATTATTATCGCAGTATAACTTTAGTGGCTTATGTATGCTGTCGACCACCTTCAAACCGGGTATGAACTTCTTTAGCCAGTTCACCTGCCCCGTTGCCTCATAACACGCTACAAACTCGGCATACATTGTGGACGATGTAGTGACGGTTTGTTTTGAGCTTTTCCATGAAATTGCTCCTCCTGCGAGAGTGAACACATATCCTGTCGTGGATTTTCTATCATCTCCCGCATAATCAGAATCCGAATACCCCACTATCTGGAGATAATCTGATTTTCTATACGTCAACATGAGGCCTTTCGTACCTTGCAAATATCGCAAAGACTTTCTTTACCAGTTTCCAGTGTTCAATTCCTGGATTACTTTGAAATCTGCCAAGCAACCCGGTAACAAAAGCTAAGTCAGGGCGCGTGCACACTTGAGCATATTGTAGGCTTCCGACAGCAGAAGTATATGGAACCACTTTCATTTGATCGAGCTCGTATTGGTTCCTTGGGCATTGAAAATCCCCATATCTGTCGCCCTTGACCATGGGTGCAGGTGATGCACTACATTTATGCATACTGAATTTCTTTAAAACCTTTTCTATGTATGCCTTTTGTGAAAGTCCTAATACCCCTTTACTTCTATCTCGGTGAATCTCTATGCCTAAAACAAAAGACGCTTCACCAAGATCTTTCATATCAAATTTTGAAGATAAAACTTCTTTGTCTCCAGTAGTAGATGAACATCACTACTAGCAAGTAAGATATCATCTACGTACAGGATTAGGAAGATATACCTTCCATTCTTAAACTTTGCATAAACACAATTATCCTCAATATTTTCTTTAAACCCAAAATTCTTTATTGTTCTGTCAAACTTCAAATACCACTGTCTTGAAGCTTGCTTTAACCCATAAATCGATTTCTTTAAGTGGTATCCCATTCGTTCTTTTCCTTCCATGATAAAACCTTTTGGTTGAGCCATGTAAACATTTTCCTCCAGATCCCCATTCAGGAATGCCGTTTTTACATCCATCTGATGTAACTCTAAATCGTAGTATGCCACTAATGCCATTATAATTCTGAAGGAATCTTTACATGAGACTGGAGAAAACGTCTCATTGTAATCAATTCCTTCTCTTTGTGTGAAATCTTTTGCCACAAGTCGCGCTTTAAACCTTTCAATATTCCCTTGGGAGTCACGTTTTGTCTTATAGACCCATTTACAGCCTACTGTCTTGGCTCCTTTAGGAATATGTTCTAAGTCCCAAACTTTGTTGGTACTCATTGACTTTATTTCATCTTCCATGGCCTCAAGCCACTTGGATGAATTATCGCTTCTCATGGCTTCTTCAAATGAAGTGGTATCACCCTCCATTTGAAATTATTCAGTGTTATACACCTCATAATCATCAGGTATAGCTGATCTTCTAGCTCTTTGGGACCTTCTCGGGGCCTCCATATTTGGCACATTTTTAGTTTGGGGCTGTTGTTGCTCCCCCTCATCTGTGGCATCAGTTTGTATAGGTTCCTGAAGGACAGGTTCCTCATCATTATTTACTGTCACCACAGGAGAACTGACAACAGGTGTTGGCACTACAGTATCTGGCACTGTTGGTGCAACAAGAACAGGTAGTTCAAAGAATGGTTCCTGAATCATCGGAGTGGACACACATACCCGCTTCTCCTCAAGAACAATTTCTCGAGCCACCATGCCCCCCTCATCATTTCATCCTCTAAGATAACAGCGTGTCTCGTTTCTATAAATTTTGTGTATCTATCTGAACAGTAGAAACGAAAATCTTTTGACTTTTCAGGATAGCCAATAAAATGGCAGCTAACTGTTTTGGGATCTAGCTTCCCAATATTTGGGTTAAACACTTTTGCCTCAGCAGGACTCCCCCACACACGTAAGTGTTTTACTGAGGGTTCTCTTCCTGTCCACAATTCATATGGTGTTTTGGGCACCGCTTTGCTTGGTACTCTATTTAGAATATGAATGGCGGTTTTTAACGCCTCCATCCATAGACTTAATGGCAAGTCAGAGTAACTCATCATACTACGCACCATATCCATTAAGGTACGGTTTCGCCTTTCAGCTACTCCATTCTGCTGAGGTTCGCCCGGTGTAGAATACTGGGCTACTATGCCATTCTCCTATAGAAACCTTGCAAAGGGTCCAGGAGCTTGGCCATATGGGGTATGTCGACCGTAGTACTCCCCACCACGATCAGACCGAACCACTTTAATCTTTAAATTATGCTGATTTTCAACTTCAGCCTTAAATATTTTAAATTTATCCAACGCTTTATTTCTTTCTTTAATTGGATAAATGTAACTATAACGGGAGTAGTCATCTGTGAATGTTATGAACGAATCAAAACCATCCACACTTTTCACAGGAAAAGGACCACAGATGTCTGTGTGAATTATCTGTAGAATTCCTGTGCTTCGTTTAGCATCCTTTTTAATTTGTTTTGTGTATTTTCCTTTAATACATTCTCTGCACTGTTCAAAATATGAGAACTCTAATGGAGGAAGAATATCATTCTTAACTAGTCTCTCTATTCTTCCCCTCGAAATATAGCCTAAACGACAGTGCCATAATTTCGACGACGCATCTTGAGTTCTCTTTCGTTTTCTATTCACGTTCACAAACGAGAATACGTTATCATTCGCATCACTTACGGAATTCACATTTTCACGAAGTGATAACAAATAAAGATCTTGCTTTTGAAAAGCAAGGCCAACACATTCATTATTGCATAATATTTCACATTTTCCATCTCCAAAATGACAATCAAATCCATCGTTGTCCAAACATGACACACTAATCAAGTTTCTTTGTAATGACGGAACAAATAAAACATCTTTTAACAAAAGAATGAATCCATCAGCAAGCTCTAAGGAGACATCGCCAACAGCTTCGACGTCTGCTTGGACTCCATTTGCAACTTTAACGTGCCTTTCGCTTCTTTGCTTAGTTCTCGTCGAACGGAATCCCTGTAAAGAATTTGCAACATGAACAGTTGCTCCTGAGTCAATCCACCAAGTAGATTTCGAATACTGTACATACAGGGATTCATTTATAAACGTAATCATGTTCTCACCTTGCTTTGCCATGATCATCTTTAGGAATTTGGGACAATCTTTCTTGTAATGTCCCGTCTTCTTGCAGTGAAGACACTGATCTTTGTTCACCGTGAATTTGTTCTGCTGAGGCTGATGCTGCATGGGAGCTTTGCCCTTTGGCTTTGAGGGAGAGTTGGCATTGGCATTGAAATTCTTTCTTTTGTTGTCTTTAACAAAATTGAGAGTACCACCATTGGCGGTTTTTATCCTCTCTTCCTCCTGTGCACACATCGCCATACAACGTTCTAGATCTCATTTCTCGGGCTGAATGTTGTAGTTGACAACAAATGTGTCAAAATCTTTTGGTAAAGAAGCAAAAATCAAATGGACAAGAAACTCTTCCGTAAGAGCCAGATCCATTGGTTTTAGCTTGTTGTTCAAATGGTTCATTTTTGATATGTGCTCTCTTATGTCATTGCCATGTACACCTCCAGTGTATTTTTCTGTTACCAGCTGCTTTATTAGCTGAGTAGCATATGTCTTTGAAGAGCCATATAACTGACTCTTTATCCTTTCTAAGTATTCTGTGACAGTGTCACACTCTTGGATTGAGCACATTATGGTAGGCTCAATTGTGTTCTTTATGACAGCAACACACTTTTTGTTGGCATTGACCCACTTTTGTTTTTGTAGGTCATATGCCATCTGTATGGGAGCAAGGTCCCTCTCCTTTTTCTGTCATTCAGCATCAGACTCATTTGCCTCCCTCACCGGTGCCACAGGTTCACTGGGGCATGGTGTGGTGACCACCCAGTCCACCTCAGCCAAAACAAAGGCAAGGTCAATTTTCTTTTTCCATTCGTTGTAGTTGTCACCTTTGAGGGGTGGAATATCTTTGATAAACCCATCAAAGAGTAACCTCCTGAAAATATAAGTCATATAAAGTGAGAACATAATTATAACAACAATAATTGCATGCCTTAGTTTAACGTTGGTCAAAATCAAAACATACAATTATTTTATATATTAAATCTACATCACCGTTGGACAGAAATAGAAATAATGCATAATCATTTAAAATTATAATATTGCTATTAACAACGTTGGTCAGAAAATAACAATATCATAATCAACTCATTTTTAATCTCTTGGCTCTTAAAATCAAATTCTCCCGTTGGTTCGAATTTAATTAAAAGTCCATAATTACTTTAAATACGCAGCGGAAACATTAACATTCAATAATTATTTTCCTATTTTCCAGAAGCAACTTTACTATTTATTTGGCCATTTCGGCCCGATCCAGCAATCAGTTTGCGCGGCCCAGCGAAAACGGCCCATGGCCTGTTCATGCGCGCGCATGCCAGCGAACTCGGCCCAGCTACCCGCGGCCTAGCCGCGCGCGCCAGCTCTCCCGGCCCAGCCGCGCGCTCCAGCGCTCCCCCGCGCCCAGGCCGCAACCTGGGCCTGGGCCAGGAATTCGGCCTCGCGCCCTTTCCCGCCTGGGCTGCGACGCTCGCCCAATTGATCTCAGCCGCTCGCGGCGATCGGACGGTTGGCCTTCAATGTCGCTGGATCAAAACCAGCGAACGCCGTCGTTCCCTGAACCCTAGCCCATTTCTCTGCTTGCTTTCTCCTCTCCTCTCCCACGGCGACACTAGCGAAGACGAAGGGAGCGCGCGGCCACCTCGTCACCGGAGAAGAAGGGAGGACGACACCGGTGCCAAGCCCCTCGCTAGTGCGCGCGCTCGCCCATGGCAGAGCGGGCCACCGTCGAGCTGCTTTGGACCGCTGCCCTGAGCCACGGCCGAGCCGGGCCTCTGTCCGCGCGCCAACCATGGCGGCGATGATCACCGCCCGCACGGTGATAGCTTTTCGCGTGACGGCGGTGTCGGGAGGACCGGGTAGGTTCCCCTCTTCATCCTTTTCCTTCCCCAAAACCCGATTTAGGGTTAGGGTTTCATTTCTAGGGTTAGGGTTCTTTCTGATCCGATCCGAGATCGGGATCCTTTTCATCCTTTTCCGGTTTCTTTGATTCGGATTTTGCACGATTCCCCGATTAGGGTTAGGGTTGGGGACGACACTGTTTTTCCCAAATCGCCTTCGGGTTCTTCTTTAACCTCATGAAGTTTAGGGTTCATCCGAACCATATCTTTTCTCAGATCCGACGGATCGAGTTTAGGGTTCAACCGAACGTCGGCCGACCCTTTTCTGCTTAGATCCGCACCGGATCTAACCAACTTTCTTCTCGGGTAACTTTTAATTTCTTTTCCCCGATAGCTAGATCTACATGCTATGTAGGCGTCCGATACCAATGTTAAACCTCTAGGACCGTATAACAGTAGATCAGCGGGGTAGAGCTATACATTTCGGTTATAAATATCAAGATCCTAGTGATGGATCTACCGGATCCGTGAGGGAGGGAGAGAGAGAGAGGAGGCAAACCGTCGGTAGGAAGGGTGGAGTTCGATCCGGACGCCATCACGAACGTTGATGGTGGCTGCGCACGGGCAGCGACGGTCGGAGAAGGGGGGCGCGGTGCAGTGACGGCGGCGGAGCTTCCCGTCGCTCACAGCGCGACCCTCGAGATCGGTTAGGGTTGTAGGTGGGGAAAGGCGGCTCAGGCGAACCTCGTGACTCGAGCCCCGGCTCCCCACCTCCTTTATATAGCGCTGCGCGACGGGGGCCCACCAGCCATTATTGGGCTGGGCGCCCCCGATCAGGGCGCGGATCAAAGGCCTAATGAGCCGTTGGGCTCATTAGAGGAGAGATCGATCTAACAGAATGGACGACAGCTGTTCGTTATTAGTTACCTTCCTGCACGTACATTCTTAAATCTTTCCCGCGTAACCATTGGTGCTTAAGCTTTTATACACACACACACACACACCTAGCTACATACGTCTTTGCCTGGTTCGGATGAATTTGTGCGTGATGGTTCATCCATCTCATCTCATCTCATCTCATCTCACTGCAAGTGCGTGCATGCAAGCAAGCCAGCCTCAGTCCAGTCCAGCTGCTTGCTTTACTCCAAAGTCCAAAGGCAAATCTTCCTTATTAGCTTGCATGCATCCACAAGGCAAGCAACAAATCAACGAAGACAATGCGCGTACTCAATTACAACTACCGAACACTGGTGTATCACTAAGCCTATTTATAATGCATGCATGGAGGCAGATATCGATATCTCACACCAAAGGTAGAGGCGTAGTAGAGCTAGAACTAGCTAGAAACAATGGAGGAGGCTGCGAAGAAGAAGATGCTGGCCACCCTGGTGGGGTGCAACTACGCCGGCACGCCGTACGAGCTGCAGGGCTGCATCAACGACGTCCACGCCATGCGCGCCATCCTCCTCGACCGCTTCGGCTTCGAGCCGGGCGACGTCACCGTGCTCACCGACGACGAATGCGGCCGCGACGCCGGCGTGCTCCCGACCGGTGCCAGCGTCAGGCGCGCGCTGGCTGACATGGTGGCGCGCGCGGCGCCCGGGGACGTGCTCTTCTTCCACTTCAGCGGCCACGGCACGCTAGTCCCGCCGGTCAGCGGCAAGGCCACGCCGCGGCCATGGTCACCGCGACGACGAGGCCATCGTGCCCTGCGACTTCAACCTCATCACAGGTCCGTGTCTACGAGGCCATCGCATGGCGCGTACGTCGTCGTTCGTTCCTGACCAGACCTGACCTCTGTGCTGACTGACATGCTTGCATGCACACGCACGCCACGCAGACGTGGACTTCCGGGAGCTGGTGGACCGCGTGCCGGCGGGCGCCACCTTCACCATGGTGTCCGACTCGTGCCACAGCGGCGGCCTCATCGACCAGGAGAAGGAGCAGATCGGCCCCGACGCCGTCGCTCACCCCGACCTCCACGCCGGCGCCCGCGCCGCCCGGTTCCTCCCGTACGCCGCGGTGCTCGTCCACCTGTCCGGCGCGTCGGGCGTTGGCGCGTCGCACCACGTCGCCGACCACCTTCTCGCGCTCTTCGGCGCCGACACCAGCGCCAAGTTCCACCTCCACCGCCGCGACCACGAAGGCAACAGCAGCGGCGCCGCGCGCACCGACGACGCCGGGATCCTGCTGAGTGGGTGCCAGACGGACGAGACGTCGGCGGACGTGGCGGGGGACGACGTCGCGGCGGCCGGCGGCAGGGCGTGCGGGGCGTTCAGCGCCGCGCTGCAGGCTGTGCTGGCGGCGCACGCGGCTCCCATGAGCAACCGGGAGGTGGTGCGCCGCGCCAGGGAGGTGCTCGGCGAGCAGGGGTTCCAGCAGCACCCCTGCCTCTACTGCAGTGACGCCAATGCCGACGCGCCGTTCCTGGGCCAGCAGGAGACCAAGGCCAAGAGCAACTGAGGAGGAAGCCGCCGCCGCCATGCTCAAGACCTCTGGTAGTGTGTAGGCGCCGTTCCTGCTCTCATGCTTGATCCCCTGCGATTTGTGCGTGTGCTTATTATTATTTAGTATTCTAGCAAATATGCAACGGGGTAAAATAAACTATTGAATATATATGAGAAATGAGAACATAAATGATATGGTTTATCCTTTTAAGAAATTAGTCATCTATAATATAAGTTAATATATTGGCAATAACATAACAATGTCCTATACAGTGTATATCAAATTGATACAATTTTGCTTTTGCTAGATTCATTCTTCCATGCAAATAAAAACACAAAATATTTACCTCCTATCGCCGAACAACCACCAGACAGACAGGACATGTGATCTAAGATAGATCGAAACGACTTATAATCGAGCATCACAGTTAATTGCTACGTCTACGCCAAGCCCGGTGAGCAAGGATGTCGATCGAGCCTTAAAACAACGCACAATGCACGCCGAGTCCTAGGCCCCGTGGAGACAGATGCTGAGTCCCACACCTTGTGGCGATAGACGCCAAGTCCCGTGCCCCGGTCCTACGTGAACCCGGCCCGTATTCACATAGACGTCACTATTCATTCGGCCACCGGTCGTTGCCAGTCATCGGTCTTCAGTCTTCATTTAGACGTCGCTCTTCACTCATCGCTCCTCCATCACATGACCTGGCTTTCCATGGCAGGAGTCCTCGCCAAGGCGGTCGTCCGACACCGTGATGCTGACGCCCTCGTTCACCTTTCTGATGAGCAGATCACGGAGATTCTCAGACGCCGATGCTGGCACCCGCGGGTCACGCACCAGCACAACGTTGGAGTTCACGGGGGCACCCGATGATGCACACCATCCTCCGGGCCTTTTGTTGATCGACTCGAACACGTCCACCCAACACCGACAAAGCTCGTAGAACCTGCCATCCGTGAGCTAGATACACGACACAAAGTTGGCAGCGACCTGCGCGTTCTCGTACAGCTGCATCCGGCATCCGCGGCGCCGTTTGAAGAAGGTGTACTGTATATATATATATATATATATATATATATATATATATATATATATATATATATATATATATATATATATATATTAATGTATGGAAATAATCCATGACGAAGAACAATCTCGCCATGGTACGACACACTAACGAGTCCTAGACGGAGACACACCGTCAAACAAAATCAAAATCGTATTTGGCAATATTACCAGCAACAATATAGGGACTCTCGGAGGAAAAAAATATATAAACATGTGAGGGCGCTTGGCCGGCAATAGAGCAACAACATTCAATCGTATTGATTAGGATTTGAACTATCTACTTTACCTTATAAGCGTGTCCAATAATAATCATATAAAAATATAGAGCAACAACAATCAATCGTAGTTGATTAGGATTTAAAGTATCTACATTACCTTATAAGGACTCTAGTCCGGTAATAGTCATATAAAAATAGGAGAGACCTTATAAGAACACGTGTCCAATAATAATCATATAAAAATATAGAGCAACAACAATCAATCGTATTTTATTAGGATTTAAGAACTCATGTCCAATAATAGTCATATAAAAATAGGAGAGTTGACGAATATATTAACCCAATACGTTTTAGAATTGAACTCCGTATCCACGGGATATATATATAAGTCCGAATGGAAGAAACTCTCCATTGTCCGGCAGTTAGAGGAAGACGGATCAAACAAATGGATAGACGAAAAAAAGAGCCTAAAATTTTGTCTCTTTATTATTAGATATAGATTAATGAAATAACTACGTGTGTATACGGAGAGAAATACGAGCCCTGCAACATGGTTATGCCATGACAGAATTCTCCTTTTATTGTCCGCTACTAGAAAATGTGTCTGTGCGTTGCTACGGGTATCCTACTATCACAAATCTATAGTGTGAAAAAAGGTAACGATACACAACGTAACATTTACCATGATTCAAAACTGTAATAATAATATAAGAATAAAAAGACCAATATAAATCACAATGCTCACAAAAACTTTCAATCACTAGTGCGCTGCTCATATCAGTTAGCTCGTCCTAGCAAGCCGTGTTAATGAAGTAAGACATAATTAATTACTACCCCAAACAGTTTTGGCACTAAAAAAAATGCTAGATTGGAGATCGGAGTTGCACAACCCACTTGCTGCAGGCATGGTCCCAACCCACAAAGCAGCACAGCTCCAAATGCCAGAAAGAAAATGTTAAGTTCAAGATATAAAGTTAAACTGATCCAAGCACAACACATCTGGAACATTTTCCATGCGCCTAAAGAACCCACGACCAAGAATAATTCTAGCAAGAAGAGAACATTAGGGCTTTGCTCTGAACTCTGATGTCCACTCTACAGTAAGTGCAGCCAATTAACCATGCATTTAAAAAACAGAATATATCATATATCCGTGATTCTGTATTATTATATTTCATGACGAATAAATTTAAGAACCAAACTTAACTGCCAGTTAGAAAATCACCCAGTTCGCTTGTGCTTATCAGCGCTTATCAACCAGTCATTTAACAATATTTTTCTCTCACAACAAATCAACATCAGTCAGAATCAGCCAGCTAGAAACCATCTACCGAGCAAGGTGATTATCAGAAAGTGAAGGCACAAAGAGCACACCGTGTGATTCAATGCAAAAGAGTTAAAATATAAAAGCTGTCAGCATAACCCCGTCTCTTATCGCCAAAACTCAAAGCAGCCACAGTCCCTCAATCTAACCAATAACACCACAGCTACACCATGAAATCGATCTTCGATTGTTTTGTTCAGCCTCTCATACCTTTCTGTTTTCTTCCACTGAGCACTGCAACCCAGGCACTTCGGCTCCTCTCTGTTCTCCCCCAACTCATGCCCATCTGCAAATTTGCTTTTAAATTTCCCAGCACCATCTCATCTGCACCAAAGGACAGCAACTCAGCATACACACACACACTCTCTCTCCCATAACTATTCATCCCTTCCCCCAAATCAGAAAAGAGTCTCCGTCAAGAGTAAAGGAAAGCAAATACTGCACCACCACAAGTCCACAACTTAATCCAAGCCGGCCGCGTGCATCTTCACACACGCGCAGCGTGGCGGCGACCTCCTCCTCACGGATGTTGCAGACATGGAGCTACTGTTCCTCAGGATGAGGATGAACGGCAGAAATCAGAAGGAGAAGAAGCGAGGCGCAATGCTACTACAGCAGATGCACATCCAGCTATGAGCAGGGCATCAGTTGAATGATCTCACGTTGCCACCACCGGGATCCGGCTCACCTCGCTAGTGCCGGTAGCCGCGCCCCGCTCGCCAGCTACGGTACCTCCTCCGCACCATTGGCACCTCGGCGGATCAGGCGGATTGTGGATTGAAGCGAGCGTGAGGCCCTCGGGTAATTTAAAATAGAGAAAGGGAAGGAGTCCATAACGGACATACCAGGAACTTCGCTTTGGATTCAATTCCCATTTATACCATGCCAATGACACACGGCGGGGATAAGACGGACTCCAAATGTAGCGGCGTGGCACCAGACCGGAGGTGCGAAGCCAGAAGGAGCAGTCAGCGGGGTGGACCTCTTCGTCGGCTGGCCTAGGCGGGATGGATGCGCGTCACCGCCAATTTGGTCGGCAGGAGCGTACTTCCACCAATCCACAATGGCGCGCTGCCGTATCGAGGCCAACATGGTGGCGAGGCTATTGACCTGGGGAGGGAGGCAGACGCAGGTCGAGTGGGCGCCTTCGTGGCCACCTCCGGTACAACGCTGCCCCACGACGAGATCCTGTGCTGCTGGAGCAGGGGAGCAGGCGAGCTAGGGTGGACAGGAGCAGGTGGGCAGGGTGCGAGCATATGCCATGTGGGGAGAAGGCAAGCCGCGCCGCGCTGGTCGGCTGTCCTTGGCTGCTTCCCGTCGGTCTGTGCAGGGCCAGCAGGCGGCCGTCCGCCGCCGCCAAGGCTTCGCCGCGAGCGCTGATCCAACCTCCGAAAGAGTTACGGGCGTGATTTGAGAAAAGCTGAGCGGAAAGCGCTGATCCAACCTCGGCTTTGCGAGTCGTGATGCGAGGAAGAGGAAAGGCCGTAAGGGGCGACAACGGCTTCGATGCCTGTACGCGTCGCCGCATGGGCTTTGACCTCTGGGCCTCTCGACGGTGACTGTTCTGCTCCGGCGCCACTTGCGGCTACTTTGCTGGCCATGGAGTCATAGAGAAGAGGACGATAAGGGGAAAAAAGAAAGGGTACTCTGAATCTCGCCGGTCGGTAGCTGGCCTGCTTGCCGGTAGGATGCGGGCGCCCTTGCTGTCACGTGCATAGCCTGTTGGGGTTGCTCGTCGGGCTCGGGCGGACGGGGAGCCGGGATGTGTCTGTGCTGGAATAGATGAGGACCGGGCGAGCGTGGGCGGGCGAATGATGCGGGGAGCGGCCAGAGCCAGACTGGGCAGAGGAGCAGGCGAGCGAGCTGCGTGGGTGAGCAGGCCGTGCGGGTAGAAGGCCAATAGGGTGGCCGAGTGGCCGTGTGGTTAGACTAAATAGAATGGGCCAGACGAAAAATGGTCCAGACAAAAAAGAGGCTAAAATTTTGACTTTTATTAATATTAATATTAATAGGCATAGATATATCTGCAATTCTGCATGCAACTATATCTTCATACTAAACCAAAAAATACCGCATCCATTACAAATTATAAGACATATTAATTTTCTTGATACATAGCTTATATACAGTAAAAATAATATATTTAAAAAATTAAAATGTCTTATAATTTAGAACGGAGAAAATCACATTTATTCTTATTGGCCGTGTTTATTTGGGCTTTCACTGAGAAGCTGCAAAAAAGGCAAAAACTATAAATAATACTCCTGTTGTCCCAAAAAGAGTATCGCTATGGAGTTCATGCTGGCCAAACTTCCTTAAATTTAACTAGATTTATAGAAAATATTAACAACATTTGTATTTCAATAAATTTATTACAAAAATATATTCAGCTATTCATCTAATAATACCAATCATGCACCATAATATTAACATTTTTAAATAAAATATTTGATTAAAGTTAATAATATTCGACTTCTCAACAAGCAATAACGACACAATTTATAGGACGGAGGGAGTAAGTTCACTTTTAAGAGATAAATTTGTAAAAGATATTTGCTTTTTAAGAAAATACCTAACTTTTGAATCTTCCTTGTCAAAAAAAGTCTTTTATAATCGATTTTCATTGCTTTATACCGGATTACGCTATGCGTACGTGTCGTGTGAATGTGATGATTCAAAAAAAAGAAAGAAAAAAAAGAAATAACACAAGATCCGAGGTCTGCGCTGCCCACACATTACCGGCATCGAGAAGAGGGGGAGTGGGTGGCACCCCCTGCGCTTTTGGTTCGGTAGGATCCGCGGTGTGCCCTGGCCATGGCGTCGTATCGGATGCGCAGCCGGCGCCAGGAGGTGGAGACACCAAATGGTGGTGTGGCCTGGCAGCGGCCAGCTACGCCTGCGCCTGGCCTAGGCCCGACCAGCGACGGCCCTCTCTCCTGGCCGCCTGGCCACACGCAGCGGTCGCCGCCTGCGCAACTGCTACTGGGTTAGCCCGGCCAGCCAGCAGCAGCGGTGAGTGGCTAGACCCCGATGACGGCGAGGAGGCACAGTGAGGTACGAGGAGCGTAGTGAGGTAGCAACTCGAAGCTATGCTCTCCCCAACCACGGCGGACGCAAGGTAGAGAAACAAATACTGAAAGAGATATCGGTTGGGGGCAAAATGAAATGATGATTGCTTGGGCTAAACTATGAGAGCAGAGTTCTGATTATTTATTGCTATCTATTGCTTGATGAGTTTAACTTTTTCTCGTGCCTTTTGTGCCCCTGTGCACTTATGTGTATCCTCTCAATGAAGGTGGCAGCAAGAACAGTAAAATGCTGAGGAATGACCGTTGGAGCATCAACAAGAAAAGCAGACAAGCATTACTGCAGGGGTGGCATGGAGCAAACTGCAGCTGCTTAGCTTGGGCCTCATCTCTCCTTGCCCGGACCCTCTTTCTGCTCACCCTGCTTTCTTCATATTTCTCTGAAACTAGTGGTGGATCGATGCTAGTGGAGCACTCAAGATTTCGGATTTTGAATTGAGCACACTATATCAACAAGTCCATGTAAGTAAATTGTCTTTTCCGATAAACAAGTGGGTGAAAACAATATTATTAGGGCATAGTAGAGGTTAATTACTGAAATCAGCCTAATGTTCAAGACATCAGAAGCGGTAACTGTCCAAACACTGTCAATTACTATGTTCTGAAACATAGGAAACAGTTAAATTCTTTGTAGTTAAAAATCCTCAACTGAGTGGTAATGTCTATCTCATTCTCTATTTTGCTGGCCATGTTGTGCTGTCACATTCGCTGGCCATGTTGTGCTGTCACATTTGCTGAACTACCTCAAATTCCGCCTAACTTTTGTATTTACTTTTGTGTTAGACCATCCTCCTTTGGCTTGCACTCTCCTAACATCATGTCATTGATTCCTTGCAGCTCCATGTCTATAAAGAGAGGTCGAGCATTGGAAGTCCCATTATGGCCTTCATTTGTGGTGCCAAGACTTCTAACCATCCTGGTTATCTGAACTGGAGCAGTTTGGTTTGTTAATGGCATCTGGAGGCTGGAGCGGGGGGGTTAGCAAAGACCTGATTGTTTAACATTATTTTTGTGCATTACCTTCAAATATAAGCATACCAAGCTATATTCGAACTCTCAGATCATTGCTTAATAGAACTCCCGGTTCACTGCATCATATTCGAGCAGCTGCTGTCACTATTGTAACAGCATGAACAAGAGAATATCTAGAGGCCCAGTGGTAACATTATTAGTAATATCATTACTCGCCCTGTTCGTTTGGACTTATCAGCAGAATCAACAGCCATCCAGCAGTGTTTTTCTCTCACAACAAACCAGCGAACAGTGCTTTCAGCACAATAAACCAGCGAAACGAACAGGCTGACTAATGTCACCTAAGATATGATATATATGTAGGACCTAGTTGAAAGTACTCTTCTTTCTCTCAGAAGACTTCCTGAAACTTTAGTCGAAAGTACCCTGTATGAAGTATGAATTATGGCTCCAAGGTTGAAAAATGTGACATTCCATATTTTCTCACAACCATATTTGATCCTAACCACATTGAGTACAAGGGATCGAGAGGTTTTACAGATGTTTAAGTTTCTTACTGTTTTTTTTAACTCATACAAGTTCATTTGATCCAATCTGCAGCTAAGACAGGATCTTTTTTCTCAAATACGCAGGAGAATTGCGTATCATTGTATTAATAGTAGAGAACAGGAGTCATACAGAGACTCAAACACACACACAAACACACACACACCCACTTACTAACTGAAACTAATCGCCTATGACTGAGATGAAAGACCCGACCAAAGACCCTATAACCATCATACCGAGTTGTGTGCAGGGACAGTCCCTTAGCACCAGCTATAGACCATAAAAGGGCTTCCTCCCGAGCAAGGTTCAAAGCCGTAGACAGTCTAGAGGCAGCTCCATAGAAGACACAGTCATTTCGATGCTTCCAGATGGTCCAGACACCTAGGATGATGAGGGAATTCAATCCCTTTCGCGCATCTCCGCTTACTGTCAAGACCGCCTTATCCCACCAGGCATCAAAGGAGGAATCGAACTGGCTGCAGGGCAAGTGCTGCAAGACCGATGCTATGTAGGATGTCATACCAGAATTGTCTTGCAAACACACATCCATTGAGGAGGTGCTGGATGTTCTCTTCCTCTTGATCACATAGTAGACACCGGTCCAGGCGAGGAAGACCTCACCGAGCTAACCTGTCTGCTGTCCAACAGCGATTGTGAGTCACCAGCCACATGAAGAAGCGACACAGCTAAGACAGGATCAGAGTACACAGATTTACTCCATTCAAAGAAAGCATTAACTCTACACATTTTTCCAAAACTATATTACTTATTCTTATGTTTCAACAACTTAACTAGATTGCTAATTAGTGACAGAAAAGCCATTGCCAGAAGATTACTCCTTCTGTACTGATTTATAGGTCACTTTGCCTCCCGTACTTGGCCATCAAATAAATGATTTGTTTGGTTAGGACTCGGCTAGTTTCTGATTTGCACTCTGGTTTGTTTTGCTTCCCATCCATGTTGATCTGTCCTGAAATTTTCCCACTCTCTGCTTGACTTGGCCAGCTACAGACAAGCCTGCAACCATGGGTTGTTGTTATTGATGATCCCCAATTCTGTAGGTAAGCAAGAGTACTTCCTTTCTCACTTCTCAGAATGATCTTTTTCTACTGCTCACCCTTCATGCAGATTGAAAGTTGTTTATTTTTTTGAGCTCTGTTAGGCAAATGAGCTTGTGATATCCACAACAGTAGAAAAGGTAAGGGGAAAAAAATCTCAAAACCGAATTATCTGCCTTTCCCATTGAGCAATACCTTTTGGGTCCATAATATATTGATGATTACTTGGGCTAAACTATGAGAGGGGAGTACTGGCTATTGGTTGCTATCGGTTTTACCTTTTCTCGTGCTTGTTGTGTCCCTGTCCACTTATGTGTGTCCTCTCATGAAGATATGACCAGCAAGAACAGTAGAACTCTCAGGAATGACCACGGGAGCATCAGCAAAGAAAAGCAGTAGTGCAGGGACGCCATGGAGCAAACTGTGGCTGCTCAGCTTGGGCTTCATCTGTCCCTGCCCGGACTCTCCCTCTGCTCACCCTGCCTCATATTTCTCTGAGACAAGTGGCGGATCAATGCTAGTGGCACACTCAAGGTTTCAGATTTTGAATTGAGCACACTATCTCAACAAGGCCATGTAAGTAAATTTGTCTTTTCCGATAAACAAGTGGGTGAAAACGATATTCTTATGGCAATTACTGAAAACAGCCTAATCTTCAAGGCATAAGAAGCGGTAACTGTCCAAACCCTGTCAGCTATTACTCTGTTCTGAAACACTAGAAACAATGAAATCCTTTGCAGTTAAGAATCTATGTGGTGCATACAACAGGAATATGATTGGAGTGCATAAGATAGGAATCTTAACTAGTCATGTTTTTGTGTTTTGTATGTCATCAGTCCCAAATTGACAGAATTTGTGTTTTTCTTTTTCATGTAATCATGGATTCCAGCCCTACTGAAAGTGCTAAAAAGGAGAATCAATCATAGACGCTGATGGAAGAAACCTTTTCTTGGATCTTACATTGAGTTCAGATTCTGCACTGCACTGCACTGCTGGAGTAGCAGTACCAAGACATAAAACGTGGCATGTGGGCGTCCCTTCTCTTTGCATTCCGTAGAACGCAGACTGCTATGACTGTGACGACTAACCACAGCTATATTCATGTGACTTGCAATTTGCACGCACCATTTTCAAGACAGCTAAGTATTATTACTTACAAATTATATTACTAGGAGACCTTTTCCTTTGAATTTTTTTAAGACGCTTCCATAAGTATCCTTACCCTTAGCCATATACATGTATCTCATTAGAATTGCCTGTATCTCGATTTCTTCCTTCTGTTTTCAGATTGCCTCTTAGGAGCTAAAGCATGGAGTGTTTGAGGTCTCCTTGGCTGATCTAAAGTGATGAGGATCAGACTTACAGGATCAGACAGGTAACAGTTCTAGAGACATCTCGTGTTTATGGGAATGTTGAGAATAAAAGTGGCTAGTTTTTTTAAGTAAAAGTTTGCTCCAACTCTAGATATGGAGAATGGATTTGGGGTTTTAATCGTATGGTTCCTGACCAATTTCAAACCAATAAAGTTTCTAAATGGTGTAATGTTACTTTGCTGTATATGCAGGGAACCCACCTGCGCCTGACTCTCAGCTCAGTCAGCCGATGTATTAGACCAGTGAGTGGCGAGGCAGCAAAAGATGGACATGCGACATGCCGTGCTAGTTTAGTCTGTCATTGTGTGAGGACAAGCTTAGATTATGTCCTTTACATGTTTCTTTGAACAAGAAGCTCACGGCTGAAACGCTGTGGTCGCAGCTTGTCAGAGCATCTCCAGCAGTTCCCCAATAAGACCCTCAATCCCCATAAACCTGTCATATTGGGGGAGATAAGACAAATTTCTTGCTCCAGCAGCTCCTCAATATGGGCCTAAAAAACAGTCCATCTCCCCTCAAATGAAGGGGGAGTTGCATCTCACCCAAAAGCTGGAGCCCACCCCCAACTGTCACTCTCCTTCCTCCTTCCTCCTCTCTCCTCCCTCTCTGCCATGGCGTCGAGAACACCGCTGCCGGCGCTGCCACTCTCCTTCGCCCACCCTCTCGCCTCTCTCTCCTCCCTCCTCCCCTTCGCCCACTGATGCCACCGTGGCCATGGCCGCCGCCGCACCTGGCCAGGCCCGCATGCCGCTCGCCTCGGCCCGTCGTGGCCATGGCCGCCCTCGGCCAGTCCCGCGTGCTCCCGCGCTGTGGCCGTCGCGCCGGCATGGGCGACCTCGGCCAACCACGGGGCTACCTCCTCTTCGACTCCGGGCGAGACGAGACAAGCCGCGACTACCTCCTCTTCGACTCCAGACGAGATGCGACGACCTCGCCCAACCACGGTGAGACGAGTCGTGCCTACCTCCTCTTCGACTCCGGGGCCAGGGCCAACGTGGCGGGGCCGAGGCTGACACGGCATGGGCCGAGGACAAGGGCGGTGGTGGGATTGGGGCCTGATCCAGTGCACGGGGAGAGGTCACGACGGGGAGAAGCCAAAGGTTGAAGATTGTACTGACATCCAGGGCTCACGTGTAAGTGCATATTGAGGTGATGTATTGGTCATCTGCTACAGCAACTCTCCCAATAATCAGAAAAGGTAGTATTGGTGGCCACCAATACTACTCTATTGGGGATTGATTATTGGGGGGACCGCTGGAGATGCTCTGGACACAAAAGCACAAGCATGCCGCGTTCTTTCCGGGTAAACCTATATACACGCAATTTTGCAGTACTAGCATCCTAAAGGGCGTATCCAGTGCAGAAAGCTCCCGCTCTGTGCGGAGTTTAGGGAAGGGTGTCAGTGGCAAGCCTTACCCTTGCCTGTGCAATGCGAGGAGACCACGACTTGAACCCGGGACCTTCCGACCACAGGCGGTAAGACTCTACCGCTTGCACCAGGCCTGCCCTTCACAGTACTAGCATCCTAATAAAACCATATAGAGGATGCAGATTTGAATGAAAGGTTAGAAAGGGATTTTGATTAATCCCCACATTTGACATTTTCATATATATGCATGCAGGTGACCAGATGGTGTTTCTGCTTCTGAATCTGACAGAGGTTATCGGGCTCGTGCTCACCTTCAAGCCTTTCCTTGCGGTTTCCCAGCAGTGCAAACAATGAATTGCATGCATATAGAGGTAGCTTAGCTAGTATGTGGGAGAGACGAGGGAGATGAACATGATGTAGAAATATGCCTTAGCGTTCGTGCACTGCATGCATGCTGTCAGTGCATTCATACGCAAGACTGAAAACAGAGCCAGGTGTGAAACGGAACTCTCAGTGTGGAGTCCAACGTTTTCATGCCGTTTGTTGACTGTAGTCGACCAAAAAAAACTGTTTGACTCAGTTTGGTACAAGGGTTACTGCCTCGATTTCATTGTTGTTCTCTGTTAGAGCATCTCTAGCAGGGTCTCTACCTGTCCCTCAAAACCAAATACGAGGGCCGGAGAAAAAAAAACTCTAACATGACCCCTACTAAGGACATCAAGTTTGAGAGGGCTTCCAAATTTGTCTCCCACCCCTCATTCCTGGGCTGTTGCCGTCATTCATCTCTCGCGTGCACGGAAACGTGCTCGTCCATGTACATCCGACCTCATGCCACCTCCTTCCCCGTCTTCGGCAAGGCCCTTCACCAGTGTGGCTCCTTTGGCATGGCCCCTCCTCCTAGCAACTCCACACCTGCCAACGCGCCCCTCGCTCTATCTAGCCGCCCTCTTCGGCGACTCATTTTTTCCGATGTTGTCTCCCTTACCCCGGCATGTGCCCCTCACCTGATATAGCTGCCTTCTTTGGCGGCTCCCTTCCCGGTGGCAGCTTCCTCACCCGGCGGAGCCTCCCTCCCTCATGGCTCGCTCAGGTCTGGACATCCTCCTCGGCGGCCGCCTTCCTTAGCGGGACGTCTTGGCGATCTGATCCCCTCCTTGGCGGCTCCCTTCCCCAACGGGGTGCCCTCGTCCAAATTTGCGATTTGGTGAGACACCGCCAGGATCTGGCGAGACAAGGCCAAGTTAGTCAATGCGGAAGAAGATAAAAAAAATAGGATGACAAATGGGTCTCACATGTCATTCTTTACCAAAATAAATTTGGGGGACACTGCTAGAGTGCAGCTAAAAAACAGAGTTATCAAAAGTAGAAAGAGGTAAAGAGCCCTCAAATCTAAAGTAGGGGCTGATTTTTGGGCTCAAATCTAAATTAGCGGCTCCGATTTTTGGGGCTCCTAGCGGAGATGCTCTTAGCGGTCTAGTTGTACTCCATAGTACTCAGCTGCTCCGTCCTAAAATATATCAACTTTTAGGGTTTCTTTAAGTCAAACCATTTTTTCTCTTTTCCCCAAAATGGATATAGGAGCTGCCTCTACAGACTTGAGCTGCGCACATCCATGCCACTTTTCCTGCTACAGTGTGAATGACCAGAAAAGGCGACCAGAGGGGGAGGGGGTGAATGGAAGCCTCAATTTTTTTTTTCGAAACTTTGGTCCTCGGCTCAACAAACAACCCCAAGAACAAACTCACACAAGATGCAGGTGATACACGTGCTAACTGGTAGCAAGGTATCCCACGCGAAATCTTAGGCACACCGGAAAACCCCGAGAGACGATGGAAACAAGCCCTCAAAGAAATGGGCAAGACAGACTTTTCCTGTGCAGTCCCGGACTGTCCAGACTTAGGGGGCGGACTGTCCGGGTCCCCTTCATGGACTGTCCGGCGGCACGCAGCTGACGGACAACAAAAACTGCTCTGAAACTTGACCACAGCGGCGGATTGTCCGCGGTTTTGCGCCGGACTGTCCGCAGGTCACTTTTAAGAAAACACACCGAACAGATAAGGTTCTGGACACGCCTCAGTGGTAAACGGTGGACTGTACGCGGTCTAGGCCCTGACTGTCCGCAGGTCAAAATCCGAAAACCCACATAGACTCGAACCAGTTCTTGGACACGACTCGAAAAATGAATTGCGGGACTGTCCGCGGTCTAGGTGCGTACTATCCGCAGTACAAAAATCAGCAACACCAGAAAACTCTCAGAAACTGTCCCGAAGACACCAGACTGTCCGCGGTTGGGCCCCGGACTGTCCGCCGTTCAAAAATGAAAAACCACACAACGAAACAAGGGTGCTAGAGTGCTCGATCCCAACTCCTGGACTGTCCGCGAATCGCGCAGACAGATGAACAGAGCACCCCAAAAATTGCCTCCTCACTTCGATCCATAAATTTGTGGCCAAATCTTCACCAACGGCCATGAAACTTGGTGAGCATGATCACAAGGCAGTAGAGGAGCTACCTCTAAGAGGTCATCGCTCAATTTGAAGCCAATCAACGAGAAATCGAAGAAGAATGAAAAACACTGGTTCTTGAGACCTAGACTAAGAAATCATCCAATCTACGAGCTCGTGAGGAATTGGTTGATTTCCTTCGGTGGAAAGGCTCAACTCACGTCATAGCTCAAATCAATGAAAAAGAACATATCAAAATGGTCTAGAAACAATGAATCGACTCAAACGAGAGGGGGAAGGAGAAGAATATGAAGAACACATCAAGAACACAAATAGTGTTTCTTCCGCCGAATCCCGGAGGACATGTAACACCCCGGGTGTTATAGTGCTAATTAATCTGCCATGTCATCATAATGCATTGCAAAGCATCTCTATTAGGTTAACATTGTTATGCATCAACTAAAACAAGTTTACTTATCTAGGTTGAATGTGTTTCTCAGTGGTGTGCTCCGAACCCGAAAACCCTAATTTCGAATGCCACCGCAAATACTTAGTCCATGCCCTGCGTAAATTGAGGTGTGCGACTGTGTTGCCCACTAGTGTCAAGTGTAGGGTATGAGCTCAAGTACAACATTTAAAATGAAGCTCCAAATTTGAGTTTGAATTGGAGTCCCAAAACTTGTCACGAGTTTTCCGATTCAAATTTAAATTCAAATCTGGGAAGAAATGTAAAAGAATTTTTAAAGCTAATTGGTCAACCAAGAGTGGTATTTGGTCAACCATGTCATGTTGGTCCAAATTATGCCCTTGGGTGAGGTTTTGATCACTAAGTAATCACAAATCAAAGTAGCAACAAATTTCGATTTAAAATTCCTCCGAAAACCCTAAATTTCAAAACCCTGTTTTACCCCTTTTGAAATAATTCAAAATCTAAGCAAAATTTGGAAAAAAGTTCAAAACCAAGTTTGTAGAACTTTTCAAGGGCTACAACTTTGGTGTTTTGAGTTTTCAAAGTTTTAGTGTAAAGTGTGGAGCAATTTTGAAAATAAACAAATTTCAAATTTAATTCATTTTTGTCCCCAAACTAAGATTTCAAAATGGAGGCTGAATTTTAAAAAGTTTTGAACAGCAAAGTTGTAGGTCTGGTCAAGATATACAACTTTGATGTTGGGAGATTTTGAAGTTTCAATATAAAATCAAAAGTAATTTCTAAATTACCAAATCTGAAAAATGTGTCCCCTTTTGAGTTTAAATTCAAATTTCAAAATCCAGTTATAATTTGAAAAAGTGTTCAATACAAAACTTGTAGAGCTTGAAATTCTGAAGATTTCATAGATTGGAAGTTTTTCAAGTTGTTACATGATTTTGAGAGTAATTTGAGAAAACAGTTTGAAAATTCAAAGTTGGGGGGGGGGACAGCTACAGTGCCACGACCAATCGCCGCCGGGCACCGCGCGGCATGGGCGCCGGCGAGCCGCCGGGCGACGTCCAGGAGCTTCTCGCGCGCGCCAGGATCGCCAGCGCGATAGCACTGCAGTGCTGCTCTGTAGACGCGATTTCCTTCTATATATACCGAGGTTCACAGTGGCGTTCACCGTTTTCGCCACCACCGCCGCCGCTAGCTCCGTCGCTCGCCGCTGCCGCCGTCGAGTCACCACTAGCCACGCAAATCGCACCAGCAAGTTCGCCTCGCCCTCGCGCACCTCATGGTCCAACGGGTTTAGCTGTTTTCTCGCCCGAACCACCGCACCACCACTTCCCGTACCCAACTCCGGTCGGAGCACCGCCACCACCGCCCCCACGTGGCCAGGCCACTCCAGCTCGTCGCCGTCGTCACCAAGAGCACCACCATAACCGCTGTGAGCCCCTGAATGTTTTCCTCGCGTTAATTTAGCCGCTACTCCGTTGGGGACGCGTTTTCGCGGCTCACCGTCGACCGTGGTCCGCCATCGTCGTCGGTAAGGGGTCGCCGGAGCTCGAGCTTAGCTGTAGAAGGGCGTAGTGGAGTCGTAGGGTGGTGTAGATCGTTTTGGTCATGGTGGTTGAGTCGTTAGCGGTGTGATCACCGGCCGGCCGCCGTGCGGGCATGGCCGAGCGCGCGGGAGAGAACGAGAGAGCGGAGGTAGGTGATGACGGGTGGGACAGAGCTGTCAGCGAGAGAGAGAGGAAGAGCGCGCGCGTGCGGGCAGGCCGCGCGAGTGGGCCGCTTGCTGGGCCGCGCAAGCGTGAGCAAACGCGGGCGCGCGTGAGCGGGCCGTCTGGTTGGGCCGGACCGCGGGGAAAAAGAAAGTCAGCCCGATTTCGTTTTTGTTTTTCTTTTTCAAAGATATGAATAGTGTTATTATTTGTTTATTTCATTAAAAATTGTGTAGAGTTCCAAAATTCATGAAAATTTTTGTGTAAGCTTTTCAATGTATAAACTATCTAGGAAAAATGTTAAATCATGAATTTGAATACTTTGAGCAGTAGAATTAATTAGTTTCATTAAAGATTAAATGCAACTTCCAGTAATTTTAATAATTAATTTATTTATCCAAAAATTATGAAATTTATTATAACACTGTTGTAATTCATTCTTAACCCATAGAAAAAGTTTGAGCTTGATTAGGTAAAATTTGATCAACTCCTAATTATGCCCTAATTAGTTAAATAGAAAATAAATGTTAATTTGAGAACTTTAAGTGTTGTGTGCCTTTTGATTGAGTAATGTCCTTAGGTCACTACCCTTTGGTGATCTTTGGCACCTTAATTTCATGATTGAGCTCGTTAGTAACTTGTTAGGTTAAAAAGCTGGTATCGCTGGAATCGTCGCTTCTAGTTAGTAGGTTTTCTGTTTGCGACTGTACCGTAGAAGTAAGTTGTACTCCAGTAGTAACTCGTAGCATGTTATCATCAAGCATCATGTTTATCATCGAACATCATGTTAAAGCATGTTATGTATTCGTGTAGTCTCCGCTTTCGAGGAAGCCGAAGTCGTCGATCAAGCTTCCGGAGAAGAGCGATCGTCGGTGGGTTCCGGACCAGGGGGTGAAGTCCTCGAGTCTGAGTCGGTCGTCGTGTTTGAACAAGGCAAGCCCCGGTGCATTTAAACCCTACCTTGAATTTTACAAATGTTTTATTATTTATATTAGGGTTGACTGCATTAAGTAATTAGGAGTTGAGTGATAACCTAATTGCTGCATTATCATCCTTGATTATTGTGATATCAACCTTGATACCTGATTTACAGAAAATGCGTAGTATGCTTCGCTATGCTTAGAAGTTAAGCTTTTAAATGAATGTTTACATAGCCATGACGGCATATCGAATGAATATTGAAATATGTGAATGAACTTGTAAGATCGGGCGGGTGGTTTGGCCACTGCTAACATGCATTGGGAAAGGAGTCCCACTGTATTGTTTCCGCCTTATCAGTTAAGGACCGTACGTTGTTGGCCCTCGCGTCATGGAGTTTTTATTAGTACTAGCCATGTGCCCATGTCGGGTAAGCCTTACTTTGGTTAGTCCATTACGAGAACGTCTAACCTCGCACTGGGAGTGGAGAGATGGCGAGAGTAACGTGTACCCTCGGGGCTAGAATTGGGCCGGGTTCGAGGAGTACTGTGCTCTCGGGTGGCGATGGACACGTTCTGGTTTTGGGAAAACCCGAGTAAGAGTTGATATATGCAAGATTCAGTTCTACATATGTCGTGTGGTTAGGAATCCCCAGCTGGGTAAATAAAGCGGTTCGAATCGTCGTTACTCCACGAGAAAGGAGTCTTGGCCTTGCACCAACATCGTAGTTAAGAACTGGAATTGAAAGAAAGAATGAGAAAGGTTTTGATGATAATTACTTTGATCTAGATTAGGATCACCTAGAATTGGTTAATGAACCATCAATGGTAAAAGTAAAATATTGAAGATAAGGACTTACCTTAGTAAGCTTTTCTGCAAAAAGAAAATTTGATTCTTGATTACCCGTACCTTGATTCCCTAAAGCTAGCATGCCCTTGGAGTCTTTGTCTTAGTCGGGTAAGTCTTGTTGAGTACTCTCGTACTCAGGGTTTGTTAACCCCTTGTTGCAGGTGCGGTTCATGAACAAGTCTGCTTCGAGCCTTGTTGCATGACTGTCGTGGTTGAAGACAGTGACGACGAGTAGATTGTGTGGCCTTTGGGCAAGGCATCTCGCTTGTGTGATGTAATAAAGTTACTACCGATACTTCTCTACTAATGGTTTGTAATAATGTTACATAAGGTTTGAAGTTTGAAAACTGGTTTGTAACCTAAGTTATTGTAAGACTTCCGCTACTTTACTCTGTTGAATATTTTGAATAAACTGTTGTAATATTGCAATACTCCTGTGATTGGATCCTGTTCGGAGGAAAGCAGGCCTTTTAAGTTATGGTGAACATAAGTACGACTGTCAGAGGTCATTATGACAATGAAGTGTACTTGTGGGCCATCGTAATTAGGAGGTTCTGTGACAGCTGGTACCAGAGCATAATCACTCGGGTTATTGTAGTATTACCTTGTAAAACTTCAAAATGATTTGGGTCAACAAATTTAATACTGATATTTTGGGTCCAAACTGCTTTTGCTTCTCTTAATTCATTCTATAGTTTCCTTAGCTCATATTTGAAAGCTTCGTAGTGAAGTATCATGTATAGTGCCCTATGTTATAAAGATTGCATGTGTTACTTAAATCTTTCTGTTAGATCGTAAGTACGATGCATGCATCATGTTTAATTAACCTGCTTAAGTTACCTTCCCTTTTAAAGTGGTTTGGGTTAAGTAAGGTTCAATCCTATTCATGCTAACCTTCAGATCCCCTATCTGTTCTTATCGTCCTAATTCTGTCTTGTTTTAGGATGGCACGTGTGAAGATGACTCCTCGCAAGAAAACGGGTCCGCAAGGAGTGCCGCGTCATCAGTTGGCCGCCAGAGTTGATGGAGCAAGCAGTAGCCGTAATCCGAACCCGGATTCGGAATCAGAGGTTGCAAGGCTTACATCAGAAGTGGAGCGACTGAAGCGCAACATGCGTTTTTGGAAACAGTTCCAGAAGGAGTCTTTGGAAAAGGAGACAGAAGCCAGGGCTCGTGTTCGTGAGTTGGAGCTTTACGTGACACACCTGGAGCAGTACAACACAGTTCTGCATGAGGAAGTGCATAGGCTAAATGATCTGATGAATCCCAATCATCAGCCCCAGGCAGTGGAAGATGATGTTGGTGCCGTGGTTGTTCCTGATGGAGAGGACAATGAAGAAGATCCAGAAGAAGATGAACCCGTGATGGAAAGTGGGGATGATGCAAGTCATGTCACTGGTGCAAGTGCTCCAGAGAATGAGGAGGAAGTGATCGTGATCAGCGAGGATGATGAGGAGTGAAGGGCCGACATGGATGGTTGTGTAATATAGTAGTCTTTCCTGCTTTCTAAGAACCTTAGTGGGTGGTTTCTTGCTTGCAAGCCAGTTTGTAATGAAATATGTAAGATGAGTTTGTATGTGTATACAAGTTCTGTGCTAACTGCTTTTTAATTCAATAAAGCAATGTAAATAAACATGGTTTGTGTACAACAGATGGACGGTACTGGAACTTCCCAGGAAGGGGACAATACTCCGAATCCCCCACCGTTTCCACCCACCTTGGCAGAAGCTATTGCCGCACTGGTTAATGCCACTACCCTGTTGGCTCAGAATCAGAATCAGAATCAGAATCAGAATGGAAATCAGGGTCGTCGAGGCCGTAACAATGGAGGGGAAACCACTTATGTGGATTTCACTGATACCCGTCCACCAGTGTTCTCAAAGGCAGATGAGCCGCTAGAGGCGGATGACTGGCTCCGTACCATGGAGCAGAAGTTTGAACTTTTACAGTGCACAGAACACCAGAAGCCTGTGTTTGCAGCACAACAACTCAGAGGTGCCGCAGGGGCGTGGTGGGCGAATCTAGTCGCCGCACAGCCTGCTGGCCACCGTGTCACTTGGCAGGAGTTTCGTGAAGCCTTTAGAGCACATTATATCCTAGATGGTGTCATGGCCATGAAGCTAGAGGAGTTTCTCTCACTGAAGCAAGGGAACCAGACAGTTCTACAATATGTGGGCAAATTCAATCATCTGTCCCAGTATGCAGCGGAATATGTGAACACCGATGCGAAGAAGAAAAGTTGTTTCATGAGAGGTTTGAGTACCAGAATCCAGGAAGCATTAGTCACCTGCTATAATGCTACTTACCATGAGATAGTCAATGTGGCTATTGCATCAGAAGAGAAGTCCCGACTGCACAAGGAGTCGAAGAAAAAGAAGCCAGTGTTTTCAAGTCCGTCTGGCGGCATTAAGAAACGCCAGAAGTTTGTTTATCACCCTCAGAACCATTTCCGCCCAACTTATCGTCCACCGCAATACCAAGTTCAGCCGCAGACGTTTTTCCGTCCTGCCGCAACCCCGCAATTTTTACAGCAGCCGAATGCCCCTGGTATTCGAAACCAGACTCCAGTAACCCATAACTTTCCCTGCTACAACTGTGGAAAGCCAGGCCACTTTTCCAAGGATTGCCCATATCCAAGGCCGTACAATCCCAATTATCCCAGAGCTCCCGTACCACAACAGCAGCAACTTCAGAGTAAGAATAATAATCTGAATGTTCAGAAGGGTAAGGGTGAGAAGAGGAAGACCGGACGTGTATTCTATACTCAAGCAAGTGCAATCCCAGAGGGAGAACCTGTTATGATGGGTATGTTCCCTGTTGCTAATCATCCAGCAGTACTGTTATTTGATTCAGGTGCATCGCATACATTCATAAATCGCACCTTTGTTGTTAAGTATGACATTCCAATTATGGGAACACAAGAGGATTTCTTTATCCAGTCGCCCGGGGGACGACTGTGTACTAAGGAGATGGTACGTGACGTACCTATAGAGTTAGGTGGGCATATATTCCCTACCTCAATGATAATATTACAGAAATAGGATATAGATGTAATCCTGGGTATGAATTGGATGTACCAAAGAGGAGCCCTTATAGATGCACTGCACAGAACTATAAGGTTGAACCTGCCAGATAATAAATCTCATCTTCTTATCCAACTTCCTATCCCAAAGAGAACAGTTGAAAGGGTATGTGCAACTTCAGTACAGGAGATTTGTGATATACCGGTAGTCTGTGAATTTCCAGACGTGTTTCCAGATGATCTACCAGGTCTGCCACCAGACAGAGATGTAGAGTTTGTGATTGAGTTAAAACCGGGTACTGCCCCAATATCCCGGAGAGCTTACAGAATACCACCCAATGAATTAGCAGAACTTAAGGATCAATTGCAAGAGTTACGTGACAAAGGTTTTATCAGACCCAGTTCCTCACCATGGGGATGTCCAGCTCTTTTTGTCAAGAAGAAAGATCAGACTTTAAGGATGTGTGTTGACTATCGACCGCTGAATGAAGTAACCATTAAGAATAAATATCCGTTGCCTCGCATTGATCTGCTCTTTGATCAGCTTGCGGGGGCAAAGGTATTTTCAAAGATCGATCTTCGATCAGGGTACCATCAAATCAAGATTCGACCTGAAGATATTCCAAAGACTGCATTCACCACCAGATATGGACTGTATGAGTACCTAGTTATGTCTTTTGGTCTCACTAATGCACCGGCACATTTCATGTATCTGATGAATTCAGTTTTCATGCCGGAACTTGACAAGTTTGTGGTTGTTTTTATTGATGATATTCTGGTATACTCCAAAAGTGAAGAAGAGCATGTTGAGCATCTCAGAGTTGTTCTGACTCGTCTGAGAGATCATCAACTGTATGCCAAGTTCAGTAAATGTGAGTTTTGGTTAAAAGAAGTGCAATTCTTAGGACATGTGTTGTCAGCCGAAGGAGTAGCAGTAGATCCTGGCAAGGTGAAAGATATTCTGAATTGGAAGCCACCAATCTCAGTTCATGAAGTCCGAAGTTTTCTGGGAATGGCGGGTTATTACCGTCGATTCATACCTGACTTTTCAAAGGTAGCCAAGCCAATCACAGAGTTGTTGAAGAATCAAACTAAGTTCATATGGTCTACCGAATGTGAGAAAGCTTTTAGAATTTTAAAGAGGTCATTGACAACTGCTCCAGTTTTGGCACAACCAGATTTAGAAAAGCCATTTGATGTTTACTGTGATGCCTCGGGTATTGGCCTTGGTTGCGTATTGATGCAGGAAGGCAGAGTCATTGCTTATGCCTCAAGACAGTTGAAGCGCCATGAGGAACATTATCCGACACATGATCTTGAATTAGCAGCTGTGGTTCATGCATTAAAAATATGGCGTCATTACTTGTTAGGTAATACTTGCCACATGTATACAGATCACAAAAGTTTAAAGTATATCTTTACTCAGTCAGAATTGAATATGAGGCAAAGAAGGTGGCTTGAGTTGATAAAGGATTATGATTTAGAAGTACACTATCACCCTGGAAAAGCGAATGTAGTTGCTGATGCACTCAGTAGAAAGAATCATTGCAATTGTACGACTGTGAAGCCAATGGATTACAGTTTGTGTTACGAATTGGAAAAGTTGAATATTGAAATAATTCAACAAGGTCAGCTGACTAGTGTCACAGTAGAATCAACACTCAAAGATCAGATTGTATCTGCTCAGAGAACAAATTCCGGAATCACTCACATCAAAGAAAAAGTTAGAACTGGTCAACAGACAGATTTCAGTATTGATGAGGCAGATGTGTTATGGTTTAAGAACCGGCTAGTGGTCCCAAAGGTTCCAGAGTTACGTCGG
This sequence comes from Saccharum hybrid cultivar R570, assembly GCA_038087645.1. Classification (NCBI taxonomy): domain Eukaryota; kingdom Viridiplantae; phylum Streptophyta; class Magnoliopsida; order Poales; family Poaceae; genus Saccharum; species Saccharum hybrid cultivar. The sequence continues at coordinate 4,260,382 of JAQSUU010000731.1, read as the reverse complement.
CTCATTCTTGATGAAGCACATAGTACAAGGTTTTCTATTCATCCAGGAAGTAATAAGATGTATCAAGATTTGAAACAGAGATTCTGGTGGACCAAAATGAAAATTGAGATTGCTAAGTATGTTGCTAGATGTGATACTTGTTGTAAAGTGAAGGCAGTACACCTGAAGTCGGCAGGAATGTTACAACCCTTGCCCATTCCATCCTGGAAGTGGGAAGATATCAGTATGGATTTCATTACTGGGTTACCCAAGACCTCAAGAGGCTTTGATTCAATTTGGGTCATTGTGGACCGTTTGACTAAGTCAGCTCACTTTGTACCTGTGAAGGTTGACTATAGAGCATCTCGATATGCAGAAATATATGTTGCTCGGATTATGAGTTTACATGGAATACCCAAAACAATTGTTACTGACAGGGGTACTCAGTTTGTTTCGCAATTTTGGAGACAGTTTCAAAAGTCATTAGGTACTAAACTTCTTTACAGCACAGCCTATCATCCACAAACTGGGGGACAGACTGAAAGAGTAAATCAAATTTTGGAAGATATGTTAAGATCTTGTGCTCTCACCTATCAAGATCAATGGGATGAATGTTTACCGTTAGCAGAATTCTCATACAATAACAGTTACCAAGCGAGTATCAAAATGGCACCGTTTGAAGCATTGTATGGCCGCAGGTGCAGAACTCCGTTGAACTGGTCAGAACCAGGAGAAAGATGGTTTTATGGAGTAGATCTGGTGAAGAAAACGGAAGAAAAGGTTAGGCAGATACAAAAAAATTTAAAAGTTGCTCAGTCTCGACAGAAGAGTTATGCAGATAAAAGACGTAGACCCTTGATGTTTAAAGTGGGAGATTATGTTTATCTGAAAGTGTCACCCATGAAAGGAGTTAATAGATTTGGAGTCAAAGGCAAACTCGCACCACGTTATATTGGTCCTTTTCAAATCATTGAAAAATGTGGGAAGGTGGCATATAGATTAAAGCTACCTGAACAACTGTCAGCCGTGCACAATGTATTTCATGTATCACAAATGAAGAAGTGTCTGCAAGTACCTGATCAAGTGGTTGATGTTGAGGGAGTTGAACTTGAACCGGATTTGACATATTCTGAATATCCTGTCCGAGTTTTGGATCGAAAGGATCGTGTTACCCGGAGTAGAACAATTAAATGGTACAAGATATAATGGGATCAACATTCAGAAGAGGAAGCCACCTGGGAATCGGAAGGTTATCTGTTGGAGAATTTCCCGGAGTTCTTTGCTTCTATCTAGGTTGCAATTTCTTCTTTAAACTGTAACCTATCCTTTTAAAATCTTTATAATGCAGAAAACCCCTACCCATTTTGTAGACAAGTCTTGGACGTGTTTGCTTGACACGTTTCCTTTTCCATTACTTAACTCAAGGCTTTAAATCTCGGGACGAGATTTCTTTAAGGGGGAAGGGTTGTAACACCCCGGGTGTTATAGTGCTAATTAATCTGCCATGTCATCATAATGCATTGCAAAGCATCTCTATTAGGTTAACATTGTTATGCATCAACTAAAACAAGTTTACTTATCTAGGTTGAATGTGTTTCTCAGTGGTGTGCTCCGAACCCGAAAACCCTAATTTCGAATGCCACCGCAAATACTTAGTCCATGCCCTGCGTAAATTGAGGTGTGCGACTGTGTTGCCCACTAGTGTCAAGTGTAGGGTATGAGCTCAAGTACAACATTTAAAATGAAGCTCCAAATTTGAGTTTGAATTGGAGTCCCAAAACTTGTCACGAGTTTTCCGATTCAAATTTAAATTCAAATCTGGGAAGAAATGTAAAAGAATTTTTAAAGCTAATTGGTCAACCAAGAGTGGCATTTGGTCAACCATGTCATGTTGGTCCAAATGATGCCCTTGGGTGAGGTTTTGATCACTAAGTAATCACAAATCAAAGTAGCAACAAATTTCGATTTAAAATTCCTCCGAAAACCCTAAATTTCAAAACCCTGTTTTACCCCTTTTGAAATAATTCAAAATCTAAGCAAAATTTGGAAAAAAGTTCAAAACCAAGTTTGTAGAACTTTTTAAGGGCTACAACTTTGGTGTTTTGAGTTTTCAAAGTTTTAGTGTAAAGTGTGGAGCAATTTTGAAAATAAACAAATTTCAAATTTAATTCATTTTTGTCCCCAAACTAAGATTTCAAAATGGAGGCTGAATTTTAAAAAGTTTTGAACAGCAAAGTTGTAGGTCTGGTCAAGATATACAACTTTGATGTTGGGAGATTTTGAAGTTTCAATATAAAATCAAAAGTAATTTCTAAATTACCAAATCTGAAAAATGTGTCCCCTTTTGAGTTTAAATTCAAATTTCAAAATCCAGTTATAATTTGAAAAAGTGTTCAATACAAAACTTGTAGAGCTTGAAATTCTGAAGATTTCATAGATTGGAAGTTTTTCAAGTTGTTACATGATTTTGAGAGTAATTTGAGAAAACAGTTTGAAAATTCAAAGTTGGGGGGGGACAGCTACAGTGCCGCGACCAATCGCCGCCGGGCACCGCGCGGCATGGGCGCCGGCGAGCCGCCGGGCGACGTCCAGGAGCTTCTCGCGCGCGCCAGGATCGCCAGCGCGATAGCACTGCAGTGCTGCTCTGTAGACGCGATTTCCTTCTATATATACCGAGGTTCACAGTGGCGTTCACCGTTTTCGCCACCACCGCCGCCGCTAGCTCCGTCGCTCGCCGCTGCCGCCGTCGAGTCACCACTAGCCACGCAAATCGCACCAGCAAGTTCGCCTCGCCCTCGCGCACCTCATGGTCCAACGGGTTTAGCTGTTTTCTCGCCCGAACCACCGCACCACCACTTCCCGTACCCAACTCCGGTCGGAGCACCGCCACCACCGCCCCCACGTGGCCAGGCCACTCCAGCTCGTCGCCGTCGTCACCAAGAGCACCACCATAACCGCTGTGAGCCCCTGAATGTTTTCCTCGCGTTAATTTAGCCGCTACTCCGTTGGGGACGCGTTTTCGCGGCTCACCGTCGACCGTGGTCCGCCATCGTCGTCGGTAAGGGGTCGCCGGAGCTCGAGCTTAGCTGTAGAAGGGCGTAGTGGAGTCGTAGGGTGGTGTAGATCGTTTTGGTCATGGTGGTTGAGTCGTTAGCGGTGTGATCACCGGCCGGCCGCCGTGCGGGCATGGCCGAGCGCGCGGGAGAGAACGAGAGAGCGGAGGTAGGTGATGACGGGTGGGACAGAGCTGTCAGCGAGAGAGAGAGGAAGAGCGCGCGCGTGCGGGCAGGCCGCGCGAGTGGGCCGCTTGCTGGGCCGCGCAAGCGTGAGCAAACGCGGGCGCGCGTGAGCGGGCCGTCTGGTTGGGCCGGACCGCGGGGAAAAAGAAAGTCAGCCCGATTTCGTTTTTGTTTTTCTTTTTCAAAGATATGAATAGTGTTATTATTTGTTTATTTCATTAAAAATTGTGTAGAGTTCCAAAATTCATGAAATTTTTTGTGTAAGCTTTTCAATGTATAAACTATCTAGGAAAAATGTTAAATCATGAATTTGAATACTTTGAGCAGTAGAATTAATTAGTTTCATTAAAGATTAAATGCAACTTCCAGTAATTTTAATAATTAATTTATTTATCCAAAAATTATGAAATTTATTATAACACTGTTGTAATTCATTCTTAACCCATAGAAAAAGTTTGAGCTTGATTAGGTAAAATTTGATCAACTCCTAATTATGCCCTAATTAGTTAAATAGAAAATAAATGTTAATTTGAGAACTTTAAGTGTTGTGTGCCTTTTGATTGAGTAATGTCCTTAGGTCACTACCCTTTGGTGATCTTTGGCACCTTAATTTCATGATTGAGCTCGTTAGTAACTTGTTAGGTTAAAAAGCTGGTATCGCTGGAATCGTCGCTTCTAGTTAGTAGGTTTTCTGTTTGCGACTGTACCGTAGAAGTAAGTTGTACTCCAGTAGTAACTCGTAGCATGTTATCATCAAGCATCATGTTTATCATCGAACATCATGTTAAAGCATGTTATGTATTCGTGTAGTCTCCGCTTTCGAGGAAGCCGAAGTCGTCGATCAAGCTTCCGGAGAAGAGCGATCGTCGGTGGGTTCCGGACCAGGGGGTGAAGTCCTCGAGTCTGAGTCGGTCGTCGTGTTTGAACAAGGCAAGCCCCGGTGCATTTAAACCCTACCTTGAATTTTACAAATGTTTTATTATTTATATTAGGGTTGACTGCATTAAGTAATTAGGAGTTGAGTGATAACCTAATTGCTGCATTATCATCCTTGATTATTGTGATATCAACCTTGATACCTGATTTACAGAAAATGCGTAGTATGCTTCGCTATGCTTAGAAGTTAAGCTTTTAAATGAATGTTTACATAGCCATGACGGCATATCGAATGAATATTGAAATATGTGAATGAACTTGTAAGATCGGGCGGGTGGTTTGGCCACTGCTAACATGCATTGGGAAAGGAGTCCCACTGTATTGTTTCCGCCTTATCAGTTAAGGACCGTACGTTGTTGGCCCTCGCGTCATGGAGTTTTTATTAGTACTAGCCATGTGCCCATGTCGGGTAAGCCTTACTTTGGTTAGTCCATTACGAGAACGTCTAACCTCGCACTGGGAGTGGAGAGATGGCGAGAGTAACGTGTACCCTCGGGGCTAGAATTGGGCCGGGTTCGAGGAGTACTGTGCTCTCGGGTGGCGATGGACACGTTCTGGTTTTGGGAAAACCCGAGTAAGAGTTGATATATGCAAGATTCAGTTCTACATATGTCGTGTGGTTAGGAATCCCCAGCTGGGTAAATAAAGCGGTTCGAATCGTCGTTACTCCACGAGAAAGGAGTCTTGGCCTTGCACCAACATCGTAGTTAAGAACTGGAATTGAAAGAAAGAATGAGAAAGGTTTTGATGATAATTACTTTGATCTAGATTAGGATCACCTAGAATTGGTTAATGAACCATCAATGGTAAAAGTAAAATATTGAAGATAAGGACTTACCTTAGTAAGCTTTTCTGCAAAAAGAAAATTTGATTCTTGATTACCCGTACCTTGATTCCCTAAAGCTAGCATGCCCTTGGAGTCTTTGTCTTAGTCGGGTAAGTCTTGTTGAGTACTCTCGTACTCAGGGTTTGTTAACCCCTTGTTGCAGGTGCGGTTCATGAACAAGTCTGCTTCGAGCCTTGTTGCATGACCGTCGTGGTTGAAGACAGTGACGACGAGTAGATTGTGTGGCCTTTGGGCAAGGCATCTCGCTTGTGTGATGTAATAAAGTTACTACCGATACTTCTCTACTAATGGTTTGTAATAATGTTACATAAGGTTTGAAGTTTGAAAACTGGTTTGTAACCTAAGTTATTGTAAGACTTCCGCTACTTTACTCTGTTGAATATTTTGAATAAACTGTTGTAATATTGCAATACTCCTGTGATTGGATCCTGTTCGGAGGAAAGCAGGCCTTTTAAGTTATGGTGAACATAAGTACGACTGTCAGAGGTCATTATGACAATGAAGTGTACTTGTGGGCCATCGTAATTAGGAGGTTCTGTGACAGCTGGTACCAGAGCATAATCACTCGGGTTATTGTAGTATTACCTTGTAAAACTTCAAAATGATTTGGGTCAACAAATTTAATACTGATATTTTGGGTCCAAACTGCTTTTGCTTCTCTTAATTCATTCTATAGTTTCCTTAGCTCATATTTGAAAGCTTCGTAGTGAAGTATCATGTATAGTGCCCTATGTTATAAAGATTGCATGTGTTACTTAAATCTTTCTGTTAGATCGTAAGTACGATGCATGCATCATGTTTAATTAACCTGCTTAAGTTACCTTCCCTTTTAAAGTGGTTTGGGTTAAGTAAGGTTCAATCCTATTCATGCTAACCTTCAGATCCCCTATCTGTTCTTATCGTCCTAATTCTGTCTTGTTTTAGGATGGCACGTGTGAAGACGACTCCTCGCAAGAAAACGGGTCCGCAAGGAGTGCCGCGTCATCAGTTGGCCGCCAGAGTTGATGGAGCAAGCAGTAGCCGTAATCCGAACCCGGATTCGGAATCAGAGGTTGCAAGGCTTACATCAGAAGTGGAGCGACTGAAGCGCAACATGCGTTTTTGGAAACAGTTCCAGAAGGAGTCTTTGGAAAAGGAGACAGAAGCCAGGGCTCGTGTTCGTGAGTTGGAGCTTTACGTGACACACCTGGAGCAGTACAACACAGTTCTGCATGAGGAAGTGCATAGGCTAAATGATCTGATGAATCCCAATCATCAGCCCCAGGCAGTGGAAGATGATGTTGGTGCCGTGGTTGTTCCTGATGGAGAGGACAATGAAGAAGATCCAGAAGAAGATGAACCCGTGATGGAAAGTGGGGATGATGCAAGTCATGTCACTGGTGCAAGTGCTCCAGAGAATGAGGAGGAAGTGATCGTGATCAGCGAGGATGATGAGGAGTGAAGGGCCGACATGGATGGTTGTGTAATATAGTAGTCTTTCCTGCTTTCTAAGAACCTTAGTGGGTGGTTTCTTGCTTGCAAGCCAGTTTGTAATGAAATATGTAAGATGAGTTTGTATGTGTATACAAGTTCTGTGCTAACTGCTTTTTAATTCAATAAAGCAATGTAAATAAACATGGTTTGTGTACAACAGATGGACGGTACTGGAACTTCCCAGGAAGGGGACAATACTCCGAATCCCCCACCGTTTCCACCCACCTTGGCAGAAGCTATTGCCGCACTGGTTAATGCCACTACCCTGTTGGCTCAGAATCAGAATCAGAATCAGAATCAGAATGGAAATCAGGGTCGTCGAGGCCGTAACAATGGAGGGGAAACCACTTATGTGGATTTCACTGATACCCGTCCACCAGTGTTCTCAAAGGCAGATGAGCCGCTAGAGGCGGATGACTGGCTCCGTACCATGGAGCAGAAGTTTGAACTTTTACAGTGCACAGAACACCAGAAGCCTGTGTTTGCAGCACAACAACTCAGAGGTGCCGCAGGGGCGTGGTGGGCGAATCTAGTCGCCGCACAGCCTGCTGGCCACCGTGTCACTTGGCAGGAGTTTCGTGAAGCCTTTAGAGCACATTATATCCTAGATGGTGTCATGGCCATGAAGCTAGAGGAGTTTCTCTCACTGAAGCAAGGGAACCAGACAGTTCTACAATATGTGGGCAAATTCAATCATCTGTCCCAGTATGCAGCGGAATATGTGAACACCGATGCGAAGAAGAAAAGTTGTTTCATGAGAGGTTTGAGTACCAGAATCCAGGAAGCATTAGTCACCTGCTATAATGCTACTTACCATGAGATAGTCAATGTGGCTATTGCATCAGAAGAGAAGTCCCGACTGCACAAGGAGTCGAAGAAAAAGAAGCCAGTGTTTTCAAGTCCGTCTGGCGGCATTAAGAAACGCCAGAAGTTTGTTTATCACCCTCAGAACCATTTCCGCCCAACTTATCGTCCACCGCAATACCAAGTTCAGCCGCAGACGTTTTTCCGTCCTGCCGCAACCCCGCAATTTTTACAGCAGCCGAATGCCCCTGGTATTCGAAACCAGACTCCAGTAACCCATAACTTTCCCTGCTACAACTGTGGAAAGCCAGGCCACTTTTCCAAGGATTGCCCATATCCAAGGCCGTACAATCCCAATTATCCCAGAGCTCCCGTACCACAACAGCAGCAACTTCAGAGTAAGAATAATAATCTGAATGTTCAGAAGGGTAAGGGTGAGAAGAGGAAGACCGGACGTGTATTCTATACTCAAGCAAGTGCAATCCCAGAGGGAGAACCTGTTATGATGGGTATGTTCCCTGTTGCTAATCATCCAGCAGTACTGTTATTTGATTCAGGTGCATCGCATACATTCATAAATCGCACCTTTGTTGTTAAGTATGACATTCCAATTATGGGAACACAAGAGGATTTCTTTATCCAGTCGCCCGGGGGACGACTGTGTACTAAGGAGATGGTACGTGACGTACCTATAGAGTTAGGTGGGCATATATTCCCTACCTCAATGATAATATTACAGAAATAGGATATAGATGTAATCCTGGGTATGAATTGGATGTACCAAAGAGGAGCCCTTATAGATGCACTGCACAGAACTATAAGGTTGAACCTGCCAGATAATAAATCTCATCTTCTTATCCAACTTCCTATCCCAAAGAGAACAGTTGAAAGGGTATGTGCAACTTTAGTACAGGAGATTTGTGATATACCGGTAGTCTGTGAATTTCCAGACGTGTTTCCAGATGATCTACCAGGTCTGCCACCAGACAGAGATGTAGAGTTTGTGATTGAGTTAAAACCGGGTACTGCCCCAATATCCCGGAGAGCTTACAGAATACCACCCAATGAATTAGCAGAACTTAAGGATCAATTGCAAGAGTTACGTGACAAAGGTTTTATCAGACCCAGTTCCTCACCATGGGGATGTCCAGCTCTTTTTGTCAAGAAGAAAGATCAGACTTTAAGGATGTGTGTTGACTATCGACCGCTGAATGAAGTAACCATTAAGAATAAATATCCGTTGCCTCGCATTGATCTGCTCTTTGATCAGCTTGCGGGGGCAAAGGTATTTTCAAAGATCGATCTTCGATCAGGGTACCATCAAATCAAGATTCGACCTGAAGATATTCCAAAGACTGCATTCACCACCAGATATGGACTGTATGAGTACCTAGTTATGTCTTTTGGTCTCACTAATGCACCGGCACATTTCATGTATCTGATGAATTCAGTTTTCATGCCGGAACTTGACAAGTTTGTGGTTGTTTTTATTGATGATATTCTGGTATACTCCAAAAGTGAAGAAGAGCATGTTGAGCATCTCAGAGTTGTTCTGACTCGTCTGAGAGATCATCAACTGTATGCCAAGTTCAGTAAATGTGAGTTTTGGTTAAAAGAAGTGCAATTCTTAGGACATGTGTTGTCAGCCGAAGGAGTAGCAGTAGATCCTGGCAAGGTGAAAGATATTCTGAATTGGAAGCCACCAATCTCAGTTCATGAAGTCCGAAGTTTTCTGGGAATGGCGGGTTATTACCGTCGATTCATACCTGACTTTTCAAAGGTAGCCAAGCCAATCACAGAGTTGTTGAAGAATCAAACTAAGTTCATATGGTCTACCGAATGTGAGAAAGCTTTTAGAATTTTAAAGAGGTCATTGACAACTGCTCCAGTTTTGGCACAACCAGATTTAGAAAAGCCATTTGATGTTTACTGTGATGCCTCGGGTATTGGCCTTGGTTGCGTATTGATGCAGGAAGGCAGAGTCATTGCTTATGCCTCAAGACAGTTGAAGCGCCATGAGGAACATTATCCGACACATGATCTTGAATTAGCAGCTGTGGTTCATGCATTAAAAATATGGCGTCATTACTTGTTAGGTAATACTTGCCACATGTATACAGATCACAAAAGTTTAAAGTATATCTTTACTCAGTCAGAATTGAATATGAGGCAAAGAAGGTGGCTTGAGTTGATAAAGGATTATGATTTAGAAGTACACTATCACCCTGGAAAAGCGAATGTAGTTGCTGATGCACTCAGTAGAAAGAATCATTGCAATTGTACGACTGTGAAGCCAATAGATTACAGTTTGTGTTACGAATTGGAAAAGTTGAATATTGAAATAATTCAACAAGGTCAGCTGACTAGTGTCACAGTAGAATCAACACTCAAAGATCAGATTGTATCTGCTCAGAGAACAAATTCCGGAATCACTCACATCAAAGAAAAAGTTAGAACTGGTCAACAGACAGATTTCAGTATTGATGAGGCAGATGTGTTATGGTTTAAGAACCGGCTAGTGGTCCCAAAGGTTCCAGAGTTACGTCGGCTCATTCTTGATGAAGCACATAGTACAAGGTTTTCTATTCATCCAGGAAGTAATAAGATGTATCAAGATTTGAAACAGAGATTCTGGTGGACCAAAATGAAAATTGAGATTGCTAAGTATGTTGCTAGATGTGATACTTGTTGTAAAGTGAAGGCAGTACACCTGAAGTCGGCAGGAATGTTACAACCCTTGCCCATTCCATCCTGGAAGTGGGAAGATATCAGTATGGATTTCATTACTGGGTTACCCAAGACCTCAAGAGGCTTTGATTCAATTTGGGTCATTGTGGACCGTTTGACTAAGTCAGCTCACTTTGTACCTGTGAAGGTTGACTATAGAGCATCTCGATATGCAGAAATATATGTTGCTCGGATTATGAGTTTACATGGAATACCCAAAACAATTGTTACTGACAGGGGTACTCAGTTTGTTTCGCAATTTTGGAGACAGTTTCAAAAGTCATTAGGTACTAAACTTCTTTACAGCACAGCCTATCATCCACAAACTGGGGGACAGACTGAAAGAGTAAATCAAATTTTGGAAGATATGTTAAGATCTTGTGCTCTCACCTATCAAGATCAATGGGATGAATGTTTACCGTTAGCAGAATTCTCATACAATAACAGTTACCAAGCGAGTATCAAAATGGCACCGTTTGAAGCATTGTATGGCCGCAGGTGCAGAACTCCGTTGAACTGGTCAGAACCAGGAGAAAGATGGTTTTATGGAGTAGATCTGGTGAAGAAAACGGAAGAAAAGGTTAGGCAGATACAAAAAAATTTAAAAGTTGCTCAGTCTCGACAGAAGAGTTATGCAGATAAAAGACGTAGACCCTTGATGTTTAAAGTGGGAGATTATGTTTATCTGAAAGTGTCACCCATGAAAGGAGTTAATAGATTTGGAGTCAAAGGCAAACTCGCACCACGTTATATTGGTCCTTTTCAAATCATTGAAAAATGTGGGAAGGTGGCATATAGATTAAAGCTACCTGAACAACTGTCAGCCGTGGACAATGTATTTCATGTATCACAAATGAAGAAGTGTCTGCAAGTACCTGATCAAGTGGTTGATGTTGAGGGAGTTGAACTTGAACCGGATTTGACATATTCTGAATATCCTGTCCGAGTTTTGGATCGAAAGGATCGTGTTACCCGGAGTAGAACAATTAAATGGTACAAGATACAATGGGATCAACATTCAGAAGAGGAAGCCACCTGGGAATCGGAAGGTTATCTGTTGGAGAATTTCCCGGAGTTCTTTGCTTCTATCTAGGTTGCAATTTCTTCTTTAAACTGTAACCTATCCTTTTAAAATCTTTATAATGCAGAAAACCCCTACCCATTTTGTAGACAAGTCTTGGACGTGTTTGCTTGACACGTTTCCTTTTCCATTACTTAACTCAAGGCTTTAAATCTCGGGACGAGATTTCTTTAAGGGGGAAGGGCTGTAACACCCCGGGTGTTATAGTGCTAATTAATCTGCCATGTCATCATAATGCATTGCAAAGCATCTCTATTAGGTTAACATTGTTATGCATCAACTAAAACAAGTTTACTTATCTAGGTTGAATGTGTTTCTCAGTGGTGTGCTCCGAACCCGAAAACCCTAATTTCGAATGCCACCGCAAATACTTAGTCCATGCCCTGCGTAAATTGAGGTGTGCGACTGTGTTGCCCACTAGTGTCAAGTGTAGGGTATGAGCTCAAGTACAACATTTAAAATGAAGCTCCAAATTTGAGTTTGAATTGGAGTCCCAAAACTTGTCACGAGTTTTCCGATTCAAATTTAAATTCAAATCTGGGAAGAAATGTAAAAGAATTTTTAAAGCTAATTGGTCAACCAAGAGTGGCATTTGGTCAACCATGTCATGTTGGTCCAAATGATGCCCTTGGGTGAGGTTTTGATCACTAAGTAATCACAAATCAAAGTAGCAACAAATTTCGATTTAAAATTCCTCCGAAAACCCTAAATTTCAAAACCCTGTTTTACCCCTTTTGAAATAATTCAAAATCTAAGCAAAATTTGGAAAAAAGTTCAAAACCAAGTTTGTAGAACTTTTCAAGGGCTACAACTTTGGTGTTTTGAGTTTTCAAAGTTTTAGTGTAAAGTGTGGAGCAATTTTGAAAATAAACAAATTTCAAATTTAATTCATTTTTGTCCCCAAACTAAGATTTCAAAATGGAGGCTGAATTTTAAAAAGTTTTGAACAGCAAAGTTGTAGGTCTGGTCAAGATATACAACTTTGATGTTGGGAGATTTTGAAGTTTCAATATAAAATCAAAAGTAATTTCTAAATTACCAAATCTGAAAAATGTGTCCCCTTTTGAGTTTAAATTCAAATTTCAAAATACAGTTATAATTTGAAAAAGTGTTCAATACAAAACTTGTAGAGCTTGAAATTCTGAAGATTTCATAGATTGGAAGTTTTTCAAGTTGTTACATGATTTTGAGAGTAATTTGAGAAAACAGTTTGAAAATTCAAAGTTGGGGGGGGGACAGCTACAGTGCCGCGACCAATCGCCGCCGGGCACCGCGCGGCATGGGCGCCGGCGAGCCGCCGGGCGACGTCCAGGAGCTTCTCGCGCGCGCCAGGATCGCCAGCGCGATAGCACTGCAGTGCTGCTCTGTAGACGCGATTTCCTTCTATATATACCGAGGTTCACAGTGGCGTTCACCGTTTTCGCCACCACCGCCGCCGCTAGCTCCGTCGCTCGCCGCTGCCGCCGTCGAGTCACCACTAGCCACGCAAATCGCACCAGCAAGTTCGCCTCGCCCTCGCGCACCTCATGGTCCAACAGGTTTAGCTGTTTTCTCGCCCGAACCACCGCACCACCACTTCCCGTACCCAACTCCGGTCGGAGCACCGCCACCACCGCCCCCACGTGGCCAGGACACTCCAGCTCGTCGCCGTCGTCACCAAGAGCACCACCATAACCGCTGTGAGCCCCTGAATGTTTTCCTCGCGTTAATTTAGCCGCTACTCCGTTGGGGACGCGTTTTCGCGGCTCACCGTCGACCGTGGTCCGCCATCGTCGTCGGTAAGGGGTCGCCGGAGCTCGAGCTTAGCTGTAGAAGGGCGTAGTGGAGTCGTAGGGTGGTGTAGATCGTTTTGGTCATGGTGGTTGAGTCGTTAGCGGTGTGATCACCGGCCGGCCGCCGTGCGGGCATGGCCGAGCGCGCGGGAGAGAACGAGAGAGCGGAGGTAGGTGATGACGGGTGGGACAGAGCTGTCAGCGAGAGAGAGAGGAAGAGCGCGCGCGTGCGGGCAGGCCGCGCGAGTGGGCCGCTTGCTGGGCCGCGCAAGCGTGAGCAAACGCGGGCGCGCGTGAGCGGGCCGTCTGGTTGGGCCGGACCGCGGGGAAAAAGAAAGTCAGCCCGATTTCGTTTTTGTTTTTCTTTTTCAAAGATATGAATAGTGTTATTATTTGTTTATTTCATTAAAAATTGTGTAGAGTTCCAAAATTCATGAAAATTTTTGTGTAAGCTTTTCAATGTATAAACTATCTAGGAAAAATGTTAAATCATGAATTTGAATACTTTGAGCAGTAGAATTAATTAGTTTCATTAAAGATTAAATGCAACTTCCAGTAATTTTAATAATTAATTTATTTATCCAAAAATTATGAAATTTATTATAACACTGTTGTAATTCATTCTTAACCCATAGAAAAAGTTTGAGCTTGATTAGGTAAAATTTGATCAACTCCTAATTATGCCCTAATTAGTTAAATAGAAAATAAATGTTAATTTGAGAACTTTAAGTGTTGTGTGCCTTTTGATTGAGTAATGTCCTTAGGTCACTACCCTTTGGTGATCTTTGGCACCTTAATTTCATGATTGAGCTCGTTAGTAACTTGTTAGGTTAAAAAGCTGGTATCGCTGGAATCGTCGCTTCTAGTTAGTAGGTTTTCTGTTTGCGACTGTACCGTAGAAGTAAGTTGTACTCCAGTAGTAACTCGTAGCATGTTATCATCAAGCATCATGTTTATCATCGAACATCATGTTAAAGCATGTTATGTATTCGTGTAGTCTCCGCTTTCGAGGAAGCCGAAGTCGTCGATCAAGCTTCCGGAGAAGAGCGATCGTCGGTGGGTTCCGGACCAGGGGGTGAAGTCCTCGAGTCTGAGTCGGTCGTCGTGTTTGAACAAGGCAAGCCCCGGTGCATTTAAACCCTACCTTGAATTTTACAAATGTTTTATTATTTATATTAGGGTTGACTGCATTAAGTAATTAGGAGTTGAGTGATAACCTAATTGCTGCATTATCATCCTTGATTATTGTGATATCAACCTTGATACCTGATTTACAGAAAATGCGTAGTATGCTTCGCTATGCTTAGAAGTTAAGCTTTTAAATGAATGTTTACATAGCCATGACGGCATATCGAATGAATATTGAAATATGTGAATGAACTTGTAAGATCGGGCGGGTGGTTTGGCCACTGCTAACATGCATTGGGAAAGGAGTCCCACTGTATTGTTTCCGCCTTATCAGTTAAGGACCGTACGTTGTTGGCCCTCGCGTCATGGAGTTTTTATTAGTACTAGCCATGTGCCCATGTCGGGTAAGCCTTACTTTGGTTAGTCCATTACGAGAACGTCTAACCTCGCACTGGGAGTGGAGAGATGGCGAGAGTAACGTGTACCCTCGGGGCTAGAATTGGGCCGGGTTCGAGGAGTACTGTGCTCTCGGGTGGCGATGGACACGTTCTGGTTTTGGGAAAACCCGAGTAAGAGTTGATATATGCAAGATTCAGTTCTACATATGTCGTGTGGTTAGGAATCCCCAGCTGGGTAAATAAAGCGGTTCGAATCGTCGTTACTCCACGAGAAAGGAGTCTTGGCCTTGCACCAACATCGTAGTTAAGAACTGGAATTGAAAGAAAGAATGAGAAAGGTTTTGATGATAATTACTTTGATCTAGATTAGGATCACCTAGAATTGGTTAATGAACCATCAATGGTAAAAGTAAAATATTGAAGATAAGGACTTACCTTAGTAAGCTTTTCTGCAAAAAGAAAATTTGATTCTTGATTACCCGTACCTTGATTCCCTAAAGCTAGCATGCCCTTGGAGTCTTTGTCTTAGTCGGGTAAGTCTTGTTGAGTACTCTCGTACTCAGGGTTTGTTAACCCCTTGTTGCAGGTGCGGTTCATGAACAAGTCTGCTTCGAGCCTTGTTGCATGACCGTCGTGGTTGAAGACAGTGACGACGAGTAGATTGTGTGGCCTTTGGGCAAGGCATCTCGCTTGTGTGATGTAATAAAGTTACTACCGATACTTCTCTACTAATGGTTTGTAATAATGTTACATAAGGTTTGAAGTTTGAAAACTGGTTTGTAACCTAAGTTATTGTAAGACTTCCGCTACTTTACTCTGTTGAATATTTTGAATAAACTGTTGTAATATTGCAATACTCCTGTGATTGGATCCTGTTCGGAGGAAAGCAGGCCTTTTAAGTTATGGTGAACATAAGTACGACTGTCAGAGGTCATTATGACAATGAAGTGTACTTGTGGGCCATCGTAATTAGGAGGTTCTGTGACAGGACACAAGAAGGATTCAGGACCTCCTTTCCCACTTGAAATCTTGGTTCTTACACAAATCACAAGGATTGGTGGTCCTCTTTCTCACAAGCACCTAAGGGGAGGGAAAACCCTAACAAGGATGAAAGAAAATGTCAAATGGAGGAGGTAAGGGAGATGGGGGTTCCCTCATCCTATTTAACAGGGCTATTACACAATCTCAGTTTTACCCCTGAATACAATTGAGTCAAACTACTTAGCCAAAGGGCGTTATGGTCCAACCCGGTGTCATCTTCATCCGACGGCCACCGCGCCTTTTCATCAGTAGCTTCGCCTCGACGCGAACTCCCCGATGCCACCACGTGCCGTCTGTTTCTCCTCGGAACCCCGCCCAGGTTTTGAGGCCCAAACCCGTAAACCCGCCACCGATGGTTTTGAGGCCCAAACCACCAAACCCACTCGCGAGTAGCGTACTCCATACGCGTCCCCCGCTGCTCGACACGTGCCACCACCGTCCTCGACGCCCGGCCGCCAAGTCCTCTGAGTCCCACTCGACTTGCACGTCCTCCATCTTGACTCGGTCAACACGGTCACTCCTATGTACACTTACGCTTGTCGATATCCCAGATGTCAGCCACTGCGGCTGGTCACCCGGCCTCCTGGTCCCTCGGTCCAAGCCTCATGTCCGCCCTTCACCGCTCCCGGTCCATTGGCACGGCACGTCTCTACTTGACCTTCACCCCCGCCGTCGACCACCGCCTCTGAGATCCACACCTGCACAACACAAAGCCAAGAGACATGTCGCACACATAACTTTCGCCATGGTAGGGTTAGTCACCACTCAACCTTCTTCGTGGATCATGTTGGCAATCACTCATCACAAAACGAAACACAAGGGCACATTTCAACCTTGTGTTCGCACAGTGGTGGGACTTGGCAGGCCTCCCAGTCCTGATCTTAGTGCTTGTTACAAGGATCAGAGACGGATTAGGTTTAGGTTGGTGTGGAAGCAAGCTGACGGCAAGGACTTGTGTTTAGTCTTAATTACAATAATTAATTATATGACAGAGAGGTCATATATATTCGTAAAGAAGGTTATATAACTCATATAATAGTTTCTAGATAATAGAAATAATTTTCGCCTTCTTCCTCACAAATGAGAAATCAACCCGCATGCTTATTAGGAAAGAAGTTTCCACGGTCTAACGTTCACACAACAGGCTCACATCACCATGGAAGTTCAAAAAGCCATATTTCAAAAGAGAAAAGTTCAAAAAGCAATATCTTGGTGATCTTAATTAGGAAGTAAATGTATATATTAATTGGCGGACGGAGGTAGTATATATTAATTAATAATGTGGCAGATTTTGTATATTATTCCAAACAAAGCATATTCTTCGATCTGATTGATGTTGAATATATCTCACTACCCATACAAGTATTTTTCAGCCCTGTTCGCTTGAGCTTATCAGTCAGAATCAGCCAGCTATTCAGCAGTGTTTTTCTCTCACAACAAATCAGCATCAGCATCAACAGCAGCTGCAGAAATGATCACCGGTATAACACGTGAGATTCCTGATTGCGGCACTGCAATGAGATGCATGTTCTATATATTGTATTAATTGACTAACTACTGCCAATTCATTTGATTGATTTATTATTCTCCCTGATGGCAGGCGCGATCTGTACAATATGCATGGCCACTGACAACTGCAGTAGCTTACCATCAGTGGTTGGATGGGATCGTTGCAATATGGCCACTGACAAACTGCATGAAGTAGCTTCCCATCGGTGGTTGGATCGGATCAGAAATGAGGAATCAAACCATGCAGCATGAGGAATCGAACCAGCATGCTTATTAGGACAGAAGTTTCCACGGTCTAACGTTCACCAACAGGCTCACGTCACCATAAAACATAAAAGTTCAAAAAGCTAGCCATAGTTTCAAATAAAAGTTCAAAAAGCAATATCTTGGTGATCTTAATTCGGAAATCGGAAGTAAACGTAAACTGGCAAGATGACGAATGGACGATGGATGTTTGTTTGTTCGTTCGTTATCTTCCTGTACGGTACGACGAGGCTGTCGTCTTTATGAAATCTTTCTCGCCTAACCATGCATTCATGCTTAAGCTGACATACAGTACGTCTTTGCCTGCAGGTTGGGATGAATTTGTGCGTGATGGTTCATCCGATCCATCTGTGATCTGACTGCAAGTACTGCAAATGCATGCAAGCCGATCGAGCACGCAGCAGGTCGATCTCGACTGGGATATATATGGCATGGCAGCCACCTCCAGTCCAGTCCAGCTATGCTTGCTTTAATTTACTCCAAAGTCCAAAGGCAAATTGTTCTTTATTAGCTTGGATCCACAAGGCAGGCAAGCAAGCAACAGATGAACGCGCGTACTCAATGAACACCGGTGATCAGGCACGTAGCCTATGGGTGCGTTCAGTTGATGAAAAGTGGCTGAAAAGTTACTGTAGCATCTTTCGTTGTGGTTTGGTAAAATTTGTCTAACCATGGACTAACTAGGCTCAAAAGATTCGTATCGACATTTACAGACAAACTATGCAATTAGTTATCTTTTTTACCTACATTTAATCCTTCATGCATGCGTCCAAAGATTCGATGTGATGGATGGAAGAGGAAATATTTTAGGTTTGCATGGGAAGTGAACACACCCTATATATAACAGAGGCAGAGAGATCTATATCTCATCTCACTGAAGCACGCACCAGATCGAGGTAGACAACAATGGTGTTGGCAGGGGGGAAGAAGAAGATGCTGGCCACCCTGGTGGGTTGCAACTACGCCGGCACGGAGAACGAACTGCAGGGCTGCATCAACGACGTCCACGCCATGCGCACCGTCCTCCTCGACCGCTTCGGCTTCGCGCCGGGCGACGTCACCGTGCTCACCGACGACCACAAGCCCGGCGCCGGTGTGCTCCCGACCGGCGCCGCCGTCAAGCGCGCGCTGTCCGACATGGTGGCGCGCGCGGCGCCCGGGGACGTGCTCTTCTTCCACTTCAGCGGCCACGGCACGGTCGTCGGCCAACCGGTCAGCGGTCATGCCGCTGGCGCCCGCCACGACGAGGCTATCGTGCCCTGCGACTTCAACCTCATCACAGGTCCGTGTCTATGCACTCCTCCCATGAACGCATGGCTGGCATCTGAGTACTGACTGACATGCTCGATGGCATGACGCACCGCACGCGACGTCGTCGTTCCGGCAGACGTGGACTTCCGGAAGCTGGTCGACCGCGTGCCGCGGGGCGCCACCTTCACCATGGTGTCCGACTCGTGCTACAGCGGCGGCCTCTTCGACCAGGACAAGGAGCAGATCGGCCCCGACGCCGCCGCTGACCCCGACCTCCACGCCCACGCCGTCCACACCGGCCGGTTCCTCCCGTACGCCGCGGTGCTCGCCCACCTCTCCGGCGCGTCGGGCGTGGGCGCGTCGCACCACGTCGCCGACCACCTCGTGGCGCTCTTCGGCGCCGACGCAAGCGCCAAGTTCCGCTCCCACCGCCACGACCACCACGGCAACAGCGGTGGCGACGCCGCGCGCACCGACGACGCCGGGATCCTGCTGAGCGGGTGCCAGAAGGACGAGACGTCGGCGGATGTGGCGGGGCACGGCAGCAAGCCGGCGTGCGGGGCTTTCAGCGCCTCGCTGCAGGCCGTGCTGGCGGCGCACCCGGCGCCGATGAGCAACCGGGAGCTGGTGCGCCGCGCCAGGGAGGTGCTCGGCAAGGAGAGTTTCCAGCAGCACCCCTGCCTCTACTGCAGCGACGCCAACGCCGACGCGCCGTTCCTCGGGCAGAAGGAGACCAGGGCCATTAGCAACTGAGCAAGGAGAAGGAGGCAGCCGCCGCCATGCCCACGCTCTCATGATTGATTATTGTTCCCATGCTATCTGTGCGTGCTCTTATTATTATTTCCTAGTAAAAATGGCCATGCTTCGCTACGGGTGTTTTTATTTTTAAATATCTTTTCTAAGTTGGATCATTAATGTAATATTTCATTTTGGACTTGCTTCTCAGAGAAAGTTTTTTTTTTCTCAATTCATTTACATTGCTTTAAACCGGAGTACGCCGTACGTGTCATGTGAATGTGATGGAAAAAGAAAAAAGGAAAAAGAAACAGTACAAGACAGAGCCAGAGCAAGTGAGCAAGACAGAGCCCGAACGCCCAGCGGCAAAGCCTGGGAATGGGCTCTCTGAACCCGAGGGCCGAAAGGGGCCCCAAACTCACGGGCCTGCCTTTACGGATCGTATTTGGGCCATGCAGAAGGATCGAGTTGGATTGGATTGGCTTGTAAAAGGGCTGGGCTGTAGACATGGCCCGAGTCGTCCGCACGGATCGTAGACGGATTCTGGTTAGGTCCGTCTTCCTGGCCCTTTGCGTCTCCCTCGCAGACTCGCAGTCGAGGGGCGGGTCGTCGGAGCTGAGGCGGGTCCTCGGAGTTGAGGGCAAGGGCGGCGCAGGTTGACGCGGCGGCAGCGGTTGTGCGTGCGAGATGGTTCTTCGTCAAGATCTTTCACTCGCCATTGCAGCAGCTTGAGGGCATCTGTTCCTGGGGGCCGTCGCTTCTTCGCTCCTCGCCAAGATCTGTCCGCCGGCCTCGCCTCTCCGCCGCCGGCCACTGTACGCGAGTGAGATCGTCTCCTCTGATCTGCTCCGCTATCTCTGTTGTCTTCTTTCCTCTAATCAATGGCATCTGCTCAGCCCCGAGTACCAAGGCCACGGGAAAAAAAAGAGCACTGGTGACCTACACGGCTACACCTACCCATCCTCACTTGCGCTGGTGCCTACAGGATCTAGAGGTGAGTGGATGCTGCCTCGTGTGCATGCTGCCTTATGTGCTTCATTGAACAAGTACATGCTGCCTTATGTGCTTTATTTCAGTTGCTGCAGCATCTACTAGAGATGATGACGAATTTGTCATACATTCATTGCATCTACAGGTTGTTCACCTCTTCCTCCTTTTGGAATACTATATGGATTCCTAATTGTTTAATCTTCAGTCTTCAGAACTGCACATTTACACTATCTACTAATTCACTAAAATTGTCAATTGGTTAGGGCTACTTTAGGTGTAAGCAGGCATATAGTTGCAGTCACTGCAATCATTGCTTTCACAATTTACTAAAATTTAAAGAATCGGATTGGATCGGATTATATCTTATAATTTCAAGTTGGAACAGGATCGGGCTTACAACCTAATCACACAGGAATGAAGTGGGGCTTGGAGCGGATCACGACCCATTCCCAGGCTTACCCAGCGTCCCACGCCAGCATCTGCGCCCGGCGCCCAACCCACGCCCCCACGCTGCCGCCTGCCGGTGTTCCAGCTCCTATGCTCACATCCTCCACGTCCAGCACTCACGGCTCCGCCCACCTCACATAAGCTGCTCTGCTACACCCATCCCGGGGGCGGACACAGCACCGTCCATGCCTCTCCCCATCTGCACCGGGACAGTAGCTAGGCACGCGGGCCCTCCGTCGGCATGTCCCGCCACGCGAGTGCTGTCAGCCACCGGTGCTTGGAGCTGGAGCGCGTCATTGTGGACCGAGCAAGGTCAGGGAGCCTTGGCGTCGACGACGCGCTCAAGCTGTTCGACGAATTGCTGCCACACGCCAGGCCCGCCTCGGTTCGTGCTTTCAACAACCTGCTTAACGTTGTCTCTCGCGCCCGATGCTCTTCAACGTCTGAGCTCGCTGTCTCCCTCTTCAAGCGGATGGCCCGCGCCAGCTCCAACAAGGTGGCTCCTAACCTGTGCACATACAGCATCCTCATTGGATGCTTCGGTCGCATGGGACACCTGGAGTATTGTTTCTCCACCTTTGGCCTCATCCTTAAGACAGGCTGGAGGGTCAGTAACATAGTCATCAATCAACTGCTCAACGGCCTCTGTGACGTGAAGAGGGTGGACGAGGCCATGGACATATTGCTCCGACGAATGCCTGAGTTTGGCTGCACGACGAATGTAGTTTCCTACACCACGGTTCTTAAGGGTTTATGCAATGAAAAGAGAGCTGAGGAGGCACTTGAGCTGCTGCACATGATGGCTGATGATGGACATGGAAGCTGCACACCAAATGTTGTGACATACACCACAATGATTGATGGCCTGTGCAAAGCTCAAGCTGTTGACAAGGCCGAGGGTATCCTTCAGCAGATGATTGATAAAGGTGTCAAGCCAAATGTCCAGACATATACCTGCCTGATCCTTGGGTACCTCTCTACAGGACAATGGACAGAGGTGGTTCGAATGCTCGAAGAAATGTCCACCCGTGGTCTTCAGCCAAATGTTGTTACTTATGGTTTGCTGCTGGATTATCTTTGCAAGAATGGAAAATGCTCAAAGGCCAGAAAGATTTTTGATTCCATGATTAGGAAGGGCATAAAACCTGATGTAACCATGTATGGCATTCTTATTCACGGGCATGCTGCAAAAGGAGCCCTTGCTGATTTGTCTGATCTCCTAGATCTGATGGTAGCAAATGGTATTTCACCTAATCATTACATCTTCAACATAGTGCTCTATGCATATGCTAAAAAGGCAATGATAGATGAGGCAATGCATATTCTTAGCAAAATGAGGCAGCAAGGATTGAGTCCTGATGTAGTCACTTATGGAACATTAATCGATGCACTTTGCAAGTTGGGAAGAGTGGATGATGCTGTGCTTAAATTCAATCAGATGATCAATGAAGGAGTGACTCCAAACATTGTTGTTTTTAGCTCCCTGGTTTATGGACTATGCACCGTTGACAGATGGGAGAAGGCCGAGGAATTATTTTTTGAAATGTTGGATCAAGGAATCCGTCCCGACGTTGTGTTCTTCAACACAATAATGTCTAATTTATGCAAAGAAGGACGGGTCATGGAAGCCCAAAGTGTCATTGACTGGATGGAACGTGTAGGCATGACACCTGATGTTATCTCGTATACTACATTAATAGGTGGCCACTGCTTAGCTGGTAGAACTGATGAAGCGGCAAAGTTACTTGATGGTATGGTCTCAGCTGGCTTGAAACCAAACATTCGTTCCTATGATACATTGCTTCATGGCTACTGTAAAGCTGGCAGGATAGACAATGTATATTGTCTTTTCCGAGAAATGTTGAGGAAGGGAGTTACGCCTGGAGCTGTGACTTACAATACTATACTGCAAGGTTTATTTCAGACTGGGAGATTTTCTGAAGGAAAAGAACTCTACCTCAATATGATTAAAAGTGGAAAACAGTGGGACATTTTCACATATAACATAATTCTAAACGGGCTTTGCAAAAATAATTGTGTTGATGAAGCATTCAAAATGTTCCAGAGTCTGTGTTCTAAGGATCTTCGACCTGACATCATTACTTTCACCATTATGATTGATGCTTTGTTCAAAGGCGGTAGAAGGAAAGATGCCATGGATTTGTTCGCTGCTATCCCTGGCCATGGTTTAGTTCCAAATGTGGTAACCTATCACTTAATGATGGAAAATCTCATAAGAGAAGGGTTGCTAGATGAGTTTGACCATCTATTTTTAGCAATGGAAAAGAGCGGATGCACTCCAAACTCAGGCATGCTCAATGCTATAGTTAGAAGGTTGTTGGGTGGAGGTGAGATAATGAGGGCTGGGGCTTACCTCTCCAAAATTGATGAAATGAACTGCTCACTTGAGGCTTCCACTACTTCCTTGCTAATATCACTTTTCTCGAGGGAGGAATATAAGCACCATGCAAAGTGCCTACCTGAAACGTACCATTTTCTTGCGGAGGTCAACAAATGAGGATTATGGCAAAGGAAATAAATCCTCAGCTGAGTGGTAATGTCTACATCATGCTCTAATTGCTGGCCATGTGGCGTTGTCATTTGATGAAATTTTCTAGGGAAGTGTTGTACTGCTAGTGCGTGTCAGCATCCTGTTTATCTCCTATAAAATTATCTTGTCTTCAGTCCTAGTTATCTTTACAGTGGGATTCAATTTTCAAACTATTTGGAGCAGATAAGTTTCTTCCTTTTGTTTTCTTAGTTTGTAAGATATTCTTAACAACCAGGAACGAAGTCAATCATCTTGACTTCTTGATGGATTTCTATACACTAAGCTTCGTGTTTTTCCCACTGTTAGAAGTACCCCCCCCCCCCCCCCCCCCTCCTGAGTATCTATTGTTATCAGTTCCTTTTTTCACACTAATATCTACTGTTAGCAGTGTGTGCTGTTCCTGTCTGTAGTTCCATGGATCAGGTAAATCCAATATATACTGTGTTGCTTTTGTGGTCTATTTCTGGTTCGCCACAATCTCCTGTTCCTATGTCTTCACTTTTTTTTAGAGGGAGCCTATGCTGAACTACCTCAAATTCTGCTTAACTTTTGTTTTAGACCATCCTCCTTTGGCTTGCCCTTTCCTGACATTCATGTCATTGATTCGTTGCAGCTCCATGTCTATAAAGAGAGGTCGAGCATTGGAAGTCCCATCATGACCTTCATATATGGTGCCAATACTTCTAACCATCCTGGTTATCTGAACTGGAGCAGTTTGGTTTCATGATGGCATCTGGAAGCTGGAGTGGGGGTTTTAGCAAAGACCTGAGTGTTTGGCATTATTTTTTGTGCATGACCTTGAAATACAAGCATACCAAGCCATCTTCAAACTCTCAGATCATTGCTTAATAGAACTCCAGGTTCACTGCATCATATTCGAGCAGCTGGTGTCGCTATCGTAACAGCATGAACAAGAGAAAAGGTAATAAGGAAAAAAAAGCTCAAAACTGAATTCTCTGCCCTTCCCACTGAGAAATACTTTTTGGTCCATAATGAATTGATGATTACTTGGGCTAAACTATGAGAGCAGAGTTCTGATTATTTGTTGCTATCTGTTCTTGATGAGTTTTACCTTTTCTCGTGCCTTTTGTGCCCCTGTCCACCTATGTATATCCTCTCATGAAGGTGGATGCAAGAACAGTAAAACGCTGAGGAATGACTGGGAGCATCAGCAAGAAAAGCAGACAAGCGGTTGTGCAGGGGTGACATGGAGCAAACTGCAGCTGCTTAGCTTGGGCTTCATCTCTCGTTGCCAACAAGAGAGGTTTTTTTAACCAGCTCTTTCTACTCACCCTGCTTTCTTCATATTTCTCTGAAACAAGTAGTGGATCGATGCTAGTGGAGCACTCAGAACGTTTTAGATTTTGAATCAAGCACACTATCTCAACAATTTGCACACCATTATATTCATGTGACTTGCAATTTGCACACCTTTTCTCGTGCCTTTTGTGTCCCTGTCCACTTATCTGTGTCCTCTTGTTGGAGTATATGTATATGTGGCCCATGAGGCCCATGTATGTTACACTATATAGCTACCCTTCTAGGGTTAGCCCAATATAGAAAATTCACTTCCAAAAAAAAAGAATACACATACGAGCCCCCCCACAGACGCAACTAGCCACTGGTGATGTTGAGGCTGGAGCAGAAGTCGGCGCCTCGGCCATCCTGGACGTGATGCCCTGATGCAGCTTAGACATAGCTCAGACATTCGTTGTACTCGAGCTCATGATGAGCATTTGTGTCACGCGTGCCAAATGGGTCGTCATGTTCGTCTTCCTTTTTCTAGTTCTTCACATGCGGCTCGCATTTTTGATCTTGTTCATTGCGACCTATGGACGTCTCCTGTACTCAGCATTTATGGCTATAAGTACTATCTTGTGGTGGTTGATGATTTTTCTCACTATTCGTGGACTTTTCCCTTATGTGCCAAGTCTGAGGCATTCCCCGCGCTTCATCACTTTTTGCTTGGGTTTCCACTCAGTTCGGCCTCACCATCAAGGCCGTCCAGTGCGACAATGGCCGTGAGTTCGATAACTTCACATCACGGGCTTTCTTCCTCTCTCGCGGTGTCCAGTTGCACATGTCTTGCCCGTACATCTCCTCTCAGAACGGCAAGGCTGAGCGCATGATTCGCACCACCAACGACACCGTGCGTACGCTCTTACTCTAGCCCTCACTCCCCGCTCGTTTCTAGGCTGAGAGCCTGCACACCTCCACCTATCTCCTTAACCGCCTTCCTTCCGCTGCTTGCCCGGCTCCCACGCCTCACCACGCTCTTTTCGGTACCCCTCCTAGGTATGACCACCTTCGAGTCTTCGAGTGTGCGTGTTACCCTAACACCACGGCCACTGCTCCGCACAAGCTGGTTCCCTGGTCCACTCTCTGTGTCTTCCTCGGGTACTCCCCAGACCACAAGGGGTACCGCTGCTACGACCTCACCTCTCGTCGGGTCCTCATCTCTCGCCATGTGGTGTTCGATGAGTCTGTCTTCCCCCTTTCCACCACCACCACCCCTTCCACCTCCACCCTTGACCTCTCCTCTTTATTTCCCACTGACGTGGTGGTCGAGCCACCTTTGCCGTTGTTTTCTACAGGTACTGCGGCCCCGTGCCCCAGCTCACCGTCGGCCGGTGACTCCCCCGACCCTGCTCCCCGTTCGAGCATGGACGGGTCACCTTCCGGGCCTGCCCCTGTCATTCCGCCTGATGGGGGTCCCAGGCCGTTACCTCCGACTCAGCCTGCGCGCTTCGCCCAGCCGGTCCTTGTGTACCAGCGCCGGGCCCGGCCTGCACCGGCACCTTTGCCACCGCCGGTGGCCCCTTGTTCGCCAGGGTCACCAACGGGGGCGTCTTCCTCTCCGCCGGGGACACCGGTACCGCCGCAGCGGCCTCCGGCCGCCCGTGTCGAGACCCCGGTGTACTACCCGCCGCTCCTTCACCGCCACCCGCGCCATGTTCACCCTATGGTGACACGACACGCGGCTGGGACCCTGCAGCCCCGGGCTCTTGCGACGATGCCCGGTGACTCGTAGGTCTCTCCTATACCCTCTTCTGTCCGCGAGGCCTTGTGGGACCCTCACTAGCGCCACGCGATGGAAGAGGAGTACGCGGCTCTCCTCGCCAACCAGACCTGGGATCTGGTGCCACGTCCGCCGGGCTCCAACATCGTCATCGGCAAGTGGATCTGGACACACAAGTGCCGGGCTGATGGCACTCTCGAGAGATACAAGGCTCGCTGGGTTCTCAGGGGCTTCACTCAGCGGCCTGGTGTTGACTATGATGAGACTTTCAGTCCAGTGGTGAAGCCGGCTACAGTCCGCACGGTGCTCTCACTAGCACTCACACGCTCCTGGTCCGTGCATGTCAAGAATGCTTTCCTGCATGGTCTTCTCACTGAGACAGTTTACTGTAGTCAGCCTGTCGGGTTGACTCCTCGTGTCCTGACATGGTCTGCCGGCTCAACAAGTCTCTCTACGGCCTCAAGCAGGCCCTATGGGCATGGAACCATCGCTTTGCTGCTTTTCTGCGGACACTGGGGTTTGTGGAGGCCAAGTCGGATACGTCCCTGTTCATCTACCACCATGGAGCTGAGACTGCATACCTACTGCTCTATGTTGATGACATTGTCCTCACGGCCTCCAGTGAGTCACTCCTTCGCCGCATCATCACCTCTCTCCAGCAGGAATTTGCTATGAAGGATCTGGGTGTGCTCCACCTCCTTGGGGTCACAGTTGTACCTCATCCTGCTGGGCTACTTCTTCACCAGCGACAGTACACTCTTGATATCCTTGAGCGAGCTGGGATGACAAACAACAACCCCTGCTCTACTCCAGTTGATACACAGGGCAAGCTGTCAGAGGCCGAGGGTACACCAGTGACAGATCCCACCGTGTACCGGAGTCTTGCTGGTGCTCTGCAGTACCTCACCTTCACTCGACCGGACATCACTTATGCAGTTCAGCAGCTGTGCCTTCATATGCATGATCCGAGGGAGCCCCACTTCACTGCCCTCAAGCGCCTCCTCCGCTACCTCCGCGGCACTGTGGACTACGGCCTGCTCCTTCACCGTCGGTCCTCCACCGAGATGGTTGTCTACACTGACGCTGACTGGGCCGGATGTCCGGACACTCGGCGCTCCATCTCCGGCTACGCTGTCTTCTTGGGCGGTAACCTGGTGTCCTGGTCGTCCAAGCGCCAGCAGGTAGCCTCCCGCTCCAGTGCCGAGGCGAAGTACCGCGCCATGGCCAACGGCGTGGCTGAGGCCTCCTGGCTCCGACAGCTCCTAGCTGAGCTCTATAACCCTCTTCTCCGGAGCACGCTTGTCTACTGCGACAACGTCAGTGCGGTCTACCTCTCCACCAACCCCGTGCAGCACCAGCGGACCAAGCATGTGGAGATCGACCTTCACTTCGTCCGTGATCGGGTTGCCATCGGCGAGGTGCGGGTCCTCCACGTACCGACTACCTCCCAGTTCGCAGACATTTTCACCAAGGGCCTCCCGTCGTCGACCTTCACCGACTTCCGCTCCAGCCTCAACATCACCAGTGGCTAGTTGCGTCTGTGGGGGGGGGGCTCGTATGTGTATTCTTTTTATGGTGTCCAATCTGACTCCGCTGCGTCGGTAGTTCAGACTGCGGGGGGGTGTTGGAGTATATGTATATGTGGCCCATGAGGCTAGGCCCATGAGGCCCATGTATGTTACACTATATAGCTACCCTTCTAGGGTTAGCCCAATATAGAAAATTCACTTCCAACACCTCTCATGAAGGTATGAACAGTAGAACTCTCAGGAATGACCGCGGGAGCATCAGCAAGAAAAGCAGTAGGGCAGGGACGCCATGGAGCAAACTGTGGCTCCTGAGCTTGGGTTTCATCTGTCCCTGCCCGGGCTCTCCCTCTGCTCACCCTGCTTCATATTTCTCTGAAACAAGTGGTGGATCAATGCTAGTGGCATACTCAAGGTTTCAGATTTGAATTGAGCACACTATCTCGACAAGGCCATGTAAGTAAATTTTCCTTTTCCGATAAAACAAGTGGTTGAAAACAATATTATTAGGACATAATAGGGTGAATGACTGAAAACAGCCTAATCTTCAAGACAGCAGAAGCAGTAACTGTCCAAAAGCTGTCAGCTCTACTCTGTTCTGAAACACAGGAAACAGTGAACTCCTTTGCTGTTAAAGTTTTATGTGGTTCATACAACAGGAGTATGATAGGAATGCCTAAGATCGCGATCTTAACTAGTCATGTTTGTGTGTTTTGTATGTCTTGATAGTACAGTCCGAAATTGGCAGAATTTGTTTTTTTTAATGTAATCATGGATTCCGGCCCTACTGAAAGTGCTAAAAAAGAGAATGAATCATAGATGCTGATGGAGGAAACTTTTGCTTGGTCTTGCATTCAGTTCAGATTCTGCACGGCACTGCTGGAGTAGCAGTACTGAGACATAAAATGTGGCATGTGTGCATCACTTCCCTTTGTGCTTTGACTCTGACGGCTAACCACCATTATATTATGTTGCTAGGAGACCTTTTCTTTTCATTTTTTTCAAGACACTTGCATACGTATCCTTATCCCTACGTATATTTGTGGCGGCTGGTCCACCTGCACTGCACTTGCATCGCTATCATTATAATTGTCCACTTATGTGTATCCTCATGAAGGTGGCAGCAACAACAGTAAAACTCTGAGGAATGACCATGGGAGCGTCAGCAAGAAAAGCGGACAAGCAGTAGTACAGGGGCGACACGGAGCAAACTGCAGCTGCTTAGCTTGGGCTTCATCTCTCCTTGGCCGGAACCTCTCTCTGCTGACCCTGCTTTCTTCATATTTCTCTGAAACTAGTGGTGGATCGATGTTAGCGGAGCACTCAAGGTTTTGGATTTTGAATCAAACACACTATCTGAACGAGTCCAAGTAAGTAAATTTTCTTTTCTGATAAACAAGTGGGTGAAAATAATATTATTAGGGCATAGTACAGGTTAACTACTGAAATCAGCCTAATGTTCAAGACATCAGAAGCGGTAACTGTCAAAACGCTGTCAGCTAAAAATCTGGTCTGAAACACAGCAAACAGTGAATTCCTTTGCATTAAAAGTTTATGTGGTGCATACAACATGATTATGGTGGGACTGCATAAGATAGCAATCCTAACTAGTCATGTTTTTGTTTTGTATGTCTTGATAGTACACTAGTACAGTCCCATATTGCCACAATTTGTTTCTTTTCAAGTAATCATGGATTTCAAGTAAACAAGAGAATGAATCATAGATGCTGATGGAAGAAACTTTTTTTTAGATCTTGCATTCAGTTCAGATTGTGCACTGCACTGCTGGAGTAGCAGTACCAAGACTAGGGATGAAAACGATCGGAAACGATCGATAGGAGACCAAATCACTTTCGTTTTCACATCTTTTTCTCGAAAACGAAATCGATACGATATTGTCGGAAACGAATACGGCGCCGATATTCCGGTAATTCCGAAAACGATAGTAGTCGATCGAAAAATACATCGATAACGATCGGAATCCATGAGAACGGTATCTAAAAAACGATAAACACGCCAAACTGTAGAACATAAGAAGATCCATATAACTTGACTTATCTCACATGACAATAGTAAATAAAGCCACAATTGACAAGATCATAAGCTGAAACCACACAATTCACACAATCTTATGTCTCAAATAGTGGCAAACCACGCAACAGTATGACAATTCTTGACAAAGATACAAATAAACGACCATGTTCTAAGTTGACTCGACATAATAGTGATCAAAACATGAATTATTAGAGTTCCTTTTTCAGTGGAGGCTATAGCCTGTAGGTTTCTTAAAGATGAACGTCAGGCATGTCATCGTTGTCCCCGGCCACATCTTCCCGTCCATATTCTGAGTATTCATCCTACATAATTTGTGATGGATACATACATATGTTAGTTCTCATACAAGGTAACTGTAGATGAGTTAGTTACAACAACAACAACAACATAGCCTTTTGTCCCAAGCAAGTTGGGGTAGGCTAGAGATGAAACCCAAAAGAGACGAGAAACAGGGAGACACATAAAGGGACATAAAGGGCACAAGACAAAAAGAGGTCACGGTTCAGGCACATTGATTGCCAATCTCCAAGCGCTCCTGTCCATAGCTAAATCCTTGGAGATATTCCACTCCTTAAGATCTCTCTTAACGGACTCGTCCCAAGTTAGTTTAGGTCGACCTCTACCGCACTTTACATTATCGGCCCGCTTTAGAACTCCACTACGCACCGGCGCCTCAGGAGGCCTCCGTTGGACATGTCCAAAGCATCTCAACCGATGTTGAATCAATTTCTCCTCAATTCGTGTCACCCCAACCCTATCCCGAATATCGTCGTTCCGGACTCTATCCCTCCTTGTGTGCCCACAACACCAACGCAACTTACGCATCTCTGCTACACTCAATTGTTGGACATGTCGTCTTTTTGTAGGCCAACACTCAGCACCGTATAACATCGCCGGACGAATCGCCGTCCTATAGAACTTACCTTTCAGCTTCTGAGGCACTCTTTTGTCACAGAGAACGCCAGAAGCTTGACGCCATTTCAACCAGTCGGCTGAAATTCTATGCCTAACATCTTCATCAATGTCTCCATCCTTTTGTAGCATCGACCCTAAATACCGAAAAGTATCCTTGGCCACCACTTGCCCATCGAGGCTAACGTCTCCCTCCTCGTGCCTAGTCGCGCTGAAATCGCACCTCATGTACTCGGTCTTAGTCCTACTAAGTCTGAACCCTTTCGACTCTAACGTGTGCCTCCATAGTTCTAACTTCCTATTAACCACCGCCCTACTGTCGTCAACTAGCACCACATCATCAGCAAAGAGCATACACCAAGGGATATCACCTTGTATGTCCCTTGTGACCTCATCCATCACCAAAGCAAATAAATAAGGGCTCAAAGCTGACTCCTGATGGAGTCCTATTTTAATTGGAAAGTCACTGGTGTCGCCATCACATGTTCGGACAAACGTCACCACATCCCTGTACATATCCTTGATGAGGGTAACGTACTTAGTTGGGACTTTGTGCTTTTCCAAGGCCCACCACATGACATTTCTCGGTACTTTGTCATATGCCTTCTCGAGGTCAATAAATACCATGTGCAAGTCCTTATGCTCCCTATATCTCTCCATCAATTGTCGTAATAAGAAAATCGCCTCCATGGTCGACCTACCAGGCATGAACCCAAACTGATTTTGGGTCACATGTGTCACTCTCCTTAGGCGATGCTCGATAACCCTCTCCCAGAGCTTCATCGTATGGCTCATCAACTTAATCCCACGGTAGTTAGTACAACTTTGAACATCTCCCTTGTTCTTAAAGATAGGTACTAATATACTTCTCCTCCATTCTTCAGGCATCTTGTTTGACCGAAAAATAAGGTTAAAAAGCTTAGTTAACCATACTATCGCTCTGGCGCCTAGGTATCTCAACACCTCAATGGGGATACCATCAGGGCCCATCGCTTTACCTCCCTTCATCCTCTTCAAAGCCTCTTCGATCTCTGCCTCCTGAATTCTCCTCACAAAGCGTCTGTTGGTATCGTCAAATGAGTCGCCCAACTCAAGGGCAGGACCCTCATTCTCCCCATTAAACAGCTCGTCGAAGTACTCTCTCCATCTGTCCTTGATTTCCTCATTCTTCATCAGAAGTCGATCTGTCCCATCCTTGATGCATTTTATTTGGTTGATGTCCCTTGTCTTCCTCTCGCGGATTCTAGCCATCCTATAAATGTCCTTCTCCACTTCCTTCGTGCCTAGCCGCTGATAAAGGCCATCATACGCCTGACCTTTTGCTACACTCACAGCTCGATTTGCAACCCTCTTCGCTATTTTATAGCCCTCGATGTTGGCTACACTCTTGTCATGGTGGAGACGCTTGAAACACTCCTTCTCCCTAATAGCCCTTTGCACCTCGTCGTTCCATCACCATGTGTCTTTCGCTTCCCGTTTGCCTCCCCTACTCACGCCAAACACTTCCGAAGCCACCTTCCGGACACATGTTGCCATCTTTAGCCACATGTCGTCGGCATCTTCTCCTTCTTCCCAAGGTCCCTCGTCTAGCATCCTCTCCTTAAACGTCTGCGCTGCTTCCCCTCTAAGCTTCCACCACTTCGTTCTCGCAATCTTGGCCCGTTTGTCCCGGTGGACACGTACCCGAAAGCGAAAGTCCGCCACCACAAGCTTATGTTGAGGGACAACACACTCCCCAGGTAACACTTTACAATCAAAGCAAGCACGTCTATCCTCCCTCCTTGCAAGGATAAAGTCGATCTGGCTCGAGTGTTGTCCACTACGAAAGGTTACTAGATGAGATTCCCTCTTCCTAAAGAGGTTGTTCGCTATCAACAAGTCATAGGCCAGCGCGAAGTTCAAAACATCCTCCCCCTCTTGATTCCTACTACCATACCCGAACCCCCCGTGCACCCGCTCGAAACCTACATTAGTCGCACCAACATGGCCATTGAGGTCTCCTCCTATAAAGAGTTTCTCGCTGATAGGCACGGTACTAACCATGCTATCAAGATCTTCCCAAAACTGCCTCTTGGTGCCCTCGCTAAGACCTACCTGAGGGGCATAGGCACTGATCACATTCAGAGCCGAATCTCCAACTAGCAGCTTGACCAAGATAATCCGGTCGCCTTGCCTCCTAACATCAACGACTCCATCCTTAAGGCTCGTATCGATCAAGATGCCTACACCCATAGTTCTTAAGGCGTCGCCTAGGCGTCGCCTAGTCGTCGCCTAGGCGTCGCCTAGTCGTCGCCTAGGCGTCAAGGCGCTAAAAGAAACCTGGGCGTCCCCAACGCCATGACCAAAAATCAGCAAAACAAGAGAGGATGGGAGGCAGAAGAGAGAGGAAGAACTGGAGGAGGACTGGGAAGGCCAAGCACTTGTCTCTGCTCAATCCCCATCGGCTCCAGACGCTATGGCCTTCTCAAACTTCTGCGACATCGGACATCTAGGAGGGGCGGCAGCAGTCAGCAACTCTCGATCTGCGATCTACAGGCAACTAGAGAGGATCTGGAAGGGGGCGGCACCAGCAGTGAGGACAGGGAGAGGAAGAGGTAGGGAGGAATGGTTGCGGGCAGTAGGAGCACAAATGGAGAACGGGAGAGGGAGGGACGGAGAGAAGAGTCCCGTGCAGAAAGGGGCAGTGGCGGCGGAGACTGATTGCCTGTCGATGGGGAGGGCTGAGGGAACATATAGGTCACCAGGAAGGATATATGGGCTGGCTGGTGTGCTGGGCCTTTCTTAGTGTCTTGTCCTTCTTCTTTTCTTCTTTTCTTTTTCTTTTTTTCCTTCCTCTGCTGCTGCTTTGAAGTTTCTTATAATCTTATGGCATCGTCTTGCCTCGCCTTATGGTCGCCTAGGCGATTGGAAGGGGGTGGCTCGCCATGTCTCGCCTTAGCGCCTTAAGAACTATGCCTACACCATTCCTACCCGATGTTGTCCCCGTGTACCAAAGTTTGAAGCCAGTATCCTCCACCTCCTTCGCCTTCTGGCCCTTCCATTTAGTCTCCTGAACGCATAGAATATTTACACGCCTTCTAATTGCTGCATCGACTAGCTCTCTTAGCTTACCCGTTAGGGACCCTACGTTCCAGCTACCTAGACGAATCCTAGTTGGCTCGGCTAGCTTCCTTACCCTTCGCACCCGTCGAGGGAAGTGCGAAGACCCTTGCTCATTTTTCACTACATCCGGGCGTAGATGTAGCGCGCCACTAAGGTTGCGACAGCCCGACCCTTGCTCATTTTTCAACGTACCCGGGTCACGATACGACGCGCCACTAAGGGGATGACGACCCGGCCCTTGCCCATTTAACACCACACCCGGGTATGAGTTAGTTACAAGCACCATATTAATGTACGAAGATATGTAAGGCTCGTAGCAATAGATGTATTAGCGCAATAGTGCTAATACAACAACAACAACATAGCCTTTTGTCCCAAGCAAGTTGGGGTAGGCTAGAGATGAAACCCAAAAGAGACGAGAAACAGGGAGACACATAAAGGGACATAAAGGGCACAAGACAAAAAAGGTCACGGTTCAGGCACGTTGATTGCTAATCTCCAAGCGCTCCTGTCCATAGCTAAATCCTTGGGGATAATGCACTCCTTAAGATCTTTCTTAACGGACTCGTCCCAAGTTAGTTTAGGTCGACCTCTACCGCTCTTTACATTATCGGCCCGCTTTAGAACTCCACTACGCACCGGCGCCTCTGGAGGCCTCCGTTGGACATGTCCAAACCATCTCAACCGATGTTGAATCAATTTCTCCTCAATTGGTGCCACCCCAACCTTATCCCGAATATCGTCGTTCCGTACTCTATCCCTCCTTGTGTGCCCACAACACCAACGCAACATACGCATCTCCGCTACACTCAATTGCTGGACATGTCGCCTTTTTGTAGGCCAACACTTAACACCATATAACATCGCCGGACGAATCGCCGTCCTATAGAACTTACCTTTCAGCTTCTGAGGCACCCTTTTGTCACAGAGAACGCCAGAAGCTTGACGCCATTTCAACCAGCCGGCTGAAATTCTATGCCTAACATCTTCATCAATGTCTCCATCCTTTTGTAGCATCGACCCTAAATACCGAAAAGTATCCTTCTTGGCCATCACTTGCCCATCGAGGCTAACGTCTCCCTCCTCGTGCCTAGTCGTGCTGAAATCGCACCTCATGTACTCGGTCTTAGTCCTACTAAGTCTGAATCCTTTCGACTCTAACGTGTGCCTCCATAGTTCTAACTTCCTATTAACCCCCGCCCTATTGTCGTCAACAAGCACTACATCATCAGCAAAGAGCATACACCAAGAGATATCACCTTGTATGTCCCTTGTGACCTCATCCATCACCAAAGCAAATAAATAAGGGCTCAAAGCTGACCCCTGATGCAGTCCTATTTTAATTGGAAAGTCACTGGTGTCGCCATCACATGTTCGGACAAACGTCACCACATCCCTGTACATATCCTTGATGAGGGTAACGTACTTAGTTGGGACTTTGTGCTTTTCCAAGGCCCACCACATGACATTTCTGGGTACTTTGTCATATGCCTTCTCGAGGTCAATAAAGACCATGTGCAAGTCCTTATGCTCCCTATATCTCTCCATCAATTGTCGTAATAAGAAAATCGCCTCCATGGTCGACCTACCAGGCATGAACCCAAACTGATTTTGGGTCACATGTGTCACTCTCCTTAGGCGATGCTCGATAACCCTCTCCCAAAGCTTCATCGTATGACTCATCAACTTAATCCCATGGTAGTTAGTACAACTTTGAACATTTCCCTTGTTTTTGAAGATAGGTACTAATATACTTCTCCTCCATTCTTCAGTCATCTTGTTTGACCGAAAAATAAGGTTAAAAAGCTTAGTTAACCATACTATCGCTCTGGCGCCTAGGTATCTCCACACCTCAATGGGGATACCATCAGGGCCCATCGCTTTACCTCCCTTCATCCTCTTCAAAGCCTCTTCGATCTCTGCCTCCTGAATTCTCCTCACAAAGCGTCTGTTGGTATCGTCAAATGAGTCGTCCAACTCAAGGGCAGGACCCTCATTCTCCCCATTAAACAGCTTGTCGAAGTATTCTCTCCATCTGTCCTTGATTTCCTCATCCTTCACCAGAAGTCGATCTGTCCCATCCTTGATGCATTTTATTTGGTTGATGTCCCTTGTCTTCCTCTCGTGGATTCTAGCCATCCTATAAATGTCCTTCTCCACTTCCTTCGTGCCTAGCCGCTGATAAAGGCCATCATACGCCTGACCTTTTGCTACACTCACAGCTCGCTTTGCAACCCTCTTCGCTATTTTATAGCCCTCGATGTTGGCTACACTCTTGTCATGGTGGAGACGCTTGAAACACTCCTTCTCCCTAATAGCCCTTTGCACCTCGTCGTTCCATCACCATGTGTCTTTCGCTTCCCGTTTGCCTCCCCTACTCACGCCAAACACTTCCGAAGCCATCTTCCGGACACATGTTGCCATCTTTAGCCACATGTCGTCGGCATCTTCTCCTTCTTCCCAAGGTCCATCGTCTAGCATCCTCTCCTTAAACGTCTGCGCTGCTTCCCCTCTAAGCTTCCACCACTTCGTTCTCGCAATCTTGGCCCGTTTGTCCCGGTGGACACGTACCCGAAAGCGAAAGTCCGCCACCACAAGCTTATGTTGAGGGACAACACACTCCTCAGGTAACACCTTACAATCAAAGCAAGCACGTCTATCCTCCCTCCTTGCAAGGATAAAGTCGATCAGACTCGAGTGTTGTCCACTACGAAAGGTTACTAGATGAGATTCTCTCTTCCTAAAGAGGGTGTTCGCTATCAACAAGTCATAGGCCAGCGCGAAGTTCAAAACATCCTCCCCCTCTTGATTCCTACTACCATACCCGAACCCCCCGTGCACCCGCTCGAAACCTACATTAGTCGCACCAACATGGCCGTTGAGGTCTCCTCCTATAAAGAGTTTCTCGCTGATAGGCACGGTACTAACCATGCTATCAAGATCTTCCGAAAACTGCCTCTTGGTGCCCTCGCTAAGACCTACCTGAGGGGCATAGGCACTGATCACATTCAGAGCCGAATCTCCAACTAGCAGCTTGACCAAGATAATCCGGTCGCCTTGCCTCCTAACATCAACGACTCCATCCTTAAGGCTCCTATCGATCAAGATGCCTACACCATTCCTACCCGATGTTGTCCCCGTGTATCAAAGTTTGAAGCCAGTATCCTCCACCTCCTTCGCCTTCTGGCCCTTCCATTTAGTCTCCTGAACGCATAGAATATTTACACGCCTTCTAATTGCTGCATCGACTAGCTCTCTTAGCTTACCCGTTAGGGACCCTACATTCCAGCTACCTAGACGAATCCTAGTTGGCTCGGCTAGCTTCCTTACCCTTCGCACCCGTCGAGAGAAGTGCGAAGACCCTTGCTCATTTTTCACTACACCCGGGCGTAGATGTAGCGCGCCACTAAGGTTGCGACGGTCCGACCCTTGCTCATTTTTCATCGTACCCGGGTCACGATACGACGCGCCACTAAGGGGATGACGACCCGGCCCTTGCCCATTTAACACCACACCCGGGTTCCGATGTAGCGCGTCGCTAAGAGGGTTACGCCACAACGAATCAGCGCAATAGTGCTAATAAGAAATAAAAATCTGAGAAACACATAGCTAATAAGAAGCAAACACAATATATGTATGTGTCGCAGGTAGCAGCCAACACATCATATACAAGGTAAAGGCTAGAAAAAAGAACCTCGAGTGTTGATTGCCTTCTTGTTATACACATGAAATACTTCCATTAAATAGTTCCTTTCCAAAAATTATTTGCCTTGTGTGCAGATGTGATCCTTTTCAAAAAAAAATTTGTCTTGTGTGCTTGCAGCTTGCGTGTACAGATGTGATCCTTTCTAAAATAAAATTACCTTGTGTGCTTGCGTGTGTAATGCGTTGTATATCTCTAAATAAATAAGGATTCATTAGTTAAAGGCCTTTGAATCGATAATTACCGACGGTAAATTATCGGTTAAATACGGGAATCTTCGAAAACGATCGGAAGAGGGCAAAATCATTTTCGCTTTCGTTTCCGATTATTTTTTACCGTTATCATTTTTGTTTTTTCGGTTACCGCTATCATTTTTGTTTAGGCACAAAAATCGGAAAAAACTCGAAAACGATTTCGAATAATCGGAGATTATCATTTTCGTTTTCATCCCTAACCAAGACATAAAACGTGGCATGTGTGCATCCCTTCACTTTGTGTTCCATGGAACGCACACTGCTATGACTATGGCAACTAACCACCATTATATGCATGTGACTTGCAATTTGCACTCGCCATTATATTCATTTGATTTTTTTCAAGACACTTGCATACTATGTTACATGGATACGTCTAGGAAGGCACGTATCGCATATCCGATACGGATACGTGTCCGATACGCCTCTGATACGTATCCAAGGAGTATCCGTGAAAAAAGAAAAAAGAATAAATCAGATACGCCATCTGATACGTATCTGGCTTCCCGATACGGCCCAGTCCAGGAGCAGCGGTCGGCAGTCGGCGCCACGGGGAAGGAGCAGGGGCGCTGCCGCGCGCCGGGGCGGGGAAGGAGGGGCGCCGCCGCGCGCCGGGGTGGGGAAGCAGGGGCGCCGCCTGGCCTCTCCGGCTCTCAGCCGCCTTGCGCGCTGCTGCTGGGGGTTGCGCCACCGCCGCGTGTGCTGCTGGGTCGCAGATGCCGCACGCTCCGCTGCCCGCATCTGCGACATCCCCGTTCGGCGCTCTCGGCTCCGAGCTCCGAGCTCTCCGATTCGCCTCACAGATACTGCCGCGCCGCTCTCGGTTCCGAGCTGCTGCTCGCGCTGCCGCCGATTCGCCTGGCCCAGCGAGCCGCTGCCATCAGCCTCGACTGCCGATTCGCCGGAAGCTGCGCGCCGCTACCTCCACTCGCCTGGCACCGCACGCCGCCGCCGCCGCTTGAAGCTGCTCGCGCCGTGCTCCGAGGCTGGCCTAGGGTTAGGACCTGAGAGCGGATTGGGGATTTGGGGCTGGCTGAAGTCACGAGTGGTGGGGTGGTGCCGCTCGGGGCTGGCTGAAGTGAAGTCTGCTCTTTACGTGGACTTTGGTGGGCCGTCGCTGGGCTGGACCTGAGCGGATGCTGCTGTTTCTGTGGTCGCCTTTCTGTGCCTGTTCAGCTTGCGAACTATATGTCAGTTCTTCAGTGGATCGGTTCCGTCGGACTTAGTTAATTGCGACGTTTTATTGTTAGCAGTTTTAAATTCAGTTCTTGCATTATTTTTATTTTTTTATTTTTTAAATAGTAAACGTATCCGCGTATCGGGTTTTTTGGGAAATTGCCGTATCCGCGTATCCGTATCCTTCCGATACCGATACACGTATCCGTATCCGTGCAACTTAGCTTGCATAAGTATCCTTACCCCTTAGCTGTATACATGTATTTGTAGCGGTGACTAGATTATCTGAGTTATACGCTGCATCTCTGGTCCACCTGCACTGCGCTCTCATTAGAATTGCTTGTATCTCAATCTCTTCCTTCTGTTTTCAGATTGCCTCTGAGGGTCTAAAGCACAGAGTGTTTGAGGTTTCCTTGGCTGATCCAGAGCGAGGAAGATCAGGCTTACAGGATCAGACAGGTAACAATTGAGAATAAAAGTGGCTATGGGATTTTCTTTCAAGTAATAGTTTGCTCCAACTCTAGATATGGAGGATGCAATTGCAGGTGGCCAAAGCACAGTGCCCTTTTAATTGT
The DNA here is from genome assembly GCA_038087645.1 of Saccharum hybrid cultivar R570. NCBI lineage: Eukaryota > Viridiplantae > Streptophyta > Magnoliopsida > Poales > Poaceae > Saccharum > Saccharum hybrid cultivar. The sequence continues at coordinate 4,220,888 of JAQSUU010000731.1, read as the reverse complement.
ATGGTTTCTAACCAATTTCAAACCAACAAAGTTTCTAAATGGTGTAATGTTGCTTTGCTGTATGTGCAGGGAACCCACCTTCCTGCCTCTCAGCTCGGTCAGCCGATGTACGAGACCAGTGAGAGCGATGAGGCAACCAAAGATGGACATTGCCGTGCAGTTGTGCACTACAGTGGCGCAGCATCACCTCAAACAGGCCCAAGGAGTGCCACAGATATGTGGCTACCTTCACTCATCTGCGTTTGTTCTGTCATAGGTACACTGTAGACCACACCATTCCAGCACCTCCCGCCAAGTGAGTGCCGCTCGCAGCCGATGCTCCTGGAGTTGCTGGCCTACTGTGTGGGACTAATTTGTCGAGCAGCTTGGGCCTCAGCCACGCGCTCCAGCTACTTGACAAATTGTCCCCTCATACCAGGTCCTGTCTCAGTCACCCTATTCGCCTTCAACCACCAGTCTATAGTGTGAATGAGACGATTTCCAGTCAGCTGCTCAAAAGTGACTAGGCAGATCTGTTGCAGTGATTATGTCTGGCTCCTGCTCTTTCTAATTTACTGGCCATGATCCGTGGTCTTCTTTTTGTTTGAACAAACTCTGGACAAATGTTGTCCTGTTAAAGTTAAAAAACGATCTTATGTTCAGTCCCAGTTCACTAACTAAATGTATACATGTGCAACACATACTGGTTGGATTTGCTCACTTGTAAAACACAAGAACTCTTAATTGGGGATGGATGGATTCTTCACTAGCACATAACCATTGCTATTCCTTATATTCTTCTAGTAGCGTTTATTCAATTTATATATGGTAATAAGATGTCACCGTGATTCAATTTATCTATGGTAATATGATGTCATTATGGAAGTTTGATGCTCTGTGGAAACTAGTATGAGAGTGCTATGAGTCTCTACACATATCCCTCTTTGTTAACATAATAATATTGTTGGTCTTATTGCTTCCAATAAGCTGAATGCAGCTTGAAGGCAAGACCACTCATTCAGTTCATCAGTCCAGTTTTTAACAGAACATGGCTAATCAAAGCATATTTCCTTTTTTTTTCCTAAAAAAACTGTACTGGTTATTGAGTCTATCTATGTAATGATTTGAGAAGGTTAGGGTGAATGTAAACTTAAAAAGGCTTGACGTGGTGATCCCACTTTGCTTGTTCTTGCAGGCTTGCCACTAGGCCCTGATTATGTATGTCCAGACTTCAGAGCCTATGTTCTGATGGTTGCTCTTGACCATGGCAAAGCCTGTATCGTCGCTGTTTACTAGTGTTAGAGATTGAGATTCTATATCTCTAGGCTAACCTTAGAAGGGTAGCTATATAGGTAACCATACATGGGCCACATGGGCCTAGCCTCATGGGCCTAATACACTCAGATTCCAACACCCCCCCGCAGTCTGAACTACCGGCGCAACGGAGTTCGAGGCTGAACAAGAAAGAAGAAAGACCATACACACGTCCCCCCACAGACGCAACTAGCCACTGGTGACGGTGAGGCTGGAGCGAAACTCGGTGAAGGTCGAGGACGGAAGGCCTTTGGTGAAGATGTCCGCGAACTGGGAGGTGGTCGGGACGTGAAGGACCCGGACGTCGCCGATGGCCACACGGTCACGGACGAAGTGTAGGTCGATCTCCACATGCTTCGTCCGCTGGTGCTGCACGGGGTTGGTGGAGAGGTAGACCGCACTGACGTTGTCACAGTAGACGAGTGTGCTCCTGGTGAGAGGACGGTGAAGCTCAGCCAGGAGCTGGCGGAGCCAGGCGGCCTCGGCCACGCCGTTGGCAACGGCACGGTACTCCGCCTCAGCACTGGAGCGTGAGACCACCGGTTGGCGCTTGGACGACCAAGAGACAAGGTTGCCGTCGAGGAAGACAGCGTAGCCGGAGGTGGACCTGCGGGTGTCCGGGCAGCCCGCCCAGTCAGCGTCGGTGTAGACAACCAGCTCGGCAGTGGAGGACCGGTCGAGGAGCATCCCGTAGCCTAGGGTGCCACGGAGGTAGCGGAGAAGCCGCTTCATAGCAGCCAGGTGGGGCTCCTGCGGAGCATGCATGTAGAGGCAGAGCTGTTGTACGGCATAAGTGATGTCCGGTCGTGTGAAGGTGAGGTACTGGAGCGCGCCAGCAAGACTCCGGTAGGCGGTAGAGTCCGCTGGTCCAAGCATGGGACCCCCAACCTCTGACAGCTTCCCCTGGGTGTCAACCGGGGTAGAGCAGGACTTGCAGTCAGTCATCCCTACTCGCTCCAAAATGTCACAAGTGAACTGCCGCTGGTGGAGGAACAGGCCTGAAGGTCGGGGCTCAACAGTGACGCCGAGGAAGTGGTGGAGCACCCCAAGATCCTTCATAGCAAATTCCTTCTGGAGAGAAGCAATGATGCGGTGGAGCAGAGACTCGCTGGAGGCGGTGAGAACAATGTCATCCACATAGAGGAGCAGGTAAGCAGCCTCACCCCCATAGTGGTATATGAACAGGGAGGTGTCAAACTTGGCCTCTGTGAACCCAAGAGTCTGCAGGAAGGTAGCGAATCGAGAGTACCAAGCCCGGGGTGCGTGCTTGAGCCTGTAGAGAGATTTGTTGAGCCGGCAGACCAAGTCAGGACGAGAAGAATCCACGAAACCAGCCGGCTGACTGCAGTAGACCGTCTCAGTCAAAGTGGCATGGAGGAAGGCATTCTTGACATCCAGCTGATGCACAGGCCAGGAGCGCTCGAGAGCCAGTGAGAGGACGGTGCGGACTGTAGCTGGCTTCACCACGGGACTGAAGGTCTCATCATAGTCAATGCCGGGCCGCTGGGTGAAGCCGCGGAGGACCCAGCGAGCCTTGTAGCGTTCCAAGGAACCATCAACACGCCTCTTGTGTGTCCAGATCCACTTGCCGGTGACAATGTTGGAGCCCGGTGGTCAGGGCACGAGGTCCCATGTGTGGTTGGCGAGGAGGGCCGCGTACTGCTCTTCCATTGCGCGGCGCCAGTGAGGATCCGCCAAGGCCGCGCGGACGGAAGAGGGTACAGGAGAGATCCCCGGCTCGCAGGCGGCGGCGGTGAGGGCCTGCGGGCGAGACGCTCGCCTCGTCACCATCGGGTGAATGTGACGAGGGTCCCGGTGAAGAAGAGGCAGATGGTACACTGGCGTGTCGGCGCGAGAGCGCAGCGGGGCCGGCGGAGAACACACTGGTGGCGAAGGCGACGACGCCGGAGCCGGCTCCCGCCGCCGCTGGTAGACGATGCCGAAACGCCCTGGAGGAGGTGGGGGCGTACCCGGCTCCTGGCGGCGGTGGTAGACGAGGCCGAAGCGCCCGGGAGGAGGTGGGGTCGGGGCGCTCGGTCCCACGATCGGAACGTCAGCGTCGGGCACAACGGGAGGCAGCGAAGCCACAGGGAGCAATGGTGGAAGCTCCGGTCCGGCCTCGGGCGTAGCAGGCACGGGAGGAAAGTCCTGGTGCGAGGCCGGCAGGGGCGGAGTGATACCACCAGGAGGGCGCGCCGGAGTAGTACCTGCAGGGTAGAGGAAGAAGGGTGGCGGAATCACCGGGTCAGTGGGAAAAAAGGAAGCCTCCGCAGGGTCAGCAGGAGGTGTGGAGATAGAGGTGGTGAAGTAAGGGAATGCCGACTCATCAAACACGACATGGCGAGAGATGAGGACACGGCGAGAGGAAAGGTCAAAGCATCGGTAACCCTTGTGATCCGGAGAGTATCCGAGGAAAACACAGAGGGTCGACCGGGGGGCCAGTTTATGAGGAGCGGTGGCGGCGGTGTTAGGGTAACACGCACACCCGAAGACTCGAAGGTGGTCGTAGCGAGGAGGGGTACCGAAAAGAGCGTGGTGAGGTGTGGGAGCCGAGCAGGCAGTAGAAGGAAGATGGTTAAGGAGATAGGTGGATGTGTGCAGACACTCAGCCTAGAAGCGAGCGGGAAGGGATGCCTGGAGCAGAAGGGTGCGCATGGTGTCATTGGTTGTGCGGATCATGCGCTCTGCCTTGCCGTTCTGAGATGAGGTATACGGACAAGACATGCGCAGCTGGACACCGTGAGAAAGGAAGAAGACACATGAGGTTGAGTTATCGAACTCACGACCATTGTCGCACTGGACAACCTTGATGGTGAGGCCGAACTGAGTGGATACCCAAGCGAAGAAGTGGCTGAGAGTGGGGAACGCCTCGGACTTGGCACGCAGGGGGAAAGTCCAGGAGTAATGGGAGAAATCATCGACCACCACCAAGTAGTACTTATAGCCAGACATGCTGAGAACAGGAGAAGTCCACAAGTCGCAATGGATAAGAGCAAACACACAAGTGGCATGTGAGGAAGAAGACTGAAAGGGAAGACGAATGTGACGGCCCAGCTGGCACGCATGGCACAAGTGCTCATCGTGAGCCCGAGGACACCGAATGTCTGAACTATGACTGAGCTGCACGAGGGTATCCCGGCCAGGATGGCCGAAGGCGGCGGTGCCAAATAGTGGGGGAAGTAGTAGCGGCGAAAGCGGCTGAGGAGATGGAGGCGAAGAGGGTGAAACAGACGCCGGAAACCGAAGTGTGTAGAGGGGGGTCCAGTGTTGTCACACCGGAGCAGAGGACACCGGGGAGGCAAATCCCTCACGGTGAGACCAGAGGGGTCAAACTCAACCGAACAAGAGTTGTCAGTTGTGAAACGGCGAATAGAGAGAAGGTTGTGAACCATACCGGGAGCCACAAGAACATCAGGGATATGAAAGGAGCCGTGGGAACTGGCAATGCTCACGGAGGAGACAGGAATGCAAGTGCTATTGGTGACCATGATGGAAGAGGGACAGGAAGGGTGGGGAGGACGAAGAGAAGAAAGTAGACTCGCATCGGGCGTGGTGTGGAAAGTGGTGCCCGAGTCGGCGATCCAATCAAGACTGGCTGATCGCAGCCCTGCGGCAGGAGGAACTGCGGGCGGACGGCTGGCGGTGGTGCTGAAGGAGTAGGCCAAGGCAGCTGGGTCCCAACCGACAAGCCTGGGTGATGTGGGGTGAAACATTGGAGGAGCACCAGTGAGCATGGCCGCCGACGGGCGAAGCTCACTCCGTGGAAGCATCGACGACTGTGAGGCATGGAGGTGGAGGAGTGGCTCCGTCTTGGCAAGTTGGGCGGGCGCACGGACCCGGGCCTCGGCAGCCGCGCCCGACGGCAGTAGGAGGGCATTGGCGGCGCCTGGGCCCCCCGCGGCCATGGTGGTGGCGGCGCCTGGAAGATGGCCCGGCTGCGGCGGAGGGTAGGGAGCCGACGAGGCCCTGCGCGCGACGCGGCGCCGTCACGTGGCACGAGAGGCAGCGGCGCTGGTGCTGCGCACGCCCGCGTGCCAGCCAGCCGCGGCCAGGCCTGCAGGGGCAGCGGCGCCCACAGGGGCTCCAGCAGCGCCCAGGCCAGCAGGGACAGCGGCGCCCAGACCTGCAGGGGCAGCGGCGCCCACAGGGGCTCCAGCAGGGGCGCCAGCAGGGGCGGCCCCGCCGGCGACCGCGCTAGGATGGGCAGCGGCTGCGCCCACAGCGCCAGCGGGAAGGGCTGCGGCGGTGGTGCCGCCCGCGGCCGCTAGGGCGGAGGCGGCAGCAGAGGCGGCCACCACCGTTTCCCCCCCCGGTGTCCGCCTGGACGGGCGTGACCGCGCCTGGAGCGCCGGTTCCCGCAGCCGCCAGGGCGCTGGCCAGCGCGGTTCCCAGCGGCTGTGGAGGAGGCGCGTGGCCCTGTGGTGGCGGTGGGGGAGCAGGCGCGGCAGCGGCGCTGGCCCCAGCAGCGCCTAGCAAGGGCGCGGCGGCCGGACCAGGAGGCACGGCGGCGGAGCCAGAAGCAGGGGCTGGGGCTGGAGAACGAGTGACCTGCACCCAGGAAGGAGAGGAGAGGGGAGGGAAAGAGGTAAAGGAAGAGGGAGGGGGAGGAGGGCGGCCAGCCATGGCCACCGGCGGCAGGGGAGCCGGCGGCTGCAGGTGGCGGCGGCGAGTGGAAGGGAGGAGAACTAGGCTGTTGATACCATGTTAGAGATTGAGATTCTATATCTCTGAGCTAACCCTAGAAGGGTAGCTATATAGGTAACCATACATGGGCCACATGGGCCTAGCCTCATGGGCCTAATACACTCACATTCCAACAACTAGAAAGTGGGAGATTCTAAGGATCTTCGACCTGACATTATTACTTTCACCATTATGATTGATGCTTTGTTTAAAGGCGGCAGAAAGAAAGATGCCAGGGATTTGTTCGCTGCTATCCCTGCCCATGGTTTAGTTCTGAATGTGGTGACCTATGGCTTAATGATGGAAAATCTCATAAGAAGGGCTGCTCGATGAGTTTGAGAATCTATTTTTAGCAATGGAAAAGAGTGGATGCACTCCAAACTCAGGCATGCTAAATGCTTTAGTTAGGAGGCTGTTGGGTCGAGGTGAGATAGTGAGGGCTGGGGCTTACCTCTCCAAAATTGATGAAATGAACTTCTTACTTGAGGCTTCTACTACTTCCTTGCTAATATCACTTTTCTCGACGGAGGAAAATAAGCACCATGCAAAGTCCCTACCTGAAAAGTACCATTTTCTTGAGGAGGTCAACAAATGAGGATTATGGCAAATGAAATAAATCCTCAGCTGAGCAGTAATGTCTACATCATGCTCTAATTTGCTTGCCATGTGGTGTTGTCACATTTATTTGTGAAATTCTCTAGGGAAATGTTGTACTGCTAGTTTGTGTCAGCATCCTGTTTATCTCCTATAAAATTATCTTGTCTTCAGTCTTACTTATCTTTACAGTGGGAATCAATTTTCAAACTATTTGGAGCAGATAAGTTTCTTCCTTTTGTGTGCTTAGTTTGTAAGATATCCTTAACAGCCAGGAATGAAGTCAATCATCTTGACTTCTTGATGGATTTCTATACACTAAGCTTCGTGTTTTCCCCCACTGTTAGAAGTATCCCCCCTCCCCCCCTGAGTGTTACCAGTTCCTTTTTTCACACTAATATATACTGTTAGCAGCGTGTGCTGTTCCTGTCTGTAGTTCCATGGATCAGGTAAATCCAATATATACTAGTGTTGCTTTTGTGGTCTATTTCCCATGACTTGTTTTCTTTGTTCGCCACAATCTCCTGTTCCTATGTCTTCACTTTTTTTTTCCCTCGAACACGTAGGAGAGCTGCGTATCATTGTATTAATAGAAGAAAAAGAGAGTCATACATAGACCCGAACCCCACACACCCACCCACCACTACATAGACACTGGATCACCGGTTAAGAAAGATAGAAAGACGACCCTACAACAGTCCATTAGGCTGATCCTCCAGCAGTGAGCAGGGAGATTCCCTTGGCTCCTGCCAGGCTCCACCAATGAGCCTCTTCGCTAGCCCAGAGCCAAGTTAACATTTGGGGTTGCCCCATTAAAAACACAATCATTTTATGCCGCCAGATGCTCCAGGCTCCCAAAATGACTAGGGAATTCAGACCCAACCTAAAATCTCCACTAGCAGCACTATCAACTTTTCTCCACCAATTATCAAAGGATTGGTCAGAAGGCTGAGGAGCAGTGACGGAGCTAGGATTTTGGCATAGGGTATGCCGCACCAAAATTCTCATATTCAATTTGGCAAAGACCTATTTAGCAATTCGATATACAGCAGCAAAATTTGCCTCATAATTTATAATTTTTTCTATCTGATCAGCCTAGGGTATGCCGCACCATACCCGTGCCACCCGCTGGCTCCGTCCATGCTGAGGAGCAAATGCTGCAAAACCAAAGCGCGATAGGAGGGAGAACCAAAAGTCTCTTGAGAATACACAGCCCACAAGAAGATGTTGAATGTCCTCTTGATCACATAGAAGGCACTGATCTGGATGAGGAAGCCCCCTCTTTGCCAATCTGTCCACTGTCCAACATCTATTATGAGCGGCAAGCCACATGAAAGATTTGCATTTGGGGCGGGGGGGGGGGGGGGGGGGGGGCTAGGATTACTTCACTTTTTTTTAGAGGGAGCCCATGCTGAACTACCTCAAATTCTGCTTAACTTTTGTGTTAGACCATCCTCCTTTGGCTTGCGCTTTCCTGACATCCATGTCATTGATTCCTTGCAGTTCCATGTCTACAAAGAAAGGTCGACCATTGGAAGTCCCATCATGACCTTCATATATGGTGCCAATACATCTAATCATCCTGGTTATCTGAACTGGAGCAGTTTGGTTTCATGATGGCATCTGGAGGCTGGAGCGGGGGTTTAGCAAAGACCTGAGTGTCTGGCATTATTTTTGTGCGTGACCTTCAAACTCTCAGATCATTGCTTAATAGAACTCCAGATTCACTGCATCATATTTGAGCAGCTGCTGTCGCTATTGTAGCCGCATGAACAAGAGAATGAAATCTAGAGTCTCAATGATATATATGTAGTACTTTGTCGATAGTACTCTGCTTTCTCTCATAAGGCTTCATGAAACTTAGTTGAAAGTACACTATGAAGTATGAGCTATGGCTCCATGGTTGAAAATCACAACATTGTTATTTTCTAACAACAATATACATGCAGGCAACCTGATGGTGTTTCTGCTCCTGAATCTGATAGAGGCCATTGGGCTCGTACTCACCTTCAAGCCTTTTCTTGCACTTCCCCAGCAGTACAGACAATGAAAGGATGCATAGGCTAGGGGTGGATCACAGAGGGAGAGCCTGACCTGCTTGGTGGATCACAGAGGAAGGCTAGGATGAACGTTAACTGATAATGCTTGACGTGGTGATCCTACTTGGCTTGTTCTTGCAGGTTTGCAGCTAGGCTCTGATTATGTCTTAGTCCACTGAGCAGATATTAAGTTAGTTTGCCATGTTTTCATGCATTTCCATTGCGTGATGCAAATTGATTGATTACTCCTGGCTGAACTAATGAGCGATTGTCTGGTCACTTGGTATTAGTCAATCTTCATTGTGCCTTTCTGGCAGAATCTAGAAGTGCTACAAACGAGTGGATTCTGATGGTTGGTCTTGGCCACGGCAATGCCTCTGGTCTGTTCGTCGCTATTTACTAGAAAGTGGTAGATTCATCCGTTGTGAAGATCATTGAGCTGGATGACTAGACACTTGTCTACTATGGGCATATTTTGCCCATTTTTCTACTAGGTCGAAACTTGTTGGCTATGAAACCCTATAACTTTGCAAACTGAGCAGTTTTTCTTATGATCACATCATAAGATTTCTTTGCAATTTAGAACTCCTGTGTTTGTGCTGAGACTAAAACCAGTCTTACAATGTGAACTGGAATTTCCCTTTCCACTAGGTTGGTGCTGAACTATGTTTTCTGTGTCCACTTGCCTTGTATCCTGTCCTTGGTTGTGCTGCTGACATTCATTGTTACGTTTGCATGCTTAATGATTTAATTGTACCCATTTTTTTTCTGGCAAAACCTCTTATCTCTAAGATGGATTCATGTTCTTTTGTTTAACTTTGTTTTTTCATTTCTTTGCCAACTGCTGGAAGAAAGTGCCTTATTCTTGTTTGCCTAATACTCCATAGAAGGGGCAAAAAATTACTGTTTTTCTATAGTTCTTTTTCATGACGTGTTCATTTGAAATACTTTTGAGCTTTGTATTTTTGCTTCAAGAACATTTTGGTAATTCTGCATCTTTATCTGTTGGACCACCTGGCCTCCTGTTTAATTAACGGTAAATGAGACTTGGATGAACGACAGTTTGGACGGAGCAGAGTTCGTAGTGGTGGCGCCATGGCAAACTACTCTGCATTTGACATGGGTTCGCTTTGGATAGATACGGTATGGATCCAGACAATGCTGAATATCACAGAATTATCCAGAATCGCTTCATGTCAAACAAAGAAAAGATGAATGCTTATGGCAATAGGGATCTTAATGCTTCCTAAATGTCTGATTCTGATCTTTCAGATGCTTTATCTGGGTTAAGGTTGTAAAATCATCTCCAATACTACTACCTAAAACACACTATCTAAATCTCTATTTGGGTAGCCAACTATTTCTATACTACTTTTTTTTTTTTTTTGCCTTCAACTCCAACAGCACTACCTAAAATAGACTACCCAAATTCACTTGCAGAGTCAATGACATGTGGGGCCGTGATGTCATCCTCTCATTCTTGTTCTCTAAGCCGGTGAGGACATGCCTGGAGGCAGGGAAGGCCGCCGCGGGGAGGAGGTGCGCCCTCGGCGAGGCGCACGATGGCCGTGGAGGATAGGGCGGAGGAGCGCGCGCTCGCTAGGGCGGAGAAGGATGGCCATGGCGGACGGACAGAGGAGGCGCGCCCTTGCCGGGGCTGAGGACGACCGTGGCGGACGGGGCAGAGGAGGCACGCCCTTGCCGGGGCGGAGGATGGCCTTGGCCGCCACGGGGAGAAGGCGTGCATCTGGCCGCGGGACATCCGGTCGTCGGGGAGGACCATCGTCAGGGAAGAAGGTCGGCGCCTGCGATGGGGGACGCCGCCATGGCCGTCCGCGTGCAATGGGGGAGCCGCTTCGCCTAGTGCCCTCGCAGAGCCGCACCCGCTGGGGAAGCCCGTGCTTCCTCCTGCAGCGGCATGGCCATGGAGCAGCGCCGGCATGGCCACGCCTGCCAGGGAAGCCCATGCTTCCACTCGCGTCGGGGATCTAGGGCCAGCCGAGGCGGCGGGATCTAGGGCCAGAGGTGGCCTGTGCCGCGTCGGACTTCCTGCACCGGCGTCGAGCTCTCCTTCGGCTCGGTCGCGGCTTCCTGTAGTGGCGGTATCGGGCTCCCTGTGTCGGGCTCGGGCGGAGAGAACGACTCGTGCGGGGAAGAAACAATCGGACGAGAAAATAGGTAGTCTAGGTAGTCCCTGTTGGCCCAATAAAAGTAGACAGTGGAAGGGAGAATTTGTTGGGCCAATAAATTTAGGTAGCCTGTTGGAGTGGTGTTTTTGACCCCTACTACCCAAATATATGATAGGTAGTGGGTTTAGATAGCCTGTTGGAGATGCTCAATAGTCCAGTAATTGGATCAAATAAATCATGGGAAGAGCTACTCAAGCGCCAAAGGGATTTCTCCAAAGGAATCATGCAATGATCTGGATCTCATTTTTATCTGAACTCGAGGAATCATGGTGATCGGCAATCACGACTCGTCTCCCTCGATACAAAGGCAACGGCAGCTACTAGAAAGATATTTGTTTTGTGGATATCTATCATTTCGGTCCCCTTTGCTCTTTTTTTTTGTATTTCTATCCACTGGTTGGAACGAAGGAACGAAAAACAGAGGAAAGAAAAAAAGTACAGGAAAGGGATAGGAGTAAAACCGCAAAACAGAGAAAAGGAAAAATATAGGAAAGAATTTAAAGAGGTGTTTGGAACAGAGAAATACAAACATAGGAACTAGCTAGGGTAACATATAAATTAATATCGGCTGAATCCTGAGCAAGAAGCCAAGAAATAGAAGCAAACAATTACTACTGATTAATGGTGTTTTTCTTTCCTAATATCTGTTGAACCCAGGGCTCATGGTCATGGTCCATAGACTTGGCTCATCCACCGCCCACTTTAAAAGCAGCTAACATCACAAAGCCAATTGCTAGTCTCTCACGGTCTCACTCATGGAGTTTTAGAGTTCATGGCGCCGCTACTAGTCTCTCACCCATAGAGCGCTCCTGGCAGGCGGCAGCTCAACTCGAGTTCGTGGCGCTCCTGGATTGGATGGTCCGGTGGCAGCTCAGCTTGAGTTCATGTCGTTCCTTGTCTTCTTTTTTTTTCTTTCCTCTCAGTTTACAAAGGGCCGGTTTAGTTGCCAAATTTTTGGTAAAATAATACTGTAGCACTTTTCGTTGTTATTTGGCAATTAGTGTCCAATCATGGTCTAATTAGGCTTAAAAGATTCGTCTCGTTCATTTCGTTTGAACTGTGTAATTAGTTTTATTTTTTATCTATATTTAATGCTTCATGCATGTGTCCAAAAATTTGATGTGTGAGAACTAAACGGGGCCAAAGGTGAAATCAACGCTGCAACGAGCTTGGTTAGCGCACGAGCATTGCAGGAAAGTTTTCCAAGAGGTCTGACCACATTCTTTTTTTTCCTCCAAAAGTACACGCCTCGGCCGTGTTTGAACTAGAGGAATTTCATAGGAACGGTAAGGGCCCATTTGGAACAAAGGAATATAAAACAGAGGAAGAAAAAAAACACAGGAATAGGATATAGGTGTTATGGGAAAACAGAGGAAAAAAACACAGGAAAATATAGATTGGGATGTTTGGAACACAGGAATTATAACACAGGATTCCAAAACATGAGATATGATTAAAAGATATGAACACTGATCACTTCAAAAAAAATGAACACTTGTTTTATTATTCAAATATTTGTCATTACAATGTAAACATTTAATCAACAAATAAACATATGTGATTACTACTTTGACATGTATTATGTGTGTCAGGACCAAAAATATATAAATTTGATTTATAATCATTGGAAATATTTTCTTTAGGATTCTATGTTTGTCAATTAAGGTGAAAGCATCTAGGCCCCGGTGTTGGTTTCGGCAATTGATGACAATACATAATTATCATGACTAACGTGTGTTTTGCAGAAACGTTAGTAAGTTAGGTCATGGAGATGATAACTGCTTTGGGCAATATGGTATTCATGTCCCTTGATGAAAATCGTTTCGGTTTTCAAAGGATCAACGACAAGATTAAGGACGGTTAGTTCCGGATGTCAAGATGTTGAGTTACATCTGGAATAGTCGTTAGGATCTTTGTTTCTTCCTTTGACTGTACTATAAAGGGGGCATGAGCGAGTAGCTTGACCTAGGTGAGTCTTGTGTTTAGGTGTGGTGCACACTTGTCAAACTTAGCACTAGATAGCTCGAGAAAAGCTCAGAGTTCAGTTAGAAGCAACTTGGTTCAAGTTGCGTCGCGTTTAGAAGACGTTTGAGCCGTTTACCTATGACCGGACGCGTCCGGTCAGTACTAACACTTCACTGCGGGTTCAACTTGTAACATCCCTGGGTGTTAAGCATGCATTAGCATTTCAAAGCATAAAGCATTCAACATCATTTCATGACTAGCATTGCATTAAATATATCTCTTTTAAATTTAAACTTGAAAAGCAAATAATTAGAACCCTAACTTTGATGTAAGTGCCAAAAATTTAGTATACTTTTGGGTATTAGCAATTTTAAATAATCTAGAATAAATTAACATGATTTTTGGAGCAATTCTTGAATTCAAGTTTTTCTCAAATTTTGTTTTAAAAATATTCTAAACAAATAAATTTTTGATTAACAATTTAGCTTTAAATCCTAAATTCAAAATCTATTGAGAATTTTGAAAAGTGCCCTACATGAAAGTTGTAGAGAATAAAATTTTGAACAACTTTTATTTTGGGCAAAAGTTCTGAAAACCTCTTTTTCATTTTCAAATTCAATTTTAAAACAAATAAGGAAAATCTGGAAATATTTTTGTAAAAGAAAAAAAATCAGTTTTCGCTTTAGTGGGCCGCGGCCTCCCTTTCGGCCCGCGAACGGATGCCGGCCTGGCCCGCTCGCCCCTGCCTTCTCCCGCGCGTCCACGCCCGCGCCGTCTTCCTCCCGCCCGCGCGCGCTCCCGCACGCGATGTCGTGGCGCAGCGGCAGCACTCGGCCGCCGCGTGGCCGAGCGACGGCAACGCCGCGCGACACGCGCCCTGGTGCCCCCGCGTCCCCCGCGCCCACTTACCCCCTCCGTGCTCCCTTCATTCCCCTCCCATTTTCGCTTCTCCGAGCGCCAGCCACAGCCGCAGCGGAGCCGCGGCCGCGCGCCATTGCCGCTGCCCTTCAAGCTCCCCCACCGCCGCGCCTCGCTGGGTTGCGTCTCGCCGGAGCCTCCACCCTCCTTTGCTCATCCTCGACGTGCCCTTATTGTGCCAAATCCGCAGGTGAGGAGGCCGAATTTAGCCGTCTTCTCCCCCGCCGGTGAGCCCGCCGCCGCGGCTCTCGTCGGTCCCACCTTCCCGCCGTCTCATTTCCCTCCTCCCCATGCGCACCATGATCGCCTCTGCTCGCTAGAGCTCGTGCGCCCGTCCGTGACCTCCGCCATGGCCTGCTCCGGCCTAGCGCCGGCGAGCCGCGCCACCGCCTCCGCCATGGCCGCTTTAGCCCGTGCTCCGCTCTTCCTCTCACCCCGATAATCACATCGTTGGGTTCGCGCGATTGCGGGGAGTCGCCTGGTACTGACCTCGTCGCCGGCGACCTCGCCGACGGCGAGTTTTCCCCGGTCAGCGCCTTCCTCTGCTCGGCTCCGGCTGACCGGTGGGGTCAGCTGACCCGTGGGACCCATCTGTCTGTCTCTTAGTGGGAGTTGGGGGTGAAACCGCGGTGTGCGCATAGCGTTGAAGGCCGGTTAAATTTTCGGTTTTAAAGAAATTGATTTTCCAGAAAATTTGAAAAGGCTTCAAAAAAATCATATCTCAAGATTTATAGCTCCAAAAATGATGAAACAAATTTTGAAATGTTCCTCTTGAATAGATCTACAGTTTAAAAATAGCTCATGTTAATTTTGTGACACTTTGCTGTGCAAATTTATTTAATTGCTATAAATGCTGATATCTTAGAAAATATGTAGTAAATATAATAATGAAGGGAAAAATGTGATTCTTGTTGCTTTAATCTTTATTAGTGATGTACTTTCTAGGAAAAATATTAGTGAAGCATGTTCTGTGAGAAATTTTTGAAGTGTAGTTCAAATGCTTTTAATTGATAATCTTTGTTATTTTTAGTAGAGAGCTAAATTTGTATAGAACATACATGTGATAATTTTTGTAGTATGTTAGTTTACTGTTAGTAACATAGGAAAAATGTGAAATCTATTGTTTGATACTTTTTCTAGTACAAAATAATTTCATGCTCATATTTAGGCTATAACTTGTTTATTTTGTACAGGCAGTTTTACATATGCAATTCTCATGAAAATTTAGTAGTAGGTTAGTTAGGGTAAGAGTAATCTACTGTAATTCTTGTAGATTTTTATCTACATCAGAAATAGGTGTTGCTGTGTAACCCTAGTTAAATAGGGAATAAAAGATTATTCTTTATGAGAAATTAAGAGAAATAAAATATGTTTGGTGTATCTTTGGAGCATCATTGTGCCTTGCTGATGTTATGGATGAGTTAGGTTGGTAAGCTTTGGTAGCTTAGGTTCACTTGTATGTGTAAATAATAGGTTAGCTAATAGAAGAATAAGGTGCATGTTTTAGGGTATATGTTCTTGGATGACGTTGACTACCTTATAGAAGAAATATTTATATTCAAACTGCTCATTCCATGTGCTCATCTGCATCTAATGTCATCAAAGCACTCCACCACAATCCGATGCATCATTCGCATGATTACTTATGCACTTGCATCATACAGGATCATAGGAAGAGTCGCAGGTAGCAGTACTGGAGGAGTAAGTTTGGACGGATCAGCAGGAGCCCCAGGCACAGGAGGTGCCCGAGGAGGAAGAGTCAGGTGAGGAGCTGCCAGAGTGCGTCGACCACCATCCTAGCTCGTTCGAAAAAGGCAAGCCCCGGAGCATTTTAAGTCTCCTATTTTATAAAAGTTGTTCCTTACTATATGAACTATAGTTATATATATAGTTGCATTAAGTTATAGGAATTGAGTGAAACCGTTGTTGCATTATTACCTTGGCCACCGGATTATCTTTTACCTTGTTAGGTCTGGATCGAGTGAATTGCTTAGCCATGCTTAGACCGGTAGAAGTCGGGTGATTTCCTGTCACCTGCAAGTTATAGGTGGACACCGGGTTATGGTTAGCTGTAATTGTGATCATAAAAAGTAACCAAGTATTGATGGATAAATGAAGATCGGGCGGAGTCTTATAGGGTTTTGGACTATAGTGATTCCGTCTGTGTCGATTAAGGACCGATCGTTGCTCGTCCCTCTTGTCATGTTGAACGCATGCCTCACATTTAGCTGGCCGAATAAAGTACCTTTCGACCACGAAGCTAGTGACACTTTTTGAGTCGGGATAAACTCGGGTTGGCAGACTGGTGTTGAAGTGGGTGTAACGGGGACGCTAAGAGTGAGCCCAAGGTGCGTCCTGGCAGTCGGACGGTCCCTAGGTAGTGCGATCCATGATTGTTATCCCGCGGCTTCTTGGAAAGTGTCATTGGTGATCTACGCGACCCTAACGGGGGAAGCAGGGTTTGTGTGAGGAATAAATCTCCAGCTGGATAGGAATTCGATTCGAATCGCCGTCGCTCCCGGTTAGTGAGCACTTGACTCGAGCTATGGCATCGTAGTAACATTAATGGAACACTGATGGTTAAATGAATGATGTTGGAAATGCTAAACCTGATATGGTAATCTAGATTGTTAATGATGAATCAAGTGATTGTTCTAGCAATAGATGCTTACCTAGCTTGAATAGGTTATACTAAAAGTGATGCAAAAAGTACTGGTATAGTTTTTTATAACAACTTATGCTTTTCGCAAATGAGTCAAGCTAGTCCAATCTATAAAGCCTTGCATGATCCTTGGTGTCCTTTATTTCTGGTTTATAACGGGTAAGTCTAGCTGAGTACATTCTCGTACTCAGGGCGTTGTTCCCATTGTTGTTGCAGATGGTCAGTTGTACTATGGGTACTGCTCCAACTGTCTGTATCCGGCGATGGGCGACAACTAGGACCTTGAGCAAGGGTCACTCTATTCGTCTTATCTACTGCTTTTGTGGACCATGACTATCTACTGGCACTGTATTTGAACTAAGTGTGGGTGTAAAACTAATTGCTTCCGCTATGTTATTTTGAATTGTGTTGTAATAACTTTTATTCCGAACTCCGATGTACTCCACTTTTATTGTGAACTCTACGTATCATGTGAACTGTGGCTGCTAAATCAGTATGATCTTGGTTGTATGATGGTTGGTTTGAAATCCCTCATGATTTCACGGAATCTCGGGTTATACGGGTTTAAGTTTGATAAATTAACCGTCTCGGTGGAAGATTTTCTTACTTAATCTCGTATAATTACGTTGATCCGTTACACAACTGATCGACCGGACGTGGTCCTTGAGAGGACCGGACGCGGTGGTCAGTCTGACACGTGTTCCAGAGGGTAAACAGTGTAATCGGACGCGACTGCGAAGTGACCGGCGCGTCCGGTCACATTTCAGTAAGGTCTCGTGGTGACCTGACGCGTCCGATCACCTATGATCGGACGCGGTCGTGCGTCAGGTCACTTTTCCAATAAGCTCTTGCATGATCGGACGCGTCCGGTCATCTCAGACCGGCGCGTCCGGTCATCACAGATCGGCGCGTCCGGTCACTCAGCATAGCTTTCGGTTTTCGACCGTTACACCTGACCGGCACGTCCGGTCAGTGCGCGTTTTGCTGGTTCAGCAGATAACGATTGGATTTGTCTGAGGGGGTTATAAATACATCCCCTCCACCTCTTTTAGAGGTCTCTTGCTCATTTGTTCAGCTGAGAAATACCTTTAGAGTGCAAGGGAGTGCAAGAGCCCTAGTGAGGATAGAGATTTACGAATCAAAGTTTGAGAATCCTCTCTAGTGACAAGAGTGTAGCAAGTGTGCATTTATCTTCTCATTAGGCTTGTTGTGGTCAAGTGAGAGTTCTAGCTTGTTACTCTTGGTGATCGCCATCACCTAGATGGTTTGGTGGTGATTGGGAGTTTGGTGATCATCCGACGAGATTGTGGGTGACCCAACTCAAGTTGTGAGCGGTTTTGGGTGATTCGCCACGACGGAGTGTCGAAGAATCAACCCGTAGAGAGCACTTGATCCTTGCGCGGATCAAGGGGGAGCTACACCCTTGCGCGGGTGCTCCAACGAGGACTAATGGGGAGTGGCGACTCTCCGATACCTCGGCAAAACATCACCGTATTCCTAACCCTTACTTTCAAGCATTTACTTTCGTGCATTACATTCATTGCTTGTTTACTTTCCTAGAATTGTCATGCTAGTCTAGGGTAAGAACTTAGGGTGCAAAACTTTTATCAGTAGAATCTCAAGGAACACTAGTAGGCACTAGGGGTGAAGTTTGGCTTGTAGGATTTAATTCTTGCAATTAATTTTTAGAAAAGCCCAATTCACCCCCCTCTAGTGCATCTTGGTCCTTTCAATTGGTATCAGAGCCGTGTTGCTCTTAATTTAGGTTTCACCGCCTAGAGCAAGATGTCTAATGGGAAAGGACCACCTCCCACTTTTGAGGGAGACGATTTTCCATATTGGAAAATTCGTATGGAGGTGAACCTCGAAGCCATAGATGTTGGGTGCCTTAGAGCCACAACCGAAGGGCTTCCTCCTATAAGGGATCCCGCCAACCCAAGTGGTGACGAGGAGAAGTACGACCGGTGGAATATAAAGGCAAAAATGCACTCTACCGGGGTTTAGGCAAAGATATCTTCAATCGTGTGCGTAATGCCAAAAACGCTCATGAATTGTGGGAAAATCTTTGTGCTCTCCATGAGAGAACTAAGAGTGAGCATGAGGAACGCTATCACATTGCCTTAAAGAAAATTAATTCTTTTGAGATGCTTCCCAAAGAAAGTGCTAATGAGATATACACTCGTTTGAATGTTCTTATAGAAGATCTCAATGCTCTTGGACTCACTCAAATGAGTCAATCAGATGTTGCAAGGAGGATCTTGAGTGTTCTTCCCGTTGAGAAGTATCGACACATTGTCACCGTACTTCACCAAAGTGATCTCTCCGCCGCAACACCGACACAAGTATTGGGAAAGATCAACGCACATGAGATGTACATACACATCACTCCGAAAGAGGGCTCATCATCTTCCAAGAAGAAAGACTTGGCCTTCAAAGCTAGCCATGAAAAGAAAAAGAAGAAGGGCCAAGCCATGATAGTGCAAGAAAGCTCAAGTGAAAGTGACATTGATGATGCATCACTTGCACTCATGGTGAGAAAGACCACCAAGATGCTAAAGAAGCTCAATAAGAGTGGCATCAAGTTCGATGGCAAGAAGAAGAAATTCTTCACTAGTAGCAAAAGGAAGCCAATCTCTGAAATGGATTGCTTCAATTGTGGAGAACTTGGCCATCTAGCTCATCAATGCCCAAAGCCTCCAAAAGACAAGTACAAGAACAAGTACAAGGGCAAGAAAGATGATTCAAGTGATGAAGAAGATGAGAAAAGAAAGAACAAGCCATACAAGAAGAAAGATGTCAAGAAAAGAGAGTTCTACAAGAAGAAGAAGGGAGGCAAGTCTTATATTATTGGTGATTGGCTCATCGATATTGAATCATCATGTGAGTCCTCCGACGATGAAAGCAACGATGAAAAAGAGAAGATCGCCGCACTTGTGGTTGGGCCATCATCATCGTCATCGACGTCTTCATCACCACCTTCACCGCCATCTTCACCATCATCATCCACTTCCCACCTATGTCTCATGGCTAAGGGTGATCGAAAGGTACAAAATAGTGATAGTGATGATGATAGTGATAGTGATGATGAATATGATGTGTCTTCTTATGATGAACTAGTAAAATTATTAAATAAATATTCTAAAATCATAAGAAGAACTAGAAATGAAAATGATGAGCTACAACATGAAAATGAATCACTCTCTTCTAAGCTTGAAAGTGCACATAAGACTAGGGATGAGCTCATAGATCAAAGTGAAACTATGTCTTCCTCTCTTAAGGAGCTCAAAACTTCTAACAAGGAGCTTAGAGACAAACATGATAAAATTGAGAAGAAGCATGGTGAACTCATCACTAGGCTAAACTTGCTAAAAGATGATTATACCGCATTGAAAATCAATTATGATACTCTTATTATTGCTAATGAGCTTGCCCTTGAGACACATGATGCTACTAACCAAGTTGTTAAGATTGATATAGCTACATCATGTGATGATTTGATTGTTGAAAACTTTGAGCAAGGCTCTAGCGGCAAAGGCAAGAGTGTGGTTGAGTCCAACAACTATGATGAGTATGTCAAGCTCAAGAGTGAAAATGAGATGCTCAAGAATGAGAACAAGAAGTTGATGGATCTTGAAAAGCAAGCTTCAAATGAGTCATTATAGAAGAAAACAAGAAGCTCAAGCAAGAGAAAGAGCATCTTAAGACTGGCCTAAGCAAGTTCACAAGAGGCCAACATTTGTAAAGTGAGCTACTCATGAACACCGTCATGAAGATAGATAGAAGTGACATTGGCTACTTGGCAAATCAAGAGAAGAAAGTCAAAGCTCAACAACAACAAAGCAAGTCAAAGCCCAAGCCAAAGAGATGTGTTGAGTGTGAACAAGAAGGCCATTTTGCTCATGAGTGCAAAACTCCACCACCACAACCCTTGTCCAAGCATGCTAGATCCTTTGCTTTCAATGCTCATTACATGCTTAGAAAAGATTCAAGTGGAAAAATAAAAGTCATGTTCTTGGGTCCCCCTACCAAGAGTAGGCCAAAGAAAATATGGGTTGCCAAATCACTAGTTGAGAAAGTTAAGGGTCCCTCTCAAGTTTGGGTCTCTAAACAAAAGGCTTGATCTCTTGTGTGTAGGTGAACTACAAGACCGGTGGATCTCATTAGGTGATTGATAGTGGTAGCACACAACACATGACCGGTGATCCTCGTATGTTCACCTCACTTGAAGAGAATGGGGGTATGTCAAGACAAGATCACATTTGGGGACAATTCAAAGAGCAAAGTCAAGGGTATAGGCATGGTTGCAATATCAAAATGATCATTCTCTCTCAAATGTGCTCTATGTTGCTTCATTGAGTTTCAACTTACTATCCGTTGGGCAACTTTGTGATCTTGGCTACCAATGCTTATTTAGTCCAAATAAAGTGGTTGTTACAAAGATAGATGATAAGCAAGTGATTTTCAAGGGTTTTAGATACAATAATCTCTATCTAGTTAACTTCACCTCCGAAGATGCAAACTTGATGACATGTTTATTCACCAAAACTACACTTAGATGGCTTTGACATAGGAGGCTTGCTCATGTTGGAATGAACACTCTCAACAAGTTATTGAAGAAAG
This sequence comes from Saccharum hybrid cultivar R570, assembly GCA_038087645.1. Classification (NCBI taxonomy): domain Eukaryota; kingdom Viridiplantae; phylum Streptophyta; class Magnoliopsida; order Poales; family Poaceae; genus Saccharum; species Saccharum hybrid cultivar. Next base: position 4,199,925 of record JAQSUU010000731.1, on the reverse strand, counting down.
AATTAGTGAGAGGTTTGAAGGATGTAAAGTTTGAGAAGGACAAACATTGTAGTGCATGTCAAGCCGGCAAACAAGTTGCAAACACTCATCCAACCAAAGCCTACATGTCAACATCAAGAGTACTAGATCTTCTACACATGGATTTGTTTGGTCCTACAACTTACAAAAGTTTAGGTAGAAATCTCTATTGCCTAGTAATTGTGGATGACTACTCAAGATACACTTGGACTTTCTTTCTTCATGACAAATTCGAAGTGGCAAATTGCTTCAAGAAGTTTGCAAAGAGGGCTCAAAATGAATTTGAAGTCAAGATAAAGAAAATTAGAAGTGATAATGGCAAAGAGTTTGACAACACCAACATTAAAGCCTATTGTGATGAAATTGGAATCAAGCATGAAGTTTCATCAACCTACACTCCTAAACAAAATAGTGTAGTTAAGAGAAAGAACCGGACCTTGATCACTCTTGCAAGAACAATGCTAGATGAGTACAACACACCGGAGAAATTGTGGGCCGAGGCAATCAACACCGCATGCTATGCTTTAAATCGCCTCTTCCTACAAAAGTTCCTTTGCAAGACCCCTTATGAGTTGCTAAATGGGAAAAAGCCAGACGTCTCATTCTTTCGGGTGTTTGGTTGCAAATGCTACATCTACAAGAAGCGTCAACACCTAGGGAAGTTCCAAAGACGTTGTGATATTGGTTTTCTTGTTGGTTACTCATCAAAGTCCAAAGCATATAGAGTATTTAACCATGCCACCGGTTTGGTTGAAGAAACATATGATGTGGAATTTGATGAATCTAACGGCTCCCAAGGAGCAATTGAGAATTATGATGATGTAGGTGATGAACCATTGAGAGAGCCCATGAAGAACATGCCGGTGGGAGACATCAAGCCTAAAGATGATGAAGATGATGTACAAATTGTCAATCCACCATCTTCATCATATGTGCCTCAAGATGATGACAAGAATGAGAGAGTTGAAAATGAAGACACCCATGTCTCTCATCATCAAGCCGAGGCACAAGCACAAGATGTTGATGCTCCCCATCCTACTCCTCAAATGGTTGATCGAAGAAACTCACCCCTACTTCAAGCACATCCACAAGATCTCATCATAGGGAGTCCTACAAATGGTGTAATGACTCGATCTCAAAAGTTTAATTCTTTTGTTGAACATCACTCTTTTGTCTCTTGTCTTGAACCTAAGAATGTAGAAGAAGCTCTTCAAGATCCGGATTGGGTGAATGCCATGCATGAAGAATTGAACAACTTCGACCGCAATCAAGTTTGGACACTTGAAGAGCATCCAAAAGGCGCAATAGTCATTGGAATCAAGTGGGTGTTCTACAATAAACAAGATGATCAAGGTGTAGTAGTAAGAAACAAGGCAAGACTAGTAGCAAAAGGGTTCTCTCAAGTTGAAGGTCTTGATTTTAGAGAGACTTTTGCACCCGTTGCAAGACTTGAAGCCATTCGTATCCTTCTTGCATATGCATCACATCATGATATGAACTATATCAAATGAATGTGAAAAGTGCATTTTTAAATGGCTTCATAAATAAACTAGTCTATGTTGAACAACCTCCCGAGTTTGAAGACTCTAGATATCCTAATCATGTTTATAGGTTGTCCAAGACGCTATATGGGCTCAAGCAAGCCCCTAGAGCGTGGTATGAGCGCCTCCGGGACTTCCTCATTGAGAAGGGCTTCACTATTGGAAAGGTTGACACCACATTATTCACCAAGAAGTTTAATGAAGAGATCTTCATTTGTCAAGTCTATGTTGATGATATTATCTTCGGGTCAACAAATGAAGATTATTGCAAAGAATTTGGTGAATTGATGTCAAAAGAGTTTGAGATGTCAATGATTGGTGAGCTAACATTCTTCCTTGGTTTTCAAGTCAAGCAAATGAGAGAAGAGATTTTCATCTCTCAAGAAAAGTATACCAAGGATCTTCTTAAAAGATTCAAGATGGAAGAATGCAAGCCAATCAAGACCCCAATGCCAACTAATGGACATCTCGACCTAGATGAGGGAGGTAAACCAATCGATCAAACTCTTTACCGTTCTATGATTGGTAGCTTGTTATACCTTACCGCATCTAGGCCCGACATCATGTTTAGTGTGTGTATGTGTGCCCGCTTTCAAGCGTGCCCTAAAGAACCTCACCTAAGTGCCGTAAAAAGAATCCTAAGATATCTTAAGTATACCCAAGCATCGGACTTTGGTACCCCAAAGGAGCTAGATTCCAACTAGTTGGCTACTCCGATTCGGATTATGCCGGTTGCAAAATTGATAGAAAAAGCACATCCGGAGGATGCCATTTGCTTGGGAGATCCTTAGTATCTTGGTCATCTAAGAAACAAAATAGTGTGGTTTTGTCCACCGCCGAGGCGGAATACATTGCTGCGGGGGCTTGTTGTGCACAAATCCTATACATGAAACAAACCCTCCTAGACTATGGAGTTGTTCTTAAAAAGGTGCCGCTTTTATGTGACAATGAAAGTGCGGTTAAAATTACTAATAATCCGGTACAACACTCTCGCACCAAGCACATTGATATCCGCCACCACTTTCTAAGAGATCATGTTGCTAAAAATGATATATCACTAGAAGGTGTAAGAAGTGAAAATCAACTAGCGGATATCTTCACTAAACCTTTAGATGAGGCTACCTTTTGTAGATTGAGAAGTGAACTAAATGTGCTTGATTCAAGTAACTTTAAAAAATGAGCTTGTGTTGTCCCTTGCATTGCATTGTATTTTATGTCATGTTTATTTTCCCGCAATGCATCTAGGACTTGTCTAACACGGTTACGATAACCCTCCTTTGGAGGTGTGAAAAAGCCTAACCATGGATCAAACTTGATAAGCAACCTAGCCTTTCTTCCTTGTTTTGCATTGCATATGCATGGTTGTTGCTTTGTCATTTCTCTTCGGTTTAGCCTTGAGTAACCTCTGTGTTCGTCCATGAATAGAGAGAGCATTTGAAGCTCCCAAGGGTTCATAAACTCTATTGCTTGGCCATACGTTGCTCCTCGGGTGTTTATTGAATATTTTTCTTAAAAATAATACTAGCCTGAGGCAAAATATTTTGAAAATTTTGAGGGTTTAAGTGAGGTCACTCATATCAGGTTCCAATTGGTGTTTATTTGAGTCTCTTTGAATTGGAACTTGATTGGGAGAAGTCGCGTCGAAAAACGTTTTGAAAAAGAGCTTTTTACAGCGACCGGACGCTGGACCGGACGCTGCATCGGACGTAGTTCTGCTTCACCACCGCGTCCGGTCATGCGTCCACCAACGCGTCCGGTCATCCCCGAAGCTTTTCTTCGGAACCTCTAACCGGACGCTGCACCGGACGCGCCCCTGTCGACCACCGCGTCCAGTCCCGGTATCGACCACCGCGTCCGGTCATCTATTTCAGGTTTCCTAGCAAAACCTGACCGGACGCTGTCAGCGTCCGATCATGGATAATCGGACGTGTCCGGTCATTCCAGGAGCTTACTGGAATGTGACCGGACGCTGCCTCCACCGCGTCCGGTCATTCGACCACCGCGTCCGGTCATCACGCAAAAAGCGGATCTCACCCTTTTTAACCGTACGATTGGATCTCGTCTCTTTCTCGTTTTTCCTTCGCCGCTCTCCATACTCGCCGACTCGCCGTGTCTCCGCCGCCGTGCCATCACCAAGCCGCAGCCGAGCCCGCAGACCTCGCTGGAGCCACGCCCTAGCTTCTCGCGCTCACGTCCGCTGCCACCGCACAGAGCCGCCGTGCCCGCGCCAGCGCCCGCACCGAGCCGCCGCGCCTGCGTCTGTAATCTCACCGGAGTTCCACCGCCGCAGCCGCACAAGCCTACACCCTTAGCTCCTCATCAGTTTCTCTCCCTGCCCCACGCACTCATCGCCGAGGTCCTCGCTTGTCACCACCAAAAACCCTAACCCTAGGTCACGAGGTTTTTGTCTTCAAAATCATCTTCGTCTTCGCGATCGTCTCCGTCTCCGCAAGGGTTTCGATCGCCGTCTTCGGGTAACCCCAATGCGTCGAGATCATCTTCCGGTCATCGGATCATCGCTCGTCGAGGTAGCTATCATGGTCATCTCATATCTTACCTCATCTGCTTGCTCTTACTAGGATCTCACTTATCTTTTAGATATATATGTTGCTTATAGTAGATCCATATATTCTATCGTTTCAGTTTGTCCTGTCAGTGCTGAGTGGTTCAGGTGATCAGTTGTGAATCCGAGGCCAAGCCTATGGATACGGATTGAGGCCAAGCCTCACAAGGTTCAGTACATCATCTGCCTTTTTCAGTTTGTCTCAGTACATCCTCTTATCAGTATGGTTCGATGCAAGAACGCTGGTGGGGCACCTAGTGACGGGGATGATAGTCCCCCCAGGAGGACAGAGGTAGCTCGCGGGAAGCGAGTTAAGATTGCTGCCAAGAAAAGGAAGAGAACTCTTACAGAGACAGAGATAGCTCAGGCAGTGGCAGATGCAGCAGATGCAGCAGAGAGGGGTGGCAGGAGCAGTGGTATTCGCATTGGCGAGAGTCGCTTTCATCTTGAAGGTCGACAACTTGGCACAGAGGCCACAGAGGAGACAGTAGAGGCTACAGAGGAGACAGTGGATGCCCCTGTAGAGCAGCCTATAGAGGATCCACAGCGTTGTCGCTCAGGACGTACGCGAGCTCAGGTCACTCCCAGGCCAGAGGGTCAGCGTCGTGGAGGTCGCCCACCTCCCAGGGCTAGAGGTCACCCCCCTGTTGAGCACTTTGACCTCAGGGGTGCTACAGCCATATAGGTCTAGGCCCTCAGGTTCGTTGAGGTAACTCGGTGGTTCCCACCTCAGCGGGATCCCCGGGCGTCAGAGGGCTTCTACACACCTCTGCACGAGGATTTCTACAGGGCCTATGTCGACAGTGGGATAGCTTTCAGACTACAGAGAGTCTGTCGACTAGAGGCATTAGTTGAGGTGGTTGGTGAGCAGCTTTGTCCACATCTATCTTTTCTGCCTGGACTATCAGATCTTCTTGGACGGACTGGAGCGTACTACGGGACCTAGGTCAGAGAGTTTTACTCATCACTGTGGATTGACCCAGCACATCAGTTCATCCATTTTGCCTTTAGAGGTTGTGACCACAGGCTATACAGCACCAGGGTACGGGAGATTCTTAGACTCCCCGCTTCAGAGACCAAGATCCATTAGTTGTGCTTCGGACAGACTGCTCCTCCGAGACGCCCTCACGGCGGGACAGTGCCTCCTACTGACTTGATTTGACCCTGCTTCCGTGAGCCTTTTGGTGAAGGGTCTCGACGCACACCAGCCAGCCTGACACCCATAGCGAGAGTACTGGATGCTATAGTGAGGAGGACACTTCTTCCGAGGCTTGGATACAAAGAGGGTCTCACTCGCATGCAGCTATGGGTGGTACATCACCTCGTCTCACAGACCCCGTTCGACCTTTGGGATCTGATGCTTTGTGAGATGGAGGATACCTTGGCAGAAGGCTTCAAGGGACACAGGCAGCTACCATATGCACACTGGATCTGCTTCATCATCAGGTCTGCCTGTGAGTTGCCTGCAGAGATTAGAGCTGAAATATCTTATACCACCATAGCCTTCCCTGAGTATGACATTCGCCAGCTGTGGGCATCAGTGACCAGAGAGCAGGCACCTAGCCCAGGACAGCGACAGAGGCTAGAGGTACCAGAGACAGCCGCTGAGCAGGACGAGACTGTTGAGGGTCTTGCCAAGGCAGAGCTCGCAGATTTAGATGCTCAGCCGGCTGATCAAGCCAAGGATGTGGCCATTGACAGCACTGATGAGGATTATCAGCCCATCCCCAGGTACCGCTCTTCTCGGCCTCACGACCATGAGGCCGGTGGCTCTGGCTCAGCTTCCTGCTCAGATCCAGCCATGGTGGCTATCCTTGAGAGGTTGACCCAGGCCCAGGAGAGATAGGAGATACAGATGCAGCGACAGGCATAGGACTCAGCTGCATCGTTTGCACAGATTCAGGCTCGCCAGGACGAGCTCCAGAGGCAACAACTCGAGTTTCAGCGCCAGCAATTCGAGATGCAGAGGCAGCAGGCAACCACTTAGCAGTAGTACTTAAAACTTCTGCGTCACCTTGTCACTGTGGGAGTACCGCCACCACCGTCTGTCCTGACTCCAGCCTTACAGTCCAGTGGACCTCAGAGTCAGGGGCAGCCGAACTTTCAATACACCTCCCCTCAGCAGCAGATACCACAGACGTTTCAGTCTCCGAGCTACACGCCTATTCAGATAGGATTTACTCCACCAGCTCAGCCGGGACAACACCTCCTCTTAGGCCCGACATTCCCTGATTTCAGTGCTACATACAGCGAGCTGACTGGTCAGCTGACACCGTCGCACTCTACTTTTGTGACTACCTCAGACATATCGGCTTCAGAGACTGCTGTGTTTCTAGTGACAAGGGTTGCTACTACAGACACTTTGCCTTCTTCAGTTGCATCTATAGATCCTCCCACTCTAGGTGTCTTTCAAGCTCAGGCGACAGTGACCGATCCGATAGTTGCTTCTACACCTTCAGTCGCTGCCCCTCCTCTACAGACCCAGACTACTTCACTGCCACGTTCAGCTACAGAGGGTCAGCCTGACAGCTCAGAGTCTAAGGAGGATACTTCACAGTTCGTGATCACTCCGTGCTCCTCGGCACCCGACACGACAGCCTCAGTTCCCCCGTCAGATCCTTAGCTTAGTTTTGGCGGTTGATGCCAAAGGGGGGAGAGAGTGCATAGATTTAGGGAGAGTGGTGATAGAGGGTTTCACTTTTTCGTGTGTGCTACATTCATGCATCATGTTTACTTTTCTCGTCCTGCATTGTGTGGCTATGAGTTTGTGAGACTATGTCTTTATATTTATGTCACTTAATGGTGTTTAGCTCATAAGGTTGTGCTTCCGTGCCTTACTCCGATTTTATATGAGCTATGTTTTATGTGTACTAATTCTTCATGTTTTATCTTATGAGTACACTCAGTTGCTTGGAACACATAAGCAATAACTAACCCCTTATGCTTACAGCTTTATGCTTATGTGAACCAAGCATAATCGAAAACCTCAACTCATATCTTCTGAATCTAAGTGTTGTCATCAATCACCAAAAAGGGGGAGATTGAAAGCATCTAGGCCCCGGTGTTGGTTTCGGCAATTGATGACAATGCATAATTACCATGACTAACGTGTGTTTTGCAGAAACGTTGGTAAGTTAGGTCATAGAGATGATAACTGCTTTGGGCAATATGGTATTCATGTCCCTTGATGAAAATCGTTTCGGTTTTCAAAGGATCAACGACAAGATTAAGGACGGTTAGTTCCGGATGTCAAGATGTTGAGTTACATCTGGAATAGTCGTTAGGATCTTTGTTTCTTTCTTTGACCGTACTATAAAGGGGGGCATGAGCGAGTAGCTTGACCTAGGTGAGTCTTGTGTTTAGGTGTGGTGCACACTTGTTAAACTTAGCACTAGGTAGCTCGAGAAAAGCTCAGAGTTCAGTTGGAAGCAACTTGGTTCAAGTTGCGTCGCGTTTAGAAGACGTTTGAGCCATTTACCTATGACCGGACGTGGTCCTGGTCATGACCATACGCGTCCAGTCAGTACTAATACTTCACTGCGGGTTCAATTGATCGACCGGACGCGGTCCTTGAGAGGACCGGACGCGGTGGTCAGTCTGACACGTGTTCCAGAGGGTAAACAGTGTAATCGGACGCGACTGTGAAGTGACCGGCGCATCCGGTCATGTTCCAGTAAGGTCCCGTGGTGACCTGACGCGTCCGGTCACCTATGATCGGACGCGGTCGTGCGTCAGGTCACTTTTCCAGTAAGCTCTTGCATGATCGGACGCGTCCGGTCATCCCTGATCGGCGCGTCCGGTCATCTCAGACCGGCGCGTCCGGTCATCACAGATCGACGCGTCTGGTCACTCAGCATAGCTTTCGGTTTTCGACCGTTACACCTGACCGGCGCGTCCTGTCATGTCGACCGGCGCGTCCGGTCAGTGCGCGTTTTGCTGGTTCAGCAGATAACGGTTGGATTTGTCTGAGGGGGTTATAAATACATCCCCTCCATCTCTTTTAGAGGTCTCTTGCTCATTTGTTCAGCTGAGAAATACCTTTATAGTGCAAGGGAGTGCAAGAGCCCTAGTGAGGATAGAGATTTGCGAATCAAAGTTTGAGAATCCTCTCTAGTGACAAGAGTGTAACAAGTGTGCATCAATCTTCTCATTATGCTTGTTGTGGTCAAGTGAGAGTTCTAGCTTGTTACTCTTGGTGATCGCCATCACCTAGACGGTTTGGTGGTGATTGGAAGTTTGGTGATCATCCGACGAGATTGTGGGTGACCCAACTCAAGTTGTGAGCGGTTTTGGGTGATTCGCCGCGACGGAGTGTCAAAGAATCAACCCGTAGAGAGCACTTGATCCTTGCGCGAATCAAGGGGGAGCTACACCCTTGCGCGGGTGCTCCAACAAGGACTAGTGGGGAGTGACGACTCTCCGATACCTCGATAAAACATCGCCGTGTTCCTAACCCTTACTTTCAAGCATTTACTTTCGTGCATTACGTTCATTGCTTGTTTACTTTCCTAGAATTGCCATGCTAGTCTAGGGTTGGAACTTAGGGTGCAAAACTTTTATCGGTAGAATCTCAAGGAACACTAGTAGGCACTAGGGGTGAAGTTTGACTTGTAGGATTTAATTCTTGCAATTAATTTTTAGAAAAGCCCAATTCACCCCCTCTTGGTCATCTTGATCCTTTCATAAGGGCCTGTTTAGTTTGGGTGTTAAAGTTTAACAAACACTGTAGCACTTTCGTCTTATTTGACAAAAAGTTTCCAATCTTGGACTAATTAGGCTTAATAGATTCGTCTCGTAAATTATTCCTAATCTGTGCCGACATGCATGCAATTAGTCTACATTTAGTACTCCATACATTTACCGCAACATTGATATGATGAGAGTTAAACTTTAACGTCTCCAAACCAAACAGAGCCTAATCTGCCACAAGGGCATGTTTTTAATTTAAATAAAAGTACATACGGAATCCTCTAGGCTCTCGCACCTTGATGGCATTGGTCTTCGATCCCCTCACGCACTCACTTACATGTGGGGCAATGGTTATTTGACCAAAGTTCAGAACGATTCTCATCCACTCGTTTGCGTTCTCGTTTTCATCGGGTTCTCTTCCGTCTCGTAGTCGCGCGCTCTCTCTCTCTCTCGGTTGCTGCGCCGCCGCCGACGCAGCCACCGTCGCCGCCGTCGTCGCCCCTCCGGCAGCCACTGCCCCTCGCGCGGTCATCGCCCAGCACTGCCGCTGGCCTGCCAGCCACCCGCGCCCCCCTCCCTCCCGCACACTAGCCTGGTGCCAGGTCGGCCATGGACGGATGGCCATGAGCTCAAGCAAGAAGATGAGCAGTTGACCACTTTGGAAAGGTAAGAAGAGGCATAAAACATTTGATTCTACCGGCTTCTTAACCTCGACGCGCGCGTCTGTCTCGGGCATACGCGAAAACTTTGGATCGAAGTGGATTTTTTCTTTCCTGCGTTTTGTGAATGGAAGCGTTCCTTTCCAGAAAAACGGCGAGGCTGATTCCTCGTTCCAAACGGCACGTGACGTCATCAAAATGGAGGAACTACGTTCCTTTAAAATTCCTTCGGAATTCATACAATCCAAACAGGCCCTAAACCTGTGTTTTGCTGACGTCATGTGCCGTTTAGAACGAAGGATTCGAGCTGCCGGTTCCTTGGGAAAGGTTTCCTTCACTCACCGAAACACAGGAATTTTTGCATCCACTCGGAGCCTAAAGTTTTCGTGGAAGCCCAAGGTTCTCGCGCGTGCAAGAGAGGGAGAGAAAGAGCTTGCGCTGAGCTGGATGGGGTTGTCCGTGATGCTGCGCCGCTCCCGCCCGGCGACGGCCGGCCACCCCCACGCCGCCCCGCTCGCACGCACGCGCCTGGTTACGCAGCTCCGCTCTCGACCTCGTAGGGGCGTGCCTGGCTGCACCGCCGCCGCCCGACCGCGTCACCTGAGCCCAGCGCTCCGGCCCCAGCCACCTCCGACCGTGCTTCTGGAGAGGGAGAGACAAGCACACAGGAGAGAACGAGTGGATGAGAGAGCAAACGAGAATTTTTTTTTATTTTTAGCCCAAATTTGAAACAAATTTTAAATTTAACCCGTCTTTCAAAAAAATTTTAAATCTAACCCGTTTGGCCCCGCCACCATGCATGGCGGGGCAAATGCACTGAACCCCGCCATGCATGGTGGCGGGGTACAGATCCGACGTGGCAGGGGTGGCAGACCACCTCGCCAGCGTGGCAGGGGTGTACCCCGCCATGATCCATGGCGGGGTATACCCCGCCACCGGCCACGGCGGGGCGCGGCTTAGTAGAGTAGCAGACCCCTACACCCCAGGCGATTAGTAGAGTAGCAGACGCCGGACACATATTATCATCAGTACTCCACTTGGTTATTTCGGTTCGACTAATGTAGTTGGTAACACTCGTTTAATCTTTGTGACGATCCGTTGACCTAATTATTTGTGACGATCCGTTGTCGTTAACTAATTTCGATTCGACCCCTGCCATAAACTTGCTGTAAATGACTTCCTGCATTTGTGACGATCAGTGGTCGCAAAACGAAACGCAGTTCTTGCGCGGCCGAAGTTTCAGGCAACCCCGCCATGGGTACCCCTAACCCGCCCCCACCCATGGCGGGGTTGACCTGAAACTTCGACCGCTGCACTAAGAAACTGTATTTATACACTGCCGCGATAAACCACATAACAATCTTAGTGACTGGACCAACAAATGAAACGAATGACGATGTGATAACGAAAATATTACAACGACATGTTTCAAAGTACAACACTGACAAAGTACACGACACAAAGTTTGTACGCCACTACAAACGACAACCACTAACAACGACAACGTGAAGACGTGACAATTTAAATTATTACAAAGACACTTGTACGTCAATCAAATTGCGTGCACCACTGCGTAAGCAACTCGTCTTCGGACTCTGGATCCTCCACTACCACCTCCTTACCCTTGGTGGCCTCGACTGACTTGGCTTCAGAAGCCTGACGCCGGTAGTAAGCCGCCTCCGCCTCGTCCGCGGCCTGAGAGTACAACTCGGCCTCTTCTTGGGTCATGTCAGTTGGCCCCCATGAGTCGAACAACGGTGTCTTATGGCTCTGGTACGCTGCAACATCCTCCTCGGGCATCGGTCCTAACTCCTCTGCAAGACGAAGTAGCTCGGCTATCCTTCCCATGTCGTACGCATCCTCGTCCTGAGGGTAGCCCAATTCTTCGGCTAGACGAATGAGCTCGCCTATCCTCCCGGTGTCGTCGTCTTCCTCCGGCTCGGCCTCCTCATCAACCATAATCGAACGACTTGCGGTGCCACCAACTCCTGCGTGCCGCTTTACTGTCCTATTCTCCGTGTACCTAGCACGAGCCATATCTGCTTCCCAGCCGCCGGTGCATCCAATCCCTGCAAGTACAAAATGCAAACAATTAACAGGATCTTTGCAATGACTTTATTGACAGTACAACAAAGAAGTTTGACTTTCCAAAAACGCAATGACTCACTCGCACATAATGAGTCAATAGTATCGTTCAAGCCTTGCATCTCTGCTCTCGCAGCCTCCTCTGCAGCCTTCCTTGCATCCTCTTCAGCCTTCCGTGCCTGGTACTCCTCTACATCCTTCTTCTTTTGCTCGTACCACTTCTTCCACGCAATACTCTCCGGGTTACGAACACGTAGCTCTTGGGCCCGTCGTAGCATTTTCTTCTTGTGGCTCTTAACGAAATCTGTGACGTAGCTTGCAGGATATCCTCTGCTATTGCGAACTGCTACCATTGTCTTATACTCAGTCTTGAAATTATACACATCATAATATGATTCCCACTTGCATTTCTGAGTGCTCTGTCGCAACAAATAGATGAATACAAAGTTAGCGTACCAGAGTTAACAAAATAAACCATTACCGCCAACTGTCAACAGTCCTAGCAAACCTCGTCATAATCGATCATGTGGCCACAGAAGTGCCCAATACCAAGGCCTGAAGGGACAAGGCCGTAGCTAGCTTCAACACCACATTTGCACATCACAGGAGGGGCAATAGACCTCCTCTTCTTCTTCCAGTCTGGCACCTCCACATTCTTCTCCGCCTCCGGCCAATGGCTCTTTGGACCATAGATCCATTCCTTGAAACGGCACTTTGGCATATCATGATCCTACAAAATCAAAACAGTAAAACACACATATAGAACGTGACATTCCAAGGTACACTCAAACCTTACCTCATGTCGTAGAGGACAAATGAACTCTTGTTCATTGCGTGGGTTTATCACGGCTTGCTCTCCGCAAAGACACTTTGGAGGATCCTCGAGCCGCCGTGCCGATGCTACGGCCTTCTCTTCGTCCGTCATAGGAGGAGGGTTTGGAGGGGGCGGAACCCAGCGAGTGAACACCTCACGCTTGCAATGATCAATGCCGGGGTAGAAAAGGAGAATCCTTGGATCAAACTTGTCCGGGCCATCGATCCATTGGAAAAAAAAGCACCGGAAGTAGGGCTATACAAAAGTTTCAATTATCTCATCGCGAATACAACATCAGCAACCAATAAGAACAACAAAGGGAACAATTACTTACGCTACAACTATAACATGTGTAGAAGCAACGAGCCGCAGTATCGGGATGCCTCGACTGGCCCACGTGTGCCGGATGACCACAATCACAGTTAGGTATAGGTTCCTCGGGAGGAACGGGCGCATCCTTACAAGACACGTCGGGGTACATCTCTCTAGGACGACCCTTTTTCCTCCAAATCGACTCACGATACGAGTCCTCCATCTAAAAAAACGAAACGATTTCAACACAAAACGATACACACAAAGAAGGGGTGGCCGGAACAAGGAGCGACGATGGGCCGATACCTGACGGGGACGACGGAGGGACGCCGGAGAAATGGAATGGGTGAGGGAGCTCAGTTCTAGAGCGCTGCGGGAAATGGAATGGGTGAATGACCAAAAACAAGAAGTGCCCGGGCTTTTATATGGTGGGGGGTGTACCCCGCCATGCATCATGGCGGGTTAGGGCAACCCCGCCATGGATCATAGCGGGGTACACCCCTGCCACGCTGGCGAGGTGGTCTGCCACCCCTGCCACGTCGGATCTGTACCCCGCCACCATGCATGGCGGGGTTCAGTGCATTTGCCCCGCCATGCATGGTGGCGGGGCCAAACGGGTTAGATTTAAAATTTTTTTGAAAGACGGGTTAAATTTAAAATTTGTTTCAAATTTGGGCTAAAAATAAAAAAAAATTCGCAAACGAAGGCTGGCCTTGCTTTTGATTTGATTGGTTCCACTCACATGGTATGCGTCCATGGACCAATGGCCCCACATGTAAGTCAGTGATAAACAAAATAAACAACTTGCGGACTATTAAGCGCTAATAATGACCTTTAATCGTTTACATGTTTTGTGATTCTTGTGTTATGAATTCCTGCATTCTAAACATCTCTTTCTACTATTTCCTGTATTTTTTCCCCTTCCTCTGTTTTACTACTATACACCCATCTTATTCCTGTGTTTTTTTTTCTTTTTCTCTATGTTGCATTCCTTTGTTTAGCCCTCACCGTTCCTCTGGAAAGGCTTACGTGAATTCCTTTGTTCCAAACATGCGGACGCAGTTCCTTTCCTGTGGAACCAAAACCTCTACTTTTCTTATGGTTTTCCTTCGTTCCAAACGTGGCCCCAGTATGTAAATTTGTTGAGTGTCTATTCTGTTCCTCGCGTGCTGTAATATTTTGCCCGTGCTGTATGGTATGGTTTGAATGATGAATGAACTTCTGTAGAGAAAGAGAAACGTTCTCTAGTTGGGGAATTTTGTATGTGCAACTCATATATTTTCCCCATTTGATTATTTTTTCCCCTTTGATTTGATTGACTGATTTTTTATGAGGAAATAGATCAACCTTTTTAAACTTCATGGGCTGTAATGTTCCAAAAAAAAAATCTTCGTGGGCCGGAATGCTTTTGAGACCAGTGTCCACCCCACACGGCCCACCCCACAGAAACCCTACCTGAGGGAATAAAAGAGGCCGCCGCCCGCCAATACCCGCGCGCTCCGACGGCGACGGTCCGAGTCCGGCCACCGCCCTTCCACCTCCGCCTACGGCCTCGCCCTCCCTCTCTCCCTCGCAATCGCAAATTTGGCCGGCCGTCAGCCGCCAGCCACCGGCCACCACTGCGGCGCCCTGTCCTGATACATACACCTCATTGATGGGACGCAAAATCAAGGAAGGCCGGAGTCAAGAAGGCCAAGGTACCGTAAACCAGATGCTATATGTTCCTCGAGCTCTGATCGATGTGCTCTTCTTCGTTGTGCTCAGTATGTTTTGTGCTCCAGTTCCCACCTAATTCTGCTCTGTTTCCGGGCTGAAGAAAGCTCCAGTTTCCTCGTCATCATCTAATCCTGCGGTCGCCTCTGGTCCTGCTAAAGTGAGGGAGAAATCACTGGCCTTTTTTTTTCTTAATCCTTCACGTCACGCATCTGAACTACTGGTGTTTTCTTATAAAGTTGTTCCTTTTTTTTTTCCAATTTGTTAGTTACCTCTTTAGTCCTTCGTTTCAGGTCTGGCAACCGGGCGTCGATGCACTGGAAGATGGAGAGGGCTCCAATTTGATCCTGAGGCTTACAATTATATCTGAGGGTTCGGCATTGGCTGGTCTTGCTTGAGGTAAAATTTGTCTGCCAATTCATTACCTCTGTATCCTAACTTCAGGCCAATACATTGTCCATTCTCAATGAATAACCTTCCATCACAGTTTTGATGTTGTGCGCGATCAACTTGGACTTGTCAGATCAGAGTTCCCCCACACATTGTATGGTGTTGCAGGAACGCAGGTTGCAATACTCTTCACACCTTCAAAACACAGGAGTATTAATTTTAGTTTCTGAATTACAGGAACATTGATTTGTTTGTTTTCGATTGAAAACGTGTGCCATTGCTGATTCTATTCTCAGAAAAACCGTACCAGAAGCTTATTGTGATTGATTGCTTCCACTTATATATTGATTGTTACTAGAAGTTGTGATGGATTGTCATTGAGCAAATTTACAACAACAACAACATAGCCTTTTTCCCCAAGCAAATTGGGGTAGCCTAGAGATGAAACCCAAAAGAGACGAGAAACAGAGAAACAGAGAGACATAAAAAGGGACATAAAGGGCACAAGACAGAAAGAGGTCACGGTTCAGGCACGTTGATTGCCAGTCTCTAAGCGTTCTTGTCCATAGCTAAATCCTTGGAGATATTCCACTCCTTAAGGTCTCTCTTAACGGACTCGTCCCAAGTCAGTTTAGGTCGACCTTTACCGCTCTTTACATTATCGGTCCGCTTTAGAACCCCACTACGCACCGGCGCCTCAGGAGTCCTCCGTTGGACATGAACAAACAATCTCAACTGATGGTGAATCAATTTCTCCTTAATTGGTGCCACCCCAACCCTATCCCGAATATCGTCGTTCCGGACTCTATCCCTCCTTGTGTGCCCACAACACCAACGCAACATACGCATCTCTCCTACACTCAATTGCTGGACATGTCGCTTTTTTGTAGGCCAACACTTAGCACCGTATAACATCGCTAGACGAATCGTCGTCCTGTAAAACCTACCTTTCAGCTTATGAGGCACCCTTTTGTCACAGAGGACGCCAGAAGCTTGACGCCATTTCAACTAACCGGCTGAAATTCTATGCCTAACATCTTCATCAATGTCGCCATCCTTTTGTAGCATCGATCCTAAATACCGAAAAGTATCCTTCTTTACCACCACTTGCCCATCGAGGCTAACGTCTCCCTCCTCGTGGCTACTCGCGCTGAAATCGCATCTCATGTACTCGGTCTTGGTCCTACTAAGTCTGAACCCTTTTGACTCTAACGTGTGCCTCCATAGTTCTAACTTCCTATTAACCCCTGCTCTACTGTTGTCAACTAACACCACATCATCAGCAAAGAGCATACACCAAAGGATATCACCTTGTATGTTCCTTGTGACCTCATCCATCACCAAAGCAAATAAATAAGGGCTCAATGCTGACCCTTGATGCAGCCCTATTTTAATTGGAAAGTCACTGTTGTCGCCATCACATGTTTGGACAAACGTCACCGCATCCCTGTATATATCCTTGAAGAGGGTAACGTACTTAGTTGGGACTTTGTGCTTTTCCAAGGCCCACCACATAATATTTCTCGGTACTTTGTCATATGCCTTCTCGAGGTTAATAAAGACCATATGCAAGTCTTTTTTCTGCTCCCTATATCTCTCCATCAATTGTTTTAATAAGAAAATCGCCTCCATGGTCGATCTACCAGACATGAACCCAAACTGGTTTTGGGTCACACTTGTCACTCTCCTTAGGCGATGCTCGATAATTCTCTCCCAGAGCTTCATCGTATGACTCATCAACTTAATCCCACGATAGTTAGTACAACTTTAAACATCTCCCTTGTTCTTGAATATATGTACTGATATACTTCTCCATTCTTCAGGCATCTTGTTAGACCAAAAAATGAGGTTAAAAAACTTAGTTAACCATACTATCGCTCTGGCGCCCAGGCATCTCCACACCTCAATGGGGATACCATCAGGGCCCATCGCTTTACCTCCCTTCATTCTCTTCAAAGCCTCTCCGATCTCTGCCTCCTGAATTCTCCTCACAAAGCGTCTGTTGGTATCGTCAAATGAGTCGTCCAACTCAAAGGTAGGATCCTCATTCTCCCCATTAAATAACTTGTCGAAGTACTCTCTCCATCTGTCCTTGATCTCTACATCCTTCACCAGAAGTCGATCTGTCCCATCCTTGATGCATTTGATTTGGTTGATGTTTCTTGTCTTCCTCTCGCGGATTCTAGCCATCCTATAAATGTCCTTCTCCCCTTTCTTCGTGCCTAGCCGCTGCTAAAGGCCATCATATGCCTGACCGTTTGCTACACTCACAGCTCGCTTTGCAACCCTCTTAGCTATTTTATAGCCCTCGATGTTGGCTGCACTCTTGTCATGGTGGAGGCGCTTGAAACACTCTTTCTTCTCCTTAATAGCCCTTTGCACCCCGTCATTCCATCACCAGGTGTCTTTCGCTTCCTGTTTGCCTCCCTACTCACCACATTTCCAAAGCCACCTTCCGGACACATGTTGCCATCTTTAGCCACATGTCGTCTACATCTTCTCCTTCTTCCCAAGGCCCCTCGCCTAGCATTCTCTCCATAAATATTTGCGTTGCTTCCCCTCTAAGCTTCCACCACTTCGTTCTCGCAATCTTGGCCCGTTTGTCCTGGTGGACATGTACCCGAAAGCGGAAGTCCGCCACCACAAGCTTGTGTTGAGGGACAACACTCTCCAGGTAACACCTTACAATCAAAACAAGCACGTCTATCATTCCTCCTTGCAAGGATAAAGTCGATCTGGTTCGAGTGTTGTCCACTACGAAAGGTCACTAAATGGGATTCCCTCTTCCTAAAGAGGGTGTTCGCTATCAACAAATCGTAGGCCAACGCGAAGCTCAAAACATCCTCCCCCTCTTGATTCCTACTACCATACCCGAACCCCCCGTGCACTTGTTCGAAACCTACATTAGTCACACCCACATGGCCGTTGAGGTCTCCTCCTATGAAGAGTTTCTCGCTGATCGGCACGGTACTAACCATACTATCTAGATCTTCTCAAAACTGCCTCTTGGTGCTCTCGCTAAGACCTACCTGAGGGGCATAGGCACTTATCACATTCAGAGCCGAATCTCCAACTACCAGCCGGACCAGAGCAAATTTGGATGCTTAAATTAGTAAGATAATAAATTCAACACTTTCTTGAATGGATTGAGCTTATGTTGGACATTTCAGCTTAAATAATGGCATAAGACTGGTGGAGTTATAAATAATCATTTCATGATAATAAATTCTTATTCCATGATTGAGGTAAACTCTTACTTAATGATGGAGCTTACGCTTGACAGGCTGACAAGGCTTCAAGTAATTATATTGGCATTTTCAAGCTTTCCAACATAAGCGGGAAGAAACGGGAACCTGTACCATCTTCAGCCATTGATGGTGACGCTGATGTGGATAGTGAGAGCAGCAGCGATGAAGAAGATGAAGAAACTAATGAGGATACAAAGCCCATCCTACATGTATGTTCTTTTTAAATCAAGATAGTAACTCTAGGCTTTGCTACAAAAAAAAAACAAGTATCCAGCATTCTACGTTTATATGTAGCTCACTAGCTTGTGATTTGTTCTGTTGCTATATTTGAATGTACCAGCTAAAAAAGGTGGCTCATGCGGGGTGTGTAAATCGGATACGATCAATGACTCAAAAACCACATATATGTGCTACGTGGGGAGCTACTGATCATGTTCAGGTAATTCAGTTCATACCTCACATCCCTTTTCATCTGCCGTGACCGTTGCCTTCCTAAACCTGTACAGCAATTTTCTTCTATATTTGCCTAGTAACAGATTGGATACTATATGCGTTATATTTCATTTTGAAAACATATGTCCAGAAACAGAGCGCACCATGCTGGCTAGTTCTTTGTGAATTGCTAAATCGTTCCTGGTTGATAAATATGCAGGTGTGGGACTTGAGCTCCGTCCTTAATTCTTTAGCAGAGTCAGCGACACCTTCACCCAAAGAAGATGACATAATCCACAGACAGACACCTGTGAAAGTATTTAGTGGCCATAAAGCTGAGGGATATGCAATTGATTGGAGTCCACTTGTTACCGGAAGGCTTGTTTCTGGTGTGTATATGATCTTGCACATTTCACAATATTTGTCATCTACTGTGATGTTTAAAATGTTTCCATAGTTGAGAACTTAATGCGTCATGTCTTCCCCTCTATTCCATGCTCATAAATCATTGGTACCATTTAATTTGGCGTGTACACATTTTCATGGATTAAATTAATTCATTTTCTATGCAGGTGACTGCAATAAGAGCATTCACCTGTGGGAGCCAACTCCATCTAGCTGGAACGTAGATGCGAATCCATTTCTTGGACACTCAGCCAGTGTTGAAGATTTACAGGCATGTCTGAATGCTGTATCATATATCTATTCACATGTTTCTTTGAATGTGATTGTCTGAACTATTACATTTATGTCTTTGCAGTGGAGTCCCACAGAAGCCGACATATTTGCCTCTTGTTCCATCGATGGAACGATATCAATATGGGATATACGTACAGGGAAGGAACCTTGTATATCTGTCAAGGCTCATAAAGCTCATGTGAATGTTATCTCATGGAATAGGTATATCAAGTCGAAAAATCTATTGATTTTGTGAGTACTATAACTTACTGGTGCATAATGTTTTACTCACGTTTTGACTTGCAAGTCAGGCTTGCTAGCCGCATGATAGCCTCAGGGTGTGATAATGGCAGTTTCTCAGTTCGCGATCTTAGATTTCTTCAGGTATTTTCCTTCTTGATAAGCCACAACTTTTTGTGCTTGTGGGTGTCAGATGTAGCCAACTCAATGTCATTTTTTTTGTTTCTATAATTTGTTTTAAGTTGGGCTTCTGTTTGCCTCTGTGTAATATGCGGTAACAAAATTCCACATGACTTGGTGTTCTGAAGATATTAGAAAGTTTTTAAAGGGACTCATTGATAAAGAAAAATAGATGAGCTATGCTTTTGCCACAAGATTTTCTTTTAGTTAGGTATCCTACACTAAATATGTTCTATTACTGCTAGTATGTGTATGCCACTGTGCGCAAATTGGTGCAGCTGACTAACTACCATGGTTGTACCATATTGCCCAATTTATCTTCTGCTGATAGTAATTTTGGTTTCATACCTTTTCAAGTATTGCTTAATAGTTGTGAATCTTTTTCCCCTGTCCCCTTTTATCGTACTGGTAGGACTCGTTGGTTGCACATTTTGAGTACCACAAGAAAGCAATTACATCAATCGAGTGGAGTCCACATGAAGCTTCATCATTAGCTGTAACTTCTGAAGATCATCAACTATCGTAACTTTCCATCCTTTCCTTATCATTCATGTTTTAGATGCACAAGATTACTTGATTTTTTTGCCTAGTATTTGCTGACACGTCTCCTGAATTGTTTGGGTTTAGAATTTGGGACCTTTCATTGGAAAGAGATGCATAAGAGGAGGCTGAGTTCAGAGCGAAGATGAAAGAGCAGGCAAATGCACCAGAAGATTTGCCCCCACAACTTCTATTTGTTCATCAGGTAGTACAATTAAATTATCCTCTCATTTTATTATGATGGCGTTGAACGTTACTTACTTTTGGCTCCCATCTTTTCTGGGCATATGATTTGTCTTGTTCGTTTTTTTTACATGTGCAAAGGCGAATTTATGATGACATCTGTTTGTATGAGTAGGGCCAGAGAGATTTGAAAGAACTGCACTGGCATCCACAGATACCCTCGATGATCATATCAACGGCAATTGATGGCTTCAATGTCTTGATGCCTAGCAACATTGATACAACCATTCCTGGCAACACTGATACAACCATGTCATCTTCTGAGCCATAGGCGCTTTTGGTAGCAATTTTGCATCTAGGTTTACACTTGCAGTAGTGTAGTGTGTATATTGTGTCCCAGTTTAGCTTGAGTGCAATGTTGACGTGTTCGGGCATGATGAGAAATTTTGATTGTCTGAGATTCTATGCTATATATAGATGATATAAGATATAATAGGCACATGCTTTTGATAGTACTATCTTGGATGGCAGTCCTCTCCTCTGTCGAATGCCCAATGTTTCTTCCCCTGATAATTCAGGTGGATGCTGGCCCAGCATATATCACCTGATATTGTGGTGTGCTTCAAGCTAGCAGCTTAGGTGGTGTTGGTGTTGAGACTAGAAGGGCAAATTTGATGGTAGTAATGCTGCATGGTTAGATTTGGTTGATGCTATTCCGTAGCAATGTTTGTGAAAGTAAGAATCAGAATTGCTGCAGTTGTAGCAGAGTATGTGTGGGCTGTGGTTTTGGCTCAGGCAACTGAAGGACGACAACAGCTTTTGTGTAAACTGAAGGACGGCAGGCAATGGGCTTGACTGGTCGGCGGTCTGGTGTCGACTTTGTTCGTTTTGGAAAATTTGGCAGGCGTCCATTTGTAAATGCTGCTGAGTATGTGCTCATTTTGTAGAATAGAAAATTAAATGTCAGGTAGGCACATATTCTTTCTATTAAATAATGAATAGCATAAGAGAGGGATTGAAAACAGGCGAAAGAATAGCTTGGTCTGCGGTTGAAAAAAAAACTTTGCTCGAAAAGAAAGGTTGAGACTTGAGAACATTTGTTATCTTGTGAGATTTTCCATAAAGTTGCGCGTATCTGTGACAAGCAGTAAAATAAGCACTTTCTTTGGTCAGTTTGCATAAAGAAGCGTTGCTCAGTTATATGGGGAAAAAAAGAACTCCTATGTTTTACTATGCCAAGAAGAAAGGAATACAAACTGTCTTTGGCAAAAAATAAATAAATAAGGGCAGACCCAGTGTCGGAGGCTCCCACATGAGTAGAGTCTGGAGAAGGGATAAACCGAAGGAAACCTTTCCCCCGCAAAATCTGCAGAGAGGTTGCTTCGAATCCACGGCAACTCTCACCATTGCACTAGGCCTGCCTTTCGCAATAAATAAATAAATAAATAAATAAATAAATAAATAAATAAATAAATAAATAAATAAATAAAATAAAAATAAAAACGCTTTATGTTTTTGTGTGCATTAACAGAAGAATACTTATGTTTTTTCAAAAAAATACTTGTCTTTTCGTATAATTCTGGGATGCAACTTTAACCACTACTTTGCAGTAAAATGCATTTATGGTGTTATTAAGTTTCCAAACTAAACGTTTTATAGAAGTTATACATATTAATACACTTAAAAAATTATAAAATACTTTCTTTATTCTAAATTATAAAGACATTTAGGTTTTTTCTAGATACATTGTTCTTATTGTGTATCTAGGCATAGTATATATATCTAAATACATAACAAATAGCAAAAAGGTATGTATCAAGAAAATACTTATGTTTTATTAGAACAAATTTATAATTTGGAATGGAAGGAGTACCATTTAAATGCGTTAGACAACAAATTTATTGTGTACATACAGTTTAGTGTTGCATATCATGGTTCGTAGGTTCGTTAGATCGGGTACGAATTTGTTGTAGGAAGTAGTCAAAAGTGATTCACAGTATATGTATAAGGCCTAATACAACTACTACCGCAAGTACGAGAGAGAGGAAAAAGGAAAACGGTGGAGATCGCAAACCATCAGTAGGAGCAGGAGTAGCCGATCCGGAGGAGGCGCCGGTGTTGGGGTCGTTCGCCGGCGCCATGGGTTCGGTGGTGATGTAGATGGCCGGTGCAGTGGCGTCGGCTGGCGTTGCCGGCGTCGGTGGCGCTTCCCATCGCTGGCAGCGCCCTTTCTCTAGATCGGGATTAGGGTTAGGAATGTTGGTGGGGAACTGGCTGCGCGGTGAACCTCATTCCTCGAGCCCCGGCCCCCAACTCCTATTTATAGCGCTGTGCGACGGGGGCCCACCAACCATATTGGGTTGGGCGCCCCCGATCAGGGCGCGAGAACAAGGCCTAAAAGGCCGTTGGGCCTAATGGAGGGAGATCACTTCTAACATTCTCCCCCTTGATCTCTCATCACTTTCTTTGTTCTTTAATTTCATACTCAATCTTTCGATTCATATTTTTCTTGTTTCTATCCTATTCCATTGCAGATTAGTGCATTGAACTGTTTCATCGTCACAGCAATTAGTGCCGTTAGACTAACAGCCACAACACATTTCTCTGTTTGGAATGAAGTTTCTTCTGGGCCCTTCGTATGTTCGGGAATCATAGGCTTTCCCTTAAACCCATGCCGGCTACGTGTTCTCTGAACACGTTGGGTGGTAAGCCCTTTGTGAGCGGATCCACGAGCATTTTTTCTGTACTTATATGCTCAAGATTTATAATATGATCCCGAACTTTATCTTTTACAACATAGTACTTTATGTCAATGTGTTTGGCAGCACCACTTGACCTATTGTTGTAAGCATACTGTACCGCTGGGTTGTTATCACAATACAACCTCAGTGGTTCATTGATATTATCAATCACTTTTAATCTGGGTATGAATTTCTTTAGCCAATTCACCTGCCCCGTTGCCTCATAGCATGCTACAAACTCGGCATACATTGTCGAGGATGTAGTTACGGTTTGCTTGTAGCTTTTCCACGATATAGCCCCTCCTGCGAGAGTAAATATATATCCTGACGTGGATTTTCTTTCTTCTCCCGCATAATCGGAATCTGAATACCCCTCTATCTGCAGGGATTCAGATCTTCTATATATTAGCATGAGGCCTTTCGTACCCTGCAAATAACGCAGGACTTTCTTCACCAATTTCCAATGTTCTATTCCTGGATTCTTTTGATATCTGCCAAGTAACTCGGTAACAAAAGCTAAGTCAAGGCGTGTACACACTTGAGCATATTGTAAACTTCCAACTGCTGAAGCATACGGTACCGCTTTCATTCGATTAATCTCATATTCGTTCTTGGGACATTGATGTTCCCCAAATCTATCGCCCTTGACTATAGGAGCAGGTGAAGGACTGCACGCATGCATACTAAATTTCTTCAGAACCTTTTCTATGTATGCCTTTTGCGATAATCCTAGAACCCCTTTCTTCTATCTCGGTGAATCTCTATTCCCAAAACGAACGAGGCCTCACCGAGATCTTTCATATCGAAGTTTGAGGACAAGAATTTCTTCGTTTCCATTAGTAGATTGACATCACTGCTAGCAAGCAGAATATCATCCACATACAAAATCAGAAATATATACTTTCCATTCTTGAATTTTGCGTAAACGCAATTGTCCTCAACATTTTCCTTAAACCCAAAACCTTTTATTGTTCTATCAAATTTCAAATACCACTGTCTTGAGGCTTGCTTCAATCCGTAGATTGATTTCTTTAGGCGGCATCCCATATTTTCTGTTCCTTTTATAACAAAACCTTTCGGTTGTGCCATATAAACATTTTCTTCCAAATCCCCATTAAGGAACGCCGTCCTTACATCTATTTGATGTAATTCCAAATCATAGTGGGCTACAAGTGCCATTATAATTCTGAAGGAATCTTTACATGAGACTGGAGAAAACGTCTCATTGTAATCAATCTCTTCTCTTTGCGTAAAGCCTTTCGCCACAAGTCGCGCTTTAAATCTTTCTATATTCCCTTGGGAGTCATATTTTGTTTTGTAGATCTATTTACAACCTACTGTTTTGGCTCCTTTAGGAATAATTTCCAAGTCCCAAACTTTGTTGGTACTCATTGATTTCATTTCATCTTCCATGGCCTTAAGCCACTTTGATGAGTGATCGCTTCTCATGGCTTCTTCAAATGAGGTGGGATCATCCCCCATCTGAAATTCTTCTGTTTCATAAACTTCATAGTCATTAAAAATAGCTGACCTTCTTGTTCTTTGAGACCTTCTAGGGGCCTCTAACACTTGTTCCTCATTGGGCTGTAGCTGTTCTTCCTCATGTGCGACATTTGGTTCTATAGGTTCCTCAAGGACAGGCTCCTCAAGGACAGATTCCTCATGTTCATTCATTGTCGCCACGGGAGAACTTGCAACAGGTGTTGGCACTATAGTGTCTTGCACTGTCGGCGCAACAGCAACATGTAGCGTAAAGAATGGTTCTTCAACCATCGAAGTGGGTACATGTACCCGCTTCTCCTGTAGGCTTATTTCTCGTGCTACCATGCTCCCCCTGATCATGTTATCCTCCAAGAACACAGTGTGTCTTGTTTCTACAATCTTCGTATGTCTGTCAGGACAATAGAAGCGATATCCTTTCGATCTTTCTAGATAGCCAATAAAATGGCAGCTGACTGTCTTGGAGTCTAACTTTCCTATGTTTGGGTTAAACACTTTTGCCTCAGCCGAATAGCCCCACACACGCAAATG
This sequence comes from Saccharum hybrid cultivar R570, assembly GCA_038087645.1. Classification (NCBI taxonomy): domain Eukaryota; kingdom Viridiplantae; phylum Streptophyta; class Magnoliopsida; order Poales; family Poaceae; genus Saccharum; species Saccharum hybrid cultivar. The sequence continues at coordinate 4,174,868 of JAQSUU010000731.1, read as the reverse complement.
GTTAAGTGAGGGTTCCCTTCCTGTCCATAATTCATACGGTGTTTTAGGCACCGATTTGCTAGGTACTCGATTAAGTATGTGAATGGCGGTTTTCAGTGCCTCCATCCATAAACTAATCGGTAATGTGGAGTAACTTATCATGCTTCTTACCATATCCATTAAGGTACGGTTGCGTCTTTCAGCCACTCCATTCTGCTGAGGCTCCCCCGGTGTGGAGTACTGAGCGACTATGCCATTTTCCTTTAGAAACTTTGCAAACGGTCCAGGAATTTGGCCATATGGGGTATGTCGCCCATAGTACTCTCCACCTCGGTCTAATCGTACTATCTTTATTTTTTTTTCATGCTGATTTTCAACCTCAGCTTTAAATATTTTAAATTTATCCAATGCTTACGATCTTTTTTTAATTGGATAAATATAGCCATAACGAGAGTAGTCGTCTGTGAATGTTATAAACGAATCATAACCATCCACACTTTTCACAGGAAATGGACCACATATATCAGTGTGGATTATTTCTAAAGTTCCTGCGCTTCGTTTGGCATTTTTCTTAATTTTCTTGACATACTTTCCTTTGATGCAATCAACACATTGTTCTAAATCTGAAAATTCTAAGTGCGGAAGAATTGATTCTTTAATCAGCCGTTCTATTCTCCCCCTCGAAATATGGCCTAAGCGACAATGCCATAATTTCGAAGAGGCGTCATCAATTCGCTTCCGCTTCTTAGTTACATTCGCAGATTGAGAATCATTCATATTCTCATCGCATACATTGTTCGTATTCTCATCAAAAGATAATAAATAAAGCTTGTCTTGTCGGAAGGCAAGACCAACACATTCATTATCAACAAGTATTTTACATTTGCCATTACCAAAATGACAATCAATTCCATCATCATCAAGTTTCGAAACACTTATTAAATTTCTACGCAAAGAGGGAACATAAAGTACTTCTTTAAGTCTAAGTACAAAGCCATTATTCAATTCTAAAGATAAATCTCCAATAGCTTCAACATTGGCTTGCACTCTATTTGCAACTTTAATCGTTCTTTCTTCTCTTTGCAAGGTTCTCGTCCCACTTAACCCCTGTAAAGAATTTGCAACATGAGTAGTTGCTCCTGAATCAACCCACCAAGTGGATTTAGCATAACATAAATACAGGGATTCATCTACAAATGTAATAAATTCATCACCTCTCTTTAGCAGAGATTTCAGGAAGTCTAGACAGTCTCTCTTGTAGTGTCCCTTCTTGAAGCAGTGCTTGCATTGATCTTTCTCAGCTCCACCATATGAGTTGTTCTGCTGATTTTCAGATTCCTGAGGTTTTTTTCCTTGTGAATTTGAGGAAGAGGCCTTATCCCACTTGGGTTTTTCTTGTGGTTTAAAATTCTTGTCATTAAAGTTCTTTTTTTTTTGTTATCCTTCACAAAATGAGCGGATTCACCCTGTGAGGACTTAATCCTCTTCTCTTCTTGAGTACACATTGAAATAAGTCTTTCTATGCCCCATCTTTCAGGCTGCATATCGTAGTTCACAATGAAAGTATCATATTCTTTTGGCAGGGAAGCAAAAATCAAATGAATCAGGAAATCATCTCCCTTCAAATTCATCTCTTTTAGCTTAGATGCCGTAGTGTTCATCTTCAAAATGTGCTCTCTTATGCTACCACCTGTGTATTTCTCATTCACAAGCTTCTTTATCGGTGAACTTGCTGTGGCCTTGGTAGACCCAGTAAACTGACTCTTGATTTTATCAAGATATTCTTTGGCAGTAGCACATTCAGGGATTGAGCCCCTTATCTGTTCTTCTATGGTGGCCTTGGCTACCAACAGGCACTTGCGGTTGGAGAGAGTCCATTGCCTATGTTCAAGATCATATTTCAATCTTATCTCAGCATGATCACGCTTTCTAGTAGCGAAATCAGCGTTAGATTCATTTTCATCTCTCACCGGGTCCTCTGGTTCAATGGGACACGGTGAGATGATGGCAAAATCGACCTCTCCCAATGCAAGTTTCAGTTCATATTTCTCCCGCCACACACGGTAATTGCTCCCGTTGAGTGTCGGGATGTTCGCGATGTTCACAGTACATTTGCCTCCTGAAACCATATCAGAGTAAGTGAGAAATATTTATACATAAAATCATATGCTTTAACTCAACGTTGGTCAAATTAAAACATATAATTCATCCATGCAATAATTTTACATCACCGTTGGGCAGAAATAAAATTAATACACAATTTTCATGAATCAAAATTATAATATTGTTATTAACAACGTTGGTCAGAAAATAACAATACTACAATTCATCTTCAATAATTATTCATTTTTTTTCAAAACCAAATTCTCCCGTTGGTTCGAATTTGATAATGAAAATAATTATATCAAGTACACAGCGGAAACAATAATAAAATTCTCATAATGTTGTTTTCCAGAAGCACTAAAAAAATTTCATTTTTTTCTGAGCAAAATGTCGTTGGACAAAATTGCACGGAAAATTCTTATTCAAATTCTATTCAAATTCATTCAAATATTCATCAAATTCATATAAATATTGCTTCTGAAAAAAACAAAATTCATTTCCTTTATCAATTTGGCCCGAAAGCCCAACTCGCGGACGTGGCCCATGGCCATTCCCGCGCGGTCCAGCAGGCCCAGCCAGCCCGGCCAGGTTGCAGCGCGCGGCCTGGTCAGCAAGCATGCGCCGCGCTCGGCCCGGCTCGGCCGAAAACGGCCCGTGGCCGGAGCAGACACCGCGCCCAGGCCGCAACCTGGGCCTGGGCCAGGAATCCTGCCCGATGCGCGCGCGCGCCTGGGCTTTATTCGGCCCAGTGTGCCGGCGGGTGATCTGAGCCGTTCATCATCATCTGACGGCCACGAGCGAAAATTGTAGGATCAAAACCCCTGAAGTCGTCAGTAGCCCTAACCCTAACTCATTTCAGTTCGTTCTCCTTCTCTCAGCTGCAGCCGCACGAGCGTCGGTGGCGGCCGCCGGCTAGGAGCGGGCTCGCCGGAGCAGCAGGGGTTTCTTTCTTCGTTTCTTCTTGTTTTTCCTTTCCTCAACCTTTTCTTCCCCTTCTTGCTCTCGGTGGAGGCTCCATTCACGGCGGGTTGCGGGCAACCATGGCGCCGCTGTTGGACCCCTCGCCGGCGTGCGAGCTCGCCCTAGGCTGAGCTCGCCACCGTCGAGCGGCCTCGCGAGCGGTGCCCGAGCCAAGGCCCCACGCGCGGCGTGGCTGCGACCCCCCACCGCGACCCGTTTTCTTCGGTTTCTTCCCCGCGAGCAGTCGCGCACACGGCGAGTTTTCCCCCCCGCGAGCTGTGTTGCCGTGGTGATTTCTTTGGCCGTGCGCAGCCACGCCGGCCACACGGTTGGGTTTGTGGTTTCGTTTAGGGTTAGGGTTTCGTTCTCAGTTGTGTTGTTCTTCCCGATCTAAATCGGTTTACCCGATCTAGGTTTTCCTCATTAAACCGTGGCTCCGGTACCATTGTTGCATATCATGGTTCGTAGGTTCGTTAGATCGGGTACGAATTCGTTGTAGGAAGTAGTCAAAAGTGATTCACAGTATATGTATAAGGCCTAATACAACTACTACCGCAAGTACGAGAGAGAGGAAAAAGGAAAACGGTGGAGATCGCAAACCATCAGTAGGAGCAGGAGTAGCCGATCCGGAGGAGGCGCCGGTGTTGGGGTCGTTCGCCGGCGCCATGGGTTCGGTGGTGATGTAGATGGCCGGTGCAGTGGCGTCGGCTGGCGTTGCCGGCGTCGGTGGCGCTTCCCGTCGCTGGCAGCGCCCCTTCTCTAGATCGGGATTAGGGTTAGGAATGTTGGTGGGGAACTGACTGCGCGGTGAACCTCATTCCTCGAGCCCTGGCCCACACCTCCTATTTATAGCGCTGTGCGACGGGGGCCCACCAACCATATTGGGTTGGGCGCCTCCGATCAGGGCGCGAGAACAAGGTCCAAAAGGCCGTTGGGCCTAATAGAGGGAGATCACTTCTAACATTTAGAACTCAGACTAGAAATACTTATGTTTTATTAGAACATCATAAAAGCGCTAATGTTTCTGAACTCATATAGTTACCCAGTTCCAAAAGGTTTTTCTCGGTAATAAAATAAAACACAAAAAAAAATTGTTATTTGTGAGCAGGTATATAATTCGCCCAGACTCCTTATTTTAGCCAACGCAAGAGCGCGAACTCCAGAGCAACAGAGAGGGGAATTTCACCTTGGCCCTTCCTCGATCAACACAAATTTGCCTCCGTCGTCTGTGAATCTGTGATTGAGGACGAACAATGCGTCGTCCATCGATCATGAGGCGTCTCCAACGGAACTAAAGAGACCGATCGATCGATCAGCGGTGTATTGAAGAATAATCGAGAGCGAGGCGGGAGGGAGCGAGGATGGAGGAGGTGGAGCAGACGCTGACCAAGAAACAGATAGAGGAGTTCCGGGAGGCGTTCAGTCTCTTCGACAAAGATGGCGACGGTACGGCCGACCGGCCGGCCATTTCCTCTTCTTCTAATCTCTGCGTCGCATTGTTCGTTCTTGCTCGCATCGCATCGCAATGCATTGCGTTCTTGGTCGATGCACTGCAATTGCAACAGCATTTGACAATGGATGGATGCAGGGACGATCACGACCAAGGAGCTGGGCACGGTGATGCGGTCGCTAGGGCAGAGCCCGACGGAGGAGGAGCTGCAGGGGATGGTGGACGAGGTGGACGCGGACGGCAGCGGCGCCATCGACTTCCAGGAGTTCCTCACCCTGCTGGCGCGCCAGATGCGGGAGGCCAACGGCGCCGACGAGGACGAGCTCCGGGAGGCCTTCCGCGTCTTCGACCAGGACCAGAACGGCTTCATCTCCCGCGACGAGCTCCGCCACGTCCTCCAGAACCTCGGCGAGAAACTCTCCGACGAGGAGCTCGCCGAGATGCTCCGCGAGGCCGATGCCGATGGCGATGGCCAGATCAACTACACCGAGTTCGCCAAGGTCATGCTCGCCAAGTGAGTCGTCCGTCATCCACTCATCCTGATCAAAAAGAAGAAAAAGATCCCCCTTTTTTTCCCCTCTGCATCAGAACTGTTTGTACCTGGAGTCTGAAATGTAACGTTGGGTTCTTGTGCAGACGAAGGAACCAGGAGCTGGAAGACCATGGGAGCGAATCATCTCACTCCAAGAGACTCTGCCCCTCCTGTACAATCCTCTGAAACTCAACTCACTCTGCCACCTTTAGTTTCTAGCTGTCAGGAGAAACAAATGTAACTAACAGCAAGCAAAGCAAGAATCTGCATGATTCGCAGTGTAAATGGAAAAAAAACTAGTGAAATGATGGCCGAATACCAATATGAGTTCCCAATTCAATAATCCATTTTTTTTCTTGAAAATGCAAGGCAGATTAAGCCCTTCTGTTCAGTGCTGAGAACTGGGGCAAGATGGCAAGAACATTCTGGGCTTCATTTCGCAGATACTGATCATAGTGTTTCCACATGACTCGTAGGCATATACGGATATACAAAACTCACATACTCAAAACCTACTGAATGAACTTCCCTTCAACTACAGCAAGCAATTGAATCTCTCAAAATGCAGCATTTACAACAATGGCGGAGTACCAGCACCGTTTCCCGGTCATCCACCATTACATGCAGAATGCAGTGCACAGTACAGACTACGGAATCAGAATCTGCTTGGAAGGATGGTACACAAAATAGTTTGCCATTCTTCCTCTCCGAGGTTCTGCTAAGCAGCATATTGCGTTTGAAGATCGTCGGATTTCCAGACGACGTCCTTTAAGGTCTTGGAAAGGTTCTTGTAGAACTGCAGAGAATTACAGCTTACACATTTAAGTACATACTGTTCAAACAAAAGAAATAGACATGCTTACACCTTTAAGGATCATATGTAATAGACATGCTTAACTCCAGTAGGCTAGGTTCTGGTTGCAGTCATGTTTGGGGGCGTCTCGCCGCCATCATGCTCCTTGTAATGGTTTTAAAAATTGCTTCCCTCTTAATGAAAAACGGATGAAAACCCGCTCGCGAAAATAACATTTAAGTACATACTGTTCAAACAAAAGATGCTAAAGAACAAACAACAAGGTTTTTAATTTTGGTATTGCAAAAATTTTGGCCACCACCGAAATTTCCGAATTTCGTGAATTTCGGCCGAAATTTTGAACCCTGACAAACAAACTATGAATTCAAACTACTGGTGACTGGGCAAGCAGATGGATAGGGATTAATCAGCTTGTTCAGCTTCTGAACTGTAGTACATGAATACATATGTTTCTTTATTGGCATGATCTTTGCATGACTCATAGTTACCTTATGAAATTCCAGAGTGTCACCCTTTGCTTTTCGGACTTCTACCATGTGAAGAGAGGGTGCAACTTGCAGTATCTGAATCAATATGAATAATAAATGTTAGGCAGAAGAAGTTTACAAAAAAGAAGATTGCAGTTAAGGAAAACAATTAAGCTTTACCTCAGTAGCAACATTGAGGTTTCCCTTCCTCCCTGCCTTTACCTTTTCGAGCCTCAACTGATCACACAATTCACACAATGAAAAAGAGAACTTTTAGCATGCAGAAAGATATATTCAAAGTTTGTATTCGTTTCGAGAAGTCATGCCCTCAAGAAAATATTCAAATAATAAGTTATCAGAGTTACATGTAGGTACCTTGTAATTTTTCTTCTGAACATCAAATCCTAGAGGTTTTGCAGCTTCCTCAATCTTGCGGACAATTTCTTTGGGTGGACATTTTGATGTAAACCTTGTTTCTCTTTTGAACTCCTGCAGATACAGTGACTAAAAATTAGAGTAGAGACTACATAATAGTAAGGTTGTAAAATCATGATGACCATGATGGGAAATCCTAAACTGAGAAAAAAATTGTAAGTACTGTTGGAACTAACAGTCTGACCACATAGGCATATAGAACTAGAATTAGCTTGCAACATCCTTTTGTAATTGTGTAATTGGTTTCTACTGGCATAATTCAAAAGAAACCAAGTGCACAGCACACAGCAGACAATGCCCTTAGAAAATCATGATGATTTAAGCTATCGCATGTTGCAATTTAGAAGTTCTAGGTTACTACAGAGCACTCAGGAACATCTCCTTTACCTGCTCTGAGTCGAATAAGTTTCCAAGGTTTAGACCTGCTGACATTGAAATCAGTTCAAATGCGTTCAGAGCTACTGGTTCTTCTTCTTTCTTTTCTGTCACATGGTGCTCCTGAATGATGGCAAATAACAATAGTAAAACTAGTTAGTAAGTAAAATTTGTGACATTATGCATGAGAAGAAAAAAATGCACCATTTACTCACTTCTGAATCATTGAAGACAGCATCCACATCATCCAATGTGGTGTCATATTGTTCATCAAACTCTGGGCGCTTGTAGCCCTTTTTGAACCACTCGTCCTCTAATATTTCTGGGATTGTTATTCTCTTCCATGGTTTACCAAAATGTGAGTCTAATCCAATGGAGTAAGATAAAATTATGGAGGCTCATTCATTTTAAAACCAGACTCAGGCTCAGCACATTCTCAACCCATACTCGACTGGAAGTTGCAAATATGCAATTTTTTACTGGCACAAAGGGTTTCATTTTGAGATATGTGCATTGCCAAATTGCCTATACTTTTTCTCTAATAGAAAACTGACGTGTTTTTCCTTCAACTGCATCTAACAGCGGCTGCATACTCATAAGTGAATTAGGAACTTCTAAAATTTGTGTTGATTTGAGTTACATTACAAATGCTGGATCGATGGAAATACCAATTAATTAAAGGATATTGGCAGCATCAGGTGATTTATGAGCCTACTGTGGGATACATTATATGGTGAATGCAGATCTGTTCTATTCCATTATCTTAGGATTGCTTCAATAGTATTTTTATTTTCAAGCAGCTTTTGTGCTCTGGCATACCGTCATTGGATTTGGATCAAGTATTCTTGTTAACAACCTCTTGGCAGGAAAAGATGTCCACGGTGGAAATGTAAATTCTGCATTTGATATCTGCCAGGAAAAGAAGGGTAAAGTCAAATAAGCATGAATAAGCAAGACTGCACCAGTGACCTAAAAGCCATGAAATTCTCACTTTCTTATACAAAGTCATGAGATTAGAGTCCTCAAATGGCAAATACCCTGCTAGCAGAACAAACAGGATAACTCCACATGACCACAGATCAGCCATTGCACCGTCATAGCCTTGATCTTCAAGGACCTATAACAAAGTTGATATAAATATTTAAATGATTGTATTCCTAACAAACAGTAATTTCCATAATATGCATTGTTGGTTCATTTTATATACTTTTCTGGCATTACCTCCGGTGCAACATAGTTTGGAGTCCCACAAGTCGTGTGCAGCAGTCCATCATCCTGAACAAGGTAAAAGAGGCAAAAAAAAAAGCTTAAAAATATGTTGATGGGTCTGAAGATTTTCTAGCTTGAAGGTCTATGGTTATTTGTTGAGCAAAATGTGTGAATTTTTACCCTGTAATTACTCAAGTACTCATTGGTAACTTGGAGGCATACAAGTAAGAAGTCATTACCTTGATCTGCTGAGATAGCGCACTCAGCCCAAAGTCAGAGACCTTCAGGTTTCCATATGAATCAAGCAGTAAATTTTCAGGCTGCAAGTATCATAGTTTAGATTCTGAAATAGAGTTCTCAATTGCAGAAACACACACACACACACACACAGACAGAAATTGAGCTCACTTTTAGATCCCGGTGGTACACACCCCTGCTATGACAATAATCAACTGCATTGATTAATTGTTGGAAGTACCTCCTTGCCTCATCTTCCCTCATTCGACCATGGTTAACCTTTACAATGAGGAATACAGACAATTAGTGAAAATCTGTCGGTGATACATTGAACTCTGTGGACACGGAAACAGTAAGGCGGTGGTGGGTATAGCATAAACTACAAAAACTGTAATGGGAAATGTGCATATCACTTACAATTGCGTCAAAGAGCTCGCCACCAGTAGCAAATTCTAACACAATGTAGATCTTTGTTTTACTTCCCATCACCTATAGATTAATGAAAACATTGATTTGTGAAAAAGATAAGCGACTGCCTGCAGCCTGCTCCTAGTGAAAAGAAAATATGCATGCTAAGTGATAATGCTAGGAAATATAATGACTTGGTTCTCTTCTGATGAACTACTTTGTAAGATCACCAAGAAAGTTACCTCGTATATGCGGACAACATTAGGGTGCTTGATCAACTTCATCGTCGAGATTTCCCGCTTAATCTGCATTCAATCAAGCATGTAAACATTTCACCAACAAGGAACTGCTAATTCAATGCTGAATAAAGTTGGTAAGCCCATAGTAGACTAGTCAAAAGCAGAGACACTACGCGGGGGGGGGGGGGGGTGCTGTGACTTAGACAGACCCCACAATCAACGAGATATGAAACACCACCAAACTTTAGAAAAGAAAAACACAGCAATAATTCAAAGTACGTGATTGAAAGCGACCTCACCTGCTCAACCATCTTGTGCTTGAGTACCTTCTCCTTATCTAGGATCTTGATGGCTACGGCCTCGCTGGTCACCGTGTCCCTCGCGAACCTGACCTTTGCGAATGTGCCCTCGCCTATGGTGCGGCCGAGCTCATACTTGCCCACACGTCTCTTCACCTTGGTTGTACTCATTCCCTGCCTTCTCACCCCCTTTGGAACGGAATGGAATGAATGTCAGGAGTCTTCTCCGCTCGGTCCTGTGGTTTCACTGTCCTGCGTGGAAAAAATTTCACCCAGGTTGTTACAGGGATTACTGTACAGCTGACGGTGAAAAGGATGGCAGCAGGATAGAGACGAGTTGAATCAGGATGCGTGCGTGATGCATTCAGCATGCTGCATGTCGTCTAGCTACTCTTTGATGAAAGCACGGAAGGACAATGATACGCAGTAGTAAATTGTTATGTTGGCCTGCAGAACTAGAATAGAAGGTGCCCAATTTGAAAGAAAATCCACGACAGTCGACAGGTGAACAGCCGTCGGTTCAGCTTGTTTGTTATTCCTCTCCGGCTCTCCCACTCCCCACAGGAAGCAAGCAAGTCATCAGGAAATTGGTGAACAATTCAATATTTCAATTCATGCATGGGGCTGCTAAGTACCTAGACAAGATCTCACGAAATCCTAAGGGGGTGTTTGGTTGGAGGAGTTAAAGTTTAACAAACACTGTAGCACTTTCGTCTTATTTGACAAAAAGTTTTCAATCTTGGACTAATTAGGCTTAATAGATTTGTCTTGTAAATTACTCCTAATCTGTGTCGACATGCATGCAATTAGTCTATATTTAGTACTCCATGCATTTGAGAGAACATTGATGTGATGGGAGTTAAACTTTAACCCATTGAAACCAAACAAGCCCTAAGTCTGTTTTCTTCCCTTCTCTCTCGCTCACTGGAATAATCTAATCAATTGGGAGTCAAAGAGAAGTTAGGGGGTGTTTGGTTGGGGTGTTAAAGTTTAACCAACACCGTAGCACTTTCGTCTTATTTGATAAAAAATTTTCAATTTTGGACTAATTAGGCTTAATAGATTCGTCTAGTAAATTACTTCTAATCTGTACCGACATGCATGTAATTAGTCTATATTTAATACTCCATGCATTTGAGGAAACATTAATGTGATGGGAGTTAAACTTTAACCTCAGGTAACCAAACAGGGCCTTAGACCATACTTTGCCTTTGGCTTTGCCTCCTTGGATCTGGACAGAATATTTGAGTATGTGGCAATATCCCAATATAATCGGACAGGATGGGAACCGCAGAGAATAATCAAGCTAGGGGCACTCCATTGAATTGAATATTCAATCAGTCGTCCACAAAGGGTAAGATAGCAGGCGAGGGGCATATTCATATCCATATATTCCCATTCCTACTCCATCCGTACGAATTGGGCAACAACTATCCGAGAAACATGGTCAGGGTGTGTTTACTTCGTGAAAAGTAGGTAAAAAGTTACTGTAGCATCTTTCGTTGTTATTTGACAAAATTTGTCCAATCATTAACTAACTAGGCTCAAAAGATTCGTCCCGACATTTACAGACAAACTATGTAATTAGTTATCTTTTTTACCTAAATTTAATGCTCCATGCATGCGTCGAAAGATTTGATGTGATACGTGGAAGAGAAAATATTTTGGGTTGGGATGGAAAGTGAACAAGGCCTCAGCAGAAAAAAGGCATTTTTCAGGCGGGGGAAGGGAGATGAAGCAGCAGGACGGACGGAGACAGAAGAAGCTCTGCACTGTACTGCAGCAAGGCTAACAACAGCAAGCAGGGGAGGTCGTCAGCCGTGGACGGAGACATTCAGCAGAGGCCCGCCGGATTTCAGGCGGTGCTGCTGCTGCTGCCTGGGACGAAGCACGGGCGAAAGAAATCCCTCCCCTTTTTGGTTGTTGTTGTTGTTGTTGCTATAATCATCAATCCAAACACGAAAAGAAAATCCCATTTAGGCCGTGGATGGAACTCGAAAAGAAAGAGAAAGGAATTCCACTTTTGTTAATCCAAACACCGACAGGAATTCAATTGGGGAGGGAGGATGAGAGCGCACGCACACAGAGCGCAGGGATTGGTTGCAGATGCAGAGAGGAGAGAGCATCAGGAAGGGAGACGAAGAGGAGATGCAGAGAGGAGAGAGCATCAGAAGGGCAGCAAGGAAGGGAAGCGGGGGAACTTACAGGCAGCTGGATGAACCAAGTCGAGTCCGAGGAGCGCAGAGCTCGCAGATGCCCGCCCTGTATCCTGGTGGCGAAAAGGATCTCGGGAAGCGGCGGTCGAGGGAGACGAAGAGCTGGGTGGCGCCTCGGCTCGGGGGCAGCAGGCAGACAAGCAGCTGCTGTCACGGGAGGAGAGGCAGCTTGATGGCCTCTAGAGTATATAGTGGCAGTGGCAGCAGCAGAGCAGGGAGGGAGATGGAGATGGAGATGCAGCGAGAGGGGGGGGGGGGGGGGGGGGGGGGGGGGGGGTGGACGAAGACGAATGAATTCCAACTGCATCCACCACATGGACTACACAAGCTGACGAGAAATGGACAAGCTGCCACTGCCAGCCAAGCCTTTCTTGTTGGAAAGAAATTGGAAAAAAAAAGGAGTGGCCTGCGATGTCAGTCAGAGGTGGTGGGCTCCGCGGGACTGGTACGGAGCCGTCCACATCGGGACCGGACCGGAACGGATGGGTGGTGCCATCGCGTCGCGCGCCGTCGTCGTGGTCTCGTGTCGCACTGTGCGTGCGGCGTGCGGTGCGCAGGTCAGCAGGTGCATGATTGGTCTGTCGCCGGACGCCTCTCCGGCCGCCGCGACGGCGACGGAGGCGTGGAGCTCGCTCGTTTATTCACTCGCGACAGCGGCACCTGCCAGCCCCTATATCAGCAGGTGCAAAGTGTGCACCTGTTCTGGGCCTCCATATTTATAGGGCCACCAAATTTAGTACATATATGTCCATCAGTCCATCAGCCCATGAAACTTGGCAGACCATCAGACTCCTTCTTCCCCATAGTCCATAGCCCATATGTACGCATATACTTATAGGCCTGGAAGTCAGCACTCGGCAGCGACGTTTGCCGCAATCCTTTCATCGTTGCGCCGCTGCAGTTGGAGCTGCTAGACCTAGACGTAAGATCAAAAGGAAAAGACAATTTGGTGAGAGCCCTCATGATGCATCTTGTCCTTCGCAATCTGCAGAAGATTCATTTCGGCGTGATTATTTTATACCTGTTGTTGATCAAGCCATAGTTTCACTTTCTAGGAGATTTGAACAATATGAGGAATTCCAAAATAATTTTGGTTTCCTATTTACTTCAGATAAGTTGCGTTCCTTGGGTGATAGAAAATTGCTTTCTTCTTGTGTCAATCTAGAAGCTAAACTTAAAACTGGAGAACATTCAGATATTGATGGAAGAGAATTATACGTGGAGTTAAAGTTCATTCAAGATCATATTGACAGATCTATGGGCCCTCTTGATATTCTGAAATATTTGAAACAACATGGTTCTTTCCCAAACGCCATTATTGCATACAGAGTTTTGTTAACCATTCCAGTTACCGTTGCATCTGCGGAAAGAAGCTTTTCTAAACTCAAGTTATTGAAGTCCTACTTGCGATGTGCAATGACACAAGAAAGACTCAATGGGTTAGCAACAATAGCACTTGAAAATGATATCTTGGAGATGATCAAGTATGAAGATATAATTGAAGACTTCATTTCGAAGAATACTAGGAGAATGATGCTTTTTCAGTACAAACTAGAATATAAGGTCAGTTTGTTGCTTAAGTACTTTTGTATTGTTTTAGCATCAAGATTTGATATGTTCTAAGTATTGTAAGAACAACGTATATTTGAAACTTTATAATGAAGTAAAATTATGCTTTTGTTATATTATTTTCTTATAGATTTTAGGGCCACGTCGGTCTTCCAAATCGTAGGTACGGCCCTGCACCTGCTGAGTGCTGGCCGCTGCTTAATATCTCCGACGGCGACGGTGACGCCGACAGTACGGCTCCGGCTCCGGCCTGCCTGTGTGGGCGGCAGCGCCACATGCGCGTATGCTGCGTAGAGTCTGCACGCATGCTGCTCGCCGAGTCGCAGTTGCCACATCACCGCCGGGAATCTCGCACGGCAGACGGCAATCAGAACACTGCAGCGCCAAAAAAAAAGAATAAAACTGAAATTACCCTGAAGCAAGGGAAAAGGACCCTTTTTCTGGTAATAACTGAAACTAACCTGGAGGAAAAGAGCTTTTTAGGAAAAACTGAAATTAACCTGAAGGAAATAAAAGGAGCTGTTTAATCCGAACACTTCAGCGCCAAAAGAAAAGAGTTTTTTTTTTAAAATAAGGAACTGAAATTAACCTGAAAGAAAAAGGACCTGTTTTTCTTGTAACTGAGACGAACTTGAGGGGGGGGGGGGGGCGGTGTGGAGAGCCCTTTTCTAAGAAAAAGACTGAAATTAAGCTCAAGGAAAAATGGGCTTTTTTTCCCCTTGTATATGTGTAACTGAAATGAACCTGAAACAAAAAAAAAGATTTTTTTTCTTGAAAAACCGTGAAGGAGAAAGGAGATTATTTTTCTGGCAACTGAATGAACCTAAGAAAAAGTAGCTACTTTGTCCGTCCCAAACTATAAAACATTTTGATATTTCTAGATACATAGCCAAAGTTATGAGTGTAGAAAAGTAAAAAACGTCTTATAATTTAGAATGATGCTTTTTCCATTTTGTAACATCAGCTCGTTCCTTTACAGCTCCGATCCAAGAGCAGGACTGAAAGAAGCCAGAAGGAACCATGCATGCATGTCGACCTCGGCGCCACGCAGGAGCCATGGCGAGGACAAATGTATAGCACAGTCGTGTGATGATGAGCGAATGACCCGGCCACATGACCATCACCATGACATCTTTTTTTTTTAAAGGAATGACCATGACATCTTTGTTGCTACTCCGGGTTCACGCACGCTTGTGGCGGGACGAGCGTCTGCTCATTAGATTCCTTGTTTGAAACAGTTAACGAATAGCGAGCGAGCTTGTTTGCTTCCCGATCCGAGAAACTCGTCTGGCCAGATATCCCGTAGCATCCATTATTCCAGTCCGGAGTTGGATCGATCTGCCTGGCACAGTCAGGGTATGAACCAAACAAACTTCGCATATGTGCATGGCGAGTTATGTCGCCATAGATATCATGTATAGTACATATGCATGCATGTTTATCAGATGTGTACTGGCAGTGGCGAATCTAGGAATTCACAGAAGAGAGGGCTCAACTCATCTTCAACATCTAAAGCCCCTCTTCCATCTCTTTTATATCTCTTTCATGTCTATAAAAATTAGGATGGGCTCCATTGTCACGGCAGCGGTTGGGGGGCTTGAGCCCTACCCGCCCCACCGCTGGATCCGCCCCTATGTACTGGGACGACGCCGACGCATAGTTTGGTGAGTCTTGGGAGGAGCCGATTCTCACTACACTTAATTATTAGCTTGTCTCAACTTTCAATAACACACGAAAACGAATTTCAGTTCGCATGTATATGCACGCACATTATCACATACTCTCATACGTAAACAACCGAGGCCCTACATACAATCTGTCAGTCCGACAACTGTGTCAATTCAAATGCATAACCAGGCTGGTTGCCACCTGCTCAATCAGTGCTGTTTTTTATTTCGTTTCCGCGCCTATTGTATCCGTCATTATTGGTTGTGTACCCCGTCCATTTTTATTTACGTACAGTATTAACTTTGTCCTAAATCAAACATTTGTATCTTTGACTATCGATTTTAGAAAAAAAAATATAAGTTCATGACATAAGATTTATGTGTCAGCCACATGTGTTTAATTTTGTTTATATCTTAATTAGGATGATTAACTTTTTTTTTTCCTTTGCTTGTTTCTTTGCGCGAACTCCAAAGGCCTTTTCGGGGCCGCGAGATATCTCACGGTAGCGGCAGAGGGAAGCGGAAGATCCCGCCAAACGCCAAGCGGTCCGCTCAATTCTTATACAAATTAATTGACCTCGCATCCAAAAATGAATGAGACAAATTTGGGCTTTGTTGCTTACACTTGCTCCTAATTGTTTACATATTTAGTGGGCGTGGTAGAGAGATTGAGGTAATAAATAAATACTTACGAAAGTACCGTAATAAGCGTGGCATAGCATATATATACTTGAACCTACTCGTACGTACAAAATAAGATATATTCACACAAAGACACGAACTGAATCAAACATTAAACAAAAGTTTACGCTCTCAATTACTGTTACGGAACATGGTATCGATCGGAGGTTGGTAATCATTTTCATATATAATATACAACCATTCAGTCCGAGTTACATGACATAGATACGTGAGTTTTAATTAATTTATATCGTCAAACGTACTGCATACGCACGGGAACGATTATGAGAATCACACATAGTTTATTATACAAACTGCTGCTATACGCGTTGCTTTCGTGGAGAACAACATATAGCTATAGTAAAGTGTGTTGTCTGCTAGGTTCATTATTATATACTACTATATACGAGTAGCTCTCTAATTTTGACTTATCTGGCTACTATATATATTATATGTAACTACTGCTAGCTCTCTTACACAATCTGCTGAGTCCAAGTCAGCAGCTCTGATCCTCTTGCCCGAGGCCACGTGTCAGTATCAATTTGCGTTGTTACTATAGTTGTGCGTTTGTGGATGATTGAGCTAATTAATCATATATCTACATCCAATCATCATCTCTTATGATTCCCGGCTAGTGGATTTGTACCGCGTGTCTGGTCTGTGTCTCTCGTGCTGTCTGTGATTTAGGTTTCGTCTTCTTCTATACTCTCAATCATGCAGAGCCGAGAAATTGCTAAAGAACCCACAATTATTTTGATGGAAGAGATGACTCAAGTCATCTTCAATCTCTAGAGCTCTACCCTAGCTTTATTCCGATCCTTTCCATGTCAACAAAAACTTACAAGGGACAAGGGAGGGACTCATGAAAGAGTTTTATTGTCACAGAAGTAGTAGGGGATCGGAGTGCTTACGCTGTGCCCACCCCACCGCCCGTGTCCATACAGTGTCCGGCCGATATGCATATGCATATATCCATGCAAGTATGCAACAAACTCATGACAGTCCGCCTGAACCTGCCCTAGCTAGATTCGGCCGGTCGTGAGGACACACACTCTCAGCTTGTGTACGTTAAAAAGGAAATTCCGTCGTCATCTATAGCTAGCAGGCGCTGTGGTTACGTTCTCCGTGGAATCCATTATTGAAGGCTGCTATCACGCCGACAGCTTGGCTAGCTGTAGCAGCTTGTACGGCATGAACGATCCGTCGAACTGAATATGTGTGGTGTGGTGTGTATATAATATTATTGGCACGTATGCTCTTCGACGGCTTCTAGATGGCGCATGTACCCACATTCGTCCATGACGACGTGATCCAAACCTCCAATATGTACAGAGACACACACGTACGTACGGTATGCTATTAGGGTTTAATTTAATTTGTGCGTATATATCTAAAAGTTGAGACAAAATACATTGCTACGGAATTGCATTTTAGAGGCGGTTAGATTTGGTTCACAAAGACGGATGGGTCAACCACCTCTATACCAGTGTCTCTACAAATCATCCATCTTTAAGGCCGGGTATATAACTATGCCTCTAAATTGATCTCTAGAGACGGGCCAGAACACTAACCTTCTCTATAAATCTATTTCTAGAGTCAGTTGAGATTATCAGCTGCATCTGAAAATAACAAAAGTCCTACTACCAACCCATCCAGCCCACTACTAGCCCGTTGAGAATGCTTCTTAGCTGTCGAGTCAGCTTCTAACCTATTGATCCCTCCACTGCCACTACACGATGGCCCTCCATGTTGTCCTCGCTCTCCAAACCCACCTTTGAGCCCTCTCCAAACCTACCTCTGAGCTCGTCGACCATCGATCCTCGCTTGAGCCACCTCCTCCGCTCACCTAGTCGTAGTTTAGAGGCCGACATCGTCGTCCGTGCCACCATATCCTCGCCTCCAAGCATATTGTAGATCTAGGACAAGGATAGTGCGAGCGAGTGAGAGCTAGAGAGGAGAGGAAGAGGAAGGAAAGAGATGAGGTGCTCACCTGATTAGATCTCCGCCGCCATTGCAAGACCATGTTGCCTCTATCAGATCCATGCCTAGTGCCTCGCCCTCGGTCGTCTACACCACAAACACCGCACCCTTGCCCACACATCACACCTCGGCACTTCTGCATGAGACGAACAACAGAACAACACATTACCAATTGATAATGTGTTGTTCCCACGTTATAGGAACGTCGTTCCGGGAACGTCCACGTTTCCAATTCTTCATAAACATTTATATTCCCATGTTATAAAATAACACCCCAAGTTCTCGTTCCCGTTCCATGTTCCCGTTCCCTCGTAGGAACATGGATGCTAAGCCCACGCCTCCATTGCACGGTTTCTCGTCCACGCATGCGCATTGTTTCTCCTGCGCCCTCCTCGTGCTAGTCTTCGATTCCTCCTTGCTCTAGCCTCCATGCTAGCCACCTCACCTCGAGCTCGCCCCTTCCCACG
Source organism: Saccharum hybrid cultivar R570 (assembly GCA_038087645.1). Lineage (NCBI taxonomy): Eukaryota > Viridiplantae > Streptophyta > Magnoliopsida > Poales > Poaceae > Saccharum > Saccharum hybrid cultivar. Next base: position 4,156,781 of record JAQSUU010000731.1, on the reverse strand, counting down.
CTGGCCGCCTCACCCTAGGCTCATCCCTCCCTGCTGTTGGTGTGTCTGATAACCGGCAACACATCACGGGGCTACCGGGGACAAGGTTAGGCGGGGATTAGCGAGTGCTAAACCCGATGGCGAACACAAAGACAACGATTTATACTGGTTCAGGTCGCTTGAATAGCGTAATACCCTATGTCCAATTAGGCGTGTTGCCTTGCATTGGATTGTTGCATATGATTGTGTTACAAGGGGGTGCTCATGCCTCTTTATATAGTCCAGATGACAGGCGCATATGTCGAATCCTAGTCGGGTACAACAAAAGAGTTCTAATCTAGTTACAGACTTTTCTAGAATCCGACTAGGTCAGTCCTTGTAGCCTTGGAAAACACATCACCTTGTTCTGCGCCCTCTAGGCACACTGTGCGCCGGCCCAGGCCCTTGCTAGGTAGTCGGCCCCGTGGGGAACCCTTAGGATCCTATTTCGTCACCTACGCCGGAGGCCTCGTCGCCACTACTCCCCTAGAGGGCATCCTCATCACCTAGCCTTGCCCCTCCACGCTAGTCGGAGGCGCTTCCCCATGCTGGCCTCCTCCCTTGACCTCCCGCCTCCTCGCACTGACGGAGGCCCCTCCCCGGGGCAAATCTGCCAACGGTTACTACGCGCTGGCCCATCGAAGTGAGAAGGAGTCGGGTGAAGCTTTTTTTCAGCTCCTCCAATGAGCAACCTCGGTCATCATATGATTTGTGGAGCTCCTTAGGTGAAGTTGTTTTTGTTTTGTCCGTTTGGTTGAAAATTTAGTAAAACTGGCAAATGTGCCCGTGCGTTGCTACGGGTGAATGCCAAATTATTTGATTCAATATGTATGTTTTTGTGCAACTTTTTTATATAACAATTGAAACTATAATAGTTTGTTTTGCGGTTACCTAGACGATTTATGTCTTGGAAGATTTGTTCAATGATAGCATCATCTATTCGGATATGTCTTGGACACGCGTTGTTCTTGCTCGTTTGCACACAGGTCTAAGTCCAAGTTCAGAAATGTATATGGGATAGGAACAGACGTAAGGGCATTGCTGGATGCAAAAAAAGACAATTAAAAAAACCATATTGACTTTAATATTAAATATAGATAGCACAGTGCTTGATATGAATTTTGTTGGTTCGTTTTACAAAAAATTATGCAGTAAATAAAATAAGTCTTAGAACTTTAAGTTTGTTCGAGCCATCAAAATTCGTAGCAGTTTGAAGGCAACAAAACATTGAAACATAGATACCTCATGCTATAAAATTCTATGGCATTTTTTAAAATCATCTGGATATTCATGTTTTATGTGCTAAGTGATATTTAAAATATACTTTTCAAATATCTAAAATCAATATTAAACAACCAAGCATGTGCATGTGCTCATCAGGCATCCACGATGATCGATGGGTTCTACTATAATATCGTGGTTCTAACCCGTCTCTTTTTCCCGCAACCATCGCCTCGCTCCGTAAAAAATATCGCGGCTCTTTTCTTCCGAACCCACGCCTCCTCACTCCTCAGCTCCCTCCGCGGCTCCGCCTCTTCCTTCCATGGCGCTGAAATCCTCCTCCACCTCCTCCTCCCTCCTCGCTGGCAAGGCTGTGGTTTCTCCCTCCTCTCTCCCGAACTCCCTACACTCGCCGGATCTAATGTGGCATGGGGGCTACCGCCACTGCCCCATTGTGAATTTTATTTATTTTTAGCCCAAATTTGAAACAAATTTTAAATTTAACCCGCATTTGAATTTTTTTAAATCTAACCCGTTTGGCCCCGCCACCATGCATGGCGGGGCAAATGCACTGAACCCCGCCATGCATGGTGGCGGGGTATAGGTCCCACGTGGCACACTGTAGGCCAGCGTGGAAAGGAGTACCCCGCCATGCATCACGGCGGGGTACCCCTAACCCGCCATGAATCATGGCGGGGTACAAGTCCGCCCATTTAAAAGCCCGGTCACTTCTTGTTTTTGGCCATTCATCCATTCCATTTCCCGCAGCGCCCGTCCCCGTCCCCTCCCCTCGGCGCCCGTCCCCGTCCCCTCCCCTCGGCGCCCGTCCCCGTCCCCGTCCCAGGACCGAGGTCCCCTCCCCTCGGCGCCCGTCCCGCCTAGGGCACCTCCCCGTCGGCTACCGGCCCATCGTCGGACCTTGTTCCGGCCACCCCTTCTCTGCGTCCATCGTTGTAGTATGTTTGGTTAATGTAGTTAGTAAAGTTATATTAGTTTTAATTGTATTGATATTGTACATTATATAAGTGATATGTGTTTTCTGTAGAAATCATTTCGTGTTATTAGATGGAGGACTCGTATCGTGAGTTGATTTGGAGGAAAAAGGGTCGTCCTAGAGAGATGTACCCCGACGTGTCTTGCAAGGATGCGCCCGTTCCTCCCGAGGAACCTTTCCCTAACTGTGACTGTGGTCATCCGGCGCACGTGAGCCAGTCGAGACATCCAGACACTGCGGCTCGTTGCTTCTACACATGTTATAGTTGTAGCGTAAGTAATTGTGCCCTTTGTTTTTCTTATTGGTTTATGATGTTGTATTCGCGATGAGATAATTCGAACTTTTTTGTAGCCGTACTTCCGGTGCTTTTTCTTCCAATGGATCGACGGTCCGGACAAGTTTGACCCAAGGATTCTCCTTTTCTACCCCGGCATTGATCATTGCAAGCGTGAGGTGTTTACTCGCTGGGTTCCGCCCCCTCCTAACCCTCCTCCTATGACGAAGGAAGAGAAGGCCGTAGCATCGGCACGCCGGCTCGCGGATCCTCCAAATTGCCTTTGCGGAGAGCAAGCCATGATAAACCCATGCAATGAACAAGAGTTCATTTGTCCTCTACGATATGAGGTAAGGTTTGAGTGAACCTTGGAATGTCATGTCATATATGTGTGTTTTACTGTTTTGATTTTGTAGGGTCATGATTATCCCAAGTTCCGTTTCAAGGAATGGGTCTATGGTCCAAAGAGCCATTGGCCGGAGCCGGAGAAGAATGAGGAGGTGCCAGACTGGAAGAAGAAGAGGAGGTCTATTGCGCCTCCTGTGATGTGCAAATGTGGTGTTGAAGCTAGCTACGGCCTTGTCCCTTCAGGCCTTGGGATTGGGCACTTCTGTGGCCACATGATCGATTATGACGAGGTTTGCACTTAGTGCTAATGTTTTATTTTATTTGCTTTTGTACGCTAACTTTGTATTCATCTATTTGTTGCAACAGAGCACTCAGAAATGCAAATGGGAATCATATGATGATGTGTATAAGTTCAAGGATGAGTATAAGACAAAGGTAGCACTTCACAAGATGAGAGGATATCCTGTAAACTACGTCACTGATTTCGTTAAGAACCATAAGAAGAAAATGCTATGACAGGCCTAAGACCTGCGTGTTCGTAACCCAGAGAGTATTGCGTGGAAGAAGTGGTACGAGCAAAAGAAGAAGGATGTAGAGGAGTACCAGGCACGAAAGGCTGAAGAGGATGCAAGGAAGGCTGCAGAGGAGGCTGCGAGAGCGGAGATGCAAGGATTGAACGATACTATTGACTCATTATGTGCGAGTGAGTCATTGCGTTTTTGAAAACTCAATCTTCTTTGTTTGACTGTCAATAAAGTCATTGCAAAGATTGTGTTAATTGTTTGCATTTTGTACTTGCAGAGATTGGATGCACCGGCAACTGGCAAGCAGATGTGGCTCGTGCTAGATACACGGAGAATAGGACACTAAAGCGGGACGCAGGAGTTGCTGGCACCGCAAGCCGTCCGATTGTGGTTGAAGAGGAGGCCGAGCCGGAGGAAGACGACGACACCGGGAGGATAGGCGAGCTCATTCGTCTAGCCGAAGAATTGGGCTACCCTCAGGACGAGGATGCCTACGACATGGGAAGGATAGCCGAGCTACTTCGTCTTGCAGAGGAGTTAGGACCGATGCCCGAGGAGGATGTTGAATTAGAGGAGGGTCAGACAGCGTACCACAGCCATAAGACACCGCTGTTCGACGCATGGGGGCCAATAGACATGACCGAAGAAGAGGCCGAGTTGTACTCTCAGGCCGCGGACGAGGCGGAGACGGCTTACTACCGGCGTCAGGCCACTCAGGCCAAGGCAGTCGAGGCCAGCAAGGGTAAGGAGGTTGTAGTGGAGGATTCAGAGTCCGAAGACGAGTTGCTTACGCAGTGGTGCACACAATTTGATTGACGTACAATTGTCATTGTAATAATTTGCATTGTCACGTCTTCACGTCGTCGTTGTTAGTGTTTGTCATTTGTAGTGGCTTAGTAACTTTGTGTGGTGTAGTTTGTCAGTGTTGTACTTTGAAACATGTCATTGTAATAATTTTCATTATCACATCTTCATTCGTTTCATTTGTTGGTCCACTCACTAAGATTAAACGAGTGTTACCAACTACATGAGTCCAATCGAAATAACTATGATAACTATGATAACATGTGTCCGGCGCCTGCTAAATATGACTACTGTACTAATCGCCAGGGGTGTAGGGGTCTCGCGGTCTCCGTTGCCTCCTCGGATTCGTAGGGACCACGTTGCTTCTCCAGCCAACGTCTGTGCGGTCCCGTTGCTGCCTCTCGCACTGCCGCCTATGTCCACGATCGAACTGCTGCGTCGAGGACGCCCCCTGCAAGCAAGCAACCTGATGAGCTACTCTAAATGTTGAGCTACGAATAGTAGAATTAAAGAAAAAGCAAAGAATAGGGACCTGTTGCTCGACTGGTGTGTAGTTCTCCTGCTGTGTGTAGTCTACCCCCTGTGTACCAATAGGAGCACCGTATAGCTGTGAGACACCCATCTCCTCGTGACCGGTGTAATCCCACTGGGGAACGTCGTCGTCGTCGTCGTCGCCACTCGTCGTGTCATACTGAAGTGCCTCGTCGACATCGTCCGCACCAGCTGGACCCTTCCCTCTGTCCTGTGGAGTACGAATAGACGAGGACGCAGCCCTGGTGTCGTTAGCAGAAGCAGCTGCGGTGGACATTGTCTGGCTCCTGGACCACGTGGGGTTGTAAGGTACGTCCAAAGGCGTGTCCGCACAGCTCAGCTTCTGAGCCAACTTTTTGCAGCCTTTTTTCATTCTCTACAGGTTTAGATGACAACAACCATTATTAAGCGTGAATTTTAAAGGTAACTGAGTTGTAGTCACGAATGTTACTATCAAAAGTACCTTGACAAAGGCGCGAAGAGGGTTGGTCTTGTCGTCCCTAGTCCGAAAAAGTTGCCTGGAAGCTTCCTCGGAGTAGTTCGACAACTGTTGTGCCTACAACATCACACAAGGTTAACTCGATCATTTTGAAACCCATTACCTCGCTTGAGGATGTAAGTGTAAAGTACTTACCACGTATCTATTTAGAGGGGCCCTAAGAAGTTGTGTTTGCACCCTTTGCGCATCGTCGAACGCATCGGCGATGTCATCCTCACCGGCCGCATCTGCAGCCATGTTGGTGTACGGGACCATGAGATGAGTCCTCGTACTTCGCTGTAGCCATTGCAGGTACTCCATCCATCTTGCCGGGTGGTGCTGTGGAAGTTCGTTGAGGTGGCGAGGATGCCTGTTATACCAATTAAGCAAATGTGGTTCGTGCGTCACCGCCCAATCCTTTTGCGTGGTCCGAAGCCTTCGATCGATCCTGCATTGCCATATTGCATTAGAAATGAGGCACTTAAGTAGAATAAACATATTGGCATCATACCCATGCAGCTGAGCGTTGGTGGAGTACAACGGTGGAATTCCCTGCAGCCTCCCGAACTGTCTGTAAACCCTGAAAGGGTAGTGCATCTCGACGATGTGGAAGAAGATAAGTGGCCCTTCGTAAAGCCACTCGTCCCCTTCCTCCTCGCAGCGTGGACTAAGGTAGTCCTCTAGCTCCCACCTAGACCACGGTGTCCATGTTACCTGCAAAGTAAAAAAACTTAATTTAGTATCAATCTCATTGATAGTGCCTTTAGTAGGAAATGTGGATATAACTTACGTAGTTGTGTGTCAATACGTCTATCGCATCCGTGTACTGCTTGTACCTCCTTTCCAGCTCGCCCCTCACTACCTTAGCGTCTTTCCAGATGAAAAGGGCGGTGGGTAGAACGTCTTCATGCTGCCAAACCTGCAAGTCACACAAACAAGGTGTCACTAATCTCTTTAGTCGTATGAAGATATCAAAGTAGTCGTATGTACTCACAGGCAAATGCGGAGGTTTAGTAGGCCTCCCAACTGGAAAACGCTCCCAAATCCATACTTGAAGTAGGTACGAGCAACCACCTAGGTTGGCATTGGTCGACTGGCGACGACAGGCGGTACAAAGCTGACGGTATGTCCAAGCAAGGACCGCGGTACCCCAACTATAGGTTGCAATGTTCTCCAGTGGCTGGATAAGGATCCTCAAGAAAATCCAGCTGATGCTGTCGCCTGAGGAGTCGGGGAACAAGAAAGCGCCCAAGAAGTGCCATAACCACACCTTTGCATACACCTCGACCTCGTGATCTGGAGCACCGATCGGAGGCCCTGCACCAAAGTGCTGGGTTATCCATGACGTCGACACTCCTGAGGTCTTCCTGTAATTACAATTGAAGCATTATTCTACAAAAATAGATGTAGCTGAAATGGTTGTATTAGTGATTTCAATAGGGCGCAAATATGAACTTACTTTGTGCCTTTAACTTCAGCCTCTGATGGCCTCCTACCACAGAACTACTCCACCAAATCTACCCAATTAGACTCGTCGACGACCCCAGTCACCGGATGACCAGCCAAACTGAGACACAATATCATCTTGACATCCTGCATCGTGATAGTCATTTCCCCACATGGTGTGTGGAAGGTGTGCGTCTCCGGTCTCCACCTGCATCGTTACAAGTTTCTGGTTATAGGCAAGTTGACGGCCCAATTTTACAAAACAAAGACAATAAATGCAAAATGCAATGTTACCTATCAACAAAGGCAGTAAGAAGTGCAGGGTCTAGTGTGGGGAGTGTACTGTTGTAGACCCGAACGATCTCAAGGAAGCCTGCCCGCTGTATGTAGGTCGCGTATCGCTCGTCCCAGCTATGTACGCGGTGCGTGCGAACACGAAGCGCACGCAACGGCCTCTGCTTCTCTGACAAGGCCTGGGCCCGATGGTCCTTGTCGTAGTCCACCTCAATGAGGCTAAAGCGCGGATGAGGAGCCCGCGCCTCCATCTTGCAACCCTGAACCTGTCTGTTTGAAAAAACAAAGACAACATTAATAACATTAGAACAATTAATAACGTTATAAAAAGACAAATACAAGTAAATTTGAAGATTAAAATATCATAAATAACCATTTACAATATAAACCACCTCTTGTCTCGCCCGCCTATGAAATCTAGCGTTATGACCAGGATTCTTGCAAATGGAGCAAAGGTTCTGCGCACGTGCTTCGTCAAAGTCCCCGCCACCATACATGTCGGCGCCGTAACCTTTCATATTGTCCATATCGCCTTTCAGTCGCTTCTTCTTCCTCCTTCCCTTCCCTACCTTCTTCAGGTCTGGATAAGGCGCGTAGTCCTCACCATAATATGGAGGCCACTACGACTCGTCAAGGTATGGCTCGAAACTCTTCTCCCAAACTTTGAGGGTGTTGGCACGGAGATACAAGGGTGACATGTATGGTGCAACTGTGTGGTCAAAACCTCTAAGCCAACAAGAGGTGATCATGTGTGAGCAAGGGGCATGCATGATCTGAGGGACGTTGCAACTGCATTCTACTTTATCAAGATCGACACGGTACGTTCGGCCACCAAATCGTTCACCGCCCACGTTTGTGCCCCCTCTAGCTCGTACGCAGAAAACAAGCATGTCCCGTCCATAAGCCTCGACAATCTGTTGTTTGGCCAATTCCTCAGCCTCCTTCAAATATTCGTGTGCAGCCTTCCCCCATCTTCCAAGCTCCTCTTCATTCCTCTGGGCTAGGCCATACCGCTTAACAAAATACTCATTGCACTTCCTAAAAGAGAACTCAACAATACCAGACACTAGGAGAGATCGAACGCCTTTGAACACACGATTGAAAGACTCAGAGGAGTTTGTTGTCATGATGCCGTACCGGAAGCCGCCCTCATCATATGCTAATGCCCACTTGGCTTTATTTTCCATCTGCTGGTCTAACCATGCCTTGCCAGCTTGGTTGAGCATCTTCTCTAGTTCTGCCATAGTCTCGTTGAACTCGCGTTCCGTACGTTTATTACAAAGCTCCTTTAACTTGTCAGTCACATCCTTCTTGCGTTGACGCCGCCAGAAATTGGCGGCAAAATGCCGCATGCACCAACGGTGCACTAGGGGCGGGTGACCATCAATGTGTTCAACGGCTGCATTAAGAATTCCAATGTGACGGTCCGAAATCAGACAAATGGTGCGAGAAAGGCCAAGCACATGAACACGGAGCAAACACATAAACCATGACCATGAATCATTATTTTCCCCCTCCGCCAAAGCAAAAGCCATTGGCACTATCTGGTTCTCTGAGTCTACAGCAGCAGCCATCATCAATGTGCCCCTGTATTTGCCGGTGAGGAACGTGCCGTCAACAAGAACAACTGGCCGACAATACTGAAATGCATGTTTGCACTGATCGAAATACCAGAACACATGGTACAGAATATGTCTCAACGGGTTCTGAAGATACAACCCTCCTGTGTATATGAACGATCTCATGCCAGGGTTGAAGTGTTCCATCGCACACAAAATGCGTGGAACCCTGTTATAGGCTTTGTCTCAGCTACCCCAGCGAATTGCCAGGGCAATTTGCTTTGCCCGCCAAGCCTTTCCATACGTGACCTCATACCCAACAAATATGACTATGGTCTCCTGCAAGAAAGACACCGAAACATCATTGTCCTTATCTACAAGACCCAATATACGACGGGCTAGGTACCGAGCCGTCAACTGCGGATGGTACCTTTTACCCTCATTAGTCTGGCATCTGTGCGGCTGTTCCACTGAAGTTACCTTCCACTTACCATCACTCCGCCTCTTTCGTGCATTCAACTTCCACGAGCACGGGAATTCAGCCTTACATAATATGTGGAATTTTACCTCCTTGTCATAATGTCGAACCGTGTAAGGCCTATGATGATACACAGCATAGTCCTGAAGGAACAACTTCATCTCTGACATCGTATTGAAAAGCATTCCCTTCCTCAATATTAAATTTTTATGGTTGTACAATGATTCCTTACACATCTGCAAACCCGTGTCACAAACTGTCATATGCGACATACTTACATCGTTATAATTTGGCACACCGGTAAAGGGCAAGCCAGCCTCCCTCAGCTGTGTAAGCTCTACCGATGTATAAGAGGGTGGTGCAACGTATTCTTGTGGCTCCCTAACCCTGCTCCATCCTTCATATTCCACTCCATCATCTGGATAACCGGTGGCTAATGTGCCCTGACTCTGCATGCCATGAAGTACCTCAAGCGGTACTCCTGAGGGCATGCCACGAACTGGTGTACACATGGCAGGTGCACCTCGAGAGGGCATGGCTTCAACCGGTGCTCGCATGGCATGTGGACCTCCTTCCTCATTTCCTGAATCGTCAGAATCAGTGCTAATATCATCACCAATCATTTCCTCCTCTGCCGCCTCCTCCTCCTGTTCAAACTCGTCTACATCAAAATCATTGCTTAGAGCATCTCCAAGAGTACCTAATAATTTCCTCCTAAAATGATGACGTTTTCTAACTCCTAAAAATATATTAGGAGGAATAAATAAGGCTATCTCCAACGGTTTCTAATAATTTACTCTTAAGATATCAAATCTCGATCCCACAGGAATTTTTCTTCGCCACGTTTTCCTTTTTTTTCGCGGTGGGGTCGCATCGGCCGCCGCCCCCAGCACTCCATGGCGGCAACCTGCAGCCGGCCTGAAGGAGCCAACGGCCGGCCATCTGCCATCCTGCAGCAGACACAGGCAGGCAGCAGCAGGTTTCTGCCGGCCAGCACTAGCAGTCTGCTAGCAGGCACAGGCAGGCAGCTGCCCCCGTAGGCCAGCAGCGGCGGGCACAGGCAGCAGCAGCCGGCCAGGCAGCAGCAGCCCCCTGCCGGCCAGCAGCAGCTGGCACAGGCACGCAGCAGAGAACGGGGATCGCTCGGGGCAAACTCGCGTGGACAGGATATGCGCGACCTCTACGCGCGCGCATCTTTACGCCAAACCGTTTGATTTTTCCCAACTCCTAAAAGATTAGGACCATGTATTAGGAACTGTTGGACAGAACTTTTTCTCAATCTTCCTAAAAAACAAAGATTAGAAGGAGGTTTAGGAAACTCTTGGAGATGCTCTTATATGACCAACTGGAGGAGAATGAACCCGCTCCTGCGTCAAAGTACCATCCAAGTCCATACTCTCCCTAGTTTGTTGCATCTGCACACCACAATGTCCTAGAGTACCACTGTCGAAGGACGGCTCCTCATTCTCAACATTCTCCAGCACCAACTCAGCCATGCCGACATTCGAACCTTGGATGACCCTATTGTATCGGGACCACTCGGCTTGGTTGCACAAGTCCATCATCACATAGTGTGCCCTATTCTTTCCAACATCGAACCTACCCTTTAGTGTGAAAGCCTCGCCAAACTTCAAACTCAAACGGTCACATAGATCGCGAAACTAGGGGTGCCATCAAACCATTCCAATTCTTCATACATATCCTCAAACTGGCAATCCTCTCTCCTAACACTTCTTCCGTAAAAAACTCTTACACCGTAATCCATCTACAAAACAATTTGACATTCGATTATCAACTGACCAATATGGTAGCACTAATTACTACATAACTAACTAACTAACTTTACTTACCTACCACGTAACTAACTTACTTAATATCTAAATAACTAATATTAACTAATAACATCCGAATAACTAATAATCGTTAACTAATTAACTAATAACTGCATAACTAATAACAACCGCTTAACTAAAACCTAATATTAGCTAACTATCAAAAAAATCGTTAACTACAAATGATCGTTAACTAACTAAATAACTAATATTAATCGTTATCTAACTAAATAACTAACTAACTACAAATAATATTAACTCACCAACTAACTAACTACAAATAATATTAACTAACTAAATAACTAAATAACTAAATAACTAAATAACTAAATAACTAAATAAATAATTCAATAACTAACTAAATAAGTAATGTTAAATAACAACTAAAGAATATTAAATAACTAATTAAATAAATATATAACTAATTCAATAACTAACTAAATAACTACAAACAATATTAAATAACTAACTAAATAAATAATATTAACTAAATAATACTTACTACACATAAATAATAGTAACAACAAAATAAAAAATTACCGTAAAACAGGTTGCGGTGGCGCGACGAGGTTGGCCGGACGGGGGCGTGCCGGGGTGCGACGGTCGGCGGCCGGGGACGCGGCGGGGGCGCGGTGGCAGGGGACGTGTGGCGGCGGGGCCGCGGCGGCCGGGACGCGGGGGACGGCGCGGCGGCGCGGACGGCGGCAGCGGCGGCACGAAGGCCTCGGCAGCGGCGGCGGGAGCGGCACCGGCGGCGACGGCGGCGCGGCGGGGCGGCAGCGGCGGCACCGGCGGCGACGGCGGCGCGGCGGGGCGGCAGCGGCGGCGCGGCGACGCGGCAGCGACGCGGCGGGGCGTGGGGGAGGAGCTCTGGGCGACGGTGGCGGCGCTCGGGGCGTCGGTGGCGGCTCCGGCGGCGGTGAGGCGTCGGTGGGGGCGATGGCGACGGCGGCGGCGGTGAGGCGGTGGTGCGGATGACGGGCGCGGCCGAGCGGCGCGTGGCGGGGCGCGACTTTTATTTAGGCCGTGCCCCGCCATGATGGGCGGCGGGGCGTACCCCGCCATGATGGGTGGCGGGTTTGGAGTACCCCGCCATGCATCATGGCGGGGTACGCCCGGGTGGCTTTGCCACGTCCCTCGCCACGTGGGTCCTGTACCCCGCCACCATGCATGGCGGGGTTCAGTGCATTTGCCCCGCCATGCATGGTGGCGGGGCCAAACGGGTTAGATTTAAAAAAAAATTCAAATGCGGGTTAAATTTAAAATTTGTTTCAAATTTGGGCTAAAAATAAAAAAAATTCCCCATTGTCCGTGGTTCCCCGGAGTCCCTGCCCATCAGAGTGCGGATCTACAGAGGGCTTGATTCGATCTTCTTGCTCTTCGATCTATTGTGTCTTGGCTTTGATTTGGTGAGTTGTGGTGACATGAGATGCCGATGCCTTGTATTTATAGTCCTGTTGGTATTTGATTTATAACTTAATTAATTCCTGTTCAAGTTTATGGTCTCTCTGTATTGTATTTGATTTTGTATTATATTCAATTTTGGGAAGAAGGAGATCTGTGATCTGGGTGTGTAATATGTGAGATCGAAGTTTGCTCGGGTCCTACTGGATTTTGTACCGCGGTCCATTAGAGGGGGTTTTCGGTAGATTGTGAGTATGGGATGGAATAGGTTAGAGCGGACAGACAAAAAATCCAAAAAAAAGAGGCTGAAATTTTGCATCTTTATTAGTAGGTATAGATATTGGTGGAGCTTCCACCAGCTCCACCAAATGGTCTCTAAATCTCTTTGCCAGCTCATGAAATAATTGCTGACGTGGTAACTGCCCTTGTAGAAACAGCAACGCGTTGCTTTCGTGGCGAACAACATATAGTAAAGTGTGTTGTCTAGGTTTAGTTTATTGTATTACCTATATGGCTAGCTATACCTACTAAGCTCGATCTGTCCACACCAGTGGCAGATGCAGGATGAGAATCAAGGGGGACTAAAACAATGGAGATGTTGATTTGTATGAAGATTTAATGGTGATTTGAGGTTTTGCTATAGTATTTTTAGTGGTAAATCAAGTCATTAGGGGGGCTGGAGCCCCCCAGCCCCCCTGTAGATCCGCCACTGGTCCACACCACAAATTAAGTCCAAGTCAGCAGCTCGTGGTCGACCTGAGATATTCCTACTGTATGTGGAGGCGTGGACCGACACGTACGTGTCAGTGTTTGCCTCGTGGATCATCATTTGTGCTAATTAATCATATCATATCTTCATCCAATCATCGTCGTCTCTAATCCGGGCCGCTCATCTATTCATCGAGTGCCCCTTCTCAAGGAAAGTATGGGAGCTAGTAGCATCGTGGAGCAACTGTGCCAACCTACACCCAACTAGCTGGACACAACAAAATGACATAGAGGACTGGTTTCTTCAGATGACCGAAAGTGGCACAAGGGCAGCACACTCACTTGCAATCCTAAGTTTGTGGCAGATTTGGAAGCAAAGAAACGTAGTAGTTTTCAACGGCAATAGAAGGTCAGAGCAGGCGGTCTTCATAATGATAAAGGATGAATGTTCCTTATGGGTCTCGGCTAGGGGAAGAGACCTAGGATCTTTTAGGATTGCAAATCATATTAGTGAGTAATTAGCTTATGATCTATACATCCTCATGGGGCGGTCTGCCCAGTGAGGAAGCGCCCCTCGCGCATGTAGCCTTGCAACTCTATTTTCTTGCTTATTAATATAAAGCCGGGCAACCGGATCTTTAAAAAAAAAATCTGGGCCAGCCTGTGGATTTGCACCGTGTCTGGTCTCTTGTGCCGTCTGTGATTTAGGCATATCTTGTGTTTTATACGTACATATATTTCTATGTATAATCTATAACTATAGGTACATTAATATACTAGTACTCATGCACGCACGCATCACGCAGAGAATCAAAATTAAACATGGACACAATCACGCAGAATCGATCATGCACGCACGCAGTGGATTAACAACAGAGAACATATCATGGGCAATTGGAGGCTGTGCCATATAATGGTATATGCGGGCATGCAATTGAAAGCTGATAGTCCACCTAGAACACTCTCCAACAGCTTCTTATCATTTTTCATGTTTGGAATAACAAAGGCATCCACGCACAAAGATACGCGGTCCTTATCTTCTTCTTCTTCTTTCTTTTTTTAGCACCTTCTATTGCCCTCAACTGTCATCGCAGCCTCAGCTTTAGAGGTTCACGAAATTGAATGTCCAGCCATTATTTTTAGATCTGTAAATATTGAGAGATATGAGAGGCAATGGAGATTTTATTTTTGAGGTTCTATATATATGGAGTTATGATGTCGGGATGGCCAACCATAGCCTGACCACCGTTGTTTGGGAGGTTCGTCGCAATTGAATCTCCTGTCACCATTTTCACATATATATGAGCATACTAGGAGTTAGGACAGGCAGATCTCTATTTGGTTGGGCAAAGTTCAATTAAATTTAACAAAAAAAATAGCTAACTGGTATAGGAGCACGGTGCAATAAATCTTTCTGTGCCGTTCTAATGTACAGTCATATTTGCTACGTGTCCAAACAGTTCCTCTCTCTAGCTGGAACACGAGGGTAGTACTATACTATACGTAGGCAGGTTGGCCGTAGCTTGTACGGCTGAACGATCCATGGAACTGAAAATGTTATTGGCACCACGTTGCTCTTGGAAGACTTCTAGATGGCGCATCCGCGTTCTTTATTTGACAATACCGGATCCAAACTTATTTCCATTCATATTCCAGATATCACTGCCACAAAATTGATTTTAGGAGAGAACATTGTGGATGAGCGCTTCTTCTAGTATCCCGGGTGAAGGCCGTGATATAGTCAGACTCAGAGGCGATAGGGATCTTATTGTGCTTTTCTGAGAAGCGTATGATGTATTCCTCGAGGAACTCTCACCCTTCTTCTATTTTTGTAGTTGTGTAGATCCAACGAATTTGTGGACCAGTTGTAGGTCCCCTAGAATTTGTGGATGAAGATGTTAGAGTTGTTCCAAATTCACTTCATGATGATGATGCTCATGATGATGTTCAGCAAACTCCTATTTTGCAGCTCGAGGAGAAATTACCTATTGCTCAACGAAGGTCAAAAAGGACAGTTGTACCTCCTAAACGTCTTATCGAAGAATGTAATTTGTCTTACTATGCTTTGAGTTGTGCTGAACACGTGGAGAATGTTCATGAGCCAGCAACCTATAAAGAAGCTGTTCGTTGTGCTGATAGTGAGAATTGGATTTCTGCTATGCATGAGGAGATGCAGTCTCTTTCGAAGAACATTACATGGGAGGTTGTATCTTTTCCTAAGAAAAAGAAGACCATCAACTGCAAGTGGATCTTCAAGAGAAAGGAGGGTTTATCTCCAAGCGAGCCTCCAAAGTATAAGATAAGATTAGTTGCAAAAGGTTACAGTCAAATTCCGGGTGTTGACTATAATGATGTGTTCTCTCCAGTGGTAAAACACAGTTCAATTCGTACTTTCTTGAGTATTGTTGCTTCACATGATCTTGAGCTTGAGCAGTTAGATGTGAAGACTGCGTTTTTGTATGGAGAGCTAGAGGAGGACATATACATGGACCAACCGGAAGGGTTCATAGTGCCTGGCAAGGAAAAATATGTGTGCAAGTTGAAGCGCTCCTTGTATGGTTTGAAACAGTCCCCTCGTCAATGAAACAAGAGGTTTGATTCATTTATGTTGTCACACAGTTTCAAAAGATCTAGATATGATAGCTGTGTTTACATCAAGCATGTTAATGGATCACCTATATATTTGCTGTTATATGTTGATGATATGCTGATTGCTGCCAAGAGCAAGATTGAAATCACTAAGTTAAAGAAGTTGCTAAGTAGTGAGTTTGATATGAAAGATCTTGGTAGTGCTAAGAAAATTCTTGGTATGGAAATTAGTAGAGACAGAAAATCTGGTTTGCTATTTCTTAGTCAACAAAATTATATCAAGAAAGTTCTTTAGCGTTTCAATATGCAAAATGCTAAGGCTGTTAGTACCCCTATTGCACCTCACTTTAAGTTGTCAGCTGCTCAGTGTCCTAGTATAGATGCAGAGATTGAGTACATGTCAAGGGTTCCTTATTCTAGTGTTGTTGGGTCTTTGATATATGCCATGGTTTGCTCTTGTCTAGATTTGTCATATGCTATGAGTCTTGTTAGTAGATATATGTCTAATTCTGACAAAGAACATTGGAGGGCAGTTCAGTGGATTTTCAGGTACCTCAGAGGCACAACAGATTCCTGTTTGAAGTTTGGAAGAACTGATAAGGGTCTCATTGGTTATGTGGATTCTGATTATGCTGCTGATCTGGACAGGCGAAGATCAATTACTGGTTATGTGTTTACTGTTGGCAGTTGTGCTGTGAGTTGGAGGGCTACGTTACAGTCTGTTGTTGCTTTGTCTACTACTGAAGCAGAATATATGGCTATTTGTGAAGCGTGCAAAGAATTGATATGATCGAAAGGTTTGTACGCTGAACTCAGTGGAATTGAATCTTGCATAAGTTTGCATTGTGACAGTCAAAGTGCAATTTACTTCACTAAAGATCAGATGTTCTATGAGAGAACTAAGCACATAGATATCAAGTATCATTTTGTGCGTGATGTGATTGAAGAAGGTAAGCTGAAGGTATGCAAGATTAGTACTCATGATAATCCTGCTGATATGATGACAAAGTCTGTTCCTGTTGCTAAGTTTGAGTTATGCTCAAGCTTAGTTGGTTTAATTGAATAGTCCAAGAGACTATTGTTGGCACCAGTGGTTGTTTCATCTTTGTTGTTCAGGATGATTGGGTTGATTTATGATACAAGATGAATTTGTCTCAAGGTGGAGTTTGTTGGAGTTGTTCTAAATTCACTCCAGGATATAGGCCGGGCTTCTGACGGAGCAAAGCGGAGGCCCGTAGAAGTCGAAGGCTGGGCCGGAGCGTAGCAGAGTCTGAAGCCGGCCCATCAGGGCGCACCCGTGCACACAAAGGGGGGTGCGGGGGGGGGGGGGGCGGAGCCCCCCGCGGTACGTACATATACCCTTGCTAGGGTTTCATGGAGACTTGATTCTCTTGTAAGCCGCCACAGGCGTGTAACCCAAAACTCTTGAGATAGTGAGATTGTTGCTGGTTGGTGCCCGTGGTTTTTCCCCTTCGCATTGGAGGGGTTTTCCACGTTAAATCGTGTGTCTCCGCTGTGATTGATTTCGTTTTACTTCATATTCCGTACGTCGTTTATAACAGAAGAGGCTCCTCAGATCAGCCCAACGCTTGATTTAGAGAGTAAATCTCTAGAAATTCATTCTCGTTCTTTATCTTTGGTTAGTGAAAAATCCGAAATAAAGGATGTCTATATTTGCATATCTAATTAAAGAGTTTGTTTCAGGATATTCTTTCCCCAAAATCTCCATTCATATGAATTGGAGAGGATATAAAGAGTCTCTTGGAGTTGCTCTTAACAGACTGGCTGTAGTAGTTTATATATGTGGGACCTAGTTTAATTTATCTCCATTGTATATATGGACATCAAGACATGCATATTTGCCATATTGGGTGTGTTCACTTCGCGAAAAGTAGCTGAAAAGTTACTGTAGCATCTTTCGTTGTTATTTGGCAAAATTTGTCCAATTATGGACTAACTAGGCTCAAAAGATTCGTCCCGACATTTACAGACAAACTATGCAA
This sequence comes from Saccharum hybrid cultivar R570, assembly GCA_038087645.1. Classification (NCBI taxonomy): domain Eukaryota; kingdom Viridiplantae; phylum Streptophyta; class Magnoliopsida; order Poales; family Poaceae; genus Saccharum; species Saccharum hybrid cultivar. The sequence goes on along the minus strand of JAQSUU010000731.1, from coordinate 4,139,276 downwards.
TTAGTTATCTTTTTTACCTACATTTAATGCTCCATGCATGCGTTGAAAGATTTGATGTGATGGGTGGAAGAGGAAATATTTTGGGTTGGGATGGGGAAGTGAACAAGGCCATTATCGGGGTGTTTGGGACTGCTCCGCTCCATGTTTTTTTTAACTCTGCTCCACGTTTTTTTTAGCAAAACGGTTTCAGCTCCACGCACTCTGTTCGAGAAAAAATAGTGGAGTTGCGAGAGCACCTAAAGAGATGCTCCACAAACTCTATTTTTTTGTAGAGCTGCTCCACGGTGGAGTTCGTAGAGCAATCCCAAAACACCCCCTTTATGTGCTACAGCATACTGCTAGTAGGTACTACTAGCCTATAAAAAGTTCGGAAACAATGAAACATATATGATAGCTACAAGCTAATAACTCGTCCTCTTCCTAATGCATATGTATATATACATATGTGGCCAAATCACGTGAGCTGCACGATACATATATAATTATAATTATCAATTTATTAGAGTCTCTTAATTAACTTGAGTAACATCAGAGTTGAATGAATCAGCTGCAGGGGGTCACTGTCTTGGTCAATGTTCTTTATTCTCCACGAGATCGATCTTCAGCACTAGCCGGCAGCAGGAACGACGGCCACTTGCTTGGTCCTCTCGTGACTTACGTTGGTCGACCGAGATCAAGAAGAACAGTTTTGTATGTGTCGCTCCAGGTGCCAACGTGCCCGGTGCCTATCTGTGCAGGTCGGCCATGGCCAGGCTGATTTATAAATTAGTACAATAACTTGTATGATTATTGTAGTCCATCCATTCCAAACTAAGGACGTTTTGGCTTTTTCAGATGAGAACATCTAGCGCCCAGATCGTCCGGAAGGCCTGCGCCTATTGTGCCTGCTTCACGTGGGGGCTCGCGTCGCACCGTGTCCCGCGCCCACACCGTGGCGCCCCCTCTACACCCACACGCATGTAGGTGGGCCTCAGCAGGTGGTTGCTGCAGATATGTCCCACTGTAATATGTGCAATACTAGATCTACTTTTACAACATCTAGATGAAACACTTACAACATACGTCCGAAACAATTAAAACACTTGCAACAAACGTCTGAAACACCAGGAAAAAGACGTGTGTAGCCATTGCAAAACATACGCAACATCCAAATGAAACACTAGCAACATATGTGTGAAACATATGCAACATCCGGATGAAACACACTTGCAACATATGTCTGAAAAAATATGAAACATTGGGGATAGACGTTTGCAACATAAGTGTACAACCATTGCAATGTATGCAACATCCTGATCTACTTTTGCAACATCCATACGAAACTTTTACAACATACCTTTGAAACAACTAAAACACTTGAAATATATGCTTACAACATACGCTTTCAGCACAATGTCACCTTGCTTGGACGAACGAAGCTCGTTCTTATGGAGCTCGATGCCAGCGCGGAGCTGGATGCCACAGTGTGCGGAGGTCATCGGCGCAGAGCTCATCGGTGGCACGGGCCTCGGCGCAGGCGGATGGAGTGCGGTCATGACGGGAGGCACGAGTCTGGACGGCTGGTGGGCGGCGTGGGCAAGCGTAGTCTATCCGCCCGCGAGGGCGGGCGGCACGAGCGGAGGCGGCTAGTGAGCGGCGCAGGCAAAGTCCGTCCCGCGAGCGGGGCGCACAACATAGAGTTGGTATGCGACCCGAGCGGGGTCTGACTATGAGTGGATGAGGATGAGTCTCTAGATGAGTGGATGAGGTGACATTCAGACGGGAGTCACGGGACGAACGCCCGTGAGATATCATTATCATTTCCAGATACATTGTTTTCGCTATGTATCTAAACACATAGTGTATATCTGAGTGCATAACAAAATCTATATATATATATATATATATATATATATATATATATATATATATATATATATATATATATATATATATATATATATATATATATATATATATATATATATATAAAAGCCATAACGTCTTATAATTTGGAACATAGCAAGTATTATTTTAGTCAACAAGTGGTAAGAATATAAATAAATGTTTAAATTTATTAAATCTATGAGACGTCGGTCACATGCATGCCATGGAGTATATTTTCCACGGTGGCACGCAAGATGGGACTGTTGATTGGGTTCGCATATGGTCACAGGCGGGTAAGAATGATCGACGGCTATTCAAATTACATATACTAGTCCATCGACACGTGGCCTCACATGGATTAAAACCTTAATTAAGAGACATAATGACGAATCTAGATTTTGATTTTAAATTTTTTGATCTCGATGGTTGCTACAAAACTTGTTATATCCTTAAATTAAGTTAAATCTCTTGTTCTAATTATATCTTTATTAAATTAACTCTTTTTGTATTTTATTAATAACAAGGATTTTAGATCGTGTGCCACACACTCTTAAGTATCCTCTCCATTCCAAATTATAAGACATTTTGACTTTTTTAGATCTATATAGGTTTTACCATGTACTTAGATATTCAATATGTCTAGATGTATAATAAAAACAACGTATCTAGAAACAACAAATAAACTGCCTTATAATTTGGAATGGAGTGAGTACTCCCTCCGTCCCAAAACAAGTGTCGTTTTTGTTTTTCGAGGAGTCAAATACTTTTAATTTTGACTAAATATATACAAGAAAATATTAATATTAATAGTACATGATTAGTATCGTTATATAGATCATTGAATCTGTTTTTTTATAATAAACTTATTTGGATATACAAATGTTGCAAATATTTTCTATAAATCTAGTCAAACTTAAGAAAGTTTGACGGGCACGAATATCATAATGACATTTATTTTGGGACAGAATGAGTATTACGATAGCATAAATGGTCACCAACATGCACGTGCTACCGTGGAAAAATACTTTCTGTGATGTATGTGCACTCATTTGACAGATTTATGTATTTGTTTGCACATTTTGAAATATACTATTGAACCAAACAACATGTTGTGTGGTGGATACAATTAACTTACTTTTTGAGATGAGACCATTAGATTTCAGATGGACACACTAATTAAGACATGAGACCAAGCCATGTCATTTGAGGCCGGGGCGTGGACGTGACTCAATCTCAGCCGCCCTGAGCTGCTGCTGATTGCATAAGTGAAGCAAGCGTGAGCATCTGCCCATATGCTTGCACTGTGTAAATCGATTTTTAGAGACGGACGGACACTTTAAGATACCTACCTCTGAACATCACGATTAACGGTGACAATTGGTTAAAGGTGGACGGATTGCCCGCCTCTGAAAATAAAAAGTGATCGCTCTAGGAAATATTGTCTACTAAAAAGTTGTAGATCGCGTCGAGAGCTACAATTTTGACAGAGTTTGTCTCCATGCTGCGACTTCACATGGAAAAGTTATGAAATACTTTTTGATGTAGCTATTAATAGAGACGGTCCACTTAAGATGTATGTCTCTGTTAATTGGTTTTTATATATGGACACTAAGAGTGGCCGTTTCTGTTAGAGTGATTTTCAGAGACGAGCATTCTAAGGCAACTGTCTCTATACAAAGATGACTGCCTTATTAGAATGTTTGTCTCTACAAATGATTTTCAAAAACAGTCATTTACCTAGAGGTCGTTTGACCATTTACGGAAGCGGTCTCATCTCTAGTAATTAGAGAGCCCGTCTTCCAAAATCGTTCTTGTGGGGATGAGTCCAAACCAGCCACTACTTCGTTGTACGCACATGCGTCATGCGTGATGCGCGCGTGCATGCGGCAGCGCCCAACAAGGAGACTTGAGCAGGTAGGTCCTAACGCGAGCGACTAAGGGCGTGTTTGGAAGCGTGGTCCAGCGGCCCGGCTGCGCTCCTAGGCTGCAACGCCCATGTTTGGGGACGCTGGCCCGCTCTGTAGCCTGGGCGCCGCGGTGCAAAAGGGGCACCTCCGCCTGGCTATGGGGAAACGAAGCTAGGGTTCGTTTTTTGGGGGCGCGGCTGCGAGCGACGCAAGGCAGGCGATTTGGCGCGGCGGCGGGTGGCTTGCGCGGCCCCGTGCGGGAAGTGGGAAACCTCCGTGTGCCCTCTTCACCGGCGAAATTTGCCGCCTTTATAAGCGACCGTTGCCGCTGCGTCTCCTTCCTTCATCTCCGTGCTCTTGGCCCTCCCTCTACCCACGTGAGAGACCGGCGGCGGCGGTGAGCTAGTGTCCATCATGGCGGCATCCTTCCTCGGTGGGCTTTGTCTCCGTTCCCCCCGCCTTGGATCTGCTTCGACGTGACGCCGCTCCGTCAACTGCTGGGACTTCGTGGAGGTTGCCGTTCTTCTTCCATCTTCTTCTGTTGTTGCTGTGGTGCGGTTGCTGTTCTCCCGGCTGGATTTACTTCCTCTCCCTCTAGATCTGCTCCCTCTTCCTCGCCGGTTCTTCTTCTTCTCCTAGCTGCGATGCTCCTTTGCTCCGACGACCACCCCGAGGTGAAATCGACCCCCAATCCCCCCTCTCTCTTGATGGCGATGATGTTAGGGTTTGTTATCGTAGTTGCAGTTCATTGTTCGTTCGTTTATTCTCAGTACAAGTTGCTGTTTCATGATAGATTAGGGTTTCATCTGTTATTGAATTGATGCTGGTTCTTACAGTAGCTTGTTGTACCTTATGATGACCTTCCGATTTACCATCCATTTTGCACCTGATGCGTTTCATGGCTGTGATGGTTGCCTGGATTGCCCTGTATTTTTTTCTTGCAGTTGATGATGTTGTCCTAGGCACTTTGGAGGCATGTTTTTACACGCAGCCATGCTAAATATGCTTCTTTAATCATTGTACAAACATGTTGAAGCTAGACAGGGTATGATGATCTGAGTTCCTGTTTTATTGTGAGATGCATGTAGATGGATCCCTCTGATAGTCCCATGTGGAAATCGTGCCTATATACATATCGATCACTTTGTGTCATGCATGGTGGCTGGAACACAGTAGTAGTAGTAGTAATAATAATAATAATAATAATAATAATAATAATAATAATAATAATAATAATAATAATAATAATAAATAAATAAATAAATAAATAAATAATCGTTGTGTCGCCCGGTGAGCTTACCAAGCTTGTGGCAGTCTCGGAAGGTTTGTAACCATCTTTTGCAGCTAGTAAAATCATCACTCATCTCAAGAGTTGAGTCTCTTGACTTGAGAACGAGATAGGGTTGCAAAGCCCTAAGCCTTAGTGGCATACCTCAACAACGTGGACTTAGGGAAGCCTCGGTGGCGAGCTAAATTACGGGATAAATCCTTGTATCACCATGTGCTTGAGTTACTGTTTGTTGTTCATATTGTTATTGAGGTGATTTCTAGGGTTTGAGGCCGATCTACTTGTGTGTGGAGTTCCTAGCACTTTCAGCTGTCGATCTGTAAACTACACCTCTATAGGAAGCTAAGAAAATTATCCGATCTAAATTTCGTTGGCTAGATTTTGAACTGTGACCAAGTTTTTCCTGCAGGTGCGGCAGTGCCGCTGTTCTAGTGCGGCAGTGCCGCTGTCCGATAGTGCCGCAGGTGAATTTGACATCTGCTTGAGTTAAATTTTTATAGGCCTATTTACCCCCCTCTGGGCGCTCCAGTGATCCTACAATATCAGGGTGGAGTAGGGTGACAGATGTGCGTCTACGTGCTCACGCCGATACGGACGAATGAGTGGATAAGGGCATTGGATATACATTTTTAGAGAGAGCGGATGAGTAGATGAGTAGATGAGGGTGAGCCGCATCCGGACGGGACAGACGCCGGTGGTCGAGCATTATCGATTTTTTTTAAATCTTTCCACTTGCGTAGGCTAAGAACCTTAGATATCTGCATGTAGTAAAAACTATTTTTTAGATGTGGTTTGCTTAGTCATGCGCCACTAAAAATAATCAGGGCACTCTTTATGCTCGCGTCTTAAGTCAATTTTTTACTTATCAGCAGCTCGCTTAGAAGAATGGCCAATGAAAATAGTTATACACTGGCGGTTCTTGAACACGAACCTACACGTCGATTTGTAGTGGCGTCTGCTCTTTATGCAATCGCCAGTGCAAAAATGGGGGCGTCACTAGAAACCGTCTAATGAAAATTTTCACAATTTGCTATCCTTCCTACTAGTGATCCCTGCTAAAAGCCTATGCATACCTGTAGTTTTGATTTCCATTCGAATAAAATTTGTCCAGGTTTCGCAAATCTTTCACGAAATTTCAAAAAAAAAAATCGGTAGTTCCCTCCCTCCGCTATTTGTTTCACAACACAACTGTCCGAGATCTCTTGCATGCGTTCACCGCGCGCCTGCCTCTCTTCATCAGTTCATCCCATCGCCTCCCATGGCCGAACCCTCCACAGTACATCCCACACTTGTTCGTGCATGTCATCAGCATCTCCCATGTGATCGGGAATATCGGATCGATCGGGTCAGAGAGCCAGGGCATGCTGGCTGCGCCCTGCGCTCCACCATGGAGACCCCGCCACCGCCGTGCTCTTGGACGAATAAGCCGAAGTGCCGCCGCTCCCCCGTAGCTCTCTCCTTAATGTGCTCCGTCTGAGATAGAGCTTTGATAGCAGATTGATCGACTACCTTGCATGATTATTATTGGTTTGGAGGCCAGCAGAAACACCCGCGTCGCTCCGGCTCTGGGGCGACACGGGCGAAACCCGCGCCGCTGCCGCAAAAGCCCACTCGCCTCGCTCCTCCCGACCTCGCCGCCGCCCGAGCACGCGGCCAGAGGTCCACGCCAGTGCGAGGACGGCGGCGGCGGCGAAGACTCTCTGCTCCCCTTGCGTGCTCGGGCAGCGGCGGCCAAGCCTCTCTGCTCCCCCTTGCATTGCTTTCCCCAGGCGTGCTTAGGTCGGTTCCTTGTGGAAGATGGGTTCGTCGTCACTATCGCCGGCAAGGAGGACATCCGGTTGGGCGGCGACTCCACAGTGGCACCTGCCTCAGAATACAGTCTAGAAAAACAATCAGCAAATAAAAATGGCAAACCATAGATATTGCTAGTGCCATGAAGCATCTAAGCCATCATAGTACTTGGTTTTAAGATTCTTAGAGCACAATAATAAATATTGGTTTTTAGGTTCTTACAACACAATAATAAATATTAGGATACAGGATACAGGAGACATGGCTAAATTTAAGGCTCAGTGCCAGATCCGCCTTCTTTATCTTCAAATAACATCCCTTCAAATTCTGGCTCATCCAGTGAGAGATCAGCATGTTCAAGAATGCCAGCACCAGTAAAGGCTGCCGAGAGGATGGGCTCCAATTTGAGGGGTTATGGGCTGCGAAGTATCGGGAAAGTATCGGTCAAGTATCGTCTAAGTATCGGGATTTAATTTAATTATTTTTATTTCTCTATTTTCCCGATACTTCACCGATACCGTATCGGTGGCGTATCGGCGTATCGGCGTATCCGATACGTATCGCGATACCGATACGCCAATTCTGGTACGTATCGGCGTAACGTAGTGGTGAGCCCTTAGCTGGATCTGGCATGGCCTCATTTTGCACATCCTCGGGCCTGCTCCTGGGCAGCGGAGGTGGAGGAGGCGGCGGAGCGCCACGCCGCCATAGGTGAAGCTGCTCAGGCGCTGCTATGACCACATCGGCGGCTGTCATCGCCGGATCCGTCGCCCTCGTGGGTGGATTGCGGCGGCGACGATGGCCATGTGTGGAGCCAGTCTTGGCGGTGACGGGGGTGTCGTGTGGTGGTGGCTCAGAGGCTGCACGCAGCACGGTGTTGACGCGCTGCGATGGCTCGGGCTGTCACGCGTCTAGCCGTGGTGCGGCAGCAGTGGCAGTTCGGTGTGGAGGCTACTGGAGGTCTTACGCAGCATGGTGGATACGGGGCCGGCTCGGCAAGGGTTGGGACGTTGGTGGATTGGGCGACTAGGGCTTCTTCTGATCCTGGCCTTCTTCTCCCCGCCATCTGTCGTCCTCTTTCCTCGGGCTGGCTTCCGTGGAGGAGCTGGTCGGATCTGCTTGCTGCTGGTCAGCTTTGCCAGTTTTGGCGGGGGGCGGACTCTCCGACAGGCTTCTCCTGCATTTGTCTTGGCTGGTGTCTCTAGGGGCGGCAGCGAGGCAGGGCTGCTGCTGAACCATCGCCGCACCTTGCCTCCCTGGTAGGGTTGGGACTCCGACAGCAACGATGTGGAGGTTGCTTGAGGTCGGGGTGAAAGCTTCAACGACGACGTCTATGGACACCGTTACCTTCTCTTGGAGACGTTCTTTCCTACCTCTACTCCTACCGTACTTGATGTTGTAGGTGAAAACCTTATCTTGGCGGGCTACTTTGTTGGTGTTTTTAGTGTCGTTTCCTCCTGGAGGCATTGCTAGGCTTTCCAGTTCCGCGGTAGCTCCTTGCCGTCTGGCCATGGTGGTGTCCCAAGCTGTGCTATTTGGTGTCGCTCGCCAGGTAGTCGTGTTTTCTTCGGTCCTTGTTAGTTGTTAGCTGGTTTGATTCGACCAAGTTGGAGCAAGTAGCGGCGTGAGTTTTGATAGTTGTTCGATTGTTGTACTAAAGTTGTATAGGATGAGTAAAGCACTCTTCTCAATTGTATGGTTTTTGGCCTAATTTTTATTCAAAAAACTGGACGGGCACTTGCTTTTTTTTTTCTTTCTTCGTCTAATAGAAATCGTGACAAAACTTTTGCCGTCCTTGCTAAAAAAAGTTATTAATGGTTTGAAACAGATGAAAGCAGAGACGACAATGTCGAGGCGATCCCTGCTCCTTCCCAAGCAGCAACCGAGGTAGACATCACCATACCAGAGCTTCCGGAGGTACTATCATCTCCTCAGCAGCATCATTTAATAATTGGTCGATAGTAACATGCAGCCTCCAATCTCTCAATTGCTACTCCATCGATACAAATTATAAATCATTTTTGGCTCTTATATATAGGTACATAATTTTTACTACGTATCTAGATACAGTATATTTCTATATGTACATATATATATATATATATAATAACAAAAGCTATTGTAATTTGAAAAGACAAAACGACTTATAATTTAGAACAGAGTGAGTATATGTTTGCTCAAGGTGTAAGGTTCAAATATGTGGACATATATATATATATATATATATATATATATATATATATATATATATATATATATATATATATATATATATATATATATATATATATATATATATATATATATATATATATATATATATATATATATATATATATATATATATATACAAAAAAAAGCATAAATTGCATCTCTTATATATAGTCACTATATGAATTATCCAATTATTTTGACTCCATAAATTACAATAAAGTCTAGCGCTACTATATATTATATAAAGATATGTCTAGGTTCCCTATGTCCTTGATTAAATCCACTTAGATTAGTGCTGCAGTGTCAAGGGCGTCAAGCCCAAGAACGGGCGGACCTCGGCTACGTAGTCCGTAGCCTTGATCCGTGGTAGCCGGCAGGGTTTTGCCCCCACGCCGGTGAACGTCGCCGGGTTATGCCCCCTGGCGGCTGAAGAGAAGAGGAAGGGATGAGATAGGTATAATCTTTGCTTATCCTCTGAATGTGCGGTTACAGGAGATAAATGGCCTCGGGCCCAACCAACTGGAGCAACAAGCTCCTCTAATTTAGGAACTAATAATAGAAAGATAACAAATAATGGAAGGCTATTAATCAGCTAACAATTCCTTCCTTCTCAGCCACTATCGTGACTTGTGGCCAGGGCTGGGCCCTGCTCCGCCTGAGCCTGCTGCTCGGCGCGTTCCTGGGCGCGGCGCATGTCCCTGGCTCGGCGACGCCTGGTGTACTTGCGCCCGAACATGACATCTCCCTCCCCGCCGAGAATCAGCTCGTCCTCGAGCTGGAACGCCGGGTATTTGGCGCGGAACGCCGCCGTGTCTTCCCACGTCGCCGAGGCAGCTGAAGCACCCTGCCACTGGACGAGGACCTGGGGCACACCACTGACGATGCGATAGCGCACCGCGCGCGCAGGTTCGGGGTCGATGGCGCCATGTTGGAGAGGAGGCAGAGGCGGTGCTGCAGCTGGAGGCTCTCCTTGGAACTTCTTCAACAGACCCACGTGAAAGACGTTGTGAATGCGGGCGCCGGCTGGCAGGGCAAGCCGCACAGCGACGTCGTTGACGAGCTCGATGACCTGGTACGGACCGCAGAAACAGGCCTTGAGCTTGCCGCCGGTGGCCTGGGGCAGTGAGGAGGCCGAGCGCTGGCGAAGACGAAGCAGCGCCCAGTCACCAACTTGGTAGCTGACTTGACGATGATGGCGGTCGTAGAACAACTTCTGAGTGGCTTGAGCTTGCTCCAGGCGGGCACGGACATCAGCCAAGAACTCCTCGTGTTCCGCCATGGTCTTGGCAACGGCCGGAACCTTGGTGTCGCCGGGCTCATACGAGCGGATGGACGGCGGATCGCGCCCGTAAACGACGCGGAACGGCGTATCACGCAGCGACGACTGGTAGGCAGTGTTGAACAAGTACTCCGCCCATGGCAGCCACCGGAGCCACTGCCGTGGCCGATCGCCCGTCAGACACCGCAGGTACATGATGATGACGCGGTTGGCCGACTCGGACTGCCCATCCGACTGCGGATGGAACGCCGTCGTCATGTGGAGCTTGGTACCCATCAGCCTCATAAGTTCCTGCCAAAACAGAGACGTGAAGACAGTGTCCCGGTCGGAGACCATGGACTGCGGTACCCCATGGAGGCGGACGACTTCACTGAAGAATGCTTGGGCGACGGATTCGGCGGAGTAGGGGTGGGCCAACGGGATGAAGTGACAATACTTGCTCAGGCGATCCACCACGGTGAGAATGACTGACTTCCCGCGGACGCGCGGCAAGGCTTCCACGAAGTCAAGCGCGACGTCGGTCCATATGCCCTGCGGCACCGGAAGCGGCATCAAGAGGCCCGCCGGGTGAAGATGCTCAGACTTGTAGCGCTGGCAGACCGCGCAAGCCCGCACCAGCGCCTGCACCTCCTCCTTCATATTAGGGAAGTGGAAGTCACGGCGGAGACGGTGCAAGGTACGATGAACGCCCTCGTGTCCGTCCTCATGGACCGTCCGGAGGAGCTCCTGGAGCAGTGGCGACGCTGTCGGGATGTAGAGGCGCCCCCCAAACAGCACCATGCCGTCAACGATGGTCCAGGTCGCAGGCCGGCTCCTAGCAGTGATCTCGGTGTGCAGTGCCACCAAAGCCGGGTCCTGGAGCTGTGCTTGACGGAGTCGGTTGACGAAGTCGAAGCGCGGCCCGGAGATGGCCAGCAGCTCCCCATCCTCAGTATCCCGCCGGGACAGCGCATCTGCGACGGCGTTAGCCGCTCCCGGCTTGTACTCCACGGAGAAGTCGAAACCCAGCAACTTGCCCACCCAATGATGTTGTGGAATGGTGGACAAGCGCTGGTCCAGCAGGTACTTGAGGCTGTAGTGATCAGTCCGGACGACGAAGCTGCGCCCCCACAAGTAAGGTCGCCAATGGCGGACTGCCTGGACCAGCCCAATGAGCTCCCGCTCGTAGGCGGCGAGCGCCCGGTGTCGCGGCGCCACCGGCCGGCTGTAGAAGGCGATCGGGTGGCCGTCTTGGATGAGAACAGCCCCGAATCCATGGGATGACGCGTCGCACTCGACGACGAATGGCTTGGCGAAGTCTGGCATGCCCAACACCGGCGCGGTGGTGACTACGGCTTTGAGCTCGGCGAAGGCTGCAGACACCTCATCACTCCAAGCGAAGCCGTCCCGTTTGAGCAGGGCGGTGAGGGGTGCCGCGATGGAGCCGTAGTTGTGGATGAACTTGCGGTAGTAGCCCGCCAAGCCGAGGAATCCGCGGACCGCCCGCGGAGAACGGGACACCGGCCACTCCACGATGGCCTGCACCTTGGTCGAGTCCATGGCCACGCCTGCCGCCGAGATCGTGTGGCCGAGGTAGGCGACCGACGGAACGCCGAACGCACACTTGGAGCGCTTGACGAACAATGAGTGGCGACGGAGCTCGGTGAGGACGATGCGAAGGTGCCTGAGGTGGTCCGCCCAAGACATGCTGTAGATCAAAATATCATCAAAAAACACCAGCACGAAGCGACGAAGGAAAGGACGAAGCACGTCGTTCATGAGCGCCTGGAACGTGGCCGGGGCGTTGCACAGCCCAAACGGCATGACGAGGAACTCGTAGAGGCCGTCATGGGTGCGGAAAGCCGTCTTGTGGACGTCGTCTGCCCACATTTGCACCTGGTGGTACCCCGACCGTAGATCGAGCTTGGTGAAGAACTGTGCGCCATGGAGCTCATCCAGCAGCTCGTCGACGACCGGGATGGGGTAGGCATCCTTCACCGTGATGGCGTTCAGCTCGCGGTAGTCGACGCAGAAACGCCACGAGCCGTCCGGTTTCTTGACTAGGAGCACCGGAGAGGAGAAGGCTGAATCGCTTCGCCGCACGATGCCCTGCTCCATCATGGTCGCGCACTGGCGTTCCAGCTCGTCCTTGTGCGCGGCGGGGTAGCGATATGGGCGGACCGCCACCGGGGCCGAGCCGGGCTTGAGAGTGATGCGGTGGGCGTGCCCCCGGGCCGGTGGCAGGCCGGTTGGCACCGCGAAGATGTCCTCAAACGCGTCCAGCAGCTCGTCGAGAAGGGGCTCGGTCACTGGTGTGGCCGCATGCAGACGTGGAGGGGACGGGGGTGCAGTGCCGCGCCAGCACATGGTCTGCCCCTCGTGCTGGAAGACCATGGTGCCTGCCGCCACGTTCCAGACGATGTCACCCAACGGCGCCATCCAGTTGGTGCCGAGGACGACGTCGTAGCCCGCCAATGGCATGAGGTACAGGTCGACGGTGAAGGTCATGCCATCGATGACGATCGGAGCTTGACGGAGGACACCAGGGCAGGAGATGCGCTCCCCGTTGGCCACTGTGGCCGTCATGCGAGGGCGTGTCTCGACGGGCAGCCCCGCGCGCTGGGCCGCGGCCTCGCCGATGAAGCTGTGCGTGGAACCCGTGTCGACGAGCGTGGTGAGGTCTGCTGCCCCCACACGTACGCGAAGCTGGATGGTGCTGCTGACGGCCACCCCGGCAACCGCGTGAAGGGAGAAGACGGGCGCCTCCCCGGACTCGTCGTCCTCAGCGAGTTCGACGCCGTCGATGTAGAATATGCGGCGACACACCCGGTTGTGGCCGCGTGAATAGGGCTCGTTGCAGTTGTAGCAGAGGCCCAAACGACGCCGTTCCGCCTGCTCCTCCGTGGTAAGGCGCTTGGTTGGTTGGCCCCCTTCCCTGGCCGGTGGTGCTGGGAGGGCCAAGGGCACCCTGGGCACGGACAACGCCTGCTGTGCGGGCGCTGGCAGGACGGCCGGTGCGGAAGCCGCCGGGCGAGGTGCGGCCGCCGGCAGGATCGCCCGGGGTGCCGCTCTGGGGGCCGCCTGGCTGAGGCGATCCAGCTCCACCAACTCCATCTGACGCGCCAAGCTCATGGCCGCCGCGAGTGAGGACGGTGCGTGGACGCGCACTTGATGGCTAAGCGGGGGCAGCAGACCGCCGGTGTAGAGCTGCACCCGCTGGTCTTCGTCGAGACGGCCGGCGCGAGGAAGAAGCGCTTGGAACCTGTTGGAGTATTCTTCGACGGTCCCCGTGCGGCGGCACTCGGAGAGTTCGAAGAGGGGCGCCGAACGCAGGGGCGGCCCGAACCGCAGCTGCAGAAGCTCCTTGAAACGCCCCCAGGGCGGCGTGCCTTCGTCCTCTTGGAGCTGGATGAACCAGAACTGGGCAATGTCCTCCAGATTGTAGGAGGCCATCCACACGCGCTCCTCCGGCATGGTGTGCTGCTGGCGGAAATAGGACTCGCACCGATTTATGAACAGCAGCGGATCAGACTTGCCGTCAAATCGGGGAAAATCCAATTTTTGGAACCGGGGCGGTCGATCGGTATGGTGTTGGCCGTCCTGGTGGCTACTCGCCGCGGAGGACTGGGCAGCTTTCTCCTTGAGGCCCGCCACATCGGCGGAGAGGGTCTTCAACATCTGGACGACGTCGGCGAGGCTGTGTTCGCCGTCACCCATGGCTGGATGCACAGAACAAGATGCAGCCGATGATTGTGGGAGGATGTTAGGGCTGGTGGTGGTGCGGTGGAATCTGAAGGGCTGGAGGCGGCGGATTGGGAGGATCGACGCGACGCTGATACCAGGTTGTCAAGGGCGTCAAGCCCAAGAACGGGCGGACCTCGGCTACGTAGTCCGTAGCCTTGATCCGTGGTAGCCGGCAGGGTTTTGCCCCCACGCCGGTGAACGTCGCCGGGTTATGCCCCCTGGCGGCTGAAGAGAAGAGGAAGGGATGAGATAGGTATAATCTTTGCTTATCCTCTGAATGTGCGGTTACAGGAGATAAATGGCCTCGGGCCCAACCAACTGGAGCAACAAGCTCCTCTAATTTAGGAACTAATAATAGAAAGATAACAAATAATGGAAGGCTATTAATCAGCTAACAATTCCTTCCTTCTCAGCCACTATCGTGACTTGTGGCCAGGGCTGGGCCCTGCTCCGCCTGAGCCTGCTGCTCGGCGCGTTCCTGGGCGCGGCGCACGTCCCTGGCTCGGCGACGCCTGGTGTACTTGCGCCCGAACATGACATGCAGAGAGAATACCACGATGTGTCAAAGTCCCTTATCTAGATCATCTTTCAATTGCGCGGTAATCTGTGAGGGTCTCTTAGCAGGACTCTTAATCAACACGCGCGTCAAGAAGGTTAGTGGCGCACGTTTTTTCTTCACTGTCTTGTTCATGTCATCACCTTCTTCCTCTCTCCGCACTCATCTTTCTCCCCCACCCCTTCGCAGCTCAAGCGCGACCGAGGCCGCCGGCGACCTCACCGCCCCGCTGCCCACCGCCATATACGAGCTTTCCCTCCCTTCATTGATCCCAATTGGACACCTTGCCGGTGACTCTTCGCCCCGCCGCCGATTCCACCCAACCGGATATCTCCCACCACCTGCTCGGTGGTGCCCCACTGCTGCCTAGCTTGCCATGCTCAGCCTGCCACCACCGCCGGTTCGACCGCAGCCCCCGGGCCCCCTTCTATGCCCGCTGGCCATGGATGCCTTGCAAAATCTGAAACCCTAACCTACGTCGTCGCGGCCGTTGTCGCCGTGCCTCGTCCAAAGCCTCAGCTGCAGCGATCTCGCTGCTGGCCGCACCGCCAACCCCCTGCCCCGCCCCCTCCTTCCTTAGTTCTGGCCACAGGGTTGTCGTATGCGCCGCTTCAATTAGCGGCGCACGTTTGTCCGATAACGATTTGGGTCTCTTAGGTGCCATATTTATGGCCAATCATTGCATTTTCTACGATTCCTCTCTGTAATGCAATTGTTTGTATAAACTAATACATGTACTCCACCGTTTATTCCCAACTAATTAAAAGTTTAAACCAGCATTTTCATGCGTGCTAGCTATTCATCCTTTCCTCACAAGCACTGCTTGTATACGGATGCAGGACGTCATCCAGCACATACATTCCTTGACAATCCGAGACGCAGCTCGCGCTGCCTGCGTGTCCCCGAGCTTCCTACGCTTCTGGAGGCACTACCCAAACCTGGAATTCAACCAGGAAACCCTAGCCGCGAGCAGGCAGCCACTGCTGCAGAGGGAACAGAGGCAAGTACGTTTTCACCCAAGCACGGCAGGTGCTCAAGAACCACTCCGGTGCCGGGGTGAAGACGTTCAAGCTCAACCTATCCAGCTGCTCCAAGGACGACATCGACGCCGGCCTCCTCGACGGCTGGCTCCGGGCATGCTTCGCCGCCAAGCCCGGCATCGCTGTTAGCGCTAGCGCTCCTGAGATTGTACTGATGACGAACAGGAGGCCGGGGCTTGAACACTCGACGACGAACCGGCGGCGCCGTGCTCGGCGCCTAGGGTTTAGGGCTAGCGGCAATAGATGACAATGAACAGGAGACAGGGCTGGGCGCCCAAGGGAGACTATTAGTCTCAATCCCAGGCTAATCGTATTAGATGCAAACTGGTTTACTTATACAAGACTCGATAACTGACTTCCTAACCTTTAGGAAATAACTCAAAATATCTTACTAAATAAATATTCTAATAACTTAATATCTAAGGACTTCTTGCCCCAGGCCGGCAGCCCCCCAGCCACCTCGCTGGACCCCTGTCTTCTCTCCGTTGATACACCTTGCCCACCATAACATCTCTCCCCTCCCCGACAAACAGCTCGTCCTCGAGCTGGAATTCAGGGAAGCGGGTCTTGAAGTCCTCGACGGGCTCCCAGGTAGCTTCCGACGTGTCCAAACCCGTCCATTTAATGAGGACCAGCCAGGTGCCGCGACGGAGCTGTGCCTTGAGAGCGCATTCAGGTGTCAGTAGGACGCGGCCGTGCCGAAGTGGAGGCAATGCAGGAAGAGTCTCCGGCGGCGCACCACGCCATGGCTTGAGGACCCCGAAGTGGAGGCAATGCAGGAAGAGTCTCCTGAAGCTGGGACTGCCGCCATGGGTGACGCCGGCAGCTGGGGAGCTCCCGCGTCCAGGGTTTCAGTGGACGGAACCGGCGGCGCGCTCGTGGAGGGCACGATTGGAGCGGAAGGAGCCGAGGTCGACATGAACGCTGATACCAGATTGTTAGCGCTAGCGCTCCTGAGATTGTACTGATGACGAACAGGAGGCCGGGGCTTGAACACTCGACGACGAACCGGCGGCGCCGTGCTCGGCGCCTAGGGTTTAGGGCTAGCGGCAATAGATGACAATGAACAGGAGACAGGGCTGGGCGCCCAAGGGAGACTATTAGTCTCAATCCCAGGCTAATTGTATTAGATGCAAACTGGTTTACTTATACAAGACTCGATAACTGACTTCCTAACCTTTAGGAAATAACTCAAAATATCTTACTAAATAAATATTCTAATAACTTAATATCTAAGGACTTCTTGCCCTAGGCCGGCAGCCCCCGAGCCACTGGCTGGACCCCTGTCTTCTCTCCGTTGATACACGTTGCCCACCATAACAATCGCCGACCTCGCTCTGCTGCTGCCCGACTGCTATGCATCTGAATACAGCTTCTCCTAATGGGTTAAGTTCGCTCCTCTTAACTGATGATGAGGCTGACAGCTCGAGGAGCTCAATCCAGTCTCTTCACTTCGCCTCGTGTGGCTTCCATCCCACGGTCGTCGCCGACGGCCCAGAGCTGCCGCTTGCTTGCTCTTGGAGCTTGTCCAGAGTGCGCTTGTGCAGATTCGGCGTTACCGGCGATGAACTATTGTTGTTTCTTTTCCAGCTGCTTCGCTCTGGAGCAGCTGGACCTCTCCAGGTGCGACATGGTAGCCTCCCTGAGGATACCTCGTGTTCTGCGGAAGCTCAAGGTAGTGTGGGTGCGAGCGTGCATGGCGATGGCGGTGGTCGAGAGCGATGCTCCGAATCTCTCTACCTTCAGCTACGAAGGGTGGCCGCTGTCGAGGTTCACGCTTGGTGACTCGTTGAGGAGCTGGACGTGCACGTTGAACGCATGACAGACATGCTCCAGTATGCAGGCAGCTACTTGCCATCCATCGCGCCACATCTTGAAAGGCTTGTGCTATCAACAGATCATGAGGTACATTATACATTGTACCTATATGGATGATGCATACATCTAGGTGATAGAAGAATCAACGAAACATATATAATCAGTATTTTGAGGATGTTTGTTTGTTTCTCTTTTTTTCTCCTTTCAGATATTGAAGGCGCGAGTGATAACTGACAGATTTAAGAACCTCAAGCATCTTGTTATCTACCTTGGCGAATCGGGTAGATTTTGCGCAGGCTATGACTTCCTTTCTTTGGCTTGTTTTCTTGATGCATGTGTTGCCTTGGAGACCTTCATCTTACGTGAGAGTAGTGTTTGATCATCTCCTCCATATGGTGGAAATATCTTTCTATGCTATGCTTGCTACCTCATGTATTTAAATTGTTATTAGACATGCATCGTGTCTATAAGTTATGCCTTGTTTGGAAGTACTCATATTCAACTTAATCCATGTGTGCGGGAGTGAATTAGAGTAGTAGAACTTAGGTTAAATGTCACTCTAACAACAAATGTGAATTAAGATAGATACGTGCATCCAAACAAGCCCTTAATGAACTGTTGCCCACCATAATCCTAATATAGTACATACAAGATACTAATATGTATACTAAGTTACTAACTACCCTAGAGATTCATGTATTCATGTGTGCAGATTGTAGATGGTTTCGGATGGTACAAGAAGTACCACATTGTTGGAAAACCAGACGAAAATCCATGGCAATCCAACAGGCAGGAGATCCCAGGAATCCGCTATGGAGGCCTCGGAAACCTGAGGAAGGCGACCATCACGAGCTTCTGCACCGCCAAGAGCTTGGTCGAGCTGACATGGCACATCCTCGAGAGGGCGTCATTGTCGCTGCAGTGCCTCGTCTTGGACGCCTCTCCCGGCTATGACAGGAAGCGCTCCTCTTCCGACCGGTGCCTGCCAATGCGCACGGAGGCTCTCAGGGATGGTGAGAAGGTGCTCGTCGGCGTGAGGAAGTACGTCGAGCCCAAGGTCCACTACTACAGATTCAGTCATCAGTACCGGCCACATCACTGCCGAAATTAGGACAACCGGCAGTGATGACCCTTCACTGCCGGTTCTAGGCTCTGACAACTAGAAAATAATTGGAGGGTGCGAGAACCGGCAGTGATGACAACTATCACTGCCGGTTTGTGCCTCCCGCCGGCAGTGATGACAACTCCACTTATCACTGCCGGTTCAAGCCAAGAACCGACAGAGATTTGATTCTATCACTGTCGGTTCTAGGATAGAACCGACAGTGATGAGCCTGACAGCACAAAAAGGTTGTAGCCGTCATCTTCTTCCTCCACTCTTTTATCCCGAGAACAGAGGCGCGCGTTTGGGCCACTCCCTCCAATGTTGCGGTCGCCCAAATCCGTGAAGCTACCACTTGAATTTGGAAGAATGGCTTAATCTTTTTCTTTAAGGTTAGTAACCAGCCTCCATTCCTTCGATTTTGTTGCTTAATTAGCTTTGTTTTGATGGCTATAATGCTTGATTCTCATTCTAATTTCTCCATTCTTCTACAGAGCACTTTTCTAATTCATGACTATAATGCATTGTTAGTATGTGATGTTATAATTGGTTCTTAGGAGTAGAGTAGATTCTTTTACAATGTTGATGAGCAAATTAACCCATGTGTCACCAAACAATGCATTGTTTGGAGCAGTAGTGGCGGATCTACAGGGGGCTGGGTGGGCTCCAGCCCCCTAATGACTTGATTTACTTCTAGAAACACTGTAGCAAAAATCTCAAATCACCATTAAATCTTCATGCAAATCAACATCTCCATTGTTTTTAGCCCCCCTTGATTATCATCCTGCATCCGCCACTGGTTTGGAGCTACATTGTTGTTCATGATCATGTCTCCAATTTTAGTATTTTTTAAATTAATGTCTCTATTTTTATGTGGCATGGAGTAGAATAATTGTTCTACAATATTGTGCAATAATTATTTTTTATGGGGCTGCAATTTTTAATTTATATGGGCATTGTTTGGAGCTACATTGTTATTCATGATCATGTCTCCAAATTTAGTCTTTTTTAAATTAGTGTCTCCATTTTTATGTTGCATGGAGTAGAATAATTGTTCTTCAATATTATGCAATAATTGTTTCTTATTAAAACTTTCATATGTTTCCTCTGCCCGGCCCATTTTACCTGTGCAGACATGGATCGAGGGTGGATGTACGATCTGTCATGTACAAACCAACGGTACTTGACGGGCATCGACGATTTCATCAAGCTCGCTAGAGCCAATGCTGGGGACTCACAGCCTGTATTCTGTCCATGCAAAGATTGCAAGAATACGAGAAAATGAGGTGACGTGGAGCATATGTGATTGCACTTGATTACCAGTGGGTTCATGAGAGACTACACGATTTGGACTTTGCATGGGGAGGTTGGTCAAAATGTTGCACAAGAAAACAATGATGATGTGCCCATGCCTAGCGTATCCCTAAACGCATTTCTGCCTATTGATGATTACCAATACTACACAGTACCTGTGCCTACCAACGATAATGTGTTTAGGAATACATTAGTTGACGACACAGAGGAAAATTATGGCATTTCACAGTTTCTACATGATGTGCATGGCGGATTCCTTAGTGCTACACAGTTGAAAAAACTGGAGATCATTAGAAAGGATGTAAAAACACCATTGTATCCGACCTGCCCAATAAGCAAACTGGAAGCCAACATCATGCTATTAGAGTTCAAATCAACGAATGGACTGAGTGATAAAGGCTTCGATAGCTTGTTAGGTATACTACATAAACTGTTCCCGAAGGGTAGCGAGTTACCAGAAAAGACTTACCTGGCCAAGCAAATGATTTGCCCAATCGACCTCGAGGTTGAGAAAATACACGCGTGTTCCAACGATTGCATATTGTACCGTGGAGAAAAATACAAAGACTTGGATGCGTGTCCCAAGTGTAAAGCTCCCCGATACAAGCAAGGGCCGTCAAATCAGGAAAGCAAGACCAGAGGAGGGCCCATAAAGGTCGTATGGTATTTTCCTATAGCTCCACGAGTGCATAGGTTGTTTGCAAATGCAAAGTCAGCCAAACTGTTGCGTTGGCATGGCGACAAAATCGGTGGAAGACTAGGGGGCAAAGGAACGATAGGTGAGAAAGCTGTCAAAATAGTCGAAGTGGTTTCCTTCAGACAGGCACACTTCGCTGTTCTCCAGCAGGCCGACGGTGTGATGGCATACATTAATGAGCACAAGCAGTTACTGCAAAGTAAGCACATCGGTAGGTCACAGGCTTGGCTTGAGAAAAAACATAAGGAGGAATTCAGTGACTGGTTTCGACGCCGCAGGCTAGGAATGGTGATGGGATGTCAGCTAGATCTCTTAGCTCCCAGACCTTCGACTACGGTGATGATGTACCAAGGTTATGATATAAATGGTTTTACATTTTACACAAAAAACAGGATGAAAAGAGCACCAACCAAAATAGTGCTGTTCGTTTCGACGCCCACGATGAATATGGCACGGTGGAGGCAACATACTATGGTTTCATAGATGAGATATGGGAGCTAGACTATGGGCGACAGTTGAAGGTCGCTCTTTTCCGTTGCCAGTGGGTCCGGCTAGATGAAATCAACACCGACAATGATGGGTTCACTACTATTATTTTGGAACTTTGTTAATATAACGGATGCCATGTTTCCAACAAAGTGACATAACTTTGTGTGAGACAGAGCACTTTATGAGACATGCCTAATAAAACTTTCTCAAATTGAGAAATGACTAAAATAAAAATTGTAGACATTCATGAGTTCCACAACTTTGTTGTTTACAACTTTTCCATTTGAGATCAATTGGGGACCCAAAATGTTTAAAAATAATCAATATCACTGCCGGTTCTAATAACCACACGGCAGTGATGTCCCATATCACTGCCGGGTGGTTATTAGAACTGACAGTGATATGTGACATCACTGTCGGGTGGTTATTAGAACCGGCAGTGATATGGGACATCACTGTCGGTTCTAATAACCATCCGGCAGTGATGCGTGGGTTATATAAGGCGCTGGCGCGCTCCAAGGCCAGTGCACGACATTTTACGCGCTCGATGCTGTTCGCCAGTGCACGTCGCCGCCGCCCGACGCGCACTGCACGACGCCGTAGCCCGACGCCGCCCTTCACGACGCCGTCCCCTACCGCTTCCTCAACGCCGCCGTCCCCTACAGCTACGCCGACGCCGCGAGGAGCTCCTCCACGTCGCTGTTGAGCGCGCCACCCCTGCTTACTCGGTGAGTGCCCATAAGGTGTTCGATAGAATGCCCACCTCAATGTTGCTTTCTAGGAGGGTGGCTGAATTGCTTGTTAGGTTCGTGATGCCTTTGATTGCTAATAAAACTTGTGTGCTTTGGGTTCTTCTTACCTGCTGAAGTGCTGACTGGCCTACTAACATGTATAACGAATTTGGATATGGCAACCTTCTTGCAGAATGCAGTTTCCCTTTTAGTGCTGAATCACATGTTGTCTAGAACTCAATATTTATGATATAAAATAAGTATTGTTAGATTTGTCATATAGACTTCTTGGATCCCATATTTGTAAATGAGACAACATGCACCGCCCCTGGTGAAGATGACTATGTACCAACAAGTTTGAAGATTGAGTTTGAAAGGATGTTCAGAAACAATAAAACAAAC
Source organism: Saccharum hybrid cultivar R570 (assembly GCA_038087645.1). Classification (NCBI taxonomy): domain Eukaryota; kingdom Viridiplantae; phylum Streptophyta; class Magnoliopsida; order Poales; family Poaceae; genus Saccharum; species Saccharum hybrid cultivar. The sequence continues at coordinate 4,117,059 of JAQSUU010000731.1, read as the reverse complement.
GTACTCCTACCCTACAACTACGAGTATGTGTTCTCGACCCTTATTTTACTGTTTCTTTTCTTGATATGTCATTCAATAACATGGACTTTGTGATTGCAGCAACCATTTCATCCTCGTAGATATCTATCTTGAAGATTCACATATCGAGGTGTGGGACTCAAAGAAAAAGCCACTTTCTCTTATCGACCCCCTAGTCAAAGTGCTGAATAAGTAAGTGAACCCAATATCACAACACTTTCTAATCACATAGGATATTGTAATGTCCTCGGTCTTCACACTTCATTTACAATGTAACATAGAATGAAGGCATTACCTAATTGGAAAAATCTCGATAGCAAGATGCAAAAGCAATGGAGTGCCCAATTCAGTGTAAAGTATATGGAGGATCTCAAGACGCTAGATCAACCGATGGGGAACAACGAATGCGGGTTCTATGTGATGTGGGCAATGCTAAAATACTTTGGCACAAAAACAAATAAGGGAGATGACATGGTACGTAGGCATCCCATTTCTATTGTTTTGTCTTAGGTTTGTGCATCTCAATATCATCTTGCTTCAATTACAGCACAAAGCAAACAATCACAACTAGTTGCTAGATTTTGAGATGAGAGGAATTCAAGAGGAGATAGCAAGGTTTGTGATGGATGAGATATTGACCAAGAAAGGATCATTCTCCATTACGAGGACTAAGAAGTACAAGGCGCAGTACGGAATAGACCACATTGATAGGCTATTGTAATGCGACTCTTAATTCGATACTTAAAGTTTTTTTTGAAACTTTTGTAATATAAATGTTGATGGGTTTGTATTGTCGCTGATCAACAACCACCTTCACATCGATATCAAATTGATCGATAGCAACCACCTCCACCTCCCCGACCTCCCACCCCACCACCTCCCCTCGAAATGAAAATAAAACAATTATTAAAATGCAAATTGTGAAAAGTATATCACTACCGGTTCAAAGAAAACCGGCAGTGATAATATAATCTACACAACCGGTTGGTTAAAACAACCGGCAGTGATGGCTCAAGTATCACTGCCGGTTTGTAACACGAACCGACAGTGATACATGAGCTATCACTGCCGGTTTGGCATAACCGGCAGTGATGTGATCAGCTCATCACTGCCGAGTTGGTTATGGCGGTTCAAAATCCGCCAGTGAAGGGGGGTTTTGAACCGCCAGTGATGTCCTTCTCTGCTGTAGTGGTCCCCATCGGCGTCGAGAGCTCAAGTTTCTTGGGCCCTGCAGCCGGTGCTACGCCATGGATGCCGAAGGTGTGGCGGAGGAGGCCAGTTCAGAAACTCTGAGGAGGTTCTTGCAGCGTCAGGAAGACAGCTGCGTTGCCTTGGTTTATGTCCTGCCAAAGAGCTAATAATATGCCAGTGTTAAGCGCTACTGTTGTGTGTTCATGTTTGAGCTATATTTTCTTTGTTAAAATCTATTATTACAGCTAGGTGTTGAATTTTTCATCCTCTCTCCTTTTGCGAGGTTAATTGTTTCCTCGTTAGGAGTTATACAACATAGAAAATATATATACAAAGCTAGCTTGTACTATTTCTTTAATATGGTTCACTGCGTTGACCATGAGAGATTGCTGATAATGGGTTGTGAAGCGGTTAGGATCTTTCCATCTCCGTCTCTCATGGTCAACGTAGTAGATGAAAGTAAAACACATAAACATAGAGCTCACATGTATTTAGAGTTTAGTAAAAGCCCATATAAAAACCGACTAGGATTAGGACTCATTCTCCTTTTCCTTCTTTTTATATAAAAAAAGTTTTACATCTGCTTTTAAGAAAGCAATCCTCCTGCTTTCCTTTCAGGTCTGAATTGGTTTGTTTTACAACAAAAACAACCAATATAAGAAAGCAATAGGAAAAAGTTCAAATTACTCCCCTTAAGTTTGGCATATGTCCAGATTACCCTCTAAACTTATATTTGATTTAATTTATTCCCTCTAACTATTTCAGTTGGTCTAGTTTACCTTTTAACATGATTTGTTATTTTTGTTTTTTCACATATTAGTTGAGTTTTAATATCAACTTTTGAGATATGATAGAGAACATCATAAGTTATGTTAGAAAAATATATCTTAACTTTTTGCCACTATTTTGATAGCTTACGAAATTTAATAATAAATTAACACTAGAGATACAATATCATATAAAACATAATGATGAAAAATTCATAGTGCATTTTTCTAACATAAAATATAATGTCCTCTGTCACCTCATAAAATTTGAAACTAAAATATAATTTGTACATAAAGAAACAAAAAAAGAAAAATCTCTTTAAGGTGTTAGTTGGACCAACTTAAATAGTTGGAGGGAGTAAATTGAATCAAATGTTAGTTTGGGGATTATTTGACATAGGCCAAACTTGAAGGGAGTAATATGGACTTTTTCCAAAGCAATAATCCTCCTGTTTCAGGTCTGAGTCGGTATGTTTTACAACAAAATCAACTAACCAGCCCAGATCTGATGCATGCTGGCTGCGCCCTGCACTCCACCATGGAGACCCCGCCGCCGCCGTGCTCTTGGACGAAGAAGCCGAAGTGCCGCCGCCGTCGCCACCCCACAGGTTTGTACCCTCTTCCACTGCCTCCTCAGCTTGTTGGACGATGTGGATCCATCTGAGAGCTTTAGTTGAGCCTTCCTTCAATATATTATTCTTGGTGCCATGCATGCATCGATCATGTTCGTTATATTGTTCATACGTACACACATGCTCGTGGCCGTCGAGATCAATCGATTATCTTGCATGATTAATTATATTTTTTTGCAGCAGATGAATGCAGAAACGACATTGGCGGCCCGCCGTGCACCTCTCAACAGCCACACCAGGCTGAGGCCATCCCTACTACTCCTTCCCAAGCAGACACTGATGCAGACATCACCATGCCATACCTTCCAGAGGTACTATATAGACTGTCATCTCCATAATATCATCAGCTAATCATTTACTAATTGATCTGAAAGGTTCTAATATATGGACATATATAAACAAAAAACACACAAATTGCATCTCTACATGCATGATATGAATTGTCTAATTATATCGACACCATAAATTACAAAACCAGTCTAGCGCTACTATATTATTCAAGGTAATGCCTAATTTCCCTCCGTCCATGATTAAATCAAGTTCTAGCAAGTTTATGACAGATTAGTGCTACAGAGAAAAGATCACGCACAATGCCCTCTGCTAATCTGAATTCAATCTTTTAATTGTGCACTAATTGGCGATGCCGCTCTTAGTTTTTGTTCCCTTTCATTCCCTGTAATCTTGTTGTTTGTGTACATTACATGTACTCCTAAAGTTTATTCCAACTAATAAAACCAGAATGTACATTCTCCACAGATGCACTGTTTTTTTTTTGGAAAGGCGGCAGATGCACTGCTTATATAGTTTTTTTTGGAAGCCTCTCATCTGGGTACCATAGTATAGTATCTGTTCATTCTTATATAGTTATATCTGCATGCCCGCAGGATATCCTCCAGCACATACATTCCCTGATGAAAATGCGAGACGCAGCTCGTGCGGCCTGCGTGTCCCGGAGCTTCCTACGCTTCTGGAGGCACTACCCGAACCTGCAGTTCAACCAGAAAACCCTAGCCGCGAGCAGGCAGCCATTGCTGCAGAACAAACACAGCAGGGGCAAGTATGTTTTCAGCAAAGCACGGCAGGTGCTTGAGAACCACTCCGGTGCCGGAGTGAGGAGGATCAAGCTCAACCTCATAGCCTGCTCCAAGGCTGACTTTGACGCTGGCCTCCTCGACGGCTGGCTCCGGGCTTGCTTCGCCGTCAAGCCTGGCGTCGCCGACTTCGCTCTGCGGCTGCCGAATAGCTACGCGTCTGAATACAGCTTCCCCTACTCGCTCCTGTTATCTGATGATGATGTGGCTGACACTGACAGCTGCAGCTCGACGAGCTCATCAATTCAGTCTCTTCATCTCGCCTCGTGTGGCTAATTCCATCCCACAACTAACGACATTCCAGGGCGGCCGCTTGCCTGCTTTCCGAGGTTGTCCAGAGTGCGGTTGAGCAGGGTCGGCGTTACCGGCGATGAACTATGGATATTTTTTTTTCTAGCTGCTTCTCTCTGGAGCAGCTGGACGGCTGGACCTCTCCAGATGCAACATGGTTGCCTCCCTGAGGATACCTCATGTTCTGCAGAAGCTCAAGGTGGTGTGGGTGCGAGACTGCTGGGTGATGACGGCGGTTGAGAGCGATGCTCCGAACCTCTCCACCTTGAGATGTGATGGTCTGCCGCTGTCGAGGTTCACGCTTGGAGACTCGTTGGAGAGCAAGGAGCTGGACGTGCACGCCACGCGGACGAGCGGCATGCAGGGCTTACTCCAGTATGCAGGCAGCAACTTGCCATCCATCGCGCCAAATCGTGAAAGGCTTGTGCTATCAACAGATCATGAGGTATAGGCGTATAGCATCGAATTAGGGATCTCCTCATTTCCATTGCATTAGAACGGAAATATATCAGAGTTTTAAGGATTGTTCAGAATAGCACAGAAAACATAAAGAGGTTCAGAACACCGCAAGACAGGGAGTTTTGGAACTCCAACGCTAAAATACATTCCAGCGAATGATAACTAGCTACAAAAAAACTTCTCATCGGACTTGAGGCTAGCAGCTTTTCAGTACTACCCATATATATATATATATATATACACTATATCTATACATTGCATACACGCTTTGAGGATGTTTGTTTGGTTTTTTTTCCTTCAGATGTTGAAGGCTCCAGCAATAACTGACAGATTCAAGAACCTCAAGCATCTTGTTATCTGCCTTGGCGTGTATGGCGGATTTTGCAAAGGCTATGACTTCCTTTCTTTGGCTTGTTTTCTTGATGCATGTGTTGCCTTGGAGACCTTCATCTTACGTGTGAGTAGTGCTTGATTGATCATCTCCATAGTCCATACGGAACGCACCTCATGTATTTTGACTGCTATATACTCCGTATATATTAGACATGCATCTTCTCTACAAGTTAACGAATTGTTTCGGATATATTAGACATGCACCTCATGTATTTTAACTGTTATATACCCCTATTATGTAACTATTAGTTGTAATATATACACTAATAACCCTAGAAATGCATGCATTATTCATGTGTGCAGATTGCAGATGGTCTCGGATGGTACAAAGATTACCTCATTGTCGGGAACAAAACTCCATCGCAATCCAGCAGGCTGGAGATCCCAGGAATCCACTATGGCGGCCTTGGAAACCTGAGGAAGGTGACCATCACGGGCTTCTGCACGGCCAAGAGCTTGGTAGAGCTGATATGGCACATCCTCGAGAGGGCGTCGTCGTCGCTGCAGTGCCTCGTCCTCGGATGTCACCCCCGGCTATGACATGAAGCGCTCCTCCTCCGACAGGTGTCTGCCGATGTGGTGGTATGCGCAGGCGCTCAGGGACGCTGAAAAGATACTCACCTGCGTGAGGAAATACGTCGAGCCCAAGGTCCCTATCGGCATCGAGTACAAGTCTTGATCCTGAACATGATCAAGGTCAGATGCCTGCGGATGTACAACTTGGGCAGTCACCGCTTCAGAATGAGCAAAACATGATGCATGAGCAAAACCTTGGAGACAATGAACAACAGAATAATGTGTCACAGGACCACATCCAGTTGGGCTTTATACAAACTTTCACTCCTCCAGTTATGCCTGCTACTCTGAAAGATAATTTTGGGCCCTTTCCCAACTATCAAAAGTCTGCTATTCTGGATCAGAATGTTGGAAGCTCTTCTTCTTCTGGCCCAAGCCCAATGGCAATAAGATGTTGGGCCAAGTATTTTGCAAGTGTGGACAATGGTCTTCCAACTGTTACAGTTCCAGCCCAATGGGTCAATTTATTCAGTCTTCTGATGCTTAAACAAGGTTCTTATGAGTGGGCCAACGATTTTCTGAGTTCTTCAGCTTGGACTCTTCTACAACAACATCTTGGTAATGAAAATTCCTTTGTTTTTTCCTTACCTTCTAAACAGCCTTCAGTTGTCATCACTGACATATCCTGTGATTCTTGCAAAGATTCTTTTCATGTCAATGTAGCAAGTTCCACTGAAGAGGAAACTCTTCCTACAAAACCTTCCAATGTTGGCTCTTCTGATGTCCACAATGCTGCTGAACAATCTACTCCACCCCCTCCATCAGCTAGTTGCAGTACCCCTCCTAAAGGCAAAAGAGGTAAAAAAGCACCCATTTGTGAAGCTAATCTAAGAAGGAGTGATAGACTTCATAATCAGCATAAAGGTTTCAAATCTCCTGTATGTAAAGATAAAAATTGCATTGGCTGCACTCCTAATCCACCTGTTCTTTCTCCTTCTGTAGTTCAAGACTTGGGCACCACTTTTTGCAGCATAGATCCTGCCAAGCTTACAGACGCCAATCTCAATGTCAAGTCTCAGAAAGGGGTCATTGACAAGCCCAAGAGAAAGAAGCCCAAGCTGGGAAAAGGTTCAGATGTTGGCCCTGCAAGAAAGGACAAAGTCTCCTCCAAGTCGACTAAGAAGCCCCATAAAGATGCAAAAGATGCAAGTAATCCAGACACTGATGCAGGCCCTTCCATGGGCGCCAAGAACTGATGTTTTTCCAGTTCCTTTTAGTCCCTTTAATCTTTTGTGTTAATGGCTATAAAATAGTGGAATGTTTTGTCATGGAACATCAGAGGTATCAACTCTGATAAGAAGTGGAATGCTATCCGTGACCGTATGGATAATAATAATTGTGATGTTCTATGTCTACAAGAGACTAAACGTGAAAGCTTTGATTTAGCTTATCTTAGAAATTTTTGTTCTCAGTCCTTTGACTCTTTTGTCCTTTTACCTTCGATTGGTGCATCTGGAGGTTCCATTATCATCTGGAAAAGTTCTGTCCTATCTGATACTATGGTTTTCCAAAACTCTTATGCTACTTCTGTTGAGTTTACCTCTCTTCATAATAATGACTCTTGGGTGCTCACCAATGTTTATGCGCCTTGTACTCCTCAAGGCAAGAGAGATTTTTTTACAATGGTTTAAACATTTTCATATGCCAGATCATGTTGATTGGTTGATAGTAGGTGACTTTAACCTTTATAGGAGCCCTGTAGATAGAAACAAAGAGGGTGCAGATTATACTAAAATGTTTATGTTCAATCAAGCCATGAGTGCTCTTGGTTTAATTGAGCTTCCCCTCAAAGGTAAACGTTTTACCTGGTCTAATAAGCAATACCCCCTTTTAGAGAGATTGGATTGGTTTTTCACTTCGGCTTGCTGGACGCTAAATTATCATGTGACTAATGTGTTTAGTCTTACCATGGAGACATCTGATCATGTGCCATGCCTTATTTCCATCTCCACTCCTATTCCTAAAAGCCAAATTTTCAGGTTTGAAAATTATTGGTTGCTGCATGAAAACTTTATGGAGCAAGTCTCTTTAGGTTGGCACACTTATTTCTTCCATTCAGATGCTGCAAAAATGATCACTGCAAAATTCAAGAATTTAAGGAAAGAGTTAAAAGTTTGGAAAAAAAAACCCCCTCTCTAACCTGAAGCAAAACATTGCAAATGTGAAGCTTGTTCTAGACTTCATTAATTTTTTTGGAGGATTTTAGGGATCTTTCCCTCACAGAATGGAATTTTAGATCTCTGTTGGAAGAAAAACTCATTTCACTTCTTCAACAGTAGAAAATATATTGGAAACAGAGAGGAGCATTAAAATGGGTGACACTGGGTGATGCAAATATCAAGTTCTTTTCATGCCAATGCCACTGTTAAGTACAGGAGAAATCTTATTACTCAGCTCACCAATGATCAAGGGGAGGATTTATTTAATCACGAAGATAAGGCAGCCCTCATTTGGCATTCCTTTAAAGAAAGGCTTGGCACCAACAATTATACAGGAACTACATTTGATCTTCCATCTTTGCTAGACAATAATGTTGACCTCTCTAGTCTGGTTTCTCCTTTCTCCCATGATGAAATTGATGCAGTGGTAAAGAATTTTTCTTCAGATAAATCTCCAGGCCCTGATGGATTTAACACAGACTTCCTGAAAAAATGTTGGCATATTGTTAAAGAAGACTTTTATTCCTTATGTGAGAATTTCTTCTCTGAAAATATATGCTTGCAAAGCATCAATGGTTCTCACATAACACTCATACCTAAGAAGGATGATCCTGTTAAGGTTTCTGACTATAGACCTATTTCTTTGCTCAATAATTTTATCAAGCTCATTACTAAGCTGTTGGCAAATAGATTGCAAAAGGTGTTGCCCTCTTGATACATAAGAACCAATATGGCTTTGTCAAAAATAGAACTATTCAGGATTGTGTGGCTTGGACTTTGAAATATTTACATATGTGTCATCATTCCAAAAAAGAGATTCTAATTCTTAAGCTTGACTTTGAAAAGGCTTTTGATAAGGTTGAACATGGCCTTATGCTGAAAATCATGGAACATAAAGGCTTTTCCTTGAAATGGCTCAATTGGATGAAACTCATTTTTAATTCAGGAACTTCTTCAGTCCTACTGAATGGCATACCTAGCAAAACCTTTCACTATAAAAGAGGAATAAGACAAGGTGATCCCCTCTCACCTCTCTTTTTTGTTCTATCAGCTGATTTACTTCAGACAGTTCTCAATTCAGCAAGGAACAATAATTTATTAAACCTGCCTCTTCCCATCTTAAATGACCATGATTTTCCCATCCTCCAATATGCTGATGATACACTCATATTCATGCAAGGAGATGAAAGTCAGTTGTTGCATCTTAAAAACACCCTTCAATCTTTTGCTGGATCCACTGGTTTGCAGGTTAATTTTGAGAAATCTTTTATGGTGCCAATTAATATTACAGAGGAAAGATTTAACACCTTGGCCAATACCTTTGGATGCACTAAACAAACTTTGCCTTTTACTTACTTGGGGCTTCCACTTAGTATTACTAAACCTTTAGTGGCTCACTTCTGGCCTTTGGTATCCAAATGTGAGAGGAGACTAGTTAATTTCTCAACTTTCTTAACTGAAGCTGGCAGGTTACAGCTTACAAATGCAGTGCTTTCAGCTTTACCCACCTTCACCATGTGTACCTTTCTCTTGCCAAAAACAGTAATCAAGCATATTGATAAATTTAGAAAGCATTGCATCTGGAGAGGCTCTGATTTAAACAGTAAAAAACCTTCAAAAGCTGCTTGGCCCTTGGTGTGTTTGCCAAAGCTTGAAGGTGGACTTGGTGTACTAGATCTCATAACCCAAAATCAACGTCTTCTTATGAAGCACTTGCATAAATTTTTTAATAAATTGCCTATCCCTTAGGTTCAGTTGATTTGGGATCACCACTATTCCAGAGACAATTTGCTAACTCCAGATAGGCCACCTAGAGCCTCCTTCTGGTGGAAAGATGTTCTAAAACTGTTGGAATCTTTCAAAAAGATAGCAAGGATTAATGCTCAGAATGGCACTACTTGTTTCCTTTGGTTAGTTCTTTGGGGGTCATTCTCTCTGTCAGCAATCCTATCCGGAACTTTTTTCATTTGCTAAGTCCCATTTCACTACTTTACGTGTTGCTGCTTCCATTGATACCCTTCAAGATCTTTTTTATTTACCTCTGTCCATTGAAGCTTTTGATCAATTCCAAGAACTTTCTCAGTCACTTCAAAGCTTGCAGTTAACTGAGTCTAAAGATGTGTGGTCATATATATGGGGTTCTTCTATGTACTCATCTAAACAAGTTTACAAGCAACTCATTGGTCAGAGACAGGTTCATCGTTTATATAGATGGTTATGGACTTCTGCATGTCAAAACAAAAGAAAGGTTTTCTTTTGGCTAATCTTAAGTGATAGGTTGAGTACCAGGGCATTACTCAGAAGAAGAAGAATGCATCTTGATGACTATAATTGTGTTTTCTGCTCACTAAATGTTGAAGAGGATTTACTTCATATGCTTTTCCATTGCCCTTTTGCAATGGCCTGCTGGTACACCTTACATGTGTTCATTCCTAACTCTGATGATATTGCCAATATTCTGGAAAGTATCAAAGGCCAGCTGCAAGTTCCTTTCTTCATGGAAATCATTGTCACAATGTGTTGGGCTATCTGGATGATGCGAAATGATATCATTTTCAGAAATATAGCACATTCAGTTCAGAGATGTAAGAATGTTTTCAAAACTGAATTTGCCTTAGTTATACTAAGAGCAAAAGCAAGCCTCCACCCCTACATAGATCAATGGCTAGACAATCTTGTGTAATCTTAGCTATTTTTTTCTTACTTTCTTTGTCTCCTGAAGTTACTTTGTAAGGCTCTGTATTTACTAAATTTTTAATAATTTCCAGTAGGGGCTTTTGCCCCTCCTGTTTCATAAAAAAGGTTCTTGGGCCCTGCAGCCGGTGCCACGCCACGGATGCATAAGGCGTGGAGAAAGAGGCTGGTTTCGGAAACTCCGAGGAGGTTCTTGCAGCGTCTGGAAGACACGGCCGCGTTGCCTTGCTGTTTATGTCCTGCCAAGGAGCTAATAATATGCCAGTGTTAAGCGCTACCATCGTATGTTCATGTTTGAGCTAGTTTCTTTGTCAAAATCTGTTATTACACAGCCAAGTGTTGAATATTTCATCCTCTCCTTTTGCGAGGTTAAGTGTTTCCTTGTTAGGAGTTACAAACATAGAAAATATATACAAGCTAGCTTATACAATTTCTTTAATATAATTCATAAGGTCTCCACTAAAATTCACATGAATCTTGGTTTTTAAATAGTTGCTATAGTTTTCATGTGCTTAAAATCAACTCAAGTTCTTTCCCCATCACTCAAAGCCCTGATGTTCCACTATGGTGAAAATGGGTGGGTGGGCGCTGGTGACGAAAACAAATTAAAGGTTCAAAATGTGTGTGTGTGGGGTGTGGCGGCACTCTCTTGTCTATAACTAATTTCACTATTTTGTGTACATGCCGCACATACTTCCTCTTGTCTATATGCCACACATGCTTTTAGTGATCTTGATTAATAAACAAGTTAATTGATGTTCCTTTTTAAGTTTTCAAATTACATGTCGCTTTACCTTTGTCTTAATTCAAATTTTTAACTTTGACCAAGTCTACAGAACAATGCACCAATATCATATCTACGATATTAAGTAGTTTCATTGAATCCACCATAAAATATGTCTTCATACATCATAGTGCATTTATTTAGCATTGTAGATGTTTTTTTTCTAAAACATGGTCAAAGAGAAGTTTCATTAGCACAAAGCTATAGTGACCTTATAATTTGGAACGAAGGTAGTATCACTACATTTGTTTCTTCACTTCTTCTATATTTTAGGTGTCTGATTTTTTATTGTTGTTCAAGCAATAGATATTTTTAAATTTGTCATTGTTTGGCTATGTCACACCCATTTATCGACCAAATGGAATGCATACCCTTATGTGTGCCCAGAGATCAATCACACATAAGTTAACAAATTATAAAGGATGTATCATCACAAATGTTATTACATCACGATTAATAACACATAGTCTTTACAATAATATAGCGGAAGTAAAATATAAAAACTCTCGTGGTAGCTCCAATCACAGGCACATTGACTGGTTGACAGCAAGTCTAGTAATCTTCCGGAAAATAGAAGTAGTCACTACTTGCACCATCTGTTACCCATCCGGGATTTTTATCCAAGTAAGAAAAATAAACAAGCGTAAGTACATCTCGTACTCAACAAGTGTAACATGGGGTTCATGAGGCTCAAAGGCATAACATAGGTTTATCAGCATGTAGCTTTTATATAGCATTAATTCAGCATATCAATGATATCAAAGTGTCTCAATATAATCAATAAACATATGATCCATGTGAAATGATTAACGAATAGCAAAAACATATTCATTATTAATGATCCACTATTCCATAAGGGTCCAAGGCCACTCGTGACCGTGAGCACGGCTGTTATAACAGTTTTACACTCTGCAGAGGTTGTACACTTTCACTGTGAGTCGTGATTTACCCTTTCGCCCGAGGTAGCTAATCTCTTGACCCACTTCCAAGGAAGGTCGGCAGGGTTCACTATGAAGTCTTTCGAAGGTTCGTCTAACAAGTTAGGGCCATTAGATTTCACTCGGCAAACAGATGTAGAGCCCCCCTTCCTGATGGCACAATAACACGCAGCCTATACACATGAGGACAGAGGCCGCACTATACCCGATTCGTCAAGCCATTCTTACACCATAAAGGAATACCTCTAACAAGCTAGAAAAGGTCCTTCTATATGACTAAAGCCAGAGCCATTTTAGCCCTCACAGTTGTACTGTAAATCCCGGATTTTCGCTTATAGATGAGTCCTTATGGAGAGTAACAAGAGCACTAAAGTAACCCCATGCTCTAGTACCATTAAACAGTAATAAAATCATCTTTTAATGTTTATTGCATATTCCATTAGTCAAATTACATGATCATAGTTCATGTTGAGCACTAGCAATACTAATCCATGCAGTATAATAGGTATCAAGGAATAAGATCAATACTAAGTCATCCTTATCAAGGAATATATGCATAATGATATTATTTGCTTAATATGAATAGGACAACAAGGATAATCCCATGCTATACTTGCCTTGCTCAAACTGGTCCTGGTGATCTTGTTCGTAGTAAAACTCTTGATCTCCAACGAATTGCTCACCGTCTATACTCGATCAACAATAGCAACAACATTCATCCAGAGGCAATCATGCATAGACAAACAAGACTATAATTAGAACAATACACCAACAGTAAGAAAATAAGATAAAAAGTCTTTAAAACGAATCTACAACTCGCTAGGATCACACAGACGCGAAGATCACGAAAATCGGAGCTAAAACGACAAAGTTATGAATTTCCAAAGATTTCCTATAGAAAAATGAATACTTTAATTAAAAACTCGAAAATAAATTAATCCAAACCTACTGTACAGTTGTATAGTTTCATAGAGCTCACAAATATGAATCTAACACAATTTGAATGGACCAAATCGGAGTTAAAACGAAGATTCTACGACTAAAACAAATTAAATGGCAAAACTGTAAATATCAGAAAGCGTATTTTTCTTTTCCGAAACGAATTACGTTTTCATTTAATCAAAACGTATTTTCCGGTTTACGCTTTGGACCGCGGGTTCGATAACACAAAAGTTTAGGGTCTCTTTTACAAAAGTTCACGCGAACCGGTATCATTAAATAAGATCCGTCCGATTCAAAACGGACGGCTGAGATCGGATCGGGGAGGGAGAAAGAGAGCGGCCGGCGGCGCTCCGGCCGGTTTTTGGCCCGGCGGCGACCCTTCCACGGCGGCGCCATGGCCGGGAATCGCCAAAGCTCGAATCCGGGCACCATTCAACGAAGGGGAAGCACCGGGAGAAAGACCGAAGCATGGCGAACTCACCAAGGGCGAAATCTAGGGCGTAAGATGGATGGAGGCGACGGTGTGCTCGGGATGGCGGACGATGGCGGCGAGGTAGGGTGGGATCTTGCGGTGGCGATGTTCTCAAGGCTACAGCAGCTCCTAAAGGGTAGGATGGGGGCGGAGAGGTGGGGGCTCAACTTTTATAGCCCAAAGCGGCGCTAAGTAAGGAAGGAGGAGGATTTGGAGAAGGATTCACCGACGGTAAGAAAGGAAAGAGAGATTCCGGCGGCGGCTTGGGGAAGGAGATGGTCTGACAGGTGGGGCCGCGGTGTCAGCGACGCTGGAAGCGGGTAAACGTAGCGCGCGCGACTTGGGCCGGCGGCCGCGGTTGCTGGGCTCGGCCCAAGAAGGAGAATGCGGGCGCGGGGGGAAAGAGAGGAAACGGGCCGCCGCTGCAGGCCGAAGTGATGGGATTTTTAAAAGATTTTTAAATCCAATTTGAATTTGACTAAATCCACTCAACACAAAATTTCAAATGCAGCAGCATGAATGCTCAATCATGTTTCTACCCTTATATTTGATTTTTAAATTTATAAAAATTATTATCATTCTAAGTTTGCATGCTCACAAAAATATACAAAAATCATATTTCTCCTATTTTTCTTCTTTTCAAAATTTTAGGGTGTTACAATTCTACCCCCTTAAGATGAATCTCGTCCCGAGATTCGGAAGATGCTTACTCAAACAGTTTCGGGTAGGTTTTTCTCAGATCCTCTTCTCTTTCCCAAGTGGCCTCACCCTCTGTGTACCGATTCCACTGAACTTTGCACATCTTAATAGTTCGACTTCTCGTAACTTTTTCGGCAGTCTCTAGAATTTTCACTGGAAACTCTTCATATGTAAGATCCTCCTTAACAGTGAGCTCCTCTAGCGAAATCTGTTCCTCTGGTACTCGCAAACATTTTTTCAGTTGAGACACATGGAACACATCATGTACACCCGCCAAACTTTCTGGTAATTCCAACTGATATGCTACTTCACCACGTCTAATTTTTCAAAGCCATTTTTCAAAAGATTTTTAAATCCAATTTGAATTTGACTAAAACCACTCAACACAAAATTTCAAATGCAGCAACATGAATGCTCAATCATGTTTCTACCCTTATATTTGATTTTTAAATTTATAAAAATTATTATCATTCTAAGTTTGCATGCTCACAAAAATATACAAAAATCATATTTCTCCTATTTTTCTTCTTTTCAAAATTTTAGGGTGTTACAGGCTATAGAAAAAGATTATGAATTATCTCTTGTGAGTTGTCCTTGTAATTGTACTAGTTAGTTGTTTAAGTTTGTCCCTTAAAAATTCAAATATAGCAACTCTCATTTTTATTGAATCAGCACGAGAATGTACAGTTTCATTAATATAGAAGACAGCCAGAAGGCATCATTCTAGAAGGCGAGAAAAAATTAAAACAATGGAGGATATAATAATCAAGAAAAGATCTATCGAGAATAAAGCCACCAACCACCTTGCATTCGCAATTCTCCATATCCTCCACGAACAATCAGTCGTAGACTAAAACCCTTGATGAAACCCAAAATTTGGCTAAATTTGGTGATAGGAGATCCATGATCAAATAGACCTCGAAACCCACTTCAATTAGTGTATTTGCTTGAGCAAGAGTTGATGTCATATCTCATAGGGAAATTTATTCTTAATAGATACTTCTACTGTTCCAAAATATTGGGCGCATTGGGATTTCAGAAGTCAAACTTTGCAAATTTTGACCATTAACTAGACAAATTATACTAAGTATATAAAAATGTTCAGAAAAATCACATTAATATAATTCTACATATCTTTATAAGAATTTATTTTGGAGCAATTGATAATATAGTGTAAGATTAACTAGTGATAAAAGCAACTCCCTCCATCCTGGAATAATAAACATACATTGACCAGGGAATAGTCATATATAAAATAGGTTTTGACTAAATTTCTCTTACAACATGTTGTCATTTGATAAAGGATCAACATATATAGTTTCAGAGGCACTTTGAATCTAAATCTACTGATGCAAGTTTTATATCTTAAACTTGTATATAACTTGAATCATTATTGAACAAAGTTTGTAAAGTTTGACTTTTCCATGTACAAAATACTTCATCATTCTATGACGAAGGGAGTACTTGAAAAGACCTTTTTCTGAATTTCACTACGCAATATATATATCAAACGAAACGTGGATAGAGAGATTGATTTTAATATTCTCTCTTTTCACAAAAAAAGATATAGATTGAAGAACAACATTAAGCAACTAGAATTTTTTTAGCCAATAATTGCAGATAATAGTAATAGCAGTGTTTACTATATCAATGGAAGCTACAAGTTACAAAATGGCGTCCAGTCAAATTGACAATAAAGATATGTTTTTTTTAGGAAACAGGAGAAAATTTAAGTGTAGTTTAGTATGGCCACTAAAAGTAGGCTACTAGCTATAGAGCTGCCTATGATTTCGACCGAGGTGTGGAGGTGGAGCAAATGGAGCATCATCTGGTCGTCGTTGGTCCAGAGAAAAAACGGGGTACCAGGGCACCACTACGGCAGGTCATTGTGCCGTCCTTGACCCTGCCATCCCTTGTGCAACGATGGAGCAATAAAAAAGGTATTAAAAAAAGGCGACTCTCATTCTCTCAATTTCTGGAAGAATTCAAATATGTTAGGCAAAGGCGAGTCTTCAATTTCTGCAAGAATTCAAATATGTGACTGGCACCTCCTAATTTACGTTTCTGAATTAAAAAAAGTATCCACTGATACAACACGTTGCCCATGACAGCGAGCAGAGCACACTAGCCACTAGCAGATCGGTGAAGCAATTTAACTAACATCATCTGGTCCTTAATTATAAGTCATGACAAGATGGCAGAAGAATTAAAGGAGTGCCCGGCATTATTATCACACCTAGCTCGTACCAGCTATATATATTAGGCAGCAGTAGGCAACATTTTGACTACTAGTCGTTGCCGTTCGTGACCGGCCAAAGTCTTCTTCCCTTGTGGTGTATATATACTCTATCATGGAGCACTTAAAGAAGAGTCTACTATAATTTATTATGCACATATTACACGGGTAACACATACTCCATATGGACATTACGTGAGAAAATGGCCAAATCTTTCTTCAAGAATTCAGGTATATGTGATTGTATATGCCTTCTATTTAGTGGTTCTGAATTTAGATGTCATATGTCTTGCACACCCCATTCTCAACGGCGGCTAATTCCTAGCCGCCTCTAGAAATGCAATTTAGAGGCGGCTTATTTAGTGGGGGTCCGATGACGGTTGTATTCTCAGCTGTCTCTACTTAACAATGTTATCGTTGCTAAAAAAACTTTTCTATAGTAGTGAAATCATTCCAATTTATACATTTATATCTATATCTATGCCTAATATTAAAGTGCGAAAATTTCTCTCCAATTTTATTTGTCCACCATACCCTCTATCACTATCCGTATGTCCCTCCACTATCCGGAGCATAAGAGTCATAGTCAGTTTTTACTAAGGATCTGTCTGAGACTTCTCCACTCCACCAAAACCAGCATTAACCAAGGCAGACGTCTTAAAACGACCACCTTCGTTAATGAAGCATTAATGGAGGCGGTCTCTTTAAGATGTTCCCGCCTCCGTTAATGATTAACAAAGGCAACCGTTTCTCCCTGGCACCCTCCATTAACAAAGGTGGCACCCTTCTATGCCCGCCTCTATTAATCTAGGGGTTATCTCCTAAAATTATTATTGTGGTAGTGTTTAACCTCAACCAGTAAGATGGCAAACCAAAGTCTTTCAATTTATATCCAAAAATTAATCTTCCACTTGAGCCATTGTTAGAGCACCTCCAACAATTTGGTAAAACCACTCATAATATTTGTTTTTTTTGGTAGAATAAAAAACTTCTTCCAACAACTTCCAATCCTAACTCACAATCTGCTCGTGCTTGGAAAAATAGAGGCATCCACACGCAAACAAATGTAGGTGACCGCTACTATATCATGGGGCATTGTTCTTTTTCTTTGACACTCCATAATCCAATCATCGTCACCTGGAGGATGATCAGAATTGAATCTCCTATCACTATTTTTAGATTAGAGAATACTAAAAAGTAGAGCATGCAATGGAGATTATTCTTCTTTGTAGGTTCAAGATGTGAGTTTGGATTCTGAGGATGACTGGCAATGGTTAGACGTGGATGTGAGGGCGACCACTGCCACCGCCTGCGAGGTTTGCCGCAAATTGAATCTCTGGACACTATTTTCAAATATGAAAATACTAGGAGGTAAGGCAGGCAATGTAGATTATGGGTGTGTGTTAGGTGCCCTAATGGCTGGTTGTGCCGTGGATGGCGGTGGCAGTGGCAGTGGCGTGGCACGAGCAGACACCAAAAATCTTCAAGTGGGCTTGTTTTTTATTTTTTAGGAGAAAATTATTGGAAATTGTTGACAATTGAGATGTTTTCTCGTTTCCATTATTGATTGAAAATGTTGCAAAACTATATATTTGGATTAGTTCTTTTATACTGTTGAAGGTGCTCTTAGGCCACGAGGCACGCACCGGGATTGGGTCACAAACATAACATTTCTTTGACCTTATAGTCCAAAACTTTGATCATCTATTTGAACATCTGAACAATTTCAAATACTCCCTCCATTCCAAATTATAAGGCATTCTAAGAATCTTGGAGAGTCAAAGCATCTTAAGTTTGACTAAAATTATAGAGAAAATTACAAAAATTTATAATATCAAATAGATATACTATAAAAATATAATTAATGAAGAATCTAATGATACATAATTGGTGTCATAAATATTATTATCTTATCATATAAATTTAGTCAAACTTGAGATCCTTTGACTTTCCAAGATTATTGGAATGCCTTATAATTTGGGATGGAGAGAGTAACAAAATAAACGCAACTGCTACAGATTGTTCTCTTTGAAAGCTATTACCACCACTACCACTGGAGAGTTTTAAAAATGGTCAAAATCGAATACCGCATGCTTCAGTTTTGGTTTTATTCGCACAACTAAGTCTGTGGGGATTTTGACCCGTAATCTCCTCCAGTCTCCTGTGCCTTGCAAGGTG
The DNA here is from genome assembly GCA_038087645.1 of Saccharum hybrid cultivar R570. Classification (NCBI taxonomy): domain Eukaryota; kingdom Viridiplantae; phylum Streptophyta; class Magnoliopsida; order Poales; family Poaceae; genus Saccharum; species Saccharum hybrid cultivar. The sequence continues at coordinate 4,098,539 of JAQSUU010000731.1, read as the reverse complement.
TCTCTCCTACCACCACACCTCATAGTCAATTATGACCAAGTATAGGATACTATTCTTTTGAGTTAACATATATGATTCTTCTATCGAATATTTTTGTTTTCCAATGTTCACAAATAAAACAAATCAACTACAAAGTCTTATATTTTATCTAGCACTACAACTCTGATATAGGGCATATCTCTATCTAACGTTGTTTGAAAAAAATTTTGAATTTCAAAATTGAAGAATTTAACATATATATATTGGGTCCTGTTTATCTCAAATAAAAAATGGTCAACTATAAAGTTTTAGATTTCATTAAGCTAAACTTTGTTTCATCTAACTTCATTGTGGCCACTTCTACCTACTTTCAGGAGCAGTTTTGTTAAGCCAACCGTGTCACTGGGAAATTGGTCTCTAGAGGTGGTTTGTAAGCTGCAATATGTCACAACATTTTATAGAGATGGTTGACCAATTTAACCACTCTTGAAAAAAAGAAGTAGAGGCATTCGTAGAAATTTGTGTAGTATACTTTAGTACAATTCATCTCCAGCAGATCGAGTCAACGAGAAAGCTATGAGTTTTGGGATGAGTTGTAATTCCAAAGTGTGGACGTTAACGTTCATGATTGGAACCAAATACCCACTGTATCCATACCGTGGCCTCGTGTTAATAAGAATAGTCGAAAAACAAGAACATTCATGATTGGAACCAATACCACAACGATGGGTGTTTTTTGTTGTTGTTTGATTACCCTCAACTATACTCGATGGTTACACCACTTGATGCATGCATGTGTAAAGAAATGTTTAAATAGCGGGGAATTTTCATTCATGCCATGGGCAAAATTGATGTGCAGTGTTATCTACTACGACTACACCACTAGGCTATAGCTAGTCGATGAATACATCCATAATAAGGTAGGGGTCCAATCCTATTCCTACGTATACATCGTTGACACAGGCTATTGGTAAATGAAAAGTGCACCTCTATTGGTCGTGTTTGGAACTTTGGATTGTGATCATAGCAAGCCAAGTTGTGAGTATGCATATAGATGACATGACATTACAAATTTTATTTAGTATATAACATAGTTGTTTTGTAAATTTAATTGCAAAGAATATAATAATTCAAACCGGGAGTATGGTTTAAGAGATATAATAGTTATATAGGGTTAGTCTCATGCAATAAATGTAGTTTAGTGTCTGTTTGAATCTACTAGTGCTAATATAGTTAGCAGTAGCTAAAATTAGCACTAGCATATCCAAATAAACATGCTAATATATAGACCAACTAACCTATTAGCAAAAGGCTATTAACTACTTGTTCGACTAGCAAAGTGTTTTGCTATATAATAGGTTCCAATTACCTATTAGCAACATATTAGTAGATGGATTATTCAAACATCTTCTACTAACAATTAGCTAGCTAATTAATATTTAGTGGCTATTAGCTATTAGTTACTATCTCCGTTTCAAATTATAAGCCATAAAAAACCAAAATGACTTATAATTTGAAACCGGACGGAGTAGCTAACTATTAATACTTGCGGATCTAAACAGACTCTAGCTACGGCCACATCACCTAAGCCAGAAAAAACCAAAATGACTTATAATTTGAAACCGGACGGAGTAGCTAACTATTAATACTTACGGATCCAAACAGACTCTAGCTACGGCCACATCACCGTATCTTGCGTTGCATGTAATTTGGGTGGCCAAAGGAGCTCGGGGGCAGCACATTCGCAGCCCAGATCGTGCAGCAACTTGTGTGAAGGATCAGCTTGGTCGGCCGGCCAAAATCTTTTGGGGCTTGCAAAATTCCGGCAACCTATGAGGCTATGAGCCAAACTATAGCCAAATATTTATCAAAAAAGAAAGAAACTACAGCCAAATAAATCAACACACGAGCTAGTAACCATCCAAATTAACGTGCATGACCCTCAAACAGTGGCATGAAGGTTTACGAAACAAGTTATATACATGTAGCTAATAATAAGGTATAATTAATAATCAAAGGTGGCTTAAAAAAGCTGAGGTGCTGGACCTGTCTAGCCAAAGCACTCTTGTGCAATTTAGCAGTTGCCTAACTGTAGCACCAGTCGTATGCACTGTCTGTTTCGGAAATTAGTTAAAGAAGATGAGGCAAGACGTCCCGCATATATTGCAGAGACGATCAGCCCTGTTCGCTTAGCTGAAAAGTCAGGCTGAAGAGTACCATTGGCTAATTTGTTATAAGAGAAAAATATTATACCATGACTGATAAGTTCAAGTGAACAGGGGTCATTGCAACTGGCCGGGTGGACCGGATATTGCACTGCATTGGTGGCGCACTCATCCCGTCGGCAGAAAGCAGCAGCTTGGATTGTTCCAACGACGACTGCATGCGCGCGCCGCCGGCCATTATAAAGAGCCGATCGAGCTGGATGCTGTGTGCCTGCCCATACCATACACCCGTCTTCTTCGATCCCCTAGTTCTGGCCGAGCAAGCTGTGCGGCCGTACCCGTACCTTGGTCACCGTCCGGCGTGCACGTACGTACGCCGGCCGGCCGGCTCGATCAGAGCTCCTTCAGGCAAGGCAAGGTAGGGACGACGATCGATCACGCACATCTGTAGCCTGATCGATCGCGTCTGCGCACCACGCACGCAGATCGAGCGCGCGTCGGCGTCGCCAGGCGGCCCGTCCGCCATCTGTTGCTGGCGCGCGGGGGGCATCGCGATCGCGACGCCGACGCCATTCAACCATGTCCGCTGATAGTGCAGTAATAAGGTCGCTGGTGGGGGGCATCGTCATCATCCTCCTCGTCGCCGCCGTCGCACAGTCGTCGTCGGCGACCCGTGGTGTCACGTTACGCGTTGACCGTCGCCACCAGGTGCACTCTCCTCCTACTCCTTTCCTAGCTAAGCAGGCTAAACTATACTGTAGGAGGGCTAGTACAGTAGCAAATAATAACATTCACTCCGATCCACATATACAGGGAGTTTTCTTTCTTATTACCACTAATCAATTCTTACATGTAAATAAATAGTTTAAGAAGCTAGCTGCCATAAATTTGCTTTCCTTTTGAATAATAATTAATCTCGTCATAAGTTACTGTGCTATATCCTCCTATTACTGGCAATCATCACTGAGCTATCCTGTTCATTTCGTGCTTTGCCACCCATTTCTGCATCATGCAACAGGTGGTGGTGGTGGACAACGGCGTGGTGCAGGTGACGCTGTCGAAACCGCAGGGTCACATCACCGGCGTCCGCTACAACGGCCAGCGGAACAACCTCCTGCAGTACACCGTCGGCCAGAAAAACTTGGGAGGGTAATTAGTAAATATAATGTATCTGTAGAAAATCCTACTAGTATTTTATAATGTTTCAAATGTTCATTCAGAATTCAGATGCATGCATGCATGCATGCAGGTACTGGGATGTGGTGTGGAACTACCCTGGCTCCGGTCATCCAAGAGGAATGTTCGACATGTGAGTGCTATAAAAATCTTTTACTCTCTCACCATCTCCTTGGCGTGAGTGCTGAACTCAACTGCTGATCACTGGCATGTCTGCAACGCTCTACTAACTGTTTGAAGTTCAAAAGAGTGTTGCTGTTGCTTACAGTACTCTGTTAGTTAATTACGTTAAAAAAACATTCTTGGAAAGCACCGTTGTCAGTCATCAGAGAAGATTGTGCATGCTGGGGTAGTGAGGTTGCATTTCCACTTTTTCCAGACAACAAAATTTGCTAAGGCTGTGTTTAGTTGAGAAAAATGGGGTGAAAAGTTATTGTAGCACTTTTCGTTGTTATTTGGTAAAATTTTTCCAACCATAGATTAATTAGACTCAAAAGATTCGTCTCAAACTTTACAGACAAACTATGCAATTAGTTAGTTTTTTTTATCTATATTTAATGCTCCATGCATACGTTTAAAGATTCGATGTGATGGGTGGAAGAGGAAATATTTTGGGTTTGCATGCCAAGTAAACAGGGCCTAAGTAAGTACTGCATGCATGTGCACCGAAAAAAATGCAGTTATGCATGTTTGCAAAGAGCAGCAGGACTGACAACCAAAGCCCTCATCCACATTTAGCAAACTGCTCCGGCCCTCCAGCTCAGTGTGAACGCCAATGATGCTAGCTAGTGTTAAACACCGTCACACATCGATACTGCTGAACAAACAGACTGGTTGCTTCCTTGATTCATGATATACTAGTTCAGCTGAAGAAGTTGTTTTTATTTGATCCTTTTGGGTGTAATAAGTAGCTGCATTTGTATAGGCTGGACGGTACCGAGTTCAGTGTTGTGACCTCAAGGGACGATCAAGTGGAGCTTTCTTTCAGGAGCACGTATAATCCATCACGCCAAGATAGTCTCCGGCTAAATGTTGACAAGAGGTACCTAGTACGTGTGGCATCCGACAGATCTTCTCTGCATCGCATTCAGAAATTCAGCTTCAGTGTTCAACAAACGTTACATACCTGTGACATTTCCGAAAATAACGTAACTGTTGTTATTGGTTTCATTAACTAATTTCAGGTTTGTGATGCTGAAAGGCAGCTCTGGGTTCTACTGCTACGCCATCTTTGAGCACAACAGCAGCTGGCCTGCTCTCAACATTTCAGAGGCACGGATGGCTTTCAAGCTCAACGCAGACATGTCAGTAGCAGAGTACCCAATACCATCCATGCATATTGTTCTTCAGAGTTCAGACATGGTTCAAGAAACTTGTGCATGATACATATGTAGGTTCAACTACATGGCGATCTCAGACGACATACAGAGGTACATGCCGAGCGAAGCAGACAGGGACGCGCCACGTGGTGCTCTGCTGGCCTACAAGGAGGCCGTCCTGCTGGTGGACCCCGTGGAGCCGCAGTTCAAGGGGGAGGTGGACGACAAGTACCAGTACTCGCTGGACAACAAGGACAACGCCGTCCATGGCTGGATCAGCAGCAACCACCACCCCAGCATCCCGGCCGTGGGGTTCTGGGTGATCACCCCCAGCAACGAGTTCAAGAGCGGCGGGCCCATGAAGCGGGAGCTCACCTCCCACGTCGGCCCCACCTCCCTCGCCATGTTTCTTGGCACGCACTACGTCGGCGACGACATAGTGCTCCGCCTCGGCGACGGCGAGCACTGGAAGAAGGTGCTTGGTCCCGTGTTCATCTACCTCAACTCCAGCCCCAGCAGGCGATCGCGAGCTGGCGGCGGCGACGTCGCCGTCCGTGGCCTCTGGGACGACGCCAAGGCGCGGGCGCGAGCGGAGGCCGGTAGGTGGCCGTACGGCTTCCCGGAGTCGCCGGACTTTGCCAAGGCGGGAGACCGAGGCTCCGTCACCGGCACGCTCGTGGTCAGAGACAGGTTCGCGAGCAAGGGCGGCGACGTGCCTGCTGCAACGGCGTTCGTCGGGCTCGCCGCGCCCGGCGGGCAGCCTGGCTCCTGGGCGACACAGTGCAAGGGCTACCAGTTCTGGACGACGGCGGCGGCGTCCGGCGCGTTCACCCTCGGCGGTGTCCGGGCAGGGGTGTACAGCCTCTACGCGTGGGTGCCTGGTGTCCTCGGAGACTACGTGCACACGTCCACGGTGACCGTGACGGCAGGTGGGGCAGTCCACCTCGGCGAGCTCGTGTTCGTGCCGCCGAGGTCCGGCCCGACTCTGTGGGAGACCGGAGTGCCTGACCGGACCGCCGTGGAGTTCTTCGTCCCCGACGCCGGCCCCAGACCCAGATACGCCAATAACAAGCTCTTCGTGGGCAAAGACAGGTACCGGCAGTACGGCCTGTGGGAGAGGTACGCCGAGCTGTACCCTAGGAGTGATCCTGTTTTCACGGTTGGGCACAGCCATCACTCCAAGGACTGGTTCTTTGCCCATGTCACAAGGTACCGTATATATCTATACTGAAAATCACTGATATACGCACGTGTACTGAAGAACTCTGTCAGTGCTACATCTTGGAATGTTGGTTTTGCATGAATGCAGAAAGGTTGGCAATCGCTACGTGCCCACGACGCGGCAGATACGGTTCGAGCTGGGCCGTGTCGTCGCCGACGGCAACTACACGCTGCGGATCGCCGTCGCAGCTGCCCAGCTGTCCAGGCTGCAGGTAGCTAGTAGTACAACTTAACAAAAATTCTGATTTTTATCTATCATGCGTTCGAATAATTGTGAATTGCAGGTGCAAGTGAACGGCGGCGGCGGCGTGTTCACGACGCCGGAGTTCGGCGGCGGCAACGCGATCGCGCGGCACGGCATCCACGGCGTGCAAAGGAGCTTCGAGTTCCGTGTGAGGGGCGGCTTGCTGCGGCAAGGCGAGAACAGCATCGGCATCACGCAGACGAGGGCGTTCGGGCCCTTCTTGGGGGTCATGTACGACTACATCAGGCTCGAAGCGCCTGCCTAGCGTGCTATTACCAGCATTGCGCAGTGCAGTCATAGCTACGGTGGATATATAGACAATTGCGGGCTGAAGCAAGAGGGAAAATGTAGCCAAAGAAAGTACCTGTATTCTGTGCTACCTAGCTAGAAATTGCATACGCTTGGCAGTTTTGGGACATACTGAATTACTGATACAGAATTAGTTCTGAATTTCCTTGCAAAAAAAAAAGAATCAGTTCAGAATTACCAATGTCCCGAGCCAAGACTAGGAGGAGGCTCAGGAATTTGTTAAGCGCCCAGACCCTAACAGGAGAAGATGTGTTGCACCGTCTCCTCGTTCCATAGCCGCGAGACACTGTCGGTCACTCTCTCAGCAGGGTCCAACAGGCGTGACGCATTAGGACAAGGGACTCCTCAGGCCCTAAAATCATAGGGCTCCGAGCCTACTCGTCAGCGCCTTTGGGCAGGGGAGGCTCCTTGCGCACCAAGGAAGCCTCGAGAAGGCTCACATGGGGGAGACCGCACAGCGGCAGACAACACCTAACGATCAATGCAATATTGTCGGCCCCCTCCTACATGACAAAGGAGTATCAGACGGCGCCAAGACCGGGCAGAGAAGCCCTAGGTTAGAACCGACTCGATTTGTACGCCCCATGCCCTCCTCGGTATATAATGGGAGGCATGGACTCCTGTAGAAGGGATAAAAAAACATAGACACTTAGGACGGCTGATCTGGAGAATGATTAGCCCGAGGTAGAAACCAAAAACCCTAGGACAATAGCACCGCGCAATCCCCTGCCAAACTCTCTCTCAATTCCTCTGTTGTAAACCCGCGATTGGGCATTCCTAATAGAAAAACACCATATTGTTTGATGTAGGGGCTCAGGGGCCCAAACCAAGATAAATCGATTGTGTCCCTTGCGTGTTTTGAGTGTCCGAGCCACCGGAGACCCACACATCGACCTTCGATGAACAAACCCGATGATTGCCTGGTTCCGAACCCACGACACCACCAAAATCCTACTTGTAAGTCTCTAAAAAATGAGACTTTGCACCAGATTTTGATATGGCCCCACTTGTAAGCTTGTGAAAATTGAGATAAAAAAATAAGGAGACATGGGGACTTGATTGGGGAAAAATCAATGGGGACGATCCATGGAGCAATTGTGGGCACTTACCATAGATTCGTGACATGTGTCCAACCACATGTATCCAACACATGAGAGAGTAATTGTTTTTCTTTCCAATTATTTCTCCTAAATTTGATCAAGAACCTCAGGCATTAGATGCATGTATATGGACCTGTGTCATGAATCCACAACAGGTGTCTACGATTGCTCCATGGGGTAATGCCCCACCGATGAATTTTTTTTTCTCTTGATGGCGCTACCTCGTAGGTTATACTTTTCACTTCTGAAAGGTGTGCATGGGGGTCTAAAAGAGATTATATGACTAATCACCTGCTCAACATTTTAATAAATAAGTTAGTCATTTAATCTTGCATCATTCCATCCACCAAAATCCATATAAGGACTAGATACGCCTTTACCATAACAAAAACACGTTATATGGCATATAGCCAAAGGCCATAATAGGGTCATGTTATAAGGAAATAGAGAGGGTATATATATGCTTGGTTGTGACTGCAGTGGCCAAGTCAAACTTTGGTCATATCCAAAGAGGGGCAATGCCCAAACTTGGCAAAAATAAAAATGTTGATCAGGCGAGAAAACTACACTATATAACTTGCAGTATATAAGCATTTGTTAGGACCTTTTAATTGCACTACACTTAGGCATATCTTTTTTTAAACCATTTGTAGAAGGTAGTAGTAGTGTTAAGGGCATTTTCGAATCTCTCATACAACTAGCAATTAGCTGCTAAAAAGTAGGTGAGATTTTATTTGGATTCTCAGCTAATAAATCAACTAATATTGTACCTACCGCCAAACTAACTTTTTATTGAAGAAGTTGAAACTGAAGTTGACCATTCAAAAAATGAGGAGGCATGGGGCTTTGATTGTGCTACCTGCTATGTTATACCACTCACTTCCAAAAAATGTGGTGTTGTGGCTCAATTCCATAGGGGGTGATCTAAAAGAGATCGCAAGACTAATCACCTGCTCAACATTTTAACAAACAAGTTATTCATTTAATCTCCGTGCATTATTCAATCCACCAAAATCCTTCCTGTAAGCCTCTGAAAAATGAGATTTTGCACCAGATTTTTATATGCCCCACTTGTGAACTTCTAAAAATTGAGATAAAAATGGGGAGAGGCATCCAACACAAGAGTATAATTGTTTTCCTTTCCAATTATTCCTTCTATATTTGACCAAGAACCACATGTGTTAAATTCATGCACATAGACATGTGTCATGAATCCACAACATGTGTCTGTGGTTGCTCCATGGAAATGTTCTCGCTGAATTTTTTTTCTCTCTTGATGGTGCTACACTGCTACCTCTCCTAGGTTATACCGTCCATTTTCGAAAAAAAGAGGTGTGTGGGGAATCGATTTCATAGGGGGTCTAAAAAAAGATTATATGACTAATCACCAGCTCAACATTTTATCAAACAAATTAGTAATTTAATCTCTTTGCTTTATTCCATCCACCAAAATCCATATAAGGACTAGGTGCACTTTTACATAACAAAAACACGTTATATGTCATATAGCCAAAGCCCATCACAAGATCATGTTATAATAAGAAATGAGACCAAATAGGGAGGGTATATGTTTGGTTGTGACTGCAGTAGCCAAGTCAAACTTTGGTCATATCCAAAGAACAGGAGCAATGCCAAAACATGGCAAAAATAAGAATGCTGATCAAGTGAGAAAACTACACTATGTAGCTTGCAGTATATAAGCATGTATTACTTTTAATTGCACTATGTAACTCCCAAAAATTTTAAAATTTTGAATTAGATAAAATTTGAGTTAAAAGAGATTTAGTTATGAGTTTAAATAATTTAGATAATATTTAATGGGGATTAAAATTTAAAATATTAGGTGGAATATTTGATGATGCATTCATGTTGTTGCATTTGTTTTATTGTGTGGTGTGGTTTTGATTTTATTTGATTTGGATTTCAAAATCTATTTAAATGGTTTGGAAAACAAATGTAAAAAAAAAGAGAAAATATTACCTGCTGCTGGTAGCCTGGAGGCCCGTCCAAGCCGGCCTGCTCCCTTCTTCTCTCGCGGTTGGGTCGAGCTGAGCCGAGCCCGTTTTCCCGCTCCTTCTCGCACCCGCGTGGGCCGGCCCAGGGAGCAACTGTGGCCGCGCGTTTCCCTTCCTGGTCTCGCTGACGAACAGGTCCCGCAGGTCAGTCGAGTCTTCCTCCTTCCATCGTAACCGAGCCGGTCACGAACGCATCTCCACCGAATCAAAACCGATTTTCTCGGGATTTCAATCCAAATTGAGTTGTCCCAACCCTATATAAGCTAGAGCCGAGCCTGTTTCCTTCCGTTTTACTCGGGTTTTGAGTCGTAGCTTTGCCCTAGCCGAGCCGCCGCAAGCTCCAACGCCGTCGTTGCTAGGACTCGTCGGTGGCCGCTTCAATCACCTCGGTAAGCAAATTGGTGAGCTTGGTGATGGTTTTCCGAAGTTCACAAGCTCCTTTTCCATCTATTTTTTGCGTTGAGGTGCTCACAGCATAGTGCCGGCGATTGCAGGGCACCACCGCCCGCCATACCGTGTTGCGCATCGTCTTCGAGCCACCCGCGCCTCCTTTTTCTTCCTAGGTGAGAGTTCGCCTTGAGCTCTTGGTTCGAGTGGTGCCGGCCGCACTTCTTATTGTGGTATAAATCGCTGATTCGATGATTCCGGCGAGGTTCCAGCCATGGCGCCACCGTGCGGGTGAGGTTTCCGGTGACAGCGCCGCCGAGCCGTCCCTGGAGATGCCGCGAGCCGTCCAAGATTAGATCAACGGCTAGGATTAGAAGATACCCTTTCGGCCGCAATTTTGCTAAAGAGCCCTTGACTTTCATTATATTAGAACCCGCAGTCCCTTGGCGTAATTCTTGAAGTACGTTTCTTTGTTTTGAAGACGTATTTCTTCTCGGTAATTTGAAAATACGTTTTCTGATATTTACAGTTTTGCCACTAAACTTGTTTTGAGCATAAAATCTTTGTTTTAACTCCGATTTGACCCGTTCAAGTTGCGTTAGGATCGTATTTGCGAGTTCTACATGTTAGTGTAGCTGTACATTAGGTTTGAGAAATATAATTTTCGAATTTATATTAAAGTAATTATTTATCTAAAGGAAATCTTGGAAAATTCGTAACTTTTACGTTTTAAATCCGATTTTTGTGATCTTTACGTCTGTGTGATCGTAGTAACGTGTAGAATAGTTTTATAAGCTTTTCAAACTATTTTTATACTGTTGGTGTACTATTCTAATTGTATCTCTTGTTTGCCTCATGTATAATTGCATATGAATGCTTGTGTGGTGTTCTATGATAATGTCCAGTCAGTGAGCTTTACGTGTTGATCGGGAAGGAATACTGTTGAAGTTTTGGACTAGATACTAGAAGAAGCATCAGAGTTTAAGGCAAGTATAGCATGGGACCATCTTTGTTATCCTATTCACTATAATCATAATACATATGCATGTGTCCTTCTTGATGACCTATAGATTATAAAGTAGGCTTTGATATCCTGATTTCTTGTTACCTATGGGTTTTGCATTGGGTATCTATTGCTAGTGCTTGATCTATGAACAATGATCTTGTAATATGACTAATGAATTGTGCAACCAACCATAAAGATAATTTAATTACTGTTAAAGGGTGCTAGAGCATTATGTTGTTTTTATGTTGCTCTAGTTTCTCTCCGTAAGGACTTATCTGTAAGTGATAATCAGGATTGACAGTACAGCTGTGAGGGCTATATGGCTCTGGCTCTAATTGTTTAAGAGACATTTTCTAGCTTGTTAGTGGTTACCGAAAAATGCCTCATGAACCAGATAATATATTTGCGGAGTTCGACATGAACTCACTCTTGCTATTTCCCACACCTCAGGATAGTCTCTGGAGTTATTAGGCTTGTGATCAACCAGTTAGTTTGTTCCTGGAGTGAAGTCTACACCTGGTGTTCGGAGTTGTTTTTTCCGTTGTGTTGCTCTCTAAGGTATATTTTATACTATTGTGTTATGTATATTAAACATTTATCTCTTGATATTACACTTATCTGTGGCTATATGTGAGATTTAACTCCTTTATTTCACATATAGTGTATGTCTGGTTTTGTCCTTAAAATCGGGTGTGATAGAGATTTTTATTGCTAGTGCTTGATCTATGAACAATGATCTTGTAATATGACTAATGAATTGTGCAACCAACCATTAAGATGATTTAATTACTGTTAAAGGGTGCTAGAGCATTATGTTGTTTTTATGTTGCTCTAGTTTCTCTCCGTAAGGACTTATCTGTAAGTGATAACCGGGATTGACAGTACAGCTGTGAGGGCTATATGACTCTGGCTCTAGTTGTTTAAGAGATATTTTCTAGCTTGTTAGTGGTTACCGAAAGGTGCAAGAGGGGTCATGTCTAGTATGGTCTTGGCCTGCCAAGGTGGGTGCAGTCTTTTGTAAGTCGCCCCTTGGAGGGAGGTTCATGCTTTCCAATTGATAATCCTTAGCGGCCCTAACTTGTTAGACAAACTTTTGAATGGCTTTATATGGTTTTTGATGTTTTGGGTCTTGCAGACCCATGCATTTGAAAATCATGACTCACAGTGAAAGTGTACACCTCTGCGCAGGGTTAAAAATTAGTATACTAGCCGTGCCCACGGACACGGGCGACCTTGGGGGTTCTTACAGAATAAATGTTCACCATTGTTATATCATGCTTATTATTGTTGATATTATTATGCTTATGTTAATTGCTATTTCATTATTCTTATTATAATTGATCATTGGTTTATAATGGGAATTTGGTTATCTTGATGCTACTCAATTGCTAAGTAAATGATGAATAAAAGCTAAATGCAGTAAACCAGTGTCTAACCTTTTGAGCCTCATGAACCCCATGATATATTTGCGGAGTTCAACATGGACTCACTCTTGCTATTTCCCACACCTCAGGATAGTCTCTGGAGTTTTTAGGCTTGTGATCAACCAGTCAGTTTGTTCCTAGAGTGAAGTCTACACCCGGTGTTCGGAGTTGTTTTTCCGTTGTGTTGCTCTCTAAGGTATATTTTATACTATTGTGTTATGTATATTAAGCATTTATCTCTTGATATTACACTTATCTGTGGCTATATGTGAGATTTGACTCATTTATTTCACATATAGTGTATGTCTGGTTTTGTCCTTAAAACCGGGTGTGACAGAGTGGTATCAGAGCAATGCTGACTGTAGGACGCAAGCCTAGTTAGAATTTGGTCGTTATAAGGTCTAAACATTGCCACAAAAATCCTTGTTCCATAACACCTTGATATTTTCTTCTTGTCTTACTGTTCACCTCTACCTTGTTGCTTATTTTAAAAAAAAAAGTTTTGTGCTCATCCTATTCCTTGCTTTGATATACTTTTAGAACCTCATCTTATCATCTTCTTGCGACATCTAGGCATATCTTTTCTTACCATCTATATAAGGTGGTGGTAGTAGTAGTGTTAAGGGCATGTTTGGATCTCATACAGCTAGCAATTAGCTGCTAAAAAATATGAGATTTTATTTGGATTCTCAGCTAATAAGTCAGCTAATGCATGTTTTACCTACCACCAAACTTAGTTACCTATTAGTTGTTTGTTCTTGCTAGTACAACTAATAGTTAGTTGGGTGGATTCGAACGGAGCCTAAGAAGTACAACCAATTATAATTTAAAATGTCCAACAATAAATGGGCATGCTTGCTGACAACTGAGAGCATCTCTAAAAGATTTGCCAAAAGGATTAGCCAAATTTATTGATTTAGCTACTTTGTAAAATAGATCTCACAAAAAAAGACTAGGCTACTCCAACCGACTCTCTAAAATTTAGAGTCCATATTCAAAATTGTCACATCAACATGATTTTCTGAATCAGCGCGGGAACGGGGCCAATGGGCGGGAAGAGGATGGATGGTGAGCGGCAGAGGCTATTCCAAGAATAGAGAGCAGACATCGTGAGATACATGATGGCTACTAAATTTATAGAGTCATTTGCTTAGTCTCTTGGAGATGATTTTTTTCTAATAGTTATATATAGCTTTACAAAATGATTTGGCTAATCTCTTGGAAATGCTCTATGTATAAAAAAGGATACCCAAAAAACCTTAGTATAACTAATGCTACAATCTTGGTAGATTTTCAAGAATGGTTAAAGGAATCTCAGTTTAATTTCAGAAACTGACTTTTGAAACTGAAGTTGACCATTCAAAAAAAATCAAAAAAAGAAGCTGACTTTGATTTACGTCGACGACGATTTTTGCAGCAGCTGATGATTTATATAGTGGCGCGCATCACATGTTGCAGCATCGTCTGCGCCTTCATCAGAAAAAAAACTGAGATAGAGAGGTGTGTGACGGGCCACCACGCGCTTCATCTTGCTTGGTAGTGCTCGTTAGCCCTGGACTACTGGAGTTGAAATTCTTCCACACATGCATTCATGCTTGTAGCAGCTAGCTTACATATATGAGTGATCAGTCTGCTATAACAGATTAACAGTGCATATCTTTGCAGGTCGACGACGCTCCCAGCTAGCCAGGAGAGAGACCACGACCTCGATCGGCATGCCTTGCCGGCTGGCCATCCAGGCATCGACCATGGCCGCCACGGCGCCTGATGTTGTGAGGTCATTGTTGCGAATGGCGGCCGCGGCCATCGTCCTACTCGTCGCCGTTGGAGCGTCGACCGTACTGCACCTGGCAGCCGCCGCAGTGCCCCTGGCAGCCCAAAACGGTGTTACAGTAAGCGTCAACCAACGCCAGGTGCGTGCGCTGCGTACTTGTACTCCTAGTACTCTCCTAGGCCAGCGAATTAGAGGTAGCACATTTTTTTATTTGCATGTATAAGGGTTTGTTCCTCATTACCGTACGTACCATATTGTTGGGTCGTTGAAATCCGGTATTTCAGCGTATGGACAACAAGAAACAACCATATTCTGAGCACAAGTCAATCACAGTAGTTTCTTGGAGTATAGGCCTATATATGCCTCCTTTTTTTGTTCTTTCTCCTATCTTAGTAAAATGATATGCAATCCTCCTGCATCGTAGGGATGTAGAAATATTTTTTCCACGAGTTCTCCATGGTTACCCATGAAATTGTTTAAAAAAATATGTAATATATTTCCCAGTTACTATAGGAGGATGCCTCAACTCTTTTGTAATTTTCCATGTACTCTTTCTCTCTGTAATATTTTTTTACCTTTTGTGTTTTTCAATATATTTCAGTTCGGGCCCAGCCCCTACCGTTTATTTTAAAATCCAATACTTTAGAACCAGTATTCTAAATAAATTGCATATGATAGTTCTTTGGAACATTTTATTAATTTCTCTACTTGCTGGAACATTTAATGTCTTTGCTTGAATTTTTTTCTTGACTACAACATTAACAAATGTGAAGAGATAAATAACACAAAGTATAGTAACTTGGTCATGGATTCCTATCATATATGTAAACCTACTAGCTTGTGCTAAACAAGGATGAACATGTGGACTAGTGCTACCTCCATCCTAAAAATGATGCAATTTTATTTAGCATTAGATTGAGTCAAACTTTCTTAAGTTGGGCAATTTTGGATTCAAATCTTTTGATGCAATCTTTTAACACTAACATGTATACAATTGTTGGTTAAGGGTTGCTCCAAATTCCAAAGTTTGGCAATTCTAAAATGCAAAATCAATAAGCATGTGTGTTGATGTCTGCGCTTAAATTTGCAGGTAATTGTGGACAACGGCGTGGTGCAAGTGACGCTGTCAACGCCGCAGGGACACATCACCAACGTCCACTACAACGGCGAGCAAAACCTTCTGTACTACACTGGCGGGGCCAACACTGCAGGGTAAATTTAGGGATCTGCTATTTAACAGGCATCTGAGATCTTTGTTCTTATTATTAGGCGATGTATATGATAGGCATCAGAATTTGATGAATGTATGATTTGTCTTCATTTTCCTTCGGTCATTCTCTTTCTTGGATCGACACGTGGCAGTGTCCGCGCCCTCGCCTACCACCCTCCTCCAGCCGTACTCAGCGGTGCTACCGCCGCTCCTGCCACACTAACTAGTGCAAAATAAGCTCCCCTACCCATGTGCCAACGGTGGCTCGCTCTCCGCCTTACTGCTCCACCCTTGCTCGTCACCTCCGCATGTCTTCCCTGTCTCCCCTGAATCTTTTCTAAGCCCAAAGCACTCTGGATCCTTAGCAACCGCGCATCCCTAATCCAGGCTGGAGCAGAGAGCAAATCACCTGAGATATTTGAAAATCTCATGCGCCTTTAGTTTAGGAGAAGTGTATAAATTATTTGCCGATACAAGGGAAAGTTACATATGCCCCTAAGGCCATGTGCACCCATTCTCTCCGGCCTCTGCACCATTTAAATTGTCTCTATTCTGATGTGCATACTGACTAGTAATTTGCATAATCTTCTTTCTAAAATGTTGTCCATTATTTGGTGCAATTGTTTATATGATATAAATAACGCGACGCAGCAGCCATGGATTATATATATAATGCATATGGTTCATTGATCGTTGTTTCTGATTATAAATAATCTCCTGCAGGTATTGGGATGTGCTCTGGGACTATCCCGGATCAGGTCGGCCAGGAATGCTCAACATGTGAGTTCACAAATTAAAAAGGAAGCTGCTTGTGTGTTGGCTGTTGAGCGACATGAATTATTTTTGTACAGGTTGGACGGTTCAGAGTTGAGGGTAGTATCCTCAAGCGAAGAGAAAGTGGAGCTTTCTTTCAGGAGCAACTACAACCCATCGCTCCCAAACAGCGTCAGGCTAAACATCGATAAGAGGTAGTAATGCGCAATATAATGGATGGAAGAACCAGTTCAATGCAATTCCCTTTTTGTCCCATCCGAATCCGATCCTATGAAATCTTGAGAACGAAGAACTAGTGAACTACTGTTGCATGCTGTTTCAGGTTTGTGATGCTGAAAGGCAGCTCTGGTTTCTACTGCTACGCCATCTTGGAGCACGCCAGCGGCTATCCTGCTCTCACCGTCGACGAGGCTCGGATCACCTTCAAGCTCAACACGGCTATGTCAGTCCCTTGAACTTCACTCACCAACTACCTCTACAGGCTGGCCTAAAATGGCCGGTATGTATGTGTATATAGGTTCAACTACATGGCGATCTCAGACGATATACAGAGGTACATGCCCGGCATAGAAGACAGAGTTGTGCCACGATGCGCTCCACTGGCCTACAAGGAGGCCGTGCTGCTGGTGGACCCCGTGGAGCCACAGTTCAAGGGGGAGGTGGACGACAAGTACCAGTACTCGCTGGACAACAAGGACAACGCCGTCCATGGCTGGATCAGCGGCGGCCGCACCAACCGGGGCATGGGCTTCTGGGTCATCACACCCAGCAACGAGTTCAAGAGCGGCGGCCCCATGAAGCGGGAGCTCACCTCCCACGTCGGACCCACCTCCATGGCTGTAAGAAAATATAAAACATTCTTCTTCTTACTACTACTACAGAACACTCATCACTGTCGGTTCGTGACCCACTTTTTCACTGCTGGTTTCACGCTTCGGTAGTAAACGTGGACGATGATAAGGAACTTCATCACCATCATTTTGAACCTATGGTGAAAATCGAATAAAAACGATCTTTCGAAAAAAGAAAATCGAATAAAAACATTTAATATAAAATACACAGGCCATCGGCCACCGCCAGCACCCGCATCCACCACCGCTGGCCAAGGATGAGGGGGCACATCAAGAGGAAAGGCCCACATGGGAGGAAAGGGAGGATGGTGTGGGGGAGGACAAGGGAAGGAAAGGGGCGTATGTGGCTGAAGCTTGTGTGTCTCCGTTGCGTGTCTCTTTCCGTGTCTCCACAAAAATTTGAGTTACAACCATGATGAAAAAATCGATTCTAATATTAGTTTCTCGATTCTAATATTAGTTTCTTGTATTTTTTTTATGCATCCGTTGCGGCCAGTGGACAGTAGCAGCCCAGCACCTCACTAGGGCCCCGAGCACCGACTAGCTGCTCTCAAGCTTTAAAGTCTGAACTCTCCACTGTCACTGTATCTTCATGCTTCATGAATACCAAAAGTTTTTCTAGGTCACTAATAATTAAGAAAAAATTTAGAAGGCTATGTATTTTTGTACAATACTATGTTTTGATAACTGTTAGTATATATGCATTGTCAGGTGTTTCTAGGGACGCATTACACTGGGATCGACATAATGCTGAACCTGGGCGACGGCGAGTACTGGAAGAAGGTGCTAGGCCCGGTGTTCATCTACCTCAATTCCCACCCCAACAATGGCAGCGACATCCGGGCTCTCTGGGACGACGCCAAGGCGCAGGCGCGAGCGGAAGCCGGCAAGTGGCCGTACAGCTTCCCGGAGTCTCCGGACTTCGCCAAGGCGGGCGACAGGGGCACGGTCACCGGCACTCTCCTGGTCAGGGACGCGTATGCGAGCAAGCAGGGCGGCGACGTGCCTGCTGCAACGGCGTTCGTCGGGCTCGCCACGCCCGGCGGGCAGCCTGGCTCCTGGGCGACGCAGTGCAAGGGCTACCAGTTCTGGACGAGGGCGACAGCCGGCGGCCGGTTCAGCATCGGCGGCGTCCGGCCTGGGACGTACAGCCTCTACGCGTGGGTTCCCGGGTTCCTCGGAGACTACGTGCACACCTCCACGGTGACCGTGACGACAGGTGGCGCCGTTGACCTTGGCAGCCTTTTGTTCGAGCCGCCGAGGTCGGGCCCGACGCTGTGGGAGATCGGCGTCCCGGACCGGACGGCGGCGGAGTTCTTCGTCCCCGACGCCGACCCCAGATACGCCAGCAAGCTCTTCGTTGGGAAAGACAGGTACAGGCAGTACGGCCTGTGGGAGAGGTACGCCGAGCTGCACCCTCCTGGAAATGACCTCGTTTTCACGGTTGGTCAGAGCGACTATTCCAAGGATTGGTTCTTTGCCCATGTCACAAGGTAATATTCATCAGCCGCAAAAACCATCAGTCGAACAGCTTGATTATGTACTGTGCTGTTGAATAGATGTCAGATGGTCATGGACTAAAGAAACTATATATGCAACATGTTTGTGTTTGCAGGATGGTTGGCAACATCAGTACACCGACGACACGGCAGATACGCTTCAACCTCGACCACGTCGTGGCAAACGGCACCTACACTCTGCGGATTGCTCTTGCAGCTGCTCAAATGTCCAGACTCACGGTAGTACACATGCATGTTACATATATACAAATCTTAGTTTGTAACCTAATCAGCCACTGATACAATGTACGTGCTCTCGTGTTTGAAATAATTAAGGTGCGCGTGAACGGCAGAGCGACTAGGGAAGCGGTGTTCAGCACGCCGGAGTTCGGCGAGGGCAACGCCATCGCGCGGCACGGCATCCACGGCGGCGTGCAGTGGAGTTTCGAGTTCCCCATCAGGGGCTACCTGCTGCAGCAAGGCGAGAACAGCATCAGCATCACGCAGGCGATGGCGTTCGGGCCCTTCTTGGGGGTCATGTACGACTACCTCAGGCTGGAAGGGCCTCCGCCGGCATGATCAATCACTCCGGCGACCCCACGGCGCCGCTAGCCGAGAACAGTCACAACATATCCTATCTAGATGGCAATGTAGTCACAACAGGATGGATTCCCACATCTGTATTCTTCTATTCTAGCAGTAGTAGCAGAACAGTAAGAGAAGCCAGTGTACCAGAGTGAAATAAGTTTGGAGGATAACTAGATGTTTCAAAAATTCGACACAAACTAGCCCATCGATCCATGATCCAAAACATGGTTAGGTATGGTAATTCAATCTGCGGGTGCTGGTGAAGGACCGAAAACGGCGAACAGAGGGGAGTGAATGGCAGCCTCAAATTTCTTTCGAAACTTTTGACCGTTGTCCCAAAATCAAACCCCAAGAAGCAATTACAGACACCGTGATAACCATGACCTTAGAGAAGGGTGGATGTTCCCTCGGAACACAGCGGATCACCACAAAGCAAGCGAAACAAAGAACGGAAGAGCACCGAACCAAAAGACAAGAAAACGAGACACTCCACTTCTATAGAAAAGAAGCAAGGTCATAAATCTTGGATACCCAAGCCAACCAGTGACAAGAGCATCTAGATAGGGGTCTATAGAACGGTAGAAGTCTAACACAACAGACAGAACGTAAAACGGAGCTCAAACGTACAAACCGCGGAAGAAACTGCTGTTGAATTGAGTGCAGTCAGCAAATACCGGACACGTCAGGTATGATATCGGACACCTCCGGAAATACTTGACCTGATACCGGACACGTCCGATATGCTGGATAGCACAGAACGATTTTGGAAGAAAAATCGAAAACCCTAGCAAATGGTGACAAAAAACTATGAGATTTTAAACATAGCTACTAGACACCATGGGAAAGGTCTCCACCAGATTACAGCTCCAAACTCGAAAGTTTGAAATCCCAGACACGTCCTATATTAATACCAGACACATCCGGTATTTACGAGCAGCTCTCGGGAAAAATCGATTTCAAGCCCAAAACTCGATCAAATCATCTCGGAATGACTTAAACTTTGTAGAGAGGATAAACACGAGGTTTGTAGGCTACTCTAAGAAGATCATTGCCCAAGATAAAATCAATCAACAGAAAAACACAAAATTGCAACAAACCCTAGTTCTTCCACCTTAGAACTTGATTCGCCCCGATCTATGAACTCGTGAGGATTTAGATGAAATCCTTCGGTGAAAGGGATCAACTCACGTCTTAGTCCATCAGATAAAAAGAACAAGTCAAAACGCTCTCAAAATGACAAATCAAGGCAAAGAACGAAAGGGGAAAGAGGAAGAACACGAAGAACAAAATGCGAATTACAAGAAGCTCATCACAAATCGAATCCCGAAGGACACGAGGTGGTAAGGGCCACCATCCCCGCAGCAAAATCTTGAGTTCTTACACAAATCTCTCAATTTGTGGACCTCTCTCACAAGAACCCTAAGGGGAGAGGGAAATTAGGAAGGAAGAAAAGGAAAAATGAAAAAGGTGAGGGAGATGGGAGCTCCCTCATCCTATTTAACAGGGCTATTACATAATCCTAGTTTTGCCCCTAGATATTTTGAGTCGAACCACTTAACCCGAGGGCGTTATGGTCCAACCCGAGGTAATCTTCATCCGACGGCCACTGTGCCCTTCATGAGATAGCTTCGCCTCGATGCCGCCACATGTCATCCGTTTCTCCTTGGAACCTCCGTCCGGGTTTTGAGGCTCAAACCCGTAAACCCGTCACCGATGATTTTGAGACCCAAACTACCAAACCGTGCCAATGTGTAACACCCCTGGGTGTTAAGCATGCATTCATATCCCAAATCATAAGCATTACCATTTCATACATGTTCATCATCGCATGCAATTTAAATTGGTATTAATTAAAATTGTGAAAACACATGTTTGAACCCTGAATTAGTAAAAATTCTAGCTAAGAGTGGTAAAAATTTGTTGAGCTATAACTCTAAATGACTTAGAAATAATTAACATGATTTTTGGAGCAAGTTTTGTATTCAAAATCTCCCCAAATTTTACTTTTAAAAATATTTCAGAAAAATGAGTTTTTATTTAAAATTTGACTTTAAATCATTAATTCAAAATCTATTTAGAATTTTGAAAAGTGCCCTAAATGAAAGTTGTAGAGAATTAAATTTTGAACAACTTTTGTTTTGGGGGCAACTTGTGAAAATATCTTTTCATCTTCAAAATTTGAATTGGAATCAAATTATAAAATCTGGAATTCATTTATAAAAGAAAAATGAATTTCTTACCTTAACGGGCCGCCGCCTCCCTTCTGGCCCAACGGCCGAAGCCGGCCCGCGTCCGTGTCCGCGTGTCGCCTCCGCGCGCGCGCTTGCCCGCGCGCGCCCCGCGCCAGTGCGACCGGCCGCGGTTAGGAGCCGCCCGCCCCGTGGCCGCCGACGTACGGCTCCGCCCGACGTGTGGCCACAGTGGCCCCCACGGCTGCGCCACGCCTCCAAATAGTCGACCCGAGCCGCTTTTCTCCCCATCCTCGCCATTTCGCTCCCCGCCTGCTCGCTTTCGCCTCCCGCAGCTCAGCTCGCCGCGGCAGCCGCCGTGCCATCGCCGCCGTCGTTCCGCCCTCGCTGCTCTACCTCTCTTTGATTCGCCACACCCCCGGCTCCGACTCGCCTTCGGCTTTCCCGGACGCGAACCATCTCCGCGGATCGTGCTCAGGTGAGGGCCAATTTGGCCGCACTCCTCCGCTGCCGCCATGGCCACCGTTGGCCGGCGCTCGCGGCCGGAGCTCCTCCATCGTTTTTCTCCCTCCATTTTTCCCTTGTCACGACCGCCTCCACCTCGTGGATCTCGCGCGCGCCTCATCGGCCACCATCGTGGCCTGCACCGGCCGGCCACCGTGCGACAGCACCGCCGCCCCCGCCATGCGCGCCGGTGAGCGCAATGCTGAGCTCGTCTGGTCACATGCTAGGCACCTTCGGTTTCGCCTCTTCGCGGGGAAGTTGCTGGTGGTGACCTCACCGCCGGTGAGCTCACCGGCGGCGAGAACCGCGCGGTCAGCGCTTCCCTCTCCTCCGTGTGGCTGAGACGTGGGATCACGGGCCCACCTGTCTGCCTCCTCTCGCACTCGCGTGTGCACTGCACCGGGTGCACCCAACATTTCCAGCGGCTGATGTTAAAAGGATTTTCGAAAATGATTTTTTAGAAATTGTTAAAAGGGTTTCTAAAATCCAGAACTTGCTCATTTTAGCTCCAAAAATTGTGAAACAAATTTTGTAGTGTTTCTCATGAGTAGATCTACAGTTTAAAAATATTGCATGTCAAGTTTGAAATACTTTTCTGTAGGGTTTTTATTTAATCACTGAAACTGCTGTTTTCTTGTTAAATATATAATAAATCATAGAAAGTTCAGAAAAATATGGTTCCACTTGCAATAATTTTATTTTGTGATGTACTTTCTAGGAAAAATATATGCCATGCATGTTCTGTAGAAAAATCTTGAGGTGTAGTACAAGTATTTAATATTGCTAATAATTGTTATTTTTGCTAGAGAGAAAAATACGAATAAAACATGTATGTAATAATTTTTCTATAGGGATTGTTTATTGTGTAGAATGGAGGAAAAATATTAAATCTGTTGTTTGATACTTTTCATAGTATAAAGTATTTTTATGCTCATTTTTAGGCCCTAGCTTGTTATTTTTGTGTAGACAGTTCTAGTAATCTAAATGCAATGAAATTTTTGTGGTAGGCTAGATTTGATGATAGAAAGCTACTGTAATTTTTTCAAATTTTTCTATGCTACCAAAATAGGTGTTGCTGTTCAAACCTAGTTGCAATTAGGGTTTAATTAACCTTGTTAATGCATGGCTAGTTAATAGGATTTTGCTTTGGTGTATCTTTGAAGCATTTAATAAAATGTGTTGACTTAGCATAGTAGTAGTAGAAGAGAATGCAGTAGATGACATGTGCTTGTAGTCTGTATTCTTGGATGATGTTGACTACCTTGTAGAAGAATTGTATTCCTACTTTATGAAATAAAGTAAACCTATTTATCTATATTTCATTCATCATGACCATTACATGTCATTTCTACAATGCACCTAGGCATAAGAACTTATACGATTGCATCATACAGGATCGCAGGAAGTAACGCCGGTAGCAGTCCCGAGGAGCCGGAAGAGTAGCCCGAGGAGCAGGAAGTGCCCGAAGCCGATGAGGAGGTCGGTGAGGATCTTCCAGAGTGCCCAGACCACCGTCCGAGCTCTTTCGAGAGAGGCAAGCCCCGGAGCATTTTTCTCCCCTGGTTTGCAAATATTTTATTAATGTTTTACTTTAACTACTGCATTATGTTTAGGAGTTGTTTGCAACCGTTGATGCATTATACCTTGTTTACTCCGTTCTACCCTATCCTTGTCACCTTGTTATTCGCAGTCAAGTAATTGCTTAGCTTGCTTAGACCGGTAGAAGTCGGGTGATTTTCTGTCACCTGCGAGCTATAGGTGGTTACCTGGATCTGCTTGAGAAAGTATGTCGTCTGAGAATAACTATGTGTTAATGTGAAATTGAGACCGGATGGAAACTTGCAGGGTTTCGGACTGTAGTGTTTTCTGTCTGTGTTGATTAAGGACCGACCGTTGTTGGGTCTCGAGTCATGTTGAACGCATGTCTTACATTTAGCTGGTCGAATAATGTACCTTTCGACCGCGAAGCTAGGAGATTATTCGGGCCGAGTGGATTGCCCGCAACGCACTGTACCAGAGTAGTAGTGGCAGGATACGGGGGCGCAATGATAAGGCCAAAGAGCAGTCGGACGGCCCCCGGGTACATGTGGTTCCTGGCAAGCTCGTGATTTTACTTGAATGGTTGACTCGGTGACCAACACCTCACTTTAGTGGGTGAGTGAGGTTTGTGTGAGGAATAAATTACCAGATGGTTAATAATCGATTTGAATCGCCATCGTTCACTAGATAGTGAGCACTTGACTTGAGCTATTTCATCGTAGTAATATTGATGGAACACTTGGATAGTTATATGAAATATGACATGATGGAAGTTGTTAATGATCATTGGTTATCATTACCTGTTTAATTACATGTTACTCTAGTACATGTGCAAATGTAGTTGATAGGTTAATAAAGATTTAACTTGATGCAAAACTTTTGGAAAGATTCTTTAAATGCTAAAAATGTCTTTTTGCAAATGAGTCAGCTACCCCACCAGAAAGCCTGTCATGATCCTTGGTGTCTTTTATTTTTTGGTTCTGTCGGGTAAGTCTAGCTGAGTACCTTCTCGTACTCAGGGTTTTGTTCCCACTTGTTGCAGATGGGCAGATGTATTACGGCTACTGTATCAACTGCCTTTATCCTGCGATGGGAGAAGCTTAGGACCATGGGCAATGGTCATTCACTACATCTCGCCTGATGCTTTTGTTGGAAGATGATCCTGAGCTGGCACTATATTTTGAACTCTGTGTGAGTGTGTGATTTGAACTAAATGCTTCCGCTACTTTCATTTGAAACTGGTTTGTAATAACTATGTTTAAACTCCGATGTATTTGTGACACGAATTTTTATGTAACTTGTGATGGTGACCGCTGAACTTATTACGATCTTGGCTGGTATGTAAGTTGGTTTGAAATCTGTCGTGATTTCGCGGACTACAGGGTTATACGGGCTTAAGTTTGCTAAATCGTCTGCTCGGTGGATGATTTTCTTACTTAATCTCGTATAATTGGTCGGTTCTGTTACACACTGGTTTTGAGGACGAAACCACCAAACCCCCGATGTCGACGCGTGTCTGACCTCCGCCAAGCTAGATGCCTTCGCCTTCCTTCTTGACTTGACCCACCGGCCTCCACCAAGTGTCACGATGCCATCGTCCTCCATCTTGACTTGATCGACACCGTTTCATCACCCATGTACACTTGCGCTTGTCAATGTTCGAGATGTCAGCCACCGCAGCTGGTCACCCGGCCTCTTGGTCCCTCAGTTTAAGCCTCACGTCCGTCCTTCACCGCTCACGGTCCGTTGGCACGGGACGTCTCTACTTGACATTCACCTCGCCATTGACCACTGCCTCTGAGCTCCACACCTATACACCACGAGCCAAGAGACATGTCGCACAACCCAACTCACGCCATGGTTAGTCACCAACTCAACCTAGGTCGTAGATCACGTTGACAATCACTTATCACAAAATGAACCACAAGGACACATATCAACCTTGTGTTCGCAGCTGGTATGCGAGCCAACTTACACCCGCAGGTCTCATCGAGTCGGAACCCAAAATGAATGAGGGTTATGTGCGGATGCTAAATCACACCCGTGAGTGCCTATCGGGACCCGAAATATAAGTAACATGCTATGTAACCAAGTATCCAAGTCTAGATGTAACGACATGTTTGCCATTTAGGTCTTAAATTGTAGAAGATTTCAAATATAGATGAGTGACTATGTGGTAGATGACTAAATGTGTGATATAGATATAAGAAATTGTGCTTGTTTGCATTTTTTTGTACTTATTGATATATGATCACACTTGACAGGTGTCCAAAACTCATGAGCGACCCATGGATAAGGATGAAAGGTACAAAATTGTGCATGTGAGGTGTTGAAATGACGGATGTGACCAGGGTTTCAAATTTTGGTTTACATATTTGTACCAACCAAAATTCATGAATTTCAGAAATTCCGGTGCTAAATTTCAGTCAAAGGAAATTAAATCAATTTTGATCAAAGGAAATTAAATCAATTAATTTTATGGTGCTCAAATTAAAAAAACAGAATTGTTTGAGATTTGATCCTTACACCTCCTGCAAGTCGGTGGAGATGCTTACTTATGAATTTTGATTAACACAAATCCTATTCGCTATTTATATCTAAAATCCATAGTTTTGGTCGCCTCTGAAAACATCAAAATTCACAAACTATGGCTAGAATTTCGCTGAAAATTGAACCCTAGGTGTGACAAAATGTTGCAACTGTTGTTGTGGGTGTGTGTTTACTCCACCTGTAGCATACCCGACCCATTTGCCATCCCTGCATGGTCTACAATCTTATGTTGCATAAGTATTAAAAGTTTAGTAGATAAATTGAGGGCCCCTTTGGCAGCGCTCTCAACCTGCTCCCGCGGCCACTGCCCACTGCTTCAGCTCCCTCTAGCTCCTCCAACTCTCCACTGCTCTCGGTGCTGTTTGGTGGAGCTCCTCAACGACTCCCGCTCCCAACCCGCATCCTTACAGGGGACAACAAGTTGTGGCGGCGCAAGGAGGCAAGCTTGGTGGCCTCGACAAGCTCAATGATGGCATGTTGGATCTCAGCGAAGTCGATGGCGGTGGGCTCGATCTCAGTGAAATTGATGGCCACGGGCTAGATCTCGGCGAGCTCCATGATGAAGAGGACTTGCCCGGCAGAGAGGTGTGCACAGACGAGCACGATGGAGGGACACGGCGATAGCGAGGGGCATGAGGGAGACGATGGAGTCGAGCGAAGTAGTGGAGAAAGCGGGTTTTTCTACTCCCCACCCACAGTGCAAGTTGGGCGGAGTGGTGGGAGTGCTTCCCACGTGGAGCAACGCGGAACCAAGCCCTTTGGAAGTGCTTAGCTGATTCTTGTTGGGAGCGAAGCCACATGAACACTGGCAAATGAGGCCTTAGGATCTATCTATACAGATTTTGGGTGATCTATGGCTATTACTCGTGTGATTGCACGTCCAAAATCAGATGCATTTATTACAAGTGCAAACAAATCATGTATTAGTGATAATGAGTTTTATTTACAAATCGAAGCAAATACGAAGAGATTGCGCACAGCTGCAGATGCCCAGGTATTTAGTGATTCAACAAAGAAAAAAGATTTGTCCCATGGATTAGCGAGTCTAGAAATTATATATGGGTCCTTGGAAATCGGGGGCCCTATTCTGTCACACCGCCTGCACTCTCCTAGGCATAGCCCTGCTCAGACTGAGGTTATGCATTTGTCTTTGGCCACAGACTTTGCAATTCGTCTAGGGCTAGGTCTATGACTCCATAAAACCTCTCCTACAACTTCTAGCTATGGATAAAAGCAGGGGAAAAGCTATAGTGATTCCTAGGTATTCCTAGGAATGCCCATCTTTTATGTAATACATGAAGTATACATCAACTATACTCATATGTATAAAATATATTGGGTTTAATCCTCTATTTTTGGGAGTAAGAGCATCCTAAAGCAGCACCATTCCATCCCTCCTATTCCTAGGCCGGCCATAAGGGTTGTGCTTGACCATCCCAATCAACCAATTCCCCATTGGCTACTTGCAAGTACTAGGTCTGACGGCCGAAGGAGCTCTTGTGGCGGCCGACAATGGCATGCGGCTAGAATTGCAGGAGTAGCGAGTGCGAGGGACGGAGGGGTGGCACCTAGGACACCAAGTGATAGCCAAACGATGCAACCAAGTGGAATGCAACACAAAGGTGAGGACTGCGAACTAAGGACTATGAATCTATGATTTCTAATTTCCATTAAGCTATTTGAACCAAAATATCATTTCAAAGACATGAAGTTAATTGTTTACAAGCTTGTCAAATCTTATCAAATCGAAATGCTCGTACTTGCACTAGCAAATACTAGAGAGGATCTTTTCATCCATGAATTATGTGAATAATAAATTGAGGAATAAGGGGTATGAATCCTTGAATGATTACTTGGTCGGATTTATTGAGAGGAAGTTCTTTTTTGCAAATTACAAAGAGTATGCCGTGCAAAGTTTTCAAAACATGTTTACACATATATATCAGTTAGAATACTTTTAGAATTTTCTAGATATTTTCCCATTTTTCTAGTACCAAATCTAGTTTTCAAACATCTAGAGATATTTTCATGAGCTCTAAATATTTTATTTGAATTTTTTGTATCCCAATCTATTTCTAGATTTCTTTTTTTAAGAATTTTTAAAAGCTTGGAAACCTTTTGTGTGGTTTTAAAACCTTATCAAATATCTTTTAATTTTTTTAACTTAGAAAAGGATAAAACCGCCTTCAAACCCATTCCAAACTAGGGTAATGAGATAATTAAATAGTTTTGAGAGTTTAAGGGGTAAGATGTCTAGTTTTAGGATTTGAGGAGGAAAATCGGGTTATATCAGTGAGATAGAATAGACCTTTTTGCACTCAAAATTATATGGGGACACCTTGGAACACATTTTGGTTTTTTTAGGGGGCTTTGAACAAATTTTGAGCAGCTCTACACACACACACACAAGCAATTTTAGACGGCCCATCTTGGAGAAGAAAAGAATTTGAGCCCGACTCGTGTTTTTAGGGAGGTCATTGGGTCAAAACTCGTTGCCTATTAGCTATGGTCTTCATAACGATAAGGCCCAGTTAAGAAGTGATCTTGATGCAGGCCCAAAACAGATCAAAACGCATGCTGCCACTTTACAGGTCGTCGCCATTTATGTACTAGTGCATTTTTGACGTAATAAAGCTAGCTAGCTCTGACTCTGACTGAGATCATTGCAGTTGTCTCCGGGCGGAATAAAGCTTTTCAAGTGGTGGGACGATGATGTGTACGTCCTGCCTGGTTTATGACTAAAATTTATCATATCAAATATTTGGAAAGCTAAAGTTAGACAAAAAAAAATCTTGCCATAGATTTGACAAGCTAGATGTGAGAGATTGACAAGTTTTGGTAGAAAACCAAACAATAGCCAAAATCATGGCTTGCCAAATCTTGGACAAGACAAATTTTGGTAACCAACCAATCAGCCCTAAGATGTCCACTGAGAAAACCATAAAAATAAAGGGTACAATTCCAGATTTGGTCAATGTCAAATTATGTTAAAGTTTAACTAAGTTTTTAAAAAGTTATATCAACATGTATGACTCCAAATAGACATACTATAAAAAAATTCACGATGAACCTAGTGATATTAATCTAGCATGATAAACATTAACATCTTAAATGGTCAAACTTTAAATCATCTGGATTTAGCACTATTTTAGAACTGCATCATTTTTAGGATGGAGGCGTAGTCAAACTATCTTAAGAATGACTAAGTTTATAGAAAACATTACAAACATGCATGCATATATGTGACTCCCTATTAATATAGATTAAAAATATATTTTATGATGAAGCTAATGATACTTATTTAATATGTAAATAAATATTAGTATCTTTTTATATAAATTTGATCGACCCTCGAATCATTTGATTTAGCATTATTATTCTGGAATTGCATTTTCTTTTTTGAGCCAGCTAGTGTGGTTTCCAAGTGATATAGAGGCTGTTTAGTTGGCAATTTTTTTTGGCGAAACGCTACTGTAGCAGTTTCGTTGTTATTTGGCAAATATTATCTAATCATAGTCTAATTAGGCTTAAAAGATTTGTCTCGTCCATTTCGTCTAAACTGTGTAATTAGTTTTATTTTTTATCTATATTTAATGTTTCATGCATGCGTTCAAAGATTCGATGTGACGGGGAATCTGAAAATTTTAGCAAAATTTTTAGCATCTAAACGGTGCCATAGATTCAGATGGCTTTCCAAGATATCGACTTGCGTGTCTCTATCTGTCCCCATACAACACAAGTGTGTTACTGTCCCTTAATCTCAATGCACAATGATGGGCATGCATGCATGCCTGCCTCTGCCTGCCCATGGTTTGATGACAGGGAATGACATGGACACACTGACAACTCCGTTGATCATACCAAATGATGGTCCCGTGCCCGACCAATCACCACATAAAAGATCGCTGTCAGAACTCATCAGAAAGCGCTAACTAACCTAGCTGCTCCATCATCATACAGTTGTGGAGTACTATCATCTATATAAAAATCCTCTGAACATGTATATGTACGTACTCCCTTCTTCCCATCTATATAAAAATCCTCTGAACATGTATATGTACGTACTCCCTTCTTCCCAAAATAATTAAGTGACATTATGAGATACGTGCCAGTTAAACTTTTCAACTTTGACTATATTTGTAGCAAATATTAGCAACGTGTATATCTCCAAATAAATTTATTATATAAAAATAGATTCAACAATCTATGTAATGATACAAATTATGTACTATAAATATTAATATTTTCTTGTATCTATTTGGTTAAAGTTGAAAACGTTTGATTTCATGGAAGCTAGAACGATATTTATCGTGGGACGGAGGGAGTACGCTACGTGTACGTCCTTGTGAGGGGTTGGGGGTGGGGGTGTCCACTAAGCTACTGTTCAGCAGCGTGCTCAAAAGGCAACAGTACTGTACGTAGAAAACTACGCGTGCTGCGTGCATGCGGATCAGCTTTTAGTTAGCAGCAACGTAGCATGGATGGATTGGATGGATGCATTCAACATCAACAATGCTAGCGTTAGCGTGCGTGCCTCTCTTTTGCCACCCCCACTATCATGCTGTCTTCTATTGGAACGGCATGCTTGTCAGCTTGTCACACACACACACACCCTCTCTCGAGAGAGCGATGATGCATGAGCACACACATCTCCAGTAATAAATAAATAAAATTCTCCGTCGATTATATATTCAATCAATCGCCACCCACACATGGCCAACGTTACATTGGTCATCAGGTAGCTCGATCGCAGCAGAGAGTGAGTAGTTCATCAGTACAATAATTTCAGCATATCTGATTAGGTAGATGGGAACAGGCTAAAGATGGTGGCAGGCAGCAGACACGAACGCTCATCTGAAAATCTGTATATACTTATGTAGCAGTAGCTGCTAACAATCACTAGTACCTGGGAAGAGCATGAGGTCAGGTGGATTACACTGCAGCATGGTTAGTTAAACCTACTGTCTTGTCTGGTTACCATGAGAGCACATAGTACTCATCCTCCATACTGTATGGTTACTCAAAAGAGTGTGCAGTGGGCGGGCAGCTATTCCATAAACGACAGTTTCTTTTAATTTCTATAACCGCAAGGCTGCAAATTACTCCTTATTCAAAACTAACCCACAGCAGCTGAACATTGATCCTAATAAAATATACATATAGCCAAACAATCCTCCATCTCATCTTTGCAGCCAACAAACAGGGTAGTCTACCGAAACGAACGAACGAGCAGCAGCAAAGGAAGAGCAAAAGCCCAAAACAGCACAGCTCGGCTACAGCGCACGCACACTCAACCGCACTGCACTGCTGCACCTGCACGCACAAAAAGGTGAGCTCTGATCTGCTCCCATCTCCCACTGAGGTCGAGCCGTCGAGGGAGGAAAAGGGACGAGAAGGCCAAGGAGGGAACGGTCGTACCAGTCAAGAGGCTCTCTGCCCTGCCGTCTCTCGCTCACCACCGGAATTCGGGGATCGGTGGAAAGAAACCGAAGAGAAGCCGATCGATTTCCCTTAAAAATAAAAGCCCCACCTTTTTCCCATCTCCTTCCGTCTGTTTCCGGAGGGCGACGGATGTCTTTTCTTGGGGCTGGGGCGGCCGTCCAGCGACCACGGAGCTCCGCGGAGGCAGTTGGGAGTAGTCGTCGCCCTACCGCTCCTGCTCCAGCTCCAATCTAGCTCCGCCGGCCCGGCAGAGGACGACGACCCGCCGTCACATGGAAGGTACGAACTACGACGACCCCTCTCCCCTCCCTCTCTCGCTCTGCTGGACTTGGTTTCCTTCTTGGGGTAGTTGATAGCTCCGTTCTAGATCTGCCCCGGGGTTTCCCTGAGCTGTACGAGTTTGGGAGGCGCTGTTTCGATTCGCCCGGATTTTTTTTCCTCCCCACGGTTCGGGCCTGCACCTTTGTCGAAGCACAACAAATCCTGGGCGGATTGCTTGTGCTGCTCTCTGATTTTGCTTGATTCTTTTGAGTGGATGTGGCGGTGGGAT
Source organism: Saccharum hybrid cultivar R570 (assembly GCA_038087645.1). Lineage (NCBI taxonomy): Eukaryota > Viridiplantae > Streptophyta > Magnoliopsida > Poales > Poaceae > Saccharum > Saccharum hybrid cultivar. Next base: position 4,066,724 of record JAQSUU010000731.1, on the reverse strand, counting down.
TTGGGAGGAGCTGCAGGCAAAGCTTCAATTTTTCGCTGTGCAAATGTATGGCTTAAGACCATTAGGATCCCATCCTTTGATTTTAGCTTCATATTCGGTGCTCGATGTAGGGTCTATAGTTAGCTTGACATCGGGCGAGTGTTTCGCATGCTATGTATGAGGTGGGTTGTGAATGTTTTGCAGCTCATGTGTGCTTGCTGATAAGATTAACTTCCTATTTTAAGGCTGGAGCTGGACCAGTTCAGTTTTGGGAATGTATCCTACTCAGTTTTAGGTTTCAGGAATCAGGATCGTGTGTGAACGAAATTGGGATGGGTATATTCTTCTTCTATGCAGAAAGGAAAGCAAGTCCATTCCATTCCTGTGGGTTAGCTTGAGAATGGAATGGTATTATGGAAATTACAAATCCGCAGCTCCCCAATCACAAGTTTAGTTGAATAATATACCACATTTTAGAATTCATTGCATTCAGCCACCTAAGTTTCGGAGTTTTTGTGGTGTTCAAGCATAGATCCCATGTATATTTCGGTCAGCAGCAATGCTATGTTCTTGTACCCCCCTTGTGACACAATCTAACAACAACAACAACAACATAGCCTTTTGTCCCAAGCAAGTTGGGGTAGGCTAGAGATGAAACCCAAAAGAGACGAGAAACAGGGAGACACATAAAGGGACATAAAGGGCACAAGACAAAAGATGTCACGGTTCAGGCACGTTGATTGCTAATCTCCAAGCGCTCCTGTCCATAGCTAAATCCTTGGGGATATTCCACTCCTTAAGATCTCTCTTAACGGACTCGTCCCAAGTTAAATTAGGTCGACCTCTACCGCTCTTTACATTATCGGCCCGCTTTAGAACTCCACTACGCACCGGCGCCTCAGGAGGCCTCCGTTGGACATGTCCAAACCATCTCAACCGATGTTGAATCAATTTCTCCTCAATTGGTGCCACCCCAACCCTATCCCGAATATCGTCGTTCCGTAAATGGAGTAAAAATTGCAAAAATGTAGGACTGTCAATTCAGTTCATTTCGAATTTCAGTCGTTTGAGATCTATAAAGCAGAAGTTGATATCATATATTCTGTAACTGTAAACATCTACAGTGCCCTTGCATCGGTGACTACGATGATACAATAATCTTTGGCGCTGGCAGAATATCAAGTTTCACTGTTTTTTGTGGTGGAGGTGGGGGGATATGCTCATGTAAAGTTTTGCAGAAGGAATGAAGGATAGGATGGGATTACTACATTTGGTTACTCAGAATTCTATTGCCCAGTAAATAAAGTTACTGCTCATATTTGGTTATCTCTGATTCTCTGTATTTCTTGGGTTTCTAATTCTAGTGATCATCGTGATAAATTCAGGTTGACTTGAGAAGTCATTTCTGTTAGTACATTGGTGATCGTTCTCTGATCGTCCTGAATATTGGATCCATATTTAATTTTCTATGCTTTTTCTTTGACTTGTATGGACTTATTGGGTAAATCCAGAAAAATCTCCAAAAAAAATCATGCCCATATATGATTGTACTAGTATTGTGTTCAGGTATTGATTGATTAAACCAAGTATACATCTTTGTGCCAGTTTTTCTTGTGATGTATTGTTTCATGCTACATTTGCCTATCTTCAGTACCCTATTGTTTATCTGCTACTTTTTGTTTGATTGCTCATCTTGGATCCTAGAGTTTCTCGAAGCTTTCATATTATATCATCCATTTGCATAAACTTTACACTTACTAACTGAAGGGATTTGACGTAATTTTGCAGACCAATCGCCTGACCATATATCAGTCGGTTCAGCACCAAAGAAGTCTAGTACTTCCTCACGAGGCCGGCACCGTAATTTCTCATCATCAACATGCAAAGATTTTCTCCGGAAGTTTGTGGACAGTGAACTTTTAACTTCAAGCCTAGAGGATTGGTTCTCTGGTCACAGTGAAGATTGTGGTTTCAGGAAGCCAGCTTTTGATGTTCCTTTCGACCTTACAGAATTACAGAATTTTGATTACGCTCTGGAGGGTGTTACTTTTCAGCAGCTATTACGGATGCCAAATGCTCTATATGCATCGACATCAGATGTTTTTGAAGCTACTGCATATCTTGCTTTAGAGGATTTCCTTCACGCAGGCATTAAAGGACTGTGGCAAACTTTCTGGGGTCCTGATGAAGCAATGCCATTTTCAGTTGCCTGTATACACAGCACAAGCTCCAAATTTTATCCTGCTGAGAAGGCTATTAGCAGTGGAAAACTCGATGGTGTTTGTGCAACCGCTGTACTGCTGAAGAATTTGAAGCATTCACAAGGAAGATGGGATCATATCGTCGTATTGGCTTTGTTGAGACCTGATATTGGAATGGTTTCCGCACAGGGTGACCAGGAGCCATCTCCTGCTGTCTTAGGGGAGGCACTGTTCTTTGCTTTGCGTGTTCTACTATCTCGAAGCCTTGGCAGATCCTCTACTGTTGTTCGCAATTCAGACTGTGTTTACTTGCTTCTTGTTGATTCACAGTTTGGGGGAGTGGTAAAAGTGCAAGGTGATTTGAACAAGCTGGATTTTGATCTGAACAATGTTTATGACTGTGCTGCAGAATGGATAAAGAAACATGCCAAAATTTCAGTTTCTTCCATAGATCGAGTATGGAACAAACTTGGGAATGCTAACTGGGGAGACATTGGGACCCTTCAGGTTCTCATTGCAATATTTCACTCAATGATCCAATTTTATGGAGAGCCTAAGTATTCTCTCGATGAACTGGCAACTGAACATAGTTCAAGGCTACAAAGTCGAAGATCAGAAAGACATTTGGTTGACAGACAAGCTAATGGTAATGGATTGTTTCGATTTCAACAGCGAAGTCATTCTCCTGAAGTTGTCGAAGTTCAGGAGGAAGCAGCTGTTGATGTGAAACCACATGAAACCCTAAGGCTTGAAATAGGATCTGTTGTATTGATGGATGATGCTTACACACAGAAAGGTTTTCAAATCAATGACATCCTAGCAGACAGTGATCCTCCTATTTATACTTCTACTCCTGTAGAACAACCTACGAAAACCTATTTGCTTTATGTAGGCTCCAGTCCTTCTCATTTGGAACCAGCATGGGAGGATATGAACTCCTGGTACCAAGTACAGAGGCAGACCAAAGTACTGACTGTGATGAAGCAACGATGTATTTCTAGCAGATATATACCACAGATGGTATCTTCTGGACGGGTCATCCATCCAGGCCCTTGTAACAAGCCTAACTCAAATGGAAGTTGTGGTCATCCATGGTGCAGTACTCCAATGCTTGTCACCTCACCAGTTGGTGAGACCATTTCAAATCTGATACGGAATGGATTGTTCGGTGTTGAGGAGGCTCTGAGATGTTGCCATGACTGTTTATCTGCTCTTGCTGCAGCAGCTTCTGCAGGAATCCGTCATGGTGATATCCAGCCAGAGAATGTGATCCGTGTCAATAATGGTTCAAGGCATCCATATTTTGTGCTTATTGGATGGGGTCATGCTATCCTAGAAGATAGGGATCGACCAGTAATGAATCTATTCTTCTCATCTACATTTGCACTCCAGGAAGGAAAACTATGTGGAGCATCTGACGCAGAAAGTTTAATTTATCTTCTATATTTCTCTTGTGGTGGAGTTTGCCCCGAGCTTGACTCTGTTGAAAGTGCACTTCAGTGGAGGGATACGTCATGGTCGAGGAGAGTTATACAGCAGAAGTTGGGCGACATCTCAGCAGTGTTAAAAGCTTTTGCAGATTATGTCGACAGCCTTTGTGGAACTCCATACCCAATGGACTATGAGATCTGGTTGAAACGACTGCGAAGAACAATAAATGAAGATCATGGGAAGGAGGTCGACACGTCCTCATCAAGTTAATACTGCAGCTCATTTCCTTGCAAATCCAAAATTTGGAAGATCAAGAGTGATCAGCCCATTACCTTTTGTTGTTGTTGTAGATAATTTATTTGTGAAAGGTTCATAGGTCATAGTATTGTCCATCGTTTCACACCATTTCTTGGATATAAGGGTATTTCAAAAGTTGCAATCTGCTGCTGCTATCCTCAATGGGATCACTGTCAATGTTTACTATTCCGTGGTCTTGCCTTCAGCCCTTCACACAGGAGATCCTTGAGGATATCAGCAACATGATGTATTTTGTGAATCTTTGGTAAATTGGTGAGCCTCTGTTCTGGTTGCTTTCAGAGATTCTGGTCCCATTTTATTCGGTTCTGGTAGGCTTCAGGATGATTTTGTTTTTCTTGTGATCAGTGTCTAAACTGTTAATCAGTTGGTAAATTTGTAGCTGCTCTAGAATAGAGGTTACATAGTAGCATTTTGAGCTTGACTAAGTTATTGTTGGGTGCGATGTTTAAGTTATTTGTTGGGTGAGATGTTCAAGGTCCTGTAAATGATGTTCCATTGAGCTGCTCAAACTCTTGTCCAGCTACTGTTATTAAATCTTTCTGTGCGTGGGCTGTGGGGTACTACTTTGCTCCATGCATCAAGAAATGCCTTGATGGTGATACAATCTTTGTTTGCAACATGAAACACATGCGTGTACAATTGTTTCACCTTTCATTGACTTCATGGGATGATGCCACATGCTCTTAAGTTGTGTTGTTATGAATGTTTTGTTCCCTAATAGTCTGTTATCATGCGATGTCCAGGTTTTGAACTCGTTGCAGATTGCTTCAATTTGCAGAACTGAACCCCTTAAAACAGCCGCTTAGAAAACATCATTGCTGAGACTGCAACGCTGCAACATGATGGAAAATAAAGGATGTGCTACTTGGTACCTGCTCTGTACTTGGAGGAAGATTTCAGTAAAAGTAATAATATGAGCTTGTGCAAATGTTGATTCTTTCTTCTAATTCACATTCCACAACGACCGTAACAGTGACTCGAATCATTCAAAAAAGTTCTTCCAAACTGATTGAAAAAAGTTTTTTTTTGAAGAAAAAAGTAGTATGAGCCAGGTAAATCTAAGTGTCAGTAGACACAAACACTTCTGTGCCGTTGCCCCTCGTCTCACGGCGCTTCAATCCAAGGAGGCCGGCGGACAGATGGCGGCCGCCGTGGCGTACTGACGGGTGTTGAAGGCGGTGCAAAAGCACGTTGGCAGCGGCGCTTCCCGGCAGCACTTCCGGGACTTCGTCGCCGCCGAGTTCCGCGCCCCCCGCCGGCATGGAGGCCCACGTCGGCAGCGGCGCTTCCCGGCAGCACTTCCGGGACTTCGTCGCCGCCGAGTTTCGCGCCCCCGCCGGCACGGAGGCCGACGCCAAGGAGAGGCTGCAGCTCGCCGGGGACTACCCTACCTCCTCACCAGTGTCCACCAGCACAAGGTAGGGAATTGATCGCCATGTTTCTGATGTGTTCGATGAAATGCGCAAGAAGAGGGTTTTTTTTTTTTACCTCCACTTCATCTAAATGCCTCTCTCGATGTGCTATGCGTTGCCTAAAAAACAATCATTAATCAGCTAATATAATTGTAAAACATGCCAAAAATTGCATATTTGAGTTCACTACGTGGGAAGGCATATTGTGGCAGCAAAATAAAAAAAATGTGGATGGGAAGGACATGGAAGAACAAGTAGCATATGCAATTGAGTACAAAACTTCTCTTATTGAAAAAAAAGTACTGTAATATGCATGGTAGGATGAACCATGCAAAATCAATCATTGCATTAACTAACTTCATATCAGCATATGCTTCTGAAACCATGATGCAATGATTGGGGAAAAAAATCATATGGAAGAATTATCTTGCTGCTTCTGAAACATGGCATATATCAACCATTTGGTCCAGTTTAGTTTCAGCTTCATGTTATTGCTGAGCCTTTCCACCACCACAGGAGTAATAATAATCTGTTAAGTCTTTTGATAACCTTTATTTAAGTTCTGCATTAATAAAGTCAATATGGTATCAATTATAGGCCATTAGCATTTGGTAAGAGCTCGCATACAAACTGATTTAGAATTAGGATTTCTCCTCTTTCTTTTCTTCGGGTTAGAACCCATATGTTTTACAGCACCCACCACCACTGCTGGTAAGGGTTCCGTTTTTCTTGTTGTAACCGGATTTGCTTTTCTAAGGCTGTCCGCACTCATGGACCTCTATATTCATTCTCTATACGTCCTAGTCAGCAAGATTCTCTTTTCTATATTCAATTCTCCCGCACTCATCCATCCTCTATATTATCATCTATCCACTGTGGGACCCACTTGTCACTTTATCTAAATATATTCATGTGTGATCTAGTTTTGAAGGATTTATTGAGACGAATTTAATGGTGCAATCGAAATTTAATTTGGATTTTTGGTTTGTGAGTTATAGCATTTTTTTCCTTTGTTTAGCTAGTGGGGCCCGCCACTGCCCACTATAGAGTAAGCACTGTACCACTCTAAATATAGAGTAAGAGAAAGGATAGAGTATCATTTTAGAGTACCCAGTACAACAGTTTTTACTCTATATTCATACTCTAAAGCTTTAGAGTATCACTTTAGAGTACCCACTACGGGTAATCTAATAGTAGCTGGAGATCAGGATCGGAGTCGGAAACTATAGGATATCATAATGTAATAAGCACGGAGACTATATATATATATATATATATATATATATATATATATATATATATATATATATATATATATATATATATATATATATATATATATATATATATATAAGACCAAGAAGGAAGAAAGAGATCTTAGTTGTAAAAATACTTAGGGTGTATTTAGTTCCCCATTTCACCCAAATTTTTTTGGATTTTGGCCCATTATTTTGCAAAATAGAACTAAACACCATGCAAAATTTTTGGCAAAAAAGTATCAATTCTCCATTTTGGATTTTAGCCTCAAGAGACAAAAAAAAAAAGCGAAAAGGTCCTCACCCACCCCATGAAAAATTTGGCATTTTGGATGGAACTAAACACACCCATGAAAATTTTGGCATTTTGAATTTCATCATTCCAAAGTAGTTGGTATTTTGTATTTTGCATTTGGAAAAAGTCTAGATCACCCCTCAACTATGGGGGTGGTCTACTTAACCCCCAAACTATGAAACGGTCTAATTTACCACCTGAACTTTCTAAAACCGTCTACTTTACCCCATGTGGCAGTTTTGGACGGCGGTTTGCTATAGTATATATGATTTTGTTACAGTGACCGAATCTTTAAAAAATCATAGTAAATCACAGAAAAATCGTAAAATGAAAAATCTATTTTTTTGGACTCCACGTAAGTAGATCTACACAATGAACATATAATATGATGTGCTTTAGTACAAAGTTTTTGTTGTAGCTTTAAATTTATTAAGATTTTTCAATAAATTTAAAGCTATAGCAAAAATTTTATACTAAAGTATACCATATTATATGTTCATTGTGTAGATCTACTCATGTGGAGTCCAACAAAATTAGATTTTTCATTTTACGATTTTTCTGTGATTTACTATGATTTTTTAAAGATCCGGTACTGTAGCAAAAAAACAATGGTTACTTTAGCAAACCGCCGTGCAAAACTGCCCTAGGGGGTAAAGTAGACGGTTTTGGAAAGTTTAGGAGGTAAATTAGATCGTTTTATAGTTTGAAGGGTTAAGTAGACCACCCCCATAATTAGAGATCATCTAGACTTTTTCCTTTTGTATTTCATGGCACTAAACACAGCCTTATATATATATATATATATATATATATATATATATATATATATATATATATATATATATATATATATATATATATATATATATATATATATATATATATATATATATAATATCGAAAAGTCAGTCGCAACTCGCAATGAAACGTCCCCGCATCTGTGTCCCCATGGCCATGGGCATGGCGACCGGCGGCTCCAGCTGGTCCTCACTCCCCGGCGATCTCCTAGAGCAGATCTCCCACCACCTGACCACCGATGCCGACCACCTCCACATCCACCAGGTCTGCGCGCACTGGCGAGCCTCCACCTCTCCCCCGACCGCCTTCCGCCCGTGGGTCGTGGCGCGCCGCACGGGCCGGAGCATCAGCCGATTGCCAGCACCCGGCCGCTACTCCGTCTGGCAGCTCCCTCGCCGCCGCGTCCAGCACCAGGTGGAGATCCGCGACCCCCCGGCCGGGCTCCCGTACTGCTTCGGCGCGCCTCGCGGCTGGCTCGCCCTAGGCGACATCGCGCGGTCCCCCACGCGGCTCGTGCTGTGGGACCCGGCCTCCGGCTCCCGCCCCTGGGCGACCTCGTCCAGGTCTTCCTCTCCGGAGACCCGCTCGCGTCGCCGCCGTCGGACTGGGTGGCGGTCGCCACCCAACTCTATGGCAACCAGGGGGCGCGGAAGTCCTTCTGGCGGCCTGGGGACGCCGCCTGGAGCGTCCTGTCCGAGCAAGCCACCGCGGGGATCGAGACCGTCGCGTTCCACGGGGGGAGGGTATACTACATGGACTGGAGGTGGGTCCTCGTCGTCTGCGACATCAGCCTCGCGCCGCCGGCGCCGCCGCGCGTCTGGCTCATGAACATCGGCCGAGATATGTTCCGGCGCTGCAGCTGCCAACGCTACCACGGCGTGCGCGGGGCACAGATGGTGACGTGCGCCGGCGAGCTGCTGCTCGTCATTCTGCGCGTGGTGGGCGGCCACCCATCCTTCGCCGAGGTGTATAAGACGGAATGGACGCCGGAGAATATGCTGGAGCTCTGCGATAGAGTGACGGACCTCAGCGAGCACTCTCTCTTCCTTGGTCGCGGCGAAAGCTTTGCCCTTTCTGCCAGGGAGTACCCTGCTATCAAGAGAAACCATGTCTACGGTTTGGCACTTCAAGCAGGTCACGGTGACAGCACGCTAACAGAGTGGGCATTTGTGTATGACCTGAGCTCAGATACTTTGAAAGAAATTCACCACCCGAGAGAGCTCAGGGAGGACGGGAACGGGACCAAAATCTGGCGGCCACTTTACTGGTTATGTCTCAGAAGCTCATACAAGAACCAGCAACAATAAACTCTGCAGCTGGTTCCAAGCTGCTCCTAACCTATTTGCTACTAGATGCATTTTGGGCGTGTGCAATACAAGAAACACGCACTTAAAATATAGCTAGTAGCTAGGGCTCAAGCTTCAAATGCAAGTATATATGAACTTATAAGATCATATGAGACCTGTACAGTCCTATTTATGATCTTTATTTTGTCAGAAGGTCTGACGGGACCAATTGGTGGCCACATTACAATTTACAATTACCGATTCTGGCATTCGTGAATGATGCTTGGGAAATTCTGCTAATCTATCCGAGGTGCCAAATTTGACTGTTGGAAAGATGAATTTATGAATGCACAATGAAAACATTCAAGGTGCTCTGAAATACATTCAGCATATCAGCACTTGGAGCTCTGCTAGATGGTGATTAACCTCTGTGACTACTCACTGTTTGTCATCTGATTTGATGCATTTGCCCTGTTTGCAAAGGGGTTTCCTGCCACCAAGAGAAAGTATGTATACTGTGCAGACAGATATCATGAGCAACACTACTGTGTCTGTGTTCCATTTGAAATCATGCTTTTTATAAGGAATTCCCTACCCTGAAGAGCTTATGGAAGATGGGAATCGGCTGAATACTGAAGTGGCAGTGAACTGAAGTCATTGGGATTTCAGATTTGGGAATAAGTTACATCATGCATTCAATGGCTTGTTCAGAATGTAGTAATCTCCTTACAGTCACTGTTTGGAACAGAGAGTGCCCTTGTGAAATTCCATTTAGTGCCATGCTTTCCAAATGGAGAAGGAAAGAGTATCGAATAAATTTCTACCACAAGTAGTGTTTAGATTCGATCAGAATAGCATCAGTTGATGTCTGCTTAAATTTCTTCCTTCAGACCTTTGTACATGAACAGTTTACCTTATTTATTTATAAGTAAAGATATTCAGTAGGGCTCTCATAGTATTCTCCTGAAAAAAGAAAGAAAGATCAAATGCATGATGCCAACCTTCCGTGTCCTCTTCATGTTGTTATTATAAAACTTTGTACTTGATTTGAATGGGAAATTGTTAATAATTAGCATCCTCTTTGATCATTAATTCAGACACAAACAGGTCTGTTTTCTGCATTTTCTAACTTTACCCTCTCTTTTTCTGCATATATATTTGCACATGATGACTACTGGTTTGTTCAACTTGGTTAGTTTTAATAATGTAGTTTAACCTAAGTAATTAAAATGTTGAACATAACATGTCATTCTTTAACAAACGCCATACTTTTCGCAAAACTGAACAAACAACCCAATTTCCTTCTTGCACCCACCAAAGTATTATATATTTATCCATATGTTGGTATAAACCCTCTAGGTATCCAAGTACTCACAGTACTGCCGTTAAGCTGTTTCAGGTTACCAACGGTCAAGATGGTCATTTGACTCAATCAAGTTAGATCGAAGGCATACTAGCTGACGAGATGGGCGCCTCATTCTGCTTCATGTAAAGCTCGAAGAGTGACTACAAACCGAAGAGTCTCAAGACCTAGTATAGACTGTGGTGGCCTTATTTTGATAATAAAATCTCTTCTTCTATTTGAGACTTACTTTCTTCCATCTAAACTTAATAAAATATTTATGTTCTTGTATCGTGAATGTAACGATGGTTTGGGAACGCTCTTGAAATGTGAATATCGAGTTAGTGGAGATCGGAGGTTTACCTTAGTTCGAGTTAATCGAATGGACAATACTCAAGTTAAGTTAATTAATTGACCAGGGTCCTTGCACCCTTCTTCCTGATGGCACTAATCCAATGCCCAGGTGAGCAGCACCTGCTCCCCTTCCCTCTTCTTCCCCTACACTAAGGAAGAAGAAGAGCCGAGCTCTTCTTCAGCGCGCACACACACACTCTGCTCAGTTTCAGTTCCTGAAACTGTAAACACAAAGAGATGGTGGAAAGAGCTGCCAATTTCATTGCATTTCATTGGTTTATATACATCATACATGTACCAACTATGGTACTTGTCTACCTACTCCTAGTACATGGTATACATCACCTTCTACCAACTATGGATGATGCAATACTACCAACTATAGTACTAGGGATGACCTATTGCCATACTTGCAGCAGTGTTCAGGGCATGGACAGCAGACCTGACCATGCCCTTGACTGACAGAGGTGAAGGAGAGGAGGATCAGCAGATTAAGTCTAACAATCTTCCCCTAATCCTGCTGTCCTTACTTGACCTCAATCATGCCAATCATCCCCCTCAGCTCCTGGAACCGAAGCCGACCAAGTGACTTGGTGAGGATGTCAGCGAGTTGCCGCCTGGTATCGACGAACTCGATGACGAGCTGCCCTCCATCGACGCAATCACGAAGAAAGTGAAACTTCACATCTATGTGCTTGCTTCTGTCGTGGAGAACTGGATTCTTTGCCAGCGCAATTGCTGGCTGGTTGTCCACTTTGAGTGCTGGCGGCTGGACCTGGGCTCCGGTGAGCTTTGCCAGCAACCGCCGCAGCCAGACCACCTGGCATGCCGCCGTGGCTGCTGCGACATATTCCGCCTCACATGTCGACAGTGCCACCATCTTTTGCTTCAAGGATTGCCAGGCAATCGGCGATGATCCGAGGAAGATGAGGACGCCCGAAGTGCTCCGCCGCCCATCAACGTCGCCGGCCATGTCCGCATCGCTGAAGACCGTTAGTGCTGCATCTTCCGAGGCCTTAGGTGGTGCTTCGCTGAACACAGAGAGCTGGATGCCCCCGCGCTTGGGAAAGGCGATGCCCAGCTCCGTCGTGCCCTGGACATAGCGGAGCAGCCGCTTGACCGCCGCCCAATGATCCTCCCTTGGGTCCTCCATGAACCGGCTCACGTAGCCTACCGCGTGTGCGTGAGCCAGCGCAGCCCGCCGACGACGCTCCGGTAGAGAGTGGCGTCCACCTTCGCCGTGGTGCTCTGCTTCGAGAGCTTGATGCGTTCCTCCATTGGCGTGGCTACCGCCTTGCAGCCCGCCATGCCCGCCTGCTCGAGCAACTTCAGCGCGTAGGCACGCTGCCCCAGCCTGATGACGTCCTTCCCCTGCATCACCTCGATGCCGAGGTAATAGGACAGAGCGCCGAGGTCGCTCATCCGGAAACGCGCCGCCATTTCTTTCTTGGAGCGTCCAATGTCTTCTACTCGAGCTCCGGTGACGATGAGATCGTTGACGTACACCCCGACGATGAGGTGCTCCTTCCCCCGTCGGCGGGTGTACAAGGCGTGCTCTGTAGCACATCGAGCGAACCCAAGCTCCGCCATGGTGGCGTCGAGCTTGGCGTTCTAGGCCCACGGGGCTTGACGCAGGCCGTAGAGCGCCTTGCGCAGCCGCAAGACCTTCCGCTCCGCTCCCTTGACGACGAAACCCGGCGGCTGCTTGACGAAGACGGTCTCGGCCAGGTCCCCATTGAGGAATGCCGACTTGACGTCGAGATGGTGGACCGGCCAATCCTTAGCCAGCAAGAGCCTGACCGACTCCATGCGAGCGACCGGCGCGAACACCTCCTCGAAGTCCACTCCTTCACGCTGGATGAAACCGCGGGCGACGAGCCGCGCCTTGTGCTTCACCACAGTGCCACGCTCGTCCCGCTTCACCTTGAACACCCATTTGATCCCGATCGGCCGGCATGCCACCGGCGGATCGACCAGCTCCCAAGTGTGGTTGTCCTCGGTCGCCTTCAATTCTTCAAGCATTGCCTTCCGCCACGCCGCATCGCGCTCCGCGACGGCAAATGTGGCTGGTTCTTCTGCGCTCATGAGAAGCAGAGTCTGATCGGCGTCGTCGAGCATCCGCGCCGCCAGCCCTGGCACCGTCGCCTCGCCGACCACATTGTCCACCCGCCGGAATCTGACATCCTCCCCTTCATGGAAAGCATCCACGAAATCTGAGACATCAGATGGTGGGGATGCGTACTCGATTGTGGCCTCTGTTGGCGGCGTTCCTAGTTCGGGCGAAGCAGGGGATTGCTCCCCAATTGGCCCAGGCGAGCTCAAATGGCCCGCCCCGCCTGGGTTGAGTGGCTCCACCTCTGCAGCTGCCGGCTGCTCTGCTTCCGCCACCGTAGGCTCTGGCGCCTGTGCTTCCCCGGCCACCGGCGGCTCCACCGCCTCACCATGGCCGCAGATCACCAAGTGTTCCACAACAAACGTGTTGCAGAGTCCACCACCGCCTTGGCCTTCCGCTGCTTCTAGCCCGTCCCAGCTCCATGCTGCAGCCTCATCGAAGACCACGTCCCGGGACACCACCACCTTGCCACCAACCGGATCGTACAGGCGATATGCCTTCGATCCGCCCTCATAGCCGAGGAACACCATGCGCGTGCTTCTGTCCTCCAGCTTGCCGAGGCCTGGCTTGGTGGCCTTCACATGCCTGATGCAGCCGAAGGTGCGCAGGTACGAGACGTTGGGCTTGCGCTCGTGCCACGCCTCGTACGACGTCATCCCCTTCAGCGCCTTCGTCGGCGATCGGTTGAGGATGTAGACGGCCGTCGTGACCGCCTCACCCCAGAACGCAGCCGGCATCCCCTTGGCCTTCATCATCGACCTAGCCATCCCGATGATGGTTTGGTTTCGGCGTTCTACCACGCCGTTTTGCTGTGGCGAGTAGGACGCGGTGAGATGGCGCCCCACCCCCTCATCGGCGCAGTACTCAGTGAATTCCGTTGCCGTGAACTCGCCTCCACGATCCGTCCACAACACCTGAAGCCGCTTCCCCGACTCTGCCTCTGCACGCTGCTTGAAGGTTTTGATGGTGTCCGCCGCGTCGCCCTTGCTGGTCAGCAGTTGCAGCCACATGTAGCGGCTGTAGTCGTCCACCAGCAGGAGGAAGTATTTCCTCCCGCCATGGGTCGCCGGTGTAATTGGCCCGCAGAGGTCCCCGTGGACCAGCTCGAGCTGCGCCGCCGCTCAGTGCTTCACCGCCTTGGGGAAAGGCAGCCTCCTCTGCTTCCCAGCGAGGCAGTTGTCGCACAGCTCCCTTGCGTGCTCGATGCGTGGCATGCCAGTCACCATCTTCCCCAGCCGGCCCAGAGCTTCGAAGCTCAGATGGCCAAAACGGCCATGCCAGAGCCAAGGTTCCTCTGCGTACGCCGCCGCCATGCACACCGGTTGCTCCACCTTCAAATCGAGAAGATAGAGGCGATTACGGGACCTCGATACCTTAGCTAGGAGTCAGCCGTCTTGGTCCCTGATGCGCAGCACCCCATTGCGTATCAGCACCTCCGCACCGTGCTCATCGACCTGTCCTAGGCTGACGATGCTCGATCGGAGCTCCGGGATGTAGTAGACGTCCGTGAGAGCGCGGTGCTCACCGTTCTTGCACCGGAAAAGCACGGTGCCGCGCCCTCGGATCTGCACCCGGGAGCCATCGCCGAACATGACGCTCCCGGCGTGCTTCTCGTCCAGCTCGGAGAAGGCGGCGCGGCAGCCCGTCATGTGGTTGCTCGCCCCGGAGTCGAGGTACCACCTCGGCTCTGACTCGTCTCCGGCAGCTCCCAGATGGACCTGCGCACGCGGCTCATCAAGGTGAACGACCGGCGGCACAGACCTCTGCTCCACCTCCGCCGCCACTGCTTCGCCGCTCTCCGCACAGAACACCCCCATCAGGAGCGCGTGCTCGCTGTCGCTATCATCCCTGGCAAGGTGCGCCTCCTCCTTCTTTCTCGGCTTCTTGTTTGGGCATTCCCGTGCCCAGTGCCCGACCTCGCCACACTTACGGCAAGCATTGGGGTCAGAGAATTTCTTCTTCCCCCTCTTCTTCTCCGCCGGCGCCTTGCCACGCTGCTTTCCACCGTTGCCGCCGCCACGGTCACCACCACCACGACTGAAGCCTTCCCCGGTCTTGCGCTTCTCTTTCATCCGCGCCGACCACTCCTCTTCCGTCAGTAGCAGCTTGGACTTCTCCTTCTCCGTCGGCGCGCGATCCTCCACCGCGCGGAGCCGCCCGGTGACGTCCTCGAGCGACAATGTGGACAAGTCCAGCATCGTCTCGATGGACAGGCAAGCTGCGCGTATTTGGCCGGCACGACACGCAGCAGCTTGGCCACGACGTCCTCGTCGTCGATCGGCTTGCCGTAGGTGGCCAGCTAACTCGCGATTGACTGTAGCCGAAGCGCGAAGTCCTTCACGGCCTCTCCGGGCTTGAATCGAAGGTCGTCGAACTCGCGGCGCAGCTGCTGCGCCTTTGCCTTCTTGGCTCGGTCCGAGCCGAGGCGGAAGGACGCGAGCATGTCCCACACCTCCTTCGCCGTGTTCTTCGACCCGATGGCCTCATGGAACTCGGACGGCGTGGACGCCATGAGCGCCTCCATGACGCCCACCTCCGCATCCTCACTGGCATTGCCGGTCTCCACCGCCGCCCACCACCGCCACGCGCGTAGCTTCCACTTCATGTGGACAACCCACTTGCCGTAGTTGGTGCGGGTGAGCATCGGCCAGGTGTTGGACCCGCCGACCTCCCTCACTGTGCGCACCTCCACGGCAGGCTGGGATGCCGAGGCCAGCTGCTTCTCCTTGGCCGCTGCTGCAGCTGCCACTGCAGCCGCCTCTGCACCCATCCCTGCGCCCGCTGCAGCCGTGTCCATCACCGGCGGCTATGCCCAGCGACTTGTACGGCTTTGATACCACTTGATGGCACTAATCCAATGCCCAAGTGAGCAGCACCTGCTCCCCTTCACTCTTCTTCCCCTACACTAAGGAAGCTTCAGCACACACACACTCTGCTCAGTTTCAGTTCCTGAAACTGTAAACACAAAGAGATGGTGGCAAGAGCTGCCAATTTCATTGCATTTCATTGGTTTATATACATCCTACATGTACCAACTATGGTACTTGTCTACCTACTCCTAGTACATGGTATACATCACCTTCTACCAACTATGATGATGCAATACTACCAACTATAGTACTAGGGATGGCCTATTGCCATACTTGCAGCAGTGTTCAGGGCATGGATAGCAGACCTGACCATGCCCTTGACTGACAGAGGTGAAGGAGAGGAGGATCAGTAGATTAAGTCTAACACTTCCTAGCAAGGAGTGGCTCCTGTAGTCCTGTTCATCAAGAGCTCGCTCCTAGTTTAGCCCCGTTCGTCTTTCACAAAGGGTGCTGTGCCTTGATACTTCTTCCAATCAGATCATAATTCCTTGCAGAGCCGCCGTCCCTGATATTTTAGGTGGGCCAGTGCAAAAATTCAAAATGAGATCCTATGTATAAAAACAGTTACTTTTAAAATCCTATTAGTAGTATAACTTTTTGATTATATCTTGCCAAAAAATATATGGACTTCAGCTCTGCAAATTGAAGGAATCTGCAACTGAGTTCAAAACCTGGACAAGTTGAAGTAGTCCTGACAAACAAACTACTGGAACAAAACATTCATTACAACAGATTTAGGAGCATGTGACATCATCCCAGGAAGTAGCTGAAGGTGAAACAATCGCACAACCACAAGCATCAGTGTTTCTTGTTGGAAACAAAGAAAACATCACCACCAGGAGGGATTTCTTGATGCATGGGGAAAATCTGTGCAGCACACACATACAGACCGAGATCTAGAACACCAGTAGCAGGACAGGAGTTTGGGCATCTCAATCAATAGAACATCATTTACATGACCTTTAACAGTTAACATTGCACCCAACAAATAACTTAGCCTTCTTAAAAAATGCTACTATGCCACACCACCACTAACCGTATATCTATTCTGGAGCGGTTACAAACAGGAAGTGCCAAAAATTATACCTCACGCTCGAGGTCCACATTTACCTACCGGTTAACATCCACAAGCCTAGCACAGCACCAAATAAAATGGGCCCAGAATCGCAGAGGGCAACCAGAGCAGAGGCTAACCAATTTACCAAAGACCATTTACAAAATACATCATGTTGCTGATATCCTCAAGGATCTATATACTGCACTCCTCTGTGAACCGCTGAAGGTGGGCACAGAATAGTAAACAGTAACAATGATCCCATTAAGGATAGCAGCAGCAGATTGCAATTTTTGAAATACCCTTATGTCGGTGTCTAGAATGGTGCTGTAGACATAATGACAAGTAGATTTGTGACTACGCGTTTAGACCCGGATGGTGTGCAAAGTGGACACAAAGATGTATACTGGTTCGGACCGAATGTCCCTACGTTCAGTGGGTGCTACTTTTCGTGTTACTCTGCACCAAGGTGCTTGCAGCAGGGGTTACAAGTACTTCGAGAGAAATAGGAACTCCCAGATCTCTGGTGTGTAGGTTTTGAGTATTGGTTGCTGTGTGCTCTGATGAGTCGATCAGTTCGTCTCTCCGTCGATGCCCCTAGATGGGGTCCATGCCTCCCCTTTTATAGCTTTAAAGGGGAGGGCTCAGGTTTTAGCTTATGGTAAAAGTAAAAAGATGAGAAAAAGAAAGAGAAAAAAAAAGACTTGGAGCGTACGTTGTCTTCCTCCTTATCCGGTGCGTGTAGCCGACCCTATAGCACAAGGACACCATGGCCGTCGTGTCCAGGCTTCTCCATCAACTGCTGATACATGTTGTGGCCATGCGGCCGCATCTTCCTTTGTACCATCGAGGATGGACGGGGTGTGCTCCCAAATTCACGTAGAGAGAGATTAGGTAGCACGGTGGTCGTTGCCCCCGTTGCTGTAGAGGCGTGGACGCCAACCGTGGCTGGAATGACCGGAGTCGTATCGTTTCGTATCACGGCTCCCATGCCCCCCGTACACTGTGCGCGGTCACGCACGTCCCATTCACGGAGGTGGATGTCGTGGTGGGGGCCCACGTGGCTCCCAATTGCGCCCAAGGGCCTTACGTGTCCCTCAGGCGAGACGAAAGTATGCCAAGAGGGTCAAGCGTTCCCATGCTTACGTCGCAGGGGTCGGGCTAGGCGAAGATGGTTTCCGACGAGCCAGGTGCGCCTGACGCCTAGCGGCTGGATCGAGCGAGACGAAAAGTGTTCGCTGAGCCTTGGATAGTCAACACAGATTGTGCTGTTTACTTCCTTTAGTTGGGTATCCCTACTATTGATACTCGGCACCTTATCAAAGGGGCAAAGAAATGGTGCGAGACGATGGACACTACTATGACCTATGGACCACCTTTCACAAATAAATTATCTACAACAACAAAAAGTAATGGATTGATCACTCTTGATCCTCCACATTCTGGATTTTGCAAGAAAAATGTTCTGTAGTATTAACTTGATGATGATGTGTCGACCTCCTTCCCATGATCTTCATTTATTGTTCTTCGCAATCTTTTCAACCATATGTCATAGTCCATTGGGTAGGTTCCGCAAAGGCTGTCAACATAATCCGCAAAGGCTTTTAACACTGCTGAGACGTCGCCTAACTTCTGCTGTATAACTCTCCTCGACCACGATGTCTCCCTCCACTGAAGGGCACTTTCAACCGAGTCAAGCTCTGGGCAAACTCCACCGCAAGAGAAATATAGAAGATAGATTAAACTTTCTGCATCAGATGCTGAACATAGCTTGCCCTCCTGGAGTGCAAACGTAGATGAGAAGAACAGATTCATTACAGGTCGTTCCCTATCTTCTAGGATAGCATGGCCCCATCCAATAAGCACAAAATATGGATGGCTTGAACCATTACTGACACGGATCACATTCTCTGGCCGGATATCACTGTGACGGACTCCTGCAGATGCTGCTGCAGCAAGAGCAGATAAACAGTCATGGCAACATCTCAGTGCCTCCTCAACACCGAACAATCCATTCCGTATCAGATTTGAAACGGTCTGACCAACTGGTGAGGTGACAAGAATTGGAGTACTGCACCATGGATGACCACAATTTCCATTTGAGTTAGGCTTATTGCATGTGCCTGGATGGATGACCCGCCCAGAAGATGTCATATGTGGTATATATCTGCTAGAAATGCCTCTTTGCTTCATCGAAGACAGTACTTTGGTCTGCCTCTGCACTTGGTACCAGGAATTCATATCCTCCCATGCTGGTTCCAAATGAGACGGGCTGGAGCCTACATACAGTAAATAAGTTTTGGTAGGTTCTTCTACAGGAGTAGAAGTATAAATAGGAGGATCACTGTCTGTTAGGATGTCATTGATTTGAAAACCTTTCTGTATGTAAGCATCATCCATCAATACAACAGATCCTATTTCAAGCTTCAAGGTTTCCTGTGGTTTCACATCAACAGCTGGTTCCTCCTGTACTTCGACAATTTCAGGAGAATGACTGGGCTGTTGGAACTGAAATAAACCATGACTATAAGCTTGTCTGTCAACTAAATGTCTTTCTGATCTTCGACTTTGTAGCCTTGAACTATGTTCTGTGGCAAGTTCATCAAGAGAATACTTAGGTTCTCCATAAAATTGGATCACTGAGAGGAATATAGCCATGAGAACTTGAAGGGTCCCAATGTCTCCCCAGTTAGCATTCCCAAGTTTGTTCCATACTCGATCTATAGAAGAAACTGAAATCTCGGCATGTTTCTTTATCCATTCAGCAGCACAGTAATAAACATTGTTCAGATCAAAATCCAGCTTGTTCAAATCTCCTTGGACCTTTACCACTCTTCCAAGCTGTGAATCAACAAGAAGCAAGTAAATACAATCTGAATTGCGAAGAACAGTGGAGGATCTGCTAAGGCTTCGAGATAGTAGGACATGCAAAGCAAAGAACAGTGCCTCCCCTAAGACAGCAGGAGATGGCCCCTGGTCACCCTGTGCGGAAACCATTCCAATATCAGGTCTCAACAAAGCCAACACGACAATATGATCC
Organism: Saccharum hybrid cultivar R570; assembly: GCA_038087645.1. Taxonomy (NCBI): domain Eukaryota; kingdom Viridiplantae; phylum Streptophyta; class Magnoliopsida; order Poales; family Poaceae; genus Saccharum; species Saccharum hybrid cultivar. The sequence continues at coordinate 4,046,975 of JAQSUU010000731.1, read as the reverse complement.
CATCTTCCTTGTGAATGCTTCAAATTCTTCAGCAGTACAGAAGTTGCACAAACACCATCGAGTTTTCCACTGCTAATAGCCTTCTCAGCAGGATAAAACTTGGAACTTGATCTGTGTATACAGGCAACTGAGGAAGGCATTGCCTCATCAGGGCCCCAGAAAGCTCCCCACAATCCTTTAATGCCTGCATGAAGGAAATCCTCCAAAGCAAGATATGCAGTAGCTTCAAAAACATCTGATGTTGAAACATATAGAGCATTTGGCATCCTTACTAGCTGCTGAAAAGTAACACCCTCCAGAGCATAGTCAAAATTCTGTAATTCAGTAAGGTCGAAAGGAACATCAAAAGCTGGCTTCCTGAAACCACAATCTTCACTGTGACCAGAGAACCAATCCTCAAGGCTTGAAGTTAAAAGTTCACTGTCCACAAACTTCCGGAGAAAATCTTTGCATGTTGATGATGAGAAATTACGGCGTCGACCTCGTGAGGAAGTACTAGACTTTTTTGGCACTGAACCGACTGATATATGGTCAGGTGATTGGTCTGCAAAACGGCGTCAAATCCCTCAGTTACTAAGTGTTAAGTTTGTATGCAATGGATGTTCAAGTAACTCAATATAAAGACTTCGAGAAATTATAGGATCCAAGATGAGCAATCAAACAGTAAGTAACGTATAAACAATATGGTACTGAAGATAGTAAATCTAGCACGAAACAAAACTTGACAAGAAAAAAATGACACCTACAAGTTACCTTACAAAGATTCCCTACTAGGTTTAGTCAATACATACATACCAAAAAGAGTACAATCATATATGGGCATGAATTAAATATGGACCCAACAAGTCCATACAGGTCAAAGAAAAATATAGAAACTTAAATGTGGACCCATTGTTCAGGACAATTAGGATCAGAGAACGATCACCAACCTACTAACAAAAACAACTTCTCAAGTCAACCTGAGTTTACAACAATAATTACCAGAAACCCAAGAATTACTGAAATAACCAAATATGACTAGTAACTTTATTTATGGGACAACCAGAATTCTGAGTAACCAAATGTAGTAATCCCATCCTATCCTTCATTCCTTCTACAAAACTTTACACAAACATAGCGACTAAATAGATGCATTGTTCTGTGGAAATTGTGCCACATGATCATGTCCATGTGTGCTTGCTCAGTTGTTGCTCCTAATACTTCCGTATCAATTGGCAACAGTCAACGCAATATTTGAACACCCAAAAAGAAACTGTGAAACCTGTCAGTGTTAAAGATTTTACCATGGTAGCCACTGCTACAAAGGAAATGTAGATGTTTACCGTTTCAAAATATATGATAGCAACTTCAGCTAGAACTGAACTGAATTGACATTCCTACATTTTCCACAAAAACTAAGAAACTTAGGCGGCTAAATGTGCAGTGAATTCTAAAATTTGGTATTGTTCAACTGCACTTGTGACTCGCGAGACGTGGATAGTAATTTATGTAGTATAATTTTGAAACTAATCCACGGGAGTGTTCTTGCTTTCCTTTCTGCATAGTAGAATACCCATGTCAATTTCGTTCACTGGTTGGACACATAATACTCAAACCTAACAGAGTCGCGTAATCCTATAATTGAATCGGCCTGACCTTATCTTATATGCATACTGCAGGCATACATATCACCAGCAAAACATTCACAGGAAGCCCATATGGCCATATAGTATGTAAGAGGGTTTAATTCCACTCCATATCAAGCACACAAGTACTCTACTAGGGACAGGACTTAGACTTGAATCAAGCATCACATTTTCGATCCTAAGGGTGTGAAGCCATAACTTGGCGATGCCAAATCGAACCTTCGCCTGCTGCTCTCCCAAATCCCACCGCCATATATCCACTCAACAAAGAATCAAGCAAAAAATAGAATAAAAAATCAAAGAGCAGCACAGGCATTCCACCCAGAATTTGTTGTACAAATGTATTGTACTGCTTCGACAAAGGTGCAGACCCCAACCAGGGAAAAAATTCCGGTCACGCCTAAACTCGTATAGCTCGGGGAAACCCGGCGGCAGATCTAGAACGAAGGAAAGCTATCTGGCCAAAGAAAAGCTCGGAGCCGTACCTTCCATGAGGCGGCCGGGTCGTCGTCCTCCTCCACCAGGGCGGGGCCGGGCCGGGCCGGCGGCTGCAGGGGCGATAGATTGGAGCGCCTGCTGCTGGAGCTAGAGCAGGGCGATACTCCAAAGGGATGAAAATGGATCGGATACCGACGGCACTTATATCATATTTGTTTTTATATTTTTATTATCGGTTTCAGATTTGAATAGGAATAGTGTCAGCCATGTTAGATACCATACAATTAGATATCGATATCATAAATATGCGATTTAAGTATTCGGATACGAATACAGTATCGGATGTTGAATATTCGGACTCAGATACAGATAAATCTGAACCCCTCTAAACGGACTCGATCCCAAATATAATCAGAAAATATTGGTGCCGTTTTCATCCCTCCTCCCGAGTCCCAACTGCCTCCGCGCTCCGTGGTGGCTGCACCCTGGACGGCAGCCCCCCAAACTCACTCCAAGAAAAGACATCCGCGTCTCCCTCCGGCACCAGGCGGAAGCAGATAGAAAAAGGTTGGATTTTTATTGAGGGAAATCCATCGGCTTCTTCACAGTCTCCACCGATCCCCGGTCCCCGGATTCCGGTCCGGTAGTGAGCACCGCACACGCACGCGCACTGCGGAACGGCGAACTTGAGCCGGAACTGAGCAACTGACCGACTGATTGCCCGCCCCGTTCCGTTCCCCAGTGTGTGTGTGTTTTTTAAGGCATTCTTTGGCTTTTTTTTGGAGGGCATGGAATAATTCCGATTGCTTCACTAATCACTATTCACTACTCCATCTATTTAGTCATTTGATACTGAAGTATTAGGAGCAACAACTGAGCGCATCATCTGATCTGATTGCTTGTTCTTTGGATGTGGCGAAGAGCGTGACCATACAATATGGTGCAGCAGAGGAGACGTACGTGTGACCTCTATATATCTCCTTTTTTTTTTGAAACACTTCTCTTTTTTTATATCTAGGAAGGTATATCTGTGAGTCTGTTTGGTACGGCTCATCTTCACCGATGAAGAAACTTTAGTTAGCTTTGGCTCCAAAAGCAATTTTTTTTAGATTTGAATTTATTATAATAAGCCGTTTGGTGAAACCGTTTCTTCTTGTAGACAAAAGTATGAAATGATCAAAATACCCTTTTTTCCTTTTTGTTTCCTCCATCTCTTATCCATTCAGCTGGTCGCACGGAGCCTCGAGCTCATCCCACGGCGCCGCCGCCCCCGCCTCGTCCTACTCGCCTTCGACGTTGCCCCGTCCCGTCGCCCTCGCCTCATCCAGCTCGCCCCCGCCCCTGCCTCATCCAGCTCACCCCTGCCCCTGCATGGATAGAAGCTCATCCACGCCGGAGGCCCGCGCTCACCCAAGCCACCTGCCGGCGCTCAAGCTGCGCGCAAAGGGCACCACGATGGCTGCACCCTGGCGCTCCAGCTAGCGAGTCCGCCCCCGCCCGACGAGGCTGCACCGACGAGGCTCCGTCTCCTTTGCCTGCACCGGCATGGGGTCAAATCTGCACAAGGCCACGCTGGGCCCATCCGAGTGCGATGAAGCTAGGCAAAGCTGGTTTTTTTCAGCTTCCTCCGGCACCCCACACATGTGAGCGCATTGATTTTGCGGAGCTTCTTCAGTAAAGCGCTTTGAAAAGCACCCGTTTTAGTAGAGAAGCAGCAAAATAACTTTGTGAAGTTGTTCAATAATCTCTACCAAACGGGGCCACAGAGAAAACATTCTTGCAACAGCGGTACGTTAGCCTTTTGGCTTAGCGTAGTTAGTGTTATTAATATTTTTACGGAAATGCTCCTACTCGGGCAATGAACTTACCGCGTGGGCAATGAACGTACAATGCATATCAGCGTTTCAAATTAAAAAAAACCTATACATTATATATATATATATATATATATATATATATATATATATATATATATATATATATATATATATATATATATATATGGGAGCGTGTATATATATATATAATTGAAAGGAATATTATGAGAAAACAAACGGGTGCGTGTGTGTGCTGTATTGACGTCGAGACAATGTGAACTTGCACACCTCTGTCCCCACTACAATCACACGTACGTATAGACTCTAGCTCCAGGCAAATAACCAGGTCTCTGCCTGCCTTGTCGATGAATGGATGAACATAGCTAGGGTTGTTTATTTAACAAACATGGATGAAATTAAAAATAACAAACATGGCATCATAGGGTCATCCCTTATTTAATTCCTAGCTATATCATTTCTTGTCGATGAATGGAATGGTCGATGAACGTACAAATTAGTGTGTTGCTCGATCATAACGCTGCTGCTTTTGTTACCGCGCGGAAGGCCTCCTTCATCACTTTGAGCTTCTCAGCCGGTGGCGCCGCGACAACCAGATCGGCGGCTTTCTCATAGGAAGCCGCCATGCTCTCGACTTTCTTCTCGTTCCCGGTTTCTTCGACCCGGGCGAGGGCGAGCGAGACATCCAGCCTCTCCGCCATGGCAGCCTCTTGGACCTCGGACTGCTTCGCAGGTGGAGCGGCGGCGACGACGCCATCAACAGCTTGCCGCATCTTCACGTCCATGGCGTCTAAGGCCTTCAGGGCAGCCTTCCATTTCGCCGGTGGATCGGCGGCTTCTACGAGCGTGACAGCAGCGACGAGGAGGATGAGCAGGAGGATCTTGGCCATTGCCATTTATTTGTGTGCTAACAATTGGTTGGTTGAGACAGACGATTCAAGGCAGATCGAGATGACGACGTTGCGGGACTATGTTATTTTATATATGAGTTGCTCGATGACATTTCTATAAATAGTGGATGGTGATGTATAGCGTAAGGTCAAGGGACATTATCTGGACTATGGCGAACGTCTCCTTAGGGTCCAAAATTAGCTAGCTAACCTCCATGCATTGCGTGCCTGGTGTTTGGGGTGTGCTGCATAGTTCATGCCCCCTTCTCCTTCTCATCTTGACTTAGCACGTACGAGCCATGTTACTGGGCTTCGTTCTAAAGGAATACACAGTATTCCAAAGATGACAAAGGTATTTCCAGCACATCAATTTGTAAAAAATAATCTTTCTTACATGGAGGAGCCTACTAGCTAGCTTTACTTGGTTCATTATGTTGGTTGGTACTTGCATTGTAGGCTCCCAAATCCGTCCGTGGTGGTGGTTTTGGAACTGGATCGGACGTACTTGGTGATTTTGTAGCAGTGGTTCCGCGTGGTTCATGATGGGCGATCAGAATTTTAGACTTCTCCTAGTGTTTTAGCACTACAGCAGAGAAAGACATCACTGGCGGTTCAAAACCCCCCTTCACTGCGGATTTTGAACCGCCATAACCAACTCGGCAGTGATGAGCTGATCACATCACTGCCGGTTATGCCAAACCGGCAGTGATAGCTCATGTATCACTGCCGGTTCGTGTTACAAACCGGCAGTGATACTTGAGCCATCACTGCCGGTTGTTTTAACCAACTGGTTATGTAGATTATATTATCACTGCCGGTTTTCTTTGAACCGGTAGTGATATACTTTTCACAATTTGTATTTTAATAATTGTTTTATTTTTCATTTCGAGGGGAGGTGGTGGGGTGGGAGGTCGGGGAGGTGGAGGTGGTTGCTATCGATCAATTTGATATCGATGTGAAGGTGGTTGTTGATCAGGGACAATACAAACCCATCAACATTTATATTACAAAAGTTTCAAAAAAAACTTTGTATCGAATTAAGAGTCGCATTACAATAGCCTATCAATGTGGTCTCTTCCGTACTGCGCCTTGTACTTCTTAGTCCTCGCAATGGAGAATGATCCTTTCTTGGTCAATATCTTGTCCATCACAAACCTTGCTATCTCCTCTTGAATTCCTCTCATCTCAAAATCTAGCAACTGGTTGTGATTGTTTGTTTTGCGCTGTAATTGAAGCAAGATGATATTGAGATGCACAAACGTAAGACAAAACAATAGAAATAGGATGCCTACGTACCATGTCATCTCCCTTATTTGTTTTTGCGCCAAAGTATTTTAGCATTGCCCACATCACATAGAACCCGCATTTGTTGTTCCCCATCGGTTGATCTAGGGTCTTGAGATCCTCCATATACTTTACACTGAATGGGGCACTCCATTGCTTTTGCATCTTGCTATCGAGATTTTTTCAATTAGGTAATGCCTTCATTCTATGTTACATTGTAAATGAAGTGTGAAGACCGAGGATATTACAATATCCTATGTGATTAGAAAGTGTTGTGATATTAGGTTCACTTACTTATTCAGCACTTTGACTAGGGGGTCGATAAGAGAAAGTGGCTTTTTCTTTGAGTCCCACACCTCGATATGTGAATCTTCAAGATAGATATCTATGAGGATGAAATGGTTGCTGCAATCACAAAGTCCATGTTATTGAATGACATATCAAGAAAAGAAACACTAAAATAAGGGTCGAGAACACATACTCGCAGTTGTAGGGTAGGAGTACGTTTGTTTTGTTGTTTCTGAACATCCTTTCAAACTCAATCTTCAAACTTGTTGGTACATAGTCATCTTCACCAGGGGCGGTGCATGTTGTCTCATTTACAAATATGGGATCCAAGAAGTCTATATTGCTCAATTGCTTCTTTAGGCACCATTTTGCCATACACCTGTATAATAAACATATGATATATTCAAATGCAAATCACGTAGTTTATTATAACGTTGTGAGGGTAGGGTACTTACATAGACCATATCATCAAAATCTGCGTATCAAGCGAGCGCCGTTGGAAGAGCTGAAAGAGGTGTTCATAATAAATAATATGCACCGTTTCTTCAGGATGATTAAAAACCAGTCCGGGAGGGATGCAAACTTCAAAACCAACACAGTCTCCGTTGGCAGTATCCAGGGAGTAATAATCATGCAACTGTCGCATGTATGTTGGCAAATCTCTATACTCTTGTTCGGTGGCGACCAAAGGATTGCCTCTTGAATACTTGTATGCGACCGTGGCTTTTCAAAATCTCTCGTTCCGTAATACAACTTCGTGGCCCTCTCCATGGATATGCCCATGTTGTTGGCCAAGTTCTGTATCTCTAGCAATTCTTTGGTGTGTATTTCTCTAGCTCTGATTTGATTACTCTCTTTGTTGTGTTGCCTTTCAAATTCGGTCTGTTGTCTCCACTTAGGTAGACTGGCTATTCGATTAAAGAAGACAACGACAGCTTTCTTGCTTGGAGGCTCCACAGTCGTGTCCTTCATCTTACTCGTAATGCTAGCATCCACCTTCTTTTTACTTGTCTGGGGAGCATTACCAACCGAAACTGATGACCTCTTGTGTTGCGAGGTCGAACCTGATCGCACTTTGGATTTTCACGGAGGAGGAGGTGGTGTCTTCTCCTTTGGCTGTGGAGGAGGTGGAGGTAGAGGAGGTGTTTTCTCCTTTGGCGGTGGAGGAGGTAGAGGAGGTGTTTTCTCCTTTGGCAGTGGAGGAGGTGTCTTCTCTTTCGAGGCAGGAGAGGAAGAATGAGGATCTTGCAGAGAAGAGAAACCTCTTGGCGGCGGCGATGCCGACGATTCACTGTCATCCTCATCATCCGAAGATGGCTGCTCATCCAGCTTGATGAAGCGTTTGCGCCAAGCCACATGAGTGCCCAAGTTGTGAACAAGACGCGGCTTATCTTCCTCCACTAGGAAATCAATGTGTATCTTATTGTACTTCTTATCCAAGATCTTATCAATGCTGACCCTGGCATACCCGGGTGGCATTGGCTTGCCATGAATGATGCCGTCTCCTCTTGGAAATGCTTGTCCGACCGCCACCTTGTCTTTTGTCCACTGTTGACGGATGTACAACCTGACATTAATAGGTCCAGTGATGTTGTCCACCGGATGAGGAGCATTGACCTCTTCTTCGTCAAGCATAGGGGTTGAGCCGCAGCTACTGCGACCCTTGGGCACTGGGCTATTCAAAGTCAGGATAGGCTGCGGTTGTGTCGAACACATGGATTGCATAGCTGACATAACTCGTGCATCAACTTGAGCAGCTATCCGTGCTTCCATGCTATCTTCGATTTCCTTTTGAAACCTTTGGAGCTCTTCTTCTCTTTGCGTTCTAGCCCTCGCCCGGCTCCTATAGGATGAAGATTCACCTTCGAATGCTTTCACCCAAGGAACATTCCCGGCTCCTCTAGTGCGACCGGGGTGCTCCTTGTTTCCAAGTGCTTGTGTGAGCACGTTATTTTCTCTATCGGACTTGCGGTTACCTCTATTCACTTCCTCAGTTAAGGTTGAAATCCTCTGGAGGAGATTGCTGACGGGTTCACTACTGGCATTAAGGCTCCCGTCACTATTATATTGTGCCCCCCTTGCGAGTAGGTAGTTTACTAATCTGGGCTGCCAATCGCTTGTCTGAGGCCTAACGCCGCGCTGCTCTAGTTTCTGGACTTCCATTTCCCATTCTGGAATCTTCCTTACATAGCCACGCGATCCTAGGCGATGAGGATCCTTTGCCTTAAGCGAGTTTGCTCTATTTCTTTCGCTTGATGCCTTGGCCTCTTCAGATAGCTTGTAAGCCTTGAACTCCTCCCAGAAGTCTCTCTGCTTGTTGTATTGACCTCCCTCAAAATTCGGTTCTCTGTCCTCCTTGATTAACTTGTACAAGGTTCCCTTAAAAGTCTTGAACGAGCGACCCATGATTTCCTTGACCTTCTTCTTGACTGTCGCCTCGTCATAGTCATTAGGAAAAGTGAAATAACCTTTCAACTTGTTCCAAACTAGCTCCTTCTCACTTTCTGGAACCCTTCATGGGTCATCCTCATGACCAGTCCATTTCCTGTATTTGATCGGGATAAAGTCTCTTACAAGTGCCCCGATGACACTCTTGTATGGGCCTAATGCTTTAAGAGACTCCACCGGCTCCCCTACTTGGTCGAATTCAGAGATGTGCCAATGTTTACTTGTTTGAGGAAGCTTTGTTGCACCACGCTTAGTCCTGCTGGTACCCTCACCACTTGGCTCTTGCGGCAGAACCTGCTTCAAAATTCATAAATAAGTCCTCATCAAACTTATCTAGCATGATTTCTTACTATCGTGTTATTAGGTATGACCTAAGTTATTACCTCGTCTCCTTGGTCTAGCTGCAGATAATGGCTAGGGCTCCAATCGTCATGATTGTTACCACCATCATTAGTTGGATCCTGCGGCGCTCCTATCGCAGTGCTCTCTGCTTGTGGGGTATCAGTAGTTCGGCGACGGGTGGTGAATTGGCGATGATGAGTCATGTTTCTGGACATGTATTTCGACAGGCAATTAAAAAAATAGAAACCTTATTTGCCTCTCAGAGCCGAGGGATACTCCCAGAAAGCAACATTGAGGTGGGCATTCTATCGAACACCTTATGGGCACTCACCGAGTAAGCAGGGGTGGCGCGCTCAACAGCGACGTGGAGGAGCTCCTCACGGCGTCGGCGTAGCTGTAGGGGACGGCGGCGTTGAGGAAGCGGTAGGGGACGGCGTCGTGAAGGGCGGCGTCGGGCTGCGGCGTTGTGCAGTGCGCGTCGGGCGGCGGCGGCGTGCACTGGCGAACAGCGTCAAGCACGTAAAATTTCGTGCACTGGCCTTGGAGCGCGCCAGCGCCTTATATAACCCACGCATCACTGCCGGGTGGTTATTAGAACCGGCAGTGATGTCCCATATCACTGCCGGTTCTAATAACCACCCGACAGTGATGTCCCATATCACTGCTGGTTCTAATAACCACCCGGCAGTGATGTCCCATATCACTGCTGGTTCTAATAACCACCCGGCAGTGATATGGGACATCACTGCCGGGTGGTTATTAGAACCGGCAGTGATATTGATTATTTTTAAACATTTTGGGTCCCCAATTGATCTCAAATGGAAAAGTTGTAAACAACAAAGTTGTGGAACTCATGAATGTCTACAACTTTTATTTTAGTCATTTCTCAATTTGAGAAAGTTTTATTAGGCATGTCTCATAAAGTGCTCTGTCTCACACAAAGTTATGTCACTTTGTTGGAAACATGGCATCCGTTATATCAACAAAGTTCCAAAATAATAGTGGTAGAACTCATCAATCTCTACAACTCCATATGATCTCAAATTCGATGCAAATTACTAAAACAACATTTCATTAAGGATTACATAGTTTATGATATTCTAACTATGATGGCCTCATTGTGATCACTCTAGAGGTAAGCAGGTTCGTCACCCTCTTCAAGGATAGGTAGGGTAATGCCTGCCCCAAAAGAAGCCATTTCTTGATAACCTTTGTACTCTTCTTCGTCCGTCACTCCTTCAACACCGACAATCTTCCTTTTGCCATACATGACTACTTGTAGTCTTCCCTTTGTATTGTTATCCCTTGCATAGAAGATTTGCAAAACATCCTTTGCAAGGACGAAGGGGTCATCTCTGTATGCAGTCTTGGATAGATCAACGGTAGTGAACCCATCATTGTCGGTGTTGATTTCATCTAGCCGGACCCACTGGCAACGGAAAAGAGCGACCTTCAACTGTCGTCCATAGTCTAGCTCCCATATCTCATCTATGAAACCATAGTATGTTGCCTCCACCGTGCCGTATTCATCGTGGGCGTCGAAACGAACAGCACTATTTTGGTTGGTGCTCTTTCCATCCTGTTTTTTTGTGTAAAATGTAAAACCATTTATATCATAACCTTGGTACATCATCACCGTAGTCGAAGGTCCGGGAGCTAAGAGATCTAGCTGACATCCCATCACCATTCCTAGCCTGCGGCGTCGAAACCAGTCACCGAATTCCTCCTTATGTTTTTTTTTCTCAAGCCAAGCCTGTGACCTACCGATGTGCTTACTTTGCAGTAACTGCTTGTGCTCATTAATGTATGCCATCACACCGTCGGCCTGCTGGAGAACAGCGAAGTGTGCCTGTCTGAAGGAAACCACTTCGACTATTTTGACAGCTTTCTCACCTATCGTTCCTTTGCCCCCTACTCTTCCATCGTGACGAGATACTGGAACTCCGACCCGATTGATGTCCATATAATATGTGCAGGACTCAATGGCCTCCTCCGTTGTCCATCCTTCTACCATGCTCCCTTCTGGTCTGAATCTATTCCTAACATACCGCCTGAAAACTTTCATCAACCTCTCGAAAGAAAACATCTGGTGTAGGTACATTGGGCTAAGGGCTTTAATTTGGTCCACAAGATGAACAAGTAGATGCACTGATATGTCGAAGTAAGTCGGTGGGAAATGCATCTCAAGCCTACATAGAATCTCGGTTATCTCCTGCTTCAGCTGGTCTAGCTTGGCCCCTTCAATGACCTTTTCAGAGATCACGTTGAAGAACGAACACAACTTTATGATTGGGGCATGGACCTTGTCAGGGAGGATACCTCGCAAGGCAACTGGGAGCAGGTGAGTCATAATGACATGACAGTCATGGGCCTTCATACAACCATAGTTAAACTTAAGTTCTCTCATGTTAACTAGCCTCTTCGGGTTCGCACAGTAGCCAGTTGGCACTTTGAGATCATTGAAGAAAGAAATAAGCATGGCCTTTTCTTCCTTTTTCAGTGTCCATGATGCCACCGGAAGTTTCAAGTGGCCATCCTCAAGAGTTATTGGGTGCAACTCCTTCCTGAGGCCCAGGTGTTGTATGTCCAAGCGTGTCGTGAGAGAATCCTTTGTTGTTCCCCCGGTGTTCATCAACATGTTAAGTGTGTTACCGCACACGTTTTTAGTTATGTGCATTGGATCAAGACAGTGACGTACACTCAAAAGTGGCCAATAAGGTAGTTCCCAAAAGATTGATTTTTTCTTCCAGATACTACCGGCTGGCGCTGGTACTGCATCTTCCCCCTTCCCAAGGACAACATCTATGAGTTTGCTTACTTGTTTAAGTATCTATTTCCCGTCTCGATACTTTGGAGGTCCACGTTTCTCAGTAGTCCCATTAAAATCTTTTCTATTCCTGCGGTAAGGGTGATCCCTTCATAGGAACCTACGGTGTCCCATATAGACCATCTTCTTGTTTTCTGGTAGATGTATAGCATTAGTCTCGTCCAAGCACTCGACACACCCAGTGTATCCTTTTGTCTTCTCTCCAGACAAGCAACCTCGCCCTGGCAGGTCAGTGATTGTAGCGATTAGTATAGCCTTTATCGTGACATGTTCTTTTTTGTACTCATCCCAAACATCCTTCACACCCGTCTCCCACATCTGTAGTAGTTCATCGATCACTGGTTGTAGAAGCACATCGATATCATTACCAGGTTGTTTTGGCCCTTGGATTAGTAGTGGCATCTGGATGTATGACCGTTTCATACAAAGCCAGGGTGGAAGGTTGTATATACATAGCGTCACTGGCCAAGTGCTATGAATGCTTCTAACCTGGTCAAACGGATTCATCCCATCTGTGCTCAAACCTATCCAAAGATGCCTTACCTCTCCACCGATGTTCTTATAGAACATAGTGTTGATAGTCCTCCAGTCCGACCCGTCGGCGGGGTGCCTCAACATTGTATCTTTCTTACGCTCTTCGTCGTGCCAACGCAACAGTTTGGCTGACTTTGCATTTGCAAACAACCTATGCACTCGTGGAGGTATAGGAAAATACCATACGACCTTTATGGGCCCTCCTCTGGTCTTGCTTCCCTGATTTGATGGCCCTTGCTTGTATCGGGGAGTTTTACACTTGGGACACGCATCCAAGTCTTTGTATTTTTCTCCACGGTACAATATGCAATCGTTGGAACACACGTGTATTTTCTCAACCTCGAGGCTGATTGGGCAAATCATTTGCTTGGCCAGGTAAGTCTTTTCTGGTAACTCGCTACCCTTCGGGAGCAGTTTATGTAGTATACCTAACAAGCTATCGAAGCCTTTATCACTCAATCCATTCGTTGATTTGAACTCTAATAGTATGATGTTGGCTTCCAGTTTGCTTATTGGGCAGGTCGGATACAATGGTGTTTTTGCATCCTTTCTCATGATCTTCAGTTTTTTCAACTGTGTAGCACTAAGGAATCCGCCATGCACATCATGTAGAAACTGTGAAATGCCATCATTTTTCTCTGTGTCGTCAACTAATGTATTCCTAAACACATTATCGTTGGTAGGCACAGGTACTGTGTAGCATTGGTAATCATCAATAGGCAGAAATACATTTAGGGATACGCTAGGCATGGGCACATCATCATTGTTTTCTTGTGCAACATTTTGACCAACCTCCCCATGCAAAGTCCAAATCGTGTAGTCTCTCATGAACCCCCTGGTAATCAAGTGCAATTGTATATGCTCCACGTCGCCCCATTTTCTCGTATTCTTGCAATCTTTGCATGGACAGAATACAGGCTGTGAGTCCCCAACATTGGCTCTAGCAAGCTTGATGAAATCGTCGATGCCCGTCAAGTACCGTTGGTCTGTACATGACAGATCGTACATCCACCCTCGACCCATGTCTGCACAGGTAAAATGGGCCGGGTAGAGGAAACATAGGAAAGATTTAATAAGAAACAATTATTGCACAATATTGAAGAACAATTATTCTACTCCATGCAACATAAAAATGGAGACACTAATTTAAAAAAGACTAAATTTGGAGACATGATCATGAATAACAATGTAGCTCCAAACAATGCCCATATAAATTAAAAATTGCAGCCCCATAAAAAATAATTATTGCACAATATTGTAGAACAATTATTCTACTCCATGCCACATAAAAATAGAGACATTAATTTAAAAAATACTAAAATTAGAGACATGATCATGAACAACAATGTAGCTCCAAACCAGTGGCAGATGCAGGATGATAATCAAGGGGGGCTAAAAACAATGGAGATGTTGATTTGCATGAAGATTTAATGGTGATTTGAGATTTTTGCTACAGTGTTTCTAGTAGTAAATCAAGTCATTAGGGGGGCTGGAGCCCACCTAGCCTCCTGTAGATCCGCCACTACTGCTCCAAACAATGCATTGTTTGGTGACACATGAGTTAATTTGCTCATCAATATTGTAAAAGAATCTACTCTACTCCTAAGAACCAATTATAATATCGCATACTAACAATGCATTATAGCCATGAATTAGAAAAGTGCTCTGTAGAAGAATGGAGAAATAAGAATGAGAATCAAGCATTATAGCCATCAAAACAAAGCTAATTAAGCAACAAAATCGAAGGAATGGAGGCTGGTTACTAACCTTAAAGCAAAAAGATCAAGTCATTCTTCCAAATCCAAGTGGTAGCTTCACGGATTTGGGCGACCGCAACATTGGAGGGAGTGGCCCAAACGCGCGCCTCTGTTCTCGGGATAAAAGAGTGGAGGAAGAAGATGACAGCTACAACCTTTTGTGCTGTCAGGCTCATCACTGTCGGTTCTATCCTAGAACTGACAGTGATAGAATCAAATCACTGTCGGTTCTTGGCTTGAACCGGCAGTGATAAGTGGAGTTGTCATCACTGCCGGCGGGAGGCACAAACCGGCAGTGATAGTTGTCATCACTGCCGGTTCTCGCACCCCCAATTATTTTCTGGTTGTCAGAGCCTAGAACCGGCAGTGAAGGGTCATCACTGCCGGTTGTCCTAATTTCGGCAGTGATGTGGCCGACACTGATGACTGAATCTGTAGTAGTGTAGCATTCAAAATTTAGTATAAATTTTCCCTACTAAATGTCTCCTAGTGAGATTCTCATGTGCTATGACTAGTGGTAGTGTTTTATTACTACTTAAAAATACTAGGAGAAGTCCACCATTTTAGTAGTGACGGTCAGCTTGACATGGGATCAAACACTGGTTTAATTTATTCCCAGCCTAATTCATGGTTTATTCCCAGAAGGTTTCATTTTGCCCTTGAAGGAAATTATAGTCTCATAAGGATTGAATTTTCATTTCCTGATAGTGTAGTAATTATGTATTTCTAAAATTAATTAAAATCAAATTTTATCTTTCGAAAGTCATGGCTAATTTATTTTTGTGTCATCACATCGTATTGATATTTCTTAAATTGCAACCACCTAGGAGTGGTACATGAATGTCTGCGGGCCCACCATGCCAAGTCAGCTTGCCCTGGGTCAACCTCGGTATAGGGGATGAAAACCGATTGGAAAAAGCCCAAAATGGGAACAAAAATTGGACAAGCGAGAATACATAAATGAACAAATACTGAAAGAAACCCGAAATTTAACCTAAGGCCCGGTTTAGTTGCAGGAAATTTTGTAAAATTTTTCAACATTCCCCGTCACATCAAATCTTTAAACGCATGTATGAAGTATTAAATATAGTTAAAAAATAAAACTAATTACACAATTTAGACGAAATGGACGAGACGAATCTTGTAAGTCTAATTAGACCATGATTGAACACTAATTGCTAAATAACAACGAAATTTGCTACAATATGATTTTGCAAAAAAATTTGCATCTAAACCGGCCCTAAGATCATGACATGGCATGGGTGTGCCTATTTGACGTCTTAGCAGCCTTAGCTTGTTGAAGTGCCCTCACGGTCTTTTTAATTCCCCTTAGGAAGAGTTTCTAAATCCTTAAACTACTATTTGACGTTCAAAGGTTGCTACAATAATAACTGATGAAGCTTTGTACCATATTTTGTAAATATAGGATGAAATCTTGCCTAAAAACAAGATTCCACAAAACGGATGGAAAACACACAACTCGTCCCGCTTCGTGTGATGTTAGCGTATTTTTTCACAAATGCGAAAACAGGTGGGACAAATACAAAAAACGGAACAGGATGGGATGGGAATTGTCGCGTCTGTTTTCATGCCTAAACCGTAGGTGTGTGTGTATATATATATATATATATATATATATATATATATATATATATATATATATATATATATATAATTCCCTAGTCCTAAGTCTATATATTTCCTTGTACCCAATACAGTATTAATTGGTTGCCCTGCCATAACTTCTGTTGGGGTTCAAAAAAACGAATAAAACTAAATAAAAAAGTAAATTCAAGGGACTATTTGGATCCCGCACCAACTAAACTTTAGCTGGCTAAATTTAGCTACTAGAGAAATTCAAACTGGCCAGCTAAAATACCAGCTAAAGTTTAACTGAATTTAGTTGTTTCAACTTAGCTAAACTCAGCTAAAGTTTAGCCAAGTCTATTAGCAGGAGGATCGTCCAAACACCCTAGGTAAAGTTTAGTTAGGAGAATTTTTAGCTGGCTATAGCTTTTGAATTTTAGCTAACTAAACTTTAGTTGGGTTGATCTAAACCGGGCCTAACGTGTGATGGCAAGTGATCCATACCCAAACCAAAACTGATCAGCCACGGAAGAACCGAACCACATCAGTTTTGTCGGCCACCACCGTATGTCTTTGTGTCATGTCGGGTAAGGCAGCGGCTTAGCATGGCAATAGGATGTGTAGTCCTGCTGGCATGGCAATTAATATGAGGAGCCTACTAGCTTTACTTGGTTCATTATATTGGTTGGTACTTCCATTGTGTGTGTAGTGTGGGGCAGCAAGCACACAAAGAGATGCGTGTGTGTATATATAGGGTAAAACTGTCTAAATTGTCAAAACTTCCTTTTAATTCTCAAACTAAGATATTGAAATTCAAATCTTGAAGATATCGAATGACCTCAAATAATGTTGACATGAAATATACAAAAGTTTGAGTTATCAATACGATGTATAACTTTTGTAGTTGATAAATTTTTAATCTGAAATCATTAAGAGTCCTAAATATCTATTTTATTTTCATAGACTTTGAAATTTAAAATTTGGAAATTCCAAATGACGTTGACACGATCTATACCACGCAGATGTTAGGAAATTTTAAATTTTAAACTTAAAAATATAAAATAATAATAATAATAAAATGAATATATTTAGGATTCTTATGGACTTCAAAAGTGTTCTAAATTTAAATTTCAAAATCTGAGAATTTAAAAATATTTTTTCATACTTTAAATGATTTTTGATCGAAAAAGTTGTAAACTACAAAATTGTAGATCTTATTGAGCACTATAATTTTGATACAAATTAATTAAGTTGATCTTTATGCGACTTCAAGGTGGATATAGATAGATGTCCGTTAAGGGTGAATAGCCTTTTTGATTTAGTCGTCAAGCTAGCCACACGAAGTGTCGCAAAGTCACCACTCGACTCGAGGGGAGGGGCCACGCTGGTGGTCGGGATGTGGAGCCGGTGGTCACGTGGAGATGACGTCTCGATGGGTTGTAGTTTTTGTGTATGGCCTTGTTTCGCGATTTTTTTTTGAAAAATGGTAGTGTAGGACTTTCGTTGTTATTTGACAATTAGTGTTCAATCATTATCTAATTAGGTTTAAAAGGTTTATCTCGTGAATTTTATCTAAACTGCGTAATTAGTTTTATTTTTTTTATCAATATTTAATGCTTCATGCATGTGTCAAAAAAAATTTGATATGACGGGAAATCTTAAAAATTTTTGTAAAATTTTGGGAACTAAACAAGCCATGTATATAGCCTGCCTGCCGCTCAGAATAAGATCGAGCCGATCGAGGGGCGACAAAGCCATATAGCTACGCTTGCATTGGGTTAATTATCTTCCACTTGGTTCACTAAGCAACACATCGAGCACCGGCCGATCGAGCGGAATCGATGATCATGGCGTCTACTACGACTGGCGTGACGACGACGACGACGACGTTGTTCCTCCTCGTGCTGATCCTTGCGGCGGATCAAGCGCCACCAGCCACAGCCAGCAGGCGACTTTCCGCGCGCCTGCCCCCGGCCCGCCAAGCAGTGCTGCTGCTGCGCCCCAGTTGCTGCAAGGGCGACTGGCAGGAGTGCCTCGTCGATAGCTTCGGCTCCTGCGTCGGTCATGCACTTGTCTTCTGTTTGAATCCTTCCAGCTTGGTGGCCTGCATCGCGGAGAACATCATCGTCAACAAGAGAGAGTAGGTGTGTTGTGTTGGTTGACTTGCATTGCTGCACTAGCTACCCATCTATCATATCCTACGTACCCTACATCGTCTTTTCTACCGCATGCATGCATGCATGCCCGCAGACTGCAGTATATTGGCACTGCCGGAGAATCGAACTTTGTTGAGTGCTAAATGATTTGCCGAGCATTTTGTTTCGGGCACTCGACAAATAGCTCTTTGTCGAGTGCCAAATTAAAAACACTCAGAAAAAACACTTGGCAAAGAAGCTTCTTTGTCGAGTGTTTTTTTCTGACACTTGGCAAAGAAAATCTTTGCCGAGTGTTTTTTTTACTCGACAAAGATAAATTTCAAAGCATATTTTGAAGGAGTAAATTAATTCAAATAAAAAAGTTTTCAACTACAAAGTTGTATAACTCATCAAGATGAACATTTTTTTGTTTTGGTCATTTATTCATATGACAAAGTGAAAGTAAATTTAGCTAGAGGTATATAAGATTTGTGAACAATGTTAGAACCACCATGTTGGATGCAGAAATGATCAAATAACCAAAATAAACTTTGTAGATCTTGAAAAGTTATGAAACTTTGTGTCGGTGTAAGAAACGGCGGTTCTAACACCAACGAGTAATATGTGTCTGCGCGTCGGAGATCCGAATGGTGTGCAAGAAGAACACATGCGATTTATACTGGTTCGGGCCGAAGAATGCCCTACGTCCAATGGGGGATGAGAGTCTTATATTATCTTGCACCAAAGTGCTTGTAGTAGGGTTACAAGCGGGTGAGAGAGGGAGGAGTTCCCAAGTCTCAAGATGTGAGTGGAGTGCGTGTGTATTCGCCTCTGATGAGTCGAACGGCCTATGGATTTGCCTTCTGTCTGTCTGAGATGGTCCCTGCCCTCCCCTTTTATAGTCGTAAGGGAACACCGGGTTACATGCATGTGCTACGTGATATCTTTCCTGGGAAGGAAGATCCGAGGCCTCTACACTTGCTCTGTAGTTGGAGGCGTGCCGCTGTTGGAGGAGTAGCCCATGTGAAAGCCCAAGTTTAGTTTTGGTAATTAATGACACCAAGTTGCTAATGCCATGTGTTTAGTGGTTTGAATTAGGCATAAGCAACACATGTGATGAAGGTCTATGTGGCAAGGAGTGGTGGCCACAAGATCACAAAGAGATGGTGCATAGATATGAAATGATGATCAAGGTGATCAAGCATGAGGAGATGGACATGGAACAAAGTGATCAAGGCAAAGTCGGCTATCCGGAGGGGCAATCACGGCTAGCTCGTGATCAAGTGTTTGGCATGATGGAGTTGGATGAAGGTGCAAAGCCTAATCATGGATGTTCAAGGCAAAGGTATCATGTAGGGATTTTCATTTTGCATCCAAGACACCATAGAGGGTGTTGATGACATAGGATACATAGTCGTACTATGAAGAGGAGAAATGTCGTATCAATTCTAGTCCTACATGTGCCTCTAGGTGACATCTCATTGAGCATATTCATTTGGATAGAGCGTATTCTCTTTGCCCTACGTGCTTAACTTGAAAATGAGCTAAAACATGTGTTTAGATGTTACACATATCTAGTATAGCTCATATATGAAAGGGTGAAACAAGTGGAGCAAGAAAAGATAGAAATTTGCTTGAGTTAGAGGCGACAGACGCCGGCTCCGGGAGCGACAGACGTTGTGGGCGTGTCTGTCGGGCAGCCCTAGCTGCGGCTCTCAGCGCGCGCGCGACAAATGCGCGGACGCCTGAGCGACAGACGCGCTACGTCAACGTCTGTCGCCTAGGGTTTCGCGAATGGGCAAACGCGTGAGCGACAGACGCTCGGACGCGTCCGTCGGACGTTCACCGGACGCGTCCGTCGGACGTTCACCGGACGTGTCTGTCGGCTTGAAAACGGTCGTGGGTCTTTTCTGGACAGCGTCCGTCGCAGCGATAGACGCCGAGGGCAAAACCGACAGACGCGTCAGACGCTGATGGAGATGACCGTTGAAATTCGAAGCTCGAGGACACGTGGGGCGATCATGTGCGACAGACGCGGGCACGACATCTGTCGATGGTGCGACAGACGCGTCTGTCGCCCACGCAGAGTGCCCAACGGCTCTTTTCGAAGGGGTACCTCTATATATATGTGTTGGTCGGCTCTAGGGCTAAATACTTGGCACTTTGAGATACTTGTGAGCATCTTGAGCTAAGCCAACTCCCTCATATTTCTCCCCACTCATCTCCTTGCATTTGATTGCGATTCTTGAGTGAGATTGAGTGATTCAAGTGCATTGATCATTGTTTTGCATTTAGAGGCACTTGAGGGATTGATTTGCTGTGGGATTTCTTATTACTCTTGGGTGTTTCCCGATACCCTAGACGGCTTGGAGCAGCGGTGGTATTAAGCTCGTGATTGGAGATTGTTTCGAGCCTCACCAAGTGATTGTGAGGGATTCTTGAGCCTTCCCCGCGGGAGTTCGCGAATTGGCTACTCTAGTGGAGCTCGTGGCTTGGAGGATCCCCATCTTGTGAGTGGATGTGCGGCACCCACTGAGGGTTTGACTCTTGATAGTCAATTAGTCGTGATTCATCAAGTGGGTGCATCGCCACACCGAGGAGTAGCTTGCCGGGAAGAAGTGAACCTCGATAAAAAATCTTATGTCATCTTTTGCCGAGGATTCTCATTGTGATTGAGTGTGATTGATTCTTTGGATACATCTCATCTCTACACCGTCGGTATAAGAATCAACTCACTTCCCTTTCACCTTCATGCACTATATTTTATCTAGTGTGCTTAGAGTAGTTTGTATCACTTAGGGGTAATTAGTTTAGAGACTTAGCTTTGTTGGTATAAACTAAAGATCATAGTCTTGCACTAGAATTGTATATGTGGCTTGCATAAAAGTAGTTGAGCTAGTGCTAGAATTAGCTTCGCCATCTTATATACTAACTTTGTTGTTTAGTGAAGCTTATAGAAAATTTAAATAGACTATTCACCCCCTCTAGGCATTTGGACCTTACACCATGTCCTTTGATGCTGTAGCGACGTGTCCTGACATACGTGGCTCTGTGGATGACGCAGCTACAATGCGTAGAGTCATGATTATCCCTGTGGCGGCGTGTCTGTCCTGCGGTTTGACTGGCGTAGAGGGCCGAGGTCTTGGAGGCGTGAATCATGGCGTGATCTCGCTCCATTCGAGGGAATAGTGGCCTAGAGCGGCATTTCGTACGCCGTGCAGGTCTGGATCGTGCGTATAGTGCCAGTATGGGTGGCATAGTGACCAGTAGCTCTTCCCCTGCTATTATGGGCGACGACGTCGTGATTTGACCGCTGTCATTCCTGGCCTGTTCAGTTGGTTGGCGCAAGAACGTGGGTGACGTCATAGGGGCGTCTCGAGCGCGCCAATGGGGGAGCGGCATCAGAGGCCGGT
Source organism: Saccharum hybrid cultivar R570 (assembly GCA_038087645.1). NCBI lineage: Eukaryota > Viridiplantae > Streptophyta > Magnoliopsida > Poales > Poaceae > Saccharum > Saccharum hybrid cultivar. Next base: position 4,025,572 of record JAQSUU010000731.1, on the reverse strand, counting down.
CTCGGGTGAGACGGAGACAAATGATGTCATCCCTGGGGCTCGGACGAGATGGTGATGATGCTGCGGATCGGCCTGTGCCCGTGGCCTAGCGCTAGGGTCTCGGGCGAGTCGGAGATGTTTCGAGACCCCTTGTGTGAGGCCTCGGATGAAGTAGAGAGATGAGCCGGTATGCTCACGTGGCTTGCTGGAGGCCCAGCAAGGGGAGAGTTAGCCCGTGGGTCTCCTTAGTTGATTTTTCCTTTAGACGGGGCAGATTAATGTTTGGTTTGGGAGGTCTGGTGGATTTTCACCCTAATTTGGGTACCCTAATTATAGTACCAGACACTTTGTAGTTGAAAACTTTTTGATTTGAAATTATCTTGTCATGCAAAACTGCATCTGAATTTCAAAAATTTAAAATTTAAAATTTTTAAAAGACCTCGGATGAAAAAACAACCAAAATAAACTTTGTAGATCTTGAAAAGTTATGAAACTTTGTAGTTGAAAACTTTTTAATTTGAAATCATCTTGTCATGCAAAACTGCATCTACATTTCAAAAATTTAAAATTCGAATTTTTCAAAAGACCTCGGATGGAAAAACAACCAAAATAAACTTTGTATATGTTGAAAAGTTATGAAACTTTGTAGTTGACAACTTTTTCATTTGAAATCATCTTGCCATGCAAAACTATGTTTGAATTTCTCAAATTTGAAATTCAAATTTTGTAAATGACCTCGGATAGAGAAACTTCCTATATGAAAATTGTAGATCTCGAAAAGTTATAAAACTTTGTAGCTGACAACTTTTTGATTTGAATTCGTTTAGGGCCCCAAACAATCAATTTACACTCAGATTAGTATAGTATATGGGGAATCAAAACGTAACGTAGACACAAGTGACAGTGTGGTGCAGTAGTAGAGGAGGTTATGCGCGAGGGAGAAGTCGTGGGTTCGAATCCCGCCGGCGCGCATAGCGCGTGAATTTTACGCAAAAAAACGCCGCGACTTGCTACTGTGACGGAGACGGTCCGTCGAGCAGGCACTGGCTGGCCGACGGGGGGCCCCGGTAATTTTTTTTGCTATTTTTTTCAGGATTTTTTTCGTTTTGAACTTTGCCGAATGTAATGTAACCACTAACCAGTATACCCCATGCATATGCATGGGCGGCGGATGCATGCTGCCTGATGCATGCCTAGCTTGATGTATGTATACATGTATGTTGTATTGTATTTGTACGACCGACGACGATGGATCGATATGATGTGTGTATGTGTGGCCGGGCAAACACTACCCTACGTAATGATGATGTGTGTATAAATATAAACAAATAGTATATATATACTATTTTAATATTAATTTAATTTGACTCCCCTTTATTAATTATTACTACGTTATTACATTATTGATCACCCGTATAATAATAAATAAACATATATAAAAATACTAGTCCGGGAAAGAAAAAGAGGGTAATTTGTTTTGTTGATCGATCTGTTCACCCGGCTGCAGCACAGGCCTAACCAACTTTACTTTGCCGGCCAATTTCTGTTCCTCTCGCTAACGCATGCAGCAGTGAGCTAGAACATATGTCCATGTGCAATAATTTAGTGGTCCCTTTAATTTGGAAGATGCAGCTAGCACAGTGTAGTTTCCTAGCTTGGGATTGACAGTGACATACGATAGAATGAATGAATCTATAGTTCAGTTTCTTTGCCGGACAATTTTTCGTTCCTCATCGCTAACGCAGCAGTGACAACATATATATGTCCATGTGCGATTTAAGATGCAGCTAGCACAGTTCAGTTTCGTAGCTGGGGATTGACAGTGACATACATACAACAGAATGTATCTAGCTAGCTTACGTGTCCATGTGATGATATATATATTGTGCATGCATGCATGTACCCCGTCAGCAAGCACACACGAGCTTAAAGTTGATAGTTCTACATACTTTTTAAAAACCTAAGTGAGTTGGCAAACCATCCAACACAGTGGCATATATATAGTTTTATCTCTTCTTCCAACCACAAGGAGCGAGTGACTCGATCTGAATCTTGGTGCGAAGAGGCTAGTTCATTCCTTCATTTCAACCTCAAGTTGGACAACAAACTTCACTAACAATATAAAGATATAATTGAAGGTTTTGTTTCGAATAATACTAGAAGAATGATGTTTTTTTTACTAGAAGCTAAGAAGATATCAGTATGATTCACCTATTATTCGTCTTTAGCATGAAGGTCTATTTGCAGTTCTTAATATTGCAACAAAAATCATGTCCGTTACAACCTCAAGTTCAAATGCACTTTGGTTATTTTTAGCCACCATTTTAAGTTTTACTAGGGACCAACTTTTCTTTGCCAGACAATTTTCGTTCCTCATCGCTAACGCAACATATATGTCCATGTGCGATTTAGTGGTCCCTTTAACTACGAAGATGCATGAGTCTAGCAGCTTAAAGTTGATAGTTACACATACTTCTTCCAAACACAATGAGTGAGTGACTCTGCATCCATTAGTTCAAAGAGGCAAGTTCCTTATATTTGAACCTCATGTTGGACAACAAACTTCACTAACCATATAATTTCCTGCATCATACGTATATATACACACATTGTGAATCGTTAGTCGAAAACATCTTGTTGCTTGTCAACATAATAACAATAGATTCTTGTTTTCAAGATATACTTCGGGACGTGTACTAAATCCACCGATCGATGACAGAGTCTCACTACTACTGGAAATTTTTTCAGAGGATGTCATTTTGTATTTACGGAGGCGCGGGCATGGCGTCCGCCTCTAGCCAACCAACACTGTTAATCGGTCATTTCTGAAGGCATGTCTTTGAGGAATCGAACCCACAACCTAGCCCTCAGCCATAGCGCCTCTCTACCACTATATGACATACTCATTTGTGACTATATATAAGATGCTATCTTTTTATATCTATTTCATAATCTTATTATATTGAATATTTTTGCTACTAAATCAACTCAAAAGAAAAAAGTTTCAACTACAAAGTTTTAAATCTTGTCAAGCACTATAACTTTGGTATAGGATGTGTCTCCGTCTGAGCTTGTTTGAAAAATTCAAAATTTTCAATCTCAAAATATGTGAATTTAAAACAAATAGTTGAGACACTACATAACTTCAAATAAAAATCTTATCAACAGAAAAGTGTAGATCACGTCAGCTAATACAACTTTGGTATTAACTATGTGAACCTTCAAGGTCGTTTTGAATTTCAAAATCTATGAATTCACGGCACGTTTGAACTCTAAATGAATTCAACTACAGACCATGTAAACATCTGATGTTGTTTGAATATTTTAAATTCCAAAATTCAAACTGTGGTCTTAAAACAATATTTTGGGTCTCTAAACAGTTTCAAATCAAAATCTTTTCAACTATAAAGTCGTAGACCGCATCAAGCAGAGGCGAAGCTACGTTGAGCTTGCCTGGTGCCAATGCACCACGGTAAGAAAAAAATTCCACTAGCTAGACAAACTTTCACCATGTATTTCTACTAAATTATGTATGTCCCCTTAGCCGTGCACCACCCTAAATTTAGAGCTAGATTCGCCATTGGCATCAAGACCTATAATTTTGATATCAAGTTTGTCTTTATCCGAGTGCATAAGGAAAAATTATGGATTACTTTTGGATGGAACTATTTATAGTCTCTAAATCTTAATATGCCCGCCTCTGTTAATAGCGATATTCAAAGACAGGCCTCTTTTGAAAAATCGATTTATGGCGTCCTAAGGTGACCACTTCTGTTAATCGATGATTTTCAGAGGTGCTCGCCTTAGGACGCGTGCCTCCGTAAATAATTTTCATAGACAGGCATTTTACGAGAAGCCTCCAAACCATTTACAGAGGCGGACGCTAGGTGTGTCCGTCTCCATTAATAAGAGAGCATGTCTCTTAAAATTATTTCTCTAGTAGTATCTCCCTTCTGGATAGAGTAGATATTTAATGTGATCTGATCAGGTAGCCATAGCACTACCATTTTCTCTTTGAACAAAAGATGGCTGCTTATCTCTATGGTAATAAAATTTAAGGCCAATAACCCATAGAAATGATTGTCCACAAAATATAACACGCCCAGGAAAAAATATAAAAAGTTTTTTATCCTTAGAGAAGCTTAATCGCTAAACACCATACCACGGTCATATGTTGCAAGTCATAAGTCATGCGATTTTTTTGCGTGCGTGCATTCTTGAGGATTCGAACATGTGACCGAAGCCTTGCACAAACCTTCTAAGAGCAACTTGTACATTTGATTTGGCGCTCCCCGTGCTTTGGAGGTATACTTAAATTTTGCCTTCAACTTTAGCAGCCCTCCACAGATTGTGGAACTTATAGTTTTTCTATGGCATGTGCGATTCACATGTCAGTGTGACTTAACTCTTTTTTTTTCCTATACCTCAAAACAACTCCAAGAACCTCTGTAAATTTAATTCTATATATCTATATTTGGATAGTCATTCAGTGAATTTTCTATTTCTATATCTCTCGTGTCTCCAACAACCTCTCTAATTTTTATTCTTTAAATTCCAGTAGCGGATCATAATTTTCCTTGTACCAAAAAAATCATGAGAGGACTATCATATTTTAGAGAGCAATCTAGCCCTTTCAAAATTGGAGAGCAACACTATGCCAGAAACCTTAGTCAGAGATGGGGCTCAGTTTCATCACAGATGTGGAACTTCTGAGTCTTTAAGTATGGATTTGTGATATCACTACAGGAATGCCCCCCTTTGCTGACTGCCAGAAGCAGTCAGCAAAGGCACTAAAACAGGTGGCAAAGGCTTTGCCGACTGCATTACACGTGGCAGTCGGCAAAGAAGAGGTCGCAAAGAATTTGTTGGCAAAGAAAACTTTGCCGCCTGTCATGTAGAATGCAGTCGGCAAAGGCTTTGCCACCTGTCAACATGGCAGTGGGCAAAGGAGACGTACGCCGTCGTGAGATGACGGTGCACGTTTTGTTTGCCGACTGCCACACGACAGTCGGCAAAGGCTTTTTTTAATTTTTTTAGAACAGAATTTCTTTGCCGACTATCTTTATTGGCAGGTGGCAAAGGTTTTTTTTATTTTTTTCAGGACAGAAATTCTTTGCCGACTGTCTTGATTGGCAGGTGGCAAATGATTTTTTAATTTTTTCAGAACATAAATTCTTTGCCGACTGCCTTTATTGGCTGGTGGCAAAGGATTCTTTGCCGACTGCCTTTATTGGCTGGTGGCAAAGGATTCTTTGCCGACTGCCTTGATTGGCAGGTGGTAAAGCTGCCATGGTTTCTGAGATTCTAGCTTTGCCACATGCTTTCCACGTGGCAGGTGGCAAAGCTAGAATAAGTAAATTTTTGATCTGTTTTTTCTGTTTTGCATCACAGCAACAAATTCAAATATATCACACAGATCCACATATATATCACACAAATCCACATATATAGCATATATAATTCATAACAAAGGGGTCCAACAAGTCCATAATCTAACAAATCATACTAATCGAGCATCCAACATCAAACATCCAACATGGTGTGCAAAACCAACATCAAACATCCTGCAAAGTAGAAGAACCACATAGGCAGTCACGCGTCCTGCGACCCGTCGCCACCATAGTGTGAAGAGCTCCCAGCTGGCCACGAAGGCCACGCGGACGGTCCAACCTACGGCGCGCTGTTGTACACCCACCCGGATCCGATCTGGTGGGCAGGCGGAGAGTCGCTAGCCCACCCGGAGCCCCCCTCCTGCGTAGGCCTAGGAGGAACTCCACCTAGCCACGAGAGCTGTGGCTGAGAGGCAACCGGCCCCACATGGCCTGGAGAAAGGCCATGTGGAGTCAGGTTCGAACCCGCCGACAGTGGCTGCACAGAGGAGAAGCGATCTTATTAGTACCTGTGGGATGGCCGCACAAGCAAAAAAACAATACAAACACTGCTAGAAACTCACTGGAGTCCCTAAAGGGCTAGGAACAGGGGGTGGACTGAGAATAGGTGGTGGAGCGAAGATCATGGAAGAAAACGGAGGACATCTGAAACCAGGGATCTCCAGGCCCTGAAAGAAGCAAGCAAACTCCTTCATCTGACGCGCCGAGTGCTCCTGGATAGCCTCCAACTGCCGGCGATGGGCCTCCTCTTGGGCCGCCAGCTGCTGCCAATGGGCCTCCTCTTGGGCCACCTGTTGGGCCCACAACTCGGCCAGCTGGGACTGCAATATTACACCCGCGATGTTGAAACAATGCATAAGGAAAGCTACATATGTAAAACCAATGAACGACAAATAGTTACCTGAACCACCGCCATCATCTGCGTAGAGCTTGGCCGCCGAGGTTGTATGGGGACATCCGAGGAGGTCGTGCTATCCGATCGACGAACCTCACGAAGGGTGGGAACAGTGGTCGGGTCGATTACGCTATGGGCAAGAAAGTACCGGCCATGCTGCTTCCCTCCTCCCGTCCTCATCAGGACGTCCGTGTCAAGGGGCTCAGTGGCTGGATCGTAGGCCTCACCATGGCGCTTGCGAACTGCCTCGGTGTACTAGACCACCTTCTCGTAGGCGTTCGGGTTGGTGAACGCATCAGCCCCTTTCGTCGGGTCGTAGACATTGTCCGGATTTGTCGCTTTGTCCTGGTGAGACAGGACGTAGCCCATGAACTCGTTGATCATCTGGCCACCATGCGACTGTGTCTATGAGGAAAACACAAGAACGATTACACGTAATGAGAATGATTAAATAAATGAATGAATGAATAAATAAATCGGTGTGAAGGGTACCCATGTATCCATGTACGCTCCGAGGGGGCGGCTCCCTTGGTGGTGTGCTGGCCCTGTCCTCCCCTTGGCATGTCCGAACTTCTCCCTGCGCCTCGCGTACGCCTCTGGCGTTGTCCATGAGTCCACAATCGCCTCCCAGCAGTCCATGTGCATTTTGCACCAATCAGCAGGATACTACCGAAAAACGTGCATTTGAGTGATTACTCCTGAATTAGAATGGAATCAAAATTAATGTTTCCTACTTACCTGGAGGTAGATCTCCCTGGGGAGGTCAGTTTTGGGCGAGAGGATCATCGCCCTGGCTTGCGACTTCGGCAGCGACTGGCCAAGCACCTCGGCGTGGTAGTTGATGAGGACCTGGAGGTGCGTCTCATAGTACATGTCCTTTAGTCTCTCCATGCAGACCTTGTCCTGCACTCGCGATGCCTCGATCTCGTGCCCCGTCTCGCACGTGTACCACTCCTGTATACAGATATCATGTATCATTTCATTATTTCAACAACATCCAACAAATGCATTGACATTAACAAAGCGGTACGATGAAGACTCACCCAGAACTCCCTCTTGATCACGTCAGCAAGGGGGACCTCGTCTGCGTCCTTGACCTTGTAGAACTCTGGCCACTTATTGGGTGGCTTTTGGATCCCATCTATGATGACAAGGCCAGGGTAGTGCTTCTTAACTAGGAGGCCCAGCATGCCATTAATATGGCGTGAACTGCCCTTGTTCACAAGCTTCCAGTTGCTGCATGAGTCATTAAGAACAACTGTTAGTCCAAAGTTCAATTTTCAACATGTCATATGAATAAGTTGTGAAAACATGAATGGTTACTTACTTTGGACCCTCGGGTCGAATCACCGGACGGTGGGCTACCGCGAGCGGGGCGGAAGGGAGGCACGTGATTCCGCGCTGGTAGGGCTTCCTCGAACCTGACGAAGATGTCTCCCCTGGTGTCGCCCCGCTCCCGCCCTGGCTACCCTCGTCCTGGCCACCCCTGCCCTCGTGCCCCCCGCCTTCGCCGCCCCCGTCCTCGTCGCCCCCGTCCTGGTGGTCATCTGGGGGAAAGAGCTCCCTCATCGACGAGCGACGTGTGTGGGACCTCACCGATGAGTCCACCAACGACGTCTCCTCCTCTGCGTCGTCGTCGACACGCCGGTCGACATGTAGATCGAGGTGACCTTTTGTAGCGGTCGTCGGCGTCTACCTCCGCCCGACATTTTGTCCTATACCTGAAATGACAAAGATTAAACCAATTAGCACAAATAATCGATAAGTACTTTTAAAGAGATGTAAAATGAAGCACAAATAATCGAAAGTACTTTTAAAGAGATGCAAAATGAATGAAACATAATTGCAAAGTAATAATAAGAACAATATAGTATTACATGAATTAGAAACCAAAGTCCTCATCATCACTATCACCATTGTCATCATCACCTCCACCGTCATCACAATCACTGCTGTCATCATCACTATCAATATTGTCGAAACCTAAGTCCTCATCATTTTCATTCTCCTCACCACCTCCATCGTCCTCAACACCTAGTTCGCGCCGATCCCTCCATCGCTCAAGCATCATTAGGTCCTTACCATCTTGCACCACTTCACCCTCGTCCTCATCGATGTCGTTGTCTACTTCCATGCCCATTAGTGAAAGAATGTCTATCTCCAAATGCCCTTCTAGCCCAGGTTGATAGAACTCTCCGCTATCTACCTTCGGGTCGAAGTTGTAATCATCATCGTTTGGGACAGGCGCTTTACCACGCGGCGATACCAATTGCACAAGGTACCATCCCTTAAGCCTCTCGTCTTTTTGGCACGCCCATGGAAGATAATAAACTTGTGTGGCCTGTTGAGCCACAATATAGACATCATCTCCACTATAGATAGAATCTTGTCGAATTTCAATTTGTCCAATGTCTTTGGCTCTTCTCGTGACATTAGGATCGAACCAATGACATTTGAAGACGACTGGTTTTAGAGCTTTGGGGCCCGGGAACTCGAGCTCGTATATTTCTTCCACTATGCCATAATAGTTGACACCATCGTTGCCGGGCGTACAAACTCCTATGCACGTTGTCTTTCGACCGGGCCGACTCTCCTCCTGGCTTCTCATGCGAAAGCGATAGCCATTGATATCATAAACGGTGAATGCATTCACCCTACTACTGCAGCCGCATGCAACCTGTTTCAATTTAGGACTCATTTCCCTATCTGTGCGTGCCTGCAAGGTGAGGCCAGGTAGAGCGTTACATTACTCGCTCCTAGGTGCAAATTGGAATCTCAAAGTTGGAACGAGGTAAGTTTGATGGTACCTTTGTACGGAACCATGAAATAAAATCAGGCCTGGCATTTTTGAGGAAATCATCTTCTTCTTGGACGGTAGGAGCCGTATTCCTTCGCCAGTATTCCTTAAAAAAACTCCCTGAAAAACAAGAGATGAAGGGGGTCGGACCGATAGACGGAGGATATTGACTACGTATGTAACAAGTCCAGAATTGAGAACTTACTTTCGATAAGGAACCACTTCTTCAAGGTTCAACAACACGTAGAGCGTGATAGTGCGAAACTCATGTTGTTCCAACGTATTGGGGGTACCTGCGCTTCCCCTTCCGAGTTGCCCCATGAAAAGGCTCAGGGTCGATAAATACTCATCCTCATTGTAACGAGGGAGTGGGTTCATGTTCGGAAGGTTGTCGGTATAGTACGCCTTTGTGAAGTTCGACACCTCCTCCACTCTTGCTGCCTCTGCCACGGAAGCCTCAATTTTGGCTTTATTTTTACACTTTTTTCGAAGAATCTTTTGACACCTCTCGATTGGATAGCACCAACGGGCCTGCACAGGACCCCCCCAGCCGTGCCTCACGCAGTAGGTGCAAGATCATATGCTGCATTGGTAGGAAGAAGCCGGGTGGAAAGATCATCTCCAACTTGCAAATCAGCAGCGGTGCAAGACGCTCTAGGTCACGAATCACTTCTCGAGATAACTCCCTGGTACAAAGCTGACGGAAGAAATAGCTCAACTCTACCAGAACGCGCCAAACTGGCTCGGGGAGGTATCCACGGGTCATCGCAGGAAGAAGTCGCTCAATCCATATGTGGAAGTCATGACTCTTCATCCCTAAGACTTTCATAGTCTTAAGGTTCACTCCCCTACTCAGATTTGCCGCATACCCATCAGGAAACAGTAAAGTCTTCATCCACTCTAGCACTTCCTTCCTATCACTCCTTTTCAAGATGTAATCGACTGGCCCTCTTCTCCAATTCTTGCCCGGCGCAGGGGTCCTCATCACTAGCTTTGGTCTATCGTAGATCACCTCCACGTCAAGTCTAGCCTTAACGTTGTCCTTTGACTTCTGTTTTATGTCCATGAGGGTTCCCCAAAGTGCCTCGGTGATATTATTTTCTGTGTGCATCACATCGATGTTGTGTGGAAGCAGAAGGTCCTTGAAGTAGGGGAGCCTAGTCAAGCCCGATATATGGGTCCACATGTGTTCCTGACCGTACCCAATAAAACCACCGGTGTCTTTGTCAATTTTGAGAGCCTGTAACTCGACAAGGACCTGGGCACCGCTCTTAATCTCAGGAATAGGGTTGGTGACTGCAACTCCTTTAGTGAAGTGTTGGGTGTCTCGTCTGAATTCATGGTTCTTAGGCAAGAATTGACGATGTTTGTCAAATGAAGAGTACTTGCCACCCTTCTTCAACTAGGTGAACATCACAGATTCCATACATACTAGGCAAGGGAACTTCCCATGAACACACCACCCACAGAATATGCCATATGCCAGGAAGTCATGCATTGAATACATATACCACACACGCATTGTGAAGTTCTTCTTTGTAGCTCGGTCGTATGTCAGTACCCCTTTTTCCAAGCATGTTCCAATTCATCCCACAGTGGCTGCATGAACACACCCATATTGTTGCCTGGGTGTCCAGGTATTATCAGTGACAATAACACGTTCTTCGGTTCAAACATGATGCTGGGGGGAAGATTGAGGGGGATCACAAATACGGGCCAACAAGTGTACGGGGCTGCATGTGTTCCATACGGGTTGAACCCATCTGTTGCTATGGCTACACGTACATTCCGAGCGTCCTTAGCTTTGTCAGGATACTGCATATCGAAGTACTGCCATGCCTCAGCATCCGATGGGTGTACCATCTTGTCACTGTATCTTTTACCATCCTTGTGCCATGTCATCTGCTTCGCGGACTCCTCTGTCATGAACATCCGTTGGAGCCTCGGGGTGAGTGGAAGGTACCGGACGACCATCTTGGGGATCTTAGACTCCACCTTCTTGCCAGCACCACCATCTACCTCCACATACCTAGAGGCCTTGCACTTTGGACAGTGCGTTGCAACCTTTAGATCATCTCCCCTAAATAGGACGCACCCATTAGGACAACCATGGATCAATTCATATGACATCTTAAGTGCACGAAGGAGCTTCACTGACTCGTACGTGTTCTTCGGCAGCGTGTGATCCTTCAGAAGCATTGTGCCCAAAACTATCAACATGAGATTGAAGCCGTCTCAACTCAGGCTCAACTGTGACTTCAACCCTAGAAGGCGACCAACGGCATCTAGTTGCGACATTGTTGTCTTCTCGTGAAGGGGCTTCTGCGTCGAAGACATCATTTCATAGAAAGCCTTTGCGGTTTCCTCTGGATCCTCCTCCATCAATCCTTCATTGCCATGTGCCTCGTTATAGTCTACCACCATGTCGGTCAACCCAGCATCTCCATCATACTCCTCAAGGCGTGCTCTTACCTCCTCCTCTCTAATATGCGCTTTTGCTTCACCATGGAAGATCCACCTCTTGTAGTTTTCCACAAATCCGTACTTGAAAAGATCTTTGTAGACCTCCCTCTGTACTTTTCTTTTTTGGTTCTTACACTCTTTGCAGGGACACAACGTCCGATCTGAACCTTGAGCAGCCGGCCCAAATGCTTGCTCTAGGAAATTATTGGTCCCCCTAACCCATTCATCGCTCTTCCTCTTAGTTGTCCAGCCAGTGTACATCCACTCACGGTCATCCATCCTCTGTTATGCGCCAATGTAAGCGAGTAATAAAACCATCATTTGCATCTACAAGGCGTTCCTACCATCTAATAGGTGAAGGATAGGTCCTAATCCCACCCGAAAATGCGTAGATGAGGTTAGCTTCCATGCTCCACTCCCATCCGAGACGGAATTTCGGCAGCACCTCCCCGCTGTTCTCCTGATACACGTCCCGGTGGGGAGAGTGTGTATCCGGAGAAGAACGAAAAGGTGCGGCCGAAACTCTGACTCGAATGGGAGCGGAACATGGAAGCTAACCCATCTACGCATCCGCGTGTTGTCCAAAAAACGTGGACAATCCGAAAGAGATACTGTCGCAGATATGCACTGATCAGCATACCAACGAACGCGTATCCCTTTCGGACGGGAGACGCCTAACTTGGCTACGCAATCTACATCTACTATAAGGATGAGAGGTGAATTATACCTAGGGTAGCGGCACAAAGGCGAGTAGCAGGGCGATGGAGAGTCGACGCGGTGCAGGAAGACCTGCAGCGCCCACGAAGACGATCGGAGTCACCGAGTACCTCCCACAGGTGATCCTACAAAAAGGACAAAAAAAGGTTAGTATCCACTCAAAATTCCGGCAGCACCTCCCCTACACGGGGAGGTTCTGAAACCTGCAAAAAACAACGGTGCGAATGCCGATAACCACCGCGGCACAAAGGCCGATAACCACAATGGCGTGAAGGCCAATAACCACCGCGGCACGAAGGCCGATAACCACAGCGGCACGAAGGCCGACATCACAATGGCGTGAAGCCGATAACCACAGCGGCATGAAGGCCGATTACCACAGCGGCACGAAGGCCGACATCACAACGGCACGAAGGCCGACAAGTAGTGAAGGGGTTAATATACCTTGCTCTTGTAGCCGGTTCGACGACAGTGGAGGTGTCGACGGAACGTAGACGCCAAGAAGACGGTCGAGGCACCTCCTCACCTTCTCTCCTTCTCTCTTCCTCCTTACTCTTCTTCTCCTTCTTCCTTCTCCTTCTCCTTCTCCTTCTTCCTTCTTCCTTCTCTCTTCTCCCTTCTTCTTCCTTCTCCCTCCTTCTCCCTTCTCCTCCTTTCCTTGTCCTGCTCCCACGCCTCTCTGCCTTGGGGCTGCGGGGGCCGGGGCGCAGGGGCTGCCGAGGAGCCGGGGTGGCCGCGGGGCTACGAGGCGCCGGGGAGCCGGGCCTGCGGGGCGCCGGTGCTGCGGGGCGACGGGGCGTGGCGCGGCCGGGCTGGTGCGCGGGGCGTAGCGCGACTGGGGCGCCGGGGCGGGCGGGCCGGGGCGCGATGGGGGCGCCGGGACGGGCAGGCAGGGGCGGGCCGCGGCGTGGTCAGGGCGCCGGGGCGGGCGGGCCGGGGCGTCGGGGCGCGGCGCGGCGGGGCGGGCGGGCCGGGGCGTCAGGGCGTGGCACGGTTGGGCGGGCGGGCCGGGGTGTCGGGGCGCGGCGCGGCGCGGCCGGGCGCGCGGTCCGTGGCGCAGTCGGGACGCCGGGGCAGGCAGGCCGGGGCGTCGGGGCGCGGCGCGGCCGGGCGCCGCTGGGCGCACGGGGCGCGGCGTGGCCGGCGTGCAGGTCGCAGCGGTGCGCGGCGCAGGGGAGAGGGGTGGCGGCGCTGCGGGCAGGGGAGGGGGCCGGCGGCGGCGCTGCGGGAAGGGGAGGGGCGCGGTGGCGGCGCTGCGGGCAGGGGAGGGGGCCGATTGGAGTGGAGAGAGAGAGAGGTAGAAATGGGCCGGCCCAATCTTTTTAGGTTAAAGTCCTTTGCCGATTGCTCCCCGGTATAGGCAGTCGGCAAAGGCACTGAACAATATTTTAATATAATCTCTTTGCCGACTGCCCTAGACCAAGGCAGTCGGCAAAGATTTTTTGTGTTTTCCCCTTTTTTTTGTGACGTGGAAATGTGTGGGTTTTGTACATCTGACGTCACAACTTTCTCAAATTTTTTTCAAATTTTTATCATAGGCTCCTCATGTGATAACATGACACCTCAACAAGTTTCGTAATTTTCCGATTTCGTTTGAATTTTATATAATTAAAAATCACTTCTACCACACTTGGATGGTCATGTTCCGTGGACAAGGACTTCAAAATTTTGGGTGAGTTTTTGGATATGGCCTTAAAATACATTCTTCAACATGAATATCATTTTTTGAATGACTAAGTTTTACTATTTCATGCATCTACAGTTCAAAGTTGGATTATGCAGCAGAAATTTCAATTTAAAGAAATTAATTAACGAAATATAGAAAAAAAAGTCAAAAAAATCACAAAACTTTTTAGGGTTCACACTTATTGCATGTGGAGGCTAGAAAAAAACTTTGACCAAGTTTAGAGCAAGTGACGACGTCGAATGTCCAAAATCTAAATTCAAATTTCAAAAATAAAAAAGAAGTCTTTGCCGACTGTCTGACGGCAAGGCACGTGGCAAAGGGGACGGCGATGGGCGCCCCGCCACCTTTGCCACCTGCTAGGCAGTCGGCAAAGGATGTCTTTGCTGACTGCTGGAAATGGCCGACAGCTGTGGAAATAATGGCAGTCGGCAAAGACTCCTTTGCCGACCGCTCATTGGGGCGGTCGGCAAAGAGCATGTTTGCCGACTGCTCTGTATTGGGCAGGTGGCAAAGGGTACTAGCCGTCGGCAAAGCCGAGTTTTCCTGTAGTGTATGTGACCACATTACAAACAGGCAAAACGATCGTGTATGTGATGATAGTCATCACAGAAGGAGATTTCCATGTCTCTGATGAAAGTAATAAAGTAATTACAGATGGATCTAGTCAACACGCGTCTTTGATGTGAGTCATTATAGATGGGTCCAGCCAACACGCATCTCTAATAAGGTCGTGGCTGCAGCAGCCAAGGGTGGCGCGCAGAGGTCGCGGCCCCCACGGGCCTAATGAGGAGGCGGCGTCCATGTATCTTGCGAAGAGGTGGCCCAAAGACGACGGCGAAGAGCTGACATGCCACTAGCTTGTGGGGACGGAACTCGGGGCTCCCTCCCTGTCTTGCGAGTTATGTTGGATAAAGGTATGCAATTTTGCCTGCTTTGATATTGTGAATTATATTGTAGCCTTTGTATGCTTGGGATGGAACGAGATGGCCTTTTGTTCCCTAGGTTACTGCTGCTATGCATTCTGAGCTAGAACATAAGTTGTGCGATAGTATTGGTAGCGTTCTGGGTTGGAATTTGGTTATGGATTTGAGCTCCGAGGACAATTAGAGCTTTCAGTTGGCTCAAAAATGGTCAATTTTGCTTACCTGAGTGTAAGATGGAGATTTGGGAAATAGGTGTACCTAAATGGGCTTGTAGGTTGTTTGATGAAATAGAACGTGCACCATCACACTACACCACAACACTACAATAGCATATAACGCTGTTGCTTAAAGTTGACTTTACCGTTGAATGGTGAGTCACTAAAGCTTGTCCTTGGACCGTCAGTTGCTAATATCAAATACTGCGATGGATGGTCCATTACTATAAATATTTTGCTTTTGTGTTGAATGGTCAGTCGCTATATAGCACTAACTGAGTCGAACTGTCGGTCGTTAAATATAACTGCATATTGGCTTGATGTTTTCAGCTCGTTCCCGTGAAATTTTGGCCCAAAACTCAGATTCTATACCCTAAGTCAGCACCAGCCTCTGCCAAAGGAAGTACACGCACGCACCTCACTCCTGGTCCCCACCCACACGCCACCTTGACACCCCACCGCTGCCACCCGCCTGCCCGTACGCCTGACGGCAGCCGCCGCCACTGCCTGCTTGGCCGCCCGGCGCCCGCTAGACGTCCCCCGCCGCCGGAAATCTGCCGCCTCCACCCCGGCGCACAAGCCAGATGCCCGCCGCCACCACCTCGGCGTTCCGGCGCCTGCGCTGGATGGCCGCCGCTGCCACCCCGCCACCCAGGCGCCGGGTGGCAGATCCAGGTGCCCCTCCTCGAGACCCCCTTCCCTCTCTCCTCATTTGCATCTTCTCCTTCTCCATCCCCTTCCCTTCTTGACTTGATTCGATGATTCGAGTGTAGGATGCGCCGCCTCGATCTTCTCTGGGTCTGATGCGAGCATTGGATGGGAGCGGAAGCTGAGGGTAATTCCCCCACCACAGCATGCCGCCGGCGAGCCCGTGACCACGGCAAGGGCGCAGCCCATCTCCGCAGCGCAGTTCGCCAGTTCCTTCTGGAAGCAGTGCAAGGTCCTCCCGAGTCTGTTATCTGGTTCTGTAATTTTGTTGTCCAAGAAGAGCTACTACAAGGAGAAGATGATGCAGCGGAAGTAAGCACTCCACAGTACTTTTTTTTTTTCATTTGTTCTGCGCATTTCCTGGTGCCATATGTGATTGGGGATTGGAAAATAGAATACAAGCTAGAAGAAGGAACCTAGCTAGGTCTTGTCTTATAATACATTCACGAGTACACAACTATACATGGACCTAGATTATGGAACCAAACTTGAAAGGGTATAGAACTTGTTCCTGTTATATTTCTGATACATGTTTATGCACAGAATTTGTTTAGTATATAAAACCACAACTCTGAAGGTATCCTCAGTTGGTTACTATTTTTATAACATGACTGCATGAGTGTCTGCAACTAAACTGAGCAATCACTGTTGATTTCTTTTTTCTCACATCCTAACCCTTTAATCACCTATTAGTTGGCCTGCTATACTACATGCATGTAGCTTGTAGCTTTGTAAATTTACTGTAGAAAAGTATGCATATCGATCTTGCCTGACTAGCTAGGCATACACAACCCGTTGGCCTGTGTTTGCTGGTCCAACAGACCTTATTATATTTAACCTCAGCGTCGGTGTGTCTGTGGTGCTGATTCTGACTAACTAGTGAACAGTGGCGGGCCCAGGATTTTTATCTTGGGTATTCAAAATGTGAAGGGAGTCAAAAAAAAATTGACAACATAAACTCCTAATGCCTAATATTTGGCATGTATAACACCATATGATTCTAAGGGGGTGTTTGGTTGGAGGAGTTAAAGGTTAATGAACACTGTAGCACTTTCGTCTTATTTGACAAAAAGTTTTCAATCTTGGACTAATTAGGCTTAATAGATTCGTCTCGTAAATTACTCCTAATCTATGCCGATATGCATGCAATTAGTCTACATTTGGTACTCCATGCATTTGAGGAAACATTGATGTGATGAGAGTTAAACTTTAACATACTCAAACCAAACGGGGCCTAATTGTATAATATATAGCACATATTTTAGTATGATTTCATAAATTCATAAAATTTTAGCATAACTTGAAATCGTTTAGCAATTAACATAGAGTGCCAATAGTTCAACGTACCAAAGTAGCATTGTTGCAACATCTAGAATTTGGGGTAAATTAAATCAGAGGACTGTAAATTAGGGACTAATTAATTTACAGACAAAATAAGGCTATTCTCATTCCATTTTACAAGTGATTCACCAATAAGCCAAGAGACTAAATCTAAACCGACAAATTGCAAGAAGCAGAGAAGTTCTCCCGTCCCTGTTGGTCGTCGAGCGTGCTGACCGCTCGGTTGCTCGGAGGCACGGAGCCTCGGACTATGTCTTGCGCGGACGGCCTGGCGCTGACTCTCTCGTCACCACGTAGACTGCGGATTGGGGATGGCTACCCACAGCCGACATCCGGAATCTACCCTAGTGGCTAGAGCTAGAGTTTGGAGTTTGGGGAAAATTTTTTTGAGTTAGGGTAGGGAGGAGCAGCAAGCGATGAGTGCAGACGTGCAGTAACACTGATTTCTGGGTGCGGATGCAAATTTGGGCTGTGGCCTTCCTGGCCTTACGGTGGGGGGAAATAAGGAGTATGGACATGTAGTTTTTAGCTCTTTTCTGTAGTAGTATTTAGTTTGACTCACTTTTCTTTTTTACCAATATACCAACATGTAAACACTCTATATATATATGAAATTTTTTGTCAAAAAATTTGGGTATTCAACTGAATACCCTTGAATAAAACTGTGCCCGCCCATGCTAGTGAACACTACTACAGTAGTATTCTTATCCGAGGCGGGCGTTTTGGATTTTCAGAGGCGGGCAAAGCAACCGCCACCATTGAAAGATCTCGGTTAATGCAGATTAACCCAGACGGCCAAATGCTCGCTTGCCAAAATAAATTAAAAAATAATAAAAAAGCTCGTCGACCGAGCCCAGGCCTTGATCTGAGCTGCTAGCCTCGGCCGTGGCACTGGCGCTACCACCGTTCCTGCGTGGGCCTGTCCCTAGATCTAGTGGTAGACGCAGACGCCGGGAGAGGAGGCAGCGCGCCACGCTAGAACCACCCTATCCTGCCATGCCCCACAGGATCTGGTGGTGGAGGCCGCCCGCGGAAGGAGGTCACGCGCTGCCGCGGATCTGCCCTCTCTCCCATGGCTCGCCAGATTTGGTGGTGGAGGCTGCTGCCAAGGGAGGAGACCATGCGCCACCGCCGAGTTCACCATCACGCAGTTGATCTGGATGCTCCACCACCAAATCCGGCAACGGTACCAACGGATCCACCACCCAGAGCAGCAGCACGGCCACCGCCTCCGCGCGAGCGCCACCGCTGGCAGCACGGCCACCGTCGCCAGGAGCGCAGCCACCAAGGCTGGGGAGGCAGCCCACCGCCGTAGCCGGGATGGTCCACCGAGAGAGAGAGAGAGCTGAGAGAGAAGAGAGAGGCCACCGTCGGGCGTGGAGAGTGAGAAGCTCCCAAACCCTAAGTCATGATTTGGGCTACCTCCAAATAAATGCAAATCTAAGGGGGAAGGTTTTGATTTTGATTCCTTTGGTGATGGAGGCTTTAGAAGGTAAGTGTCGTATGATTTAGCTCTGGCAATGCTTAGCAACTAATTCACGTAAGAGGAAACATATTGTAACACACGAGACACAAGATTTATACTAGCTCGGGTCACGTGGGGTGCCCTAGTCTAGTTGGGGGTGATGCTGCTCTTATTGTATTTGTATGCTCGGTTACAGGGGCTGTTGCACCTAGCTACATATTAGATGGGATGAAATGAAATGAGATGGATCCCGATCGCGAGGTCCCTACCCTCCCTTATATAAGCTAAGAGGGTAGGGTTACAATAAGGGCAATCAGCTAATAGATGGGTTTTCTAGTTTGTTATGTGGAATGCGTATGGATTGATCCTATGCTATCCTCTAGATACGCTGGCTTTGGATATTCTCGGCGTGACTTGACCTTCAAGTTGGTTGCTTCATTCAGCACTGGTGGCCCTTGTTTGCCATGGCTTCTGGCACGCCGGTCGTGGCTGGATATATGGGCGGTGCGGGTACCCCTAGCCCATATATCCAACAGTAAGTAAATGCTATTCCAAGCCTCTTTTTGAAGTTTTAGTGGTAGATTAGTGTGTAATTAGGGTTTTCATTTTGTCTCTCTTCCATGGCGATTGAGGCATTTATGGATCAAATTATATCAAATCTTTGAAGGTACTAGGGTGAATTTAGTAGGGAAACAAGATTCTACCTGTTGACGGTAGATAAGTGTCAATTTTAACCATCAACATAGCAAGAAAAAGGACTAAACAATAATTACCACTTAGATATAGGGGGTTTACTGACATAATTCCACGAGTTTTGGTGAATGTCTGTTTCTGCAGGGTGTCAGCTGAAAAGAACCAAAGATGACCCACATGTCAGATTTACATAGAGACAAAAGGGCTACGCACAACTTTTCTGTAATTTGGAAGGTATGAGAAGGCTCTAGACCAAACGGGAGGCGAATCCGGCTCGGAAGCCGGGCGGCCGCCCAAGGGTGGGGGCGGGCGCCCCACCTGCAGAGCCAATTAGGCTCCACCTCCTAGATCCTGTCTCCACCGCCTTTGAGGATCAATAATAATCGTAGATCAAGGTCGGTTTGATTCGAGGGATGTGGTGCTTCCTAGAGGGCTATATAAGCAAGGCCCTTGAACCCTGGAGGAGCAATCCCTTGAAACCCTAATTCATTATTTCCTATGAGGATCAACAGGGAGGGGTCCCTTGAATGGATCTC
Organism: Saccharum hybrid cultivar R570; assembly: GCA_038087645.1. Classification (NCBI taxonomy): domain Eukaryota; kingdom Viridiplantae; phylum Streptophyta; class Magnoliopsida; order Poales; family Poaceae; genus Saccharum; species Saccharum hybrid cultivar. The sequence goes on along the minus strand of JAQSUU010000731.1, from coordinate 4,005,763 downwards.
TCTCTTAGGGCACATATAAGAGAGATTAGCTTTGTAGTCTCTATGTGAGATTATAGTTCTTCTTCTAGATTGAAAGAGTTAGAGTGGAGGGAGAGTTGGAGGAAGCCCGGCTTGTCGGTGTCTCCTCTCCGGCTTGTACCTGCGGGATCAAGTCTTCTAACCCGAGGCTTGGTTCTAGGATTCTTCGGTAATTCAATTTCTAATACTAAGTAAGTACGTTGTTATTATTGTTCTATGGTTTACGAGTTTACTTTATTCTCTTCCATGGTAGAGGGTAGGGTAATCGTCTGTAGCATAAGCGTGATGCTTAGGCTAGAGATACTCGTAGATATCTCCTGTCTGGGCGGATCCGTGGTAGTAGCGCGGGACGTAACAATCTCGTTGCTTCCTTTGTACCCCACATCCCGTTAGAAGGATTGGTAGGATTAAGTGCCCTGGTCAAGCATCCTCTGTGGTGTCTCTTTTTCATCGGTATGTCCCCATAGACCAATAGTTTCATAGCTTACCATAGGTTGGAACCAGACTATTGTCGTAATCTTCTCTAATCGCTTATATCTTCGCTACCTTATAGTGCGGTCCAGGGGTTAAGTATAGATTTAGGTTAGTCATCGCACGCTTTCTCCTTGCGGATAAATAAATACGATACTCTGGAAATATCTCCCGGGTGAAATGCTCATCGATATCCGTGCGCTTGCGGATCCTTTTCTGTGTGCATTAACAAATATCAACACTACCCTTTTTTAGTGGCCATGTCTTGGTTTTAGCTCTCTATTTATTTGTTTTTAGGTTGGGATTGGTTTGATCTAGATCTCGATCAAGATCTAGAACTAGCTAGCGTTTTGGATTATGTAACACTCCGGTGTTACGCAAGCATTTGCATTTCAATTATGAGCATAACATGTCATGGCATTCATAATCATATGTGCTTGGAGTGTACCTTTAGTAAAATAAAAGTGTGGAAACTAGTATTGCTGAACATGTTGTGATAATGTGATAATGACACTCATCAAATTTGTGCAACTATAAATTTCATATCACTTAGAATGATAAGAAAAATTTTTGGAGCCACTAAATCACTCAAAGTTTTGTCAAAGATTTGTTTTAAAAATGTTATTTGAAAATATTCAAAAATCCTCTCTAAATTTGCTTTTATTCTAAAAATCAAAATCTATCCCGATTTGGACTTTGGTCTTAAAAGCAAAGTTGTAGAGAATTAAATTCTAAGCAACTTTTGTTTTTGAGTCATTTTCAGAAAAGGTCCTTTTATTGCTCAAAATGGGATTTGAAAATTTTTATTTGAATTTGTTTGAAAATAATAATTTGAAAAACCAATTTCTAACCTAAACGGGCCGCCGCCTCGCTTTCGGCCCGCTGGCCGAATCGGCCCGCGCCACCCCGCGCGCGCGCGCCGCAGCCGCCGCCTCGGCCCGGCCCGCGTCCGCTCGGCCGCCTCCTCCCGCCCGCTCGCCCGCGCTCGCCGCGACACGCACGCGCCCGCGCAGACACCGCGCGCCCCGTGGCCGGCATGCGCCGCTCGCCGTCGACAGCTGGCCGTCGGTGGCCCCCGCCAGTGCGTGCCTCACGCTTCTAAATCGCCTACACTCCGCATCCACCCTCCCTCTTCGAAATTCCCCGCCTCAGCCTTCCTCCGCTCAGTGCCGCGCGAGCACCTCACCGCGCGAGCGCCGCCACCGCCGCACCCGCCGGCCAAATTGGCCGACGGTGAGCCGCCATAGCTCGCCTTCTCGCGCACCCACCTTCGCTTCCTTCTCCGACACCCCGTGCGCACCTCGTTGCCGTCACCCGAGCCAAGCAGGTGCAGATTTCGTGCATCCGCCGCCGGCGGCCATGGCGCCACTGCGCGCGCGGCCTCCCGCGGGAGTGATTCCCCGCTACCCCTCTTGCTTCTCTATCACTGAAAACGGATCCGCCTCCTCACCGTCGCCTCCGGCATCTCCCGCCCCGGCCTCCTCGCGAGAATGGCCATGGGCTGAAGCCCAAGCGGGCCTGCTCGCTCGTTTTCCCCCGCGCGCGTGGACCAGGCCGAGAACAACGTACTGTCACCTGCGCGTGGACCAGGCCAAGAGCTACGTTTAGGAGTTGTTTGCAAACGTTGCTGCATTATACCTTGCTTACCTTTGTTATACTATATCCTTGTTACCCTGGTATCCGCAGTCGAGTCAATGCTTAGCTTGCTTAGACCGGTAGAAGTCGGGTGATTTCCTGTCACCTGCGAGCTATAGGTGGTTACCTGGATCTGCTTGGATGACTATGAAGTCATGGTATAACTAAGTGTAAAATGAATTTGAGACCGGGCGGAAACTTGCAGGGTTTTGGACTGTAGTGTTTTCCGTCCGTGTCGATTAAGGATCGTCCGTTGTTGTCCCTCGGGTCATGTTGAACGCATGCCTCACATTTAGCTGGCCGGATAAAGTACCTTCCGACCGCGAAACTGGGAGATTATTCGGGCCGAGTGGATTGCCCACAACGCACTGTACCGGAGCAGTAGTGGCAGGATACGGGGGCACGATGATAAGGCCAAAGAGCAGTCGGGCGGCCCCGGGTACAAGTGGTTCCTGGCAAGCTCGCGACTTTACCTGAATGGTTGACTCGGCGACCAACACCTCACTTTAGCGGGTGAGTGAGGTTTGTGTGAGGAATAACTTACCAGCTGGTTAATAATCGATTCGAATCGCCATCGTTCACTGGATAGTGAACACTTGACTTGAGCTACTTCATCGTAGTAACATTGATGGAACACTTGAACAGTTATATGAATTATGACATAATGGAAGTTGTTAATGACCATTGGTTATCATTACCTGTTTAATTACATGTTACTTTAGTACAGGTGCAAATGTAGTTGACAGGTTAATAAAGATTTAACTTGATGCAAAGCTTTTGTAAAGGTTTTCCTAAATGCTAAAAATGCCTTTTTGCAAATGAGTCAGCTATCCCACCAGAAAGCCTACCATGATTCCTTGGTGTCTTTTATTTCTGGTTTATGACGGGTAAGTCTAGCTGAGTACCTTCTCGTACTCAGGTCTTTGTTCCCACTTGTTGCAGATGGACAGATGTACTACGACTATTGTATCAACTGTCTCTATCCTGCAATGGGCGAAGCCTAGGACCATGGGCAATGGTCATTCGCTACTTCTAGTCTGATGCTTTTGCTGGAGATGATCACAAGCTGGCACTTTATTTCAAAATGTTGTGTGTGTGCGTGATTTGAACTACCGCTTCCGTTACTTTTATTCGAACCTGGTTTGCAATAACTATGTTTAAACTCCGATGTATTTTATGCCGCGAACATTTATGTAACTTATGATGGTAACCGTTAAACTTAGTACGATCTTGGGTGTTATGTGAAATGGTTTGAAATCCGTCGAGATTTCACGGACTACCGGGTTATACGGGCTTAAGTTTGTTAAATTATCCTTCCGTTGGATGATTTCTTACTTAATCTTGTATAATTGGGCGGTTCTGTTACAGCTGGTATCGGAGCATGGTTTAACGTGATTACTGTTCATAAGTGTATTTAAAACAAAATTATGTTTAAACAGTGTGATTTTAAAACTAAAGGTGTGCCAGTGGTCATATCCTGTATGCCCAGTTAAGGACTCTAGGTGGCTATTTAAGTACTAACTTGGGGTTTTTGCACCATATTTCTCTTTCGTTGCTCATACGGCGTGCTATTGTATGAGTGCCACTTAATTGAGTGGTAATGTATGGATCAGTTACCTCTACGCTTTGGTAAGTGTGAGCTGTGAGAGCATGATCGGATACACCGCCGATCTAGGAAAAGTGCTTATATGATACTAGAATAATTACATGTTTTACACATGTTTTTATGAAAGTATCGCATGTGTGGGTGTTCCGTCCATTGAGGCGATGCCGTCAATAGGACGATGTGTTTGGGTAGTTACTACCGTTGTACACGCATCTGGGGATTCGTGTAGAGCGTGTAGGTAGATTTACTGCTTTCATGCATTCATGGGGAATGGGCTGAAATGATTTTCTGCAGGTACATAACAGCGTTTATCGTGTAGATCAAATTAGTTACGTATATGAGAGATCGTTGTATGCCACCGAATTCATCGTTAGATGTCTTTATTTTCTAAGTTTGTGAGAACATAAGACTCGCGCATGCATCATATTGCCTGTGCATTTCATGCATTCCTCCCCTTATAAAAGGATTATCCCAGTTTGATAAAAGTGACATCAACTTAAAATATGTTCTCACCGGGTAATTTAAAAACTTGTGCTACAGATGGCCCGCACGAAGAAGACTGCTCGTAAGTCCACTGGCGGAAGAGCACCCCGTCACCAGATGGCCCCGCGGGAGCGCCGTAGCATGGACACTTTTCTAAGTGAGTTTGGCATGCCCACCTTGCTTTGGAGAGTGCTCCATGATGTGGGGTACCCAGAGGGTCAAGAGCCGGTGTACTCCTAGAATGAGAGCAGTTAGCTGAGGATGGACTTGCAATAGTGGAGATCACCGTCCCTGCCCTTGGTGATGCGCCAGAATGGGATGGTTGGCATTTGGAGTTTGAAGGACGCACTCCAGTTGAGGGCGTAGAGGGTGCAGCCTTTCACGTCATCCGAGACATAATGAGCAGGTTTCCTAATGAGTTGACAGCAGCTTTGGCAGGCACCTTCCCGAGAGATGATCCTCGTGATGCCATTTGGGTGCAACCGCAAGGAAGTGCCCTGGTTAGAGGTCCAAGTGAAGGACGGGCTAGCGACAACCACACGATGAGTGTCATGTATGCAGCCATCAAAGCATACCAGGGTCTTGAGAGTACCTATTGGACCTTGACTGGTCTGAGAGGTAATGATCGGCTTGAAGCAAGGAAGTAGAAGAAGAAGCAAGCACGTGCTATAGCTAGCTTGCAGGAGCAGTTGGCCGACATGAGCTTACAGCGAGATCGGGCTCTCGAGAGAGGTGAGAGTGCTAGGCAGCGGGTACAGACGTTGACTCAGGCCAACAGAAATGCAGACCGCATGATGGGACAGCTAGTGCAGGAAAGGAATGAAGCCTGGAACGAGAGGGACCTTCTGAGGCAGAGGGTCGAGGAGCTAGAAGGGTATAATGCCAACTTGCATGAAGAGTTTCATGCCCTCTACAACGGGATGGGCCCGTATGCTCCTCCGGACGCCGTCCAGATGGACGTCGATGACGACGCCGCTACTGATGGTAGCAATGGTGACGCCTCCGACCTTGACGACGGCCCCGAGGAGTAGGCTAGTTGCCTTGTGTTAGTGATAGACTCTGTCACGATGACCTTCTTTTGGTTTCCATGTATCGTGTTGTATCCTGTTCGATCTTGAGACTGGCGATCTTTTGGATCTTGGTTGTGTATGCGATGCTCGAACGCATAAAAGTCCAGTGTATGTATGCTGGCAACGTGGTTGTATGGAACGCGATGTTGCATTCGAAGTAATTTGATTAGTGATGTTGTTTTAATTGGAATGTGATTATTGTGCCTCTGTTTTATTGCATGACTTGTTCTCTCTAATAAATTCAGTATGGCATGATTGTTCATTCGAATACAATTACTACCACTTCGCTCAATTATTACTTGTTGCTGAAATATGCAGATGGCAAACACTCGCCGTGCCACGTATGAGGCCGCTGAAACTGGTGGCAACGGTGCAGGGGCTGGTCGGGGTGGTGCAAACAACGTCAATCACTAGGAGCCACAGCCAGAGCCACAATTGCCCCCTCCTCCACCGCTCACTGCAGAAGTGTTCTTTGCACAGTTCCTTGGAAGCCAGCGCAACACCGAGCAGTCACAAAGGAATATGGAAGATTTTCTGCGTACCATCGTTGAAAATGTTCAGAGGGGAAATAATCAAGGTGGTGGCCATGGGGTGAACCAGTACAGTAGTTTCAAGGATTTCATGGACACCAGGCCGCCAGTTTTCAAGGAAGCAGCAGAGCCACTCGACGCTGAAGAATGGATCAACACTATGGAAGATAAGTTTCGTGTGTTGAGACTGACAGAAGTTCTGAAGACAGAATATGCTGCACATCAGTTACAAGGACCAGCAGGGATGTGGTGGAAGCATCACCGCACCACATTTCCTCCCAATGCCCAGATTACTTGAAGAGAATTCACTGAAGCGTTTAGGGGAGTTTATATTCCCACAGGGTTGGTTGAGATGAAGCTTGGAGAGTTCTTGGCCTTAAATCAAGGTACCAAGACTGTAACACAGTATCTGCATGCCTTTAATAGCTTGTGCCGCTATGCTCCAGACATGGTCGACACAGATGCAAAGAGAATTGCTAGTTTCAAGAGAGGGTTAAGTCTGAAGATGATAAAGCATGTGGGTACCAATACCCGCGCCAGATTCAATGACTTTGTCAGTGATTGTTTGAAACAAGAAAAGAACAACAACGCCTACACTGCATCCAAGAATTGCAAGAGGGTGTTTGAGTCAGGACCATCCCAGTCCAGAGTTGTCACTGCAAACCGTCTTTCTTATCGTCCGTCCGCACCTGGTGCAAGGTTCCGGCCGCCACAGCATAAAACCCAGAACTACAGGGAACCACAGAAGCCGTACAAGATGGTCGTGTCGCCAGCAAAGATCACCGCAGCTGTAGAACAGAGCAACTCCAAGGGAGCTATAGGATCTGCTGGTACAGTGAAGGGGCCCTGCTACAATTATGGTCAGCCAGGCCACTTTTCAAAGTTCTGCCCTTATCCGCCTAAAAAGAAGCAACAGACTTATACTGCCCGTGTACACCATACCACCGTTGATGAGATTCCTGAGGGAGAGCCTGTAACTGCCGGTAAGTTTCTTGTTAACCATCACCCTGCAGTTGTTCTATTTGATTCTGGATCCTCGCATTCTTTTATGGGTCAAGCATTTGCACGGAAGCATGAACAACTATGCACAGAATTGAGTTATGGTTATCGCATAAGTTCAGCAGGGGCTGATGTGTTAACCAATAAGATGGTTAGAGGGGCAACCCTTGAGTTAGGTAGTCAGAAGTTCCGAGTAAACCTGATAGTTATGCCTGGACTAGTTTTGGATGTAATAATAGGAATGAACTAGATGAAGAACTGGGGGGCAGTCATAGATACAAGCAGTCGATTGCTTACCCTTAAGGATCCCTAGGGAGAGGGTACTTTTCAGGTACCATTGCCCGAAAGAACAGACCTTATGAGTGTGACCTGTGCCATGGAAGTTGTTCCTATCCGCCAGATCCCGGTAGTGTGTGAGTTCCCGGATGTGTTTCCAGACGAGTTACCTGGCCTTCCTCCAGATAGAGATGTTGAGTTTGGAATCGAGTTGATCCTCGGGACAGCTCCTATTTTGAGGAGACCTTATCGGATGCCTCCGGATGAGTTAGCTGAGCTGAAGAAGCAACTGGAAGAATTGCTAAAGAAGGGGTTTATTCGACCGAGTAGGTCTGAATGGGGATGTCCTTCCTTGTTCGTGAAGAAAAAGAAAGAGGGTACTCTAAGAATGTGTGTGGATTATCGACCTCTTAATGCTGTAACTATCAAGAATAAATATCCGTTGCCTCATATCGACGTTTTGTTTGATCAGTTGGCTAAAGCTAGGGTGTTCTCCAAGATAGACCTGAGATCAGGGTATCATCAGATAAAGATTAGGCCACAAGATGTCCCAAAAACCGCTTTTTCTACCAGATACGGGTTGTACGAGTATCTTGTTATGTCTTTTGGCTTAACAAATGCTCCTGCACATTTCATGTATCTGATGAATACGGTTTTCATGTCAGAGTTGGACAAGTTTGTAGTTGTCTTCATTGATGACATTCTAGTATACTCTGAGAATGAGAAAGATCATGAAGAGCATCTGAGAATTGTCTTGACCAGACTGAGAGATCATAAGTTGTATGCTAAGTTCAGCAAATGTGAATTTTGGTTAAAGAAAGTTCCTTTCCTTGGTCATATTCTATCTGAGAATGGAGTTTCGGTAGATCCGAGCAAAGTGCAAGAGGTTATGGATTGGAAAACTCCAACCACAGTGCCAGAAGTCAGGAGTTTCCTAGGGTTAGCTGGTTACTATCGCCACTTTATCCCAGACTTCTCGAAGATTGCCAAGCCAATGACAAGTCTGTTACAGAAAGATCACAAGTTTGTGTGGACAGAGGAGTGTGAGACAGCTTTCCACACCTTGCGGAAACTGTTGACCACTACTCCAGTTCTTGCACAGCCAGACATCGAGAAACCTTTTGATGTGTTCTGTGACGCGTCAAAAACAGGATTAGGCTGTGTTCTGATGCAAGAAGGAAGAGTCATTGCTTATGCCTCCCGCCAGTTGAGAAAACATGAAATCAATTATCCGACGCATGATCTTGAGCTTGCCGCCGTAGTGCATGCCTTAAAGATTTGGAGACACTATTTACTTGGTAATGTGTGCAACATTTTCACCGATCATAAGAGTCTCAAGTACATTTTCACCCAACCAGAATTGAACATGAGACAGCGAAGATGGTTAGAACTAATTAAAGATTACAACTTGAATGTACAGTATCACCCTGGGAAAGCCAATGTGGTAGCTGATGCTTTGAGTAGAAAGTCGCATTATCTGAATATGCAACCCTTACTCGAAGATGGTTTTAATCTAATGCACCCTGTCATGTTACATAGTATTCAGATCAGTTGCCCCTTGGAAAGTAAGATAATAGAAGGTCAGAAAGCAGATAAAGGGATATTCCACATCAAAAAGAAAATTAAAGAAGAACCTTCAAAACACTTCAGAGTGGACGACCAGGACGTGTTGTGGTTCGACAACCGTCTTGTTGTTCCAAAGGATAGAGAGCTAAAGAATAAAATTATGGATGAAGCTCATCACTCTAAGTTATCCATTTATCCTGGCAGTAGTAAAATGTATCAAGAACTAAGACCTCGCTATTGGTGGACAAAGATGAAGAAGGAAATTACAGCTTATGTAGCCAGATGTGACACATGTTGTCGAGTGAAAGCTATTCACATGAAACCTGCTGGATTGTTGCAACCTTTGTCAGTACCTAGTTGGAAGTGGGACGATATAAGTATGGATTTCATCACAGGTTTGCCCACTACTCAGAAAGGCCATGATTCGATTTGGGTAATCGTGGATCGTCTTACCAAGACAGCCCACTTTTTGCCTGTCAAGATAGTTTATAGACCACCTCAATATGCCGAGAAGTATATTGCAGAGATTGTGAGATTGCATGGCATACCAAAGACTATCGTGTCTGACAGAGGGTCACAGTTCACTGCTCACTTTTGGGAGCATTTGCACAAAGGTTTGGGAACGAGTCTGATTCGTAGAACTGCCTATCATCCTCAAACAGATGGTCAGACTGAAAGAGTTAATGCTGTTTTGGAGGATATGTTAAGAGCTTGTGTGTTGTCTTCCAGAGGTTCATGGGAGTCGTGGTTACCTTTAGCAGAATTCGCGTATAATGATAGCTATCAAGAAAGTATCAAGATGGCACCTTTTGAAGCTCTGTATGGACGAAAGTGTAGAACACCTTTAAACTGGATTGAGCCAGGGGAAAGAAGGTATTATGGTATTGACTTTGTGGAAGAAGCCGAAAAGAAAGTTCATATCATTCAGCAAAATATGAGAGCAGCTCAATCACGTCAGAAAAGTTATGCGGATAAGAGAAGGAGACCACTTGTGTTTGAAGTTGGTGACTATGTTTATCTAAAAGTCACGCCAATAAAGAAGAAGCGGTTTGGAATACGCAGAAAGCTTGCCCCCAGATTTGTAGGACCCTACAAAATCTTAGAAAGGAAGGGTCCAGTGGCTTACAAATTGGAATTACCAGAATCAATGGGTGCTATATTCCCTGTTTTTCACGTATCACATCTCAAGACATGTTTGCGCGTTCCAGAGGAAATAATTGAACCTCGAGGCATAAAACTTAAGTCAGATCTGGTGTATCGTGAGCAGCCAATTCGAGTTTTGGATTCCAAAGAAAGGGCTACTCGAAACAGTGTGGTGAAAACATATAAGATACAATGGAGTCATCATGATGAGGGAGATGCATCTTGGGAAACGAGTGAATACCTACAAAAAGCATACGAAGATTTTTATAATAAATGGTTCGTAACCCAAATCTCGAGACGAGATTTTTATAAGGGGGGAGGGCTGTAACACTCCGGTGTTACGCAAGCATTTGCATTTCAATTATGAGCATAACATGTCATGGCATTCATAATCATATGTGCTTGGAGTGTATCTTTAGTAAAATAAAAGTGTGGAAACTAGTATTGCTGAACATGTTGTGATAATGTGATAATGACACTCATCAAATTTGTGCAACTATAAATTTCATATCACTTAGAATGACAAGGAAAATTTTTGGAGCCACTAAATCACTCAAAGTTTTGTCAAAGATTTGTTTTAAAAATGTTATTTGAAAATATTCAAAAATCCTCTCTAAATTTGCTTTTATTCTAAAAATCAAAATCTATCCCGATTTGGACTTTGGTCTTAAAAGCAAAGTTGTAGAGAATTAAATTCTAAGCAACTTTTGTTTTTGGGTCATTTTCAGAAAAGGTCCTTTTCTTGCTCAAAATGGGATTTGAAAATTTTTATTTGAATTTGTTTGAAAATAATAATTTGAAAAACCAATTTCTAACCTAAACGGGCCGCCGCCTCGCTTTCGGCCCGCTGGCCGAATCGGCCCGCGCCACCCCGCGCGCGCGCGCCGCAGCCGCCGCCTCGGCCCGGCCCGCGTCCGCTCGGCCGCCTCCTCCCGCCCGCTCGCACGCGCCCGCGCAGACACCGCGCGCCCCGTGGCCGGCATGCGCCGCTCGCCGTCGTCAGCTGGCCGTCGGTGGCCCCCGCCAGCGCGCGCCTCACGCTTCTAAATCGCCTGCGCTCCGCATCCACCCTCCCTCTCCGAAATTCCCCGTCTCGGCCTTCCTCCGCTCAGTGCCGTGCGAGCACCTCACCGCGCGAGCGCCGCCACCGCCGCACCCGCCGGCCAAATTGGCCGACGGTGAGCCGCCATAGCTCGCCTTCTCGCGCACCCACCTTCGCTTCCTTCTCCGACACCCCGTGCGCACCTCGTTGCCGTCACCCGAGCCAAGCAGGTGCGGATTTCGTGCATCCGCCGCCGGCGGCCATGGCGCCACCGCGCGCGCGGCCTCCCGCGGGAGTGATTCCCCGCTACCCCTCTTGCTTCTCTATCACCGAAAATGGATCTGCCTCCTCCCCGCGCACCTGTTGCTCGCTTTTCCGCACCTGGGCGTGGTCGGCAATGGCCACCGGCCGGTCGTCGTGTGGCCGCGCCGTTGCGGTCACCGTCGCCTCCGGCATCTCCCGCCCCGGCCTCCTCGCGAGAATGGCCATGGGCCGAAGCCCAAGCGGGCCTGCTCGCTCGTTTTCCCCCGCGCGCGTGGACCAGGCCGAGAACGGCCATGGGCCGGTTTACTTCCCCGGGCCGGCCCAGTTTTAAAAATAAAAATCGTTTTCTGTTTTCTTTTATTATTCATAATAAAGGATGTTGTGGAAAATGTTTTTGTATTCATTTGAGCTCCAAAAATTGTGAAATAAATTTCTATGAACTCATTGGAACCAGATCTACAATATAAAAATATTGCATGTCATTTTTGGGATACTTTTCTGTAGAGCTTTAATTAATCCTTGATATTGCTGATATCTTGTAAAATGACTAGTAAAACCTATATATATCAGAAAAATATGATTTCAAGTTTGTTAATCTTCATATATCATGCACTTCCTAGGAAAAATATGTTTCATGCATGTGCTGTGGAAAAATGTTGAGGTGTAGTTCAAGTGCCTTTAATGGCTGATTTTTGTTATTTTTGCTAGAGAGCAAACTTTGTATAGAACATGCATGTGATAATTTTTGTACAGTCATTATATTCCATGAAGAACCTAGAAAAAATATTAGTTCTGTTGTTTGACACTTTTCATAGTACAAAGTAACTTCATGCTCATTTTTATGCTATAGCTTGTCATTTTTGTATAGGATAGTTTACTTATCCAAATGGCATGAAATTTTTATGGTAGTCTGTTTAGGGTAGTATTATGCTACTGTAATTTTCTTAGATTTTTAGGAGCATCAGGAATATATGTTGCTGTTCAAACTTATTATTAATTAGGTTTTAAGCAAGTGTTGCTTTAAGTATGATTAAGAAATTTTGTAAAGCTTTGGTGTATCTTTGAAACATTTCATAAGATATGTTAACTTAACATAATAGTAGTAGAAGAGAATGCAGTAAATGACATGTGCTTGTAGTGTATAGTTTTTTGGATGATGTTGACTACCTTGCATTTCAACATATTCATTGCATTCATCTCCTTCGATGCACGCTTGCATAATCACTTACGCGCATTGCATCATACAGGATCGCAAACCGAGAACCCAGTCATCTTACCCAAGGAGCCAGAGGAGCAGCTCGAGGTGCAGCAGCAGGAGGTGACAGAAGCCGAAGAGGAGGTCGGTGAAGAGCTCCCCGAGTGCCCCGACCACCGTCCGAGCTCTTTTGAGAGAGGCAAGCCCCAGAGCATTTCTATCCCGGTTTGCAAATAATTTATTATTAACTTTACTTAATTTGATGCATTACGTTTAGGAGTTGTTTGCAAACGTTGCTGCATTATACCTTGCTTACCTTTGTTATACTATATCCTTGTTACCCTGGTATCCGCAGTCGAGTCAATGCTTAGCTTGCTTAGACCGGTAGAAGTCGGGTGATTTCCTGTCACCTGCGAGCTATAGGTGGTTACCTGGATCTGCTTGGATGACTATGAAGTCATGGTATAACTAAGTGTGAAATGAATTTGAGACCGGGCAGAAACTTGCAGGGTTTCGGACTGTAGTGTTTTCCGTCCGTGTCGATTAAGGACCGTCCGTTGTTGTCCCTTGGGTCATGTTGAACGCATGCCTCACATTTAGCTGGCCGGATAAAGTACCTTCTGACCGCGAAACTGGGAGATTATTCGGGCCGAGTGGATTGCCCGCAACGCACTGTACCGGAGCAGTAGTGGCAGGATACGGGGGCACGATGATAAGGCCAAAGAGCAGTCGGGCGGCCCCTGGGTACAAGTGGTTCCTGGCAAGCTCGCGACTTTGCCTGAATGGTTGACTCGGCGACCAACACCTCACTTTAGCGGGTGAGTGAGGTTTGTGTGAGGAATAACTTACCAGCTGGTTAATAATCGATTCGAATCGCCATCGTTCACTGGATAGTGAACACTTGACTTGAGCTACTTTATCGTAGTAACATTGATGGAACACTTGGACAGTTATATGAATTATGACATAATGGAAGTTGTTAATGACCATTGGTTATCATTACCTGTTTAATTACATGTTACTTTAGTACAGGTGCAAATGTAGTTGACAGGTTAATAAAGATTTAACTTGATGCAAAGCTTTTGTAAAGGTTTTCCTAAATGCTAAAAATACCTTTTTGCAAATGAGTCAGCTATCCCACCAGAAAGCCTACCATGATTCCTTGGTGTCTTTTATTTCTGGTTTATGACGGGTAAGTCTAGCTGAGTACCTTCTCGTACTCAGGTCTTTGTTCCCACTTGTTGCAGATGGACAGATGTACTACGACTATTGTATCAACTGTCTCTATCCTGCAATGGGCGAAGCCTAGGACCATGGGCAATGGTCATTCGCTACTTCTAGTCTGATGCTTTTGCTGGAGATGATCACAAGCTGGCACTTTATTTCAAAATGTTGTGTGTGTGCGTGATTTGAACTACCGCTTCCGCTACTTTTATTCGAACCTGGTTTGCAATAACTATGTTTAAACTCCGATGTATTTTATGCCGCGAACATTTATGTAACTTATGATGGTAACCGTTAAACTTAGTACGATCTTGGCTGTTATGTGAAATGGTTTGAAATCCGTCGAGATTTCACGGACTACCGGGTTATACGGGCTTAAGTTTGTTAAATTGTCCTTCCGTTGGATGATTTCCTACTTAATCTCGTATAATTGGGCGGTTCTGTTACAGATTAGTTTTTTTATTATAAACATTCATATTAATGTTTAATAGTCGGGATTGAGTTTACATGGACTACAATAGGTAAAATATTAATGGGTGCTAATTGTTTTCTTTAAAATTGTTTATTTCAATTAAGAAACAAAAAAAATACTTGTTTAGTAGTGCATTAGTTGGTTAATTATGTTGTTCATTCTCTCTTGCATGAAGAATATGTAGTGTGTATATGTTTTTTTATGGATAAGAACATGATTAAAAAAGTTGAACAATTTATCTATAACTTCTAATAAGAACGACCTTCCATTATTGTATTGGTATATACTAATTATATTCTTCTAGGTTATTAATGATTCTTACATCTCACTTAGTCTTTCCTTTTTGCTTTGTTGATCGTTGTCGGAAAAGATGGAGTACAAGGAACTCATAGCTATGAGCTCGGTTGTCTTGAAGGTACAAGAGCATCACTACACCAGAGAAGGACATCACTGGCGGTTCAAAACCCCCCTTCACAGGCGGATTTTGAACCGCCATAACCAACTCGGCAGTGATAAGCTGATCACATCACTGCCGGTTATGCCAAACTGGCAGTGATAGCTCGTGTATCACTGCCGGTTCGTGTTACAAACCAGCAGTGATACTTGAGCAATCACTGCCGGTTTGTGTTACAAACTGGCAGTGATACTTGAGCCATCACTGTCGGTTGTTTTAACCAACCGGTTGTGTAGATTATATTATCACTGCTGGTTTTCTTTGAACCGATAGTGATATACTTTTCACAATTTGTATTTTAATAATTGTTTTATTTTCATTTCAAGGGGAGGTGGTGGGGTGGGAGGTCGGGGAGGTGGAGGTGGAGGTGGTTGCTATCGATCAATTTGATATCGATGTGGAGGTGGTTGTGGATCAGCGACAATACAAACCCATCAACATTTATATTACAAAAGTTCCAAAAAAACTTTAAGTATCGAATTAAGAGTCGCATTACAATAGCCTATCGATGTGATCTCTTCCGTACTGGGCCTTGTACTTCTTAGTCCTCGCAATGGAGAATGATCCTTTCTTGGTCAATATCTCGTCCATCACAAACCTTGCTATCTCCTCTTGAATTCCTCTCATCTCAAAATCTAGCAACTGGTTGTGATTATTTGCTTTACGCTGTAATTGAAGCAAGATGATATTGAGATGCACAAACGTAAGACAAAACAATAGAAATAGGATGCCTACGTATCATATCATCTCCATTATCTGTTTTTGCGCCAAAGTATTTTAGCATTGCCCACATCACATAGAACCCGCATTCGTTGTTCCCCATCGGTTGATCTAGGGTCTTGAGATCCTCCATATACTTTACACTGAATGGGGCACTCCATTGTTTTTGCATCTTGCTATCGAGATTTTTCCAATCAGGTAATGCCTTCATTCTATGTGACATTGTAAATGAAGTGTGAAGGCCGAGAACATTACAATATCCTATGTGATTGAAAGTGTTGTGATATTGGGTTCACTTACTTATTCAGCACTTTGACTAGGGAGTCAATAAGAGAAAGTGGCTTTTTCTTTGAGTCCCACACCTCGATATGTGAATCTTGAAGATAGATATCTACGAGGATGAAATGGTTGCTGCAATCACAAAGTCCATGTTATTGAATGACATATCAAGAAAAGAAACACTAAAATAAGGGTTGAGAACACATACTCGCGTCGAGCGGCGGCGGCGTGCACTGGCAGACAGCGTCGAGTGCGCAAGTGTCGTGCACTGGCGTTGGAGCGCGCTAGCGCCTTATATAACCCACGCATCCAGAACAATATCTACAACATATATAGTTCTAAGCATCTCTTTATTTCTAGCACACAAGTTTCAGTACTCAATAATATCTCTATCCTTAGCATTGCTGGATAATGAGTTTGGTAAGAACTCATCATTTGGAACTAGAAAAACAATTTCATCACAATAAACTAGTTGATTGGTGTATCATCGCTTAATAAGATTTGTCAGTATAGGTATGAAACACAAAAAATTCTACTGAACTGACCTGTTTAGAGACAAGAATGCGTGACCCCACTTGAATTTCCCAAGCAGCAAATGTGCTGTATCTTCCTCCCCACTGCAAATATGTATATAACATAAGCTGATGCCTGACAGTAACTAATTATAAATCAAGCTACACGATTATATGACCTACATATTCCAAATAATATTGTTAGGCAAGGCTTAAAAAAATTACCATATTATGAGGGTTGTTGATAAAGCTTCCACACAAGATAGTTCACATGGCCGACAATAGTTCATAGGATTTGCCGCTACTAACCATGGTACTTAGCTTGTTTTGGAGGCAGAAACGGTATGTAGTAGTCAGCTAAGTTCTTGCTTTCAAACTAATTAGTAACTTGATGCAAGTTCCGTTGGTGCTCATAAAGCAAATGGTAACGGAGACAAAATAAAACTCACGAGGATTGGATCCAGGGGAACAGGTGTTTACCTGTGTTGAATAGAGTGAGCTTCTCCTTCCCAACGATGAGCTCGGACATCTGCCCCGGGCGTGGCGCTGACCCTGGCATAAGAAATCCCCAAATTTTAATCCAAATCCCCACCCTTAAGATCAGCTAAGACCCTTATTGCTTACATAAGACGTCGCTGGGCTCGGTTTTGGCCTAAGGGCCCTGCTCGGCCTCGGCGACGGCCACAGAAAGGAGCTGTTGCACCGCCGCCCTTCTCCTGTGTGCGCGCGTGAGGCCACCCCGGCGCCGCCGGGGAGGGCAGCGCTTGCTACCATGGCGCGTGGCCCCCCACCTCTGGGTGCGCGTGCGAGGCCACCCCGCCGCCATGGCCGTCGAGGGAGGGAGAGGAGAGGAAGCTCAGGGAGTGCGGCTGCTAATGGGAAGAGAGAGTGCTGCTGCAGTGGGGCGGAGATGAGAGATCCCGTGAGGGAGGGGGGGCCGGGAGTTAGGGTTCATGAGCAGTGTTCTATTCCATTCGGACAGAGGAGGGAGGGAGGTCGAGCTATATGTACTGTGGACATATCACAGGCGGTTTAAACCACGAACCGGCAGTGAATCTAATTATCACTGCCGGTTCGTGGTTGGAACCGGCAGTGAAGCTCGTAATAACTGGTGGTTCAAAAACCGGCAGTGAACCTTATTATCACTGCCGGTTCCAGCCACGAACCGGCAGTGAAGCTCATTATCACTGCTGATTCTAGCCACGAACCGGCAGTGAAGATTCACTGCCGATTCCAGCCACGAACTGGCAGTGATAATGAGCTTCACTGCCGGTTTGACCCCTACCCCAATCATTTGAATGTCTGTCAGAGTTTGAACCGGTAGTGAAGATTTATCACTGCCGGCCTAATACAGTCCGGCAGTGATGGGCCGGCAGTGATGTTTGAATCTGTAGTAGTGCATGCCAGAGGGGCGAGGAGCCATGCTATGTCTACCAGCTGTGATGAGACAACCGGGGTGCATTATGACTGCTAGCCATGATGAACCCATGCCTCGGGCTTGCTGCAAATTAACAACCAACCAGATCACGCTTGCATTATTGTTGTCCGTGCGCCCTGGCTACATGCTCACAAACATTGTTCTAATACCTCTCGTGCACCATCTCGACTACTAACGGAAGCTGTATGAGTAGAGTTTTCTCTCATAGGGAGCAGATACTGAGACTAGACTCAAATGGTGCATCAATTTGTGGAACTACTAGGGTCCAGCACATTCAGCAGACCTCCTCTATCCGTGGAGGCGTCCGGACGCTGGTTTTATAACTAGAAGCAGTGGTGATAGGTCTATCCAATGGTGGATAGTCAATCAATTGATATGTTGGGCGGATCCAATGGCAGATAACACTATCCGGTCAATATAAAACCTGTCAGTGATACAAAAATAAGACTACCGGTGTTGTACCTTGACCTGATAGTGATATATCACTGTCGGGTCATAACCTGAGCTGGTAGTGATATTACACTAATCACAACCGATTTGTGGATTGACCTGGTAGTGATAGGTGCCTTCGCTACCTGGTGAGTAGGTTCTCTAGAACTTTTTGGATCCTAGGCTTACGAACCAGCATGGAAAAGCAATCACTGCTGGCTCCAGCACCACCTTGCAGTGCTACTCGGGCAGTGATTGCCTGTTGTGGGGTAGTGTTGCTACTATTATTCTTCTTGCAGATCTAGTATGTATATTGCAGTGTATGTTAAATGAGTGACCATGAACAATGAACAAGAACAACGCTGTGCATGAAGAATGTTTGCAAAAAAAAGCATGATAAATTAAAAAAGGAATATGATCGAGAAACAAATGTGCACGTGTGTTGACGCGGACACAACATGATCTGGAACTCGCACGCCTCTGTCTCCACTATGATCCCACGTAGACGTAGGTACAAACTCCAAACAAACGGAAAGAAAAATAACAAAGGTGGCGCAACACATGGTTTATTCCTAGCATTTCTTCTGTAGTGGGAGTGGGGTGTGGTCAGACAGTGGCACTTATTTGTCGATCGATGTCTGCACGAGAAAAGTCATGCAGCTTCTGTTACCGCGGTGAAAGCCTTCTTCATCACATTGAGCTTATCAGCTGGTGGCGCCGCAATGACCTGGTCGGCAGCTTTCTCATACGAACCTTTCAAGCTTACAGCTTTCTCCTTACCTCCTGTTTTCTCTGCCAGAGCGACAGCAGCAAAAATTTGACGTTGCTGCTCCATCACGGCGGCTTGGGCGGCTTCGGAATCTTTCCCTGGTGGAGCAGCAGCCATGACACCATCGAAGGCCATCTTGATCTTCGGCGAGTCATCTGGAGCTGCTTCTGCGGTGAGTGTAATAGCAACAAGGATGAGTCAGAGAATCTTGGCCATTAGTGCCATAATATATCTGCGCTAGGAATTGATTGGGAGAGAAGAAGATGATGTTTTGGGGCTACTAGCGTCGGACGTCCGGCTCCAGGGGCGCGTCCGGACGCACCACCCTCGTCAGCCACCGCCCCCGCACGGAAGAAGCAAAAAGAAAAACGCCCACCCAGCCGCGGAAGATGCCCCGCCCCCAAGCTCACGGGATCCGCCCCTCTTTCCTGACCTCTCCGGCCCCCAGGCACCTTCGCCCCCCCCCTGCCGGATCACCCCACAGCCCGCTCCCAGCTTGCCACCTCCCTTTGCCGCTGCAACAGTATGATGTAGCAACTAAAACAAACAACACGAGAGCTACTGCAACAACAACTAGAACCTACTGCAACATCAGCTACTGCAACTTGCAAATTGAAGCTGCAACAACACTGAAACACTACTGCAACAATATGAAACCAGCTACTGCAACATGCAAAAACTGAAGCTGCAATAGACAACGAACACCTGCTGCACCAAGCATGAAAACTACTTCAACAACACCCGAACGCCTGCTGCAACAACGCGCAACAACTACTGCAACAGGCGGTTGAAACAAAAAAGAACTGAAACAAAATCTCAAAAAAAAACTACAACAAACGACTAAAACCTACTGCAACAGCAAGAAGCACCCATTGCAACAACGACGAGATTGAACCCGAGAAAGCTCGCCGGAACCCTAGCCTACTGCAACATCACCTGAACACGTACTGCAACATCCACAGAGCACTATTGCAACAAGGACGAGCTCTGACTCGTCGGAACCCTAGCCACCACCAAACTGTTTAGATCCAGGGGGAGGAGGAGGGAGGAAGGAGGAGGAAGACGGCCAGATCCAGAGAAGGAGGAGGGAGGAGAGCTTAGATCTAGAGGAGAACAAGGAGGAGGAGGAAGGAACAGCTCAGATCCACGAAGGATCCACCTCCCTCGCCGGAATCCACCGCCGTCGAGCATCTCTCCCGGTGGCTGAAGGTCGCCAGAGTAGGGGAGGGGGCGGGGGGAGGAAGGGGAGCGCGCGGCTCGCAAGCTTCGCCGCCGCCTTCTCTCTCGGTGTCATGGCTATCGTGGGAGCATGGAGGGGGAGAGGGAGAGGAGGGAGGAAGGGAGAGGGAGGGAGGCGCGGCTCCTCGACAAGTGCAGGCAGAGCGGCGGGGAGAGCGAGGCGCAGCGCGGCAGCGAGTGGAGGAAGAAAAAAGGTGAGCAGGTGCGTGGGAGCGGGTGCGTGAGCGTGTGGGAGCGAGCGGGTGCGGTCGGGTCACGGTGCGTCCGTCGTCCGGGTGCCGGTGTTATATCGTTTCCGATGATGTTTTGCTGGGCTACGTTGATGAGTTGCTCAATCGCCCGCCGTTTTAACCATGGATGGCATTTCTATAAATAGTGGATGCTGATATATATATATATATATATATATATATATATATATATATATATATATATATATATATATATATATATATATATATCTCCAAAATTAGCTACCTCCATGCATTGCGTACCAGTTTTTGGGGGTACCGCATTTATAGTTCACACACATGCCCCCTGCTTAACACCCCTATCTTGAGCACGGACCACGTTACCGACCTCCACGTATTTCTAGCACATCAGTTTATAAAAATAAATAATCTTTATCACATGTATGTTTAGGAAGAATGTTACTATTTAATATGGAGAAGTCCATTCTATTTTTTGGTCACACAACTATTGTCCAAGTTTATTTTTGTCATATTTCTACCGAAAATGCACCTACTTTATTTTTAGTAAGGTTTATCTTCGACTCCCTCTGTTCTATAATACAGTGCATTCCTACTATTTTAAGACAAGTTAAGAGAACTCTCAAATGACGCATGTACCCATAGATTAAACCCAATTAATGTGTTTCTCCTCAAATTATGGTTTTCTCTAATTTTAGAAGTCACATTACACTATATTTCAGGAAGAGTAACTGGAAACCTTTGTGCACAGAGCTACTAATACGTCACAAATTTGACCATCTAGTTGTTTTCAATGGTGTTTTTGTATTCACTGAAAAAGTGAAAATAATAAAAGCTAATTTATTTTCTAAAATTTGTAACTAGCTTATTTTTAATCAGAAAATAGGAAACCTGCCCCGGATTTTTTTTCTAAAAATATAAGGTTCACATTAGTGCTAGATTTGGAGTTATTTAGATCTTATTTATAGCTGTTCCTAGTGTTTTATTTGTGTATCGTAGTCATGCCCATTATCTATATCTATATTTATATCTATATACAACCAAAATTTTATGCTTTTTTCGTCCACCTCCCCCTAACTACATGAATATATAGTGGAGAGTTTCTTCCGTCCCATTTTTTACTTATTACCAAATTGCACTCCCTCTATATCTGTGTATCTCTTTGTATGTGACTTGGATTCATGTCACGCGCTCATATGAGTTAGAACAACACGCGTCTAGCGACATCGTATCTGCTCTTCGCCCGTCATTATCACTGAACAAAATCTCGGATTGGATGCCCATATCCGGACTCAAAAATACAAAAGAAAATGATTTCCTCCTCAATCGGTTGGTCCGTGTTTACTAGCGAGTTGTATCTGGATACTACGAAGTCTAGTTCACAATATTCCAATTGCATGGCGATTGCGGAAGGCGGAGATGTTGTTACTTAGCGCTAGAGCAGGCGTCATAGCCTGGTCACCACCGAGTTGAGCATCTCCGGCGAGTAGCTGAAGTCTCGCACAGGCAAAAGGATGAATCGGTCAACGAACAATGGTCGATGGACATGCCTGTGCCGTGTGCATGCGTGCCCCAAAACAGAAGATATACTAATGACTCTGTCCTTCCAGCAAGGGATATACTACAGGTTTTGGTGTTTGTAGTTCGCCTCCATGTCCCATATATAGCGTATCCAGCGTGCTACTGTATGTCGCTGCCGTGCCCACCAACATGGCAGTGGCCACCATAAGCGTCGACGTACGCTGTCAAAGCCATAGGAACAACAATTCTGTGATAAGACAAAAACACGACAGCCTTATATATTTTAAAAATCTGTATCTGCAAGTTTAAGACTGCTAAGACCAACCAATCTATAGATATATAAAAAAGCAATAAAATAAAATCCCCTACCTTTTCATTAGATACATCGGCCAAACATATTTTTAAATTGTTTTAGTAGACTATACTTTCATTTGGCATACCAAATGGGAACAAACTTCTCTATGCCCTTGGCCAGATCCAGCTCAACATCTATTGATTTTCAGTCCCTAAAACTATATGTACGAGGTACAATACAATAAATCATAAAATTTTTCCGGAACTACAACAAAATCATCTAAACCCAGCTAGATGACAAAAATTACCTGATACTGATATTTCAATGGTCAAAAACTTCTGATTTTAGAGTTGCATGGCCAAAAACAAACTCACGAAATAGTTAGATGGCAAAAAATGGAATCCCTCCTATTTATTATTTAGAATTGATCCAATACTTGTATTACCCACTGGGATTCTAAACCGTATTATAAATTCTCATGTCTTTCTCTCTTAAGTTAACTTATAATCCACGTCATCTTCTACTCCTTACTTCAAAGCTACGCCACATAGGAAGCTTTAGCTGTTTTTTTTTGTTCCACACGTGGCTCCCTAGATATTGTAACACCGAAGGTGTTAAGCAAGGGCATTACACATATGCAGTTCATAAAGCATTGACATTTCTCGTACATGTGTGATCATTGCTTTATGTTTTGATCTTCAGTAATCACATGAAACAATCCCTAGTGGGCTAACGGAGCGTGCTATGGCAATTCGAGTGGGCCTCCTTTGACACCAAGATCACCCACATATAGACCCTGTATCGAGGGAGATATGATCTTTATAAGATGATTATTTTTTACTGATGAGAATCTGGACAGTTTTGGTTCTACTCTGTTTTTGGCCATAGTAGTGGAATAATTTGAACTTTTGATCTAAGCAAAACTTGTACAACTTTTCTTAACAATTCTAGATTGGTAAAGAACACATTTTCGGGTGAGTAAAGCTCCAGTTATTAATTTTATAAGTTTGTTGTTATGTTTTGGTTGTCATAAATGTTCAATTAAGTTTGTTGTTATGTTTTGGTTGTCATAAATTTTCAGTGTTCTTTATGCCATCTTGGAGATCTCATATGCCATATCTTATTATAACAATGTTATAGGTAATGAAGTTTTATTTTACCTGGTAAATTTTGCAATTTTGGACGTATGGTTAAAAGTATATGAAAAGAGAAGAGGCAGTCTAATGTCATGAATGGTAGTGCAACGGTAGATGCATGCATGAACGACAGGTTTGGGCACTTTAGTTTGTTCTTTGTTGTTGGTAATTGCTTGTATGATGCAGGGCCGTAGCAGAGGAGGTGCGGCGGGTGCGACGCCCTAGGGCCCAGCTTACTAAGGGGCCCAAACCCAGGTATATGTATCCTATATATGGTGCCGCAAACTTCAAGTGATGATGTCTGTGATCCTAGAAATCGGGGAAATCTTGATAATAAGGGACAAGATATCTTAATTGAGAAATGCTTTGTGAGAGAATTGAATCTGCAGTTCCCTTCAGATGCTAATGACAGACGTTTTTCATATGCTTACTATTAGGCATGAAAACGGATCGGATACGGACGGATATCACTAATATCGTATTTGTTTTCATATTCATGTCCGGATTCGGATTCGAATACGGATAGTATAAAAAATGCCGGATAGGATACGATTGGATATCGACATCATAAATACGTGATTTAAATATTCGGATACGGATACGGTATCGGATGTTAAATATCCGGACTCGGATACGGATGGATTAAAACCCCTCTAAACGGATTCGGTCTCAAATACGGTCGGAAAATATCCGTACCGTTTTCGTCCCTACTTACTATACTAGGAAGTTAAGCAATGGTGAGGAAATTGATAGAAAATGATTGGTTTACTCCAAGCATGTCGACAAAGTTATTGTTTTTGCTGCAAATTATTCAAATCAAAGCAAAAGTCTCTTTTCATTAAGAAAGTGGTGAGGAAAGATTGAATGGCTTAGCCAAGTGCTGCATTGAGAAGGATATCTTGGACACTATTGATCTTGACACTGTCCTTAACGATTTTGCATCAATAAAAGCCCGAAGAACTCTCTTTTCATAATGGGAGTTTGATTTTATTTGGGATTTTGAGGTAATCAAATTAGTGTCATTTTCTTGTTCCTTTAGTCATTGTATCTTGATATTGTCGTTGCTCATCGATTAAATCCTCTGTATATACATACCTCTATACAATGATATATTAGCACATATACAATTAAACATATATGTAGCCATAAGGGCCCATTGTCAAGTTCGTCCTAAGGCCTTTGAAAACAAAGACCGGCACTGGTATGATGGTGCCGGTACCGAGGTTTGCTTGTGAGAGGTGGTTTGAGGCTAGAGCATGTCTAGCTTTTTTATTATTATTGGTAACAGTAAGTAAACATGGCGTCATGGTCATATGGTTTGGTTTTATTATTTGAATTGTCTCCCATTAAACTTCAATAACTCATACCAGCCAACTGAAATTTAAAGTTAATTATTTAGTTTGATGGAGATTGCTATTTTATAGCTTGTGGTATTGTTCTATTCAATTATGAACTATGGAGTATATAATGTGCATATATTGCATTTGCATACTTTTCCCGTTGAGATGCTTTTGAATAAACCGTAGCCAGATTGGTGCAGCTGGTGTAGCAAGACATGTTGAAATGAGCAATATGGTTATAGCTCTCTCTCTCTCTCTCTCGTTGGAATATGTGGATAGAAGTGAATTCGTGTATTGCATTGCACCATTTGCATTTGCATTATGAAGTTATGAAGTAATTATTGTCTTTATTATCATTCTATAAAATCATTTGGGGGCATTTTAAATTATGTTTTATAATGATAGATGTGGGTAGTTTAGACACAAAATTAAAGTGTTATTTTAATTATCTTTGTAATGGTAAAGATGAATAATTTAGATACAATGTTAGGGGTTATTTTGAATTATGTTTCATAATGGCAAAGGTGGGTAATTTAGATGCAAATTTAGAAGGCTCTTTTGAATTCTTTTTTGTAATGACATATGTCGGTACTTTATATACAAATAGCAAATATGCACGTGCGACACGCACGTGTGTGTATAAAACTATTTCAAATGTAATGGAAATATTAGTTGAATTCTCGATATGTCAATTCATATATATCATCAGTAGTTTTTTCTACTACCACATAAAAAACGAGTGGAGTTTTCGTGCACTCGTGTGGGTTCCCAGCCAGGGTACGGTCCTGTGCGCGCTTGCCCCGCCCCGGATGTAGAGTCCGATACGGCGCCACCTCGAAACCATTCACCGTGCGTTCCTGCATCCTAGGTCCTCATCCACGTGGTTCTGTTGCCGTCCTATGTTCTTTTGCCGTCCGACTCCTTGTGCCTTCCGATCTGCCAAGTCGCCGCGTTGGCTGTTAAACCTAGATCATGTGAGTCATCGCAGACGGAGTACGGGGACGAATACGCTGCTTATACGCGCGTGACGCGTCGCTGTGGCCAGATGAATACGCTGCCAGCCTGCTTATACGTACGTGTGACACAACTAATGTGCAGATGGACGTGCAAGATACATGTTCGCAGAACGCACACCATAGTTATGTTGGGCAGGGATTCTCGGGAAATCTACCGAGCCCTCTCCGCTGCAGTACATACGTCTCCATGTTAGACATGTTAGTGGTTAAGTGTGATGATACGTAATCGAGCCATGAGAAGTTTTTTTTAAGGGCGTGGGTACATGATGTAAGAATATTATTACATGAGACGTACGTGAGTTTGAGTCTTACGTGAGATTGGACGGTTACATCTTATAAGATGTAAGATCACGTATGACGGAGGGCTCATACAAAAAACTCGCTCTTTTATAGTAGGATTTAAGGGGTTATTTTGAATTACCTTTCATAATGGCAAAGGTAGGTAATTTAGATGCAAAATTAAGAGGTTACTTTATATTCTTTTCATAACGACAGTGGTGGGTATTTTTTTATAAATTGCAATAGATCCATTGGCTATTATCGGTGATAATGATTATTAGTGTACCAAATTAAAGGTTAGATGTTATTGTAAGAATTTCAAGAATTTATCTTTTTTTCTAACACGTCTGATGAAAATTAACGTGGTGCTCTGCTTGAGGCCTCTAATCAGTAATAGTAAGATATTTTAGGATTCTAACCAGTTTCAGATAAAAAACTTCTCAACTATAAAGTTTTCGATTGTGTCAAGAACTACAATTTTGATATCAAGTTTGCCTTCATCAAACTTCATATGAATATCTTGTTGCTATAAGCTTCTCTCGACAAGATTTGTGAATGTTATTATATGTAAATGTAACCTTACAGACCTAGGACAAACATCTGTCCCCGACCCACTTTACGACGGTGCGCGAGTTGCATTCATGCATAAAATATACCCCAAACAAAAAAAAACAACAAAGAGAATGGCTAGCAATGCAAACTCGTTTGGTTCGTATATATTACAATTACACAAGTCAAGAGTAGTACCTTTACCGTCACACTAGTACAGGTGCGCATGCATGTATTGCCGCTTATATATGCAAAAAAAAAGCCCGTTTCTCTAGCAATCGAAAGAAATAACAAAAACACGGCACACAGGATAACGGGTTTTTTTTACTGATCGAAACACTTCTTCCGTAGTACGTACGTGGTTGCATGCAGGAGCTCTACCTCAAGCTTTATTAAGCTTTTGCAGCAGCACCAGCAGCAGCCTTCAGATGAGCGGCGGCGGTCACCGCCGAGAAGGTCAGCTCCATGACTCTGAGCTTTTCAGGAGGCGCAGCCGCAGCGACCGCGTCGGCCGCCTTCGCGTAGTTAGCAAGGATTCTCGCGATCTTGTCCTTGTCCCCCTCCGCGTACGCCTTGTTGATGGCCGCGTCGGTGGCGAGCCTCTGCTTGAGCACCACGTCCGTGAACCCCAGCCTCGTCCGCGGCGAGTCGCCCGTGGCGATGACCCCGGCGAAGGCCTTCTCCGTCTTGGCGTACGTCTCGCAGAAGAGCTTGTCGACGGCGGGGCACTTGCCCGGGTCCGGCGCCACCACGCCGTTGAACGCGAACGCCATCGTGCCCAGCTTCCCCGCGGGCGACGCCGCGATGACGGCGCCCGCGGCCTTCTCGTACGCGCCGGCCACGGTCACGAAGTTGTTCTCGTCGCCGGAGGCCGTCGCCTTGCCGAGGGAGACGTCAATGTTGAGCTGCTGCTGCAGCACGGCTTCCACGGCCTCGGACCGCTTCTCCGGCGGAGCGGCCGCCACCACGCCGTCGAAAGCCTGGCGCGTCTTCACGTCCATGGTGGCCTTGTACTTCTTCGCCGTGGCCCACTCCACCGGCAGTGCCCGCGGATCAGTTTCCTCCGCGAGCACTACTACCGTATCGATGGCAGAAAGGACGACGACGGCCATGAGTAGGAGGAGGATCTTGGCCGCCATTGCTAGCTGTATGTAATTTGTTTATGCTAACAAGCAATTGGGTAGTTTGCTCAGAGAGGCAATATATAATATATATAATAACCAAGAAGATGGACGGCAGGAATTTCTATTTCTTGTCTATAAATAGTGGATGGGGTGTGGTAGGCGTAAGGCCAAGAGAGATTCATGGATAAGCCATATATAAGCGCGTGTGTTTTTGGCTCCAAATTTTAAGTGGCCTACCTCGATCCATTCCATGCAAGTGTGCATGGCTGGTATTTGGGCTACGTACCCCGGCCCCTCCTTCCCTACCTTTGACCCAGGACCAACCGTATTAATCTTGTAAGGCATGGCTTTTTCACCGGCTCTATGAGCCATTTTGTGTCAAATGGGTTAAAACGAAATGGTTTCATCTAACGATGGAGCTCCCTAAAACCTGCTCTCATAGAGATATGCTTATTTTGACAAGCCTTCTAGATGAACAACGGCCATGACTTGACAATATTGTTATTTGAGACAATAGATTTGTTTGCATCAGCATGAATGAGCCATATGTTTTAGAATAACCGCAGTTAAATGTCCCATTTGTTTCCCTAACCCATCTCCCCAAAACCTCGGTCTGTAGTGGAGTGGAGACCGTCGTATCTGATCAAATTCTCGCCTTCCTTCCCCCGTCTCCATGGATCAACTCGTTCCGCCTCCCCTCTCAACCTAGGAGGAGGAGGAAAGCGGCGGGGTGAGCCTGAGCCCAAGTTGCGTCCTCCTCGACAAGACCACCCACATCTCCGCTGACTCCATCTCCAACTCCACCACTGCCGTCGGGCAGATGAGCACCGACAAACCCATCCACTTCTCCTGCCTCGGCCAGCCTCCGCTCCTCTCCTACCTCTGCGCCCACTTCCCAGGCCCCGTCTTCGGCCCCGCTGTGGGCACCGTCTTCGTGCCCCCCCACCGTGCGCTGCGTCAGGGTTCTCCCCGTCGTCGTCAGCACGCATGCCGGTCTAGCCCTCCTCCACGTCACCATCCAGGGAGTGCCAGGCGTCAACGACGACACCTCCTTCAACTACTTCGTCTACACGGCCCGCCCAGGCCTAGGTGCCTCCTCCCTTGACCTGCTCCCAAGGCCCACCGGCGCTCCCACTTCCAGGACAGCGATGTCGCCATCCTCTCGCTACGTCATCGCCGCCCTCAAGACCACCAGCAACCGATTGCACTTCAGGCTCCAGCGCTACGACTCCGACACCTGCAGCTGGACCATGACGCTGCTCTTGTCCCTTCACCAACCGGAGAGAGACAGGGTGCTCCCCATCCCTGACTCAGCCACTGAGCTGGTCTTCCACAACACTACCAATGTCGTCGTTCTCGGATCTACAAACCCTTGGTTGGGTCGATCTGTGGAGGGGCATCCTGTTCTGCGACGTGCTCAATGAAAACCCCATGCTCCGTGACATGCCACTGCCTAAGCCGGCGAGGAGCATCAGAAGGAGCTTCTGCATAGGTAGCCTAATCGGTCAGAGGGACATCACCGTCGTCCTCACAATCCCAGAGGAGGAGGAGGTGAAGATCAAGTACGTCGAGATGGAGATTCGCCCTAGGCTTGTCCCATCACCTCAAGACCACTCTGGCTCCGGCTCTAGCCCTGACAGTGAAGATGACTTTGTTGACGTCACTCACTACTGGACGGCCATCGTCTAGAGCATGTCAGTGCCGATTACGGCCCTATTCGCTTGTCTTATAAGCCGTACTTTTTCAGCCAACGAACAGTATTTTTCTGTCACAATAAATCAGTGAAAAGTACTTTCAGCCATGACTTTTTTCAGCCAAGCGAACAGGGCCTACTTCGTGGAACGACTGGCACAAGGATTGCGCAATCGATGTGGCTGACACCATTGTGCAAAACGCAAGGCACTGCGAGGTGTTGCTGGCGTTGCCAACAAGGCTGAGCACTGATCCAGAGGATGCGGCGGTGAGCTTGAGAAGGCTGTGCACTGGTTACCCTACCTTGGGGCCTGGCATGGATGGCAATTTGGCCATTTATTTCTTGTCCAAGGTGGATCGCCGTTCACCGGAGGGATGGGTGATCCAAGTTGGCGTCAAGGACAATAAGCTGCAAGGCATCGCCAAGCTTGATGACAGGAAGAACAGGTCTTTCAGACGCTACTACTGTATCACTCATATCTCCAAATATCTGATCAGGGCTACAGGTAACTAATTATATCTACTTGATCTACTCATATTTGTGATATGTATGTGGTTCAGCGTGCGTGTTACAGTCTTATTATCTTACAAATGATCATCTTTTTTTTGGATCCTGTTGGTATGGGTACTTGACTAGCATAGAATTAAAGACAGGTAAGCATAACTTTGCATTAGTTATAGTATTGATTGATAATCCCCCCTGGACTATTCATAAAAATAAAAGCCCTGTAAATTAAAACCCTGATGCTATAAAATTATGATTCGAGATCAATGAACAGATGATTTTGATTGTCCAGTTAAAACATTAAGCCATTGGTTGGATGTAATCGGATTCGCATCAATCCACATGTGTTGGGGGGGATTGGAGTGGAACTTGAACTGAATTCCACCCCAATCCACTCAACACATGTAGATTGAGGTGAATCCGATAACATCCAAACAAGGCCTAAAAGGATAGGATTTCCCATGGACGGAGCCGTGTGGAGGTTATGTGGTTTGAACATGTTGGTCTTCGTATTAGGAGAAGTGAGGATAAAAAAATTGAGATAGAACAGCAGGTAATACCCTGATTCAAGAACCGGTTGAAAGGATCAAGATACCCAAGGGGGGGTGAATTGGGCTTTTCTAAAAATTAATTGCAAGAATTAAATTCTACAAGCCAAACTTCACCCCTAGTGCCTACTAGTGTTCCTTGTGATTCTACCGAAAAAAGTTTTGCACCCTAAGTTCCAATCCTAGTCTAGCATGGCAATTCTAGGAAAGTAAACCAAGCAACAAAAGTAATACGAGAAAGTAATTTCTTAAAAGTAAGGGTTAGGAACACGGCGATATTTTCCTGAGCTATCAGAGAGTCGCCACTCCCCACTAGTCCTCGTTGGAGCACCCGCGCAAGGGTGTAGCTCCCCCTTGATCCGCGCAAGGATCAAGTGCTCTCTACGGGCTGATTCTTTGACACTCCGTCGCGGTGAATCGCCCAAAACCGCTCACAAGATGAGTTGGGTCATCCACAAGCTCCGCCGGATGATCACCAAACTCTCAATTACCACCAAGCCGTCTAGGTGATGGCGATCACCAAGAGTAACAAGCTAGAACTCTCACTTGACCACAACAAGCCTAATGAGAAGGTGGATGCACACTTGCTACTCTCTAGTCACTAATGAGGGATTTCAAACTTTGATTCTCAAATCAAAACCCTCACTAGAGCTCTTGCACTTCCTTGCACTTGAAAGGTGTTTCTCAGCTGAACAAATAAGCAAGAGACATCTAAAAGAGGTGTAGGGGATGTATTTATACACCCCACAGTCAATTCCAACCGTTACCTACCAACTTAGCAAAATACGCACTGACCGGACGCGCCGGTCAACATGACCGGACGCGTCCGGTCAATGGCAACAGTCGAATTTGAAACCAGCAGCGCTGAGTGATCGGATGCACCGATCAGGGGTGACCGGACGCATCCGATCGTGCAAGGACCTTACTGTACTTTGATCGGACGCTCGGTCGAGTTCGATCAGTGATAACCAGACACGTCCGGTCAGCGAAGTACCTTACTGGAACGAGACTGGACGCACTGTGGACGCGTCCGATCATTTTCCAGTCGCGTCCGATTAGTTCACTTACCCTCTGTGACACGTGTCAACACGATCAACGCGTCTGGTCCTCGCAAGGACCACGTCCGGTCAACCAAGTTGAAACGCAGTGACTGTCAGCACTGACCGGACACGTCCAGTCAAGACAGAGACCGCGTCCGGTCAAGGGTAAACGGCTCAAACGACTTCGAAACGCGACGCAACTTGAACCGAGATTCTTCCAACTGAATTTTGGGCTTCACCTGAGCTACCTAGTGTTAAGTTTGATAAGTGTGCACCACACCTAAACAAAAAACTCACCTAGGTCAAGCTACTCGCTCATGCCCCCCTTTATAGTACGGCCAAAGGAAAAAAGCGAAGATCCTAACAACTATTCCGAACGCAACTCAACACCTCGACGTCCAAAACTAACCGTCCTTAATCTTGACGTTAATCCTTTTGAAAACCGAAATGATTTCCATCAAGGGGTATGAATACCATAGTGCCCAAAGTAGTTACCTATCCCATGACCTAACTTACCAAAGTTTCTGCAAAACACACGTTAGTCATGGTAATAATGCGTTGTCATCAATTGCCGAAACCAACTCTCGGGGCCTAGATGCTTTCAATCTCCCCCTTTTTGGTGATTGATGACAACACTTTGATTCAGAAGATTTAAGAGTTGAGGTTTTCGAACATGCTTGATTCTCATAAGCAAAATGCAATAAGCACAAAGGGTTAGGAATTGTTTATGTGCTACAAGCCAACAGGGTGTACTCATAAGATAAAATATGAAGGGTTAGTACACAAAAACATAGCTCATATGAAATCGGAGTAAGGCACGGAAGCACAACCTTATGAGCTAGAACCAATCAAGTGACACGATATATAATAGCAACAAGATAATCCACATATAACTCAAGTACTCATGGGCACACATGTCACAAAATGCAGGTGCAGGAATATAAACATGATGCATAAAAGTAGCACACAAAGAAAAACGAAACCCTCTCTCAAAACTCCCCCTGAATCTACTCTCTCTCCCCCTTTGGCATCAAACGCCAAAAAAGCTAAGGGTCCGACGGGGAACAAAAGCAGTCGTGTCGGGTGCCGAGGAGCGTGGAGTGATCACGAACTATGAAGTATCCTCCTCTGACTCTGAGCTGTCAGTCTGACCCTCTGTAGATCCACGTGGTAGTGAAGCAGTCTGGGTCTGTAAAGCAGGAGCAGGAACTGATGATGTAGTAGCAACAAGAGCTGCAGTCTCTGTCACCTGAGCCTCAAAAGCACCAACTGTGGGAGGATCTGTCGAGGCAACTGACGAAGGCACTGTCTCTGTAGTCCCAGTCCCTGTCACTGGAGGAGCCATAGTCTCTGAAGCTGACATCCCTGAAGTAGTCACAACTGTGGTATGGGAGGATGTCGGCTGACCAGTCAACTCGCTGTAAGAAGCACTCAAGTCAGTGGAGAAAGAAGTGCCTGTCAGAAGATGAGGTCTGAGCTGAACTGGTGGAGTAAACCCCGTCTGAATGGGAGTGTAGCTCGAGGACTGAAAAGTCTGAGGGACCTGCTGGTGGGGGGAGGTAAACTGAAAGCTCGGTTGTCCCTGACTCTGAAGTCCACTGGACTGTAACACTGGAGTAAGAACAGACGGAGGTGGAGGAACCCCAACAGTGACTAGGTGTCACAGGAGCTCAAGATACTGCTGCTAGGTGGCTGCTTGCTGCCTCTGCATCTCAAACTGCTGCCTCTAAAACTCAAGCTGCTGCCTCTGAAACTCGTCCTGATGAGCCTGAATCTGAGCGAATGCAGCTGCAGTTCCTGAGCCTGTCGCTGCAGCTGAACCTCCTACCTCTCCTGGGCCTGGGTCAGCCTCTCAAGGATAGCCACCATGGCTGGGTCTGAGCAGGAGGCTGAACCTGAACCACCGACCTCATGGTCGTGAGACCAAGGAGAGCAGTACCGAGGAATAGGCTGATAGTCCTCATCTGTGCTGTCAGTGGCGTCATCCTCATCTGGATCAGCTGGCTGAGCATCTAGATCTACAAGCTCGGCCTCTACAAGGCCCTCAACTGTCTCGTCCTGCTCAGCTGCAGTCTCTGAAACCTCTACCCTCTGACACTGTCCTGATCTAGGTGCCTACTCTCTAGTGATAGACGCCCACAGCTATCAAATGTCATACTCAGGGAATGCAGTAGTGGTGTCTAAAATCTCTGCTCTAATCTCAGCAGGTAGGTCACACGCAGATCAAATAAGAAAGCAAGTCCAGTGTGCATAGGGTAACTAACAGTGACCCTTGAAACCCTCTGCTAAAGTGTCCTCCATCTCACAGAGCATCAGATCCCAAATGTCAAACAGAGTCTGAGAGATAAGGTGATGGACTACCCATAGTTGCATACGTGTTAAGCCCTCTTTGTATCCCAGCCTCGAAAGTAGAGTCCGTCTCACAATAGCATCCAGCACTCGAGCAAGGGGTGTCAAGCTGGCAGGTGTACGTCTAGACCTCTCGCCAAACGGCTCACGAAAGCAAGGTCTGATCAAATCTGTAGGTGGCATAGAACCTCCGTGAGGACACCTCGGTGGTGAAGTCTGACCAAAACACAACTGGTGAATCTTCATCTCTGAAGCAGGGAGCCTGAGAATCTCTCGTACCCTGGTGCTGTACAACCTGCGGTCATGGCCTCAGAATGCAAAGTGTATATACTCGTGAGCAGGGTCAATCCACAGTGAGGAGTAGAACTCTCTGACCCAAGTACCACAGTAAGCTCTAGTCCAACCCAGAAAGTCTGACAATCCAGGTAAGAAAGAAAGGTGTGGACGAAGCTGCTCACCAACAACAACAACTAGAGCCTCAAGTCGACAAACTCTCTGAGGTCTGAAGGCAATCCCACTGTCAACATATGCTCTATAGAAATCCTCGTGAAGAGGTGTGTAGAAGCCCTCTGAGGCTCAGGGGACCCGCTGAGGTGGGAACTGTAACAGAACCGACCAAATTATAAGAGCACAAGTACGAAAACAAGCACCGAAGCGCTCAAATTTTCAAACTTGAGCCCATATAATCCCGGTAGTCAATCGAAATCACGAAGGATTTCAAACCAAACTGCTTACAACCAGGATCGCATCATTCAACATACAGCATCATACGATACATTTCGCAAGTAGTTCTGAATTAAGTTTACACCACGGAGTAGCAATTATTACAAACCAAGTTTGAAAGTAGCGGAAGCATAACACACACATTAGTTAATTAAATACTGCCAGTCTGGATGATCGACATCTCGCAAAAGCATGAGGAAAGTACATAAAGACGATCACGCCCTTGTGATCTAGTCATCGTCACCCGCAGGGTGGAGACACGTCTTGCAGAATCCCTGATAAAGCATGTCATCTGCAACAGGAGGGAATAAACCCTGAGTACTGGAATGTACTCAGCTAGACTTACCCGACGAAAACCAGAAATAAAGTGACACCAAGGTTTATGCAGGGTTTACACAAGAGGCTAGCTGACATCACATTTTGCATAAAGGCATAAGTAGTTGAAACTCTTATAACCTGTACTAGCAGTTATTTTTAGCATTTACCTGTCATCTATCTTAGCACCTGTACTAAACATGCACTTGATTATAATCAAACAACATTATTATTATATCCATAGCAGGTATATCATTATGGCAACATTGTATCATTCCCTTAACCACCAGTTCATTTAATGAGTTCTACGTTGCCGCTGCTCAAGTCAAGTGCTCACTAACCGGGAGCGACGGCGATTCGAATCGAATTCCTATCCAGCTGGAGGGGTATTTCTAACACTCACCGCGCAGGCCCCTGCCAGGGTCGCACAAGCCACCGTTTCATATTTTATGGAACACTACAGCTCAAGTTATAAATTAAGCAACTTTGCATGCAATCCAAAACACATTTAAAGGATCTAATAAATTCTTACAGAATTTAAACATCTCATGCCAGATCCATATTTTTCTAAAATACTACACATCCAATAGATTCTAACAAAATTTATTTCATGATTTTTGGATCACTAAAACCCTAGATTCCTATTTTTCCAACTAGTACAACAATCAGTATCAAAATAATAAAAATTCATTTTCACTTCGGACGATTGGGCCGGCCCGGAAACGAACTCGGCCCACAACGTTTTTTTTCCCGCGCGCTCGGCCCGCTCAGCGCCCCTGCCTGCGCGCGCGACGCTGACGGTGGGCCCCCGCGGTCAGTGACCGGAACAGGGGAGCCGACACCCCGCGAGCTCCGGTGAGCTCGAGCTCGCCGGAGAAGGGCTCGCGCGGCTCACCGAACACGGCATCGTGCTCTCCGTCACCTGGCGCACTGATTGGTACCCGTAGGATGAATGGGAATGGGGTGGAGAGGGCCTGCCACCGTGCGCGGCGGCCGGTGACCTCCGGTGGCGGCGCACCGTCGCCGGTGAAGAAGCATAGTGCGGTTTGGGCTCGGTACGAGCTTCACCGGGGCAAGGTGGTTCCGTTTTGCGAGTAAGGGGAGATGGAGACGGGCCCGAAGCACCCCGACCACGGTGAGGTCCCATGGCGGGCTCCGGCGACCCCTCGGAGGCGGAGAAGAAGATAATGCAGCTCACCTAGGGTCCAATCGTGGGTTTCGGTAGGTCCAGGGGGTGGAGGGTGTCGAGGCGGAGGAACTGGCGAGCTCAGGCGGCCGGTGGTGTGGCGTGGCTCACGGTCGAGCTCGTCGGAGAAGAAAGGGGAATGGCGGCTCGGTTCTTTCCCTTTTGCAAACGAGAGGGAAGGAGGAGGAGGGAATGGATGGTTGATGTCGGGGCGACCGCAGAGGTGCCCTTCATGCGCTCGGCAGCTGGCCAAGGCGCCAGGTCGCGCGCGGCGCGTGGAGGACACGCGGCGGCGTTCACCTGCCCGGGCGCCACGACACGCCGTGTCATTTGACTGAACCCGATTGCAGGTCCGCGATGGTCGACTGACAGAGCAATTTTTCCACCGAATATCTCCTAAACCGGTTCGAGTTAGGAGCAGATGATAACATCAAATTTGTAGGGCTTTGTGAGGTCAACAACTTTGTCAATTGGTGTTTGGGCTGGTTCGGCTTATATTTGAAACTACATGGCCTCAAAGTAGTGCTCGGTGAAACTGGAAACCGGTTTCAGTTAACGATGCCGACTGACAGCTCATGTTCATGGCACGATATCTCTTGAACCATTGAGAACCAGGCTTGGGTAATATTGACAAAGTTGTAGGGCTACATGTGATCTACAAGTTTGTCAATATGAGTGAAGGCTGGTTTGGCTTGGTTTGCAAACTACAAGCTTCTAAAGTAGACATCAGTGAAACTGTAAGGTCCAATTCCAGACTTAGAAAAATTCTAAGTCCTGGGATTACACCACTAGCTGACTTGTGGGCCACTTTTGAGCATGTTGTGGTCATTTTCATGAGATGACCATATTAGAACTTTTGTTCCTCATGAAATTCTCTACAACTTTGCTTAAGAGCACTCCTTCATGCAAGATCTCTAAATTGGACTTTTTAATTGGTCAAACCAGAGCACTCTAGGGTTCCAAACTTGGTCAACCACATTTGAAAGGGCAATTTGGTAATTTTGGTCAACATGAACATTGTTCCAAATGTTATCCTAAGTATAACTAAGGTGTTGTAGGTCATGATTGGCTACCTTACCTTTTTGTTACATCAACTGTCAAGCACTTCATGAAATAAATCAAACTAACCCTAGAATAGTTACATGTGTTGCATCACATAAAATAACAAACATGAATGATGCATGCTTATGCTTATGCCATGCAAATGCAATGCAATTAGGGACTAAACACTTGAAGTGTTACAGGAACCACCGACCAACCTCGACAAACCTGAGAGCCTGGACCTGTCGTGCTGTAGCTCCCCTCAGGTCAAAGTGCTCGACGGGGGATGACCTCGAGCTCTAGGAGGTGGACGACCTCCACGTCGCTGACCCTCTGGCCTGGGTGTCACCTGAGCATGCGTTCGTCCTAAGCGACGACGCGGTGGAGTCTGTACAGTCTGCTCCTCTATCTCCTCTGTCTCCTCTGTGGGCTGCTCTGCAGGCTAGTCCTCAGTCACCTCAGTGGCCTCTGTACCAAGCTGTCGACCTTCAAGATGAAAGCGACGCTCGCCAATGTGAATGCCACTACCTCTACCACCTCTCTCTGCTAGATCTGTCGCATCAGCTACTGCCTGTGCTATCTCCGCCTCAGTGAGTGTCCTCTTTCTCTTCTTGGTGGCAATCTTCTTACGCTTGCCATGGGCAACCTCTGTCAAACGAGGAGGACTCTCGTCCCCGTCACTCGGTGCACCACCAGCATTCTTGCAGCGAACCATACCGACTAACCTCTGTGACTGAGAAACCCTGACAGTGAAAGATGATGAGCTGACTCTTGTGAGGCTTGGACTCAATCCATATCCGCAGGCTTGGCCTCGGATTCAAATCTGACTAAGAGAATCAATTGCCACACACAGAGCACCGACAAAACTCTCTGCAAAGATAGAATAGATAGAGCTACCTTTAAGCAATATATTTTAACTAATAGATGAGTGAGGTCCTTATGAGAGCAAGCATATGAGATAAGAAAAGAATAGATCACGATATGCTACCGCAGATGAGCGAGACTCCGGTGAAAAGGTGAGGGACCTTGATGCACGAGGGTTCCATGGAAACGACGGACGAGCGCTGGAGTGCCGAGACAAACAAAGGATGAATTAGAATACAACGGGATTTCATCGGCAATCCAAAAGGGAGGTCAAGGTAACGTGAAACAACCTCGTGGAGATAGAGCTACCTTCGCCGGAGGACGACCGGAGAGACGTCGCGCGAAAGCTAGGGTTAGGGCGCAGCAGTGGATCACGGGCAGTGGACGGCAACGCGCGGACAGCGGCAGGAGGCGCGGCAAATGGCGGTGGCACGCGACCTGCATGGAGGAGAGCGGATGCGGCAGCGACACATGGAGGTTCGGCGGCGCACGGGTGACGGCGCGGCAAGTGGCGCGACTGCACGGCTGTGGCGCGGCAAGCGGCGTGGCTGCGCGACTATGGCGCGGCAGCTGAAGTTCGCGGTGCAGCGGCGCGGTGGTGGGGAGAAACGGCGAGGAGCGGGCGACGGCGTGGCTAGGGCTAGGGTTAGGGTCTCCGATTCGAGAGAAATGGCAGCGGCGAGCGGATGAAGAAGAGAGAGAGAAAAACGATGAATGGTTAAAAGAGGCTCAGATCCGTTTTTCACGGGGTGACCGGATGCGCTGTTCGCCTGACCAGACGCACTGCAGAGGCATCCGGTTAGAGATGACCGAACGCAGACAGAGTCCGGTCAGAGTTCACCCGGGAACCCATCACACATAACCGGACACGGTGGTGGGGTCCGGGACCAGACGCAGTGGTCACAGCGTCGTGTCCGGTCCAGTGTCCGGTCAGAGGTCCTTGAGACTTTTCTTCGGTATGACCAGACACGCTGGTGGTAGCCGGTTCCGAACGCAGTGGTGAAGTAGCATCATGTCCGGTCCAGCGTCCGGTCCAGCGTCCGGTCACTGTTTTTCGCCTTTTTTCAATCCAAACTTTGATGAAACTTCTCCCAATCAAGTTCCAATTCAAAGAGACTAAAAAACACCAATTAGAACCTGATATGAGTGACCTCTCTCAAACTCTCAGGGTTTTCAAAATATTTTGCCTTAGGCTAGTATTATTTTTAAGAAAATATGCGATAAACACCCGAGGAGCAACGTATGGCCATGCAATTGAGTTTATGAACCCTTGGGAGCGTCGAATGCTCTCTCTATCCATGGGCGAATACAGAGGTTGCTCAAAGCCAAACCGAAAAGAAACGACAAAGCAACAACCATGGATATGCAATGCAAAGCGAGAAGGTAAAGCTAGGTTGCTTGTCAAGTTTGATCCACGGTTAGGCTTTTTCACTCCTCCAAAGAAGGGTTATCGTAACCATGTTAGACAAGTCCTAGATACATTACGGAAATTTAAACATGACATATAATACAATGCAATGCAAGGGACAACACAAGCTCATTTTTTAAAGTTACTAGAATCAAGCACATTTAGTTCACTTCTCAACCTACAAAAAGTAGCCTCATCCAAAGGTTTAGTGAAGATATCCGCTAATTGATTTTCACTTCTTACACCTTCAAGTGATATATCATTTTTAGCAACATGATCTCTTAGAAAGTGGTGGCGGATATCAATGTGCTTGGTGCGTGAGTGTTGTACCGGATTATTAGCAATTTTAACGACACTTTCATTATCACATAAAAGTGGCACTTTATCAAGAACAACTCCATAGTCTAGAAGGGTTTGTTTCATGTATAAGATTTGTGCACAACAAGCCCCCACGGTAATGTATTCCGCCTCGGTGGTGGACAAAGCCACACTATTTTGCTTTTTAGATGACCAAGACACTAAAGACCTCCCAAGCAAATGGCACCCTCCGGATGTGCTTTTTCTATCAATTTTGCAACCGGCATAATCCGAGTCAGAATAGCCAGCTAGTTGGAATCTAGCTCCTTTGGGATACCAAAGACCAATGCTTGGGGTGCGCTTAAGATATCTTAAGATTCTTTTTACGGCACTTAGGTGAGGTTCTTTAGGGCACGCTTGAAAGCGGGCACACATGCACACACTAAACATGATATCAGGCCTAGATGCGGTAAGGTACAACAAGCTACCAATCATAGAATGGTAGAGAGTTTGATCAACCGGTTTACCTCCCTCATCTAGGTCAAGATGTCCATTAGATGTCATTGGGGTCGTGATTGGCTTACAATCCTCCATCTTGAATCTCTTGAGAAGATCCTTAGTATACTTTTCTTGAGAGATGAAAATCCCTTCTCTCATTTGCTTAACTTGAAAACCAAGGAAGAATGTAAGTTCACCAATCATAGACATCTCGAACTCCTTCGACATCAATTCACCAAATTCCTTGTAATAATCTTCATTTGTTGATCCGAAGATAATATCATCAACATAGACTTGACAAATGAAGATCTCCCCATTAAGCTTCTTGGTGAATAGTGTGGTGTCAACCTTCCCAATAGTGAATCCCTTCTCAATGAGGAAGTCCTAGAGATGCTCATACCACGCTCTAGGGGCTTGCTTGAGCCCATATAGCGCCTTGGATAACCTATAAACATGATTATGATATCTAGGGTCTTCAAACCCAGGAGGTTGATCAACATAGACTAGTTCATTTATGAAGACATTTAAAAATGCACTTTTCACATCCATTTGATATAGTTTCATTTCATGATGCGATGCATATGCAAGAAGGATACAAATGGCTTCAAGTCTTGCAACGGGTGCAAAGGTCTCTCTGAAATCAAGACCTTCAACTTGAGAGAACCCCTTTGCAACTAGTCTTGCCTTGTTCCTCACAACTACGCCTTGGTCATCTTGCTTGTTGCAGAACACCCACTTGGTTCTAATGACTCTTGCACCTTTTGGATGCTCCTCAAGTGTCCAAACTTGATTGTGGGTGAAGTTGTTCAATTCTTCGTGCATTGCATTCACCCAATCCGAATCTTGAAGAGCTTCTTCTACATTCTTAGGTTCAAGACAAGAGACAAAAGAGTGATGTTCAATAAAAGAAGCAAGTTTTTAAGATCGAGTCATTACACCCTTTGTAGGACTCCCTATGATGAGATCTTGTGGATGTGCTTGAAGTAGAGGTGAGTGTCTTCTTTGAACCACTTGAGGAGAGGGTTGGGGAGCATCAACATCTTGAGCTTGTGCCTCGCCTTGTTCATGAGAGACATGAGTATCTTCATTTTCAACTCTCTCATTCTTGTCATCATCTTGAGGCACATATGATGAAGATGGTAGATTGACAATTTGTACATTGTCTTCATCATCTTTAGGCTTGATGTCTCCCACCAGCATGTTCTTCATTGCTTCCCACAATGGTTCATCACCTACATCATCATAATTCTCAATTGCTCCTTGGGAGCCGTTAGATTCATCAAATTCCACATCATATGTTTCTTCAACCAAACCGGTGGCATGGTTAAATACTCTATATGCTTTGAACTTTGATGAGTAACCAACAAGAAAGCTAATATCACAACATTTTTAAAACTTTCCTAGGTGTTGCCGCTTCTTGTAGATGTAGCATTTGCAACTAAACACCCGGAAGAATGAGATGTCCGGCTTCTTCCTATTTAGCAACTCATAGGGGGTCTTGCCAAGAAACTTTTGTAGGAAGAGGCGATTTGAAGCATAGCATGCGGTGTTGATTGCCTCAGTCCATAATCAATGTCCGGTTCTTTCTCTCAACTACACCATTTTATTAAGGAGTGTAGGTTGATGAAACTTCATGCTTGATTCCAATCTCATCACAATAAGCATCAATGTTTGTGTTGTCAAACTCTTTGCCGTTGTCACTTCTAATCTTCTTTATCTTGACTTTAAATTCATTTTGAGCTCTCTTTGCAAACTTCTTGAAGCAATTGGCCACTTCAGATTTGTCATGAAGAAAGAAAGTCCAAGTGTATCTTGAGTAGTCATCCACAATCACAAGACAATAAAGATTTCCACCCAAGCTCTTGTAAGTTGTAGGACCAAATAAATCCATGTGTAGAAGCTTTAACACTCTTGATGTTGACATGTAAGCTTTTGTTGGATGAGTATTTGCAACTTGTTTGTTGGCTTGACATGCACTACAAGGTTTGTCCTTCTCAAACTTGATATCCTTCAAGCCTCTCACTAGTTCTTTCTTCAATAACTTGTTGAGAGTATTCATTCCAATATGAGCAAGCCTCCTATGCCAAAGCCACCCAAGTGAAGTCTTGGTGAACAAGCATGTCATCAAGTTTGCATCTTCGGAGGTGAAATCAACAAGATAAAGGTTGTTGTATCTAAAGCCTTTGAAAATCATTTGCTTGGCATCTATCTTTGAAACTACCACTTTATTTGGTGTGAATAAGCATTGATAGCTAAGGTCACAAAGTTGCCCAATGGATAGTAGATTGAAACTCAAGGAATCAACATAGAGCACATTTGAAAGAGAGTGATCATTTGATATTGCAATCTTGCCTATACCCTTGACTTTACTCTTTGAATTATCCCCAAATGTGATCTTCGCTTGACATTCCCCATTCTCTTAAAGTGAGGTGAACATACGAGGGTCACCGGTCATATGTTGAGTGCAACCACTATCAATAACCCAATGAGATTCACCGATCTTGTAGTTCACCTACACACAAGAGATCAAGCTTTTTGTTTAGGGACCCAAACTTGAGAGGGACCCTTGACTTTCTCAACTAGTGACTTGGCAACCTAAATTTTCTTAGGTCTATTCTTATTTTGGGGACCCAAGAACATGACTTTCATCTTTTCACTAGAATATTTTCTAAGCATGTAGTGAGCATTGGAAGCAAAGGGTCTAGAATGCTTGGGCAAGGGTTGTGATGGTGGAGTTTTACACTCATGAGCAAAATGACCCTCTTGTCCACACTCAACACATCTCTTTGGCTTGGGCTTTGACTTGCTTTGTTGTTGTTGAGCTTTAGCCTTCTTCTCTTGATTTGCCAAGTAACCAATGCCACTTCTATCCATCTTCATGACGGTGTTCATGAGTAGCTCACTTTGCAAATATTAGCCTCTTGTGAACTTGCTTAGACCGGTCTTGAGATGCTATTTCTCTTGCTTGAGCTTTTTGTTCTCCTCAATAAGTGACTCATTTGATGTTTGCTTTTCAAGAGCCATCAACCCTTTTAGCTTCTTGTTCTCATTTCTAAGCATCTCATTTTCACTCTTGAGCTTGACATAATCATCATGATTGTCAGACTCAACCACTTTCTTGCCTTTGCCACTAGAGCCTTGCTCAATGCTCTTAATAATCAAGTCATCACATGATGTGGCTATATCAATCTTAACAACTTGGTTAGTAGCATCATGTGTCTCAAGAGAAAGCTCATTAGCAACAACAAGACTATCATAATTGATTTTCAATGTAGTATATTTATCTTTTAGCAAGTTGTGCCTAGTGTTGAGCTCATCATGCTTCTTCTCAAGTTTATCATGTTGATCTCTAAACTCTTTGTTAGAAGTCTTGAGCTCCTTAAGAGTAGAAGACATAATTTCATTTTGATCTTTAAGCTCATCACTAGTCTTTTGTGCAATCTCAAGCTTAGATGAAAGTGATTAATTTTTATTTTGAAGCTCATCATTTTCATTTCTAGTTCTTCTTATGACTTTAGAGTATTTGTTTAGCAATTTTATAAGTTTATCATAAGAAGGTGTATCATATTCATCATCACTATCACTACCATCATCATCACTCTCATTGTTTTGTACCTTTCGTTCACCCTTGGCCATAAGGCATAGGTGAGTAGTGGATGATGATGGTTAAGATGGCGGTGAAGGTGGTGATGAAGATGTTGGTGAAGATGATTATGGCCCAATCACAAATGCGGTGACCTTCTCTTTCTTATCGTCGCTTTCATCATCAGAGGACTCACATGATGACTCAATATCGGTGAGCCAATCACCAACAATGTAAGCTTTGCATTCCTTCTTCTTGTGAAACTCTTTCTTCTTGCCATCCTTCTTCTTGTATGGCTTGTTCTTCTTCTTCTCATCTTCTTCATCACTAGAATTATTTTTCTTGCCCTTGTTCTTGTTCTTGTACTTATCTTTTGGAGGCTTAGGACATTGATGAGCTAAGTGGCCAAGTTCACCATAATTGTAGCAATCCATCTCGGATATAGGCTTTCTTTTGCTACTTGTGAAGAACTTCTTCTTCTTGCCATCAAACTTGATGCCACTCTTGTTGAGCTTCTTTAGCATCTTAGTGGTCTTTCTCACCATGAGTGCAAGTGATGCATCATCAATATCACTTTCACTTGAGCTTTCTTGCACGATCATGGCTTGGCCCTTCTTCTTTTTCTTGTCATGCCTAGCTTTGAAGGCCAAGTCCTTCTTCTTGAAAGATGATGAGTCCTCTTCTGGAGTGATATGCATGTACATCTCATGTGCATTGATCTTTCCCAATACTTGTGTCGGTGTTGCGGTGGAGAGATCACTTTGGTGAAGCACGGTGACAATGTGATCATACTTCTCAACGGGAAGAACACTCAAGATCCTTCTTGCAACATCCGATGGACTCATTTGAGTGAGCCTGAGAGCATTGAGATCCTCTACAAGAACATTCAAGTGAGTGTACATGCCATTAGCACTTTCCTTAGGAAGCATCTCAAAAGAATTAATTTTCTTCAAAGCAATGTGATAGTGTTCCTCACGCTCACTCTTAGTTCCCTCATGGAGAGCACAAAGGTTTTTTCACAATTCATGAGTGTTTTTTTGCATTACGCACACGATTGAAGATATCCTTGTCAAGGCCCCGGAAGAGT
This sequence comes from Saccharum hybrid cultivar R570, assembly GCA_038087645.1. Taxonomy (NCBI): domain Eukaryota; kingdom Viridiplantae; phylum Streptophyta; class Magnoliopsida; order Poales; family Poaceae; genus Saccharum; species Saccharum hybrid cultivar. The sequence continues at coordinate 3,961,324 of JAQSUU010000731.1, read as the reverse complement.
GCATGTTTTGCCTTTGCATTCCACCGGTCGTACTTCTCCTCGTCACCACTTGGGTTAGCGGGATCCTTGATTTTGGAAAGCCCTTCGGTGGCGGCTCTAAGACACCCAACATCTATGGCTTCAAGATACGCCTCCATGCGGATTTTCAAATATGGAAAATCATCTCCCTCAAAGATGGGAGGTGGTCCTTCCCCATTAGACATTTTGCTCTAGGCGGTAAAGCCTAATTTAGGAGCAACTCGGCTCCGATACCAATTGAAAGGATCAAGATGCCCAAGAGGGGGGTGAATTGGGCTTTTCTAAAAATTAATTGCAAGAATTAAATCCTACAAACCAAACTTCACCCCTAGTGTCTACTAGTGTTCCTTGTGATTCTACCAAAAAAAGTTTTACACCCTAAGTTCCAATCCTAGTCTAGCATGGCAATTTTAGGAAAGTAAACCAAGCAACAAAAGTAATACGAGAAAGCAATTGCTTAAAAGTAAGGGTTAGGAACACGGCGATGTTTTCCCGAGTTATCGGAGAGTCGCCACTCCCCACTAGTCCTCGTTGGAGCACCCGCGCAAGGGTGTAGCTCCCCCTTGATCCGTGCAAGGATCAAGTACTCTCTACGGGCTGATTCTTTGACACTCCGTCGCGGTGAATCGCCCAAAACCGCTCACAAGATGAGTTGAGTCATCCACAAGCTCCGCCGGATGATCATCAAACTTCCAATCACCACCAAGCCGTCTAGGTGATGGCGATCACCAAGAGTAACAAGCTAGAACTCTCACTTGACTACAACAAGCCTAATGAGAAGGTGGATGCACACTTGCTACTCCCTAGTCACTAATGAGGGATTTCAAACTTTGATTCTGAAATCACAACCCTCACTAGAGCTCTTGCACTTCCTTGCACTTGAAAGATGTTTCTCAGCTGAACAAATAAGCAAGAGACATCTAAAAGAGGTGTAGGGGATGTATTTATACACCCCACAGTCAATTTCAACCATTACCTACCAACTCAGCAAAATACGCACTGACCGGACGCGCTGGTCAACGTGATCGGACGCGTCCGGTCGATGGCAACGGTCGAGTTTGAAACCAGCAGCGCTGAGTGACCGGATGCACCGATCAGGGGTGACCGGACGCATCCGGTCGTGCAAGGACCTTACTGTACTTTGACCGGACGCTTGGTCGAGTCCGATCAGTGATAACCAGACACGTCCGGTCAGCGAAGTACCTTACTGGAACGAGACCGGACGCACTGTGGACGCGTCCGATCGTTTTCCAGTCGTGTCCGATTAGTTCACTTACCCTCTGTGACACGTGTCAACACGATCAACGCGTCTAGTCCTCGCAAGGACCACGTCCGGTCAACCAAGTTGAAATGCAGTGACTGTCAGCACTGACCGGACACGTCCGGTCAAGACAGAGACCGCGTCCGGTCAAGGGTAAACGGCTCAAACGACTTCGAAACGCGACGCAACTTGAACCGAGATTCTTCCAACTGAATTTTGGGCTTCACCTGAGCTACCTAGTGCTAAGTTTGATAAGTGTGCACCACACCTAAACAAAAGACTCACCTATGTCAAGCTACTCGCTCATGCCCCCCTTTATAGTACGGCCCAAGGAAAAAAGCGAAGATCCTAACAACTATTCCGAACGCAACTCAACACCTCGACGTCCAAAACTAACCGTCCTTAATCTTGATGTTAATCCTTTTGAAAACCGAAATGATTTCCATCAAGGGGCATAAATACCATAGTGCCCAAAGTAGTTACCTATCCAATGACCTAACTTACCAAAGTTTTTGCAAAACACATGTTAGTCATGGTAATAATGCGTTGTCATCAATTGCCGAAACCAACTCTCGGGGCCTAGATGCTTTCACCGGTGTCCAACTTGTTCATTTGCCAAATGAGCACACCTGTGGTCTTGAATATTGAAGTGCCTCTTGAGCTCAAAAGTTTCCACTGGGTACTGATATTGTTGATAGATGCCGGACTAAAACTAACCTAGGTTTTACTAGTTAGTTTTGTGCTCCAGGCTGCCAAGTCAGTCTATAACTACCACTTCTTTTTTTAAACAATGAGCAACATCAATCGGGGCGGTGTTGAACCATGTCGGAGGGTCGCCGGCATCGCACGTCGGGCCATCTTCACCTGGAACGTCGCCGGGATCGCATGTTGGGGCGTCCCAACCCTCACAGTCGTCGTGAGCTGCCTGCGGAGTTGTTTTTATGTATTGAACTTGTGAACTTGGAATAGTGTGCACTTTTGAACGTGTGGTTTGTAATATATTGTGGATTTCGGACAAATTTGGTCGTTTGTGATATATATATGTGGTTTGTGATATATAAATATGGTTTGTAATATATAGGGAGAGTATACTCTATAGTTAGCTACAAAATAAGTTATTTTGTAGCCACCTCTATTTACGATAATTTTATATACTAATTTACGACAATGTCAGTATATATTTACAATAGTTGAATTACTATAACACATGGGGATATTTACCATAATGTTATAGTAAATCACATAGTAAGGAGTTACTATAATCTCGTAAATTAGCATAGCAATTATCGCAACTTAAAGTGGTTACAGAATAAGTTATTTTGTAGCCAGCTATAAGGTAATAGCTATATATATACTTTGTTGTTTACATGGAAAAGCAAAAAAACAAAAAAAAAAAATAGAGGTGGCATCCCCAAGTGCCTGTGGCACTCAGGGAAGAGGTTTTTTTTAAAAAAAAAGACAAATTTCTTCCCCGAGTGCTTGGGCTGCGGCACTCGGGGAAGGGTTTTTTAAAAAAAAAAGATAAAAATCTTCTCCGAGTGTTGTACTCGGAGAAGAAAATAAAAAAACGGTGTTGGCTGTCGGCGTCAAATCTTCCCTGAGTGCACGATTTTCGGCACTCGGGGAAGGCGTCTTTTCCATTAGAGGATTAGCCGGAGGTTCTTCCCCGAGTGTGCAACTGGGCTTTCCCCGAGTGCAACTGGCACTCGGGAAAGCCATTGGCTGCTGTAGTGACTGCTGTTTCATTTAAGAATGAAGAAAATACCAGGTTCTACATAAGTTGTGATTACATAAACAACTGAAAAACAGCTCTTGTCTCATCAAAGAACCCTTAGATCATCCTACAGCTGGCTCTCCACAAGCCATGTTTTGCAGGGACATCTGCTTGATCAATAACAGGACATGTGTTTTGTAGGACTGTTTTTGCTCTGAAATCCCCCTCTTTCTTTCCTTCCAAATGCTCCAGATCATGTACAGTATGACAGCCGCCTTGATGCATTTCTGATCAGCAGGGATGTCCATCATGTTATTATTATTGTTCCACCACTACTCGAACATTTGGCTTCGATTCTGAGCGAGGAACCTGCACTTCACTGTGTCCAGTCTCAGTCGAGTTCCCACACCTCTCTCGCATAACACCCAGTTTTCTAGGAGCAAGTATTTCTGGAAGTGCAAATTCTCTGATTGATTCGTTAGCCTACCAGAATAGAGTGGACTCTCAACTCTGCAGAGAGCCCGCTAGTGGTTGGCTGCACTCGGCAGCCATCAATGGCTGTCCATGCAAGTTTTGGTATGCAGCTCAATGCTCAAAACTGGCATCTCCTGGCACAATGGGATGGCATCGCCTCTGAAACCAAAACACATGTAGTACTAGTTCTCAACCTACCATTATGAACTGGGGACTAGCATCATGGAGCAATCAAACCAATTAAAAGTGGCCATGGCCATCGTGCTCATGTTGTAGCACCAGAGCATAGTGCGTGAGTGTTGTAGCGCTAGGAATTGTCAGGATCTTTGGTTCTTGCAAAAATAAAGGATAATAAAGCCAGAATATTGGTTTTGGCTGGTGACAAATTAAAGGAGGGTTACATAATGCTCTTTTTTTCTCTCCTTTTTTTTGTTTTGTTTTTGCCGCGGTCTCTTTGTCTGAACTTTCTTTCTTGTTGGATTTTTTTTCGTGCCCTGCTCTAATAATACACAAGGCACCTGAAGTCACACCTGAAGAATTATATGGTTTATGCTGTTAAGAGAAATTTGGTTCCATAGTTGGCTCCATGGATGTAAACCAGGGAGCATATCACTTTTAGACGCAGGGGCCCAACCGACCGCCCCTAATAATTCATGTTATCGCATGTGGAGACTATGATAAAAATTTAAGAAAGTTTGGAGCAAGTTGCGGCGTCGGATGCTCAAAACCCAGACATCTCCACATGCGATAACATGACACCCCCGACAAGTTTCGTGATTTTCCGACTTCGTATGGATTTTATCTAATTTAAAAACACTTCTACCACTCCTGGATGGTCGTGTTACGTGGACAAGGACTTTCAACTTTTGGGTGAGTTTACGGACACGGCCTCAAAATACACTCTCCAACATGAATATCATTTTTCGAATGGCTAAGCTTCATTATTTCATGCACTTGCAGTTCAAATTTGGATTATGCCGGAAAATTCAAGTGAACGAAAAAATTAACGAAATATAGCAAAAGAAATCAAAACATCCCCAAATTTTGAAGTTGAGATGTAATTTAATGTAGGAATGACCTACAAAAAATTGGGATGGAAAAACAAAAAAATTCTTTGCCGACAGCCGTGTGTAGCAGTCGGCAAACAATCCTTTGCCGACAACTTGCCAGCGTGGCAGTCGGCAAAGGCTATTGGCCTGCCAGCCACGTGGAAGGCCTTTGCCGACTGCCACGTTGGCAAGCTGTCGGCCAAAACTAACCCTAAAAATAGCCCAGCCCGACCCACCAGGCCTTATCCCCTCTCCCGGCCTCTCCCACCCGCGCCTCCTAGCTCGTCGCCGCCATTTCCGCCGCCGCCGCACCCTCCTCGCGCCGCGCAAAGCCCCGCCCGGCGCGCCCGCTCTCGGCTGAGCCGCTCCGCCTGCCCCGCTAGCGCTGCCCCGCCAGCCACGCTCTGCTCCGCAGCCGCCGCCATCCGCCGGCACCCCAGCTGCGCGGCCGTCGCCGTCCACCCCTGCCTCACCCGCCGCCCCACCCGCCCGCCGCCGTCCGCCCCCACCTCACCAGCCGGCCCACCCGCTCGCCGCCCCAACCGCCCGTCGTTGCCGCCCCTTGCCCGCGCCGTGGCCTGGCCAGCCAGCGCCTCGGCGCCCCGGTCAGGCAAGGCGGCGTGGCGCCAGGCCCCCGCGGCCCCGGGCAGATAGAAGGAGAAGGGGCGAAGGAAGGAGACAGAAAGGAGGAGAAGGGAGAAGGGAGGAGAAGGAGGGAGAAGGAAGAAGGAAGAAGGAAGGAGGAGAAGAAAGAAGGAGAAGGAGGGAGAAGGAAGAAGGAGAGGGAGAAGGAAGAAGGAGAAAGGAAAAGAAGGAGGAAGCTTGGCCGCCGGCCACTTCGGTCGTCGTTGTCCCGCCCTCGACGTTCGCCCCATCGTCGTCCCTCGACTCGACTCCACTGCCATCCAAGGTATAACCCTTCCCGTTGGTTGTCGGCCTTTGTGCCATGTATGTCATTGACGACCTTCGTGTCGTACGTGTTGTTGACGGCCTTCATGCCGGGTTTTGGAGGTGTGGGCCATCGTGCCCCAAATGTGGAAGTCGGCCTTCGTGCCAACTTTTCTTGCAGGTTTTGGAAACCTCCCTATATAGGGGAGGTTCTGCCGAATTTTTCAACTAATAGTGATGTGTTTCTCATTTTGCAGAGCAGGAAGTGTCGGAGGGGACTCGGAGCACCTTGGCGACCCTGATCGTGTTCGTGCACCGACTCGCCTCTGCGCCGCCACCCTAGGTATAAATCACCTCTCTTCCTTATAGTTGTTGTAAGTAGATTGCGTAACCGAGTTAGGCGTCTTCCATCCAAAAGTGATACGCGGTCGTTGGTATGCTGATCAGTGCATATCTACGACGGTATCTCTTTCGGATTGTTCACATTTTTTGGACAGCCCGAGGATGCGTAGATGGGTTAGCTTCCATGTTCCGCCCCCGTCCGAGTCAGAGTCTCAGCAGCACCTCCTCGTCTATCGGGGAGGTGCTACCGAAATTCCGTCTCGGACGGGAGCGGAGCATGGAAGCTAACCTCATCTACGCATCCTTGGGTGGGATTAGGACCTATCCTTCACCTATTAGATGGTAGCAACGCCTTGTAGATGCAGATGCTGGTTTTATTACTCGCTTATATTGGCGCATGGCAGAGGATGGCTGACCGTGAGTGGATGTACACTGGCTGGGCAAGTAAGACCTCTGAATGGGTTAGGGGGACCGATGCTTTCCTACAGCAGGCATTTGACCTAGCTGCTAAAGGGTCGATTCGGATGCTGTGTCCCTGCAGCACTTGTAGGAACAAGAAATGGAGACTAAAGTGTCTGGTGTACAAAGATCTTTTCAATAATGGATTCGTTCGAAACTATACGCGCTGGATCCACCATGGTGAACGTGATCGTATTAGGGAGGAGGTGGTGAGACCCCTCCTCGAGGAGTATGATGCAGATGTTGGGATGGCAGACATGATGGCAGACTTCCACGAAGGGCGGTTCGTTGAAGGAATGGAGGTGGAGGAGGATCCAGAGGAAACCGCAAAGGCGTTCTACACCATGATGGAAGCGGCACAGAAGCCCCTTCACGAGAAGACAATGGTTTCACAACTGGATGGCATTTCACGCCTAATAGCGTTGAGGTCATAGCTAGGCATTAGTCGAGATGGCTTCGATCTCGTGTTGACAGTTCTTGGCAAACTGCTTCCGGAGGATCACATCCTGCCAAAGAACACATACGAGTCACAGAGGCTCCTTCGTGCACTTAAGATGTCGTACGAGGCGATCCAAGCTTGTCCGAATGGGTGCGTCCTGTTCAGGGGAGACCATGAGGAAGCAACACACTGTCCAAAGTGCAAAGCCTCTAGGTTTGTGGAGGTAGAAGGCAGTGATGGCACCAAGAGACAGTCTAAGATCCCCAAGATGGTCGTATGGCACCTTCCTTTCACACATAGGCTCCAACGGCTGTACATGACAGAGGAGACTGTCAAACAGATGACGTGGCACAAGAATGACAAAAGATACACTAACAAGATGGTACACCCAGTGGATGGTGATGCATGGAGACACTTCGATTACATGAATCATGAAAAGGCTCTGTAGGCTTAGAATGTACGCGTAGCGCTGGCAACAGATGGGTTCAACCCGTTTGGAATGATGGCGGCCCCCTCAATCTTCCCCCCGGCGTCATGTTTGAACCTAGGAACATGTTCTTGACGCTGATAATACCTAGACACCTGGGCAACAATATGGGTGTGTTCATGCAGCCAGTGTGGGATGAATTGCAACATGCTTGGGAAGACGGGGTGCTGACGTACGACTGAGCTACAAAGAGGAACTTCACAATGCATGTGTGGTACCAGTATTCATTGCATGACTTCCTAGCATATGGCTTATTCAGCACGTGGTGTGTTCATGGGAAGTTCCCTTGCCCAACATGCAAGGCAGATGTGATGTTCACCTGGCTGGCCAAGGGTGGCAAGTATTCCTCTTTCGACAAACATCGTCAATTCCTGCCCGAGAACCATAAATTGAGACAAGATGAAAAGCACTTCATGAAAGGTGTTCAAGTCACCGACCCCATTCCTGAGGTTAGGAGCCCCGCCGACGTCCTTGCCGAGATACAGGCTCTCCAAATGGATGACTCGTGCAGGAGCTAGAGGTATATGAACGGAGTGAGCGGTTCACGCCATATCAATGGCATCCAGGCCCTGCTGATTAAGGAGTACTACCCTAGCTTGGTCTTCCACAAGGGTGAGTTACAGCCGCCCATGAAGTGGGAGCACTTCTATAGCGTCACCTTGAATGGAGAGACCCTTGCGGCGAAGATCAAGAGGGAGTTGTGGGTGAGTGTTTTCATTGCACTGCATTTCTCAATATTGCACATTCATTGGACATTCTTGAAATAATGAAATGATACATGATGTCTGCGTGTAGGACTTCTTCAAGTGCGAGGAGGGAAAGAGGAGCATGCGACGCGAGTGCAGGAGGCAGTCTGCCACGCACGTCTCAAGGACATGTACCACGAGGCGCACATCCAGTGCGTCATCACCCACTACGCCAATGTGCTTGGTGAGGTGATCAAGAAGTATCGAGTCAGGCTGATGCTACTCCAGAGGGAGACCGACCTCACCGAGGAGCAGTACTTGCAGGTAATTAAGTAGGAAACATTCGTTCTGATTCCTTCCATGAAACATTCAATTCATCTTCTAACATGTCAAATACTTGATGTTTCTTAGTTCATGCCGGGGTGGTGCGACAAGGACCCGACATACTGGTTGGCTATTGTGCATCACTGGAGATCGGATGCGGCGTACAAGGAGCGCAATGAGCGTCGGGAGCGTCGTAAGAAGATGCCAGGGGCACCACACCACCAAGGGAACCGGTCCCTCCCGTAGTACATGGACACATGGGTATGCTTCTGTTGATCTATTTATTCTAGCGCTCAATCTATTTACCTGTAACCATGTTTGTGTTTTCCTTATAGTCCTAGGCGCATGGTGGGGAGGTCGTCAACGAGATAGTGGGGTACGTCCTTTCTCACAAGGGCAAAGCGACAGCGCCGGACAACAGATACGACCCGAATGACAGGCCGGACGCGTACACCAACACGAACGTCCACCCCAAGCTCACCGAGTACACCACCGCGTTTCGCCGGCGCCATGGGGAGGAGAAGGACCCCGCCACCGAGCCCCTAGACACGGACCTCATGGTGAGGTTGGGAGGAGGGAAGCAGCACGGCCAGTACTGGATGGCCAACAGCGCCATCGACCCATCCTCTGCTCCCACGCTGAGGGAGATTCGACGGGGTGGGTCCATTAGCTCCTCCGACATCCCCATAGCGCCCCGACAGCCGAGCAACACGCAGATGTACTCGTAGTTTCAGGTAAGTGCGGTTTCATTCGTCATTCACTTGTTTCACACATGATCAACCTTGCCTTCACATACCATCAACCATGTAGGTGTAATATTGCAGGCCAGGTTCAAAGAGTTGCAGGCCAACCAGGCGGCCCAAGAGGCAAGGCAGGAGGCGCTGCGTCTGCAGCAGGAGGTGGCCCACCAGCAGTAGATCACGGCACTGACGCAGCACTACCAGCGTCAGTTGGTAGACCTGACAGGCTACTTCCGTTCCCAGATCCCAGGAACACAGGAGCCTCCTCCCTCGCTCTTCGCTCCACCACAAATCCTAGTGCCTGCTCCTGTTCAAGCTCCAGCGAGTATATTGCCTATTGCTTTAGCTTGTGCGACCATCCTGCAGGTACTAATTACATCACTTGGCCTTTGTGCAGGCGCCATCGGCGGGTTCGAACCCGACTCCAGGTACCAGCCCTCCACTGGGTCCTTCTCCACCCCACGGCTGGCCAGCCTACTCGACCTTCCCCACACAGCCGTACGTTTGGCCTCCTCCACAGTCGCAGGGCTACTCCTCAAGGCCGCACGCGCAGACGCAGCAGGGGCACTCCGGGTCGACGCTGCAGGGGCTTCGGCCGCCCTACTGGACGTACGAGGTGGCGCCGCAGTCAGGCTGGTCTCCGTGGGAGCAAAGTGGGGGCTCTGGGACCCCTGGGGACGGCGCCTCGAGCTAGGTACCTTTGCTTCCCTCTTCTGGACCAGTAGTGATGAACTTGTGGCACACTGGACATCTTATGTGTATGTTGGACATGTATGGACTCTTTTGGCGACGTTATGCGTATTGTGGACATGTATCGATGGATTTGAGGACCTTGATGTGTGGATTCATGTTGAGACTGAATTCGATGCTGAAATGTGGTTCATATGCTATATTGTTGTGAATATCTGTGATGAAATGTGGGTTCTATGGTATATATGTGATAAATTGTGGTTTAAATGCAAGAAAACAGGAAAAAGAAAACAAAAAAAATGCTGCCCAGCTTTGCCAGCTGTCGGCAAAGCTGGACAAATTTTTCAGCAAAGCCCAGCTTTGCCGACAGCAACGACCCTACTCTTTGCCGATAGCCTGCCACGTGGGCTGTCGGCAAAGAATCTTTGCCAAGTGGTATGCCGGCGGTCGGCGAAGACTTCGCCGACAGTCCTGGATTCTGTTGTCGGCGAAGGACTGACGACGCCGTCCTCCTTCACCGACTGGGATGGGGCTGTCGGCTAAGCTTCGCCGACAGGGTGCCACGTGGCTGTCGGCGAAGAGGTCTTTGTCGTCAAAAACGTCGTCGACAGGTCTTCGCCGACAGGATTTCGGATATCCTGTCGGCGAAGTCTTTGCCGACAGGATAAGGCCCTTCACCGACTGCTTCAAGCAGTCGGCGAAGGCAGCGTTCCCAATAGTGTATGATGTTATTTTCATGCCTAGTATGAAATAATTTCTTATGTATTGTTGTTTTAAGTGCATTCTTGGTCTTACAAAGTTGTTGTCACTCATTTACTTTTCTTCCTGATTTTATTTAAAGATATTTATAGAAATAGTTTATTTCATCCTATCATACAACTATACTCATATGAAATTACCTAAATTAGATATATACATTGTTGTAATTGTCAAACTAAATATGGTTGGAAGCATATATTCCACATAACCTGCTGAAGACATAAGCTCTAGACTGAAATAACAATCTATAATACTCAGTTCCATTTTGCAATGATCTTGTTACAGGCATTTGTTAGCGAATATGCCATTCAGGGTGAGAAAGATCCTGGTAACGCGACCCTTTATGCTTCACTGGCTGAGGCTGCTTTCCTCATTGGATTAGAAAAAAACAGGTGATCTCTCCCTCCCTCCGTCCTTGCTCTCTGATGAGATTCTAAGGAACACGCTTCTTTGCAGTGATGCTGTGAAGATGGCCAGTTACGCGCCACTTTTTGTGAACGACAATGATCGCGGGTTGCTCTATTCAGTCTACCTTTTTTATATTGGTTTACACTTGTAGTGATAGTCTGGAAACACGTTAATCAGATGGCTCCCAGATGCGAAAGTCTTCAACTCCTGGCAGCAATATGGAACTCCTAGTTACTGGATGCAGATGCTTTTCCGTGAATCAAGTGGTGCTGTGATTCATCCAGTTTCAGTTATATCCAGCTACTCTGGTTCATTGGCGGCATCAGCTATCACCTGGAAAGACACTGAGAATAGCTTCCTGAGGGTAAAGGTAATACCAACAATTTCTTATTTTCTTCTAGACTTTGTGTGATTGCTTCAACTGATTTGATAATTGCTGAAACATTTGAAATGACCACTGAAACCTTTGCGGATAGTAAACTTTGGATCTCGTGCTGTGAACCTCACAATACATGCAACTGGACTCAAAGTTGGTGTCAGTGCAAAGGGATCAAGAGTCACTGTTCTGACGTCCAACAATGTGATGCATGGAAAATCATTCAGCAACCCAAATAATGTAAGGGGGTGACTACTTTTTACAAGCTCTTTGTATTGCAATGAATACAAGCACTGCATAAATGTCAGCGCAAAAAAAAATCTGAACTTTGAAACCTGCATAAATGGCGGGGCTAAATTAAGTTTGCAAATGGTGCAGGTTGTGCCGGTTACCAGAGAGCTGCATGGTGCAGGAGCAGAGATGCAGCCCTTGCTCGCTCCCTACTCCTTCACTGTGTTTGACCTAGCACTGAACTAGTCCATCAACCTGTGCAACGCACGTGTCTTTATTTGTTTTTATATGTAGTTAAAGATTGTGCTGTTAGCATATGTCATGAAGCTTGATTGTGGTTTAGAACTTGATTGCAGAAAGAGAATGTTATGTGAAGCAGGCAAGTTATTCTCAAGACACAAATAAATTATAGGAAAGACACATGCTCTACCCATGTTTCAAATCATAATTTACTATTTAACACAATAAATATTAAAAGAAAATTATGCAATGGTGACTTGTCGATTCCATTGCGTCTGCAAGCATCATGTTGTTATCATAGTAAAAGTATGCTTATGCTCCTGTTGTGTACTTTCTCCTTTTTCTGTCTGAGTTTGGGTGCTGTTGAATATCATATATGTGTGTGTGCAGCGGCTGTTTTGGTATTTAACTATGTACAAAAAATATTGAAAGAAGTAGTTCTTGGTTCACCTAGAAAATAATTAAGATAGCATGATTGAGCATTTGTCTTTTTTGATCCATACCTGAAATTGTTTTCCCAAAATGTATGATATCTTTTGTTTGAACTCCACTGCACTAATATCAGTTTTTTTTTTGTAAAGGAAGCATTTTAAACTCAAGATAATTACGTCGAGTTGATACAACCATCTTGAGATCACTTCCGACCTCTGCATTGAAGCACACGGCCTATAAAGCACTAATATCAGTTATGTCCAATGATTGTTTATGACCTTCTATTTCCTCAATGTTTTTGTATGTAAACAATAATACAAATAGATCTGATCATTTTACACTTTGACGTGTTGCCATGGCATCTTGGTAGCTGTTTATCTTGATCATGTTGTGCCCTTGTAAAAGAGGTGGCGAAATTATTATGCTTTGGTCCTGGTCAACACTTTTGCTGCTCCTTTCAGTTACATCTTGTGTGTGTAGCTCATTTCATATGTTGGATTTTCATTGTATTTGACAAAATATTGGAATAAGAACCAATATAACAGTTAAAGAATGCAGATATAAATTATTAAACTAATTGGAATTATCATGCATAGACGCATAATGAGTGATCAGTTTCTCAATTTTTTGAACAATGTGACATGCATCTACATGATATATATAGAAGAAAGAAAGTCCAGGTATTTTGAATTTAATGTCGCACGTGATGGCGTTGTCCGTCAATCTCGTCCCTTGTGTCTGTTCAGATGCACCTCGGTGGATGAAACTGAAGGAGAGGCATGTGCTGAAGGCTTACGCTTGGTGTCTCAGTGGTGTCCAGGACCGACGGTCATAGAGTCCGATTCAGCCAGGATAGTGGCGGCACTGGAGACCACCGATGACGATCGATCTGAACTAAGGTGGATTATCCTAGAAACAAAGGAGCACCTGCAGTTGCTGCCTGAATGGAAGATTGAAAAGGTAAAGAGGGAGAACAACAAAGTAGCCCATGAATTAGCTCAGTTAGCTAGGCGAAATGTGCATACAGTGACGTGGTGGAGGCAGACGCCTACGTGCGTGTATGACCTCCTCAATGATGATTGTAAATTCCCGCCTGGTTAATATGAAAGCCCTCTTTTCCTCGCAAAAAAAGAAAAAACCCTGTCAGTCGAAGCCATGAGGACAGTAGGTACAACGCGGAATAGATGGACATATATACAGGCTGCCCCGTATGTATATCTTGTTTGTTGGTGTAGATAGATTGCCTCTAATATTTTATTAATATATTATGTTTACCGTTTATCTAAATATTACTGAACGCTGGATCCCTGGTTTATCACGGATTATAGGGATTATGATACTTATTTATTGGACTGGATTCCACCATACGTTCCAAGATTTACTTGGTTATAGATATATAGGGTGATTTTTTTTTGGCTGGTCACTGGTGGCAATAGTTTAAAGATTTTTAGGAAATGATGGATCACGTTTGTTATTTCCATGTCATCAAGATGATTAGTTAGTTCTTTAGATATTCTATTAACCAACCTTGAACGACGTGTGGCCGTATCTAATGTTTTATATTAATAGAAATCATGGATATTTTAGATATATTCTATTAATTAACCAAATGTGAACGTCGGTAGGTACAGCCTTTTCCGCACAATGAAAAGCGATTTTCTCCTGAACAATAAGATTTTAGGCTACTTTTTTTTCTATAGTGGTAAAAGTGGATAATTTTCTAGGGAACAAATAGACCCAATGGTTGTGGATGGTTGAGTCTTTTAATTTGATGGTTAGATGTTTCTGATCAATGCAGGAATTTCTAATATTTATCTTTTTTCTTAGTGTGTCCACTAAGGATTAACGTGGAACCTCCATTAGGGCCTCAAATTAGTAATAGTAAGATAAATAAGATAAGATTTGCAGCGCTGTGATGCACCGTACCGTTTTCTACCAGATGTTGGTGTCTGTAGCTTTGCTGGCCAGGTCTGGAGCCCCTAGTGCTTTCAGCCCGGTTTCAAGTTGCTGCTGTTAGTTGCAGAGTAGTTGTAAGCGTCGCTATATCAGTAGTCGTTCTCTGAATGTGCTGGATGTGGATGTGTGTATATTCAGTAGTCAGCTACAAAATAAGTTATTTTGTAGTCACCTCCATTTACGATAATTTTATATACTAATTTACGATAATGTCAATACATATTTACAATAATTGGGTTACTATAACATATAAGGATATTTACCATAACGTTGTAGTAAACCACTTAGTAAGGAGTTACTATAATCTCATAAATTAGCATAGTAATTATCGTAACTCAAAGTAGCTATAGAATAAGTTATTTTGTAGCCAACTACAGAGTAGTAGTTCTATATATTGTCGTAAATATATACTGACATTGCTTTATTTAGTATATATAGGGAGAGTATACTCTATAGCTAGTTACAAAATAAGTTATTTTGTAGCCACCTCTATTTACGATAATTTTATATACTAATTTACGACAATGTCAGTATATATTTACGATAGTTGAATTACTATAACACATAGGAATATTTACTATAATGTTATAGTAAATCACATAGTAAGGAGTTACTATAATATCATAAAATAGCATAGCAATTAACGTAACTCAAAGTGGTGTGTGTGTGTATATATATATATATATACCCTACAGCTGGCTACAAAATAACTTATTCTGTAGTCATTTTGAGTTACGTTAATTGCTATGCTATTTTATGATATTATAGTAACTCCTTACTATGTGATCTACTATATATATATAATCAAACTTGGGTGTTTCTTGCGGTATGGAAACAAAAATCTGTTTATCCACACTAAGCAATTGTTGCACAGTACGGCTGCATTGCACAAAGCTACGAGAAATATATAAAGAGGCGCCGCTTGACAATTTTCTTTACAAGTAGAACTAGGAATAAATTAATGAGCTCGCAGGTCCAGTGATGCCATGCAATAGGAGATCACAAGGCAATGGGGATTATGTGCTCTCCAGCATTTTTTTATTGAAGGCATGTGCTCTCCAGCATTGCTGAAGTATATATAACACAGGGAATTCATGAATCAATTTGACATGCTACTTCCTCATAACCCGTAGTTACCTTGGGTCGCTAGAGTCATTTTTATGACTGAACGATCCTGCACGCCATGATGTACATTTTTCAACCTCCGAGTTGCACACTACTTTAAGCTACAAAATTGGCTAATGGGGGGGGGGCATACTGACTATCGAAACTGGAGAAATTTTATTTAATAAAATAGTAAAAACTAGTTTGATATCTAAAAATTTATAAATAATATATTTTATGTCAGAAAAATATGAAACTGGTAATAATGCTTTTCTAAAAAACATGAAACTGGTAATAATGCTTTTCTAAAAATGTTGTCAATATATTTCTGATCAATATATAGTTATTTGGAACTAGTTTATTTCTATTCCTATTGCTTTATTGCTAGTAGTTGTGCTGATTATTTATTTAAACAAATAAGATTCAAATAACTCTAAATAAAGCACCAAACAGTACATAACATTTTTAAAAGAGAACTAGTAATAACTTCATATTTTTATTTAAAATAAATTAATTATGGATTTTTTAAGATCCAATCAGGTTTTTATTATTTCGGAAAATTGAAAATCACCTTTAAAACCAGACAAAGGACAAAATTTGTCCATTTTTTAGATGGAGGCGTGTGTTACTAGGTTTCTTAGTTAGGGTTGAAAATCAGACTGACATATAACTTGGAGCAAAGCAGCATGGAGCAAAAGACCTTTTTTTAGGGTGTCCCAAATGTCTTCAAGCTAGTACTCCGTTCGTCACTTCAAACTACAAAAATGTGTTTTCTAAAGTTTTTGTTGTGATTTTTTGGATTCTCGTATGAATCCAACCAAGAACATTTTTGTTGTGAAATTCGTAAATTAAGTAACAAAAACATAGAGATATAATCAAAGAATACAATCCTTATCTATCTTTTCTTTCTTTTCACTTCATATACTGAAAAAGAATTAAAAAAACACTACCGGATCCGCTCCCTTTGCCGACGGCCCGGAGCCGTCGGCAAAGGCACTTCTGCCGTCGGCGAAGGCTTTGCCGATGGCCTGCCACGTCGGCCGTCGGCAAAGGGCCGTCGGCGAAGAATTCATCGGCAAAGAGGCATCTTTGCCGACGGCCACGTGTCAGACCGCCGGCAAAGCTTTGCCGATGGCCACTTCAGCCGTCGGCAAAGGAGCCACGCTGGCCGTCAGCTGACGGCGGTCTTTGCCGACGACCAACGTGGCCAGCCGTTGGAAAAGTACTTTTTTTCTTTTTTTTTTATTTTTATTTTAAACAAAAATGGCTTTGCCGACGGCTGGTCGTCGGCAAAGTTTGGTCACTTTGCCGACGGCCAGGCCAGCCGTCGGCAAAGCTGGGTTTTTTTTTTGTTTTTTTTTGTTTTGTTGCATTTAGTCCACATTTCATCACATATATACCATATAAACCATATTTCATCACATATATTCACAACAATATACCATATGAACCACATTTCAGCATCAAATTCAGTTTCAACATGAATCCATACATGAAGTTTCTCAAATCCATCGATACATGTCCAC
Source organism: Saccharum hybrid cultivar R570 (assembly GCA_038087645.1). Lineage (NCBI taxonomy): Eukaryota > Viridiplantae > Streptophyta > Magnoliopsida > Poales > Poaceae > Saccharum > Saccharum hybrid cultivar. The sequence goes on along the minus strand of JAQSUU010000731.1, from coordinate 3,944,721 downwards.
GATACACATAACATGTCCAAAAGAATCCATATATGTCCAACATACGCTAAACATGTCCAATGTGCAACAATTGCATCGATGAAGGTCCAGAAGCGAGAAGTAAAGGTACCTAGCTCTGTGCGTCGTCCCTAGGGGTCCCAGAACGCCCACCTTGCTCGTACGGAGTCCAACCCGACTGCGCGGCCGTACCGTAGTGTCAGTAGTACCCCTACTGCGACGGTGGAGGAGGCCCCTGTTGTGTCGGCGCATGCGGCCACGAGGAGTACCCCTGCTGCGACGGTGGAGGAGGCCACGTGTACGGCTGCGTGGGGAAGGTCGGGTAAGCTGGCCAGCCCTGCGGTGGAGAAGGACCCGGTGGAGGGCTGGCACCTAGAGTCGGATTCGAACCCGCGGACGGTGTCTGCACAAAGGCCAAGTAATGTAATTAGTACCTGCAGGATGGCCGCACAAGCTAAAGCAACAGGCAAAATACTCACCGAATCAGGTACAGGAGCAGGCACAGGAACTGGTGGTGGAGCGAAGATCGAGGCAGGAGGCTCCTACATCCCCGGGATCTGGGACCAGAAGTAGTCGGTCAGGTCCGTCAACTAACGCTGGTAGTGTTGCGTCAGTGTCGCAATCTGCTGCTGACGCAGCACGTCCTGGGCCGCCTGGTTAGCCTGCAGCTGTGTGATCTGGGCCTGTAATATTACACCCGCAAGGTTGATGGTATGTGAAGGCAAGGTACATCATGTGTGAAACGAGTGAACGACAAATGAAATTGCACTTACCTGAAATGCCGCCATCATCTACGAGCTGCTCGGCTGCCGAGACGCTATGGGGATTTGCGATCCGCCCCTTTCCGAGTCGCCTCTTCGGATCTGGCTCAGCGTCTGAACAGAGGACGGCTTGATGGCGCTATTTGCAATAAAGTACCCTCATCACGAGGTCAGTGTCCAGGGGGTGGGTGGTGGGGTCGAACGTCGGCCCATGGTGCTCGAGACCTGCGGCGGTGTACTTAGCGAGCTTGTCGTAGACGTTCAGGTTGGTGTACGCCTCGGGCCCCTCTGTCGGGTCATAGACGGTGGACTCCGCTGTCGCTCTGCCCTTGTGAGCAAGGGCGTACCCTGTCCACTCGTTGATTTGCTGGCCACAATGCGTCTCCGTCTGCGAGGAAAACACAAACATGGTTACAAGTAGTGACAATTGAGCGCTATAATAAATGAATCAACAAAAGCATACCCATTTGTCCATGTACACTAGGAGGCTCTAGTTCCCTTGGTGGTGTGAGACAGGAGGATTCGCCAGGCGGTGGTCCCGACGTTCTCTGCGCTCCTTGTACGCCGCGTCCGTACGCCACCCACGCACAATTTGAAGCCAGCAGTCCTCGTACCTGCTGCACCAGCTTGGACACTCCTGCATGACATTCAAGTATTTGATATTCTAGAAGATGAATTGAATGTGTCACGTAAGAAATCATAATGGATGTTTCCTACTTAATTACCTGCAGGTACTGCTCCTTGGTGAGGTCAGTCTCCCTATCTAGTATCAACTCCCTGACTCGGTCCTTCTTCACCACCTGGCCCAACACGTCGGCGTAGTAGGTGATGACGGCCTGGAGATGCGCCTCGTGGTACAAGTCCTTGAGACGGTCTTTGCAGACCGCCTCCTGCTGTCGCGCCGCCCGCTCCTCGTCCTACCCCTCCTCCAACTTGTAGTACAACTGCACACAGACATCAAACATCATTTCATTGTTTGAAGAAAGTCCAATGAATGCGTAGTATTGAGATATGCGGTGCGATGCAAAGACTCACCTAGAACTCCCTCTTGATCTTGTCAGTAAGGACTTCGCCGTGTACGTCCTTGACCTGGTAGAAGTGGTCCCATTTGTCGGGCACGATCTCGTTACCCTCGATGGTGACCAAGCCAGGGTAGTGCTTTTTAATCAGTAGGCCCTGGATGCCATTGACATGGCATGAAATGTTCCTTTCGGTCACCTTTGCCCAGCCCCTGCATGAGTCATTAACAACAATTGTTAGTCTGCAGTTCGAATTTCAACATGTCATATGAACAAGTAGTGAAATCAACAATGGTTACTTACTTGCCCCCAGGTCAAATCACCGGGCGGCGGCTGAGGAGCGGCGGGTCAGGGAGCGACGAGGGCCCGCGCTGGTATCTTGAGTGCATGAAGGAGCCTCTGTGACTTGTACGTGTTCTTCGGCAGGAAGTGAACCTCTAGAAGCAGTTGGCCAACAACCGCCAACACGAGATCAAAACCGTCTCGACTAATGCCCAGTGACGACTTCAACGCTATTAGGCGTGAAATGGCATCCAGTTGCAAAACTATAGTGTTCTTGTGAAGGGGCTACTTTGCTGCCTCCATCATGGTGTAGTACGCCTTTACGGTCTCCTCTAGATCTTCTTCCTCCACCTCCATTCCTTGAATGAACCATGCTTCGTGATAGTTTGCCATCAAGTCTGCCATCCTGGCATCTGCATCAAACTCCTCGAGGAGGGGTCTCACCACCTCCTCCCTAATACGATGGCGTTCACCATGGTAGATCTAGCGGGTATAGTTTGGAACGTATCCGTTTGCGAAAATATCTCTTTACATGTGACTATAGTCTTTCTTTTTCTGGTTCTTACACTTGCTGCAGGGACACGGCATCCGAATCGACCCTTTAGCAGCTGGGCCAAATGCTTGCTGCAGGAACTCATTGGTCCCCCTAACCCATTCCAAGCTCTTACTTGCGAAGCCCGTGTACATCCACTCACGGTCAGCCATCCTCTGTCATGCGCCAATGTAAGCGAGTAATAAAACCACCATCTGCATCTACAAGGCATTCCTACCATCTAATAGGTGAAGGATAGGTCATAATCCCACCCGAGGATGCGTAGATGAGGTTAGCTCCCATGCTCTGCTCCCGTCCGAGATGGAATTTCGGCAGCACCTCCCCGCTGTTCTCCCGATACACGTCCCGGTAGGGAGAGTGTGTATCCAGAGAACAACGGGGAGGTGCTGCCGAAACTCCGACTCGGGCGGGGGCGGAACATGGAAGCTAACCCATCTACGCATCCTCGGGCTGTCCAAAAAACGTGGACAATCTGAAAGAGATACCGTCGCAGATATGCACTGATCCGCATACCAACGACCGTGTATCCCTTTCGGACGGGAGACGCCTAACTCGGTTACGCGATCTACGACCGACAACTATAAGGAAGAGAGGTGATTTATACCTATGGTGGTGGCGCAAAGGCGAGTCGGTGCACGAAGACGATCAGGGTCACCGAGGTGCTCCAGGTCCCCTCCGACATGTCCTGCTCTACAAAACAACAAAGACATCACTATTAGTTGAAAATTTCGGCAGAACCTCCCCTATACGGGAAGGTTTCCAAAAACCTGCGAGAAAAACCGTCGGCTCGAAGGCCGACGTCCACATTTGGGCACGAAGGCCATCAACGACACATACAGCATGAAGGCCGACATCCAAATTTGGGGCACGAATGTCGTCAATGACACATACGGCACGAAGGCCGACAACCCTGGGGCTTTACCTTCTTCTCCGGTGACGCAAGAGGACGACGGCGTGGACGAACGGCACGGAAGGTCGTCGGTCCGAGGTTCTTCCTCTTCCCCCCCTTCTCCTCCTTCTTCTTCCTCCTTCCTTCCTTCCTTCTCCTTCTTCTTCTTCCTCTTTCCCCTTCTTCCTCCTCCTCCCCTTCTTTTTCTTCCTCCTTCCTCCCTTCTCCTTCTTCCTCTTTCCCTTTCTCCTTCTTCTTCCTTCTTCCTTTTTCTTTCTCCTCCCTGTTCTTCCTCTTCTTCCTATGGCCGATGGGGGGGGAGTTCGGCGGGGAGAGAGGGGGGAGCTTGGCGGGGAGAGGAGCCCCGAGCTCCTAACCGGACTGGCCGGGCGGCGGGGCCGCGGCGGGGCGGTGGGGATGCGTCGGGGCGACGGCGGTCCTCGCCGGGCGGCGGGGCCGTAGCGCGGCGACGGGGACCCGACGACCGGCCGGCGGCGGCGTGGCGACGATTCTGGCTGCGACGACGCGTTCGGCCGGGGCGGGGCAGGGTCAGGCACGAGGACGGGGATAGGGTTGGGGATGGGCCGGCTGGGCCTTTTGTTTCAATTTTTTTTAAAAAAAAACCCTTTGCCGATGGCCAAGGCTGTCGGCAAAGGGCTGCCACATGGCGGCCTCACAGCGGCTAGGGCCACCATCTTTGTCAACGGCCACGTGGTCCGACCGTCGGCAAACAATTTTTTTAAAAAAAAACCTTTGCCGACGGCCCTGGCTGTCGGCAAAGGGATGCCACATGGCGGCCTCACAGCGGCCAGGGCCGCCATCTTTGCCGATGGCCACGTGGGCCGGCCGTCAGCAAAGGATCTTTGCCGAGGGCCATCTGAGGCCCTCGGCAAAGTAAGAATTTTTTTTGTTTTTTTCTTCCCAGTTTTTTTCTGGGACCTTCCTAGAGTAAATACATCCCAAATTCAAAAGTTGGGACAATTTTGAGTTTTTTTGCTATATTTCGTTAAATTTTTTTTGTTTGAATTTTTTCGGTAACTCCAAATTTGAAGTGTCGGTACATGAAATAATGGGATGTATTTCAAATTTGGAGTTGTCGAAAAAAATTCAAACAAAAAAAAATTAACGAAATATAGCAAAAAAAACTCAAAATTGTCCAAAATTTTGAATTTGGGATGTATTTACTATAGGAAGGTCCCAGAAAAAAAAACTGGGAAGAAAAAACAAAAAAAATCTTACTTTGCCGAGGGCCTCAGATGGCCCTCGGCAAAGATCCTTTGCCGGCGGCCGGCCCACGTGGTCGTCGACAAAGATGGCGGCCCTGGCCGCTGTGAGGCCGCCACGTGGCATCCCTTTGCCGACAGCCAGGGCCGTCGGCAAAGGTGGCATCTTTACCGGCGGCCTGACGGCCTGGCTCTCGGCAAAGGGGACGGCGTCGGCTGCCGTTCGGCCTGGACCCCCTTTCCCGAGGGCCCACCTTTGCCGAGAGCCGGGCCATCGGAAAAGATATTCTTTACCGACGGCTTTCCTTTGCTGACGGCCCGACTGTAGGCAAAGAGGACCTTTGCCGACGGTCGGGATTTGCCGACTGCTCGGCCCTCGGCAAAGGAATCTTTACCGACGGCGGGCCGTGGCCATCGGCAAAGCATTACTTTGCCGACGGCTTATTCTCTGACCGTCGGCAAACACTGAGGCCGTCGGCAATGCCTGTGATTCCGTTAGTGAAAGGGAAAAAAATTTCTTCATGTCACGGAGAATTCTCTCTCTTGTAAGGAGTTCTTTTGAAACCAAGAAATATAAGCATGCTTACATCCACACCAAAATAGATATGAGTGAAGGAAGCTCAGTCAGTTCATTCAATCAAAATCGCTTCCAGCAATCATTCAATTCAATTCAATGCACACACGAAGGTGTTGAAGACCAAAATTATTGTTAGTCCTAGGGGACAGGCTTTAGCTGGTATTCTAACCTGGCTTAGCTGGTTTTGGTGAACTTGTCAGGTCATCATCTGGACTTCAACCATTTCATAACTCTAGTCGAGATGATAGAAACACAGATGCAGATCATCAAAATTGATGTGCATTTGAGAGAGTTGTAAGTTGTAACTGTGATGAGTAAAATCGGCAAAGCCAGGTTAGGCACACGGTCCAAGTAGAATTTGAAGATTTGTGTGGGATTTAAACTGTAAACAACCTCGAAAACGGGATAAAACCTCAACCTATAAATATAGAGGGTCACATCCAATTGACTGAATTGAGAGTATCTAATCGCACTACAAATCAATCTACCATGCATATTTTTATCTTATTTTCTCTCTAAACCCTAACTTGTTCTCTAGAAATCGATTTTCAGAGCCGCCTCTACAAATAGGGGCATTTATAGAGGCAACTGAAAATAGAATCACCTCTAAAAAATCAATTTGTAGAAGTGGTTGGAGATAGAACTAACTCTGCAAATGCATTTTTAGAGGTGGTTCGGTTCGGACATCACTATAGAGGCGGATAAAAATTGAGCTGCCTCTAAAAAGCTCCCGTCGTTGAAAATCAATCTTGTAGTAGAGTGATATATAAGTGTTGGGTGAATTATGACTCAAGCATCATTTAACTCTATTGTGTATTCATTTCATGTCTGGTACAGTATATGCGGGGGTATTTATAGGGGTAAGAGTCTTCGACTACATAGGCTATTCTATCCTTTTTACCCGTGCTCAACGCAAGTTTTCAACAATCGATTAATAAAGAGGAGCATATATCTGCACACCACGTTCCTGTCACTCTGAGAAGCGTGCTAATCAAACTTTTAAGTTTGATCAGGTTTGTAACAAATATTATCAACATTTATATCTCTAAATAAGTTAATTACAAAAATAGATTTGATCCATCTAATGAATATATACTAATTATGTTTTATAAATATTTAGCATTTTTTAATATATATTTGATCAAAATTGAATGTGTTCGACTTCTAGACAACAGCATACTTCTAGACAACAGCATATTACTTCTAGACAACAGGACGAAGCGGTATCATTTAAGACACCAGCATATTCAGCAATAACGTCATCGTCTAATTGTTCTTTTTCACCTTCTTCCATTATAACACCGTTTTCTCCGTGCTTGGTCCAATAAATATAGTTTGGCATGAAACCCGACTTAAACAAGTGTGAATGAATATTCCTTGAGGAGGCATATTCCTTCAAATTCCCACATAGGGCACATGGGCAGCACATAAAACCGTCTCGCTTGTTTGCCTCGGCCACACTTAAGAAATAATGCACTCCATCAATGAACTCTTGGGAGCGCCGATCAGTGTTGTACATCCAATTCCGGCTCATCTGCAGTACACAATATAAAGTATGTATTAAAATTTTAAGTATATAATTAGTTATATTAATTACATAACATGCATGCATGATAACTGATTAATTCATGGAAGCCTCAAAACAATTTAATTTTTACAATTAAACTATTGTATATTCCTCATTTACTAAATAAAAGAAATTAAATGAAAAAAATAAAATTCTTTAAATATCTAAACTATGAAATGGAGGATGAAGATGAAAGGAGAAAGAAGATGGCGACCTTTTCAACACAAGAATTGATGGAGGAGTCGAAGAAATCGTTCTTGTGATGATCAGCTGGCCCGTTTGAGCAAGAACACAATAATGGATGAAGCAATGACGAAGAACAGAGCTTCAAATGGCTCTGCCAAGAGAGGAAGGAACAGTGCTAAGTATATATACAGAAACATTTACTCCCGGTTTGGTAAGGTCAACTTTTACTCCTGGCTGGAGGCTCCAGCCGGGAGTAAACCTTTACTCCCGGTTGAAGGCTCCAGCCGAGAGTAAAAGTTGACATTTACTCCCGGTTGGTGTATCCAACCGGGAGTAAAGGTCATCGCATGACGCAGTATCCGTTAGGCGTGGGACTTTAGTTCCGGTTGGTGGCTACAACCGGGATTAATTGTCTCTTTACTCCTGAGTCTAAAAAATACCGGGAGTAACCCCGAAAATGATGCCGAGAGGAAAGGTCTGTTCTCTACTAGTGCGTGTCTTGTTGTCATACCATCCTGCTTAGTACTGCCTCCTATGGTTCAATGCATGTGCCAACTTTTATATCACTTTAAGTTTTACTCCCTCCGCTCCAAATTATAAGTCATTCTAACTTTTTTAAAGAGTCAAAACATCTCAAATTTAATTAAAATTATAGAGAAAATTACAAAGATTTATGATATCAAATAGGTATACTATAAAAATCTAATTAATGAAGAATCTAATATACCTGTTTGGTATCATAAATGTTATTATTTTGTTATAATAATTTGATCCAACTTGAGATGCAATGATTCTCTTGGTTATTGTTTCATCTTTTAGAAAGGTTTATATGCCACGTAGCGCTGACACTCACTCATTGTTTATGAGAAGGAACAACAGTGTTAGCACCCTGCGCTGCACTCCGTTTTTCCCCGTGCACGCCTGCACTCCACGCTTGCGCTTGAGCTAGCACGGCCCCGCTTGCGCCACCCGGACGTCAGCCCTGCCGCCGGACCACGCGCGGGGATCACTCGTGCCTCCTCCGCTTCTCGCATGCATTGTAACATGTGGGATTCGCGATCTATACTTTTACAATATCTAGATGAAACACTTGCAACATACGTCCGAAAGAGTTGAAACATTTGCAACATACGTCTGAAACACATGCAAAACACCAGAGAAAATTTGAAAACACGTGGGTAGCCATTGCAAATATTTGCAAACATTAAGATAAAACACTTGCAACATACATATGAAAACATCTAAAATACTTGCATATATATATATGTAAAATCCCGATCTAATTTTGCAACAACCAAATGAAACAACTGCAACATATGTCTGAAATACATGATACATTTGGAACATACACTTGAAACATACGTGTATAGCCATTGCAACATGTGCAACATCCCAATCTACTTTTGCAACAATGATATAAAACACTTGCAATATACCTCAGAAATATCTGAAACACTTGAAACATACTCTTGCAACATACGCTTTCAGCGCAATGTCACCTTACTACTTGGATGAATAGAGACTCGTCATTGCGGAGCCCAATGCTGGCGGAGGTCGACTGCGGCGCATGGAACTCACAGTGGTGTGGGCAACTCGTCGACAGGGCAACATCACACAAAGCTCCTCCCCTCGCCTGCTTGCTGGAGGATTGTCGTGGAGGCTCGCCGGCTCAGTGGAGCACCCACGTCGGGCAGATGGCGCAATGCGGGGAGGAGAAGAAAGAGGGATGAGTAGGAGGAGCTGGGCGGACATCGTTGACGGTGGCGAGACCGCACGGAGGTTTCTGTGTGTGGATATGGACAAGGAAGGCCAGGAGGCTGTGACTGCAAGGCTACGAGGAAGAAGCAGTGTGCGGTGGAGACAGGGCAACGTGTGACATTTGCCACACTTGTCCGGTTCGCAGGCCGAGCAGCAAGCGTCCGGCGGCTGCAAAAAGACCGTGTCCTAAATCTTCCCGCTCAGCAATATTAGAGAAAGAGTATGTTCGGCCCATGGTAACTGTCAGCAAAAAGCCCAGCCCAGTACACAGAAGGATAATGACTAGTCAACCTTTTCTGTTTTCTGCGGCCCGAGCCTGGAGAAAGATTGGCCTCCTCCGCCGCCGCCGCCGTTTCCCGTTTGCCGGCGTCGGCGTTCTCCGAGATACTCCGCCTGGCCCCGCTGCCGTCCTCGCTCCCCCGCGCGTCCCTCGTCTGCACCCGCTGGCACCGCCTCGTTACCGACCCCGGCTTCTTGCACCGCTTCCGCGCCCACCACTGGAAGTCCCTCCGCGTCTTCTTTGGACGCGGCCAAGATCTCTTCTTCAGCTTCTTCTTGGGCTCGCGGGGCCGCGAACGTTTCTCCGTGCGCGTGCCGCGAAATGACTGCACCTGGGAATTCTCGGGCTGCCGCCATGGGCGCGTGGTCCTAGTCAACCGCAGTGACCATGGCTACGGCACCCGCCAGATCCTGGTGTGGAACCCCGTCACAGGCGAGGACCATCTCCTAGGAGTTTCGCAGTTCTCGGATTCTTATCAGAGCCCGTACGGGTTATGTATGGAAGCGGCGGTAATATGTGCATCCGGCCACAGAGGACCCTTCAAGCTTGCTTTGGCGTGGAACGACAGGAGCGGCAGTGCACGTATCTGCGTTTACTCGTCGGAGACCGGTGTATGGGGCAATGTCGCCTCCGCAGCGATCCCTTCTTGGTTCAATGTTGGCCGTGGAAATGTCCTGGTTGGGAATACTCTTTACTGGATTCTATTTGCCGGTAGGGATCGCATCCTGGAATTTGATTTGGGTAGCCAAAACCTATCTGTGATAGAGGTGCCTGATTATGAAAACCATTGTGGCGTCTTCCTGTGTACGCTAGCAAAGGGTGGTGGCCTTAGTTTGATGGTCATGTCGAAGAACCTCAGAGGTCAACTTTGGGTGTGGGAGAAGACGGCTGATGGTGTTTTTCAATGGATGCTTGGAGCAACAATTGAACTGGACATACTTCTTTCGCTGAGATCAGAGGGGCACCGATCAGTACTTTGGCTTGAAGGGGATGATAATGTCATGTTTGTGTCAACATATAAAGGCATCTTCATGGTCCATCTCCAGTCAATGCAGTTCGAGAAGATTTTCGATACCGGCCCTGTTGACCGTTGGTCTATCTATCCATTCAAATATCTATGTGCTCCAGGTAATAGCCTGCATTTACATTGCTAGTATACCACAAGCTTAGTTCTTTTTGTAGTCCTTGAATGCCAGACTAACAATTAAAATTCAATCATATATCCATACATGATACATGTAATAGCTTGATGAACTCTTAATACATTGTTTTGTTGTTTGGAGTTACTTTTCAGAATTACGTAGCTTAATGTAGTTTTTTTTATTGTCTATTGCCATATATGTGACTTCACTATACAGTACTAATATTTGCATAGCTATAGTATAAATATTTTCATCCAAATGCATAATAGTTTGAAATTGGCAAGGGGCCAAGGCTTGAACCAACTTAAATGGAAAATTAGTAACTTGATTAGCGCATTTTATAGCATAAAGATTTCAAACAATTCTTTTACTCTGAATCTTGAAACAATTCTAAAATCTTCAGTTGTGACTTTCTCTGTTCTTACCTTGTGAAATAACGGCTCTTTGCAACTTATTGAAGAGGCTTGCTTGATTGCTCTTAGTAACAAATTCAGTTCCTACACAAAATTAATGAACCTAATTTTTTAATCTTTGTCAGGATAACTTTTTTGAGACTCCTGATTCATGGTCCCTTTAACTGTATGTTTTGGTGCATTTTAATTTTGGCCGCTATATGGTTTAAAGTAAGCTCACTTAAAAATAATAAAGTGTTACATGTCATTTGCTTATAAGTATGAATTATATATCTAAAGGTTTTGCTACTGTTTTGTGATAATAAGGTTGTATAATGGCATGCTGCTATACACCAAGTACATTTTCTTTTCAAAATCTTGGTTTCTAATAACCATTTAAGTATGACACGTATTTGCTCATTTTGGGTTGCCATTTTCTAAGAGCTATAAGCAGCAGCAGCAGCAGCAGCAACAACAACAACAACAACATAGCCTTTTGTCCCAAGCAAGTTGGGGTAGGCTAGAGATATAACCAGTTATATTTTACTTCCTCTGTTCCAAACTATAGTTAGCAAATTAGTTTCAGTAAACTCTCCATAAATTGTCTTGATCATGCATTTATTTGAATTTGTAGATTTTAATATATATATTTTTAAATTTGATCGAAGTTTGAGAAGTTTGACTTGGAACAAAGCTAAAGTGAACTGAAATTTGAAATGGAAGGAGTATTTGTTACCTATTCCTCGATGGCCCTTTATTGCTTACATAGTTCTGTCTTTGCAGTAAAAAAAAATTCTTTCATCGACTTCATTCAACTTGTACTTTTGTAAATTCAGGATGAAGGTAGAGTCATATAGAAATAGAACAAAGGAGAACTAAGATGGGGATGGTCATAGAGGAGATGTGGTAGAATTGATAATTCAGGAATATGTTGATATTACAATTTCCTACACACCTCTCTACTCAATTCCTTCTACTTATACATATTCACAAATATACGCACACTGCTGGATTTGGCTTATCTACACTATGGGCGTGATTGGAACTTTGGAAGCATGTATAGGATTGGGTAGGGCCTTGTCTGTGACTTGCAACATCTTTCACTTTATAGCTTGTTTGGTTGTCTACACTGATCTTCTTAGCAGGGCCAACACGAACATCGAATCGCCTTTGGCCAGGAGAGAATCCTAGATCGAGGGCATTTCCTGCAGGCTAGGGCAGCACAGGACTCAAAGCACTACTTACACTTAGCTGATCACTGTTGTGCATGCAACATCTTTCGCTCTGTGGGTGTTTGTTTGGTTGTGTGCAAGGGATCAAGCCTAGCTCATTTAGGGCGTGTTCGGATATCATGGCTAATTGTTAGCTAGCTAATTTTTAGCTCAAATTAGCTCCAGTGCATCTAAATAGGAGAGCTAATAGGTGGGCTAATTTTTTAGCCAATTCTTCAACTAGTTGTTAGCCAACAAGCTAGCTAACCATAGCTAATTTAGGCTAAATTTTAGCTCCAACTAGTAATTAACTAGCCATCATCCAAACAGGCCCTTAATACATGCAACCAAATAAACTTATTTGTTTGTACTTTTGGCTCTAGGTAGCCTGACTCCCATGAGCCTTTCTCACAAATAGGCCCTTAATACATGCTACTAATCACGCTCTATTTGACCTAGTTTGAACCGAGGTAATCAGCGTTAGTGTGTTTGGGATTCCCTTTGGTTACTTTTGTCCTCAGTGTTGGAGTATGAATGTATTAGGCCCATGAGGCCCATGTATAACATGTTATATTGCTACCCTTCTAGGGTTAGCCCAATAATCTAATCACAATTTCCAACATGGTATCAAGCTAGGGTTTCTTTCCTCCCTCCCCTCCCCTGCTAGCCGCCAGGTGCAGCCGCCGCCGGCTGGCGCACCGCCACCGGCCGCCATGGCCGGCCAGCCTCCTCCCCCTCCTACCACCTACTTCCACTCCTTCCCTCCCCTCCCCACCTCGACTTGAGCGCATATCACGCGTTCCCAGCCGCCGGCCGCCGCAGCCAGGCCCCCCGCCGCCTTCCCGACCACTCCCAGCGCCGTTGCCGCTCTGGCCACGGGCGCGGGGGTCTCGGGTGCCGCCACTGGCACTGGCGCGGGAGCCGAGGACGCGCCAGGCACGGGCGCAGTCCTCTAGGGCGCAGCCGTCGTCCTCCCAGGCGCGGGCGCAGGGGACCCGACCGCCGCGGTCGCCGCAGCCAGGGCCATCGCTGCCGGGCTGGGCATGCCGGCACAGGTCGTCACTGCCGCTGCAGCTATGGCCGCGTGAGGGGGGCGTGATGGCCCAGGGTGCCTCCACCTTCCCCGCCCCGCCTCCGCCGCCCTCGTCCCACCTCTACGCCAGTCGTCCTGACTCCGCCCTCGCCGCCGCCCTCGTTGCTGCCCGTGCTGCGGCTGCAGAGTGCCAGGCTCGTGTACGTGCGGCTGCCCTCGCTTGGGAGCGCGAGCGGGATGCCGCCGATGCACTGGCCTGCCAGATCGCCGATGTGGAGCAGCGTCTCATCCTTCCTACCTACCATGACGTTGGGGCCACCTCCTCCGGCTCGACGGGTCACCGCACGTCCACCACCGCAATCATCTGGCACGATCCGGTCGATCCCCTCGTGGCGCAGCTTCACTACTAGGCCGGGGGTGTTCAGAACATCCGGCTGCTCGTCCCGGTCGTCCTCGAGCCCGAGTCTCCCTCCTACGCCCGTTGGCGGGACCTGGTCCTCCTCACCCTCCGCCGCTACGCCCTCGACGACCACGTCCTCGTCGACGCCTCGGTCGCGGTCCAGACTCCCTTGTGGCTGCGCCTTGACAGCATCGTCCTCTCCTGGATCATCGGGACGATCTCCCTCGACCTCCACGACCTCGTCCGCAACACTACTGATGCTCGCCAGGCCTGGCTGGCGCTCGAGGGCCAGTTTCTGGGCAATGCTGAAGCCCGGGCTCTGTGGCTCGATGCGAGCTTCCGCACCTTCGTGCAGGGTGACCTTGCTGTTGGCGAGTTCTGCCGTAAGATGAAGGCCATGGCGGACTCCCTCGACGACCTTGGCTGGCCCATGGAGGACAGGATTCTTGTCCTCAACGTCCTCCGGGACTCAGCGAGCGCTACAGCCACCTCCGGACGTGGATCACTCGGCAGCGGCCCTTTTCCACCTTCCTGCAGGTCCGTGACTACCTTGTTATGGAGGAGCTCACTCAGGGCATCCAGCCTGGGTCGCTTCCGGTGGCGGGGCCCTCGTCTTCCTCGACTGCTCTTGCGGCCACCCCTCCACCGACGTCCTCTCTGCTGGGTTCTCCTCCTCCCAGGCCGAGCGGGGGTGAGGGGGTCGTGGCGGCCGTCGTCGTCGTGGGGGGCGTGGTGGTGCTAGACGTGGGAGCACACCGCCTCCTCCACGTGCTCCTGGTGCTCCAGGTGGGGTACACCTTGGACCTCCTTCAGCAACCCATGGGCAGGGCGGGGCGTGATTGGAACTTTGGAAGCATGTATAGGATTGGGTAGGGCCTTGTCTGTGACTTGCAACATCTTTCACTTTATAGCTTGTTTGGTTGTCTACACTGATCTTCTTAGCAGGGCCAACACGAACATCGAATCGCCTTTGGCCAGGAGAGAATCCTAGATCGAGGGCATTTCCTGCAGGCTAGGGCAGCACAGGACTCAAAGCACTACTTACACTTAGCTGATCACTGTTGTGCATGCAACATCTTTCGCTCTGTGGGTGTTTGTTTGGTTGTGTGCAAGGGATCAAGCCTAGCTCATTTAGGGCGTGTTCGGATATCATGGCTAATTGTTAGCTAGCTAATTTTTAGCTCAAATTAGCTCCAGTGCATCTAAATAGGAGAGCTAATAGGTGGGCTAATTTTTTAGCCAATTCTTCAACTAGTTGTTAGCCAACAAGCTAGCTAACCATAGCTAATTTAGGCTAAATTTTAGCTCCAACTAGTAATTAACTAGCCATCATCCAAACAGGCCCTTAATACATGCAACCAAATAAACTTATTTGTTTGTACTTTTGGCTCTAGGTAGCCTGACTCCCATGAGCCTTTCTCACAAATAGGCCCTTAATACATGCTACTAATCACGCTCTATTTGACCTAGTTTGAACCGAGGTAATCAGCGTTAGTGTGTTTGGGATTCCCTTTGGTTACTTTTGTCCTCAGTGTTGGAGTATGAATGTATTAGGCCCATGAGGCCCATGTATAACATGTTATATTGCTACCCTTCTAGGGTTAGCCCAATAATCTAATCACAATTTCCAACATGGTATCAAGCTAGGGTTTCTTTCCTCCCTCCCCTCCCCTGCTAGCCGCCAGGTGCAGCCGCCGCCGGCTGGCGCCCGCCACCGGCCGCCATGGCCGGCCAGCCTCCTCCCCCTCCTACCACCTACTTCCACTCCTTCCCTCCCCTCCCCACCTCGACTTGGGCGCATATCACGCGTTCCCAGCCGCCGGCCGCCGCAGCCAGGCCCCCCCGCCGCCGCCCCGACCACTCCCAGCGCCGTTGCCGCTCTGGCCACGGGCGCGGGGGTCCCGGGTGCCGCCACTGGCACTGGCGCGGGTGCCGAGGACGCGCCAGGCACGGGCGTAGTCCTCTAGGGCGCAGCCGTCGTCCTCCCAGGCGCGGGCGCAAGGGACCCGACCGCCGCGGTCGCCGCAGCCAGGGCCATCGCTGCCGGGCTGGGCATGCCGGCACAGGTCGTCACTGCCGCTGCAGCTATGGCCGCGTGAGGGGGGCGTGATGGCCCAGGGTGCCTCCACCTTCCCCGCCCCGCCTCCGCCGCCCTCGTCCCACCTCTACGCCGGTCGTCCTGACTCCGCCCTCGCCGCCCGCCCTCGTTGCTGCCCGTGCTGCGGCTGCAGAGTGCCAGGCTCGTGTACGTGCGGCTGCCCTCGCTTGGGAGCGCGAGCGGGATGCCGCCGATGCACTGGCCTGCCAGATCGCCGATGTGGAGCAGCGTCTCATCCTTCCTACCTACCATGACGTTGGGGCCACCTCCTCCGGCTCGACGGGTCACCGCACGTCCACCACCGCAATCATCTGGCACGATCCGGTCGATCCCCTCGTGGCGCAGCTTCACTACTAGGCCGGGGGTGTTCAGAACATCCGGCTGCTCGTCCCGGTCGTCCTCGAGCCCGAGTCTCCCTCCTACGCCCGTTGGCGGGACCTGGTCCTCCTCACCCTCCGCCGCTACGCCCTCGACGATCACGTCCTCGTCGACGCCTCGGTCGTGGTCCAGACTCCCTTGTGGCTGCGCCTTGACAGCATCGTCCTTTCCTGGATCATCGGGACGATCTCCCTCGACCTCCACGACCTCGTCCGCAACACTACTGACGCTCGCCAGGCCTGGCTGGCGCTCGAGGGCCAGTTTCTGGGCAATGCTGAAGCCCGGGCTCTGTGGCTCGATGCGAGCTTCCGCACCTTCGTGCAGGGTGACCTTGCTGTTGGCGAGTTCTGCCGTAAGATGAAGGCCATGGCGGACTCCCTCGGCGACCTTGGCTGGCCCGTGGAGGACAGGATTCTTGTCCTCAACGTCCTCCGGGGCTCAGCGAGCGCTACAGCCACCTCCGGACGTGGATCACTCGGCAGCGGCCCTTTCCCACCTTCCTGCAGGTCCGTGACTACCTTGTTATGGAGGAGCTCACTCAGGGCATCCAGCCTGGGTCGCTTCCAGTGGCGGGGCCCTCGTCTTCCTCGACTGCTCTTGCGGCCACCCCTCCACTGGCGTCCTCTCTGCTGGGTTCTCCTCCTCCCAGGCCGAGCGGGGGTGAGGGGGTCGTGGCGGCCGTCGTCGTCGTGGGGGGCGTGGTGGTGCTAGACGTGGGAGCACACCGCCTCCTCCACGTGCTCCTGGTGCTCCAGGTGGGGTACACCTTGGACCTCCTTCAGCAACCCATGGGCAGGGCGTATCTCCATGTGGCCCTTTTAGGCTCCCGGTGCTCCAGGCGGCGCGCACCGTCCACCAGCGGCCACCATGTTCACCGGCGCTCTGGTGTCCCCACTCTCGTCACCGTGGGCTCCACCTCCCAGTGCTCAGCCCGGGCCTGTTGGCTGGGACCCGGCGGCCCTGGCCCGCTCCTTCAACACCATGACCCTGACTCCTCCGGCCGACCCGGTCTGGATCGCCGACTCGGGTGCCACTTACCACACCACTTCCGACCCCGGTATACTTTCTTCTGTGCATCCTTCTTCTTCCTCTCACCCCTCGTCCATCATGGTCGCAAATGGTTCGTGTCTTCCTGACACTTTCGTGGGTGCCGCTCACACCCCCAGCCCCTTTCGCCTTCCCGATGTTCTTGTGGCTCCCTCTATGGTTCACAACCTCCTTTCTATTCATCGTTTTACAGCTGACAATTCTTGTTCTGTCGAATTTGACTCTTCTGGTCTTACTGTGAAGGATTTGGCTTCTCGGCGTCCTCTTCTCCGATGTGACAGCACTGGACCCCTTTACACTCTTCGGTTTCCTGCTTCCGCTACTTCCTCTTCGACATCTACATCGTCAGCTGCTTTGTCCACTACTACCTTCTCTACTTGGCACCGGCGTCTTGGACATCCTGGCCGTAATGCTTTGACACAGCTTAGTCCTAGTTCTAACATTCCATGTACTCGGGCTCCTGATGAGCACTTGTGTCAGGCGTGCCAACTGGGCCGTCGTGTTCGTCTCCCTTTTCCTACCTCCTCCTCACATGCGACCCATATTTTTGATCTTGTACATTGCGACCTGTGGACATCGTCTGTTTTGAGCATTTCTGGCTATAAGTATTATTTGGTCCTGGTTGATGATTTCTCTCATTACTCTTGGACTTTTCCCTTGCGACAACATCAGTGCGGTGTACCTCTCCACCAACCCTATTCAGCACCAGCGGACCAAGCATGTGGAGATCGATCTACACTTTGTCCGTGATTGAGTCGCCATCGGCGATGTTCAAGTCCTCCACGTCCCGACCACCTCCCAGTTTGCCGACATCTTCACCAAGGGCCTCCCGTCCTCGACCTTCACCGAGTTTCGCTCCAGCCTCAACATCACCGGTGGCTAGTTGTACCTGTGGGGGGCTCATGTGTGTTTGTGCTTCTTTTCGTGTCCAGTCTTTAGCTCCGCTGTGCCGGTAGTTCAGACTGCGGGGGGTGTTGGAGTATGAGTGTATTATGCCCATGAGGCTAGGCCCGTGAGGCCCATGTATGACATGCTATATTGCTACCCTTCTAGGGTTAGCCCAATAATCTAATCACAATTTCCAACACTCAGCTCAACTGTCTTTTTCTTGCAGGTGACATTTTGCAACAGGGAGGTGTAGGCAGCGGTGGAGTTCAAATAAGGCTTTGTTTAGATGGTAAAAAAGAGCTAAAAATTTTTGCGCAATATCTGTCACATTGAATCTTTGGATGCATGCATGGGACATTAAATGTAGGTAAAAAAATAAGTAATTGTACAGTTTGTCTGTAAATGTCGAGGCGAATCTTTTGAGTCTAGTTAGTCCATGATTGCACAAATTTTGCCAAATAACAACGAAAAGTGCTACAGGAATTTTTACCGAAATTTTTTTGTCATCTAAACAGGCCCTAAGCGAAGGAGAAGACGGAACGGATGGGTGGGTCCCGCATGCCAGCATCAAAGAGGTAGGAGCACAGGCACACGTTGCTGGGCTGGAGCGGGCCGATGCGCATGTGGGTTGGGAAGGAAGTGGCCCGATCCGGTGAAAACAAAAGAATTGACGTGCAACAAAAAGAAGGAACTGAGGCCGTTCTGCAGGACAAGAAGAGAAAAGAGCTAAAAATTTTTGCGCAGTATCTGTCACATCGAATCTTTGGATGCATGCATGAGACATTAAATGTAGGTAAAAAAATAAGTAATTGTACAGTTTGTCTGTAAATGTCGAGGCGAATCTTTTGAGCCTAGTTAGTCCATGATTGCACAAATTTTGCCAAATAACAACGAAAAGTGCTACAGGAATTTTTACCGAAAATTTTTTGTCATCTAAACAGGCCCTAAGCGAACAAGGAGAAGACGGAACGGATGGGTGGGTCCCGCATGCCAGCATCAAAGAGGTAGGAGCACAGGCACACGTTGCTGGGCTGGAGCGGGCCGATGCGCATGTGGGTTGGGAAGGAAGTGGCCCGATCCGGTGAAAACAAAAGAATTGACGTGCAACAAAAAGAGGAACTGGGGCCGTTTTGCAGGACAAGAAGAGTCTTGTGCTGACGTGCAACTCGAATTTGAATGGCTTGAGGGTGCTGTTTACATACCACCAGAGGTTCACACTCAAGCACTCACCGTGCACACAGTCTGTATGCTTTGTTTAATGCAATTTCAAAAATATTTTCAAAATAAATTTGGCTCCTGTTCTAGCAATTTAGATCCTATATTCACTTCCAGCCTACTTGAATTGGTTTTCTCCTAACACGGCAAATATAGTCTGGATCATAATCATAATAGATAGCACGGCAGTTCACACAAATGGCTCAATGCATGTCATTCACCCTTTTGTTCTTTTACAGTCACAACTTTTAATTTTAGTTATTTATTAGCAAACATATCAGTGCGTTGCAATGGTATGTTCTAATATGTTTTAAAATCGAACTCTGTATCGTGGCTAGACACTTGCTATTAGCACAAGTTGCGGTTATGGATGGAACAACACATTGGCCCCGTTCGGCTGTGCTGATAAGTCGGCTAAAAAATAATATTCGCTGATTTGTTGTGAGAGAAAAATATTGTTTCGGCTGAAAAAAAACAAGCTGAAAAAGACATATTATAAGCTGGATGAACAGGGCCATTGTATGCCAATTACGACTCTTATCTCTAATTTTTTTCTCTTTCATATTAGATACCAAACATTTATGGGAAACCTGAAGAGAAATGGTGTATTACGTTTTATCCTTTCTATAGAATTTAGAAGCTATAATTTATTTCATGATGATTTGTAGTACTATATTTGTTTCATAAAAAAAGAACCAGCGACAAGAAAAAAAAGGTAAGAAAAAACCAAAAAAAAATAAAAACATAAATCGAGAACATGGAACACGGGTGAATGAGGAAAAACGCAAAAATCAGAAAACGGGGGAAACCGAAAAATAATATCAGGAAATAAGAACGACCAGTAAAAAAACCAAGAAAACATTAATAGAAAAACATGGAACGTTTGAAAAAAGCAAATACTAGGGAATGGGGGAAAATATGTGCTCTAGGTCATGTTTTGTTTTTCCGGAAATGCTTAGGGGTGGGCGTCCGATCCTCTGGACGCTGATGTTGTCGTGGGCCGCGATGCTGGCCCGAACGGCTCAACAAGTGTGTTCCATTATGCTCACATTTTTTTATTGGGAAATCGTTTGGTCAATGCCCACTCTCTGGAACGGAAGCCCCACCTTCCACTCGTTGAGATCCGAGGCTCCCAACATTGCCACCGCGTGCCGCGACTGCTCCGCTGCAGTGGCCGCCCGCTTGCCGCTATCCTTCCTCTCCACCAGTGGTGTTGAGCCAAGCCACTTTTTTAGTTCGAGGACCCAGATGGGAATGTCCCAAAAGTTTGAGGACCCACTGTGCATTTTACTCTTTTGAGAAATAGAGAAATCTTACATCTATTTTTTGTGCTTCAGTGTGCTACACAATTTCAATTCTGTGTATATATGAATGAAATGTGCAATTTGACAAATCCTCACTGGCATAGCTAAATATTATTTGATTTAATACATGGGCAATGTTATACTGTCCATACTGCAGTAATGGGTTGTCTGAAAGATAGTATAGTTCATGTTTCATTCAGAAATCTCTTTTCAGTTTTTTTTAGAATCCAGCATACCTATTATAGGGCCAACAGAAGCATGCTTGCATTTGTTTCTTGTTAGTTGAGTTTCTAAAGTACTGGTATTCTTTGAGCATTGAAGTTAGTATATACTGCTCGCGCTCTGTGGTCATTTATCTATCCAACCATCAGTTTTGCCACCATTTATGTCATTACAGTGCTAACTATTTGAGTTTAACCACAGATCGTCTGGGGCTTGGCAATGTAATTGGCTACAAAGTTTAGTGGAGTTGCAATGTAATTGTTGAAAAAGGAAAGAATTGGAATGAAAAAGTTGGCTACAAAGTTTTAGAGGTTGCCGGTTTGTGGAAAAATTTCATGTAGCAAGGCATGGGTATTTTTTGTCTTTGAAAAAAATTAAGTTTCGTTAGCTTATAATTTGGTTGTTTTAATTTGTATGTCTAAATGCCGTCATAGTGTTAGCATGGGCATACTACTAGTGTTTCAAGTGTTTGATAGGTATATTGTAAGTGTTTCATATGGATTGCTAGAGTAGATCAAGATGTTACATATGTTGCAATGGTTGTACACGTCTGTTGCAAGCTTTTGTTCCTAATGTTTCATCCGTTTTTTCAGACATATAGGCCTGGTTTAGATCCCCAAATGGGGTACCCCGAATTACTGTTTAACACTGTAGCAATTTTATTTTTATTTGGTAATAATTGTCTAAACATTGATTAATTAGGCTCAAAATATTCGTCTCGCAAAGTACAACAAAACTGTGCAATTAGTTTTTGATTTCATCTACATTTAGTACTCCATACATGTGTCGTTATTTTGATGTGACGGAAAATCTTCTTTTTACATAGTGAAATTTAGGGGTGAATTTAGGGAACTAAACATGGCCATATTGTAAGTGTGCTTATCTGGATGTTGCATAGGTTTCACGCATATATATGTTGTAAGTGTTTTATCTACATGTTGCGTATATTTACAATGGTTTCAAGCGCATGTTTCAAGTGTTTCATCAGTCTTAAGACATATGTTGCAAGTGTTGCATCTGGATGTTTCAAAAGTAGATCAGGTGTTGCATCTTCATTCTCGCCTTCTGTTGCCATACCTCGGTGTCTAGGTCATTTGGGTCCTTCCCCTTCTAGGTGCTCAAGTTGGGCATAGGGCAGCGGTGGAAGAGCAGGAACCAGTGTTAGCCTGCAGATGCGGATAGGCCACATCGGCTAGGGCAACGGTGGAGGAGCAGGGGCTAGTGTTGACCTACGGATGGGGATGGCCTACCGATGCAGATAGGCCACATTGGCTAGCGAGGCACGGGGCTTTTTGAGGAAAAGTGGGATGAGGTTGCGGATGAGCGCGACGCGGGCTCTGAAGCAGCGATTGGACGCATCTTGTGGCCAGACGTCCGGGCGCTTGCCGTTCCATTTTTTTCAGTTTTTGTTTGAAGCTGAGTTGGGAACTTAGGATTAGAGTGGACTTTGTTTTTTTATCATTTATGATATGTTCTTGACAGAATCGACGAAGAAGAGGACACAAACAGCAAAGCCCAGCCCAGAGAAGGATGATATCTATTTTTAGCTAGGAAAAAGTCCACGTTACCTCTCTCAACTTTCGTGAAAATCCACTTTTCCTCTTTGAACTCCAAAATCTAGCAAAATACATCCCTTCAACTTTTAAAACCATCCATCTTACCTCTCTGGCCCTATTATAAGTGGTTTTAAAGGTGGTTTTATCTTTCTCTTTTTTTATTTCGGTTGAATCTTTGAAAAATCATAGTAAATCACAGAAAAATCATAAAATGGGAAATCTAATTTTGTTGGACTACACATGAGTAGATTTGCACAGTGAACATATAATATGGTATGCTTTAGTACAAAGTTTTTACTGTAGCTTTAGATATATGCTTTTCTGTAATTAAATGGAATAATTAATAGTTGTAGTTTCTATGGTTCAATTGTGGTGAAATTTTTATGGTGGTCTAACTATTGTATGCTTAAACTGTAGTAAAAATTTCATACTCATTGGATCATGTATAACTTAGTTATAGATTTTATTTAGGTTATTGCTTGTTAAATATAAATAAATCTATAACTAAGCTATAATGATCCAATGAGTATGAAATTTTTACTACAGTTCAATCATACAATATTTAGCGCACCATAAAAATTTTATCACAATTGGACCATAGAACTGCAGCTATGAATTATTCAAATTAATTACAGAAAAACATAAATTTAAAGTCACAGCAAAAACTTTGTACTAAAGCATATCATATTATATATTCACTTTATAGATCTACTCATGTGGAGTCCAACAAAAATTGATTTTCTATTTTATGATTTTCTGTGATTTACTATGATTTTTTAAAGATTTAGCTAAAATAAAAAAACAAAACCACCTTCAAAACCGATTATAACAGGGCTAGATAGGTAAGATGAACAGTTTTAAAAGCTGAGGGAGGTGTTTTGCCCCGTTTTAAAGTTTAGGGAGGAAAAGCGGACTTTCGCGAATATTAAGAGAGGTAATGTCCACTTTTTCGTTAGCTAATCTCTTAGAGTTTGCCATTGTATCCAAACAAGCCCGTCATATCAGAGAAAGATTATGATCAGCCCATGACAACTTGTCAGCAAAGCCCAGCCCAGAGAAGGATAGTAACTAATCAACCTTTCCTCAACCTTTCCTACGCCCCGAGCCTAGAGAAAGACTAGAAAGTTACGTGCGGCGTTGCCGCGCGCCTGCGTGGAGTGCGTTACATTTTGAGCCAGTTTGGTCATTTGCTTTTGTTGCCATGACCTTTTTTTAATGAAGGAGTGATGTATTCTCTGGGGTTTTGGCTACTGTAGGTTTCGTTGTTTGTTTGTAGGCCATATGTACCACGTATAGTGTAGATATATTATTTTGTTTTTATATATTCGTTTCAAGTTTTTATGTACGAGACATGATGTGCTCGCGTATGCGAATGTACGTAATATGATATACCATATTTTTAGTGTATATATATTTGTGGTCAGCGTTAAATTTATTTGCCACCGAATATCATGAGAAAGGGTAAAAGGGTATACGATATTGGATTTAAGGCAGTGGAGATATTCTTAGTTCACGTGTGGTGGAAACTACAAATTTAATCAATCATGAAAAAACATAGAACTATTACTATACCGATTAAAATACACTGAAGTATATGATATTTTAATTTTAATGCAAAGATCTAGTCATAATAAACTCAATAAAACTGGTTTGGCATTTGTATAATATTTCTGTGTTTTTTAAAATTTTTTTAGAGATATATGGTTTTAAAAGAAAAGATTAAACCATTAAATAGGGAAAGACGTTGACGGGCCTATTTTGGCCCATTGAAGCTGGCGGACCTATTGAGAAGACTGGACTGCGGGTTGATTAAGGTGAAGTCCAAGGGTCTTTTCAAAAAAAATTCCTGTGAGAGGAGGCCGGACTGCGGGTTAATTTCGTTAGATGTAGAGGACGTTTTTGCAAAATGGCTGGCGCTCGCCCGATCTGGGCCGTTGGCAAGCCCGATCCGACGCCCGAGATTTGCCAATGACGTGGCCTGCTCCATTGGCCAGAGCTTGGCCCAGCTTTCGTATATAGAAGATTGGCCTCCGCCGCCGCTCCCCTTCCCATTTCCCGGCGTCGGCGTCGGTGTCGGTGTCGGCGTCGTCCGTGTCCATGGACGACCAAGGCCTCCACTCCGAGCCTCCACTTCCTGTTGATCTTAGGACTCGGGACAGGAGTACACGCGGGCTCGACGAGAAGCACGGCCGGCTCAGGTGCCAGTCCCCGTCGCCGTGGCCGGCTTCCCCGATGGACGTCGACGACCTCCTCTCCGAAATACTCCTCCGCCTGGCCCCGCTGCCGTCCTCGCTCCCCCGCGCGTCCCTCGTCTGCACCCGCTGGCACCGCCTCGTCACCGACCCCAGCTTCTTGCGCCGCTTCCGCGCCCACCACTGGAAGGCCCTCGGTGTCTTCTTTCGAAGAGACAAAGATCTCTCCTTCAGCTTCTTCTTGGGCCCGCGGGACTCCGCCCCACCCGAGCGCTTCTCCTTGCGCGTGCCGCGCGAGTGCCACGAAGGCGGGGGCGGGGGCGCCCGCGCTGACTGCGTCTGGGAATTCTTGGACTGCCGCCATGGGCGCGTGGTCCTAGCCAACTACGGCACCCGCCAGATCCTGGTGTGGAACCCCGTCACAGGAGAGGACCATCTCCTAGGAGTTTCGCCGTTCTCTGATGCTAATCAGATCCCGTACGGGCTACTTATGCAAGCGGCGTTAATCTCTGCCTTCGGCAATAATGGACCCTTCAAGCTTGCTTTGGCGTGGGACGACAGGAGGAGCAATGCACATATCTGCGTTTACTCGTCGGAGACCGGTGTATGGGGCAATGTCGCCTCCGCACCAATCCAGCCCTGGTCTAGCG
The DNA here is from genome assembly GCA_038087645.1 of Saccharum hybrid cultivar R570. NCBI lineage: Eukaryota > Viridiplantae > Streptophyta > Magnoliopsida > Poales > Poaceae > Saccharum > Saccharum hybrid cultivar. Next base: position 3,919,901 of record JAQSUU010000731.1, on the reverse strand, counting down.
TTGGCCGTGGGAATGTCATGGTTGGGAACACTCTGTACTGGATTCTATTTGGCAGCCGGGTTTGCATCCTTGAATTTGATTTGGGTAGCCAGAACCTATCTGTGATAGAGGTGCCACCAGACGCCATCGATTATGAAAACCATTGTGGCATCTTCCTGTGTACCCTAGCAAAGGGTGGTGGCCTTAGTTTGATGGTCATGTCAGAGAACCTCAGAGGTCAACTTTGGGTGTGGGAGAAGACGGCTGAAGACTCTGATGGTGTTTTTGAATGGATGCTTGGAGGAACAATTGAACTGGACATGCTTCTTTCGCTGAGATCAGAGGGGCACCGATCAGTACTTTGGCTTGAAGGGGATGATAATGTCATGTTTGTGTCAACATATAAGGGCATCTTCATGGTCCATCTCCAGTCAATGCAGTTTGAAAGAATTTTCGAAACCGGTCCTATTGGCCATTGGTCTATCCATCCATTCAAGTATCTACATGCTCCAGGTAATAGCTTACATTTACATCGCTAATATACCAAACAAAAGCTTGGTTCTTTTCGTATAATTGCTTTATTGAATACCCCAAGTCCTTTAATGTCAGACTAACAATTGAAATCCTATCATATATTCATACATGTAATGTAACTTGTCTGCTTGATGAACTCGTAATACATTGTTTTGTTGTTCGGAGTTATTTTTCAGAATTACATACCTTAATGTTAGTTTTTCTTGTCTATGCCATATATGTGATTTGCACTAATGTTTGCATTGCTATAGTATAAATCTCTTCATCCAGATTCATAATATTTGGAAATTGGCAAGGGGCCAAGGCTTGAACCAACTGAAATGACAAATTAGTAACTCGATTGGCACATTTTATAGCTTGTTTTTCAGACAATTCTTTTTCTCTGCTAATCTCTGTTCATGCCTTGTGAAATAACTGTTCTTTGCAACTTTTTGAACAACCTTGCTTAATTGCTCTTAGTGACAAGTTCAGTCGCACCGCAAAATTAATGAACCTAATTTTCTTAATTTTTGTCAGGATAACTTCATAAGATTGCTGATTCATGATCCCTTTAACTGTATGTTTTGGTTCATTTTAATGTCTTGCTACTGTTTTGTGGTATAATGACATGCTACTATACGCCAACTACTTTATTTTTTAAACTATTAGTTGCTAATCATTTAAGTGTTCATCACAAATTTGCACATTTTGGGTTGCATTTTCTGAAAGCTATAAGCAAACTGGAGTGTCCTTTTCTGAGGGATATAGAAGTGTCATTTTCTGAGGGATATAACCAGCTGCAATTTATTCCATCCATTCCAAATTATAGGTCACTTGAACTTTTCCCTAGTCAAACTTCTCCAACTTTGATCAAATTTATAGAAAAAATGTATCAACACCTACAATATCAAATTAGTTTCATTAAACTCTCCATAGATTATGTCTTTATAGTGCATTTATTTGAACTTATAGATAGATACAAATACATTTTTTTTAAAAAAAATATTGAAGCTAGTTTGGCATAGGAAAAAGCTAAAGTGAACTTTAATTTGGAACAGAAGGAGTATTTGATTTGATACCTATCCCTTGATGGCCCTTTATTTCTTACAGTGTTCTCTCTTAGTAGTCGATGATTCTTTCTCTTACTTCATTCAGCTGGAACTTCTTGTTACGACAAAATATGGTTAGACAGAGAGTCAGGTAGAACACAGGAGAACTGAGGTGGGGAAGGTCATATAGAGTATTCAGGAATAGGTTCGGATTACAATTTTCTACACACCTTTCTAGTCGATTCCTTTCACTTACACATATTCACACATAAACACCCCTGCTGGATTAGGCCCATCTACACTCTGGGCATGATTTGGAAGCCTAGGCTTGGTCCTGATCCGTGTCTTGCAAATCTTTCACTAGCTTGTTTGGTTGTCTGCACCATTCTTCTCAGCAAGGCCAACATGAACATCAAATCGCCTTTAACCAAGCTCCAGTGAAAATGTAGATTGAGGGTGTTTCCCATTGGGGGGGGGGGGGGGGGGGGGGGGGGGGGGTGGCACGGGACTCAAAAGCACTACATACGCTTCACTGCTCACTCTTGTACATGCAACGTCTTCTGTTTTGTGGATTTTTGGTTGTGTGCAACAGCTCATTTAATACATTCAACCGAACAAACTTATTTTTAGTACTTTTGGCTCTAGCTAGCCCGGCTCCCATGAGCCTGGTTGTGGAATTTGATACATACCTGCTACGAATCACGTCCTATTTAACCTAGTTTGAACCAGGTAATCACCGTTAAGGTGACTGGGATTCCCTTTGGTTATTTTTTGTCCCCAGTTGCCTCTTTCTTGCAGGGGACATTTTGCATCAGGGAGGTGTAGGCAGCAGCGGAGTTCAAGGAAGCGGACAAGGGCATGGAGAAGACGGATCCGACAGGTGGGTCCCGCATGTCAGCAACAAAGAGGGAGGAGCACAGGCGTACGTTGCTGGGCTGAAGCGGGCTGATGCGCATGTGAGGTGGGAAGGAGGTGGCCCAGCCTGGTGAAAACTGAAAACAAGAGTTTTGAATGACAGCAAGAGTATTGTCCTGATGGAGTTTAGGAATTTCTTATTGGAGGTTGGTTTCAGACTCTAATTTGAATGAGTTTCTAATTCGGCTTGAGGGAGTTTATATACCACCACTCCACCAGAGGTTCACACTCAAGCACTCAAACGTGCACACAATTTGTATCTCTTGTTTAATGCAATTTCGAAATATTTTCAAAACCAATTTGGCTCCTGTTCTTGCAATTTAGATCCTATATTCACATCTAGCTTACTTGAATTGGTTTTCTCCTAACACGGAAACTAGAGTCTTAATCATAATAGATAGCATGGCGGCTCCCACAACTATGAACCAGCTCCAGATTAACTTCCATCTGATGTCTCTCACCTAGCAAAGCCTATCGATTCTCAGTTTCTGCATCTCTGAATCCTAGTTTGTTCGAGCCACCAAATCTGTGCATCTTTGAATCCTAGTTTGTTCTAGCCACCAAATCTGGCAAGTATCCTTCCCCGAGAGTACCTTCCAGTTGTCTTGGCTAGCACCAGCTTCCCGTCTTGGCTAGCACCAGCTTCACATGACCAAACTGCAGTTTGGATTCCTCAGTTTGCATGTACTCCACAAGACAGCAGCACAACAAACATTTAAGATAAATGTACTCTATGCCTTAAGCCTTATAGCAACAGATTCAAAGTCTACACCAATATGTTTACCAAGGATCTCTGAAATCAACTGCCAAAAATATAAGCAACACAGCATTCAAAGCAAGACTGGATTGCTGCAGAGACGACATCATCTTAAATTGTAAACCTTTTTCTTGTTTTTTGAGAGACAGTGTTGCGTATGTTGCAGTAAAATAAAAAAACTCTGCATGTTAAGAATAGATCTGCAGATTTAACTCCTTAAAAAAACCAAGTTACGGAAAAAGGGAAACGTTAGGTGCAAATGTCGAATATTACAGCATATATATACTCATGAATACCTTGTGGATCCAAAGTGAACGATCACTCAAGCAAATTCAATAATGAAGAGCAAAAAACAACAGACTAACTGACAATGACACTGAATATCACTGCGTATAGCAGATACATTGCTGATTGTTACTTGTTCGAGAGGGGAAAAAAAAGGGTACTGACTGTTACACGCTACAGACCTAGAACGCGAAACTGAAACCAATACCAAACTAGCACATGATGTCTTCAGTCTTTTCTTGCAATAAATATAGTCAAGATCAGATCAACTATAGTCAAGAAGCCATCCCTTGAACATTTGCCACCAGTCCTCTTTCCATCCCTTTCCTATTATCAGAGTCAGCACCTATTCTCAAGACACGGTCTCTATTGCAGCTGCTAATTAGATATTCTGTTCAGAAGAGAGTTCATCTCATCATCAACATCAATTAAGACATCTATGTCTGCATTGGCGATCAAAGTTTGTTTGAATGATTGCAATGCGGTGAAAAGGGCAGTGAAAACTCTGTTCCCATGGGATCAAGCTTCGAATCATTGCAATGCACAAGAAAATTTCTGCAGGGAAATAAATTCAAATGATACAGATCAATATTTAGCTTTTACCACAGTAGGGGCTTCCCCTAGTGTGTTCCCCTCAAAGAAATATTTAGCTTTTACAGAAGCAACGAAACTGAAACAAGACACCATCGAATAAAGCACTGCCTTCTCATATGACTAGCGCTATAAAGTAAGGCCGCGTTCACTTCCTACAGTAACCCAAAATATTTCCTCTTCCACCCATCACATCAAATCTTTAAACGCATGCATGAAACATTAAATGTAGGTAAAAAAAAAACTAATTGCATAGTTTGTCTGCAAAGTTCGAGACGAATCTTTTGAGTCTAATTAATCCATGGTTGGACAAATTTTACCAAATAAGTACGAAAAGTGCTACAGTAACTTTTCACCCCAACTTTTTCATCTAAACACACCCTAAGTGGACAAAGAACTCCAGCCTTAAATATCTGCAATACAGGACTGTACATCCTTATGGTGTCATATAATCTGCACAAAGCCACAAACCCTCATGCTATCACATACAACCAGAAATTGCGCTCCTCTGCTATGAGTTATGAAATCAGACATGCCATTTCAACTACACCCGAGAGACGATGGAAGATTTTCACAACAATATAATAATGCTCTCATGATCATGCAAACTGTGAACAATCTAGGGACTCAACAACAACAACAACATAGCCTTTTGTCCCAAGTAAGTTGGGGTAGGCTAGAGATGAAACCCAAAAGAGACGAGAAACAGGGAGACACAAAAAGGGATATAAAGGGCACAAGACAAAAAGAGGTCACGGTTCAGACACGTTGATTGCCAATCTCCAAGCGCTCCTGTCCATAGCTAAATCCTTGGAGATATTCCACTCCTTAAGATCTCTCTTAACGGACTCGTCCCAAGTTAGTTTAGATCGACCTCTACCGCTCTTTACATTATCGGCCCGCTTTAGAACTCCACTACGCACTGGCGCCTCAGGAGGCCTCCGTTGGACATGTCCAAACCATCTCAACCGATGTTGAATCAATTTCTCCTCAATTGGTGCCACCCCAACCCTATCCCGAATATCGTCGTTCCGGACTCTATCCCTCCTTGTGTGCCCACAACACCAACGCAACATACGCATCTCTGCTACACTCAATTGCTGGACATATTTAGGGACTGAGACATATTTTATCTCCATCCTACACACATAAGGATGGGCTGCCCTTGTCTATCAGAGAAGATAGCCAGCTGGCCATGATGTAGAGATCAACCAAGTAGAGTAAACAGCTTTCCTTAAGGAGCAAATTCACCTCAGCCTTTTCCAGGCAGGACAGGAAAGTAGGAAATCACTCAGGACATTGAGGCTCCCTGAAGGCTGCAGTAGACAACATATAGTAACATAATTGTCAATTCTGACTTCTTGGCCATTGTCAAACATAGCAAATGAAAATGAGAGCTACCAAAAAATAAGAGCTAAGCTAGGAGCTAGTTTTTGTCCAATGCGCAATAGGGCCCTCCTGTTGTTAGAAATCTTGCCCTGCAGGAACACTGGATAGCATATTAACAATGTATGTTGCCTAAAATAGAGAGTGGATCGTGGCACACTCTCCAATAAGAAAAGGGAAAAGCACATGCGCGAACAGTTGTATCCTCCATAAACTATCATGAAACCATATGGAGCACGAGAAGGTAATAAACAGATAAAACTAGCAGGATTCCAAAACCAGCATAGATATATTGCCATTCTTACTTCTATAGCAAGCACTGACATAGAGGCACTAATTTCTTGGGCACTATAAATTCAAAAACACTGCAATGTTTCATGCAATCACTACTGAACAACCATGAAGGAATGCAAAAAAAAAAGGGCAGACCCAGTGCCAGAGGCTCCCACACGAGTGGGGTCTGGGGAAGGAAATAACCGAAGCAAAGTCTTACCCCCACAGAAATTCTGCAGAGAGACGGCTTCGAACCCAGGACCTGGTGACTCGGCGAGCTAGCACTCACCAACTGCACCAGGCCTGCCCTCCATGAAGGAATGCAAGATAGTGAAAAAGGCAATGATGTGAAAAAACAAACCAGTACCCCTGCCTTATCATCTATGCGCTCATCTTGATCTTCCATTCCATCAACAAAGAACAATCTGAAACATAAAATAACAGAGATAGAGAAATATAGCAACACATTAACTGAAAATATAATTGGAGCTAAATATGTGGATTAGGCTGCCAAATTAGTAACATCGTGAACCTTTCAAAAACCTGAAGCACAAAGAAAAAGAATAAAAACTATCTCTCCTAACCAGTGCAAAATAATTAGCCAATAGCAATGCAGGTTTCAATTTACAAGTATCTCAACAGTCTACACTCCATTTTTAAATAATGCTCCTTGGAAACATCTCCATTGCAACCTGAAAAGATGCTAAAATGTGGGTGCCTGCTGCTGCAACCATATAAAGAGAGACCTTTCTTTGGAGCTAAAATAAGAAGGCAAAACAATTAGTACATAATAAATTGTTTTCAGTTCAAAAAAATAGTAGATAATAAATTGGCTGCTCTGCATGTCTAATCAGTCTCGTTTTTGCACATAACTGAATAGGCAATCTAGGATATCAATCTTCCTCAAGTTGCAAGAGTTGAAACTGTAAGATGCAAGCAGCATTGACAAAACTGGTTGCAAAGAACACATGGAAACCAAATAGACAGAAAAATTGAGATATATGTGAGCAAAGAAAAAAAAATCACAGGATGCAGCCTATGTCAAAAGACATCAAGAACTGGGACAAACAAAAGCCCATGTCGACAGGAGAAACAGAATCCTGACTTTGTGGGCTACAGAATCATCGCTAAACCATTTCTTCCAAAAGGAGCTCTTCTTCCTCTCTTCTTCTTTGCTCAGCCTTTCTCTTCTCGGTCTTCTTTCTTGTCTCCTCACCTAGAGCATTAGCAATGGCGATAGGTAACCAAAATCCAGGCCTTTCGAGAAACTGGGCTCGGTGCAGAATCATTGCATCACGTTCTGTCACACCAATGCCCTCAAACGTCCACAAGGAAACAGTGGCAGTGCCTTTAAGGCCCAAGGAGTACCATCCAAGGCCAGAAACAGCAATGTCCATACTGTTGACGTCCCAGCTTGCCCCAGAAACCTCAATATGTCTTTCTGTCCAGTGACCCAATTCATTGACTCGCTCTGGACCAATTGGAGGCTGAACAGAGACAACATATGAATCAGTATGATACACAGAAAAAGGCAAAGTATGTATATTTTTCTTTTCATAATTCTATGATAGATGCAAAACTCCCGTTACAATTGCATTGGACACAGCACATAAAAGCAGGTTTGTTTATACAATTAACGTAAGGCATGTGCTGTTTTCCAATAAGGTGACCTTACTACCAAGTAATCTGCAAGTGGTCTTCTGTTAAAGATAGCTAATTGTGTCATTACAAGAGGCCTCCACCAGATTAGAACAGATTTACCTGAAGTCTGATGCCAAAATGTTTCTCTCGCAATTCATCAGCATTTTCAGTCTTTCCAAGATGGAGGGGAACATTGGAAGATGCCCAAACAGTTATATAGATAGTTTGTGCTGATGATTTTAGCACATCCAGTCGCGTTAAACCTCCAATATGGACAGATTGTCCTACCTGCAATTGTTTACAGCCATTAACTCTGCTGGGAAACTAACATGAATAATACCATCATCTTACAAAGCTTTATTTCAAGACACAAATGCTCGGTGTGGATTTCAGGTTTCTCTCCTGGTGATAGAAGCATGGACTTTGACATACTCATCATATTATAATGTCAGTGATATGCCTCTAGTAAAGGAACAAGAGCATGTGGCTTATTTCAAATATAATGATCATGTCCATTTAACAGATTGCACAAAACAGTCCTTTCCAGTTACATCCAGTTATGGGCCCTTGTAGATATGAAGTCCATAAATGAGACAACTAGTAACAAAGCCACTTACTTTCACCCTGAAGGATCGTGGCCGCAATTCTTTCCTTATTTCAACCATCTTCCGTTCCTCATTATTTAATCTCATTGCCATTATGTAAGGATGCAACAGGCCAGGAGTGTCATACATCTTTGCCTTTGCAGGTAAAACACCTGTTACCCTCAATATGCCTAGTGTTGTTCCCGGGACAGCAGCTTCAGTCAATCTTGTGATCTTAACACCCTGTTTCTTTGCAAAAGCATTGATCAGTGTAGATTTCCCAGCATTCTGTGCACCAATCACCCAAACATTGCTACGAGGTCCTGCTGACTCCTTGATGTACGAAATTAGGTTTCTAACAGCCAAGTCTCTGTGGACACTGATCAAGAACACAGCATCTAGCTTCGGTGCTCCAAAAGCCTTAGCTCGGCCACGAACCCACCTATCCAACCGCACTCCCATTTGTTGCCATGGAAGCAAATCCACCTTTGTACCAACAAGAACAAGCCTCGGTGTTTCGCTCGCTTTCGAATTCCTCCTTCCTTCAAGTGCCTCGAACAACGACTTGGCAGCTCGCTTCGGAAACGACCCATCAAAGTCTGCACAGTCCACCACCATGACGATGACCGGGGTGCCAGCCGACCGCTTCATGACCCGAGATGAAATGAACCGATCGAAATCAAAGTCCGGGATCAGGTTCTCAGCCTTGTCGTTTTTCACAAGCCCATAATTCCTCAGCGAGTGGCACCGGCTACAGACGACGGCCAAGTCCTCCTCAGCCTCAGCCCTCTTGGCCTCCCTCGCCCGGCGCTTCCTCTCGGACTTGGACAGCTTCTCTTTCTTCAGCCTCTGGATCGTCTCCTCAGTGATTTTCCCGTACCCGACACCCGGCAGGGTGAAACCGTCCAGTTCTTTCCTCCATTTCTCATCCTCGTCTTCTTCCATCTCCTCCCAATCAGAGTCCCAATCGCTGGCAAAAGCATCCATATCAGTGGCACCTTTCACCGGTGAGCCATCGGCCTCTTCGTCCCCATCATCGATTTCTTCAAGGAACTCATCGATATCGCTGTCCAGGCCCTCCAATTCAGCCTCCGATGCGTCCTCCGCCGCCACCCCCTCCTCCTGGTCTTCAAGAAACGCATCCGTGTCGGCGGCCAGGAGCACTTCTCCACCTCCTCCCGTCTCGTCCTGGGAGCCGCGGGAGGGGTTCTTGAAGAAGCCAGGGAGGTTGGGATCCTCATCCTGCATGAAGACCCCGCATCCAGGACATACGGGACGGCCAACGGCGGCGTCCTCGTCATCCCTGCCCTCGCTGATGACTGGGGCCGGCGGCCTGCTACGCCTGCCGGCGGGTACGGCGGAGGCGGAAAGACTGCGTCTTTGGGGCAGGAATGGTCGGGCGAGGAAGGGGAGGAGGCGGGGAGGTGGAGCTGGCGGGGCGAGTAGGCGGAAGGGAAGGCGAGCCGCGGCGGCGGCGGGGATTGGGAGGAGGGGTTTAGCAGCCATCCGGGAGACCGGGAGCTGCAGCGGCGAAGAGGATAGGACATACTGTAGGAGTGTTCCGTCCAATTTTTTTACTCGAAAAAAAAGCGTGGGGAATTTGTTTCTTGGATGTTTTTTCTTTATTTTTTTCTTGTGTGCTGGAGAATCTTCTAGGAGTATAATATATAATCATACGATTCTTTCAATCCTTCGGATGCTGAAAAAAACATTAGGGGGTGTTTGATTCCTTGTTTTTTTAACACCTATCACATCGAATGTTTGATACATATATGTAGTGTTAAATATAGACTAATTATAAAACTAATTGCACAGATTGAGATTAATTTACGAGACGAATCTATTAAGCCTAATTAGTCTATTATTAGTATCCGAACACCCTATAGTCAACCCCATGGTTAACACCTGTTAAATTTTAACAGGACGAACCAAACATACCCTTATACATAAGTGGAAGAATTTTTCCCAACAACAATAATCATGATGAGATTGGTAAAATTAGCAGTTAAAATATATAAGAGTAATAACACTTAGGCCTGGTTCGTTTCGCTAAGTAGTATTTTTTAGTGTTAACCTAGTGGTACACACAGCACACGAAATTTGGGTGATGAAGGCCATGTTCTGCAGCACTACTTCAACAGTACTTTTCAGCGTTAACCCAGTGCTATACACAGCACATGAAATTTAGGTGATGAAGCTAAAAATTGTGGAAAATTTAAGCTTATTTTGGTATATCGCTAGAAAATGTCGACATAAAAAATATGGATTGCAGATTTCACTGTCACAGAAGTTTGTTGCCACCTGCATTGTGTTGGCGATGTGCTTACATGTGAATTTTTAGAGTATCTTCGAAAGCTACTTAAAAAATTAGTTGGTAAAATAATATTTATATCAAGTGATGTCAGGCCACGCCACCATCCTCACCTGCTCGCTGGCCGGAACCGGTCATCCCCTCGCTCAGCGCTACGTCGTACGAAAAAAGGATAAAAAAACCCATGTTGCAAGACTATCTTCTAAGTGTTTTCAGATGTTTTATAGGTATATTGTAAGTGTTTCATGTAGATGTTGCAAAAGTAGATCGGAATATTACATATATTGCAATTGTTGTACATGTATGTTGCAAGCTTATGCTCCCAATTTTTTATTTGTTTTTTCATATGTATGTTGCAAGCGTGTTTATTTGGATGTTGCATATATTTTACACCTACGTTGGAAGTGTTTTATCTTAAGGTTGTGTATGTTTTACAATGGTTTTTAAGTGTTTTTCAGGTATTTTTGCAAATGTTTCATATGCATGTTTCAAGTGTTTCATCTGTCTTCAGACATATATTGCAAGTATTGCGTTTCGACATTTCAAAAGTAGATTAGGTGTTGCATCTCCCTCCTCCTCCCGTCGCTACCTGGGCATCCGCTGCCTCCACCCCCCACTTCTCGATGCTGATGATGTTCGTGGCAACACAGGCCCCATGTAGGCACGCAAAATAGAGCAAGAAACGGACTGCAAATGTGAGCGTCCAGACGCCCCGTCATCCGGACGTTCAGGCACCGGCAAACCCGTTTACTAAAATTGGATTCGAAGTTGGCCTAAAGAACTAACGCTTGGTGATAGGATCGACATGCCTATGTGAGTGTGTCTCCGACGAGTCTCCCGACCAAACACGTCTAACGGAGATTCAAGCTTGTTCGGCAGCTTGTTTTGATGTTGGGGCTGCTGATGCAACTGGTTCCTCTCACATAGCACAGTGTTCGGCTGTCAGCTGCTGCTGGCTATTTTAACAGTGTTATGTGAGAGAAAACCAGTTACAACAGCAGCTCCAAAAGCTATCAATATTCGCTTTACAAAACAAGGAAGAGAATAATGAAGTAGGCAAGACCCCCTAAATGCCTGGCTAGCCAGGCATCACCGAAGCTGGCCAAAATACACGAGTGCATTTACCTTGCAAACCAATTCACTAACGTTAAGAATTTATGGTTTTCTTTTGTCTATAAGCAGTAAGCACTAATATATTTTTAGAAAACTATTCAATAATCTTTGAAGTCTAAACGAACAAAAGGTGATATGAATGTAGAACATGTTATATGTAAGTAACGTTTTAAAATAGGGAAAACTTTGCTACGCGACATGCAAAGTGACCTCCCTTTGCTGGCGGACACTGAAAATAGCCGGATTTGTTAAAAGACACCTCATTTCTTATCAAATTTGCTGGCGGATCCTGTGCCTATTATAATATTCATTTATGGCTTTGGATGAAAGAGAAGAGGGGTGGAACGTCAATTTTGGCCCTGCCTCCTCCTTCTTCCCTCTCCCTTTTCTTCTCTCCCCTGCTCACTGAGAGAGCATGAGGCCCACGGCGGTAGCGGACTCCTTCTCCTCGCGCTCCTCCCCGCGTCCACAGGCACACGGAGTCCGGCGCACGCAGCCGCAACACCGGGTGCCGATTCGGTCGTCGGCCCAACACGAATCACAAGTAGGCCGTCATGTTGCAGCAGTCGGCGGCGGCGGCCATGGCGCAGGGGTGCTCGCGGTTCATGGACGTCGCGCAACAGCTCAAAGAGCACTAGGGCGCACAGATCTACCGGTGCTCTGCCGTGAGCTCCCGCCGCTGGGATGCATGATCCCCTTCTCCCTCAGCGGCTCCCCTGTGGCACCATCGGACACGGATGCTGCCGCCGAGGTGAGGCGGCACCGGCGCCTCAGCGTGAGCCGCGCCCACGCCACCTATGCCTCACCCTGACCTTTTCCTGCCGCGCTCGCTCTCGTTCTCTCTTTCTGCTCCAGAGCGCGCACAGCCATGGCTGCGAGCTCAGAGCCGAGCTCGTCGCTGTTGTTCGCCGTTGCACCCATCGCCATCGACTCTGCCTTTGGCCCCGCTCCCCCGCGCGCACGTTCGCTGAGCCGGTCGAGGCCGGAGCCACCTTGCCGTAGCCGCTGTAGCGCCCGCCACGGCCGTTGCCGTCGTCAGCAGAGCAAGCCACCGCGGCCGCCATCCCGCACATGGTCGACCTCGGCGTCTCGCCCGGCGTGCAATGGCCGACGCTGCCGGAGTCGCAGACGCGGCTGCCGGGCGGGCACGTGCCGCCCTCCGTCCCGGCGCTGCTGGAGTCGTCGTGGCGGGCGTTGCCTCTAGGCCGGCGCTGCTGGAGCTGTCATGGCGGGCGTGCCGGACGGGCCGCGCACCTCCCCCGCATCCCACCGACGATGACGGCGCGGGCTCGTCCCCGCGGGACTTGGCGTCGCGGACAAGGGCGAGCACGCGCGGTTCTGCTCCGACGTCGCGGCCTTGCTAGAGCAAACGGAGGTCGCGACCAGCGTCGTGGCCTAGGCAAGCGCGGGTGGCCCTGCGGCCTCGCCGGAGCCAGCCATGGTGTGGGCGCGGCGGTCTTCGTGGTCGGGCTTGCGGCCTGGGCGGGGGCCAGGGGCACCTAGCTGCTAACTCGGATAGAGAGCAGAGTGACTATCAGCAAACTGGAAGGTCACTAGTAGCAAATTTTCCTTTTAAATGATACACCTATAATACTGTGTTTATACCATGGTTCTTCCCATCTAGCCACCAAATAAGCCATGCTCTGTTCGGTCAGATAGCTGGAGTTGTGGTAAATGCTAAGACATACATTTTTAAGAGTAGAGTTACTATAGGTTAGTGGTATTATTTATTTGTAATTTATATTTGTAGTTTTTATTTTTAATTTTTAGTAATAGCAAATAAAGTCTTAAAATAATGAGGGGCAACACCTTTTGTTCCACTCTAAACACTTGAATGAACAACTCTTGTTTGCTCCGTTTCTTCATGTTCTTTTTTTTATGGACTAACAAGTATTTAATAATTGTTATAAAGAATCGAGATTTTTGTTCTTTCGATACGACAAAACAATCCAGACGTTAAAGACAAATTACCTCCTATCAGTAAATTCTAGTGCCATGGGGTGGGTCTTGCCCCCGGGCCATGCCTATCACAATTCTTGACATTTGGTACTTGCTTGTGACAAATTCTATTCATGTGACAAATTCTATTGTCTGAATGCGTATCTTAATCCACGCATTCTTCATCCTATATAACGTCTTCTGAACCACCAATCAATCCATCCATATAACTGAAATAATGAAAAAGAACTAGTTGGAAGCTGGAGCCAGGTTATAAATCTAGTCGTGGTCCAGATAATCGGACGACTAATCATTAATCAAACAACGACCAGCAATCCAATCCAGATAGTCGCCGCCTCAATGGACACCTATATATTAATCAAAAAACTTGAAGGTCTCATTGCACAAACTAGCAAAGGTGATCAACACAATCAATCTGAAGTTTGAACGCATGCTAACTAGTAGAAGATCAAATAATTGCCAACGGCAGTGCACGATAAATGAAGCGACAGTATTGCAGATGACATGCCTCCTATCTTCTGCTCATCCAGACCATTGTTTTCAAGTCGTCCGATTAATCGTGATTAATCGCGATTAATCGTCCTGGTCGGTCTCAGGTGACCGATCAGGGGTACTGTCGACCTGTACAAGTCGTCCGATTAATCACGATTAATCGTCCTGGTCAGTCCCAGGTCGACCAGGTCCGACCAGACGATTTGAAAACATTGATCCAGACATCCACACCTGATCGGTCAGGACATCCACACCTGATAGCATTCCCAGATACTCTTCGAGCCGCCAAGTTCACAAATGTCGAGCATACAGACATGGACCAGCCACCAAAGCTCTCCTCGCTAGGCATTAAGCTTGAAGCTCATCATTTCCAGCAAAGCTTAGTCATAAAATAGATATTGATCCCAAGCTGCAGTTTGCCAAGACAGTACCTTCACATAAAAGCACAGAGATGGCGTTAACAACTCTGCTAACTGCCTGAAGGGGAAATGCCCCCCAAAAAAAACGAAGTAATGTTTATGATGATTATATCAAGCAATTATCATGTACCGTTTTACAATACTAACTCAAATGTTCGAGACACCCTATGTTGTCTCTAGGCTATTTCATCAAAGCTGTCATTTTTTCTCTCAACTAATGTGAAGTTGACCTAACAAAAGTATCCTCTGTGGCGTTGCAAAGTTTATGACAAATTCCTTTTTAAACTGATTAACCTCTAAAGGTATGGACAGTCAAAAAGTCAACTTGCCCAAACTTTTGCTATCATTGGATCCGTTAGGTACTCACATAACTGTGAGTGAAATAAAATGACTATCCAGGTCAGGAGAGCATAGCAGAACACATGCCAAACAGGATGCTTCGTGATAAACATGCTATAAAAAGATATATCATAGAATTTTTAAGTAACATGATGCATGACATACAACAGAGCCACTGCATCATGAATTATTAAGCACTAGTCCAATTAGTTCAGAGTATAATTACTCTGTTACTTACTATATGTTGTGTACTGCTGAAAAGTTCTGAAAATTTTTGTTGTAATGTTTAAGTTCTACCAAAGACCAAACTGAAACTTCGAGGAATTTCTGATGCAACTCAAGAATGTCACCAAAGGCTGTGAAGATCGTGAAGCGACCAATGTAAGTTTTTTTTTATCATGCCAATGCTTGTATTAGCAACTACTACAGCCACAACCAACAGGATGACCACAAGCCTGAGAGAAAAGGCAGCTGAGGATAAAAGTAACCATGGGGCACACCAGTCACCCTTACACTAACTATCTGGATTCAAACTATGTCAAATACTGTAGACGGTCCTAATCCAGCAGCGTGCATGTTTTTGTGAATATGTATATGTAGAAGGAATTGAGTAGAGAGGTGTGCAGAAAATTGTAATCTGAACTTATTCCTGAATCACCGATTCTACTGTCCTCTCTATCACTTCCCCAATCCTATTTTATTTAATCTGACAAAAAGTTCTAGCTGAATGAAGGGAAATACTAATTATCAACTACTGCGAGGGAATTCTGTAAGCAACAATGGGTAACAAATAAACAGTAACTGGTTGTATCGCGCAGATGACAATTGCATCCAATTTATTTGTAGCTCTCAGAAAATGCCAATCCAAGATGAGCAAATACATGATGAATGCTTAAATGATGAGCAACTAAGGTTTTGAAAACAAAAAAGAGTTGACATATAGCAGTGTCATTATATCACCTTGTCATCACAAAATAGTAGCAATGCTTGAAAGTAACATAATTCATATTTATAAGTAAAAGACATATCATGCATTATCATTTTTAAAGTGAGCTTATTTTACACAATATAGTGGATAACATTAAAATGCACAAAAACATACAGTAAAAGTGATTGTTAACCTTAATAAGGTTATCCTGATAAAAACTAAAAAAATAGGTTTAGTTAAATTTCTCGTAAGATTGAACTTGTCACTAAAAGCAATTAAGCAAGGCTCTTCAGTAAGTGGCAACTTTTCATTATTTCACCAGGTAAGAATAGAGCAAGTCACAATTCAAGATTTTAGACTCATACGGTCATATCAAGATTCATAGAGAAAACAAATTGTTTGAAAACAATGCAATTGCTAGAAATTGTCGCAATGTTTAAGTTCCACAGAACTGAAACTTCGAGGAATTTCTGATGTAACTCAAGAATGTCCCCAAAGGCTGTGAAGATTGTGAGACCATCAATGTAAGATTTTTTATCATGGCAGTGCTTGTATTAGTAACTACTACAGCCACAACCACAGGATAACCACAAGCCTGGGAGAAAAGGCAACTGAGGATAGAAGTAACCAAAGGCACCCCAGTCACCCTAACACTAACTATCTGGGTTCAAACTAGGTCAAATACTGAGACAGAACTAATCGAGCAGCGTGCATGTTTGTGTGAGTATGTATATGTAGAAGGAATTGAGTAGATAAGTGTGGAGAAAGTTGTAATCTGAACCTATTCCTAAATCACCAATTCTACTGTGATCTCTATCCCGCCTGCAGGCTTCAGCTTTTCCTACAGCTGCTGCTGCGTGAGTTCTTGTATGTATGAACAGTAGCTGCTGAGATAGCTTGCTGCAGCAGCAACCACAAAGCTGTTGTAGCAAGCAAAACGAACAAACCTGATTTTATTTAATAATCTGACAAAAAGTTCTCCTGTGTTTTAACTGACTCTCTGTCTTTCTATCCAACCCTATTTGATTTAATCTGACAAAAAGTTCCAGATGAATGAAGGGAAAATTATCAACTACTGCGAGGGAATTATGTAAGCAATAACAGGTAACAAATAAACAGTAACTAGTTGTATCCCTCAGATGACAACTGCATCCAGTTTATTTATAGCTCTCAGAAAATGCCAATCCAAAATGAGCAAATACGTGATGAATGCTTAAATGATGAGCAACTAAGATTTTGAAAACAAATAACAGTTGACATATACCAGCATGCCATTACATCCCCTTACTATCACCAAATAGTAGCAATACTTTATAGAAACATAATTCATACTTATAAGTAAAAGACATATCATACATAATCATTTTTAAAGTGAGCTTATTTTACACCATATAGTGGATAAAATTAAAATGCACAAAAACATACAGTAAAAGTGATTGTTAATCTTAATAAGGTTATCCTGATAATAGGTTCATTTAGTCTCTGGTGAGATTGAACCCGTCACTAAAAGCAATTAAGCAAGGCTCTTCAATAAGTGGCAATTTCTTCATTATTTCACCAGGTAAGAATAGAGCAAGTCACAATTCAAGATTTTAGACTCATATACAGTCATACCAAGACTCATAGGGAAAATGAATTGTCTAAAAACAATGCAATTAACTCTAGGTTACAACAACAACAACAACAACAACGTAGCATTTTGTCCCAAGCAAGTTGGGGTTGGCTAGAGATGAAACCCAAAAGAGACAAAAAACAGGGAGACACATAAAGGGACATAAAGGGCACAAGACAAAAAGAGGTCACGGTTCAGGCACGTTGATTGCCAATCTCCAAGCGCTCCTGTCCATAGCTAAATCTTTGGAGATATTCCACTCCTTAAGATCTCTCCTAACGGACTCGTCCCAAGTTAGTTTAGGTCGACCTCTACCGCTCTTTACATTATCGGCCCGCTTTAGAACTCCACTACGCACCGGCGCCTCAGAAGGCCTCCGTTGGACATGTCCAAACCATCTCAACCGATGTTGAATCAATTTCTCCTCAATTGGTGCCACCCCAACCCTATCCCGAATATCGTCGTTCCGGACTCTATCCCTCCTTGTGTGCCCACAACACCAACGCAACATACGCATCTCTGCTACACTCAATTGCTGGACATGTCGCCTTTTTGTAGGCCAACACTCAGCACCGTATAACATCGCCGGACGAATCGCCGTCCTATAGAACTTACCTTTCAGCTTCTGAGGCACCCTTTTGTCACAGAGAACGCCAGAAGCTTGACGCCATTTCAACCAGCCGGCTGAAATTCTATGCCTAACATCTTCATCAATGTCTCCATCCTTTTGTAGCATCGACCCTAAATACCGAAAAGTATTCTTCTTGGCCACCACTTGCCCATTGAGGCTAACGTCTCCCTCCTCGTGTCTAGTCGCGCTGAAATCGCACCTCATGTACTCGGTCTTAGTCCTACTAAGTTTGAACCCTTTCGACTCTAACGTGTGCCTCCATAGTTCTAACTTCCTATTAACCCCCGCCCTACTGTCGTCAACTAGCACCATATCATCAGCAAAGAGCATACACCAAGGGATATCACCTTGTATGTCCCTTGTGACCTCATCCATCACCAAAGCAAATAACTCTAGGTTAAGAAACACAAAAGGACTTGTGGTATTCAACAGACCAATTATAGGAAAAAGAACAAAGCTTTTGGTATACTTGCAACGTAAATGTATGCAATTACCTTGAGCATATCTATTCTTGAATGGATGGATGCACTGATTGGTAACAATGCTGGTTTCGAAAATCTTTTGAAACTGCATTGACTCAAGATCAACCATGAAGACGCCTCTATTTGTTGACACAAACATCACATTATCATCCCCTGCAAGCCAAAGTACTTGTTGGTACTCCCTTGATCTCAAAGAAAGAAGCATGTCCAGTTCAATTGTTCCTCCATGCATCCATCGAGCAACACCATCAGAGTCAGGCGACGTCTCCCACAACCAAAGTTGAGCTTTGAGGTTAGCTGACATGACTATTAAGCTAAGGCCACCACTCTTTGCTAAGGTACACAAGAAGATGCCCCAATGGTCTTCTTCAACCGGTGGCCCTTCTATCACAGCTAAGTTCTGGCTGCCCAGATCAAACTGAAGGATGTGGACCTGATGGCCAAACAGAATCCAGTAAAGGGTATTCCCAACCAGGACATTTCCATAGCCAACACTGGACAATGGCTCAACTGCTGTGGAGATGACATCGCCCCACACACCAGTCTCCGGCGAGTAAACGCAGATATGTGCAATGCGGTGGTGGATTTCATTCCATGCCAAAACGAACTTAAAGGGGCCCTTGTCGCCGGAGGCACCGATTACCGCCCCTTTCATATATGACCCATTCTGGTTCCGGACAGGATCCAAGAACTGCGAGATGTCTAGGAAATGGGCCTCGCCTGTGAGCGGGTTCCAGACCAGGAACTGGCAGATGACGTGGCCAGAGCGACCCCTGTGGGCTAGGACCACGCGCCCATGGCGGCAGCCGCGGAGTTCCCAGGTGTACCTTTCGAACACGTCGCGCAGCACGCGCACGGAGAAACGCTCGGGAAGGATAGGGTACCGCGGATCCGAGATGAAGCTGAAGGAGAGATCTTCGCCGCTGCCGAAGAAGACGCCGAGGGGCCTCCAGTGGTGAGCACGGAAGCGGCGGATGAAGCTGGGGTCGGTGACGAGGCGGCGCCAGCGGGCGCAGACGAGGGACGCGCGGGGGAGCGAGGACGGCAGCGGGGGCAGGCGGAGGAGGATCTCGGAGAGGAGGTCGTCGAGGTCCATCGGGGAAGCCGGCCACGGCGACGGCCGCGTAGTGAGCTGCCGGCGTGTCGCTTGCGAAGGCCGAAGACCGACGGGACGACGGGGGGGCTCGGAGAGGAGGCCTTGGTCGTCCTCGTCCATGGACATGGAGGACGCCGACTCGCCGACGGGAAAAGGGGAGCGGCGGCGGCGGGTGACGGGCTGACGCTAATCCTCCTGGCCCTCGAGTCGACTTGACTATAGTTATCAACTTATCATCCTTCTCTGGGCTTGGGCTGGTATGCGCTGACAAGATATTATGGGCTGGGCTAATCCTTCTCTGTGTCTTGATGAATGAATGTCTTTATTGAAGGTTCTCCCACAAGATCCATGGAGCTCCATGCACACGCAACCAATGATGGCCCTTTGTGCCCCTCAAAAAAAATGATAGGCTGTGTTTAGTTCCTCCAATAAAGCACTATGAAAAAAAAAATTCCCGTCACATCAAACTTGCGATTAATGCATAGAGTACTAAATGTAGATGAAATTAAAAACTAATTGTACAGCTTGGTTGTACTTTGCGAGACGAACGTTTTGAACCTAATTAGTCAACGGTTGGACACTATTTACCAAATAAAGTCAAAACGTGCTACGGTACATTTTTTCCCTCTTTCCAGGGAACTAAACACACCCGATGTTTGTGTTCCACCAAATGATGGCCCTTTGCTTCTTTCAAAAAAAAAAGGATGGCTCTTCCATAGGAGAGGGGTATTGAACTGAACATTAGTAAACCACCAAAGGTTGTCATGGGATTGCAAATGTGTGATTATTATTGTTGCAGTAGCTCATAGCTGATGAGTACTGTATATGTGAAGTTCCAAGCAGACAATGCATTCTAGTTATTGCGCTTTACACCAAACATTCTATCACACTACTACCTTGATACTTCCTCCATCCCAAATTATAAGAAGTTTGACTTTTTTTACCCCAAGTTTGACCACTCGTCTTATTCAAAAAATTTGTGCAAACATAGTCAAATTTAAGTCATTCCTGAAGAACTTTTATTAATAAAGCAAGCCACGACAAAAGAAGTGATATTTTGCACAAATTTTTGAATAAGACGAGTGGTCAAACTTGGTGTCAAAAAAATCAAACGTCTTATAATTTAGGATGGAGAACGTAGTTGTTAATAATTAATTCATGTGTGTTAACTACAATTTCCTTAGCAATTAGGTGGTGTCCATATTCAATAGTTTAAGGGAAGTGACCTTTCCTATTGGTTCGATTTTACCAAGTGAACATGGACACACCTTATTCTTTGAAATTATATAATGAAGGGAGGAATTATCATCTGAATCAACTGAGCAAATGCATCATGAATTGTTGCTTCCTTAGGGCTCGTTCGTTTGAAGTCGTTCATGCCCGGAACAATTCCTGCTAAAGTCTGCTACATACAAATTAAATAAACATTCCTGGCTAGAACGGTTCTGGGACATCATTCCCCGGTAACTTAAACTTTTGAATTTCTAATGTGCTGGGATATGACAAAATTGTTTAGCCATCCTTGCAAAAATAATGAACACTTTACAGTTAGTTCGCACTCCTCAAGATGGCAGATTAAATTGATATGATTTTTTAATTACTCCCTCTTCAGTCTGTTTGGAAAATATCCATAAATGCACCATTGACTGGCAGCATCTATGATCTATCTGCGAGTTCAGAGGAGCGCACACAAACAAAGCTGTACAAATGGAACTGTTACAAAAGCCACCAGTAATGGCATTGGCATGTGCGAAGATCAATATAAATGAGAATAAACATCTACCGGTTCATTCTAAACGTTTAAACTACGGATTACCTAGAGATTTAAGTTGCAGCTCCCACATAGACAGGGAATCATATGAATGCCTGACACCCCCATCTCCCCTTTCCAGACAAGGAAGCTACAGATAGCAGGCAGCACCAGTTAGGCTCGAGCAAAAACTTCAGACCCTTTACACTGAAATGGAGAAAACACATAGAAGTTAAACAGCAGATACAGCAAGCAGTCAAAATGCATCCAGTCCCAATAACGTAACAAAAAAAAAATCACTCAAGAATACTCCAAATACAATGTGTGGAGCGGCAAGAAAAGTGTGAGCAGAGGAAACAAGTGTCGTAAAAAAACTGCATTTTGCCGTTGCAAATATACATAGTGGCACACAAGATGTATCTGCTGTCAAAAGCATATCGCACAGCGATGATAAATATAGTTATTGAAACTTCTGTTCATGTTGTTCATGTCCTCCAAACACCTAATCTGCACTAGAATGACTTTGCTCACTGTCAACTTCTAGAGAAAATTCTTTTATACACAAAAGATAATGACACTGATATGGATGGCAAGCCAATGACGAAAGTTTGATGAAACAAAATCATTCTACACCTCATGCAGAGTTAAATTTACATATTTAAGATGTCCACCAATAACACAGGAAACTGACAAAAGCTTCCACTGAGGGTCTCATGCCTATTCGTTTCGCTGAAATTTGGCTGATGCTGCTGCTTATGCTGATTTGTTGTGAGAGAAAAACACTGTTCCTTCACTGAAAAGTACTGTTAAAAAAACAAGGCTGAAAGTGACATTAAGATAACTTTAGAACTTGTCCATCTTTTTGATGAAGCTACTGGTCTGAAGGATAAATGACTAATATGTAGAAGAGTAGTGTGTTTCCAATATAGTGCACAGAGATTGTGATTACAACGACACAAGAACACCTTCCAGCCAATTATTGATCAGATTGTGGGTCAGCTTCCAGGGATGTGGTATGTGGAAGGCTGGCCTCTTAAGAAGGGTTGGGAGGAAAATTCTTGTTCGATTCATGGTGAATTCCATCCTAGTATATTCAGTTTAACCATGGCAATGGACCTCCCACCATGGACTATCAAGGCAATAGATAATTTCGAAGAGGGTTTTTATGGGAAGTGCAGAAAAAATGCAAAGGAGGACACTGCTTGCCACCGGAGTTTGCCAACTCCGCATTTCTAATCTCCAGAATTTGGGCTAGGGCCTCCATGAGCCTGACCGCCCATGGCGTCCTTATTTAAATTCACCGCTTTGTCAAGTCTTTTTTCTTCATGGCAATCGTGGTGGGGCAAGAACACTTTTCCTAGACTGATATGGCAACGAGCGGTGGCTTAAGCTTTCCATAACAGAAGATGGGTGTCGGACATCAAGGGGGCTCTAACAGTAGAGGTCCTGGTGGAGTACCTGCAAATCTAGGACTAAGACATCCCCGATCATCATCAGTGGCGGCTTACAGAGGTCTGGTTCTTATTCGAACAAATCAGCTTACAAGGCATTTTTTTACTGGGACCATCATTTTTGCACCTTGGAAGCGGGTTTGGAAATCTTGGGCACCTCTCCGTTGCAAATTCTTTATTTGGTTAGCTTTAAGGGCCGTTGTTGGACAGCTGACCGCGTTGCAAAAAGAGGACTTCTTCACCCGTTTGTTTGCCCCCTATGTGATCAAGCTGATGAAACAATACAGCATACCCTGGTTGCTTGTGTTTCGCAAGGCAGGTTTGGACAGCTATCTTTCATGTGTTGGCTTGCTTCCCCTTGCACCGAAGCTAGAGGATTCTTGTTTTTCTAGATGGTGGTGCAAAACAATCAAAGGCTGTTCCAACAGAGATACGAAAGGGCTGAATTCACTCATCACTTGGTTGCTTGGGCGGCGCTTGAGGGCTGCGGCCTGCCAGTGACATCTGACTGAAGCGGGGACGGGAGCCAGACTGGCGACTTCCCCCACGTGAGCTCCTGGCCAGGAAGGGAGGATGCTGCCACAGCTTGGAAGGAAAGAGGCGGCTATGGCTGGGTAGGGTAGGCCAGAGAGACCTCACGCCCATTCGAGCTCCGTAGGCAATGGCTACAGTGTGAATTGAATGGGAGAGTGAGAGAGACAACAGAGTCCCCTATTGGGCCGAAAAACGATGGCCCCAAGTGGCCAGCATACCAGATGTCAACCCATGATGATTTTTTCACCCGCTTAATCAGGCAATTGCTCGTCTATGCCCAAATCAGACGTTACTCTTAATTAGTCGATGCCTGATCGGACGACTTGACTCCATCTGCCGCTGCTCGCGCACGCGTGGGTGAGCCAACCTTGCTCACGCGAGAGAGCTTATTCGGCTCGCCCACGCGAGCATGGATTTCCTTGCCATGGCAAGAGAGGTTGCCCGGCAAGGCAAGCCTTCAGGTTACTGCCAAACAAGCAAGCCCCTTAGAAAGGCAAAACAGTACTGAGCAAAACAACCAAGCAGCCCCTTAGTAACTTCTTACTTTTCTAGGGAACTCTTTTACCAACTTTGTTGGTAGACTATTTTTTTATGAAGTAGATTTAGCAACCTCTCGGAGTTGCTCTTATATAATATACGTAACTAGCAAATCGATAAGGTTTCTGTCCGATAGGCAAGTGAGTCAAATTCGAACTTAACTAGCTTCTCCAAAACGTCGTAGTTTTAAAAACAGGAGGACTATCCTCTTGTATATTCTTCGAATCTATGAAGCAAGACATTTTTTCAAATAAACTCTTTGGAAAAAAATATTTCAGGAAAAAAAAGTAGCAACCAGTTGCACTTTGGGCTAGGTAACAGAAAATGAGACCAGTTCAAGTGTTCAACTACATTTCAATTACATGGGCACATGCTTTCTGCAGCGTTTATCCAAAGAAGTTGCCAAAACTATGACGCTCTGCAGAAAAGCAGCGTTTGGTGACCTTGCTCTGTTTCTGTTCTCAAGAAACTCTCTGCTTTCTTGCACGCACGGATGGGGTGAACACGTGAGTGGCATGTGGCAGAACCGCATAATCTAATGCCCTCCTAAGAGTACTTGTCTTCCATTAGACACTAAGTACCCTCTGCGATTCCGTCGAGCACACAACGGGAGAACTCGAAAGTCCACATTTTACCTCAGGATCATAAATGAGAGATAAAGCTTACAACAACTTTGCTATTTTTTACTTCACTTTTAGTACAACATCAGAGTAATTCATTATTTGATTATAATAGCGGAATGTAAAATGTTATCAGAATTTTAGCGGAATGGAAATCATTTAAGGTCAAGTTTAAACATTATCATGAAGAACACTTATATACATGAAATGATAATAGGTTATAAGTTTTTCCTTTGAAAACATTTTAGGTGAGAGTTTAAATAAACACTACGTCCGCACGTAAAGGAAATCCTCGCTGAGCCCACTAGGAGGTTTCCACACACAAGCGTCAGCTCCAGTTGTTCCTGTCACTTGCAACTGGGTAGAACAAACCCTGAGTACTCAATTGTACTCCGCAAGACTTACCCATCAGAAGGAAAGAAAAGACTCCAAAGATATGCAAGGCTATCTGGCTTGTGGTTTATTGCAGTTGCAGGAAGCATTACTAAAGGTGCATCCTTATATTCAATTTTTATTATCAGTCATCAGTAGTTCATTAACCAACCATTCTAGGTAAGCACATGTTCTAATTTCAAGCAAGGGTTGAGCAATCAGAACTATTTTTCCATCTTTCATCTTTTAATTCTGGCTACGGTGCCATAGTGCAGTTAAGCCGTACCGTCACGTAGAAACAGCGATTCGCGAATCAATATGCCCAGCTGGGTGCCCCGAAAACACACACCTCACTTGCACCCTAGGCACAAGCAAGACCAACCTATTTCACTCCTGTCAAGGGGTCTAGGTCCCCGTCCAAACTGGGACTCCAAGCTCCCAACACTGCAGGCCCGGTCTCAGTGTGGTGCTTAGACCTCCACCTAAAACCCACCCCTAACAGTCGGTCCGGAAAGAGCCGGAACCCATGACAAGAGAGCAACAGGTCTTCCTGCTCCCATAAGCAAGTATATGCTCAGGACAATATATCTGTAACTTGACCAGGGATCTAGTGCAACGAACGGTCCTTAATCGACACAGGCGGGACAAATGCAACCTGAGCCTCGCTCAGTTGCCAACCAGATCCAAATCCAATCCAAGAACAGTCCCGCCCAATCTCCAATTATTATCCAGATGTATTTACATTCCATGTGAGAGTAACATGATAATAGTAATAATAATATATTTCCTATCTCTCGCGAGTGACATACAATCACTTGACTTCTACCGGGATCCTATAGCATAGCACACTACACGATCCTATCATACTAGTAAGACTCATAGGACAAAGATATATATATGCAAGTGAGTTTCATTCAACTCCTTTAAACTTAATGCACAAGCATAAAATAAAGTGCAGAATAATAGGGGTTATGCACCGGGGCTTGCCTGGGTAAAAATATAACAAAGTTAGCATTCTACCATGGTGACACGATCATCAAGGCACCATCTTTCCTGCTACCTCCGGGTGACTCCGTGATCCACCATCGTTCCTATTATGACATTCGTGGATGCAATGCAGAGACGTAAATAGACAACGATAATTGCAATTAGGAGAACACGGTACGCCTCGCAAGCTAACGAGCTAACTCTAACGCACTAAGCTACGTACCCAAGTTGTTGAATAAGACATCATTTACCCAACAAGTATTTAGTCATATGAACCCAAAGTGTTGCTTTATATTTTATTTATTACAACAAAAACAAAAGTTAATTGCAACAAGGCATGTAAAACAAGATAAATCTAAAACTAAACTTTTTATATGAACACATGGTCATGTTATGTTAGAAACTACTAGAACACATCCTACACATGCTAGAAAGTCTAATGCTTAGCCCTAGATTAATTATTTATGTACCTTTTTCTATTTACCTAGCAAACACACACGGAAAAGGAAAAAATATATACTTTTTGTTCATAGTTAATTCTAGAAAATTTTCAGCAGCTCATATATGTCCTAACTAGCCTCTAAAATAATTTTCGCAAGTTTTGGACATGCATAACAGCCAGCACAACAATGGCAAGCAATAAAAGGATGAAACCTATTAAAATAGGTTCAGCCTTTTTAACTTTAGCAAACAGCAAGTTTTATATTTTTCTTGCAAAGGTTATGTCACCGAGAAGTCATGAAAATTGGTTGCACCTAGTTTTGATACCTATAGCTCCCATTCCCATTTTCTTTATCAAAACAAGCATTAAACAAACTTAACCAAGTACATTACAGAAAATGTATTTGACTAGGCTTAACATTATATTTCGTATTTAACACTTGTTAAGAGAAAAACCAACAAAACTGGAACCACATTTTTATCACACTCCTAACTTCAGTTTTCCATTTATCAAGTTTTAGGAGCACTTTATAACAAAAGCTAAGAAAATTTGATTCACTGCGTTTGGACATTCCTAGAGTTATGAATTTTACAAGATTGACGCATAATCTGAAAACGAAAATGGAAAAACAAATAAGACAAGAACTTTTCATCAGGAACCCTGAATTTTACAGAAATATACGAAGCCCATATATGTAAATTAATGAGTCTAGCATTTTTACATAATGAACATGGTAAAGAGTTTCTATTTATTTTCTCACCCTCTCTCTTCTTCCTTACGTACAGACGCACGGACGGAGACCAGAGATCGAGACCTGCTGGCCGGCTGGAGACCGCGACTGGGGCGCGACCTGGCCCGGCTCGCACGTGGCCACGGCGGCTGCGGCCTGCGGAGGGCCGGACACGGCTGCTAGCAGCGGCCAGCGCCTACGCCCGCCTGACCCGGCGCACACCGGCGCGGCTCCGGCGGCAGCTTGGCCGGAGTGGCGGGGTCGAGAGCATGGGGGTGGAGGAGCAGCGCTCCCGGCTGTAGGGCTAGAGGTGGGGCATGGGAGAGAGAGACCAGAGGCCTGGGAACTCGGTGGCTTGGAGCTCTGCTCGCCGCCAAGGCAGACGACGAACTGGGCAAGGGCGAGAGTAGAAAGAGAGGGCCTCTGCCTTGATGTAGGCATCACAGCGGGGTAGGGACGCGCATGCGGATGCAGTACGGGCGCGTCGTGGCGCGGCAGCGGCAACAGGCGGCGTTAGCAGAGGCACATGGGGCGGTGCTGACATGGTGACCGCGAACAGCATCGAGCAGAGCAGGGAGGGAGAGTAGTAGAGCACGGCAGCAGCAGCTCGGCTTCTACAAAAGCACGGCGAGGACGGGGCTAAGACGCAAGCGAGGCAACAGCTCGGCAGTGCGGCATGGGCACGTTGAGTCGTGCTTGAACGAGCCATAAAGGCCTGAGTCGGTGCACCTACATATGGCCATGTGCGGGCAGCCGCACGGTGTCGCGACGCGGCAGGCGTATGTAGCAACAGCGCGCAGCAGCGCGGCACAGCAACGGCCAGACGCAACGCAGAGCTGCAGGGGTGCGGACGCGACGTCGAGGCGACGGCGCCGACAGCAGGGACATGCCCACATGCGAGCGGGACAGTAACAGCACAGCGCCCGACAGGGAGGGCAGCGCGACAACGTCGTGAGCAGAGACGCAGTTCGGTGGTCGGCAAGCAGCAGTCACGATGCAGTGGTGGCCAGCGAGCAACGGCTCAAGCAGCAGCGGTGCAGACAGCCTGCGGCGTCGGCAGCGCGGCCGCAGAGGCGAGGCTGGCAGCGAGGCCAGCGCGCAGCAAGGCAGCGACAAGGCTAGGCGTGCACATAGGTGTCCATGAGTGTTGTGTACATGCGTGTGTTTTGCCATTTCCTTTCTTTTTCTTTTACCCAATATATATATAATTAATTATGTAATTACAAATATGTCATTATTTCTTTATCACTAATGTCCATACACGCATGCATATATTTATTGTATGTTTAAACGTATACTTATCTATAGAGATACACTCGGGAAAAGAATAAGTTGATACCCTACTTTAATTATAGCGACATGCTTATTAAAACGAAATATGTGAGTGTATACATACCTCTATATATTTTTATTGGTTTATTAAATTGTTTTTCATGCCAACGATTAACACAACTTATTTTTCATATTAGGACTTCACAAGCATGTTTACACATTAATTAAATTAACTCACTATATTTGATTCCTGTTCTCCATAAAAATGACACATACAATTCGATTATCGTTTCATGTGAGCTCGAAATTAAAAACCTGAAAACTTGGTTTGTTAATTTCTTTTAGACCTTAACCACGGTGTTAAGTGAGTTTGTAACACCAGGGGTGTTACACAGCAATACAGCACCAATGGAATAAAAGCAAGCACCAAGGGTTTAACAAAGTTTATCCCAAGTGATTGGCCACTCAAGCAAATTCAATATGCCGAGCAAAAATAACAAACCTTTACACTGACGATGACGCTGAATATCACTTGTATATATATATATATATATATATATATATATATATATATATATATATATATATATATATATATATATATATATATATATAAAGCATGTAAGTCTCTAGACAACTAGATATAGACTGATGGTTAGACTCAACAAACCCGGAACATGAAACCAAACTACTTGCACATATCAATGGATCAAAGTTCGGGTGCTCGGCTGAAATACGAGATTTTGGATGTCTCCAACAGCCTTTCCTAAGTGAAATGTAAACAACTCTAATTAACAGTGATTGAGGGGAGGAGAGCTGGGCAGTGAGTAACTTTTCACCGGTTATTGTAGCCCTTACATTTAACACTATACTAAATAACAAGGTGAAGAAATGCTGCTGCATCACTTCCAAATTCAAGTAGATATCAGGAAAAAGCTAGATACCATAGTCATCAGTTGACATCGATACCAAGCTGCACTTTGCGAAGCCGGTACCTGCACATTGAAGAAGAGAGTATTGTCAACAACTATGCTAACTGTTTGAAGGGGAAATGCCAAAAAAATGCAGTAATATTTATGAGGACTGTATTAGGCAACTACCCAGTACTGTACTTTATGATACTATGTGCATAACCAGAGGTTGTCTATAGGCAATTTCATCAAAGCGGTCACAAGTTTAACTCTCAAACAGAATGTGAAGTTGGCCTAACAAAAGTATCCTCAGCAGCGTTGTGCAGTTTCAGGTAAGTTGTCTATATGACAATTCTTTTTTAACTAAGTAACTACTCCCTCCATTCCAAATTATAAGGTATTCCAACAATATTGGAGAGTCAAAGCATCTTAAGTTTGACCAAAATTATAGACAAAATTACAAAAATTTATAACATCAAATAGGTATACTATAAAAATATAATTAATGAAGAATCTAATGATACTTAATTGGTGTCATAAATACTATTATCTTATCATATAAATTTGGTCAAACTTGAGATCCTTTGACTCTCCAAGATTCTTGGAATGCCTTATAATTTGGAATGGAGGGAGTAACCTCTAAAGGTGTGAACAGTCAGCAAGTCAACTTGTCCATCTTTTGAAAGCCTTAGATAAGCCTTAGATCCGTTGTTACACACTCACAAACTCCTGTGTGTGAACTAAAATGACTACCAGGACAGCACAGCAAAACACATACAACAAAAAAGGATGTTTCACAATAAACATGCTATAAGAAGATATTATAGAATTTTGAACCAAACATAACATACAACAGATACATACATGATGTATAAAGCGCTAACCAAACTAGGGCAGAGTACAACCACTCTGTTAATTACTATATGCTATGTACTGCAGAAAAGTGGTGAAAATAAAAAGAAGTTCTAATAAAAGAGTTAAAAAAAATTTGACACCTAGGGAAAGCCACCGCTGAGATATTTCATTAAGAGTAAATCTCAACCACAGGGTCAAGAAAGGCCACAAACACCGGCTATTAAATAAATAGCACAAAAGAATGACCTTTTTTTTGTGAAGATGGAGAGTAGAACTCTCGACCTGTAGGTCCAACACTACTACTGCACTATGTGCAAGTTCTGATTCTAAAAAAAAGTTGAAAGAGAAGTGTTGTATTGTTTAAGTTCTACCAAACTGAAACTTCCAAGGAATTTCTAATGTAACTTAAGAATGTCACCAAAGGCTATGAAGTTTGTGACACCAGTGGTGTAAATTTTTTGACATGGTAGTGCTTGTATCAGCAACTGAGGACAAAAGTAAACCAAGGGCATGGTAGTCGCCCTAACACTGACTACCTGGATTCAAACTTAGTAAAATAGTGTAGAGAGTCTTAATCCAGCTGTGTACATATATTTGTGTGTATGTATTTTTTCGAAAGGAATATCTGTGAGTATATATAAGTGGAAAGAATCGAGTAGAGAGGTGTGGAGAAAATTGTAATCTGAACCTATTCCCTCACCAGTCATACCACATCCTCTCTATCACCTTGTGAGCCTCAGTTCTACTGTGTTCTACCCGACTCTCTGTCTAACCCTTTTTTTATTTAATAATATAACAAAGTTCCAGTTCAATGAAAGCTGGGGAAAGAATTATCGATTACTACGAGTGATTTGTGTAAGCAATAAAGGGTCGTCAAGGGATGAGTATCAACTAAATTGCAGTTGGGTGTATCCCTCAGAGGTCATGCCATTATACCACCTTACCATAAAAAAAAAACAGCAGCAAGACATGGTAAGAACATAATCCATACTTTAAGAAAAAGACATCTCACACATAATTATTTTAAGTGAGCTTATTTTACACCATATGACGGACAAAATTAAATGCACCAAAACATTCAGTAAAAGTGGTCACGAATCATGTATCTCAATACCGTTACCTAGATAAAGATTAAACAAATAGGTTCATTAATTTTCTGGTGTGATCGAACTTATCACTAAAAGCAATTAAATAAGGCTCTTCAAAAGGTGGCAAAGAAGAACCATTATTTCAAAAGGTAAGATTGTAAGAACAGAGCAAGTCACGATTGAAGATTTTAGACTCATACCAAGACTCATATAAACAAGGAATTGTTTGGGAATAAAATGCAACAAACTTTAAGCTATAAATGCAACTAACTAATTTGTCATTTCAGTTGGTTCAAGCCTTGATGCATTGCAAATTTGCAACCACTATGAAAATATTTATTAGGTATGCAAATATCAGCACCATATAGTGCAAGTCACATATATGGCAAAGGACAAGAAAAACTAACATTAATATATGGTGAACTAACCCACTCTCAACATATGTAATTCTGCCAAAGAACATTGAAACAACAAAACAGTGTATGAAGCCAAGCTACATATATGAATATATGATTGAATTCCAATTGTTAGTCCAGCATTAAAAAGGACTATGGTATTCCACAGACCAATTATAGGGAAAGTGCTTTTGGTATACTTGCAATGTAAATGCATGCTATTACCTGGAGCATATAGATTCTACAATGGATGGACAGTCCTGCAATCGCTAAGAGGACTGGTTTCGAAAACCTTTTCAAACTGCATCGACTCGAGATGGACCATGAAGACGCCGCTATATGTTGACACAAATATCACATTATCATCCCCTGCAAGCCAAAGCACTTTCCAGAACCCTCCCGGTCTCAGACAAAGAGGCCTATCTAGTTCAATTGTTCGTCCACGCATCCATCGAGCACCACCACCATCAGAGTCGTCGGCGGTCGTCTCCCACACCCACAGCTGAGCTCTGAGGTCCATCGACATGACGATCAATCTCAGGCCACCACCCTCTGCTAGTGTACACAAGTAGATACCATAATGGTCTTCATAGGCACTCGGTGGCACCTCAATCACAGCCAGGTTCTGACTACCCAAATCAAACTGAAGGATGTGAACGGTGAACCTGATTGCCAAACAGGATCCAGTAGAGGGTGTTCCCTTCCATGACGTTTCCAAGGCCAACAGTGGACCAGGAGTTGATGCCACAGAGACGACGTCGCCCCACGCGCCGGTCTCCGACGAGTACACGCAGATGTGTGCAGTGCGGTGGTGGATTTAGTCCCACGCCAGCGCGAACTTGAAGGGTCCCTTGTCGCCGGCGGCGCTGATCACCGCCCCTATCATGTACGCCCTGTTCTGGTTCCGGTCAGGATCCAAGAACCGCGTGATGTCGAGGACGTGGTCCTCGCCGGTGACGGGGTTCCACACCAGGAACTCGCGGGTGCCGTGGCCGTAGCGGCTGTGGGATAGGACCACGCGCCCATGGCGGCAGCCGTGGGGTACCCAGGCCAGGCGTAGCCACGGCTGCTGTCGTCGCCATCGTCTTGGCAGTCGCGCTGCACACGCATGGAGAAGCGCTTGGACGGGGCGGGGTACCGTGGATCCGAGATGGACCTGAAGGAGAGACCTTAGTCGTCGCTGCTGAAGAAGACGCCGAGGGGTCTCCAGTGGTGGGCGCGGAAGTGTCGGACAAAGCTGGGGTTGGTGACGAGGCGGCGCCGGTGGGTGCAGACGAGGGACGCGAGCGGCAGCGAGGACGGCAGCGGGCATAGGTGCAGGAGGATCTCGGAGAGGAGGTCGTCGAGGTCCATGTCCATCGGGGAGGCTGGCGACGGCGACGTGAGGTGCCGGCGCATCTCGTCGCCCTCGAGTGAACTCGTGCCCTGCCGTGTCGCTTGCGAAGGCCGAAGATCGAAGGGACGACGTGGGGGCTCGGAGAGGAGGCCTTGGTCGTCCATGGATATGGATGGAGGACGCCGAGTGGCCGACGAGCAAGGGCCAAGGAGAGCGTCGGCTGAGGGATGAGGCTAGTCTCCGGAGTCCTGACGGGCAAGGACCTCGAGTTTGACTTACTTGTCAACAAAAAAGGACCTCGAGTTGACATGACTCTACTTATCAGTTATCAATCCTTATTGGACTCAAGGTCGTATCCTGATCCGTATCCTACAACTACAATCGTATCGGTAATCTTAGCGGCCGCTGCGTCCGGACGCAGCTCCTCTTTCTGAACTGCCTGTCGACTAAACGTGAACGTGGTCGTCAGTCCACCGAGAGGTATCCCACGATGGTAGATTTGTCGTAGAGGTGAGCGAGATAAGAGCGAGCTGGTGACAAGACACAAGGTTTAGACAGGTCCAGGCCGTCAATGTGACGTAACACCATAGTCCTGTGTCTTGCCGGTTTGTATTGTCTATCGTATATGATTGCGTGAGTTTTGAGGAGGTCCCCTACCCGCCTTATATAGCCTAGGGGTAGGGATACATGCCGATCAGGTTTAAGTCTAATCGGTTAAGAGATAATCTTTACAAGGAATATTACATTCGGCATATCCTAACAGATTCTACGCTATCTTCAGGATGTCGCCAGGTGCCTTGCGACGTGCGCCGAGCTGTGCCGTGCATCGCAAGCCTCCGTCTTGTGGGCTGGACCGTCCCTTGTGGTGCGGCTCAAGTAGTCCGTCGTGGGTACCTGGGGTCAGACCCCCCACAGCTAGTCCCCGAGCACCTTGTATCTACTTGGTGACGCCATATTGATCAAGTCCGAGCAGCTTACCGTGGAGCCGATCAACTCTAGTGAAGATCCGAGCGGTGAAAAAGAAAGCCAACCAGTTTAACTGGCGACTTGGGTGGTGAAAAATGCATGCCGACTAGTTTAACTGCCGTGCCAACTTGCGGAGGTGGCTGCCGAGCAGTGTAACCAGCTAGCGGATCTCGGACTTAGCCAAGCGAGGCTCACCAATAGGATGTAAGGAGCTCCAAAGAAAAATTTGAGAATTCACGATCGGTGAAGTGTACACACTTAAGTGCCAGTTGCAAATGCGCTGATGACGTGGTTATCAGAGCGGAGTGGAGGCAATAAGTAACAACCTTGACACAGTCAAAGCACCAGGAAGAAGAAACAATACATGCATCGCAAGGTGCGTTGCACACAATGTAGTTCCCGAGCCTGAGATTAGGCGGAGAATAAACCTGGTGTCAGGATCATGAAGAAAATAAGCAGTCCCCAGCGTAACCGAGAATGCATCTAGTCCAGAGCGTAGCTGAGAAGGCATAGCAGTACATTCACCGCAAGGTGAAGTATACACACTTAGCCCCTGAGCCTGCTATAAGATGAAGAATAAATCTGGTAGTAAGCTCAAAGAAAAGCCTTAAAAGCTTGCCAACGTCATTTGTCATGTGCGTATCAAGACCCCCGACATGCTGCCTAAAATCAGCACCCTAATCCGAACAACATGGAGTAACTTAATAGCACACTGAGAAGACGTAGCAAGATCCACGAAGAACCTGAACGCCGAGGAGTCTCCAGCTTAGCGGGCGAAGCTTCCAGCGTAGCTGACGATGAAGCGACGAACAATACGACTAGCTGGTCGGCGAAGAAGCAAGCACCGAGCAGTCCAACCAATTGGTCAGTGATGAAGTGAGCGCTGAGTAGAAGTGAACGCCGAACAGTCCGACCAGCTGGTCAGCGACGAAGTCGATGAACCTAGCGGTCCGACCAGCTGATCGACGGAGAAGTCTGGCTACCAGGTGGTGCGACCACCCGGACGATGGTCCTCTTGTCCTTCTTGAATGATCTAGTCCCCGTGCGTAAAAAATAAGTTCGTCGACCGAACCGTGGCCCTGTAACACAGATATGTAGAATGGATAGTACATGATATAAAAATAAAATATATGAATTCATCGATAAAGGCAGCATTGATGAAATAACATGTGGTGTTGTAGATGAACATTATGTTTATTTGCAGTTTGTTCATATTTTAAATATAAAAAATTTCTTTCCAGTTGGTTCGTCATCGCGTCACCAGCCCTGACTAGCCCGTACCCCATAGCGTAGAGTGACGGGCACCTGTTTACGCGTAAGAGCACAAACGTCGCCAAGGAGCCGCTGCTGACCATCCATAACGCAGAGCATGGCTCGTGCACGTGTAGGAGTGAAGTCGAGGACAGGGCCGCTTCTAGGTAACACGGATGAGAACGTGGCTGATCGACGATTTGATGGGGTATCTTAAAGATATTTCGTATGGAGAACAAGTGGAGTATTTTAACGGTGTTAGGCGAAAATAAATGGAGAGACGTCGGAAGATATATAAAGATTAGAGAATATTTAGAAAAATATTAAAGCGTAACTTAGCTTGATTGACGACCGAGTGGAGTAGTCGGTGTGTGTCGCGATGAGTAGACGGATGCGGCACAAACGGAAGTCGGCTCACGTTGGCCGTACGTCGGAGTCGTCAGGCGTGCGGAGTCGTTCCGTCCATCGCGCGATCCCGAGTCGGAAAACCTGGTCGTGCCCGAGCAGATGACGCGAGTCGCAACATGGTGATGGCGATGGTAGCCGCGGGATGATGTCGAGTTACATGCCGATCAGGTCTAACTCTAATCGGTTAAGAGATAATCTCTACAAGGAATATTACATTCGGCATATCATAACAGATTCTACGCTATCTTCAGGATGTCGCCGAGGTGTCTTGCGACGTGCGTCGAACTGTGCCGTGCGCCGCAAGCCTCCGTCTTATGGGCTGGACCATCCCTTGCGGTGCGGCCCAAGTAGTCCACTGTGGGTATCTGGGGTCAGATCCCCCACACCGCCCCTCCCCCCTACCCGTAGAATCGGATCCCAACCCCCCCTCCCCCCTCGCAGAATGGAATGGAATAGAATCCGGACGCTGCTCCCCTCCCCAACGCACCTCGTTCCCTCACCGCACCCCTGTCCCAAATAGCATGAAACACTTAACATCGTAAACATATGAAAAAAAACTATGTAGTGCAACATCGGAATATAAATACTATAACATCACAAAAATATGTAGTGCAACATTAAAAAAACATGTACTGCAACATCGGAAAAATATGTACTACAACAACAAAAATTATGTACTGCAACATCGAAAATTATGTACTGCAACATCGCAAAAATATGTAGTGTAACATCGAAAAAACATGTACTGCAACATCGGAAAAATATATACTACAACATCGAAAATTAAGTGCTGCAACTTCGAAATTATGTACTGCAACATTTCAAATAGTAATACTGTAACATCACAAAAACATCTATTGCAACGACCAAAAAATCTCATTACAACATTCGAAAATCATCTGTTGCAGCGTCCAAAAAAACTCATTGCAACACGGGAGAAACAACAAAAAAAGTGTATAAACCAGCCCCTGGCCCATCACCTTCGAGCTCGCTGGAGGGAAGAGGAAATAGGACCCCAGAGCTTGCCGGAACCCTAGCCACCGCCGCGTCCCTCAAACCAGAGGAGGGGGGCTCAGATCCAAAGAAGAACCGACCTACCTCGTTGGAGCCGTTGCGATCGTCCTCATCTCCGGTGGGAAGAGGGAGGGAGGGAGCACGGTAAGCAGGACGGCAGCGAGCAGGTGCGCGGGCGCGGTGTCCGTCCCGAGGGCGCAAGCAGGCCCGGAGAGCGTGCCGCGGTGAGACAGCGAGTGGGCGTGGGGGAGAGTGTGGGCAGAGTGGGCGCAGGGGAGCGGAAGGAGCGGGGGGTGTACGGGCGCGGGGAGAGTGCGGGCGGAGTGGGCGCCGGGGAACGGAGGGAGCGGGGGGGTTCACGAGATCAGAATAGAACATGATGCGTCCGGCGCTCAAGTTGAGGACGGACGTCCTAATAGAATCATTATAGCAATCGTATATATCATAAATTTTATAATATCTCGATCTTAGGCAAAGACTATGTTTCTGCATAAAATTTGTAGTATCTGTTGAATGTGAATGTAAATGAACAGATATTTTGGAACAACTATTGCTTTCATTGATCTCTTAGATATATATACATTGTGAAAATGTGTCTTTTTACAGGAAAAGGTAACTGTTCACCAGGAACAGACGCAGCCGAAGGGACATGCCCCTTCGGGGATTACTAACCGGTAATCCTATGATTAACTGCTAATCTATTCATCTAGATGAGATCACCGTATGGATCACGGAGAGGTGTCTGTTGGTACAGACATCGTTTCGTAACACTCTCCCTTGATCTAATCTTCCTTGAGATTAATGTAGCTGTAAGCTTAGATTCCTCGAAAAACCCTGTGGAAAAAATCTGAGGAATATATATGTATAGATACGCCATAAAACTCCTTTAAACCTTATAGGAAAATAAGGAGAAAATATCATATATAAGTGTGATTTAAATAAACCACCGTGTCATTGGTATCTCATTAAAAACCCCAGTGGGGAAAAAATATTGGAGATACGACATATAGATTACTCCTCCAAAAACCTTTTTAGGAAAAAATACGGGGAGCAATATAAAGTAATATGTCGCTAAAACTCCTGTAAAAACCCAGTGGAAAATTAGGAGAAAATATGACGACATATTATTGGTATCGCCTCTTGGATAACTCACACAAAAAAAACATTTTCAGGAAAAAACCATGGATGAGTTGTGAGGGCAATATGTGTCTTTGATATTTTCCAAAAAAAACCCTATGGGAAAAATAGAAAATATGACACATGCTTATGTTAATATTACCTCATTAAAAACTTCAACAAGAAATCTTGTGAGTAAAACTTGTGAAAGAAAAGAGTATAATATGATGCTGGTACAGGTCAACATTTAGGAGATATCTCCCCCTGATTCTGACAAATCTCGAAGTCACCGCATATCTATTCCATGTACCAATTTTTAAAACACAGAAGTTGGTAAGGACTTAGTAAATAAGTCAGCGAGGTTATCACATGACTTGATTTGTAAGATGTTTATTTTCCCGCTTTCTTGTAATTCATGAGGATAAAACAATTTAGGAACAATATGCTTAGTGATATTGCTCTTTATGTAACATGTTTGCATCTATGTAACACAAGCGGAATTATCTTCATAGATAATTGTAGGTGATTCAATTGAACCAATACCACATGACTGTTGCATATGGTTAATCATTCTGTGAAGCCATACACATTCTCGTGATGCCTCGTATAGAGCAATAATCTCAGAATGGTTAGTAGAGGTTGCTGTCAGAGTCTGTTTAGAAGACTTCCATGAAATAGCTGTACCTCCATGTAGGAATACAAATCCTGTTTGAGATTTTCCGTTATGAGGATCAGATAAGTAACCAGCATCAGTATAACCAATCATACTGGGATCATGATTTTTCTTGAAGAATAAACCAAGATCCTTTGTGCTATTAAGGTATCCGAGGATACACTTCGCTCCCGTCCAATGACGGCGAGTTGGGTCCGCACTATGCCCAGCTAGTAAGTTTACTGCAAATGCAATATCAGGTCTGGTGCAATTTGCAAGATACATAAGTGCGCCAATGACATTGAGATATGGGATTTCTAGTCCCAACATCTTTTCACCAATATCTCATGGTCTAAATAGGTCTTTCCCTATTTCTAAGGAACGAACAACCATTGAAGTTTTATTAGGGTATGATTTATCCATATTGAATTTCTCCAATATTTTCTGGATATAGGCTGATTGATGCACTAAAATCCCTGAAGAACGGTGCTCAAGTTGTAAGCCTAGGCAATACTTGGTCTTATCCAAATTCTTCATCTCGAATTCAGTCTTTAGATAATTGCGTGCTTCATCTATATCCTTTGGGTTGCCAATGATATTTAAATCATCAACATACACGGATATAATGCAGAATCCCGTTCGAGATTTCTTAATGAAAACACATGGGCAATCATCATTATTAGTGTATCCTTTCTTTAGAAGGAATTCACTCTGTCGGTTGTACCACATTAGTCCCGACTACTTCAAGTCATATAATGACTTGTAGTTTTACACAATACATGTTGTGATTTGCGTTTGGATTCAGAATTTAGATTCCATCGGGAAGGGCATGTACAACCCACAAACGAGGAGTCGTCTCTAAGAGCCTCAAATTAGATGTATAGATAGCTAAAAAGACAGGTCGTACAACTCAGAGACAAGAGGTCGTCTGCAAGCTATTTAATGATATACATGTAGTCAAGATCAATCATAAATACCATTTTGTGTACCACTATGTTGCTATTTGGTAGATAATGGATCATAGCTATGCTCAATTCACACTAACAACATTCAAAATTCCTCATATTGATCTTCTACTTCTCTAGGTAGTCATAACAGGAAGAAACAAGATCATCTGAGATGTTAGCCAATTAACAACAACCAACTATCAGGCATCATATAACATCAAAACAGGAAAGGCGTCACCCACATCTAAATTAAGCTCAGAGGTGGAATATTATTGAGAAAATTCCTTATCTGACACCGAAAAAACTTGTCGTTCCCAATTTAGCATCCAAAGTTGAAATCTTCCTTATCTGACCTCACTGAAAATTTTCGTTCCTAGAATGACACTACCGTCACTTTAGACCTACTGTAGGGTTAACTTACATATGGGACCATTAGGTAAAAGACCAAAATGCCCTTAGCTCAATACACAGTCATGAGAAGAGACCGAAAGGGGGTCGATTGAATTAAAAAAAATAAAGAGGATCAGTCGGGGCTGCAGCCATGGACAACGAAGGCGGCGGCCCATCGGAGGGTGGCGCGGGTGGGACTGTTGGCGCGCGCGGCCAGCAAGGGCTCCCCGCGAGAGCCCAGTGCGGCTAGGGCAGGTGAGGCGACAACGCCTGGTCGGGCGTCGCCAACGCGCATGGGGCGGGCGCCGGAGGAGAGGCTAGGTCGAGCACTGGCACCATGGCCGGGGCGAGTGCCGCCGCGGCGGATGGGGACGGATCCCCGCGCGAGGGGGCCGGGATCCAGCTTAGAGGCCGCGTGCAGCACACGCACAGACTCGCTGCTCTGCTCAGGCCGCACGCCGTCATCCTCGACATGTACCGCTTCAGCAGCGCGCCGAAGCTGCCGTGGAGCGTGGTGGCGGGCACGAGTGCCACCGCCGGAGCACGCGGCTGTACACCTCTTTTCTCCACCCTTGCCAGATCCTTGGTCTGTGACGCCACGTACATCAGGGCCTCACACGGGTCCTCGTCCACCTCCACGATCATGCTGTCCATCTTCCCGGCCGTGCCGGTCTCATGCAGCTGCCATGCCGTCACCATGTGTTTGTTCCATGCCACATGCAGGTAGCAGATGGATACATAGGTATGTAGTGCGTAAATGTTCGTATAGTCTAAGGCATGTACGTACCCTGGTGAAAGCGTGCCTCACCGACGATTTGATATACCGTTCCACTTGCTCCGCCGCTGCGAAAGACGACTGCACGTCCTGGCTGAGCATGGTTGCTGCCAAGACAGCTAGCAAGGGACACGACATTCTCCATCTCGCAGCAATGGAAGCAGCTCCTTGGTCGTCATCGAACGCCTCCTAGCAGTCCAGCAGCTTGTATTCCGCCCACGAATGCATGGACGCCAGCCAATGTCGCCGACAAGATCCTGAGGTGTGCCAACAACAGCTCTGTACGAGAGAGAAGGCGTCCTAGACCAAAAACTAAAGGAGGGACAAAATGGTCTTTTCACGTCTCAGTTAACACCATTACATGCCCATTCTAACGGTAGTGTTATTTTAGGAACGAAAATTTTCAGTAAGGTTAGATAAGGATAACTTTGGGTGTTAAATTGGGAACCGCAAGTTTTTTCGGCGTCAAATAAGGAATTTTCTCAATATTATTGCTTACGCCATTATTCAATACAAGTGCGATAGCTTAAAAATGTTGAAAGAAAAAAAAATTCTACATTCATTGTCATACATACAGCATTTTTCTTGTCTACCAATGAAATTAAATTTGGTGCTGAAAGAAGAAACACAAGGATGCTGCAAGATGAGCTAGAGTGAGCATTGCATCGAACAGCTATCGGGCATCTTTTTTCCTTAACCAACTCATGAATATTAAATTAGTTTTCCATTGCAACAAAATAGTTGAGGCATTAGCAGGCAAACAACACCATGGAGTAATTACCAGGATGTGGATCCAGAAAGCACGAGCAGATCAAAAATATATGTTTAATTAGTTGTGTAAGATGTTTCAAAAATGGGCAATCCATCTGACGTTTTGGCTTTGTTGAAGCAATCTGCATCTTCTGTACCTGTTAATTTTTATCTTATGGCTTACTGTTGCTGCTAATTTCATAAGGATTGTCTGAATCGGTTAAGATGTTGACAACAAACAGGAGCTTGCCATCATTCTCTATTAGAAACGATTTCTAGCTAGAGCATCTAGAGAGGATAATCCCAGGCATTATTTTTAACATAAAGGACTCAAACAAGGCGAGCAATCATCAGACCCTGCAACATCTCTGTATTATGCACGTCTTATTATAAATCCATAAGCAAACTAAGGATAACCGCATGATTGATCTGAGATTATTCCATCTACATATTGTGAGAAAACTTAACACAGATTATTCCATCTAATTAACGAATCCATAAGCAAATTAAGGTTAACCGCATGCTTGCTCAGGGCAATATAGATACTATAATACCAGATTGGAAAAGGACGACGTTGCTCCCGCCGGAGACGGACGATGTGGCTTCGACGGGCTCGCAAGTCGCGACTTGCTCCAGTCCGCTCCAGCGGAGTCGCCATGGAGCTATCTACCTTGCCCTACGGCACGGCGAGTCGACAACCAAGGGTGCGGCCCCCGGCATCCAGTCATCCACCCGAACACCGAGCCGCCGTAGTAGCCGCCGCCGCCGAGGCACCCTTCCTCTCCCTAGATGCGGTGTCGCAGGCAGCGAAGGCTGGCGATGCCCCGGATGGAGGATTCAAGATGAACGGCAAGGCTTCCCCAGAAGGAATTTGGCGCGAACAACTTCCCGCGCGCACACAGGATCTGTGCTCCGTCCAGTCGGAGAGGCGAGTCGTACAACGGTGCTGGGACCATTGTCTGCGCCTCGGAGCATGGGCCTTCCCCGTCGTCTCACGAGACGACACAGCCTCCGTCTCCGGCCTTCATGGGTGTGTTTAGTTCCACCGAAAACGTACTATGCAAAAAAAAATTTCCCGTCACATCAAATTTCCGATATATGCATGGAGTACTAAACGTAGATAAAATTAAAAACTAATTATACAGCTTGGTTGTACTTTGCGATACGAACGTTTTGAACCTAATTAGTCAACGGTTGGACACTATTTACCAAATAAAGCCAAAACGTGCTACAATATTTTTTTCGCCCTTTTCAGGGGAACTAAACATATCCCATTGTACGTGCCCGAACCTTCATATATATGTCCGATTCAAGTGACCCATATAGATATGCTGTCACCACATCCATCAACTGCATAGATAGATGATTTTGAACTGCCAATGATATTAAGTATCGGAAAGTAATTCCACTCATTACCGGAGAATATGTTTCATTGTAATCAATGTCGGGTCTCTGTATGAAGTAATTCCACTCATTTTGTGCTACTAGCCTCGCTTTATATCTCACCACCTCATTGTTCTCATTCTGTTTCCGGACGAAACCCCATTTAAAGACTACAGGAAAGACTTTGGAAGGTGTAGGTATTGCAGATGTGAATACCCCTCTTCTAGTGAGCGAGGCTATCTCAGCTTGAATTGCTTCTTTCCACTGAACCCAGTCCGAGCGCCTTTTGCACTTTACCATGGTCTTGGGATCTGGATCATTGAGAAAGATTTCTGCAATTGCTGCGGAGAAGTACATGTCGACAATAGTAGTCTTACGATCGTATGATTCTCCAGAATCGATATAATTGATGAAAATTTCTTTCACCCCATTAATTGACTCATCATTTTCCAAAATTATGGAGTTAGGATGTTCCGATGTCCCAGGATCAGAATTGATCTGGGTTGTGAATTTGGTCTTGATGTTAGACTTTTATTCACTATTGGGTGTCTACCAACTTGAGGTTGGCTTGGATTTACTGATTTGGAGGATTTAGCCCTCGATATCCTTGGACGCTTACTTGGAGCATTATCCTTAGGAGTGGTTGTACTTCTCCCTCTCTTCTTTGGAAGTAGGAGTTGAATGGTTTTTATTGGTACCTCCACTCTTTCGGGCGCATTACGAGCAGGATAACAGAATTTAGTGACACCCTTATAATCAGTAAATACTTCTGGCAAGTTATTTGCAATATGTTGTAAGTTTATAATTTTCTAAACTTGTTGTTCAGTCTCTTGAGTACGTGGATCTAAGGAGGAAATGCCTTGGGTATTCCAGTTGATTTCCTGGCATTCGTTTTGGCACTTGAAGTCTCCCCTAATGCTGGGAAATGGTCCTCATTAAATATACAGTCAGCATACCGGGCCGTGAATAAGTCCCCTGTAAGAGGCTCGAGGTATTTAATAATCGATGGAGACTGATATCCCACATAGATACCAAGTTTCCTATGTGGACCCATAGAGGTATGCTTAGGCAATAAGATCAGTACGTATACAACGCAACTGAATTTTCACGGATGAGAGATATTTGGCATATTCCCACGTGCTAATTACAATGGGAGACAACATGATATGCAGTTATTCGCAATTGAATTAAGTCAGCAGCGTGTAAGACTGCATGACCCCAACATGAAGTTGGTAGGTTGCAATTTTATAATAATGGTCTTGCAATGAGTTTAATTCTCTTAATAAAAGATTATGCTAAACCATTTTATGTATGGACATATGGGACATAGTGCTGAACTTGAATTCTCAAAGCCATACAATAATCGTTAAAAGCTTTTGAGGAAAATTCGTCAGCATTGTCCATTCGAATTGATTGAATTTGATGTTCAGGATTATGTGCTCTAAGTCTAATAACTTGAGCAATAATTTTTGCAAATGTAAGGTTACGTGTGGACAAAAGACACACATGAGACTATCTAGTAGATGCATCTATTAGAACCATGAAATACCTGAATGGTCCAGATGTTGGTTGTATGGGGCCACAAATATCTCCTTTAATGCATTCAAAAAAATTTAGTGGCTCATTTTGGATCTTACGGGCGATGGCCGTAAGATCAATTTCCCTGTAGCGCATGAAGTGCACATAAAATCTGAAGATTTGGGGAACTTAGCAGTATTTAACTCATGACCATTATAATTGTTGATAATTTTTCGCATCATCCCTATACCAGGATGGCCGAGGCATTCATGCCAAGTTTTGAATGCGTCAACATTCTGAAAAATTACCTTGTACGCAACATGTGGTACGGGTTTGATGTATGTGTAGTACAATCCAGACGGAAAAAGGAAATTTTCTCAACAATTCTTTTGCCATATACGCTATTTTTAGTAACAAGGAGAATTTCCTCATTATTGTCATCATGGATTTCTATATAAAAACCATTTTGACGGATATCTCTATAACTTAATAAAGTACGCTTTGAATCGGGATACAATAATATATCCTCAATTGTAATTTGGTTACCCATAGGGAGTACGATAGTGGCACGACCAGAGCCAACTATTGTAGCATCGCACTCGGCGATTGTCAAAACATTTCCTTGTCTTTTTTAAGAGTTTGGAAATACTTTGTTTCCTTAAGTATAGAATTAGTGGTACCACTGTCCACTAGGCATAATTCCTTCTCCATCAGATCGACCCCTGTAGAAACTATATATAAATAAAGAATTTAATATGAAACTCTTTAATGATATATAGAATACATACTTTATTTATTGACTATCAAATGTGTACAATACATTTATTGGATATCCAAA
The DNA here is from genome assembly GCA_038087645.1 of Saccharum hybrid cultivar R570. Lineage (NCBI taxonomy): Eukaryota > Viridiplantae > Streptophyta > Magnoliopsida > Poales > Poaceae > Saccharum > Saccharum hybrid cultivar. The sequence goes on along the minus strand of JAQSUU010000731.1, from coordinate 3,875,258 downwards.
CTAAGTAGTGATGACATTATTAAATATTTACAACACATGGGACATAAATTGCGTTTATTATTACAATCACTAGGACATAAAAATATTAGAATCTAAGGGATTAGGAGCCTATTGGAAGTCTCCAAATATGTCGTTGGATGCATATTCCACGATCATATTCCCTGTATCAGCAAGATCCTCGCCTCCTCGTATGTTGTTGTTGCTAGGTTCCATTGGAACTTGTTGCGAACAACCAGCCTCATTTCTAGTGGTATCAGGTCAAATGTTGAAGTGTGCTTCATACTTCTGTCTTGGTGCAGCACGTCCACGACCCACAAAATTTAAGTAGAGATCAACAAGATGACTTGGGGTACGATATTTCTTTGTGGTGTGGCTATAACAACCACACTTCTGACACATAGGTTTGTCATTTCTGTGTCTGGAAATGTTCTTACCATTGTTGAAAACACGAGTTTGGGATTTCTTGTTGCGTCTGCATTTATTTTTACCCTTCTTGGAATTTTCTTGATGATAGTTCTTTTTAGATTTATCATTAGGTTTGGGTTTATTCTGAGTGTATGCATGTACTTCAGGCAATGGAGTATACCCTATGGGGCATTGCTGATTATTCCAAACCAGAAGTTCAGAATTTTTTTGGCCTCAAGTAAAGTTTGTATAAGCTCAGAATAAACCTGGAAACGCCTTTCATGGTGTTGTTGTTGAAGAATCCTTTTAGAGGGAAACATAGTAGACAAAGTCTTTTCTATCTTATCCGCATCTGTAGGTTCTTTCTCGCAGAATTGCAACTTGGAGCAAATCCTATGAACAACATGATTGTAATCACTCATAGTTTTAAAATCCTGTAAGCGAAGTTGTGTCCACTCATAGTTGGCCGCGGCAGGACAATTGCCTTTTGTTGTTCATAGCGTTGCTTAAGAGAATTCCATAAACTTCGTGGGTTTTCTTCCAACAATTATTCAGTCTTTAGGTCAGGATGAATATGACTCCTAATGAGATATAGGGCCGTGTATACATGTTGATCATCAAGTGGTGCAACACCCTCTTCGGGTGGTAACATGGCTTGATAAAGTCCACGGGACGCAAGACTAACTTTTACGTCCACAGCCCATGTTGGATAGTTGTGGCCATCTAGAGCTAACAAATCAAACTCTTTGACGATCATTAATCCTACACGAGGCAAACCATCGAAACATTTTAAATTATTAAAATGTTGTGGTGTGTTGTAATTATGGGATGCAAAATAGAGACAAGATAAATCTCGTGGTGTAAAGATCTCATGTGCATAAATTGTAAAATGGAGGTAGTCACTGTAAAGGCGTAGACCTCTAAATGGGCATAGTCTGTGTTAACAGTAGATGCCAAGTGATTTATGCAAGTTGTATGAACGCGTCTTAAGATAGTCATCAAGGTTGATGTAGGCCTTAGTTAATTCGTAAACGAATTGGATACGGATGTTGAGGATAGTCACTAAGTTGTGGACTTAGTGTAGATCTCACAGTAGCAACAATGGTGCTACCTTGTGTACGGTCAATAGGAATGCGAATTAATGGTAGTCATCTTTGTGAAAAGATGTAGACCAAATGTTCTAATTTGTGATGCTGGGTACACACGTTGATGATAGTCACTAAGTGTTTATTTAGTGTAGATCCTGCAGTAGCAACAATGGTGCTACCTTGTGTATGGCCAACAAACAAATATAGAACATGCGCATTATACAATTGGAGAGAAAAATACACATAAAATGTCGCATCCATTATTTAAGCGCGTTGTGCTTTAAAGTTGAAAAGCGTAAATGGGCTTAAATAAAATGATCAATTGCCAAATAAATAAATAATTGTAAGATCATGGTCGTAATAACAAGGATATTATTTATTGGATTTGCCATATATACAAGGACAAATGCTTTGAATAATACCACAAATGGATATTTTATAATAATATAAAACATCACAAGTACATATTATTGCTAAAGTCAACGACTAAAGAAAATCGCACAGCAACATATGGCACTGTTAAATTTACAACATAGAATTACTAGGGACTATAAACAGGGTCTCATGCAAATTTATGTTGAAAATAAATAAAACAGATAAGAAACCAGTCAGGCCAAAGGGAAGCAATTTTCGTTTTGGGCCAGACTGGCCCAGTCGTGCGCACAGCAGACAGAAGGGAGAGAGGGCAGGGCGCAGGCCATTGGGCCGGCCCATTTGCGGGCGCGGGCCTTTAAAAGGCAGGGAGCAAGCAACCCTAACTGCACGCCGCCGCCGCCGCCGCTTGTAGGCCGCCGTCGCCGCCTATGCCTTGAATCAGGTCGAGGAAGACTCCCTCTCATCGGGGGAGTAGAAGCCGCTGCCACCGACCGCCATATTAAGGACCTCCGCAGACGGGAGGCCAAGCACCACCAGGCTCTAGGTGCCCCTACGGATGCCGGGGCGCCTATCCACCGCGGCCACCCTGCGCCCGAGGAGGCGCCAGAGCGTCGGAGGGGTGGTCGCGGTGCCTTCAGCCGAAGATGGGGCGCCACCGAGAGGGCCTGCGCCTTCATGCAGGCCGCAGCCTCTACGCGAGGAGCCGAGGGGTCCGCGTGAACCAGAGGCGAAGCTGAGGACCCGGCCCTGTTGAGGAAGAAGTACGGCGAGAATCTGGTCCTCGTCGTGGTGTTGAAGATGTCGCTGACTCCGGGGGCAGCAACCACGCCGACATCGTCTTCAACCTTCACGGCGTCGAGCGCGGGAGTAGCCTACATGGCGAGGAACCATGGGTCGAACGGGGGAATGCCGTCGTTGCCTGTAGCCACTAGAGTCGTCGGAGAGACCAGTGTGGGCGTCGGCAGCGAGTAGTTGTACTCCAACGTGTGTGACATCAACGTGTACTCCTTGCTGAAGTCACACCAGTAGCGAGGCGGTGCTGGTGCCGGCGACATTGGCTCCATGGGGACATAGGCGGACGTGGCCACCACTGCTTCAACAGGCGGCGTCGGGGCTTCGACGACCGGTGGTGCCATGACTTCAACAGCGCACAGTTCGACATTGTTGGGGTCGGCACCATTCACGCCAAGGTGAGGAGATGGTGGCTAGCTCTGTAGATGGAGGTTACGTGGAGAAGCATGGCGGCCATGACAAATCGGACTCCATCGATGGCGAGGAACAGCATCTGCACGGATGCCACGAACAGCGGAGTCGAAGAGGCGGCCGAAAGGACCATGGCCTCCATTACCAGCGTTGTGGTGAACACGAGGCCCAAGGCGCTCGAAGACGCTGCGGTGCTGTCCATGGTGGCCGTGGTGGTGAATCGGGCCACGGCAAACTCCACCGACGTGGCGAAGGGTGAAGAACAAGCCACGAGTGACGTGAGACGGTAAGTTGATCATGGTCATGGTGCTTACCGTGGAAGGTTTAGAGGCATGTGCCTCTGTTGTCGTTCTGTCGTTCTCCTTCTACTGTTCACGAGCTCGTGCTGATAACGTGTTGAATGTGAATGTAAATGAACAGAGATTTTGGAACAACTATTGTTTTCATTGATCTCTTAGATATATATTGTTATGACCGGCCTCCCGTATCGCCGCCGTAAGCCCACCAGTGGCTAGGATTAACCGCTGGTCAAGGCAGCGGCGCAAGGCTTCATGGGCTAGGCCCAATTTATATTTATAGTATTATTAGAGATTGATTAGAATTAAGAGAGAACTCTATATATTGTAAACAATGGATGATGGAAAAGGGCTAAGCCGATTGCAACCTATTGTTGCCGGTTTCCCCTGGGAGACCGACTCCCCAAACCCTAGCTGCCTTCTCTCTTCCTCCTCGCTGCAACCACGGCGCCTCAGCGCCGTAAGTCTCGCTTTAAGCTCCAATCAGCGATCTCACACGACTACAACCTTCGCACCATCCGTGGTAGGATTAGGGTTCATACCAATTTGGTATCAGCGACCTTCGATCCTGCTGCATCCACCATGAGTCTCCCACCACCAGCACCATCCGCCTCCATGCCCGCCTCCACCGCCGCCATCTCCCAGCCCGTCGCCTCCACCCAGCCGCCAGCAACGCCAGCCACCACCTCCTCCATCCCCACCATGACCAACGAGCAGCTCACGAGCTCCCTCATCCACTTCGCCAACGCCATCCACACCCTACAATCCGACGTGCAATCCATCCGATCCTATCTGATAGGGCCGCACGCGCCGCCGCCGCTCCCCACACCGCCACCGCTGCCGTTCCTCCCAGCGCCGGCTGCGGCGTCATCAGCCCCTGATGCATCTGTCTCGGTGCAGCCGTCCACCGGGCTTCCGCTCCACATGATCAACTGGCCTCGGTCGCCGTCACCTCTGCCGCCCTGGGCCACGGGGCCACTGCCTGCCGCGTCGGCCACCTACACTACACCGATCACGGCGGCTGTTCCGCTGTCATCCGCGACCACGACGACCATGGAGACGCTCGGGGGCGTTCCAGCCTCGGGCACCCTCTACGGTGGCGTGGACGGCACGCTCTTCCCCTCCCTGGTGGGCTCCTCGTGCGTGGGAGGTGTGCCGCCCTACGACCGCGCGTCTCCAGCACCACCGCCGGCCACCGAGGGTGATCGCCTGCTGCCGAAATTCTACAAGCTCGAGTTCATGACCTACGACGGCTCGGAAGACCCCCTGAACTGGCTCAACCACTGTGCGCAGTTTTTCCGCGGCCAACGCACGTTGGCCTCGGATCGGACATGGTTGGCGTCCTACCATCTGCGTGGGGTGGCGCAGACCTGGTACTACGCTCTGGAGCAGAGCGAAGGCATGCCGTCTTGGGATCGGTTCAAGGAGTTGTGCCATCTCCAGTTTGGGCCTCCTGTGCGCGACTCTCGACTGGCCGAACTGGGCCGTCTACCGTTCCGGTCTACGGTGCAGGACTTCTCGGAGCGCTTCAATGCAGTCCTATGCCACGCTCGCAACCTGGATAACCTGCAGAAGGCCGAGCTCTTCGTTGGCGGCCTCCCTGATCACATCAAGGTGGACGTGGCCATGCGCGCGCCTCAGGACTTGCCAACGGCGATGTACCTGGCCCGCGCATTCGAGCTGCGTGCCAACGCGATGCTCGCCATGCTCCCTTCGGCGACGTTCCAGGCCTTGATGAACGATGTCCTGCGTCCCTACCTACGGAAATTTGTGCTAGTTTTTTTTGATGACATTTTGATTTACAGCACTTCTTGGGCCGAGCATCTGCAGCACCTCGGCCTCGTCTTTCAGGCACTCCGGGCGCACTCCCTGCACCTCAAGCGCTCGAAGTGCTCCTTCGGGACGCCTTCTGTGGCCTACCTCGGCCACGTGATCTCGGAAGGCGGCGTGGCCATGGACGCCGACAAGGTGGCTGCGGTGGCAGCATGGCCGCAACCCCGCTCGGCGCGCGGCCTACGCGGCTTCCTGGGCCTTGCGGGGTACTACCGGAAGTACATCCGCGACTTCGGCCTCATCGCCGCGCCTCTGACTCGCCTGCTAAGGCGGGATGCCTTCACATGGGACGACGACGCGGAGGCTGCGTTCCAGGCGCTCAAGGGCGCTCTCACCACGGGGCCGGTCCTCCAGATGCCGGATTTCTCCCGGTCCTTCGTGGTGGACTGTGACGTGTCAGGGGTGGGGTTCGGTGCGGTGCTCCACCAGACCTCCGGGCCCCTGGCCTACTTCAGCAAGCCGTTCGCCGCCCGTCATCTTAAGCTGGCAGCGTACGAGAGGGAGCTCATCGGCCTGGTGCAGGCCGTTCGCCACTGGCGCCCTTACCTTTGGGGGCGCACGTTCCTGGTTCGCACCGATCACTATAGCCTGAAATTTTTACTTGATCAGCGGCTCTCTACTGTCCCCCAGCACCAGTGGCTTAGTAAGCTCTTTGGCTTCGACTTTACTGTGGAGTACCGGCCCGGGTGCCTCAACACGGTGGCCGATGCTCTGTCGCGCCGTGATGCCGAGGCGACGGTACTGTCCAGCCCTGTCGACGCCGCGGGGGCCCTCTACGCCATCTCTGGGCCCTCCTTCGCGCTGCTGGACGAGATCCGAGCGGCTACGGCCGCCACCACCGAGGGGCAGCAGCGCCTACAGCAGCTGCAGGCTGGCGACCTGCCAGCCCCGTGGCGCTTCAGTGACGGCCTCCTTCTCCATGGCCCGCGCGTCTTCGTGCCCGACCATGGCGACCTCCGCGACCAGGTCCTCCGCCTGGCGCACTCGGCCGGGCACGAGGGCATTCAGAAGACGCTCCATCGGCTGCGCAGCGATTTCTACCTTCCGCACGATCGCGCCCTGGTCCAGGACTGGGTGCGGTCCTGTGCCACCTGCCAGCGGAACAAGACGGAGACATTACCGCCGGCGGGTCTGCTGCAGCCGCTCGAGGTGCCGTCCCAGGTGTGGGCGGACATCTCGATGGACTTCATCGAGGGGCTGCCCAAAGTCCATGGGAAGTCGGTCATCCTCACCGTCGTCGACCGCTTCTCCAAATATGCCCACTTCATTCCGTTGGGGCATCCGTACACGGCGATCTCCGTAGCGCGCGCGTTCTTCGACGGCGTCGTGCGCCTCCACGGGTTTCCGGCCTCCATCGTGAGCGACCGGGACCCCGTCTTCACCGGCAACGTGTGGCGCGACCTCTTCACCATGGCCGGCGTCAAACTCAAGATGAGCACGGCGTTTCACCCGCAGACAGACGGCCAATCCGAGGTCGTCAACAAGGTCATTGCTATGTATTTGCGTTGTGTGACAGGTGATCGACCGCGGGCTTGGGTGGAGTGGCTATCTTGGGCGGAGTATTGCTATAATACTTCCTTCCATACCGCTCTTCGGGCCACCCCGTTCGAGGTTGTCTACGGCCGGCAGCCGCCGCCATTGCTGCCCTACCGGCTCGGGACAGCCAAGACCGAGCTGGTGGACTCCATGCTTACATCTCGGGAGGAGGTGCTGGACCAGGTGCGGCAGCGCCTTCTTCAGGCCCAGCAGGTCGCCAAGAAATATTACGACGCCGCCCACCGCGACGAGGAGTTTCAGGTGGGCGACTGGGTGTGGTTGCGTTTGCTCCACCGCACCACCCACTCGCTGGATCCTCGTGCCAAGGGCAAGCTCGGGCCACGCTATGCCGGTCCCTTCCAGGTTGCTGAGCGGGTCGGTTCGGTGGCCTATCGTCTACATCTTCCTCCGGGCTCCAGGCTGCATGATGTGTTCCATGTGGCACTGCTTAAGCGTCACCGTGGTGACCCACCGGCGGCTTCAGGCTCGCTGCCGCCGGTGCTCGATGGGCGGCTTCTTCCTACACCATCCGCGGCGCTGCGGGCTCAGCAGCGACGCGGCACTTGGCATGTCTTGGTGCAGTGGCATGGCATGTCGCCCGAGGACGCGACGTGGGAGCCCCTGGAGGACTTCAAGCATGAGTTCCCCGACTTCCAGCTCGAGGACGAGCTGTTTGTGCAGGCGGGGAGAGATGTTATGACCGGCCTCCCGTATCGCCGCCGTAAGCCCACCAGTGGCTAGGATTAACCGCTGGTCAAGGCAGCGGCGCAAGGCTTCATGGGCTAGGCCCAATTTATATTTATAGTATTATTAGAGATTGATTAGAATTAAGAGAGAACTCTATATATTGTAAACAATGGATGATGGAAAAGGGCTAAGCCGATTGCAACCTATTGTTGCCGGTTTCCCCTGGGAGACCGACTCCCCAAACCCTAGCTGCCTTCTCTCTTCCTCCTCGCTGCAACCACGGCGCCTCAGCGCCGTAAGTCTCGCTTTAAGCTCCAATCAGCGATCTCACACGACTACAACCTTCGCACCATCCGTGGTAGGATTAGGGTTCATACCATATATACATTGTGAAAAGGTGTCTCTTTACAGGGAAAAGATAACTGTTCACTGGGAAGAGACACAGCCGAAGGGACATGCCCCTTCGGGGATTACTAACTGCTAATCCTATGATTAACTGCTAATCTATTCCTCTGGATGAGATCACCGTATGGATCACGGAGAGGTATCTGTTGGTACAGACATCGTTTCGTAACAGTATCTTAACTTATGATAATCAAAATTAAGGGAATACGTGCCACTGCTGCTTTATGTAACACTCTTCTTCCTGTTAATGAAATACGTGTCACACTGTCACGGCATGGTTGGCAAAGAAACTAGGAACTTATGATATCATACAATAATTGATATAAATGATTTTTAAATAATTTACTTATAGATATTATAAGTTAGGCTTAATCTTTCTCTGTTGTTTCACGTGTTGAAAACATTTTGAATACATATTTTGAGCAACTCAATTTGCAATATTTTCACCAGATATTTACCCATATTTTTATAAGTAACGAAAAGCAAATAATAACATGCACTTAGAACTATAGCGATTTGTTTCACTGTTATATATGAATAAGTAAATCAATAAGGGTTTTCTGGTTGATTAGGCATGTGAATCAAACTCAAAACTAACTGCTCCATCCGTTTCAAATATTTTAGAATTAATTGGTTTGTCCTAAACGTCGAATATTTAGAAGCGGGGGAAGCATTTGATAGGCTACCATTCTCCTATATGTTCTCTCATATCTGTCAACAAGAGGTTGTTTTTGTAACAAGATTAGTTTTGTTCATTGCATGATAAAACTCCTTGAAAAAGAACATTCAGAAAACAGGAGCAAGCTGTTGCACTTTGGCCTAGTTACACAGAAGACAAGACCAGTTCAACTAACAGGGCCCATTCACCACGTTCAAGTGGATTAGTGGAGCCACAAAATGCTCTGCTTTCTGCAGCGTCTGGCATCCTCGCTCTGTTTCTGTTATCACAAGTAATCCTCGCACAGATGGCTGAACACTAAAAAAGCACTCGTGTGCCAATGTAGAAATAAAACCAACCAACAAGAAATTAACAATGTTAACGTCAATCTGGAGATTAACACAATGGATCCATACTCCAAAGTGAACGGCCACTCAAGCAAATTCAACAATGCAGATCAAAGATACCAGACACGTACTGACGATAACACTGAATATTACTGCATTAAAGCAGACAAGTTTCTTGCTAATTAGACCGTCACATAGGTACTGATAGTTACCATTGTTACATTCAACAGACTACTGGCGATGACACTTAATACTACTGCATATAAAACAGATAAGTTTCTTGCCAACTAGACATAGGTACAGATAGCACCAGTTAACAGACCTAGAACATGAAACCAAACTACTAGCACATAATGTCTTCATCCTTCCCTCACAACACGTCTCAACAAAAGCCCATCTTATGACAAGTGAGACACCAGGACCATGGTCACCTAGTAAAGAATCGGGAACAGGCCCTACCCAACATTACCTTGCACATTTGCCAGCAGCTCACTCTTTCCGTCCCTTCCATGCTATCAGATTCAGTACCTATTCTCTAGACGTGGTCTCTTGCAGCAGCTAATTCTGACTCTGAAGTAACGAGTTCCATCCCATTCATGCTATTCGGTTCAGTACGTATTCTCAAGACACGGTCTGTTGCAGCCGCTAATCCTGACTCTAAAGTAGCGATTCTGTTTAGAAGAGAGTTCCTTTCATCATCAAGTAAGAAGGAATCTATCTCTACGAAATTCGAGTTGCCATCATCAATCAATTTTTCTTTGAATGATTGCAACACGGTGAAAAGGACTGGGGAAGCTTCTTCTGTGCCAATGGGACCATCATCTTCAGAAATGTGTCCTGTAACTCCGGCTTCCGAATCCTCCTGTGACATAAAGAGAACTCATATAGTCATATAAGTACTGTAAGATTTTGCATAGAAAAGAAAATTGTGGCAGCCAGCAGGGCAATAGATTCTAATGATACAGATCAATTTATTTAGCTTTTACATAACAAATGAAACTGAAAGAAGATAAAATACCCTTGAATACAGCTTTTACATCAGCGTCTTCTGAACACTCGGTGATCTCACTGACATTTGAGCGCATTGAGAACGTCTTGTGCAGCATGAATCTCTCGACACCATCGTCGTCGGCTGCCCAGAGCCAAGCAGAAAGCATGCATTGCAGTACATTGACGACACAGAACTTCCCATCCTTGGTGTGACCAAGCTCAAACATTGAGGATGACACTTTCCAGAGCGACGGTAAATCCATCCGAGAGAACTGAAATGTCGCAGTGTTGAGCGCGAGGATGCATCCCTCCCCCATGTGTACCCAACAGACGAAGCCATTCACAACTGTGCCAGTGGCGTATCTGTCATCGTCAACCAGCAGCCCCCCGGTGTCCATCTCCGGCAAGACGGCCTGCCACGTGTGCGACGAGAAGACGGCCACGCGCGGTCCCGGTGGACGCAGACCACGCGGGATGGCCGCTGCTCCTCGCCGTCAGGGGAGAGCGTGTGGAACTCAAGGAAGGCGTTGTTGACGTCGCTGGGGTAGATGTTCAGGGCCCGCGAGCACGGGTTGTAGTTGGCGCCTTGATCGGTGGCCCGTCTGACGAAGCAGGCGTACTCGTGGACGTACGGGATCTCGGTATTGCTCCGCCACGCGGGCTCGGAGGCGTCGGAGTCTTGGAGTAGACCTTCGAAGGAGGCAGCGATGTCGCTGCCCTTGCCTGCAGCTGCAGGGACGATGGTCCACATGTAGAGCGGCATGAAGAGGGCGAGGAGCGGCGGTGCATGGAGCTCACGGAAGCGGCGCCGGAAGGCGGGGGAGGAGCGGACGGCGGTGGGGAGTCGCAGAAAGATTTCGAGGAGAATGTCATCACTGAGCGCGGTTATGGTGGTGGGAGCGGGTGGCGGCGGCGGCGGCGGGGAGTCGGCCATGCCTGTGAGGCTGTGTTTAGTTACCGCCTAAAAATTTTTCACATCATCACATCGACTATTTGACACATACATGGAGTACTAAATATACACGAAAAAAACCTAATTACAGTAACACATGTGCTAATAACAGCTCAATTAAACTTAATAAATTTATATTACGGTTTTCAGACAAGTTATGTAATTAATTTTTTTTATTAGTATTAAAAACTCATTCTGATATCCATAAACATCCGACTAGTAAAATTTTTTCTTTCGCGAACTTAACCAGGCCTGAGCCTGGGAGGAACTTGCGGCCGAGTGGGGAACAGGCCAGCCGGCCCATGTACTATGTATACTGAATCGTACGTTTTTCTTTTTCTTTTCCATTTTTTTTTGCATAATTTCTTTTTCTTGTGTGTGTTCGATCGTGAATATTAGGTATGAATAAATGACATACCTCGAAATTGTTTTTTTTAAAGAACGTTCCTCCTTCTTTCGTTATCCTAGCACACATGGTTTATTTTCAGTCGAGAAAAAGTTCTAACTACAATCGAAATGTGTTTATTTAGGCAGTGTTTAATTAAAGAAACAACTCTGTTTTTCATAGTGTTTAATTGGACTGGTGAGATAAAGTTATCCCACCTAGAGAATATTATGTTATATACATGAGCTTGTCTCCGAAAAAAAAAGAGCAGACTGAGGGCTAGGTTTGGAGCTTGGTTAGCCTTAGTCTGCTCCCACCAAGCTAATCCATGGTTGTTTGGTTGTCTGTGGTGTCTAAGCCTAGCTAGCGCAAGGTGTGTGTGCCTGGTTTGTGTTGCATAGAGTCACCTCTTCTTCGAGTTGGTAAGTTTACCTCCTTTGTGGCATTTTGTCGAACATGGTGGGCAGAAGGGAAGCAACAGCGAAGACCTCAGCGACCTTGGCGAGCCGGAGAGCACCTCCGCGCGCGTCCTGCTGGAGACCTCACTGCCGCACCTCATGCCCCCAGCTGGACCACCGTGAAGCTCCTCCGCCCCCTCGCCATGTGAGACGACCGCGTCGATCTCCACGACTTCGACCGCGTCGCCAATGGCCCCAGCGACCCCCTCGGTGCCCCCGGCGGCTGCGATACCGCCCACAAGCTCTATGACCCCGTGGGGGCATGGTTTCCTTTATCTGCCGAAATCTCCCGATATTTCTGATTTTATCCGTAGGTGCCGATAAGAAATAATCTATCTTTTTTATATAAATTTTGTTTAAATTTATTTAAATTTACTTAAATTCAAATTAAATTTTATTTGAATTTGGTCCGATATTTCTGATATATCGTGTTTATCCTCTTTATCTATGCCCCCCGATAAATTTTAATTTCCCAAAATGAAAACCTTGCGTGGGGGCGCCGCAGCGGGGGCACCTAGAAGGGCCCTCTCGACACGAAGGGGAGCTAGTCGGGCGCGGCGCGCCGCACCATGACGCCGTGGATGGCCTCCTCCAGGCGCCGGATCCTAACGACCTCGAACGATTGTGGTGGAGGGGGACGAGGCGGATGCGACACCCAGAAGGACCCTCCCAGTACGAAGGGGGATGAGGCGGATGCAGCTGTGGTGGAGGGGGACGAGGGGCGGGCTAGGGTCAGGGTTTGCGTGTGGAGGCGGGCCATCGTCGCTGGTGGAGGAGGATGGATGTGGTGGTGCAGATGGGGTGACCGGGCGAGATTGAGACAGAGGCCGAAGAGATGGGAACAGATGCCGCTGCTCCTCCACGCCGCCCCTAGCCACTAGGACCTCTGCTTTTTCACGGTTGCGGGCTGCGGGCGCACTCCGCCACCACGTCGGCCACGGTGCCCAGCAGCTGCGGCGACGGAAGAAGGCGAGATGAGAAGGAGAGCGCGACGGACCCGGCGATGACAAGTCTTGAGACGGGGGCTTAGCCAAGCCTGGCTTCCAAGGAACGACCAACCCCTGCATTTTTATGGAGCCAGGCTAAAGGGTGGTGGCCGGTGGGTGGCTTCCGGGAGCCTGGCTTCGGCCTCTAAACAGGTAACCAAACAGGCTGAAGGTGGCTTCCAGGAGCCTGGTTGAGGTTTAGTCACCCAACCAAACAGGCCTATAGTGAATTGGTTCGCGGGCATTGTGATAAGTCCTCTGTCCTACTACAGGTGCTACGACAACCTTTACCAAGTTTGAACGATTGTCAACTACCAAATCCGCTGATCTACTGTATTCACCTTAGCCCGCAAGCACAAATATTCAGCGCAGAATATAATCCCAAAGTACCCCAAAGACTCAAATATAGTCAATCAAGAAGGTGGGAAGACCCTTGCAGATTTCCCAAACAGGAGTCCCACTTAGATGCCAATTTGCTTTGCCCTTATTTTAGACTCAAGCTTGCCCTCTCCTTTGTAATGATGAGAAATTTCTAATTTATCATTACCAAATATGGTCTTTGCTAGAATATCACCCCACGCTTAGGATTCATCTGGGAGATATTGTGAAACTATCTGCATACGGTAGAATTCCATTTGGATGATTTACCAAAACATTTAATATATTTTACCCTCTTCTATCATATGTACTACCCAAAATGCCCCTGAGTCACGCAGGCCTCACTCACCCCTCTTTCTCTCTCTCTGACAAAAATCATACACCGAGTTTTATTGATCGAGAATAGTTACATCATTTATCATAAATTCAAGAACAAAGATAGGGGGCTCGTCGTCCCAAGTACAATTTTGCTTAGATTGCATAGCTCTCTTAGCCAACTCGTGTGCCGCCTGGTCTGCATCCCTGCTGCAGTGCTCAATTGATATATCCTAGAACCCGCTCTATATGGTGTTGCATTCGTCATACAAGGCAGCCACTGAATTTGCTAAGAATCCTCCATTTATTGTTTCTACCACCTCCATGCAATCCCAATTGGACTATCAATCAGTTACATCATATGTTTTGTGCTAGCATCAAACCTTCCTTCAACGCGTATGCCTCTGCCATGGGCGCATCCACCAAATGAGACACGAAGCTGTGACAACTGTGAGCAGCTGCAACAACTTACCTTGAGCAATCTCTGTTGTACCTTAGCTTCCTTCTTTGTTGCTAGCTTGTAATTTCTAATTAGAGCCGTGATGGACATGGCCAACCTTGAAGGTCGTTGGATGCTGTCGCCATGGACATGCTGCCGACACTCCCAACAAATATACCAGCCCCTAGCTAGCAAGTATTAGCTCTGTCAGTCCTACATCAAGTGAACGGACTCGTCCACCTCTCCTGAACACTTCTTCCCGGATTATAAAGCATGATTGATCGGTACCTAGAAGTTGCATTATCTTCTATTTGACAGCATCTTTGAAATTACCTTGTACACTGCATTGCAAAGAGAAACATGCCATGTCACCGTGTTTAAGCCAGTTTAGCTCTTTGGACCCAGGAGAGTTCTTCCTGCTCTAGTAGCAGCTCCAGTCGGAGAAGGATCTCCTTCTGCGCTACAATTGATTCAGGCATGGATTCTCTGACTTCTGCAGTAAAGTCACAGCAGCAAGTTAGAGAATCCACGCCCGTTTGTAGTTCCCTCAGATGCAGTTCAGGCTAGGATGTATAAAGGGCAGACCCAGTGCCAGAGGCTCCCACACGAGTGGGGTTTGGGGAAGGGAATAACCGAAGTAAAGTCTTACCCCTGCAGAAATTCTGCAGAGAGACGGCTTCGAACCCAGGACCTGGTGACTCGGCGAGCTAGCACTCACCCAGGCTAGGATGTATGCAAGGAAAAAAATTTACTTGCCTTTGCTCTTAGGATATTGTTCTCTGAGTCCTGCCAAGTAATCGCAGCTGCGAGCGAACCAGAGTAGCTGGAGATGATTGTCATTAGATGGAACATAGCACCACTAGATCCAACCCAGTCTTAACCCTTACTGATTTGTTTCAGCTCAGCCCAGTCCAATCAATTGACATCATCTTATCCATTTTGCCATTTAGAATCTGCGGGCCAGATCCTAAGATAGGATCAGAGGGCTCTCACAAGCAAGTGAAGTGTACCAGCACAAGCTTGACTTAATTCAAATTACCAGCACTCCATCCAAATGCTACATTTGTCTATGCAAATTGACTTAATTCAAGAAAATAAGAAATATTCCCATGCAAATGTCTACTTTCTTTCTTTCCATGACATATGTCACAATTTCTGAGTAATAATGTTTCCATCAGACTAGTCATCATAGGACAACTAGTTGCATTTGCATCTTGTAGGATAACCAATCGTCTTCTGAAACAATTTTATCCTTAAATCTGGTGAACCTGAAAAACTGCTACATTGAAAATCTTATTTCAAATTAAAAAATGCAAAGAAACATTTAAACAACTCCCATCATGAGGGGCAAACATGAGCTGGATGCAAAGTAGTCAATTTCAAAGAAAATGCAGTGAAGCATGGCTGATTCAAAGAAGTCAATTTCATATTCAGTGGCTGTTGATCAACACATGAGAGCGGATCACTAGTATTTAGAATATGCAATGAAACACACTGTACATCTGCTAATCAATTTCAGAATATGCAGTGAAACACGCTGTACAGCTGCTGATCACCAGTATTCACTGGCTGACTACTGAATATGCTAACCTGATTATTGCCCTGATTACTGAATAAGCATTTGCTAACCTGAATATGCTAGGAACATACTGCGTACTAATTACCAGCACAAGGGAGACTACTAATAATCCTTGTTGTATTTACAACTTTGTTAAACCTGTCTTTGACCAAGTTTGTCACACATGCACAAACAACGAAGCAAACAAACAAGTGCTTTGTTAAACTTGTCTTTGACAACTAGATTATTTCAGTTACAGGGATGTTAATAACAACCACGCAGGGCATATCAGATCACTAGCTGCAGCTGCTGATCACTAGTACTCACTGGCTAACTAAACACCACACCAGTCACTCAAGCATGAACAACGGTAACATGATGAAAGGATCCACCAATAGAAATGCTCATCCTAAGTTCCTAACTACTGGTAAATTGTTGTGAGCTACAAGAACTTCAATCATTCACATATTATCTAAACCAAATTGATCTCAAGCCTAACTATGGAGGCAACTACAATGCAAAATAAAAGAAAACAAGCAGACCATATTCTAATACCAGAAATTGAAGCTGGAATCCACTGAATAATATATTAATCTTTTATTATTAATGGCTACTGTTAAGCGTACTAATGCTTTGGATTAGGGTAACCAAACACGCTATAAGATACTCAGATCTGTTTCCAAATAAATTGAGTTGTCTTCTCAAGTCAAAAGCATCTATATTTACGAACCAAATAAAGGCAATGTTTACAAGTCGTCCGATTAATCATGATTAATCGTGATTAATCGTCCTAATCGGTCCCTGGTGCTCGATTAGGAGGTTCGACTCGATTAGCTCGACCAGAAAGCTGGTCGTCCGACTAGTCGACGACTAATCACGATTAGTTGTCCGACTAGGCTATGGACGACCAGGGTGACTGCTCTGTTTTTTTCGGGCCGGGCCTATATGTGGCCTATTGGGCTTCCAATTTGGCCTGTTAGGGTTAGAATAGACACAGAAAGCAGGAGGCATGCAGTGACTCAAGATATTGATGTAAGTTGATGATGAAGACCAAGATCAGCATGTAGATTCAGCAATAGCAATGGAGGAGGATGAAGAATCTGCACCAACTGAAACTGGAGATGGAGATGGAGGCTTCACTTTTAATGTTGATTTGCTTAATTAGATGGCTAGTTGCCTACTACTTTGTTGGACTGTTAAATGTCAGTGTTTGTGACTGTGTTGAACACTTTAGCAGTTTAGCTTATGTGTACTGAACTTGAACACTTTAGCTTATGTAGTTATGTGTACTGAACTTGTTTGCTAAATGCTAGTTATTTGCTACTGCAGCAGTGCTTGCTAATGCAGCAGTGCTGCTGTTGAGATGTGTCAAGATCAAGACTACATTAGTGTTGCTAATTATGGTCTTCTTTGGTATTTTAGGCTTCTAGCAGCAAGTCAGCAAAGAAATGGAGTTTGTGACAGGAATATGGACCTCTGGACATGGCAGAAAAGAGAAGAAAACAACTCCCACAAGTAAGTCACCAGCTAAACACTTTAGCTTATGTGTACTGAACACTTTAGCTTAGTGATGCTTGCTTTATTGTGTATACTATATAGTATATATAGGTATATATATAGTAGGTATATATATCCTGATATATAGGACGACCAGGGGTCGACTAGGTTCGACTAATCGACCTGGTCGACGACTAATCGCGATTAGTCTTCTGGTCGGTCCCATGGCGACTAGGTTCGACTGGACGACTTGAAAACATTGATAAACACATTATGAAAATATATTTCATGGTACATCTAATGATACTAATGGGTGTCATAAAGATTTATGCTCTGCTTTCTTGCAACGTTTAGTAACCTTGCTCTGTTTCTGTTCTCATGAAATGCTCAGCTCTCTTGTACGCAGAGGGGCTAAACAGTGAGCACTAAAAAACACCAGTGTAAAACCAAGCAGCAAGGAATTCTATCTGGAGATAAACATAACAGATCCAAAATGAACAACCACTGAAGCAAATTCAACAATGCAGAGCAAAGACACCAAACATATACTAACGATGGCACTGGATATTACTGCATATAAAACAGATAAGTTTCTTGCCAACTAGACATAGGTACTTATAGTTACACTCAACAGACCTACTGACGATGGCACTTAATATTACTGCGTATAAAGCAGATTAGTTTCTTGCCAGCTAGACATAGGTACTCAAAGTTACACTAAACAGACCTGGAACATGAAACCAAACTACTAGAACATAATGTCTCCATCCTTCCCTCACAATACGTCTCAACAAAAGCCCAAATTATGACGAGACACCAGGACCAGGGTCACCCAGTAAAGAATCGGAAACAAGCTCTACCCAACATTCCCATGCACATTTGCCAGCAGCCCACTCTCTCCATCCCTTCCATGCTATCAGATTCAGTACCTATTCTCAAGACACTGTCTAGCAGCTGCTAATTCTGACTCTGAAGTAACGAGTTCCATCCCATTCACGCTATTGGGTTCAGTACCTATTCTCAAGACACGATCTCTTGCAGCTGCTAATCCTGACTCAAAAGTAGCAAGTCTGCTCAGAAGAGAGTTCCTCTCATCATCAGGTACAAAGAACTCTATCTCCGCGAAATTCAAGTTGCCATCATCAATCAATTTTTCTTTGAATAATTGTAACGCAGTGAAAAGGACAGGGGAAGCTTCTTCTGTGCTCATAGGATCATCATCTTCAGAAATGTTTCCTGTAACTTCAGTTTCCACATCCTGCTGTAACATAAAGAGAACTCATACTACAAGTACTAAGCTTTTGCATAGGAAAAAATTGCGGCAGGGCAATAGATTCTAATGATACAGATCAATTTATTTAGCTTTAACAAAAGCAATGAAACTTAAAATAAGAATACCCTTGACTACAGCGCTGCCACCTCATATTGTTAGCATTATAGAGTAAGTGGACAACGAATTATCTCCCTTGCTACAAGTTAAAGTTTATTCATGTTACTTCATCTAAACCTCAAAGCCGATGGCAGAATTCTACAGCAATATCTCATCTCATGTGATCCAAATTGCCTACAATTAAGGGACAGAACATATTGTATCATGTATCAAAGACATAGGCATAGGCTCACCTTGCCATGTATCAAAGAAGACGGCCAGCTAACCATGATGTAGGGATCAACTGAGCACCAGATAGGGTGGCTTTCCTTATGGAGCAAATTCACCTCAGCTGTTCCTAGGCAGAAGGACAGGAACCACTCAGGAGAGGGAGGGTCCCCACAGTAGTCAGTAATTAGAGATAGGTACACAAAGCCATTGATAACCACCATAGGCCGCATCCTAACATCAGCCTCTTCTGAACACTCGGTGATCTCACTGACATTTGCGCGCAATGAGAACGTCTTGTGCAGCATGAATCTCCCGACACCATCACCATCGGCTGCCCAGAGCCAAACAGAAAGCATGCATTGCAGTACATTGACGACACAGAACTTCCCATCCTTGGTGTGACCAAGCTGATACATTGAGGACGGCACTTTCCAGAGCGGCGGCAGATACATCCGAGAGAATTGAAATGTCGCAGTGTTGAGCGCGAGGATGCATCCCGCCTCATGGTGTACCCAGCAGACGAAGCCATTGACAACCATGCCAGTGGCGTGTCTGTCGCTCCATGGTAAGACGACCTGCCACTCCATGGTGTCCGACGAGAAGACGGCCACGCGGGCCCACGCCCAGGCGCGTTCCCGGTGGACGCAGACCACGCGGGACGGCGGCTTCTCCTCACCGTCCGGGGAGAGCGGGTGGAACTCAAGGAAAGAGTCCCTGTCGCGGACGTTCTTGGGGAAGATGTTCAGAGCCTGCAAGTGCGGCTGTAGCTGGCGCATTGGTGGGTGGCCTGGTTGATGAAGCTGGCGTACCAGTTGTAGTAGTGGTTGCTCCGCCACCCGGAGGCGTCGGAGTCTTGGAGTAGACCGGCGAAGGCGGCGGCGATGTCGCTGCCCTTGCCTGCAGCTGCAGGGACGATGGCACACACGTCTGACGGCACGAAGAGGGCGAGGAGCGGCGGTGCGTGGAGCTCACGGAAGCGGCGCCGGAAGGCGGGGGAGGAGCGGACGGCGCGGAGAAATGCGCGGCAGGTAAAAGCCACGCGGGCAAGGCTCGTCACGGCGGGGAGGCGCAGGAAGATTTCACGGAGGATGTCATCACCGAGAGCGGTTATGGTGGTGGCAGCGGGCGGCGGCGGCGGCGGCGGCGGTGGAGAGTCGGCCATGGCTGTGAGGACTGAGGAGCGGCGGATTGGGGAATTTCTCGGAACCGAACCCTGGCAAAATGTAATATGGTGTGAGGACTGAGGCCGGCCCATGTAATATGGCCCATGTACGTTTTCTCTTTTCTTTTTTCATTTTCCGTGATTTCTTTTTGTATTGTGTGTGTTCGATCGTGCGTGAATATTTATTAAATAATCACGTAACGCCACTGGCGCCAGCTACTGAAATTGTTTTTTTAAAGAACGTTCTTCCCTCTTTTATTATTCTAGCACACATGGTTTATTTTCAATAAAAAAAGTCTAACCGCGATAGAAATGTGTTCATTATACCAAAGGAAAAAAAAAGAAGTATAAGGTCGTCTATTAGTAGAGGTTAGACTTTTTTCATTGAAAATGGAGTATTATACATTCTATATGCGACTGGTAGTAGTCACACCACTGATTTCGTAATCTATTTTTCTTTTGCTAGAAATGGTTTCCTCTTTGCAAATACTCCCTCCGTATCAAATTTAGAAGTCGTTTTGGACAAGATTTGGGTCAAGCATTGAGAATATAAATCATCAATAACTTTTAAGTTGTTGAGTTTGCAAATGTAAAAATTATATGAATAGATTTGTCTTGAAAAATACTTTCATAAAAGTATACATATATCACTTTTCCATAAATATTTTTTATAAAAACAAGAGGTCAAAGTTGTGTTTTGGAGACCGTGTCCTAAACGACTTCTAAATCCCATACGGAGGGAGTATTATTTTTCTTCTATACTAGAATAAAACAATTATCCACCGCCTTGAAAAATGTTCATCGTGGTTAAAACAAGTTTATTTTAAAGGAAAAATGTTCCGCCAAGTTGAAGGCTTAAGAGGGTGTTTGAAACTGCTCCACTCCACATTTCTTAGCCAAACAGATTCAGCTCCACACACTCTGCTCGAGAAAAAAATGTGAAGTTGTGAGAACACCTAAAGGGGTGCTCCACAAACTCTAGGTTTTTATGGAATTACTCCACGATGGAGTTTGTGAAGCAATCCTAAACACGCCCTAACTATTCTATTCGCAGAAAAAGCCTGAACTATTTGTAATCGTTTAAGTCAAAGATAAGATGTTCATTATGCTATTTTTTAACTAGCACATGCCATAATTCAAATTATTCTAGGACATATTTTTAGAGACATTTTTGGTAAAAAAAAATAACCCTACACTAAGATATTCTATCCATTCCCAAATAAATCAACTTCCAGAGTTATCTTAAATCAATCTTGTTAAGTTTAACTTAGAAAAGAGTATCAATATTTATGACAGTAAACAAACATTAAATAAATATATGTCATGGTATATTTTGATGCCATAAATATTTATGCTCATTTTTATAAATTTGCTCAAATTTTTTTAAATAGTTTGACTTATGAAAAGTATAGAAGTTCATTTATTTGATATTGAGGGAGTAGTGTAAAATAGAATGGGGTAAGTATTTTTTATATCACACTAAAGACTCCTACTAAATTTGTGATAGACTAGTAAGGCTAGGCACTACATGTGGCCATTCCCCTCATTGCTTGCTAGCCAAGTGGTCAACACGTTGTGCCACCTATTGTGATTTCTGGTCACAAATATTCAATGCTTAGAAAAAGTGTGCACATAAACTAGTAGTAACTAATAATTTGTTGCATCACAAATTCCAGTTGACACAAAGTTCAAGCCAGCCTTTCTTTCTGTATAAAATCCTGATGCTCCACCCACCACCCATCCCCATCTCACATAAATTTGGTTAAATATAAAAGTTTCCACTTATAACAACTATAAGAGTTGATTTATTTGGGATAGAGTAGTATAGCCTAACATAGAATGTGATAAGTAGAGTAGTACGCATTTTTTATCACAATAAATAGCGTTATTCTACACCCTAGGTGTTATTCTACACCGTAAGCCAAAACTTACCTGGAAAAAATACTGACAACCGTGACCAGCAAGGCACATGGTACTACAAGTGGCCGTTCCCCTCGTTGCGTGCTAACCAAGTGGTCAGCACCTTCTGCCACCTATCGTGATTTCTGGTTTCAGATATCAATGCCTGTAAAAATGTGTGCTCATAAATGGGCAACTAATGAATTGCATCATTAATTCTAGTTGACAGTTGACACAAGTTGAAGCTAGTCTCCTGTATAAAATCCTTCTGCCACCCATCCCCATCTCACATACATAGGATAGGAGTGTAGGACCTGAGAACAAAAGAATCCACCTTGAAAATGGCCATGACAGCAGCCACAGCGACTGCCAGCATTTTGCTCTTTGCTCTCTTCTTCGCCGGAGCTCACGCCGAGCCTGCCGAGATCCCATGCGCACTCCCCGCGTGCAAGACGGTGGGCGGCGGGAGCCAGTTCTTCGACGTGCAGTTTTGCCTGGCGGCACTCGGCTCCGATGGCCGGAGCATCAGCCACTGCATGGACTACCAGGCCTACTCCGTCATCGCCACCGACCTCCTCGCGGCCAACGTCACCGCCACGGCGGCCAAGATCGACGGCCTGCTCAGGGAGAGCGCCAGCGGCGGCGGCGGCGGCGGCAGCAGAGACGATGGTGGCGTCGACGAGGCCACGACGCGCTGCCTCCGGTCGTGCCAGGCTCTGTACGGCGGCACGGTGCGGAGGCAGCCCGGCTGCGTGGCCGCCGTCCGTGGCGTCAGGAAGGGCGAGGCCACCAGGTGCCTGGAGGAAGCCGCAGTGGCGGCCAAGCAGTGCGAGGACGGGTTCCGGAGCAGCAAGGCGGCGTCGCCGGTGACGGGGGAGAACCAGAACGCGTTCATGCTCGCCAAGCTCGCCGTCGCGCTGCTCGGCGAGGTCTATACTAATAAATGAATAGGGCTTCTTCGTAGTATATAGGGAGAAAATGTTGCTGTACTGGTCATCTGGGACTGCCTTTTTTTTTTGGAAAATCATAATAATAATAAAATGAGTAAAATAACAAATTGAAAAAGGCGTGACGATCTTATTGTTATAAAACATGTTGCCAGCGGTTGGAACCTTTCCCTCTCCGTCTCTCATGATCAATATAGTAGATGAAAGTATAACACATAGATGAAAGGATCAACTAATAGAAATGCTCATCATAAGTTCCTAACTACTGGTAAATTGTTGTGAGCTACAAGAACTTCAATCATTCACATATTATCTAAACCAAATTGATCTCAAGCCTTACTATGGAGGCAACTACAATGCAGAATAAAAGAAAACAAGCAGACCATATTCTAATACCAGAAATTGAAGCTGGAATCCACTTAATAATATATTAATCTTTTATTATTAATGGCTACTGTTAAGCGTACTAATGCTTTGGATTAGGGTAACCAAACAAACTATAAGATACTCAGATCTGTTTCCAAATAAATTGAGTTGTCTTCTCGAGTCAAAAGCATCTATATTTACGAACCAAATAAACACATTATGAAAATATATTTCATGGTACATCTAATGATACTAATGGGTGTCATAAAGATTTATGCTCTGCTTTCTTGCAACGTTTAGTAACCTTGCTCTGTTTCTGTTCTCATGAAATGCTCAGCTCTCTTGTACGCAGAGGGGCTAAACAGTGAGCACTAAAAAACACCAGTGTAAAACGAAGCAGCAAGGAATTTTATCTGGAGATAAACATAACGGATCCAAAATGAACAACCACTGAAGCAAATTCAACAGTGCAGAGCAAAGACACCAAACATATACTAACGATGGCACTGGATATTACTGCATATAAAACAGATAAGTTTCTTGCCAACTAGACATAGGTACTTAGTTACACTCAACAGACCTACTGACGATGGCACTTAATATTACTGCATATAAAGCAGATTAGTTTCTTGCCAGCTAGACATAAGTACTCATAGTTACACTAAACAGACCTGGAACATGAAACCAAACTACTTTTTTTTTTGATAAGTCGACGGGGGGAGAGGATCCCCACCTGAGATTATATTGATTTCAATGGCCCTCTAGGCCAGATGTTTGAAATACATAGTAGTACACGGTTCAAAGATAAGATTAGTTCAGGTTTACATTGCGGCAGTAAGGATAGAGCACCAAGCATCTGTTGTCTGCCTATCTTTTCTCGGTAGACGGACTCGCCACAGGTTTGCTTCCGTCTTGCACGCTGCCAAAGCACCTGCCAGTGTAGTCCGATCATCCCGGAAGACCGTGTTGTTCCTGCGTTTCCAGATGTGCCAGCAGCATAAGAGCAAGAATGTCCCAAAATGAGCCTGTGGTATGTGTGGTGGTGGCCTGATCTCTTGCAACTTCTGAACTTCCCAGTTGCTATCAACGTGTATCCCAACGGCCTCCCAGAATTCTCTTGCTGCCGGGCAGCGGAAGACCACATGAGCTGCCGTCTCCTCCGCCCCATGGCAAACATCACAGTCCGAGGTGTGCACAATTCCTTTCTTGATTAAATTTGTCTTGCACTGAATTCTTCCTTTTGACAATAGCCATGCAAAGAATTTTACTCTCGGCGGTGCTTTGTTGTTCCAAACAAATTTGGCCCAGGTATCTGGGCTGGAGTTAGCCGTCTTCAGAGTCTTGTATAGCATGGAGGTGTCAAGTCACCATTACGTTTGAGCAGTGGACTAAGGCGACGATCTCTGTTCTCTCCCAGGCTATGGAGCTCCATGATCTGACTTAGTTGTGACAGTTGCATTGTGGCTGCCGCTGATCTCCGAGTCACCAAGCTATTCTGGAGACCTCCTTCAGTGGCCTGTGAAACCAAAGTACTAGCACATAATGTCTCCATCCTTCCCTCACAATACGTCTCAACAAAAGCCCAAATTATGACGAGACACCAGGACCAGGGTCACCCAGTAAAGAATCGGAAACAAGCTCTACCCAACATTCCCATGCACATTTGTCAGCAGCCCACTCTCTCCATCCCTTCCATGCTATCAGATTCAGTACCTATTGGAAACAAGCTCTACCCAACATTCCCATGCACATTTGCAGCTGCTAATTCTGACTCTGAAGTAACGAGTTCCATCCCATTCACGCTATTGGGTTCAGTACCTATTCTCAAGACACGATCTCTTGCAGCTGCTAATCCTGACTCAAAAGTAGCAAGTCTGCTCAGAAGAGAGTTCCTCTCATCATCAGGTACAAAGAACTCTATCTCCGCGAAATTCAAGTTGCCATCATCAATCAATTTTTCTTTGAATAATTGTACCGCAGTGAAAAGGACAGGGGAAGCTTCTTCTGTGCTCATAGGATCATCATCTTCAGAAATGTTTCCTGTAACTTCAGTTTCCACATCCTGCTGTAACATAAAGAGAACTCATACTACAAGTACTAAGCTTTTGCATTGGAAAAAATTGCGGCAGGGCAATAGATTCTAATGATACAGATCAATTTATTTAGCTTTAACAAAAGCAATGAAACTTAAAATAAGAATACCCCTGACTACAGCGCTGCCACCTCATATTGTTAGCATTATAGAGTAAGCGGACAACGAATTATCTCCCTTGCTACAAGTTAAAGTTTATTCATGTTACTTCATCTAAACCTCAAAGCCGATGGCAGAATTCTACAGCAATATCTCATCTCATGTGATCCAAATTGCCTACAATTAAGGGACAGAACATATTGTATCATGTATCAAAGACATAGGCATAGGCTCACCTTGCCATGTATCAAAGAAGACGGCCAGCTAACCATGATGTAGGGATCAACTGAGCACCAGATAGGGTGGCTTTCCTTATGGAGCAAATTCACCTCAGCTGTTCCTAGGCAGAAGGACAGGAACCACTCAGGAGAGGGAGGGTCCCCATAGTAGTCAGTAATTAGAGATAGGTACACAAAGCCATTGATAACCACCATAGGCCGCATCCTAACATCAGCCTCTTCTGAACACTCGGTGATCTCACTGACATTTGCGCGCAATGAGAACGTCTTGTGCAGCATGAATCTCCCGACACCATCACCATCGGCTGCCCAGAGCCAAACAGAAAGCATGCATTGCAGTACATTGACGACACAGAACTTCCCATCCTTGGTGTGACCAAGCTGATACATTGAGGACGGCACTTTCCAGAGCGGCGGCAGATACATCCGAGAGAATTGAAATGTCGCAGTGTTGAGCGCGAGGATGCATCCCGCCCCATGGTGTGTACCCAGCAGACGAAGCCATTGACAACCGTGCCAGTGGCGTATCTGTCGCTCCATGGTAAGACGACCTGCCACTCCATGTCCGGTAAGACGACCTGCCACTCCATGGTGTCCGACGAGAAGACGCCCAGGCGCGTTCCCGGTGGACGCAGACCACGCGGGACGGCGGCTTCTCCTCACCGTCCGGGGAGAGCGTGTGGAACTCAAGGAAAGAGTCCCTGTCGCGGACGTTCTTGGGGAAGATGTTCAGAGCCTGCAAGTGCGGGCTGTAGCTGGCGCATTGGTGGGTGGCCTGGTTGATGAAGCTGGCGTACCAGTTGTAGTAGTGGTTGCTCCGCCACCCGGAGGCGTCGGAGTCTTGGAGTAGACCGGCGAAGGCGGCGGCGATGTCGCTGCCCTTGCCTGCAGCTGCAGGGACGATGGCGCACACGTCTGACGGCACGAAGAGGGCGAGGAGCGGCGGTGCGTGGAGCTCACGGAAGCGGCGCCGGAAGGCGGGGGAGGAGCGGACGGCGAGGAGAACTGCGCGGCAGGTAAAAGCCACGCGGGCAAGGCTCGTCACGGCGGGGAGGCGCAGGAAGATTTCACGGAGGATGTCATCACCTAGAGCGGTTATGGTGGTGGCAGCGGGCGGCGGCGGCGGCGGTGGAGAGTCGGCCATGGCTGTGAGGACTGAGGAGTGGCGGATTGGGGAATTTCTCGGAACCGAACCCTGGCAAAATGTAATATGGTGTGAGGACTGAGGCCGGCCCATGTAATATGGCCCATGTACGTTTTCTCTTTTCTTTTTTCATTTTCCGTGATTTCTTTTTGTATTGTGTGTGTTCGATCGTGCGTGATAGAAATGTGTTCATTATACCAAAGGGAAAAAAATAGAAGTATAAGGTCGTCTATTAGTAGAGGTTAGACTTTTTTTCATTGAAAATGGAGTATTATACATTCTATATGCGACTGGTAGTAGTCACACCACTGATTTCGTAATCTATTTTCCTTTTGCTAGAAATGGTTTCCTCTATGCAAATACTCCCTCCGTATCGGATTTAGAAGTCGTTTTGAACAAGATTTGGGTCAAGCATTGGGAATATAAATCATCAATAACTTTTAAGTTGTTGAGTTTGCAAATGTAAAAATTATATGAATAGATTTGTCTTGAAAAATACTTTCATAAAAGTATACATATATCACTTTTTCATAAAATATTTTTTATAAAAACAAGAGGTCAAAGTTGTGTTTTGGAGACCGTGTCCTAAACGACTTCTAAATCTCATACGGAGGGAGTATTATTTTTCTTCTATACTAGAATAAAACAATTATCCACGGCCTTGAAAAATGTTCCATCATGGTTAAAACAAGTTTATTTTAAAAGGAAAAATGTTCCGCCAAGTTGAAGGCTTAAGGGGGTGTTTGAGACTGCTCCACTCCATATTTTTTAGCCAAACAGATTCAGCTCCACGCACTCTGCTTGAGAAAAAATGTGGAGTTGTGAGAACACCTAAAGGGGTGCTCCACAAACTCTAGGTTTTTATGGAATTACTCCACGATGGAGTTTGTGAAGCAATCCTAAACACGCCCTAACTATTCTATTCGCAGAAAAGCCTGAACTATTTGTAATCGTTTAAGTCAAAGATAAGATGTTCATTATGCTATTTTTTAACTAGCACATGCCATAATTCAAATTATTCTAGGACATATTTTTAGAGACATTTTTGGTAAAAAAATAACCCTACACTAAGATATTCTATCCATTCCCAAATAAATCAACTTCCAGAGTTATCTTAAGTCAATCTTGTTAAGTTTAACTTAGAAAAGAGTATCAATATTTATGACAGTAAACAAACATTAAATAAATATATGTCATGGTATATTTTGATGCCATAAATATTTATGCTCATTTTTATAAATTTGCTCAAATTTTTTTAAATAGTTTGACTTATGAAAAGTATAGAAGTTCATTTATTTGATATTGAGGGAGTAGTGTAAAATAGAATGGGGTAAGTATTTTTTATATCACACTAAAGACTCCTACTAAATTTGTGATAGACTAGTAAGGCTAGGCACTACATGTGGCCATTCCCCTCATTGCTTGCTAGCCAAGTGGTCAACACGTTGTGCCACCTATTGTGATTTCTGGTCACAAATATTCAATGCTTAGAAAAAAGTGTGCACATAAACTAGTAGTAACTAATAATTTGTTGCATCACAAATTCCAGTTGACACAAAGTTCAAGCCAGCCTTTCTTTCTGTATAAAATCCTGATGCTCCACCCACCACCCATCCCCATCTCACATAAATTTGGTTAAATATAAAAGTTTCCACTTATAACAACTATAAGAGTTGATTTATTTGGGATAGAGTAGTATAGCCTAACATAGAATGCGATAAAGTAGAGTAGTACGCATTTTTTATCACAATAAATAGCGTTATTCTACACCCTAGGCGTTATTCTACACCGTAAGCCAAAACTTACCTAGAAAAAATACTGACAACCGTGACCAGCAAGGCACATGGTACTACAAGTGGCCGTTCCCCTCGTTGCGTGCTAACCAAGTGGTCAGCACCATCTGCCACCTATCGTGATTTCTGGTTTCAGATATCAATGCCTGTAAAAATGTGTGCTCATAAATGGGCAACTAATGAATTGCATCATTAATTCTAGTTGACAGTTGACACAAGTTGAAGCTAGTCTCCTGTATAAAATCCTTCTGCCACCCATCCCCATCTCACATACATAGGATAGGAGTGTAGGACCTGAGAACAAAAGAATCCACCTTGAAAATGGCCATGACAGCAGCCACAGCGACTGCCAGCATTTTGCTCTTTGCTCTCTTCTTCGCCGGAGCTCACGCCGAGCCTGCCGAGATCCCATGCGCACTCCCCGCGTGCAAGACGGTGGGCGGCGGGAGCCAGTTCTTCGACGTGCAGTTTTGCCTGGCGGCACTCGGCTCCGACGGCCGGAGCATCAGCCACTGCATGGACTACCAGGCCTACTCCGTCATCGCCACCGACCTCCTCGCGGCCAACGTCACCGCCACGGCGGCCAAGATCGACGGCCTGCTCAGGGAGAGCGCCAGCGGCGGCAGCAGAGACGATGGTGGCGTCGACGAGGCCACGACGCGCTGCCTCCGGTCGTGCCAGGCTCTGTACGGCGGCACGGTGCGGAGGCAGCCCGGCTGCGTGGCCGCCGTCCGTGGCGTCAGGAAGGGCGAGGCCACCAGGTGCCTGGAGGAAGCCGCAGTGGCGGCCAAGCAGTGCGAGGACGGGTTCCGGAGCAGCAAGGCGGCGTCGCCGGTGACGGGGGAGAACCAGAACGCGTTCATGCTCGCCAAGCTCGCCGTCGCGCTGCTCGGCGAGGTCTATACTAATAAATGAATAGGGCTTCTTCGTAGTATATAGGGAGAAAATGTTGCTGTACTGGTCATCTGGGACTGCCTTTTTTTCGGAAAATCATAATAATAATAAAATGAGTAAAAAACAAATTGAAAAAGGCGTGACGATCTTATTACTGTATCATGCAAAGCAAAGCAAACCTGATGTGCTTTTTATTTACTGCATCATGTTATTACACAATACAAAGCCCTGTGTTCACACCTGTGGCTGCTGGCATTTGCGTATCACACCTTTTATATGTATATATATACTCCTAGTGTACCTGCCACCAGTCTAGTTCACATCTCGGCGACAAGTTTGGACTGAGCCAGGGCGAGATCGAACGAGCTGAAGGAGTGAGGAGCCAGCGTGACCTGCATCTGCTCTGCAGCATTGCTTAGGTCGCTCTTCACCGGCACAACCTGCAGCGCGATTGTTCACCATCATCAGGTTTCGCATTCAGATTCAGGTAGGATAGGATCTCTGAGGACACGAGACCGAAAACCAAAAACAGAGCGCAAACAATGTGTTGAGAGACATGATCATTCAGGCACACACAGGTGACAGGTAATAACTAATAAGCACAAACAAGGGGGACAAATTTACCTTGGTTGGGTTACTGAAGGAATTTTCATCCATCACATCTGCTGATGTCAGAACAGTGGCGGTTGATCCCAGAGCGTTGATACTGGCCTGGAGTCCACTAGTGGAGATTGTCAGGGTCACAGCATCTGACCCAAAGTTTATAACCTGCACAGGAGCTTTCTGAAATCAATACAAGTTTGTAGTTCCCTCATATGCAGGATATATGCAAGGAAATTGTTTTACTTGCCTTTACTCTTAGGAAGTTGTTCTCCGAGTCCTGCCAAGTAATCGCAGACGCTGCGAGCGAACCAGAGTAGCTGGAGCTGATTGTAGTTGGATGTAACATTGCACCGCTAGACTCGCGGAAAAGCGTCTGCATCCAGTAACTGGGAGTGCCGTAGTGTTGCCAGGAGTTGAAGACGATAGCATCTGGGTTCCACCTGATTGATTTGTCCCAACAGAATTATCACAATGTTGGATTGACAAGAACACAACGAGAAACAGTGGGAAAAGTGTAAGGCCATATGTACTAACGTTTGGTCATTGTTGTTTACGAACAGTGGCGCGTAACTTGCCATGTAAACAATGTCACTGCAAAGAAGAAAAACAAAGGTCATCAACTCACTGTAAAGGTTATCTTCATAAAGAGACTAGAGCAGGCAGAATTCTGTCACGTCATGTGACTCAACGAGCAAATATAACATCTAAAATTCATCTGCAAAGACTCGGGTTTGATCATCAGACAACCTACAACTAACAATTTCAAAAAAGGAGAGATCACCTATTCTTCTCCAGTCCAGTAAGGAAAGCAGCTTCTGCCAATGAAGCAAGAAGACTTCCTCTACCTGCATCACCTCTCCAAACAGCGTACTCACTCACAAAAGCCTGCATTTGAATCATATCCAGAAGATATTTACTGTCAAAACAGAATATGGTGACGTCAATAGACATGTATGATGTTGTAACTAAGCAAAAAAATCAATGAAGTTCTTGAGAGTCCCCAAAACATGGAAATAACATCACAGATCACATTGGCCCCACATATATGTGTTCCTCCTTGTCATTTGAGTCACAACTCACAACCCCTAGAAGAATTGTATCCTCTATCCTCTCAAGAGTTGTGCATAAATATTCTACAAGAAACAGAGGACTCATTTCATATTGCCCTAACAACATCCCAAGAGAAATGTCAAGAAATCCCAAATACAATGTAAATGTTACTCATGAAAGAGAGCTGCTTTTCACAAGAATCTTCCTTGTGAATCAAAACTACCTTGGGTCCACTACGAGATGTTCTGTCAAATGTGCTCTTCATGTTGAACAAAGTCTTAGAATCAGTATAGACCTAGAAAAGAGAAGCACCACAGAAATTTAAGAGAAGGCAATTGGCAATGAATAATTAAACAGAGCCGCAGGATGAAGACAGAAAACTGAGATAAATAGACTTGCAGAAAGAACTTTACATGGAAGTCATATAAATCAGCAGGATGATCAAGTTGTGTAGATGAACCGTCGCAATTTGAAATCATTTGAATGTCTGGGTAGGCCTGTCTTATAGCATTGTAGAACTTCAAGTAGTTACCTGTTCAACAGAAATAGAGAATATCATGCCATGAAACTATAAGTAGGTTACAACAGATTGTAGCTGAAGTATTTTCCATGTCAACTACCACTGGGAGATATGTTCAATTTAATTAAGTTTCTTTGCTAGTGAAAAGAGGTTGGTTAGAAACTGCCATAGGATGTACAAAAATATAGTTGGTAAATTTACCACGGTAAAATTTTTTCCCACAATCTTCATTTCCAATCGCAACGTATTTCACTGGGAATGGTTCAGGGTGCCCCATTGCAGCCCTAACAGAGCCCCATGTTGAATTTGCACTCCCCCTTGCAAATTCTATACTGTCCAATACATCCTGTAGAAAGACAAACAGTTCCATAAAGAAGAAGCTACAATTATGAGTATAAAAACTACCTAAGTCTATGAAAGATATCTAAGGTATCTTATTGAGTTTGGTGCTATTCATCTATTCATATAAACAGAAAAGGTTAGTTCATGGATAATCTTGGTAAAAGCGAATGTAAAACTCAAGCCAAGCATCATCTCTGAATGTGAAGTTGTGAACTACCTGAATTAGAAAGTAAAGGATCGAGTCCACCATCATATAGTTTTCAGCATTCTTGAAAAAGAAATAACTTTATAATTATTCAAAACTAATAATATGTAACTGTTCTCATCATGGACAATAAAGTTTTAAATCTTGAGATATGCTTACTTACTCACAAAAAAATGAAATGCTATTATAACATCTAATGTTCTGACATACAATGGTAATTTGCACCCATTGTTGAGAAAGTATGATGCTTTAAATTTGTGAAGACTCTTCTGCCTCTATATAAAAAATGTTTAGTATGCTAGAGAAATAACTACGGAGTCAAAACATACATTTACAAAAGGAGCAATAGCAGCGGTATCAACTTCATCATTGTGGCTGACTCCTGAGTAACATGAGGGAACTTTCTGTCAATTAAGAAGCCAACAGTGATAAAAAAAATAAACCTGAAAACAATTACCATTGTTGAATACCCAGATTGGCTCAGCATCCAGGTCCTCCGCAAGCTTTGATGTATTTTTCAAAGTTAATTGTTGTTAGTGAGGGCAACAACAGGGAAGAAAAGGTCGAATGGAAGCAGTTTAAACTGGCACCTGAAGAAATTCATAGTATCCAAGGCCATCATCAGTCCAGTAATGCCAAACATCCCCGAAGTGTCCAGGTCTCTCTTCCCATGGACCAATAGATTCTCTCCACCTAAAGGCATTTCTTAACCACTCACCTTCTACAAAGCAGCCTCCTACAATAGTATCATGCAATCTAGTCCATTATCTCTAAATGTATTAAGATATTGCAATGTATCATATTTGTCTTAGCATCAAGAACCTGATTCTATCTAAAATAAGAAAACACAGAGCATACCAGGAAATCTCAAGAATCGTGGTTTTAAATCCAGAATCATGGATATAAGTTCTGTGCGAAAGCCATGTCCCTGTGTGTATGCAGAAAAGCATTGTTGTTAACCTTGCATGGCAAACATTGAGTAAACTAAACAGAAGAACCAACATATAAATTCAGCAAAACATGGTATTGATCCGAAACATTTATTGGTGATTAGATTCATCAACCAAACCAAAGCAGTGAGCAGGATCTATACTATTCCTGCTCTTAAAATATTGTTGCCAAGTGGCTGCCACTTGCACATGATCGAGGTAACGAGCCCAAGATTTCATGGAAATGTGACATAATTATTGGATTTCTAAAAATCAATATTTGTTTTAATATTTCATACAGGTGTTATATTGTCCTTATTTGTGTCTTCCACTATCAAAATCAAGAACAATAATGTAATATACCTTGTATGTGTCTTCAGGCATGAGTGATACTTGATCAAACCAGACAACTCCTTTCTTGTTAGTAGTTATTTGAAGCCTTGAGGTTCTATTGGTTCCTTTAGCAACCAAATTTTGCTCCACTTTTGTCCAATTTGATTCGCCAGAAACTCTGCAGCAGTGCAATCCTTTCAGATATCATGAGCAACCAAATATTGACACTTGTCCTGAAACCGAGAAAAAGATACTAACGTTATTGTAGCTGAAGCCAGATTTTGCAACCCATCAGAGCTTGTTAGTGAAACTGTCAAGTCGGTTGTTTCTGGTGACTTAACATACATAACAAGATTGTAGGCCTTTCCATCTTCTATGTTCTGTAAGTTGAAAAAGGTAACATTATAGAAAAGATAAAAGTGGAAATGGTAGGAAAAAAGAGCTTGTACTGCAGATCTGTCTAATATCAGAACCTGAAAAGTAACAGTACCAGAACAATCCAAAGAAAACCGTGGAGCTCTGACTATTGTAATTCCTAACTCTGCTTCTACAGCTATGTTGCTACTCTGCTTTTGAAAATTGGCATTGCTAGTTACTTATGAAGTTATGACAAAACCAAATCCTGCAGCATCATTGCATTGCACAATAACAAATACCATACAGATTATTGACACTAAATAGTTTTCACGAAATTATCCATTTCTCATACTGATATGAACAAGCAACATATGATAAAAGTCATACCATGCCCCAGAACCCTGGGTTGTAAATACCAACACCACCAGTAGGACAGTTATCGCAAAGGACCTCCATCCTCAGAGCAATGATGTTTCGACTGAAACATGATGTCCGATCAGTCTCCACATATATAGAAGAGTCATCTCCAATGATGGACCATGGGTCAATGTTTGATGGAGTATGGAGGCCTCCAGCTTCAAACCCTGCAGCATAAATGCAGATGCTGTTTATGCATAAATCCAGGCTCGATATTTGGCAGAAGCTTCTGAAGGGAAAAGGCCTGTTATGATCTATTCAAGCTTGTCCTCAGAATAATTTTTGTATTTATCGTTTTCAGAATCTTTTAGAGCTTACACTCAAAACAAGGACATGTAAAATCAGGCTTGGCTCGATTACCTCTGTTGCTAACAAGTTCAGCCCATATGCCACCAGCTCCTGCATGGTTGATCTCCTACAGTAAAAGCAACCTGGTTATGTGAGAACTCAACAATGGAACGTGGAGTGCATTTGGATTATTCCAGTTACATGTGACAAATCTTTAGAAGATCAATAAGACCAGCATGTACCAAGAAGTCACTGTCTCACCTCAAAGAAGATCCCAAACAGTGTATCAGGGATCTTCCGAGCAAGCTGTGGCGATGCATCGACCGCGAGGGTCGCCTTCTGGGTGGCCTCTAATTCTGATGCCAGGCATTTGCAGCCTAAGCAGAGCAGAAACAAGAAGCAGAGGAGGATGGCACGAGGGGCCGCGTCATTGCTGGTATCCATACGCTTCCACAGTTCCACTTGTCAACTCTAGTTGAGCCGGTGTGTCTACGGACCACATAAGAGAAGAAGGCAGATATAATCATAAGACATTAGAGTTAGGTGGAAACTGATAAGCACAAGCTACGATGGCAACCTGAGTATTGACGCGTTCATCAGATTAGAAAACCGCAGCACCACTACATATTACGCACATATGCAATAACAACTAGATAGATGCTGGAACATTATACGTTTATAAGCTACACCAGTACTCATCATCAGTGCGACTGAAATTTAAAATGGTGCTTGTTGTTTCGTCATGCAAGAGCTGTGCAGGCACTTGGAATAGAAAAAGAAGAGCTGCCTTTATTTGAAACGGTGTAATTATTTCACCAGACAAAGCACAACTACGCAAAGATTAAGCATTTAGCGAAATTCTCCTGAGCTGGGCATTCCATCAAACAAGTCATGAGCCCGAAATCCGATACAAAGAACAGGAAGGAACACGAAAGACGGGGTCTTCAGAGGGTTGCTCACCATGCATCCACCATCCAAAGATGCGAGCTCCCCGGCTGCGAGTGCAGGGCAGGGCATAGGAGGAGAGCCCGGGAGGCGTGCTCGCTCGCGCTTAAGTAGAGAAGGGCAGAGGAGGCGGTTAGCAGTGGCTTTGAAGGCAGGGAAGTGTGCCTGCGGCTGCGGGCTACGGAAGCCACGCAAGCCGTGTGTGCGGGGCGCGCGTCGGATTCTGATCGGGTCACGCCGCGGCGACGGACGGGGACGGCCAGCGCCCAGGTCGCGGCGCGGCGCGGCCGCAGTTGCTTGCCGGAGCGGGCCATTTCTGGCGGCGGTGGCTGTCCTGTCGCCCGCCCGCGCCACGGACACGTGGGGCCCACCCCCGCCCCGCGTGTGACCCATGCTGTTTGACGGAGTGTACTATAATTTGTTCACAAGCGTTAATGATACTACTTCTATTTATTACATTAATAAGACTCTCCAAAAGGTGGCCCACGTGGGCACCTAAACTCAAAATAGATAGCAGGAGATCTAAGATCGGCCTCCAACATAGTATTTATATGAGAGACCTATTTTAGGTTGTCTTGCACAACCCAAATATGAGGATCATCTCTCCTGAAAACTCATTTACAGAAAGGATTATCTTTTGGGTCATGTTGTTAGAGAAGACGTCGAATGGGTATTGAACCCTCTGTCTGTAATGCTACCCAAACGTCAAATGTATCTTATATTTTGGATATCGTTGTTGGAGATAGTCTAATCATCATCGAAGCGAATCGTCGTCGTGGAGAAGGGTTTCTGATCGAAACTGGATGTACAAGATATGCTACCAAAACCGGATAAGCAAAAAATCATATACAATATTAGATCAAACTATAGGAGAATGTGACGGCCTGACAAATAGTATAACATAGATGCTTTGTTTGTACGATAATGCTCCACTGCGGGCATCTGTCCCGCATCCAGCTACGTGGTCTGATTGTGTCCACGTATTTTACCCACCACATCAATATCCTTTCTGATTCCATCTCGTCTCTCACTGTCTCCGTCACTCCATTCAAAGCAAACAGGGAGAGGAAGGATGTCCGGACAGAATATGCCCAACGCATGGTCGCCATGCTGCTTTCGTGCCCCCACTCGTCGCCTCGGGTTCGCGCAAGTGTGGAGACCGAGCTCGCGCCCTCTCTCCCTATCCCATTTGCTTGCCCTCGCTCCTCTTCGTCTTGCTCTGTCGAGAGCATAGGCATCGAGCGCCATGGCCGCCCGCCCAGCTTCTACGGTTGTCGCTAGCTTCCATGCCTCTGAGCGCCCTTCTCCGTGCAACCTCCGTCCAAACCGCCCACCCCATCGCCTTCCTCACCCCATGCCGCAGCTCGCGCACCTCTTTGCAGGCCTCAATCGCCCCGCTGAGCTCTGCGCCGCCGACATCTACGCGTCATTATTGAGCTCACGCACACTGCTGCCGGCGAGCGGCGTGTTGCTAGCGAGCTCTGCACCACCGATGAGCTCCACACTGGCGCCTCCGTGGCATCGAGCTTCGTGCCGGCGTCGAGGTCCGCGTTGATGAGCCTCAATTCGCCCAAGTTGCAAGAAGAAGTTGCGCTGAAAAGCGCATGTAGCAAGCTTATGTTTCAATTATTTCGGGTGTTTGTTGTAAAACTAGATCGGGATGTTGCATATGTTGCAATCACTGCACACATATGTTGCAAGCGTTTGTTCCAAATGTTTCATCTTTTTCAGACGTATGTTGCCGTGTTTTATCTAGGTGTTGCATATGTTTCACACTTATGTTGCAAGTGTTTCATCGGGATATTGTATATGTTTCACACATATATTGCAAGTATTTCATTTAGATATTGCATACGTTTTGTAATGGCTACACATGTGTTTTTCTCGTGTTTCAGACGTATGTTTGCAAGTGTTTCAACTGTTTCATACGTATGTTACAAATGTTTCCTCAATATGTTTCAAAAGTAGATATGATGTTGCATATGTTGCAATGGGACCCATCTGCAGCCGCTGCTGGCCCTGCTTGCATGCGCGTGGGTGTGATGAGGCGCGAGCGGCAAGCTTGGGAAACTGTGCGGGCGCAGATCAAGATGGAGCGGCGTGGGACACGGAGCAACATGGAACATGGTACGAGCGCGGGACACGGAGCGACGCGGGCCCCACGTGAAGCAGGCACAGGCGTGCGGGTGGTCGCAGCAACATACCTACGTGAAGCAGGTGCGGGCGTCTGGACGCTAGCCTCGGTTCGGACATCCGGGCGCTAGCCTTTCCGTTGTTTGCCCTCTTTTTCGCCCCTAAATAAATATCGTTCTTGCTTTCCGATGTGTCAAATATTTTAAATTTTAAACAAATATTAAGAAAATATTAATGTTTATAGTACATAATTTCATAATAAAATTATTTAAAGATCCAAATGTTGCTAATATTTTTTTATAAACCTAGCTAAACTTAAGAAAGTTTGACCGGTTCGAATACCATAACAACACTTATTTAGGGACGAAGGAAGTAATAAGCTAAAAACAGTAACTGTACTTAGTGGAAAAAGGAAGATGACAGTATTTATTAGAGGATGACCTGACACTTACTGATAGAGTATGACACGTGCAATAATTTAGATGTAGGCTGTGTTTACTTCCTCAAAAAAAAAGTACTATGCAAACAAAAGATTCCCCGTCACATCAAATTTGCGATACATGCATGAAATACTAAATGTAGATGAAATAAAAAACTAATTGTACAGCTTGGTTATACTTTGCGAGACGAACGTTTTGAACCTAATTAGTCAACGATTGGACACTATTTGCCAAATAAAGCCAAAACGTGCTACATTACTTTTTTTACACCTTTTACACCTTTTTACACAACTAAACACAGCCGTAGAGATTGAAAATAGTGAGATTTGCTTGATAGTGTAGCGCGTACTTATAATTTAGTGATATTGAAAAGAGTCATCGTTCTGCCGAGGACTTCGTGCTGTTTCAATCGTTTAGCAGCTACTCCATCCATTCTAAATTATAAGACGTTTTGAAATGAAGGGAGTATAAATAATAATAAGCTAGCTAATATGAAGTTAGTTCCCGGTTAAAGTAGCTAGTAATAATTAGCTAGCTAATATGAAGTTAGTTCCCGGTTAAAGTAGCTGGTAATAATTAGCTAGCTAATATGGAGTTACTTCCCAATTAAAATTAGCTAGCCAACATCAATTCATTTGCCTACCATGTTCCTAGAATCACTCTAAGTCCAATTAGCTTAAGTTTGACCAATTTTTATAGAAAAGTGTAACAACATCTATGACACCAAATAAATATATTTCATGATATATATAGTGATATTAATTTGATGCTATAAGTATTGTTGTTCTTTTATATAAATTTGATCAAACTTTCAAAGAGTTTAATTTAGGATAATTTTATAAATTGATTTAATTTGGAATGAATGAAGGAAGTATTAGTTTATACAAAATCTAAACTGACTCAGATTAATAGTCAGTGCCAATTAAATAAGTGGCACATCGCTAGTAGTGAGTGGGGTTGTACTTGCTAGCCAAAAGGTAAGAAAGTGTCAACAAAACTATCATCATTTCCCATCTCTCCCACGTTACCTTTTTTATTTTGCATCTCACACATGGATGTTTTAATAATCTAGGAAAAA
Source organism: Saccharum hybrid cultivar R570 (assembly GCA_038087645.1). Classification (NCBI taxonomy): domain Eukaryota; kingdom Viridiplantae; phylum Streptophyta; class Magnoliopsida; order Poales; family Poaceae; genus Saccharum; species Saccharum hybrid cultivar. The sequence continues at coordinate 3,836,592 of JAQSUU010000731.1, read as the reverse complement.
AACACAAGAGCACTTTATATAATCCTAGATTAGATCCAATAGGAATCTAGCCAAAAGCAATGGCACTTTACGTCCTATTCAATAGTACATGTACCTCACACAAATTGCAAGAACTGAATATTGAAATGCAATATGGAAACAAGGAAATGGTGAAAAAAGGAAACACTGCACATCACGAGTTTTTATCGACTCTATATACGAGTGAGTGGTTCTATGTTTGGTTTGAGGAGGGAAGCCTCATTTTAGATGAGATAATATATATCACGAGGAGTTAATTAATTCCTCAAAGTTGGTGAAATGAATGCCGTACCAATTATAAATGTATCATGATGAGGTGACGATGCATCAACTCATTCTAAATTTGTATAATCGTCTGTGCTTATATTCGCAATTGTCCGTAAGGGTAGGATTAGTGTTTACTTAATTTGCACTATGTTTTTTTTAAAAATGGATACATGCAGGATGAATTAATTAATAATAAAGAAAATCACTATTACCTATACCAGAGTCCAGAGCATGAATTGAATCGTCTATTTAATCGGCTTGCTCATCAGTTAAGCGTCTCCTCCATCTGGTTACGTCATCTAGTATAACTTGGTGAAGCAAAGCACTCAACACAAGAGATTATAAGCCGGCTGAAAAACACTGTTGGCTGATTTTTTGTGAGAGAAAAATACTGTTCCGGCTGAAAAAACAAGCTGAATAAGACGGATTATAAGCCAGATGAACAGGGCCATTGTCTGTCTTGCTCTGTCTGACGACTGTCTTGGAATAATCGACGACACGCACGACATATCGGCATCCTACCACTAAAATTATATACTTGCGCCTTGTTTAGATTGGAAAAAAATTTCAACCCGATTAATAGTACAACTTTCGTCTTATTTGGCAAATATTGTCCAATCGTGGATCAACTAGGCTCAAAAGATTCATCTCGTGATTTCCAACTAAACTATGTAATTAGTTATTTTTTTTACCTACATTTAATACTCCATGCAAGCGGCTAAAAATTGATGTGATGGAGAGAGAGTGAAAAAACTTGGAATTTTGAGGGTAACTAAACAAGGCCTTGCTACATCGATCACATGCACCATCATCATTCCCAGTCGCAGGCAACCTTTAATTAGACGGCAGCATATCATACATGGATACGACACATAAGATAGCTAGTATGGCGTCGTCAGTCTAGGACGGACATGCATGGATTCAGGAGCAGTAGGCATGCGTGCACTCCGACGAGTGAGCGTGGATGAGGGGATTCTCTCGGCGTTTTGCTGTCCGTCATATCCGTCTCTCGATCGCCCTGCTCATAGCCTCATCACACTACTACATGTGTACATATGCGAATGCGTGACGCGATGAGCTTGCTTCTTGTTGCTTTAGCTCCAAACATACGCAATGTATATAATGCGAGCAACGTCAGCCGTCAATCGATCTTGTCGTTCAACCATAAGTCGACTCCGATCCAGCAGGAGCAGGGTAGCGTTAATTGGACGCCGCGCGTCGTCATTTCCGATTAGGGATGAAAATAAAAATGATAATCTCCGATTTTCGGAAATCAATTTCGAGTTTTTTTTCTGATTTTTTAGGCTTAAACGAAAACGGTAATCGAAAAAACAAAAACGATAACAATAAAATAATCGGAAATGAAAGCGAAAATGATTTTGCCCTTCCGATCATTTTCAAAGATTCCCGTATTTAATCAGTAATTTATCGCAGGCAATTACCAATTCAAAAGCCTTTAATTAATGAATCTTAATTTATTTATAAATACAATGCATTATGATTTGCACACGCAGACACATAAGGCAAATATTTTTTTTGGAAAGGAACCCATCTGCACACGCAAGCACATAAGGTAAATATTTTTTTTTGAAAAAACTATCTATACGGAAGTATTTCATCTGTATAACAAGAAGGCAATCAGCCTATCACCCAATCACTTGTTACACATGTAACTCCAATAATTCATGTTTTGATCACTATGCTATGTCAAGTCAACTTATTAGAACATGATCGTTTATTTATGTCTTTGTCAATAATTATCATACTGTTGCGTGGTTTTTCACTGTTTGAGATCTAAGATGGTGTGAATTGTGTGGTTTCAGCTTGTTATTTTGTCAATTGTGGTTTTATTTATCATTGTCATGTGAGATGGATCGAGTTATATGGATCTTCTCATGTTCTACGGTTCGACGTGTTTATCGTTTTTTAGGATATCGTTCTCATGGATTCCGATCGTTATCGATGTATTTTTCGATTGACTACTATTATTTTCGAAATTACCAGAATATCGACACCATATTCATTTATGATAATATCATATCGATTTCGTTTTAAAAAAATGATTTGGCCTCCTATCCATCCTTTCCTATCGTTTTCATCCCTATTTGCGATCCTCGATCGAGCGCTACGCATCGCAACCATCGCATCGCAATCATATCGATCCCGGGCCGCCGTTTGCTTGCGAGCACGGCCTTCTTGTTTGCGTCGTCGTGGGAGCGCACTTACGTGCATCCCTGCTGTAGGTTATACTAAAATTCATTTTATTATTTTAAGAACAGAAGAGTAATAATAGTACAATTTAGACTTGCGCGTGGTCCGTTTCCTACGCCTACGTGCACCCATGTGGGGCCACGTCCCCATCTATGCCCGCACCGTTCCGCGCTCCTGTCGCTCGCGCATCTCCACACCCACGCGCATACACGGGGCTCAGCAGCTGTAGCAGGCGGCGGCGACAGATGGGTCTCACTGCAGCAGGTTGAACACTAGATCTACTTCTGCAACATCTAGCTGAAACCTTGCAATGTACATCCAGAATAGTTGAAACACTTGCAACATACGCTTAAAACACCATAAAAAACACACGTGTAGCCATTGCAAAACATATGCAACGACATCCAGATGAAATACTTGCAACATATGTGTAAAACATATGCAACATCCAAATAAAACACTTGCAACATATGTGTGAACATATGCAATATCCAGATAAAACACTTGCAACATATATCTAAAAAAGCTGAAACATTTGGAACAATATACTTACAATATACGTATATAGCCATGGCAACATATGCAATATCTACGTGAAACACTTGCAACATGCATATGAAACACCTGAAACACTTAAAACATACCTTGCAACGTGCGCTTTCAGCATAACACCTTCTTGCTGTTTGGGCGAATCGAGGCTCGCCAATGCGAAGCTCGATGCCACAGAGGTTGCCATTGCGGAGCTCATCGGCGGTGCAGAGCTCACCGGCTGCAACACGTGCAGAGCTTAGCGATGATCGATGTCGGCAGTGCGGAGCATGCCGACGGCATGGAGCTTGCCGGCAACACGGGGCTCTCCGGCGGCAGCACACGTGGAGCTTGCCGGTGGTGCGCAGAGATCGGGTGGGGTATGGTCGTGACCGAGTTTGAGACCGAGCGGAGATGCACATGCTCTACGGCATCCTTCCACTCCCTGTTGCTTTGAATGGAAAGACGAAGGAGAAAGAGACAAGATGGAACACAAGAGGATGAGTCTGGCCAACATTACAGCAGTAAATATTTATGTGGTGGAAAAAATATGCGGACCATGTGAGACCGCGTAGCGTCGGTCGTCCAGGCATAGGCCGGATGTCTTACCAATTGGTTTACTCCGGTCTATAAAGTCATGACCCACAACGTTTACAGGAGCAAGAATAACAACGCTCGTCCAGTCATGGCACAAAGTATAATTCAAGGAAAGTTTTTCCTTATCTCAGGCCCACATGACAGGGCGGGTGGCTAATGGAGGGACGGCGTGATGACCTGGGACCATAAGCCCAAACAAAATACATGACTCCTGGTAAATCGTTCCGATTAAGATCAAGCACTTTCAATTGCTTTGCTAAAATCCGGGTCTCCGCCAGTTCTTCAATAATCCTACAAGACGAGTAATAGTTTATCTGCGATGAACTTGCACAATTTGTTTGTGGACCAGACATGACACAACTCCTCTAATTGGCTATTTTCTGAAAGTAGCAGAATTGCAGAAGATTATTAACTTAACGTAGAGAGACGTGCATATAGCTCTCCTCTAATACTGCATTATGAGAGTTTGTGTTTGCAAACCAATTTTTCTAAATAAACTGTACTAATGTCCGCTTTACTCTAAAAATATAATATATCACGACGAAGTCACAAATTATCATTTTATTATATAACAGATTATAATGTTGATCTAAGTGGTAAGCAAGGAACCCATATAAGATTTTATAACTAAGAGGAAGGACATCGGGTAAAATGGTCATCTTCAGTCCCACTTAACATCAAAAACTTGACGGAAGTGGCAAATAGGACAAGAAAGTTAAAGTGGATGACAGATAGAGGAGTGAAAAAAATTAACGGTAGATAGGGAAGCAAGAAAACTTTTAGTGGTAGGATAAGGAATTTTCTCAGTTCCAAAAGGTATTGGAACAAATAAGGTAACAGTTATATGTTTCGTCGCATGTACAAAGTACGAACATGTCTACTAATAAGTAGGATAAAGCCTCTACAATATTCTAGAAATAAAAGATGTGTGTAAGTGTAACTCTTTTTTACCCCAAAATTAATGAGGGGTTGATAGACATCTAGTTTTTTTCCCCGAACTGTTCTAGAAAGCCAGAGCTGGTCCATTACTAGACGACAAACCCTAACCTTAATAACACGACTGATGGCTGATAGTAGTAATAAGATATTAAAAATTCGGAAGCCACAGTACCCTTCGATCTTGATCGAGAGTGGAGACAAAATAAAAAAAAACTTGCGCGATATATGAAAAAAACAGAAGTGCTATACATTTGTGTTTTAGTTAAATATGATTACTTAGTTCCTTTAATTGGCAATCCTGATTGCAACCAATTTAATACTCTGACCTTGACCTGACAATTCCGATCCTTGTTTCAGATATCTGAGCTAAGTGCTTCTCAAGGACCTGAAGTTGGATTACAACTATTCCACAATGTAAAACACTTCAGAATCCTTGTTTGTGGTGGAGATGGAACTGTTGCCTCCATTCTTCCTCTCGGAACTGGAAATGACCTATCGCGTGTTACCTATCGCGTGTTATGCGCTGGGGAGGGGGTTTAACTTCTGTTGAACGAGGAGGAATATACACACTTCTGAATGGTGTTGACCATGCAGCTGTAACAGTGCTTGATCGCTGGAATGTAGCCATCAAAGAGAAGAATGGAACAGAAGGTCAGTGCACCAGGCAAGTAAAATTTATGACGGATTATTTAGGTAAGTTTTCTCATTTAAATTAAACTTCCACCATCTTTCTCAACAGTTTGGTATATTTTTAGTTGAAATACATTACTTCCAACTCATAATGTGCTAAAAATATATTATTAGTTTATTTTGTCCTGTAGGTATCGGATGTGATGCAAAGGTTTCTTATGACTTCCACACCACTAGAAAGGAAAAACCAATTTTGTAGTCAGGTAGGGATGTATTTTTTTGTTTTTTATTTTACAGTTTATGCTTAGGATGTGGCAGTGTCCTAATATTTCTGTAGAAATCAACAGTTTCTTTTCAATTCTTGGAAACCTTAAATCTCTGCATTATAAACAGTTGTGATCATATATTATCTTCTTTGCTTAATGCTTACTATATATGTTGGCAGAAACTTAAATGCAATACTTTTAGGGCCTGTTTGGTTTCCAAGAGTTAAAGTTTAACTCCCATCACATCAATGTTCCCTCAAATGCATGGAGTACTAAATATAGACTGATTGCATACATGTCGGCATAGATTAGGAGTAATTTACGAGACGAATCTATTAAGCCTAATTAGTCCAAGATTGGAAACTTTTTGTCAAATAAGACGAAAGTGCTACAGTGTTTGTTAAACTTTAACTCCTCCAACCAAACACACCCTTATCCATACAGGCTGTGTTTAGATGCACTGAAAAGTGCACTATGCAAAATAAGATTCCCCGTCACATCAAACTTGCGATACATATATGGAGTACTAAATGTGGATAAAATCAAAAACTAATTGCACAGTTTGGTTGTACTTTACGAGACGAACATTTTGAGCCTAATTAGTCAATGATTGGACAATTATTACCAAATACAAACGAAATGCTACAGTGTATTTTGGCTATCCAAATTTTGGATCTAAACACAGCCACAGTTTGTTAACAAGCTGATATATGCTAGAGAGGGTGCAAAGGATATGATGGATAGGTCATGTTCTGATTTACCATGGCATGTTAGGCTGTTAGCCTTGAAGTTGATGGGGAGAACATTGAAATTCGGAGCTGCCTTATTCAATGCTCTTATATGCTCCACTGAATTTGCATTTAATGTGTTATGTCCTCTGGTGCTAGATGCCTTTCATTTCAGATTGAGAAAACTGATGAAGCAAGGGGGGATCTCTAATGCTTAGGCGAGGGGATCAGTTCTGTGATTAAACTGTAATTCATCACTCAGCAGTGAAAAAATAACTATAATTCAGCATTCAGCAGTGAAGAAAAAACGTGGCAACAAATTTGAAACTGGTTGAGTACCAAACTTTTTAAAATTGGGGCAATTAAGATGGCTGCTGATAATCTTTACAATCTGATGCAAGTTTTTGGTCTTAAAGATCCTAATTATTGACCTCTATAAATAAGATCATGCTTATGGAAGTAATTGGAATTTTCTATGTCTACTTATTTGTTGTCTTTCTTTCTTGGATTATATGGTAGCCATCTGGTGTTTACCTTTCCAAATATAACCATTTTGTTGGGTTTTATCACTTCATTTCAGTTATATATAGCACTATCACGTTCTGTCCGCACCGTCACGTTCAAAGATGGGGAGATTCCTTTTCGTTATTTGCTATATAGCACTAAGTCATTTGACATACATTGAGACTTCCATTGGTAGAATTAAGAAACAGAGACAGAAGAATGAAAAATCTCACCATCACTGAGGATCTTTCGTCGGACTGTCTATTAGATGGAGGTAATTCTTGCTTGACTGCTAAATCTCTATCCTTTCTGAACTTGTCATTTTTTGCCTGTCAATGTTTAAGTTAAGTTCACTGGTTGTGCTTTATTATGTAACAGGCAAAGGCATAAATATTGAACTGGGACTTTGTGCAACAATAGATATTGCAATCAATTCTCTTACTGAGAGAGCACAAAAGGGAAATTGTTTGTTGTTTCTCCTGAAAAGAATTTCATAGGACATTGTAGGCCATTTCTCTCAAAACTCTACTAGAATCTTACATTGCTGCAGAAGGTTTATAGTCTATTGGACTTCCTCTATTTCATTTAAACATTTTTCTGTTACTATCTGCACTTACAATTTCTTCTCTTTTTAGTGTAGTTCCCAAAGCTGTAATTTGAGAAGCATTGCTTTAATGCTTTTTATATTGATTCCAAGCGATGGTCCCATATTTCCACTATAATGTGGCTACATCAGTACATCACTTCAGGGTATACTTGCTATACGACACAAAGGTTCTTCTCTTCTCCCACATTGTTCTGCTGATACTCCTCGCCCCTCCCCCTCGCCTCTTTTGTTTTTCTCTCTTTCTGAAAGCGCATTCCTAGAATAATATTGGTGTACTACGAACTGACTGCGAACTGTATGAATAGGAATTAACTAATGATCTTTAGCAAATGTGATGCTTTGTAATTAATGTGCACTTGATAGGCTTGAAAACAATAATATTGGATTATATTTGTGTTCCTATGATCTTGATGATACAAACTTTATTTTGTATATTCACTATTTTTTTCCTTGAACTATGATTTATCCCTCTCCTGGTGTTGAACATGAGGGTAGGCTAATAGCTAGAGGATGTGTACTAATAAATGCTCTTTTAGCTGCGGCTGGTGCTGGTTGTTTGTTTGTGTATGAGCAAGTTTTTCTTAGTGTTTGACATCTCGTGTCAAAAATTTTTGGCACCCTAATAATCGGCTAATGATTTTGGAAGACCTATCAAGCACAAACCGTTTAATTTGCTGTATAGTGAACTTGTCTTTTTTTTCGTTGCACATTTGATCACTACTCCAATCTACCAGTTAAGTGTTTGATGATTATAAATTCTCATGTTCAGTCATTACGACTTCTAATCTTAAAATGTAATACCTGGTGTCGGTACCAACAGTATGGGGTACCCACAACCAATAATAATAAAAAACAAAACAATTAAACCACAGCAAAGACAACACACCTCGACCGCGTACAAGGTCCGCCTCGTACGAGGCAAGCTCGACGGGACGCCTCGACCGCGCCCCGTCCCATACGAAGCCAGTACAAAAAGGCACCTCGACTGCATTTCGACTCGCACGAGGCTCGCTCGACTACCGGCAAAACTCCGACTCGCACGACCCCGGGTCGGAGCTCTCGACCTACTCTATTCACCTACTCTGAGACAAAAGTCAGAGCATTCAATGCAATTACCTACTACCATCTACCGACATGGCTACAACCGTGATCGACGTGGGAGCAACGCCGGTGTCAGTCCTCACTTTTTTTACCGCCCATCCCGTGATGGGAGGTGAAACCTGTCACTGTGCGCACCTTACCACGCACTGTTTTATCGCCAATCGCCCTCGAGGGAGGATACGACAAGGCCCGTATTCCATGATCTCGGAGATTCGGCCTTATCCGTCCGGCCTCGACCCAGCCTCGACCCAGCCTCGACGCCCAGCACTGTTCGACAGGAAAGAAAGGCCGACGTGGCACAGGACTCCGGGTCATTTCACCGTCTCATCCCCAACGTCACCACGGTGTCCAGCGATGGCCGGCCATTCCTGGAGCACGCCGCTACAGCCACTTCTACTGGGATCGACAACGCATCACCTCAAGACACCCCGGTGCCCCGGCCTCCTCTTACCCTATAAAAGGCCAGGCTAGGGATCTACAAGGGGACACCGGCAAGACACAAGCCCAAAGCTAAGTGCTAGCAAACAAAGGCACACAACTCAGAGATCAACATCTCAAGCAATCACCCTTGTACTCTTTTTCTCCCCTTGAGACTGGGGCTCGACGCCCTCTCTCACAAGCTTGTAACCCCTACGCAAGCACCTCGGTGCAAGGAAATACAAAACCCTCCTCTCCCCGCTGGACGTAGGGCCTTCTTTTGTCCGAACCAGGATAAACCCCTGTGTATTCCCCTTCCATCACCATCCAGGTTAGGGACACGCAGCACTCACTCGTCGGCTTAGGACCCCTATGGGACCGAACACCGACAGTTGGCGCGCCAGGTAGGGGACGCTGCGTGCCAACATCGTTTTCCCACCATTTTCTTGGATGGCTGACCCCGAATGCCCCCTCCCGTTGGCCACGGTGATCTGGTTCGGGGGTTTGGAGTTCATGTCGCTTGGCCATGGCTACGATATGGTCCTCCCGCCCAGGCACCCGACCGATGAGGATTACGAGCTCTCCCAGCCCGAGGGAGCACTGCGTCGGCTTCGCTGCTCTCAGGCGCGAGCCGCCAGACGACGATGAGCCCGTCACAACCGCCATCATAACCTCACGGAGGGCGATGGGACTCCCCGATCCGGCGCCCCTCAGCCAAACGCCAACCTAGACTTCCTCACTGAGGGTCTGTGTAGGATGAACTTGGCTGAGGGTAAGATGCCAACAGAGAATTCCACCGCTCCCCCGTCCGGTGCGACACCACCACTACCCGGTCCAACCACCCTAGCACGAACGACAACTCCATCAACATTCTCGTTTGGGCTAGATACGGTTGCTCGGGCGTACGCTTCCTCTGTGAGCACCAGTATGAGCGCTTACGAGGAACTCTCCGAGCACCATCTACGCTCCACTCTGGACCTTGTTGCATCCACGTCGGCTTCTGAGTATCTGGACTCTACGGAGACCCCAGAAACAGAGCCCCATGTGACTGCTTCTCGACGTTACAGAGACGATTGGCGACGGCCTCACATTCCTCCATCATACTACTACTTCGGCACTCCCGACTCCGACTCCGCCGATGACACCTACGATCCGATCCGCGAGCGCTTCAACATCGACGGGGCGAGCACGTCGAATTCAGAGGACAAGGAGCCAGTTGAAGGAAGGAACACGCCACCTCATGTCGAGCTCCATGCCAAGCGAGATGAAGCTCAATTCCTTACGGATCAAGGAATGCAGCTCGAGCAAATTCGCGAGTTGCAGGACAGGCTCGACGAGGAATGAGAAAACCTGCGCCTACTCCAACAAACCCTCGAGCTTGAGCATGCGGCACATGCACATGGCGGGAGAGCTCGTGAGAGAGCTCGCGACATCAATCACCGCATCGACAAGGATCGGGCGATCGACCCCCCGGTTTTCGCTCGAGCCAGCCAGAACATTGTCGCCGCCGCCATGGTCCTCCACAACATGCCCGAGCCGTCAAACCCCGACGCCCGTTGAGCTTGAGATGAAATCCGAGAACTCCTCGAGACTGCTGCTATGTAGCAGGCCAAGAGCTCTGCCTCGAGGCGACGTGAGCCAGCCTCGGAGCGGCTCGCCGAGCCCCCCCGATAGGAGAGAGAGGTCTCAGTTCATCCCGAGCCTGCCTGACGGAACCGGGCGGCTCCTGCCCCTGAGCACATCGCCGACGACCATGAACCTCGAGACACCCGTGGCAACATCGTCGAGCGCCGCACGCGCAAACACGGTGATGGCGTGGCTCGAGGTTACCGCGTGCATAGAGGCAGGCGCTATGACAGCTCGGAAGATAGAAGCCCGTCGCCCGAACCACCGGGTCCTAGGGTCTTTAGCAAGGCCATACGAGAAACAATACTCTCAGCGCGGTTCCGCCCTCCCACGACTCTCACCAAGTACAACGGCGAGACCAAACCCTAACTTTGGCTTGCTGATTTCCTTTTGGCGTGTCAGCTGGGCGGGGCCACCGACGATCGTGTCATCATCTGACAACTCCCCCTGTTCCTGTCCGACACCGCTCGAGCCTGGCTCAAGGATCTTCCGCCTCGACAGATCCATGACTGGGACGATATCGTGAGCGTGTTCGAGGGAAACTTCAAGGGGACCTACATGCGCCCCGGCAACTCATGGGACCTCTGGAGTTGTAAGCAAAAGCCAGGCGAATCCCTCTGGGATTACATCTGACGTTTCTCCAGGCAACGCACCGAGCTCCCCAACATCACCGACTCTGACATAATCATGGCCTTCCTCTCTGGAACCACCTGCAAGGAGTTGGTCCGAGAGTTGGGCCGCAACACCCCCTCACTGCCAACGGATTGATGGACATCATCACCAACTTTGCCACCGGCGAGGAGGCAGTTGGCGCTATCTTTGGCGGTGACTAGGACAAAGGGAAGCAGAAGGTCGATGATCCCACGGGCTCCAGCCGGGGCTCTAAAAGGAACAACTGAAAAAAGAAGAAGAACCAGCAGGGCAAGCTCGAGGCCCTGGCCGATGAGCTTGTTGCTGCCACTGAACGCAAGAAACCTCGAGGGCCCCCGATGGGGGCATCTTCGACAAAATGCTCAAAGAGTCGTGTCCCTACCACAAGGGGCCCACAAACCACAACCTCGAGGACTGTCACATACTCCGTAGGTACTTTGAAGGCATAGGCGTGAAGAAGGATGACAAGAGGGAAGATCCCAAGGGTGATGACAAGGATGGGGGGTTCCCTGAGATCCACAACTGCTTTATGATCTACGGAGGGCCCTCGACCTGCCTCTCGATGCGCCAGCGTAAGCAAGAGCGACGAGAAGTTTTCTCCGTACAGCCGGCAATCCCTCACTTCCTTGACTGGTCTGAGGTGGCCATCACTTTCGACCGTGATGACCATCCTGACTACGTCCCCAATCCAGGAGTCTACCTGCTTGTAGTTGATCCCATCATCGCTAACACACGCCTCACCAAGGTACTCATGGACGGCGGAAGCAGACTCAACATCATCTACGCTCAGACCCTCGACCTCCTGGGGATCGAGAGGACGCGCCTCCAACCCAGCGTCGGGGGCTTCCATGGAGTCGTGCTAGGGAAGCGGGCAGAACCTGTTGGCCGGGTCGACCTGCCTGTCTGCTTTGGCACTCCCTCCAACTTCAGAAAGGAGACCCTCACTTTCAAAGTGGTCGGATTCCGTGGAACGTACCACGCCATCCTTGGGCGCCCATGCTATGCTAGGTTCATGGCAGTCCCGAACTACACGTACCTCAAGCTCAAGATGCCAGGCCCAAACGGTGTCATAACCATCGGACCCTCATATGAACACGCCTACGAGTGCGACGTCGAGTGTGTCGAGCACAGAGAAGCCGTCTTTGAGTCGGCAACCTTGGCGGCAGACCTCGATGGTCAGGCCAACGAGATCCCCGACCCCAAGTGCCACGCCGGCAGCTTCGAGCCTGCTGAGGACATCAAGCTCGTGCCCCTCGACCCCGCCGACCCAAAGGGAAATGCGCTGAGCATCAGCGCCACCCTCGATCCCAAATAGGAAGCAGTGCTCGTCGACTTTCTCTGCGCTAACATCGACGTCTTTGGGTGGAGTCCCTCAGATATGCTGGGCATACCTAGGGAGGTCGCCGAGCATGCCTTGGGGATTCGAGCTGGCTCCAAACCGGTGAAACAACGCTTGCACCGCTTCGACGAGGAGAAGCGCAAGGTCATCGGTGAGGAGATACACAAACTGCTGGAGGCCGGGTTCATCAAGGAGGTTCATCATCCCGAGTGGTTAGCTAATCCTGTACTAGTTAAGAAGAAAAGTGGGAAGTGGAGGATGTGTGTAGACTACAATAGTTTAAATAAAGCATGTCCAAAAGTTCCTTTTCCTTTACCACGTATTGATCAAATCGTTGACTCCACTGCGGGATGTGAAACTCTTTCATTCTTAGATGCATATTCCGGCTACCACAAGATCAAAATGAAAGAGTCCAACCAGCTCGCGACTTCGTTCATTGCCCCATTTGGCATGTATTGCTACGTTACTATGCCTTTCGGTCTCTGGAACACAGGGGGCTACGTACCAGCGATGCATGCAACATGTTTTTGGGGAGCAGATCGGACCAACCGTCGAGGCTTACATCGATGACATCGTTGTCAAAACCCAAAAAACCAATAATTTAGTAAACGACCTCGATGTTGCGTTCAAATGCCTCCGGGCAAAGAACATCAAACTCAATCCTGAGAAATGCGTTTTCGGCGTTCCTCGAGGTATGCTTTTAGGGTTCATCGTGTCTAAGTGTGGCATCAAGGCCAACCCAGAAAAGATCACTGCGATAACCAAGATGGGCCCCATCCAAGATCTGAAGGGCGTACAGAGGGTCACGGGCTGCTTGGCAGCGCTCAGTCGCTTTATTTCGTGCCTCGGCGAAAAAGCACTCCCCCTGTATCACCTCCTGAAGAAATTGGAGCACTTTTCATGGACCCTCGAGGCCGAAGAAGCTCTTGCAAAACTCAAAGCTACACTCTCTAACTCATCAATCCTTGTTCCTCTGACCCTAGGAGAACCGCTCTTACTTTATGTCGCCGCGACAACACAAGTAGTCAGCGTAGTCTTGGTTGTCGAGAGGGTTGAGGAAGCACATACCTTGCTCGTCCAGAGGCCGGTCTACTTCATTAGCGAGGTGCTCTCGGAAACTAAGGTACGCTACCCGTAGATCCAGAAGCTGCTATATGCCATCATCTTGACACGGCGCAAACTCCGTCACTACTTCGAAGGCCATCCGGTGACTGTGGTTTCTTCTTTCCCCCTAGGAGAGATAGCCCAGAACCGGGAAGCCTCGGGTAGAATCGCCAAATGGGCGGTTGAGCTCATGGGTGAGACTCTCTCATATGCACCGCGCAAGGCCATCAAATCCCAGGCGCTAGAAGATTTCCTGGCTGAGTGGACCGACACTCAACTCCCCCCGGTACAGCTCCAGGCTGAGCTGTGGACCATATACTTCGATGGGTCATTGATGAAAATGGGAGCAGGCGCGGGTTTGCTCTTCATCTCGCCCCTCGGAGTTCACATGCGCTACATCGTCCGGCTTCATTTTCCTGCGTCGAATAACGTCGTCGAATACGAGGCGCTCATCACGGGCCTGAGAATTGCCATCGAACTCGGGGTCCAACACCTTGACGTTCGAGGTGACTCCCAGCTCATGATCGACCAGGTCATGAAGAACTCAAGCTGTCGTGATCCTAAGATGGAAGCCTACTGTGAAGAGGTGCGGTGCCTTGAGAACAAGTTTCACGGCCTCGAGCTCAACCACATCGCACGCAGGTATAATGAGGCTGCCGATGAACTAGCGAAAATTGCATCCAACCGAACTACGGTTCCACCAGACGTTTTCACAAAAGATCTCCACCAACCATCCGTCAACCTTGGGCCGGACGAAGGGGTCGATGGGCCGTCACTCGACCCTCCACCTGAGGCAGAAGCCCCCTCGACCGGGGCTGAGGCCATGCAGGTGGAAGACCCGACCCCACCATCTGACCACGAGCCTGACTGGCGTATTCCATACCTCGAACATCTCATTCGAGGGGACCTCCCCTCGGATAGGATCGAGGCTCAACGGATCGCTCGTTGGGCCAAAACTTTTGTGATATTTGGCAACAGTAGGGAGCTGTATCGCCGCAGCCCTACAGGTGTCCTCCAACGCTGTATCACAAATGAGGAAGGCAGAAGCCTGCTAAATGATCTACACTCGGGGCTTGTGGTCACCACGCGACGCCTCATACTCTTGTCGGAAACGCTTTCCGACAGGGTTTTTATTGGCCAACCGCAGTCTCCGACGCCATCAAGCTAGTACGCTCCTGCAAAGGTTGCCAGTACTATGCTCGTTAAACTCACCTCCCAGCTCATGCCCTACAAACCATCCCCATCACATGGCCGTTTGCCGTTTGGGGGCTCGACCTTGTCGGACCCTTGAAAAGGACAACTGGCGGTTTCACCCACTTGCTCGTTGCCATTGACAAATTTTCTAAGTGGATCGAGGCCCGTCCTATCACCAGCATCAGGTCCGAGCAAGCTGTGCTCTTTTTCACCGACATCATCCACCGCTTTGGGGTTCCCAACTATATCATTACGGACAATGGCACCCAATTTACTGGTAAAAAGTTTCTAGATTTCTGCGATCACCACCACATTCGTGTGATCTGGTCGGCCGTAGCTCATCCAAAAACAAATGGCCAAGTAGAACGTGCCAACGGCATGATCCTACAAGGTCTGAAACCTAGAATCTTGGACAAGTTAAACAAACACGACAAGAAATGGGCTGCCGAGCTTTCCTCGGTCCTATGGAGCCTAAGAACAACACCGAGCCGAGCCACAGGGTTCACTTCATTCTTCTTAGTCTACGGGTCTAAGGCTATGCTCTCAACTGACATAGAATATGGATCCCCAAGGTTGAAGGCCTACAACGAAAGAAATAACGACGCCACAAGAGAGGACGCCCTCGACCAGCTCGAGGAAGCCCGAGATGTGGCTCTATTACATTCTGCCAGGTATCAGCAAAGTCTCTGATGCTACCACGATAGACATGTCCACGTGCACGACCTCAACGTCGGTGACCTGGTGCTACGTCGAAGCCAGAACACCAAGGGACGGCACAAGCTCACACCACCATGGGAAGGGTCGTACATTATCGCAGAAGTACTAAAGCCGGGCACCTACAAGCTATCCAATGAGAAGGGCAAAATCCTCACCAATGCTTAGAACATTGAACAGCTACGTCGCTTTTTCCCTTAAAAAGCCTTGAGGCTCTGTAAATTCCTTTCAATCTCATCAATAAAGAATACAGCAGTGTTCAAAGTTTCATTTCACAAACAACCAGGAAGGATCGACTCTGTTCTCCCAGAATCGACCCTCCCTCGGGGGCTACAAGGGGGGAACCCTCGGTCCCCGAAAAAACTCGTACTCTTTTTTCAAAAAAGAAAACTGCCACTTAAGTCGACAACGCTGCGGGAGTGCCCTGAGGCTCAAGGGGGCTCTTGAGCCACGAGATCACTTACGCCTCCAAGGCTATGGTACCTCCACTCACCCCTCACGCCTAGGGGCACGACCATACGCTAAGTAGACCTAATGACGGTTCATGACTTTGAAAAGGAATACATCCCCGGTCGCTTAAATCCGGTTCCCACACGATTTGCGAGGCTGCAAGAGCACCCTAGAGCTCGAGGGCAGTTGAGCCACGAGATTACTTATGCCTCCAAGGCTACGGTACCTGCACTCACTCCCTTATGCCCAGAGGCGCAACGGCGCACTAAGTAAATCATACGAAAACATGGTTCAAGCGATAAAGGGAAGATGAACTCGAATAAAACTTAAACAACTAGTGCAGGTTTATGTTTCAAGTGATTCATACAGAGGTGATGGCGCCCTAAAGCAACTGAGTCCATTGGGTCTCGGCCTCAAAGAGATTCTAGAATGAGATGGTCGTTGCCTGAGCCGTCTGCTGCTCCTTCTCCAACTCTGGAACACAAGTGTCTAGTTAGCACAAATATGGGACCTCGACACCAAGGCCGTTGTGCAACAAAAAACTTACCCTCAGAGTCGGTCTGCCAGTCCATGACCTCGTCGTGAAGTCCCCCGCACGTCCTCTCGAGCGCTTGGATAGCGCCATAACTGTCACGAACAGCCTCCCTCAACGTCTCGATCTCTTGGCGGGCGTTCGAGAGAGCCTCGTCCCTCTCCCGAATAGCTCCGCTCAGCGTCGCGACCTCGTTCTTCAAGGCCTCGAAGCGAGCAGTCACCTGCCTAATCTGGACGTTGAGGGCGTCACGATGACTGCCGACAAGGGTGACGTCCTCCTCGAGCTCTTTCACACGCGCTGATAGCGGCGCGAGAGCCTCGCGGGCTTGGGCAGCCTCCTCCCGAGCCCTTGTCGCGTCTTTATGCGCCGTGGCCTCGGCCGCCCGTGCCTGCACCGCCTCCTCCTTCACTGTCGCACAGGCGACGCGAAGCTCGGCCGCCTCAACACTCTGATGGGAAAGCCGCTGGTTGGCCTCCTCGACTAGAGCCCGTTGCCGGGATAGCGCCGCCCACACGCCGTTCTCATTACGAATGAAGAGCGACTTGCGGCAAGAACGCTCCTTAAGCTCCTGACCATAGTTTAAAATCGGAGAAATTAGAACCAAAGAAAGGGGATAAAAAGATAGCGAAAAACCATCAAACTAAACTTACCTTGATGGCGTCTAGCATGCCTCGCGACAGGGCCTCCGACGCCACACGAAGTGATCGTTCCGTGTGCCACGGGAGACCCTCGAGGTACTGCCAATGATGCACCTCGTCTCCGTCATTTAGGGCAAAGACAGGCTCCGCGCCAGGGTTGGAAGCGTCCCTAAACTCAAGGGATGATCCCCCCAGCGCGGTAGCTCCTCCTCCGTCCGTACCAGGGCCAGCCCGGCAAGGTCCGGCCATCCGGTCAGTGATCCGACTGGGGCACTCTCCGGCGCTGCGGAAGGACCGGCCTGATCCGCAGCTTCGGCCCCCTCGACCGCCGCAAAGGGACCGGCCTGGTCCACGGCCTCGACCTCCTCGACACCCACCACCTGCTTCCCCTTGTCGATGGGGGAGTCGTCGAGGGTGAGGTCGACCACAGCCGGGGTCGACCCTTGTGCCAGGGCTGGCGCCTCGATCACTGGCGCCTCCTCCGGGACCACGGGTGGGGGCGCGACCGCCCCACCCTCCACCTCAGCCGCCGGCTCCGCCGGTGGGTCCTGCTGCGGCTGCAGCTCCCCTGGCTATGCTGCCTCCTGTCCCGCCTCTAGCGGGACCTCCACCGTTACCTCTTCAACATCCGCCCACCCCGCGTCACGGGCGGATGCCTCGGCCTCTGTGGCCTCAACGGAGGCCTCAACGGTCAACGTCGACCCCGGCTCCGTCCCGCCCATGCTGGGCGCCGCCGCTTCTGACGGTTCTGACCCCTGTGCGGTAGGGCCGGAACCGGCAGCTACCTGAGCGCCCGCTTCAGCCTGGGCAGCCGCCTCCTGCTGCCTCATGCGCTCCGTCGCGGCCTGAAGTCTTTCGACCCAGGCGATGTCGTTCGCCGCCGTTCGCATGATGACGGCAGCACTCGACCAGAGCGACTTCATGGAGGTCGGCCCCGCAAGCTCTGCCTTACGTTTGTGCCTGAGAAGTAAGTACATGAGAAACAGGACCGCTAAGTAACAAAAGGCGGGGCAGAAAAACTTACCCAGAAAGGGTAGCAGGGGCCTCGACCCCGGCCGGTCGGAGACCCCCGATGGCGCCTGCGGTGGCCTTATCGCCGGCCCCCCTACGGGTCGGGTGCTTCTTGGGGCCCTGGTTGGTTGGCCGCCTTGGGTCCTCTACGCCTCCGAGGCCAGCTGGCCTCGGGTCCTAAGGCCCGTAGGTGGCACCCCAGATGACGATGCTGGCGCCGCTGTCCCAACCGCCGGCTAAACCCACGGAGCCTGGGCTTGCGGCGGCAGCGTCGTCGACCCTTCCTGTGGGGTCCGAGACGAGATGGCCCCTCCCGTCGAGGGGCCTGCCTCTTCGCCCGCCTCCTCCATCTCCTCCTCTACCTCGACGGTCACGGGGGCTAGCTCCGACGCCTGGGAGGTTGACCCCCCAACAGGCTCCAGGAAGGGGCGCATGTCAGGGAGGTCCGCCAGCCCAATCGCGGCATCATACCGCGACAGGGCGTCGTCGTCCCTGTCACTGTCATCGTCGTCATCGCCGTCTTCCCCCGAGATCGTCTCGGAGGGAGACTCCTCGAGGGGGAGCCCGTCGAGGCTCTGCTGACGCCAATGCTTCTTCAGCTCCTCCCGCTCCTTAGCCTTGCGGATCTGGCGCTTCTTGGCGGCGTCCTTCTTCTTCTTCTTCTTCTAGGATGCCTGCTGGCGTCGAACCTCCCGAGCGGGCTGGTCCTCTGGGAGCGGCGGCCGTGTCTCCCTCACCGCCGACAAATCCTATGCATCGACCTCGACTAAATCAAAAGAATCCGAAAACAGACGAAATAAATAAATATACTAGCAATAGCACTTACTAGAGGCTCAAATCTCTGGGTGGGCCGCATCGGCACCTTATTGACGTCCTCCGGCTTGAAGTTCCCTACCATCCGGTGCGCACACCGGATGACCTCCTCGAGGGAGAGGGACTCGTGCGACATTCTGCTCCCCTCCAATGATGCTTCCAGCGTCATCTGGTCGAGCCGGAGTCGACGCTGCGACAGTGGCATCACCCTCCGACGGTGGAACGCCGTAGCCACCGCCGCCGCCGTCAACCCACGCTGGCGAAGCTGATGCAACGCGGCTAGCAGTGGGTCCAGCCACGGCTTCTCGACCTCCGTGACGCCGTACGCCCAGTTCTCCTCTCGAGCGATCAGCACCCGACCGGTATACCTCGACAGCTGACTCTCGTCATTGTGGAGGTAAAACCAGCCGTCGTGCCAGCCGCTGTTCGAGGAGATCAGCTGGGCCGGGATATACTGGTCGTTGGGACCAGACCGCACCTGCAGAACGCAGCTCCCTGCACGCACCATGCGCCGCAACCCTCGCTCCCCCGCCTTCTTGGTGAAGAGCTCCGCCCTAAAGAGATGGAGCCACAGGTTCCACTGTGGATCCATCCCCAGGTAACCCTCGTAGACCGCCGTGAAAATGGTGGCCTGTGAGACGGCGTTGGGGGTGAGGTGGTGCAGCTCCACCTTATAGTAGTGGAGAAGCACGCGCATGAAGGGGCTAGCCGGCACGCCAAACCCCTGCTCATGGAAGCAGATAAAGCTGACCACGTATCCTTCGGGGGGCGCTGGCTCCCGGTGGTCGGACGACAGCGCGATCCACTCCGGCCACGACCGGCTCGTCTTCGGCTGCAGCAGTCCGTCGTGGACCAGTTCTTCCAACCTCCTCTCCGTCACCGAGGAGGCAGCCCAATCGTTAGCGGGGAGGAGCTGGCCCTTGCCTGCCATTATCGCCGGGAAGCTACACAGACAAAGGAGGGCAACGGCGGCGGCGCTAGATGAGGGCAGAAGGGCGCAAGTGGGCAGAGAGAACGATCTAGGGCGAAGAAAGCAAGAATGCAAAGGGCCTGTGGTGGGAAACGAACCCCAGGCCTTGCTCTTATAGCCCCGACGGAAGCCCAACGATCGCGTAAAAAGGTAGGAGAAATTTCTGCATTTAATGCCCTTACCTAACCGTTTCCTCAAAACTCGCAGATATGGGCATGTGGCCGCTATCCACGTCGTAACCATCACACCACGACGCCCACTACCGCGCCGATCTCCCCTCCCCTCCTAAAAAGGCGCGCCCGACAAACGAACAGGGGAAGGTTCCGCGGACGGATATTCCCAGACACCTGGGAAATGGGCTCCGAGCCTGATATGAGTTTCGAGGGAGCGGAAGCTGGCCCTCAACTAGGGTTCGACAGCTACCCTCGAGCGACGGAGTTAGGGACGACCAGGGATGCACCCGTACATGGCCAGGGCTCGAGCCACGCTCTCGAGGCACCTCAAGACATATTCGAGGCTGTAGGAGAAGGTCAACGTAGGAATCCCCTCAGAGGGAGGCACCGAGCCCTTGAATCCCATCGTAGGGAATTGAGATCCACACGACCGTTCCTTGGCATTCTTGAGAGCGCCTCTGGGCCGCTAGCCGACTCCTACCGAATGGAGCACGGGCTCACACTCGAATTCCCCCGCTAGTAACTCGCCGGAGATCGTTGGGACTCGCCCAAACAGGGGTAGTACGGCGTTCCCCACCCCTCCTCCTCTTTCCTAAAAGAAGGAGCGTGAGGGTCGAACGACAAAAGACGGCTGAGACTCTGATCGACCCCATGCGTACGAGGCTCGGGGGCTTAACCGCAACAGACCAAACCTCGAACGAGAAGACATGAATTACACTGCAAATCAAGACCATTCCCCAATAGAACGTATAAAAGACCTCGAAGGAGTCCAAACACTCCACCGAGGCCTCGGGGGCTACACCCGGCGGGTGCGCTCGCGCGCCCCCACCGAAAAAACCGCGATGCTACGACTCCAGTTCATTAACTGATGAGCCTCTGAGAGAGTGACCACACACTCACCCAAAGGCTCGGGGGCTACTGTCGGTACCAACAGTATGGGGGTACCCACAACCAACGATAATAAAAAACAAAACGATTAAACCACAGCAAAGACAGCACACCTCGACCGTGTACAAGGTCCGCCTCGTACGAGGCAAGCTCGACGGGATGCCTCGACCGCGCCCCGTCCCATACGAAGCCAGTACAAAAAGGCATCTCGACTGCATTCCGACTCACACGAGGCTCGCTCGACTACCGGCAAAACTCCGACTCGCACGACCCCGGGTCGGAGCGCTCGACCTACTCTATTCACCTACTCTGAGATAAAAGTCAGAGCATTCAATGCGATTACCTACTACCATCTACCGACATGGCTACAACCGTGATCGATGTGGGAGCAACGCCGGTGTCAGTCCTCACTTTTTTACCACCCATCCCGTGATGGGAGGTGAAACCTGTCACTGTGCGCACCTTACCATGCACTGTTTTATCGCCAATCACCCTCGAGGGAGGATACGACAAGGCCTATATTCCACGATCTCGGAGATTCGGTCTTATCCGTCTGGCCTCGACCCAGCCTTGACCCAGCCTCGATGCCTAGCACTGTTCGACAGGAAAGAAAGGCCGACGTGGCACAGCACTCCTGGTCATTTCACCGTCTCATCTCCAACGTCACCACGGTGCCCAGGGATGGCCGGCCATTCCTAGAGCACGCCGCTACAGTCACTTCTACAGGGATCGACAACGCATCACCTCAAGACACCCCGGTGCCCCGGCCTCCTCTTACCCTATAAAAGGGCAGGCTAGGGCTCTACAAGGGGACACCGGCAAGACACAAGCCCAAAGCTAAGTGCTAGCAAACAAAGGCACACAACTCAGAGATCAACATCTCAAGCAATCACTCTTGTACTCTTTTTCTCCCCTTGAGACTTGGGCTTGGCGCCCTCTCTCACAAGCTTGTAACCCCTACGCAAGCACCTCGGTGTAAGGAAATACAAAACCCTCCTCTCCCCGCTGGACGTAGGACCTTCTTTTGCCCAAACCAGGATAAACCCCCGTGTATTCCCCTTGCATCACCATCTAGGTTAGGGACACGCAACACTCACTCGTCGGCTTAGGACCCCCACGGGACCGAACACCGACACCTGGATACATCGTGCATTAAGTTTTCGTTGTGCACTTTGAGCCGGTGAATGTACGTAAGATTAACATGCTTTAGATGAATGGGAATTGTGTGGTTTCCATCTAATTTTGTACCATGCTCTTTATCATGTTTGGTAAGAATGTATCCTTAATGCCCTTTTTTCATTTATAGAGCTTTTGTGTCTACAGGTTCCTACGAGCTCTATATGTGTGTCTATTCAAGTGCTTATCGATGCGAAGGGACTTTGCCAATGTGATGACCAGAACTATGTCCTTTGAAAACCTCAAAGTTGTAAACTGTGTAGTTTACTGTTATTTTGTCTCTAGGTTTGCGAACCTACTACTACCATGAGACATTTGGATAGACATCTAAGCTGCTGGCGAAGGCGTTCGATAATCACAATTTCTGATTGTAAACTGTAATGATGGCTATGTAATGTACGACTGAATGAAACCACATAGGCGAAATATGGAAGATGAGATAGCTGCATAATTTGTACTATGCATCTGTTGATATGATATGCTTGATATTAGATGCTAATGCTGTGCCGATGTGATATACATCAATGTTTTGCTTATATCATAACCTTATCATTTGATTATATTATAATTATAAAGTTGTGCCTAAGATGTATGGATCATAGCTTTTGCTTTTCAGGTCATTGTAGGGCGCCCGAATGGCGCCTGATGTTCTAGTAACAATACAAGCAGACACACTTTTGTTTACAATGCACGCCTAATATATATTGCACTAGAGAACCGAGCGCGTGCCAGGTGCGTATGCAACCATCGCGAGTCCTCTAAATAATTTCGTGTAACCTCTCACGTGCAGAGCCACAAAAGGAACACGACATGCCCGTTCGGTGATTCTCTATAAGGATATGGTCTTCAAATATAGGTGTAGTTGTAGGTTTATTTGTGTACAAGTGGTGTGTGTTGAAATGTTCGTACACAAACAAATATTTTAGTGGTACCTAGCTAGATGAAAGGCGTAAAACAAGAAATATATTGCACTATAAGAATATCCTCAATTATTATCAATTCAAAATCCCACTATATATTTGTGCAGTCAATATTAGTCTTTTCTTTTTTTTAGATGTTGGTGTAACTGCCCTATATTTTCTTGGCAGGGGAGTGCCCACTGCCCAGTGCCCGAACAATATTTTTCATAACTATCTATTCAATCCAGCAAGATATATGGTTAGATGGTACAGTATCCTGAGATGTACTACTCTAATTAAACTCTTTATTTTACGTGAGTTAGTAAACTGTCATTGCTAACCTCTTTAATTTACATAAGAAATTTTAGTGCCAATGTCAGCTGTATCAGTGTGTGCATTATTTATTTGCAGTCTTAGATTATCAAATCCTATTTTTTAGTTCACAAATTATTTGTGATATTTATGATTTTCTTATTTGACATCGTGTCCATTTATTTTTTTTCCTATTCGGCGGCACATGCTTCTCCTGAAACAAGGGCATTTATGTTATTTTGCCAGCCACTTGACACCATTACCGGCTTAAATGGACGGTAGTGCCGTCTAAGGAAGGAAATTTTAACTTGGTGCCCGATAAGAAAGTTCAAATTTTTTAGTTCTAAATGAGGAAGACTGATTTGTTTTATAATCTCTCTCTATATATAGGGAGAGTATACTCTATAGCTAGCTATAAAATAACTTATTTTATAGCCACCTCTATTTACGATAATTTTATATACTAATTTACGACAATGTCAGTATATATTTATGATAGTTGAATTACTATAACACATGGGGATATTTACCATAATGTTATAGTAAATCACATAGTAAGGAGTTACTATAATCTCGTAAATTAACAAAGCAATTATCGTAACTCAAAGTGGCTAAGCTATTACCCTACAGGTGGCTACAGAATAACTTATTCTGTAGCCACTTTGAGTTACGATAATTGCTATGTTAATTTACGAGATTATAGTAACTCCTTACTATAACATTATGGTAAATATCCTCATGTGTTATAGTAATTCAACTATTGTAAATATATACTGATATTGTCGTAAATTAGTATATAAAATTATCGTAAATGGAGGTGGCTACAAAATAACGTATTCTGTAGCTAGCTATTGAGTATACTATATATATATATATAGTATCCAAATGACAATGTACAGTCACGGGTACAATGTGTCAGAATATTCGTTGTGGGCGCGCATAGTAGAAATTAATGGGTCAGCAGAGCCCCAAAACTAATCCCCTCTTCGGCTGGGCTTATCAGCCGTGGAACAGTATTTTTCTCTCACAGTAAATCAGCCACAGCCGGCTTATAAGCTAAAAAACAGCCTGCCGAACAGGGACAATATCTACTTTTTTTAGATTAAAATCTGACGATTACCTATGTTTATATGATCCGATATTGGAAGTGTTTTTTTTCTTGAGGTCCAAGTGGCCTGCAGCTTGTTCGTTTGAGCTTATCAGCGGAATCAGCAGCCATCCAACAGTGTTTTTCTCTCACAACAAACCAGCGAACAGTACTTTCAGCCATAATAATCCAGCGAAACGAACAGGCTGCTAGTCTCATCGTATGCACGTACTGTATATCGTCATGGGCCGAGGTAGTACATAATGTACCTATGGGCTATTGGCGGTAATAATGTCGTATATACGAATTATTTATATTATTAAAAAAATAATGCTGTAGACGATTGCATGTCTCTGCCTGCCTCATTAATCTTAATTGTATGTATATGTAGTGAGGTTCCAAACATACAACTTTTGACGACTAGTACCTTTTGTTATAAAAAATATTTATGAAACATATTCCTTCATTCATTTTAGTAGGTGCGTTAGAATTTTAAAAGGATAAACTTCATACATTTTAATCAACAGTTAGTCAAATTAGTGTGTAAAAGTTATATATGAATAGTTTCATGTTTTAGGTATCTTTAGTAAGATACATTTAGTAGGGTTATACTCCCTCCGTCCAATAAAAGATGCAATTATGGGATGCGTGCTAGTCAAATTGACTCAAATTTGACCAAGTTTATAGTAAATAGTATTAACATTTATGTCTCCAAATAAATTTATTATAAAAATATATTCTATAACTAATCTAATGATACTTATTTTGTATCATAAATATTAGTATTTTTTATATAAATTTAGTCAAAGTTTAAACTGTTTGACTTCTCAAAAAACGCATGTTTTTATGGACGGAGGGAGTATATTGTAAGTAAAATTGGTAGTCTAGATGCTTGCTCAAATGAACGGAGGTAAGTAGCAACTACATACTTTGGAAAGCAAGTGCTAATATCACAACTCAGTTTTTTTTTAAAAAAACTTCCTATTGTCGTAAGTGCAAAATGTTCAGGCAGTCTTGCGCTCCTCAACATGTTTAATGTTATGGCTTCCGATAAAGTTCAGCACTATCAGCACGTTACTTACACAACTGAATGAACCTCCTATGTATATGAGATGAGAAGCTAATTTATCCTTGATAGCATTTTTTGAGTGGATATTGCTTAGTACTAAACTTTAGTACTTGGTGAACATTTGAACTGGTACATGCACATTTGAACCCCCAAAGCCTTTTGTTTGCACCATGAAGAATCACCCCAATGGGACTGCGTTTGGAGCTAACAGAACATGTTATGCCGCTCTTGCATTTGTCAATGTTGGTAATTGACTAATTGTGATTAATTGAATAGCAGTTAGTCCTTACAAAAGCCCAATTTGGCTAATTTCAGGTTGTAGATTTGTACTTGTGCTTTTGAAATAAGCAGTGAAGTGGTATGCAAGGGAGTTATTACTTTCATTTTGGGTGCTCCTGGCAACGGGGGACAGGTGGTAGTGGGGTGTTCTATGTCACACATGACACATGCATGGCCTTTTTCAGTTTTTTTTTTGGGTGGTAGACTGCTACACTGTTGCCAGAGTAGGTACATGTTTCTCTAGCTCTTCCAGCAGAAGAAAGAAAATACAAAATAATAAACTGTAGAAGAAAGTTGCAAAAGTTAGTTATGTTAGCTTTTCCAGCAGAAGAAAAAAATACAAAAAAACACTGTTGCCAGAGTAGGTACATGTTCTCTAGCTCTTCCAGCAGAAGAAAGAAAATACAAAAGAATAAATTGTAGAAGAAAGTTTCAAAAGTTAGTTATGTTAGCTTTTCCAGCAGAAGAGAAAAATACAAAAAAAAGAACTTGTCTGAGCCCAGGTTCTAACTGGGGACCTTTAGTGTGTGAGACTAACGTGATAACCAACTACACCACCCAGACATTCTGATAGATTGGTCTTTATAAGATTTTTTCAACTGAACATCCACCTCTATCAGTTATGTGTACTATATGTAACGCTGCACCAAAAACTCGAAGCTCGTTAACTCGCTCGGCTCGTGGCTGGCTCGGCTCAGATCGGCTTAGCTCGTTATGATAACGAGACGAGCCGAGCCGAGCCAGGATTTTAGCTCGTTAGCTATAACGAGCCAACTCGAGCTGGCTCGTGAGCCGCTCGCGAGCCAAACGAGCCGTAGTTTTAGAAAAAAAAGTCATCATAACTTATATTAGTTTTGTATTACTTCATGTCTTGCACTTCACAAATGGATGATATGTTAGCTCATATAAATATTTTATTCGATTTAAGGTTATTGAATATATTATTTTTATATTATTAATATTTTTAAGCTTTAGATAAATACAAATATTATATTTTGTGTATTTTTTATACCTGGCTCGCGAGCCTAACGAGCCAGCTCGAGCTCATAACGAGCCGAGCCGAGCTGACTTTCTGGCTCGTTAAGATAACAAGCCGAGCCGAGCTGGCTCGTTATCCTAACGAGCCAGAACGAGCCGAGCCGAGCCAGGCTCGTTATCCAGCCTTAACTATATGCCTATATGTGATTTTTCAAAAGAAAAGGAAACTTCATGCATGCTTGAACCCATGTATCCCACGAGGCTGAATCAGAGACCTGAACATTGGGGTATTCATTGTGAATCACCATGCCCATACAGAGGTAGAGTTAGAGTGTGCTTGCCTTGTGGGTACGGTAAATACTTGACGATGGGTGCATATACATAGTGAAATTTGGCTCTAACCACTGTTATTTCATTTTTACTACATGAATATAGATCCGCCCAAGTGTACTACATGGCTAGCTACATCTCATCTGCTCAGAAAGCACACCTGAAAGAGAAGATGCGATGTAATAGCGGATCCAAGATAAAAGTTTACCTATGGCGAACGTTCTACTGTTAGTTGCATGATAAAGCAACCACTATCCAATTTTCTAGGTGGAAACATTGGCTCGTTGGCTCATGCATTCGTACCGACTAGTAGGGACAAAAAAAGCCAATTAGTAGTAGCAGCCATTGATTTAGAGAGAAGTGCACAAACGTATTCAGAGAGAACTTTCTGTCTCACCTTTTTTTTTTGAGAGACTAGCGCCAAGGACGTCCGTCCGGACGCCCGGGCTTGTTGCCTACCCGCACGCTGTCTGAAATCAGTTAGAAAATGCTAGTGAGGCTTGAGTTTGACCGTTGGATCACATGGAGAACAAAGAACAGGGCATGCATCTCCTGTCCGCTTGCCTACCTGCCCGCACGCTGCTGCTGCCGTGCATGTCGACCTGGCCCCGCCTGCTGCTGCGGTACGCATGCTCCTACTGCGCATGCTTGTGTGGGCCACTTGTATGGTCGATATGGCAGACTAGAGGGGTGAATAGTCCTTTCTAAATTTAAACGCGTCGGCTAACCAAGACAAATGCGGAACTAAAATCATCGGTCTAGTCAAGACGATACCCCTCTATCTAAGTTCATTAGCACCTTATAAAGATCCTAATTAGGCAACAAAGGTGTCAGACTAATTAGAGCTCACCTAATCAATTCTAGAAGTAAGGTCACAAACCTATGCAACTAGTACTTTGCCAACCGGAGGAGCTCCTACACGATCTAGTAAGCAAAAGCACAAAGCTCCTAAGTTCACTAGCAATGCTCAATAACAAGGCTACACAAGTCAAATTAGAGAGCGTAAATTACTTAGCTACACAAACTAAACAATGTGACTAATAAGGTTACTCAAACAAAATTAGTCGTGCAAGGGAGCTACTTCTATGCTACACAAGCAATAAGGTAACTAGCAAGCTACACAAGCCAACTAATTACAAGAGCAACTACACAAGTACAATGTATATGAAAGTAAATACAAGTTTGTGTAATGGGGATGCAAACCAATAGGAAGACAATGTTGACACTACGGGTCGCAATTCGTGTCGTCGTGCCAGCCCATTGAGCACGGCCAAAATTGTGTGCCGTGCCAGCCCACAGCCCGATGACCTCAAAACCCCTCAAAAAGATTCACTCATCAAACACTTATCAAATTTCACAAGTCACAACTCAAACAAAGGCACAATCTATCAAAACACTCAACTGTTCTAACTTCTAAGTAAAAAACTTAGGCAATCTCAAATCCAACAAAATAAGAAACATAGCTACAGAGGAGAATTTAAAAGATAAGTGAGCGGTTTGTGCAATGCTGCCTCATTAAAAACCTTTTTAGGTAAAACTCACCCTTGCAAGAAATCCTAGAAAGAGAAAAAGGGTGCAACACAACTCTTAATTAAGTCTTTCATCATTGTTTAAAGGTCTCAAGTCACAGTCACAGATGACAAATACAAAATGGAGATAACAAATTAACAGAGCACTCTCTCCTCTCTCAACACTAATTACCAGCAGCCCTAGATGTACCAGCCCTAGATGAACCAGCAGTACCAGCAGCCCCATATGCATCTTCATCAAGGTACAGATTCTTGAAGGAGTCCTCCAGCTCTTGGTTGTCAATAGCATGATGTAATCTTCTTTCTCCCAACTCCTAATCCTTTATCCAGGCCAGCATCTCCACAGTTTTAGGCAACATGCGGCGTTGTGTCAAGCTAAAACATGATTCTGAAGAGACAGTAGAAACAGGAATAGACATAATATCTCTAGCCATTATAGATAGGATTAGATAGGTTAGTTTGTGGTCATGCCACTAGGGAAGTAAATCAAAATCATTCTCATATGCAGACTGTCCAGATAAACTGAGAGCTTACTAGCAGTAGAACCAGATGAAGATAAAGTGGGGACACAGGCAGGGGAAGGACCAATAATAGATCTAGGGCCTCCAAAGATTCTTTCCCATGCCTGTTTTTTCTTACCTGTATGGCTTGCAGGCTGTTGAAAGCCTAAGTTTGGTTTTGGTAATTAATGACACCAAGTTGCTAATGTCATGTGTTAAGTGGTTTGAGTTAGGCATAAGCAACACATATGATAAAGGTGTATGTGGCAAAGAGTGGTGGCCATAAGATCACAAAGAGATGGTGCATGGACATGAAATGACGATCATGGTGGAGATGCACATGAAATGATAATCATGGTGATCAAGCATGAGGAGATGGACATGGAACAAAGTGATCAAGACAAAGGTATAACCATAGGGTTTGTTTTTGCCAGTCTAAGATGAGTAGAGAAGTGATTGACCGGGTTTAGGATTGATAGCCGGCTATCAAGAGGGGCAATCATGGTTACCTCGTGAATCAAGTGCTACTAGGTCATCATCTTGAGCATATGCATTAGGATCTAGTAGAGAGCTAACATAATGCCTTGTAAAATGATTGTGAAAATGCTAACACACATGCACATGGTGATATACACTTGGTGGTGTTAGCACATTTGCGAAGACGGTGGAGTTTGAGCAGTAAAGAGGTATTTTTGAGGAAATGAAATGACTATTTTCCTTTACACCGGTAGTGGGAAGAAGTGGCATACCCACGGAAGGGTTTCGTGCTGAAATGCATGCATCAAACACGGTGCTCGGTAGCATCGGACGCTGGCTGCTGCTGCATCAGATGCTGATGTCAGCATCTGGTGTGCCTTCCGCTGTGGCGCGCGCAGGCGAGCGAGCATCGGACGCGCTGTTGCAGTTGCGACAGACGCTGAACGTCAGCGTCCGCTCCGAGCGACGTCAGCTGCTTCGCATGGCCTCCACTGCGTCAGACGCGGAGTGCGTCCGATGTCCACCCATCGGACGCGTCTGTTGAAGGAAAATCGACATTGGGAGCTCTCTGGACCGTGTCCGATGGAGCGACAGACGCGCAGGCTCTGGGCGTCAGACGTGTCTATTGATCGATGTTTCAAACATTGGAACTTTGAATGCACAGGACACGTGGTGACTCGGGGTGCATCGGACGTAGGAGGCCACGTCTGTTGCCCAAGCATTAGACGCGTCTGATGCTCCTGACTCAGCACTAACGGCTAGTTGCTTACCCCTTCGCTATAAATAGTTGGTGGCCGGTTTTGGGGGGTTCTCTCTTGCACTTCTGAGATATTGAGACATCCTTTGAGCTAGAGAACACCCCCACTCATCTCCTTGCTTGGTTGCTAATCCTAGTGAGATTGAGTGAGATTCAAGTGCATTGCATTGAGAGTTGTATCTAGTGGCACTTGATTCTTGAGTTTGCTACGGATTGCTTGTTACTCTTGGGTGTTTCCTGACATCCTAGATGGCTTGGAGCAGCGGTGGTGTTAAGCTCATGATTGGAGATTGTTTCGAGCCTCACCAAGCGATTGTGAGGGGTTCTTGAGCCTTCCCTGTAGGAGTTCATGAATTGGCTACTCTAGTAGAGCTCGTGGCTTGGAGGATCCCCATCTTATGAGTGGATGTGCGGCACCTGCTGAGGGTTTGACTCTTGATAGTCAATTAGATCGTGATCCATCAAGTGGATGTATCGCCACAACGAGGAGTAGCTTGCTGGGAAGCAAGTGAACCTCGGTAAAAAAAATCTGTGTCATCTCTTGCTGAGGATTCTCATTGTGATTGTGTGTGATTGATTCTTTGGATATATCTCATCTCTACATCGTCGGTATAAGAATCAATTCGCTTCCCTTTTACATTCATGCACTATATTTTGTCTAGTGTGCTTAGAGTAGTTTGTATCACTTAGGGGTAATTAGTTTAGAGACTTAGCTTTGTTGGTGTGAACTAGAGATCATAGCCTTGCACTAGAATTGTATTTGTGGCTTGCATAAAAGTAGTTGAGCTAGTGCTAAAATTAGCTTCGCCATCTTATATACTAACTTTGTTGTTTAGTGAAGCTTGTAGAAAATTTAAATAGGCTATCCACCCCCTCTAGCCATTTGGACCTTACAATTGTGCAACCCTTTGAGTCCTAGTTGCATCAAACTTTCTCTTATATTTGTTAAATGACAACGTATCTGATGCAAACCAACCTCTCTGTGCAACCGTGTAAACTTCTAATCTGGGCCACATGATGTTGATCCAAGGGGGCGCATGGGGAGTGGGAGGGGGATTTGCAAAAGTGTGATTAGGAGCGGGCGGTTAAGCGTAAAATTACCCAATCCCCATGCGTCCCTTGGATCAACATCATGTGACCCAAATTAGGAGTTTGCACGGTTGCACGGAGAGGTTGGTTTGCACCATATACGTTGCCTTGTTAAATAACTTGTAAATTTTAGTTTTTACATCAGCATAATATGAAGTATAATCACAACCAGTGCTCACTTTAAGTAATTCCAAGACACTAAATAAACCTCTCATCTTAGCTCTAGGATCAAGAATGAATGCAAATGAATATAACAGAGGTATATGCTAATATTTAAGAAATTTAAGCTTCATAGGATATACAACAACAATTAGATTTTGATCTTTTTCACTTGCATGTAAATGAGAAGCAATTTCTAGCAGATGGTGCAGGATAAGTGGACTAGTTGGATAGTAAACACCAGAAAGAACAACACTGGAGTCATAAAATAGTTTAAGAAACTCCAATATCTTTTTAGCTATATACCAATGCCTTGTAGACAACAATTCAGAGCCATAATTGGAATTAATGAACACAGAAAAAACACGCTTATATGAAACCAAGTGTTTAAGCATAAAATATGTAGCATTCCATCTAACATCCATATCTAAGCCAAACTTTCTAGGTCTAACACCCTTAGCAGTACAGTAGTTCTTAAACATAACAATTCTTTGATTAGAGAAATTTAAGAAGTTAATAGCAGTTCTAAAATCTTTTGTGTAAGGTTTGAACCTCTTTAAATTAGATTTTACAATCAGATTAATAATATGACAAGCACAACGTTCATGCACAAGAATGTACTTACGCTTAGAAGGATCAACAAGCTCAGGTATAAGATCAAGACCAAAATAACCAGCAAACATAGGTCGCAGATAATAGAGTCTGACCGGCCATGGGCAAGCATTTCCTATTTATGTCCTTGTTTTGGTTGGGGCTTTCTTTTCTATGGCATCATTTCAGAGGTTGTGAATCCGAAAAATGTATTGTTCTGGACTGTTGCGATGGACATAGTGTAGCTTATCCCTGCCCCTCATTTATTCGCCATATTTTCCAAGAGGCATTCAAAGAAAAGGACATTGTTGAGGTCATTATGTATATTATAGACTGGATTTCAGAGATTCAAGGAGCACTTATTGTGGTCATCATCTCTGGACCTCCTTTTCGAGGTGGTGTTGTATCCTAAAGTTGAGAATCCTACGTTTGGCTTTATCTCCATCAGTCAATTGGAGGGGAATAAGGGAGATTATGAATCCCCCTTGATCCCCTCCAATTCCCTTGGATTGAAATCTAATCGAATAAGTCTTCAGAGAAGTACCTTGCTAATTCAATTTATGTGGGCACACACGTGCTTGGTGGTGCATGCAGTCCATGGAAAGAGGATTTAGTGAAAACCTCATCTACACGATTTCATCGTGTGAACACATAAAATGTGACTTATCATATATACTTGGGGGTATGTATCCGTGGAAGCTTCTTCGCAACAAATCCTCTCCCCCGTCGAACCGAAACGTTATCTTGGCCCCTTTCAAAAAAAAACGTTATCTTGGTCTAGCTGAGTTTGCACCAATATCCACATATATGTTCACGTCAACATTGTTTTAAAAACAAATTTATCTTGAGTTTTAGGATACATAGGACATGTGCACCATAATTTCAATTTTCACGCAAAAAAGCGCCCAAAATGCACCAAGCAAAAACAAAGTGAGTATTGTAGCCGCCTAAAAGTTAGGCGCGGTGTATGCCATAGGCTGGCTGGTCATTTACATACTCGCGTCATACAGGATTCTCCATGT
Organism: Saccharum hybrid cultivar R570; assembly: GCA_038087645.1. Classification (NCBI taxonomy): domain Eukaryota; kingdom Viridiplantae; phylum Streptophyta; class Magnoliopsida; order Poales; family Poaceae; genus Saccharum; species Saccharum hybrid cultivar. Next base: position 3,803,419 of record JAQSUU010000731.1, on the reverse strand, counting down.
AAAACTGAATATAGAAGACTTATCCACTTATATGTACTCCCTTCGTAAAAAAACATAATTCTGGCTTTGAACCTAGACACGTGCGTGTCCAGGTTTAAAGCTAGAATTGTAGGGGTTTTTTTTTTTTTGACAAAGCGAAAACCCCACAGAAAGGCTGTAACAATCGGATGAAGTAGGCGCAGTAGTCGGAAGCGTAACACGGCCCGGCCCAGGCCCCTGATTAGTGATTCCTCGTCTCCCGCATCCAACCGACCAACCGAAACATCGTCCCTATCTCGTCTCCCCCGTCCAACCGAAACATCGATTATTCGTTTCCTTCCTCTCTCTCTCTCTCTCTCGCCCGCCCGCCCGCATCCCGCCCCCGATTATCTCCTCTCAGCCGCCGACGCAAGCCCTAGACATGCGCCGCTCGGTTTGACAACCAACCAGCAACCAAGCGAGCAAGAATCAAGAATCAAGAGGCAGGCACAGCCGATGCTTCTGGGCCTGGTCCGCCCCGCCGCCGCCGCCCCGCATGCGCACGCAACAACCTCACGCCTCGCAGCGCGATGTCGTCCCCAGCGACCTCCCGGACCGCGACGGGACGGCCGGCGCCTGCTTCCCCGGCCGCGGGCTGTGCTGCCCCGACGACCCGCTCGACCTCGTCCTCCAGCTCTTCCCCGCGGACCGAGCGCCGCCGTCGTCGCTGGCGGCGCTCGGGATAGGCGGCGCCGCCGGCGAGCCGCCCCGTCGGGTTAAGCAGGAGCCGGAGTCGCCGAAGCCGCTGGCGGAGAGCGCGTATGCCGGCGGCGGCAGCGGCGGCGGGTGGGATTCTTGGGGCTTGTCCAGCAGCTTCGCTCTTGAGGGAGGACTCTGCGGCCTCGAGGAAATTGATGTCGACATGTTCTTTGCTGACGACGCGCCGGACGGCGGCAACGGCGGGGAGGCCAGCGAAGGCAACTTGCTCTGCGACCTGACGGAAGCCAAGCCCAAGCCGCCGGCGCACATGTCAGCTGCTGCTGCTGGTCCCGCTCCCGTTCACACGCGCGGCTCGTTGGGCGGCGCTGTCGTCCCCAATGACGCGTCGCCGCTGCCCGCGCCCATGCCAGCTGGCGCTTTCCCCTTCCAAGCGTACGACGCGTGCCGTGCGTTCGATGGCGCCGTTTCCAACAACGCGTTGCCGCCGGCACCGGCGGCGGCGCCCATGCCAGCGGGTGGTGCGCCCCCCGTCTTTGTCACCAACAACAGCACGCCGCCATTGCCGGCGCTCATCATGCCAGCTGCTCCCGCGCGCGCGCGCATGCCGCCAGCTGCTGGTCTTCACGCGTGCAGCGCGTTGCCCGGCATTGCCTCTAACGGCGCGCCTGCACCGCCGCCATTGCCGGTTCCCATGCCAGCTGCTCCCGCGCCCATGCCGCCAGCTGCTGGTCTTCAAGCGTGCGGCGCGTTGCGCGGCATTGTCTCTAACGGCGCGCCTGCGCCGCCGCCGCCACTGATGGCGCCCACCATGCCAGCACGTGCTCTCCACCTGAACGCCGTGTTGGCCGGCGTTTATTCCAGCACCAACGCGCCGGCGCACGCCCCTCCGTCAGCCACGCCATCGTCGTCGCCACCGTCCCGCACGTCTTCAGGTTCGGGCCGCTGCCCGTCATCATCAACAACATCGGAGCCCGAGTTCTTGCAACCCCATCGTGCCTGGGTTGTGCCGAGGAAGCAGCGGAGCGCACCATCAGTCAACCGCCGCAAGCGGCCCTGGCTGCTCGACTTCCCGCTCCACGCCTTGCCGCCGGTCGCTCTTCCTCCTCCGGCCAATCCCGGCGCCGGCGGTGACGACGACGATGCCAAGAACCGGTACGCCTTGGTGCCTGTCGTTCCTCCTCCTCCTCCGGGCAACACCGGCGGTGACGACATTGCCGGTGGCGGGGGTATCCGCCGGCGCCGCCCCGCGCCACGCCAGAGGAACAGGCAAGCGCAGAGGGTATGCAGCCACTGCCACTCGCCGGAGACGCCGCAGTGGCGCGCGGGCCCGGACGGGCCAGGCACGCTGTGCAACGCGTGTGGGATACGCTACGCGGCGAACAGGCTGCTGCCGGAGTACCGGCCGTCGACGGCTCCTAGCTTCCGGAGCGGGCAGCACTCCAATCGCCACCGGAAGGTGATGAGGCTCAGGGAGCAGCAGATGAAGGCGGCGACGGAGGAGAAACCGTCGGAACAACAGCCGATGGAAGATGATCGTACGGAGAAAGATGATGATGGGTTCATGGGTGTGTGCGCGTACATATCAGCAGCAGGCTTGTGACAGTGACACCCCGGGCAGGTTTAATTGTAGCTAGGCCACTATTAGGTTTAGGTGTGATTCTTTGGTTTCGTTTCTTAGAGATGATGCTAGTAGTAGTAGTAGTGTAGTACCAACTAGTGTGTATTGATCCAGGCCGAACCAGCCCAAACTCCAATTGATAAACTTGTAGTCCTCATGTAGCTCTACAACATTGCCAACATCAACCACGCCTGGTTCTCACTGGTTTGGGAGTTAATCGACGACGAAACTGCTCTGTCAGTCGAACAAGAACGACCTCCATTCAGTAAACGGCGACGCCTTGCAGCCGGCTCGCGTCGTGGCGCTCGGGCAGAGCCCTGTGGCCGCGTGGCGCTCGCGCCCTGCCATCGCCTCCACGTCGCGAGCTCGCGCGCGTGAGTGAAGTGGGAGTCGACACCTCAGTCCCCATCACCCGCGCTCACTCTCCTTCCTCCTCCCTCTCGCTCTGGCCGGGTTCACCGAGGCGGAGAACGAAGGCGCCATTGTCGCCGCAGCCGCTCTGTGCTCGTGCAAGCTCACCGTCGCACCCCCGTCCTCCAAATCCCATCCACCGCTCCACCCGAATCCCCTCCACCTCCTCCAACCGTGGCTTGACCGGATTGTGTCGAGGTGAGGGCGAATTTCGTTTTCCGCCACCGGAAGTCCTCGCCAGCGCACTGTCCGCGCGGCGGCTCACCGTGGCCAGCTCCCTACGGTCACCCTCCAGTCTTCCCGCTAAGTGTTCTGGGTTCCGGGGTGGGTAGAGCAGCCTAGGTGATGACGCTACCGGTAGGGATGGCCGGCACACGCCGAAACACCGTCGTGCGCTGCCGCGCCATGGCCGCCGGTGCGGTGCTCACGCGGCCAGCGGCACTCACTCCACCTCTGTCCTCTTCCTTGGCATGGAGAGGTCCGCCATGTCCTCAGCAAGCCGTAGTACATCTCACTTAGGTCCCTGGCCACCGGAGCTCGCCGGACCGCCACCGGGTGCCGCCTCCGAGCCGCGGTCGCCATGGCCGTTGTAGTTAGGTTGGGTTAGGGTCAGCCAAACTGGGTCTGGTCGATGCGGAGGGTCACGGGGAAGCCGTTGGTGCTCTTACCATCGCCGGAAGCGCCGTCGTCGGCGAGCTTGAGCTCGCCGGAGTCGCGACCGTCTTCCCCCTTCGCTCTTCTCCCTCTGACCTGCGGGCCCGCGCTGTCAGCACCCGCGCGCGGGCGGGACGGCCGAGCGGGCCGCGCGCGAGCGCCGTGGGCCGCGTCCTTTCCCGGGCCGGCCCAGTATAAAATGAGATCTTTTTTATTTTTATTTATTTTTGCTACAGAATTTTGGTTAAGTTTGGAAAATGTAGATCTAGGGTTTTACTTGCTCAAAAATCATGAGATAAATTTTGTTAGGATCTGCATGAGGTGTAGTATTTTAGAAAAATATGAGTTTGCTATGTGATGTTTAGTTTTTGGGATATTTAAATAGGTCTTTGAAATGTGTTTTAAATCACATGCAAACTTGTTTAAATTATATCTTGAGTTTCAGTGTTCTAAAAATTATGAAATTTGGTGGGTAGGCTAATTTATACTTGCTCTAGCTCTGGTAAAAATTTAGACAGTAGTGCTTAAGTACTTTTCAAGTTATAATGCTATCTTGTTATTCTAGGAAATACTTAAATGAATTTTAGTAATTTTTCTACATGTGCAATGTTCTTATAAATTTTTGGAGAATGTCTTGGTACCCTAGAGTGTCTAAGAAAATTAAGAAATCTGTTGTTTGACACTTTTTACTGTGCTTTGTTATTTATACAAAAATCAGCCTTTTTGGCTTGGGAATTTTGTGTAGGAAGTTGCTGTGAATAAATTGAGTTCAAAATTTTACAGTAGTCTCTTTTTGGGTCAGAGAGTCCCCTGTAATTTTTGTAAAATTTTAGGAGTAGTTTACATACATGTTTGAAATTCCACTTAATTACTTAAGTAAATTAAGAAATGAGTTTAAATAAATATTCTAGGTGGGTACACCTTACTTTCTGGTGTTTTTGTGACATTTGTGAACTTGTAGTAGTATTAGTTTGGTCTTAGAGAATGTTTGCCACTCAATAAATATTTAACCTTTACAATATTAGGTTTTCTGGACAGCTGATAGTATTTCTAGGTTTGACCTTGGATAAAGGTGGTTGCTGGAAAACTTGTAAATACCAAAAGTTGTAGTAAAAAATTGTAAATGAGCTTGTGTCAAAATTTGGGAGCATTTGACTTAGTAGTTTGGGAGTTATTGCTGTTTAAAGTGCCAGTCCAGAATTGACTGCTCTCTGTTTAGAGAGGACAGATTCTGGAACTTGAGGAATTCGAAATGGAAAACTTAGGAATTAAGGGTTGAGGTCTGAAAATGACTGGTAGAGCAATTCATAAGCTTTCCAGATTGTCTTAGATCATATCTTTTGGAGTTGAGATTCTCCAGTTATGTTAGAATTCTTGAGCTGCTGTCCAGAATGTTTTACTGTGGTAACCTAAGTAATATTACTCTTGTATTGTTAGGTGTTAGGGCCTTGACCGAAGAGGAACAACTATATCTTAGGTTGGGTAGATTAGGTAAGTACTTCTCCACCGGAGAAGAGATTTGCACGTACTAATAAAATAACTTGAATAGAGTATTTTATTTCTGAAATGCATTTCATTCCGAGCATGTTGCACCCATTTATGCATCCATGGTATTTATTGTGCATTCATGCAATAGGTGTACCGGAGGGGGTAACTCTCCTCGAATTCGAGCCTGTGATTCCGGAGGAAGTCCAGGACCAGCCGGAGCAGCTAGAGGAACCAGCCGGCGACGAAGCTCCTGCCGAAGATCTACCCGAGTGTCCTGACCACCGGCCTTCGACCTTTCTGAAAGGCAAGCCCCGGTGCATGCTGAACCTACTGTTTTATAAATTAATCTTGAGTACTTTTAATTGTTTAATGCATTAAGTTGTAGGAGTTATATGAAAACACTTGTTGCATTATACCTGTCCTTATCCAGATATCGTACTTAATCCTATTTTAGGTTTAGGCACGTGTCAATGCTTAGCCCTGCTTAGTGCGGTAGAAGTCGGGTGATTTCCGGTCATCCGCGAGATGTAGGAAGGAGTCACGAGTGGCTGTATGGCTATCGTGGATGGAACCATGCTTAAAAATGAAATTGAGACCGGGCGGGAGTTCGATAGTACAGCCGCAAGACACTTCACGTCTTGGGTGTGGAGCTATGCCCGTCTGAGTCGTTTAAGGACCGATTCGCTGTACGTCCTTGAGTCATGTTGAACGCAGTCTAACACTTAGTTGGCCGAATAAGTCGTTCCGACCGCGAAGCCGAGTAATGTGGTTCAGGCCGGGAATCGAATGGTAGGTTGCTTCTTGGAGGAGAGAAAGGATGTGCTTGGGGACATTGGCGTGAGACCAAGGGAGGGTTAGAGTCCCTATCACCTGGCAGAGTGTCGCCCTTGGGGTCGCGACATTATTCGGACCCGCGATTCCTGAATCATATGAAACGGTGGCCTGTGCGACCCTGGCAGGGGTCTGCACGGTGAGTGTTAGAAATACCCCTCCAGCTGGATAGGAATTCGATTCGAATCGCCGTCGCTCCCGGTTAGTGAGCACTTGACTTGAGCAGCGGCAACGTAGACCTCATTAAATGAACTGGTGGTTAAGGGAATGATACAATGTTGCCATAATGATATACCTGCTATGGATATAATAATCATGTTGTTGGATTATAATCAAGTGCATGTTTAGTACAGGTGCTAAGATAGATGACAGGTAAATGCTAAAAATAACTGCTAGTACAAGTTATAAGAGTATCAATTTCTTATGCCTTTATGCAAAATATTATGTCAGCTAGCCTCTTGTGTAAGCCTTGCATAATCCTTGGTGTCATCTTATTTCTGGTTTTCGACGGGTAAGTCTAGCTGAGTACATTCCAGTACTCAGGGTTTATTCCCTCCTGTTGCAGATGATATGCTCTATCAAGGCTTCTGCAAAACTTGTCTCCACCCTGCGGGTGAAGAAGACTAGATCACTTGGGCGTGATCATCTTTTATGTACTTTCCTCATGCTTTTGCGGGTTGTTGATCATCAAGACTGGCAGTAGTTAAACAACTGGTGTGCGTTTGCTTCCGCTACTTTTATAAACTTGGTTTGTAATAATTGCGACTCCGTTTGTATAAACTTATTTCAGAACTACTTGTGAAATGTAACGTATGATGTTGTATGTTGAATGATGCGATCCTGGTTGTAAGCAAGTTGGTTTGAAATCCTTCGTGGTTTCGATTGACTACCGGGATTATATGGGCTCAAGTTCGAAAATTTGAGTGCTTCGGTGCTTGTTTTTGTACTTGTGCTCTTATAATTTGGTCGGTTCTGTTACACGCTCCCTCCACACGCGCCACTGGCTAGGCACCCCTCCCTTCCTTCCTCTCTCTGACTTCACCCCCTCCCCCGCTACGACCCTCTGCTCCCTCCGTCGCTTCCTGCAAGTTGAGGGCGGAGATGGCTTCTCTCCGTGGCGGCCTTCCCCATGGTGGATCCATAGAGCTCTGGGGTCCCCCGTGGTGGATCCATGGAGCATCGGGCTCCCCGTGGTAGATCCATGGAGGAGCGACGCAGATCCAGCTGCGTGGTGGCGTTCTCCACCCTGGCGACGTCGGCGGTGAGGAGCACTCGCCGGCAAGCCGCACCTCCTCCCTTTCCCTCCTTCCTCCCCTCCCTCACCCTTCCTTCCTCCTGGGTCCCGTGTCCTCCATGTGACCGAGAGAGGGCGGCGCGTGGTAGATCCATGGAGCTCCGCCCTCCCCATGGTGGATCCATGGGGGGAGGCGCAGATCCAGCGCGCGTGGTGGTCTCCTTCACCCTAGAGCGTCCTCCTCCATATCGACGGCAGCTGCATGGTGGCGTTCTCCACCCTGGCGCGCCTCCCCCACCTTGACGGCGATATGGGGGCCTCCCCCGGTGGCGGATCCATGGAGCAGTGGTGCTCCTCGTGGTGGATCCATGGGGGGTGATGCAGATCCAGCGACGTTTTTCCCTTCCCCCTGTTTCAGTAGCATGTTTCTCTTGTTTCAGTTGATCGAAAGGTATGTTTTAATAGAACAATTTGGATGTTGGAGAAGTAGATCGGGACATGTATGAGCTTTCCTCCCTCCTCATCCCCCTCCTCTTCACCTTGTTGCAATGGTTGTTTTTCATTGTTGCAGTAGTGTTTCAGCAGATGTTGGAGTGTGTTTGAGATTTTATTTTAATTTTTTGTTTGAACGGCATGGTGAAGTAGCTGTCGTTCGCCGTTGCAGTTGGTGTTTGGGGTGTTGTTTCAGTAGTTTCATGTTTTTGGTGCAGCAAGCTTCGTGTGTCTGTTTGAAGCTTTAGTTTCTACATGTTTCAATTGGTGTTTGGATGTTGTTTTAGTAGGTGTTTGGCCGTTGTTTCAGTGGGTTTTCATGCTTTTGGTGCAGCAGACAGGTCCTTGTCTATCGCGGTAGCTACTTGGGTGAAGGTTGGTTGGGGGCTAGCAAGTTCTGGAGAGGGGAGGCGGGGCGGATCCCCGTGTGTGCGGGGGGGAGGGGGCGGGGTGGGTTCGATCCGCTCCCCCCGCGCGCGTGGGGACGGTGCGCGGTTGCAGTTTTTTCATTATCATCTTCTGTTGCGTGTTGCGGGGGTGGAAGCGAGGCCTCCTGCGGCGCGTCCGGATGCTAGCGCCCGGATCCGGACGTCCATGTTGTTAGTTTGATCTCCACCATGCTTGGCCCAACGGCCAGGTGTGGGCCCTGATCTTGCGTCCTGATCGGGGACGCCCAGCCTATGTTTGGCTGGTGGGCCCCTGTCGCACAGTGCATATAAGAGGAGATGGGGGGCTAGAGGCTCAGGTAACGAGGTTCACTGGAGCCGCCACAAACCCCACTGTCCTAACTGTAGACTGATCAAGAGGGTGGCGCTGCTAGCGACGGGAAGCCCCACCGGTCTCCACCGCCGCCCGTGGATCGCACCCCACTGCACTGCTACATCTCCATCGACTCCGCAGGACTTCACCATCGACACCATGGCGGACCTTGAGTTCCTCCATCTCCGATGATCGGTAATGTCACCTAGCACTCCTCTCTCCTCTCTCTGGATCGAACTGTCACTTGTTTATACCAAATAGAGAAGAACCTACCCACTGATCTACGCCTAGAACGATCCATTCAATCTAACATTGGTACCGGAGCCAGTCTAAACAAGCGCATAGATATAGATCGGGTAAAGGGAAATTACAGAAAAGAATCTACCGAATCGTTCAAATCGGATCGGGACAGATACCCTAACCCTAGAAGAATAGAAAGAGAGGCGGGGTCCGACCAGGGGCTCTCATCACCGCCGCAGTTTACAACGCCATGGAGCGGGAAGCACACCGCGTCGTCGGTTCGCTGGCATGCGTGCGCCGGCGAGTGGTGCCACGGCGGCGCCGTCACCTTCCCCAGATCTAGTCACGCTGTCGTCGTCCATCAACGGCGGTGGCTGTGCTGCGCTTGGCGCTGAGAGAAGGGGAGGGGGTAGAGAAAGAAGAGGAGGCGAGGCAGCCGGGCTTGCCCCGGCATCGGTCTCCCTCACTGGCGCACATGGCCAAGGTGGCCGCCGTAGCTCTCTCGCAGGGGCACGGCACTGAAGTAGAAAGCAAAGAAAAGAAATGATTAGGGTTTCTAGGTAGCAGCCATCGTCGGGGGTTTTTGATTCCCCAAGACCACTCCCAGTCGTCCGATCAGAATCGATGGCCAGCAGTGAACCGAACCGAATACGGCCCAGGCGGTATGAGCATTTCCCGGCCCAGACCCAGGTTGCAGGCCTGCGTCGCGCACAACGCGTGTGATGGGCCACTGGGCCGCGCAGAGAGAGTGAGCAGCCACTGGGCCAAGCGCGCGCGCGAGTATGTGGGCTGTGGCGCACAACTACGCACGTGAACAGGCTGCGGGCAATGGCCTAACCACGGGCCGCAAGCAGGCCTTCGGGCTAGAATGAAAGTGAAAGTTTATGAATTTGTATTCTTTTTCAGAAGTGTCTTTGAAGTATTATGCAAAGATTCAATCTCTAATTATGCAAAGATTCAATCTTTATTCAATTTTAAACCAACGGGATAAATTGTCTAGAGAGGAGATAAGTAAATAGAGATGCTTTTGAATAAGGATTATTTTAAGAATTTTGTCATATTTCCGCTGCAAAGAAAAAGGATAGTGTCTTCTTATTAAATCCGAACCAACGGGAGGATTTAATTTGAAGAGCAGTTATAGTTGTTTAGAAAATGATGAAAAGTTTATCCTCTAATTAAAATTGGAACCAACGAGAAAATTTTAATTAGAGGGATATTCACATTATGATTTAAGTGAAATTATGATATTGTTATTTTCTGACCAACGTTGATGATAGCAATATTATAAGCTTATGTATGAGTTTGAGGTTGAAATTTAAATCTCTGATAAATTATGTATCAAAGTGACCAATTTTTCAGAGAATAGATAAAGATCAAGAAATGCTCATAAAAAAGAAAGATGTATTTTCCGCTACAATGATGATGTTGATGATCTTCTAATTAAATTCGAACCAACGGAAGAATTTAATTTTGAAGAGGGTTAATGATAATTGAGTTGTTCCATATGTTAATTCCATTTATGCCCAATGGTGATATGGAGTTAATGTACTAGAATATTGTATTCATGATGTTGCTAATTTTAGCAAAAGTTATTGATAGAAAATTTTATAAGTTTTATCTATGAGTTTTATGCATTTATTCTATTTCTTCTAGAATTAATGTAGAAGAACGTTGTTATGTTCTATATCTGCCCAACGGTGATATATAATAGAACATAAAGAAATCAGAGTTTAATGTTGATGACGATTGTTGAATATTTTTCAGACAAAGATCTTCATGCCTTCGTTCTTGAAGGCAGAGAAGAAAAAGAAAAGAAAAGCATTGGGTACTTGTGACTTAGATGATGAAAAGACTAAGGACAAATTGTGTATATGAAAGGAGACCGTTACATGAGAGACTATGTCCTCTTTAAGAGTGGCTTGAAAAGAAATATTTTTCAAAGATTTCAGGGATATTGATCCAAGAAAGAAATAGAACAATAAGATTTTAGTTTGAGAAATGTCTTTCATGTACTCTCTATGAAAAATAATTTAATTTTCAGTTTTTATCATCATGATATGAATTGTAATGAGTGGCATGCATGTTTAATTTGACCAACATCGGATTAAGCATGTGTGTTAAAGAATATCGGATTTATTCCTGAATTTGATGATTGAATATGAGCCAATCCTGGCATTTATGTCCCTTCAAGAGAATTGTCTCGCATGGCGGCATAAAATTTAAGAAAATACCCATATTGCGGGATGAAGTTGGTATAGTACTTGTCCTGCATGGCAGGAGAAAGTGAGATGATGATTTGTATCCCGCACAGGGAGAGAAGTTTAGGGTAGCTTTTGTGCTATCCTGGTATGAGTTTAAGAGCAAAAAAAGTTGAAAACGAACCTCATGATAAGAATGACATGCAAGCATGAATTGCAGAAGTATTGATAAAAGGACTCTGTTGAGTTTTTGAAGTGAAATGAGGAAAAAGTACTCCTATACGAATTAAGAAATAATTTCATTTTGTATGATAGAATCATGTGGATGAAGTAAGAAATCAAAGTTTCCTCATTCACAAGAGTTATGAAGGTTTCGAAATTATGGCAGAAAAGTTTATGCCACATTTCGAGGGGAGGATTGATGACTATGAATTGAGAAAGATAGAAGGACAATTGAAAGAAACTCAGAAAGATAATTGAAAAATATTCCCCATTGTATGATTTGCATTTAGAGAAAAAGTGATCTATAAAAGATAAAGGTGATCGTTGAGAGAGTATAATGGTCATAATAAAGATACCCCTAAGTACAGAAATGGCTAAATTCCTGAACCTTTTACAGTTTGACAGGAAGATAGCAATGAGACTAAGAAATACTAAGACGGTGCTTAAAGCACCAAATGAGATAGATTTTAACAGAATAAACCCAAAATAAGAAAGATTGAAGATACACTATCCTTACAGAAGATGGAGTAATCTGGGGAAGCATGGTATGAAAAGATCTACAACTTAAAGAGAAGTGGGACCGGTGCCTACTCCAATGACTCAAGATCGATAAATGCTCAACACCATGTTGATGTTGTATGACTCATACAACACAAGGATCTAGTTTTATAGGACCCTATAGAATCGATTGGCGATGAAAGAGCAACAACAACCCCATGTGAAAGAAGTGTCATTAGCTAAAGACCTGAAGGTCTCAAATAATAAGAGAATCAGATATTTCTTATGACCTGAATGGCAAGAAGCTAAGGAAATTGAAATGAAATCGATGAATACCAACGAAGTTTGAGAAACAGAAGCAGTTCCTAATGGAGCCAAAACAGTAGGCTGTAAAGGGTCTACAAGACGAAATGTGACTCCAAAGGGAATAAAACATGACTTGAATTGAAAGATTTTACACAAAGAGAATGAATAGATTACAATGAGTGCTAGTGGCACATCATGATCTAAGTTACATCAGATGAAAGTAAAGACAATATTCCCTAATGGGATTTGTATCAAAATGATTACATAACACAATCTAAAGGTTTTGTTGTGGAAAGAAAGAACGAAAGGGATGCCACTTGTAGAAATCTTTTATGAACTAGAGCAAGTCTCTAAAAAGTGGCATTTCAAGTTGAAAGGTCAACTAGAAATTTTGGATTAAAGAAAATGAGAGGACAATTGCATATGTACAAAGTTATAGAATGGGAGATTTATTTCCTAATCCTGTATATGTAGATGACACCTTACTTGCTAGTAGTCATGTCAATCTACTATATGTGAAGAAGCTCTTGTCCTCGAGACTCAATAAGAATGTTCTCGGTGAAATGACTCTCGTTATAAGAATTGAAATTTACCGAGACAGATGAAAGGGGTATTAGGATTATCACAAAGGCATGCTTAGAAAAGATTGTAAAGAAACAAAGTATGCATACAAGTGAACCTACGCCTGTTCATATGGTCAAGGGATTAGTTTTGAGAACTTTAGTGTTATAAAAACCGACATGAGATAGATCAAATGAATATGGATCCATATGCTTCAGCTGTTGGAAGCTTAATGAGTGCACAACTATGATATTACAGTTTAATGAGTGCACAAGTGTGATATTACCCTAACATAGTTCATTTTATCTGGGATATTTTAGCAGAAAGTCCAGTCTAGATATAGATCACTGGAATGTAGTTGAGAATGTCTTGCAATTGTACAAAGATTTAATAAGCCTCATGATGACTAAGAAAGAACAACTATTCTCAAACGGTTGTGGGTACAAGAATGTTGAATTTTGGCAAGATGTTTAGTGAAACCCACGTAGTAGCCAACACTCGCAGTTGGAGTTTTATTATGGAAAAGCTCCAAAGAAACAGTTGTGGTGTCATCAATAATGCATACCTATAATACAACTTGTTATGAGGCTTATAGGATAGGCGAAATTGTTAACTTATATCCGGAATTGGTAATGGTATACAACAGCAATTACCATTTAAAATAATTGACTCCTATAACAACGGGTCAAGTGTGCTGCCAAACACAATGACATAAAGTTAGACATTGTGAAGGAGAAAGTACGGAATCTTTCTTGAAAAGCTTTCGAATGTATAAGTAAAAGCAAGTACTTGCAGATCCGCTTATAAAGACTTACCACCCAGTGTGTTCAGAGAACGCACAGTCGACATGGGTTTATGGTATAGCCTATGATTTCCGGACAATAAAGGGCCCAAAGAAAGTTTCATTTCAAAATGGAGAAATGTATTGTGACTGTTAGTCTAGTGGCACTAATTGCCGTGACGATGGGACAGTTCTATGCACTAATCTGTAATGAAATAGGAAAGAAGCAAGAAAAATATGAATCGAAATTTTGAGTAAGAAATTAAAGAACGAAGAAAGTGATGAGAGATCAAGGGGAGAATGTTAGTTTGATCTCCACCATGCTTGGCCCAACGGCCAGGTGTGGGCCCTGATCTCGCGTCCTGATCGGGGACGCCCAACCTGTGTTTGGCTGGTGGGTCCTCGTCGCACAGTGCATATAAGAGGAGGTGGGAGCCAGAGGCTCAGGTAACGAGGTTCACTGGAGCCGCCACAAACCCCATGTCCTAACCCTAGACTGATCGAGAGGGTGGCGCTGCCAGCGACGGGAAGCCCCACCGGTCTCCACCGCCCCCCGTGGATCGCACCCCACTGCACTGCTACATCCCCATTGTAACACCCAAATTTTAGGAGTAATAAATTTTAAATAATTTAGAGAAAGGGAATTAAAATTTTAAAAGAAATATTTGGTGTTGCATTCATGCTGTTGCATTTATTTTATTTTGTGATGTGGAATTTATTTTATTTGATTTGGATTAGAAATTCTCTTTGAAAAAGGTTTTGAAAAACAAATAGAAAAAAAGAAAGAAAATACTTACCTGCTGGTGCTCCCTCTCTTGCATCGGTGGGCTGGCCTAGGAAGCCAAAGCAGCGCGCCTCATCCTCCTTCAGCCATTGACGGGTAGGCCCCAGGTGGCAGCCGCATCTTCTACCTTCGTCGTAACCGGGACAGACACGAACACAAAGCTTCAACCGAATCGAATCTCGAATCCTTGATATCTTACCCGAAATCGATGAGGTGAAGTTACAAAAGGGTAGCCGGGGTTCTCCTCTTTCCGTTTTCCATCTAAAACCCTAGTCAACCACGTGAAACCGAGCACTAGGGATTGGGGGGAGTTGGAGATTTCGGTTGCTTGTAGGTGGAGCTTGCGGGTGGATTTGAGGCCGTGTTCTTCGCGTTGGTGAGTCAACAATCTTCTTCTCTACCTTCCCATGCTTTTCTTTTGCGTGTAGATGCTTCGAATCATGCTTTTGAAGGTCACCGACGAGTCGGCAATGGCGCCGCCGCCCTCCTCACATCGTGTGTCGTTTTCAATCCATCGTAGCTAGCTTGTACCGCATAGATGGATTCGCATTGAGTTCCTCGTTCGGTTGGTGTTGGTTGTGGAGAGAACGGTGATCGGAAACGGGAAAACCGAATGTCTCCGGCGAGCTTGGGTGGCCGGCCATGGAGGCCGTCGGCCGGACTTGGAGAAGAAGGCCGAGCTTCTCTCTGTGAAGACTAGGAAACGATGTCAACCGTTAGATTTTGAATCGATGGCCGAGATTAGAAGATACCCCTTCGCGGGGTAATCTTTCTAAAGAGTCCCTGGACTTTTTCTTAATAGAACCCGCCGTCCTTTAGTGTAAACCCTGAAAACGTTTTCGTGTTTTGAAAGTGTATTCTCTCTCGGTAAATCAAAAATATGTTTTCGGATATTTACAGTTTTGCCATTAAAATTGTTTTGGTCATAAAATCTTCGTTTTAACTCCGATTTGATCCGTTCAAGTTGCGTTAGGTTCGTATTTGCGAGCTCTACATGTTGGTATAGTTGTACAGTAGGTTTGGTAAATTTAATTTTCGAGTTTATATTAAAGTATTTATTTATCTATAGGAAATCTTAGAAAATTCATAACTTTCACGTTTTAACTCCGAATTTGGTGATCTTTGTGTCTGTGTGATCGTAGAAACGTGTAGAAGAGTTTTATAAATTTTTATTACTGTTTTGCTACTGTTGGTGTACTGTTCTAATTGTATCTCTTTGGTTGCTTCGTGTTTGTTTGATTGGATGCATGTGTGTTGTTGATTGATGATCGAGTATAGAAGGTGAGCAGTATCTGGACGATTCAGAGTATTACTTTGAGCCAAGTCAGCAGTATCACTTGGAAAGCTTTGATCAAGGCAAGTATAACACAGGACTATCCTTGTTACCTATACATTGAATTATCATACATATGCATGTGCTTACCTTGACAACCTTAGAGATTATAACTTAGTGATTGTTATCTTGATTCCTTGTCAACCTTGGGAATGCATATGGGTAGATACTGCTAGTGCTTAAACTAAGAACAATGATCTTATAATTTGATTAATGGATTAAGCAATCAACTATTAAGATGATTTTATTACTGTTAAAAGGGGGCTAGAGCATGTGTATTATTTTGATGCTCTGGTTTCTCTCCATAAGGACTTATCTGTAAGTGATAACCGGGATATACAGTACAGTTGTGAGGGCTATATGACTCTGGCTTTAGTTGTTCAAGAGACCTTTTCTAGCTTGTTAGAGGTTACCTTAAATGGCGTAAGAATGGCTTGCCACGTTGGGTGTAGTACGAGCCCCTGGCCTAGTGTGTATAGGCTGCGGTTGTTGTGCCACAGGGAAGGGGGGTTCTACATCTGCCTGCCGAGTGAATCTAATGGCCCTAACTTGTTAGACGAACTTTTGAGTGGCTTTATATGGTTCTCGGGTGTTTGGGCTTGATCTCCCCACTCATTTGGAAATCATGACTCACAGTGAAAGTGTACACCTCTGCGCAGAGTTAAAAACTGGTATACTAGCCGTGCTCACGGATACGAGCGGCCTTGGGGATTCTTATGGAATAGTTGATCATAACTGTTATATCATGCTTAATTATTGTTAATTATTATTTGCTCATGTTAATGCTATTCATTATCCTTATTACAATTGATCATTGGTTCTTTAATGGGAAGTGGTTTATCTTGATGCTACTCAATTGCTAATATATGATTAAAAGCTAAACGCAGTTAAACAATGTCTAGCCTTTTTGAGCCTTATGAACCCTGTGTTATATTTGTTGAGTTCGACATGGACTCACCCTTGCTATTTTCCACCATAACAGATGAAGATATAGAGGAAGATTATCGGAATGAGTACTAGTCTTGGTGTCAACCAGTCAACCGTGTCCCTGTGTGGAGTTTCCGCTGAAGAATTACTATTAGTTATTATTACCTATCGTTCAAGACTATGTCTTAAATACTTATTCGTTATGTAATAAGCACTATGATGATACTTTGTAATTTGTCAACTTATGTGTGCGACTGTTTCCTGGGGCGCACATGAGTCTTTTATGCATCCTATTTTTGTCCTTAAAAATGGGTGTGACACCCATCGACTCCGCAGGACTTCACCATCGACACCATGGCGGACCTCGAGTTCTTCCATCTCCGACGATCGGTAATGTCACCTACCACTCCTCTCTCCTCTCTCTGGATCGAACTGTCACTTGTTTATACCAAATAGAGAAGAACCTACCCACTGATCTACACCTAGAACGATCCATTGAATCTAACACCTGTAACTGTCTGTATCTTTTTCAGATATATGCATGGTCGTCCAATTTCTATATCTTTCTCCGTTATAAGCATGGTCGTCCCTGTAACTGTATGATTATTCAGGTTTCTAACTTTCATAGTGAGATCATCTTGGTCAGCACTGGTGGTTCTAATGGTTCCCCACGAATGTTGCTTCATTCTGTCACTGCACAGCCTCGTCGCATTCTGGACACGATGATCATTGGTTGGTTGAATCGCCCAGTTCATGGCATGGTGGTTGTGACTTCCGAGGGTGGCCCCAACAATCCCTTCCTAGCTAGCTATTTGATTACATGGAGGAGAGAGAACATTCGAAAATCTTCGCCGCTAGCGCTCAATTCGTCGCCTAGCTCGCTCGGTTCCCGAGGATTCTACCATCCTGCTGCATGACCCCACTTCCCTCTCTATCGCGCTGCTGGCAACTTTTTCCTTTTTGTATTTCCATTGAACCGGCGATTTGGTCTTGCTCATTGAGGATGCCGTGAGTGGCACCTCCAACACATAGGTTCGATTTCCCTGGGTACAAATTTCGGAGCCGTTATTAAAAAGCCTCTCTTGTGGGCAACCAAAAGTTATGGTGCAGCGTTATAGAGTGTACAATGTCAAGGTTCGAGGAGTTTCTCGCTTGAGGTCTTCTACTTTAATAGCAATGCACAGCCTAGAACTGACATGAGCTCTGCCTGCACGATGTCACTAGCGATGGCAGGTGCGAGCGTGAGATAGGAGAGGCACGAGGGAGAGTCCCTGGCCAAACCAACTAAGCCACATAATATAGCAACTAACTAAGGGTGTGTTTAGTTCGCGAAAATTTTTGACTTTGGCTACTGTAGCACTTTCGTTTGTATTTGTCAATTAGTCTCCAATCATGGATTAATTAGGCTCAAAAGATTCGTCTCGTGATTTTCTACCAAACTGTGTAATTAGTTTTTTTTCCGTCTACATTTAATGCTTCATGCATGTGTCCAAACATTTGATGTGACAGGGAATCTTAAAAATTTTGGGGAACTAAACGTGGCCTAAGCTTGACTCTAAATAGACTTGGGCTATGGGCCATGCGTGATCAATGTGATTTGCCCGATGTGTACGATCTGGCGCACCAAACCACTACCTTGTCATGCCTCGCATGTGCAGCCTCGTTGAATAGTAGATACCATGGTCATCGGTTGGTTGTGGGAGCAGTTGATAGCAGTGGTGCAGTGGCGGGTGACAATGGCCTAACAACGGCCTGAGCTCTTGACCTAGCGCTAGCTTGAGCTCTTGCCCACACGGTGTCAAATGGCAGGTGCGAGTGCGAGACAAGAGAGGCATGAGGGAGAGTCCCTGACCAAACTAACTAAGCCACATAATAGCAACTAACTAAGCTTGACTCTAGATATATAGATCGACTCAGGCTATGGGCCATGCGTGGTCACCACGGTTCGCCCGATGTGCGCAACCTGGCGCACCTAACCACTACCTTGTCATGCTTCATCTGTGCAGCTTTATCGAATACTAGACATCATGGCCGTTGGTTGGTTGGTTGGTTGAGGTCTTTTACCTTAATCAGCCTGCTCAGTTGTGCTGCGCTTATCTGCAGCTACAGCTCTTCCCCTTACTGTAGAAGCAACCAAAAAAGTTACAGCTGCAGCTACAACGAGCACCCCAAATAGCAATGCACTGTGAGAGGTTGATAGTGGTGGTGGGTGACAATGGCCTAGCAACTACCTGAGCTCTTGACCTAGCACTAGCTTGAGCTCTTGCCCGCACAACGACGTCGCTAGGGATGGCAGGTGCAAGCGCGAGATAGGAGAGGCGAGGGGGGGTTGGAGTCCCTAACTAAACTAAGCCACAACGTAGCAACTAACTAAGCTTGACACTAGATAGACTCAGGCTATGGGCCATGCATGGTCACCGCGGTTCGCCTGACCATGCATGACTTGACGTTCCCAACCTGCCTGTCGTGCATATCTCGTCTGTGCAACTTCGCCGCATTCTAGACACCATGGTTGTTGGTTGGTTGCATCACTGTCCTTTAGTTAGGGCACGATCAACGAGTGCATACCATATCGTATGCTTCATTAAAAAGTTGATGTCCATGTAGGTGAAGAAAGCTTGAGGCTGTTAAGCTTTCAACGCAAGTGAAAACATCTATTTTATTCAAAGAGTCCCACCACTCTCTCTACTCTTTATGGTCTCCTCTCTCTTTCTGTGATGGGGGTTCTTTCGTGTCTGCAAAAGCGCAGGACTCTAGTTGACCACAAGTTTACAACGCGTGCCCGAGTAGTAGCTCGGGCTTTATGACAGATGAAGTCGTTGCTTCCTCTGTAGGATAATCTAACAACCTGCGAAGATACTGCTTAAGCTAATCTGGACGCATAATGCCGATGTGTACTCTAAGACTACAAGCCATGTTGTAGTGTTGGCGTGGCCTTAAAGGTTTCTGTCACAATATTTACACGTATAGGGTGGAAATACGAGTATGCTACGGCCTACGGATGCTCAGGTGGGGTATTGGTACGATGCTCCCGATGCTCTCTAGGACGTAAGAGCTCAAACCCTTTGATTTTTAAATATACAGACCAATTATAAATGATTATAAAGTAATCGAGTAACAAAAATACCATCCAGCTATCTCGGGCATCCCCGTGATCATTGCCCTCCTTTCTCTGTCTTATTTGCCTGGTATCTGACTGACCCCGATCTGCGCCGTGCCTAGCGAAGCAGCGAGCAGACGCCAGTACCAGTTGGAAAACACATACGTGACAATGTGACGTGTAACAGCCATTTATGCACGTTGGAAAGTTGTTAGGAAGACCGTAGCCATGATAATGGTCAATTAATTGACTAGTTCATGATTGAATGGCTTCATACGTGATTACGTGACGTATCTGTAGCTTACACTTCATTATTCCCAGCTAATTATCGATCGTATCATCATTACTACTCTCTTTATTCTAAATTATAAGTCGCTTTGACTTTTTTGGTACATTTATTTTTGCTATGTATCTAGACATATGTTTTATCTAGATACATATCAAAATCAATGTACTAAAAAAGCCGCAACGATTTATAACTTGGAATAGAGGGAGTACAATGCAACTCCTACGTGAGATGTACTAGACAGTACTGAAATAGTAACACACACTGAGTCCTATTTACTTGTCAGGCTTCATCAAGTAGGAAAGTTAGATCATTCATTTATATTAGATAGATTTAATAGAAAGATATTCCTTATTTATTATATATATTTTTATATTACCTCCTATGAGGTAATATGTGATAATTAACATCTAGATCATCTGTCCGCAGTCATTTAGCTACCATAGCAAAGATTTAAAGACACATCAACACTAGCTTAATCAACGCACATATCGAGCACTACATCCATAGAGAAGAAACGTAGACATATATCCAGTCGGCACAAAATGTATACGGTGAGATGAGATCACCAAACATCTTTGATTCCTCGAGCTAGTTTCCTACCAACCACGTGGCTGCGCAGTCCTGCCATGGCCGGCGCCTCCGCTTCGGCCGCTATCTCCGGCGGTCCACGGCGCACTTCCAAGCGCCCGGAAACTATACGCACCGTCGTCGTCGAACCTGCTGCTGCTGCTTCCTCGGCTTTGTGCCATGCCCACCCGATGGAAGCCACCCCCTCTCCTGTAGCTTCTGCTCCTTGTTAGCTGCGTCTCGGCGGCGGCGGTGGCGGCGGCAAGGGCGTTTCCTCTCCCCCGCCCGATCCAACCCGTGCCAGCGTTCTTGTGCTCTTCCCGTGGCGACGCCGGCGTGCTCGGCTTCCAGATGGTGTCCGGCCTCTGAATGCTGCAAGTAGTACGTCCCTCGTCAGAAACGAGAACGACATGTGGTCAGGCTCAGGCAATATATACAGAAGATGAATGAATCGATCCGTCACAATTCACAAGAATTTCAGTTTACATGCGCGGCGGCCTTGAGCCCGGGTACGTGTGCCAGAGTGGCCGCTTCGAGATGTCGGCTCCGGTAACAATCTGCACAATTGATAGTTCGTGAGTTCCAAAGACCATGATCGATCCTTTGACGAAAACAGCTCCAATGTAGATTGGAATAATAAGCAACTTAATATGTACTGTAGTATTCATGAATGCACCTTGTCAGGTACTCTGACATTGCCAAGTAGTCTTGGAACTGGATTCGCTGCCTCAGGGTTGAAGAACGTACCTGATCTGAGACATGAACACCCAAAACGTAACTGACATTCCATGTTGTCGCCTCAAGACAGTAAGACTAGAGAGGAAACGTACATTGTCTGATCACTCGTAATGTCCTGCAGGTTTGTAGTGGGCGAGTGGAAGAAACCGTCGCTGAAGCCATCATTGTCAGCAGGCACTATCCATCCTCCAATTCCACTGTGCAAATTTTTTTAAAACAAATTGAGACCACTGAACTGAACAAAATCAAAATTTCAACTTAAAAATGTGCTGGTACTAATTTACATTATCTCAATTCAGACTTTGTGCACCTCGTAGCTGAATCTATCAGAAGCTTCTGCACTGAACAGTGCGATGTTTGTTCAGTAACTTCATTGTGTGGCAAAGAGCTTGAGTCCCTGTGCAGAAAGATCTTCTCTTGCCTAGCGGTATTCCGTCTCGATTCATGGGTCTAATTCAGTAACAAGCCAACGGGAAAACTAAATATGACTATGTATGGTTTATGCAACAGCAGTAAAATTTAGTGTAACATGAGCACAGATGACAAGCGGTTGTTTTACCATGAGCTCTTTATCTACCGCTTTGGTGACCGAAAGCAGCAGTTCCTCAGAGATACCCTGAAACAATTTGAAAATCAGTATGGCTGATTGCCCTAGTGCATCGATGCTTGATCACTATAGATTGAAAGAATTAGTTGATTCAGTTCATCGATCCATTATTGCACATATGAAATAGTAGCTCACTTTCCACAAGAAATGTTTCCCATTCGTGTCATGCTCCAACCTCGGGTAGTCAAATTCTTTGCGGGCCATTATTTCCTTGTAACATTTTGGGAGAGCACACCAGCTGCAAAAGAGGGGGGGGGGGGTGTTTGAAATTATCAACTCTTACATCATAAAATCCTAATAAGTAACATGCATGGCAGAAGTAAGGACAATGAATGTGCCTTCGCATTGGTAAAACGGCCATAAGCTGATCAAATGGTCGTAATGGTTTGTCCAATATGAAAGATATCTCGACCCTAGACAGACCTTTGAGATCAGATACGAAAGGAGCAACATAGAATGGGTAGTACCTGCAAAAGGTTGTAAGATAAGATGCGGTAGAATGGAAGCATTTGTTTAAAAAAGCAAAAAATGGAAGCATTTGTGCATGAGAATGAGGTAGATAGAATCCATAACAATGAAATAAGCTAATAAGCTATTGTTCAGTATATTTGAAGATTTTATTTTACCAGCTCCATGATGGAACGTCTGCAGAATAGCATTGAAGCACCCAACAAAGTCCTTCTAAATACTTTTGAGCCTGAATTCAAAGGGAGGAGAGGGGAAGAAAGGAGGGCAGATTATAACAAATATAAAATGTCAGCTTGCCTAGGAAAAGGGATTCCATTAGGACAAATAAATAAACAAGGAAAAACATAACCATGTCGTTCTGCAGCTTTCCAATTTCATTAGAAGTTTTGGCACCGAAATACTCCCTGAAGAACCGGGACTTCCATCCTGGTAATCCTAGTCTTATCTGCAATAGACATTTAAAAATTGTAGCAGGACTACAGGTCACAGGAGAAATATTTATCCAAAAGGGCATCACTAACACTGTCATACGGGCGTTCTTCATTAAAAAGGAGATCATCTAATTTTTGTCTCAGTTCTGGTCTTTCACTTTCTGAAGCTTCACGCAACATTTCGTGATATGTCTTCAGCAACAAATCCTAAAGGCCAAAACGAACATATCAAGAATGACAATAAATTCCACCTTGCACCACAATACACTATTGACTAGAGCGTCAACATACCTGTTCCAGTTCATATCTTTTGAGGAAAATTTTCTCTTCATACATGGAGAGTTCATGAAAAAATATTTCCAACCTTGAGACTTCCAGATATGCACCATTTTTATCTTTGACCTGTTTTCAGTATCACCGAACCTAGGTCACCGCATATTCAATGGATAATCATTGATGAAATAAGAGGCTGGAGCTGGAATTCTTCAGGTACTTTGTCTGTGTTGATAATATA
This sequence comes from Saccharum hybrid cultivar R570, assembly GCA_038087645.1. Taxonomy (NCBI): domain Eukaryota; kingdom Viridiplantae; phylum Streptophyta; class Magnoliopsida; order Poales; family Poaceae; genus Saccharum; species Saccharum hybrid cultivar. The sequence goes on along the minus strand of JAQSUU010000731.1, from coordinate 3,780,690 downwards.
CCCTCCCATTTTGTTGAAAGTTGTTTTGTACACTTCGATGAGAAGATCAACTGCACCCTGTTAGATGGAAAAGATGAGAGAAACATCTATATTTTTTTTCAGGGTAAAGAACAGAATGAAAGGACATATATAGTGATAACAAAGTTAACTTTCTGTTAAGCTATTACCATAATCTAAAGGTTACATGCCACAGATACCTCATGCGTCTCAAGTGATGGAATATGTGGGATGAAATCGTTTCCCATCAGGAAACAAATAAAGATGAAGTCATCTATTAGCCTCTCAATATCAGGCTCGCAGATTGGGTCCAGTATCTTGAATTCAATCTCCAAGTACTCTCTCAGAACCCATATGTTCAAAAACTGAAAGAAGATGGTGTTATTCGTGTATCAAAATGAGTAAATGAGTGGCATTATCTGGGGCTGGGAGGTGAGGAGGACCAGAAATGGTTTCTTCGGATTCCCTTCTTTTTCTGCCTGATTTGGGAGGAGCACAGCCTGTTGAAGTTAAACAGAAGAGCAGTGCATACCATTATAAAGTGCTGGACTAGTTACTTTGACAGTTAAAACTTTACACAGATCCTAGCCTAGTAAATAGTATAATAACTTGTTTGGGCAAGCCGTGGCTTGCCTCTTGTAAACTCAAACTCCTTCCTCTTAATGAAATACGTGCGAGACATGATTGCTAAAAACAAACTTAAATTTGCCTTCTATATATTACATATATGTGCTTTATTAAGCATGTGATGCAATATGTTTAAGCATGAAATTAGCATTGATGAGGGATAAACAGACCTCACGCAAAATAGAGAAGTGAACTTCGTGAGATGCCAAAGGAAGCATTATCAGATCTGCATCCTGCAATGATTCTTCACAGTTAACCCCCAGTACAAATAGCTAGACAGGATGCAAACTGGATCAGTGATACACAACATTAGAAATGATGAGATCATCAAGAAAAACGATTGATATATATATTCCCTACATGCCCAAACAAGCAGTGTCGAGTGTTGGGATCATAGCCTTCCATGCTGCGTTGTGCACGGACGAAAGACATGATCTTGTGCTCTCCTTCTCCAGGAACATTCGCATCAGAGAGTATTACCTTCAGAACAGACGTATTAAACTTATCAGCAACACCCACTTGGTCAAGTTGAATAGCAAGTAAATGTTTGTCAATACTTTCAGCATGCATGTCAAATGGTTGAAGTTGAAATGAACATGAACTTTCCTTCAAGAAGAGAAAAAAAAGAACATAAAGCACAAGAGCAAACCATGATGTCTCTCCACCAGGGGTCACTATTAAGTCTGGCACGGATGTAGTACTCAAGGGCTTGTGATAGCTTCTCCATGAACTCGGTACCTGGGGCGATGACATTGGGGTCAGAAACCTCAGAAATCTCTCGCGGTGGCTCCTCCTTCCCTTGAGCTCTTAATTCCTTCCGCATTTCATAATCTTCAATCTCCTGCAAATCGAAGCATGGACGCATTTCTCGATTGTTTCAGCAACTAGCAGACATCATGCATGTATCACACTGTCAATGTAGAAAATTATATGCAAGCATTGACCTCACTTCTTGCCAGCCTGGCAGAGTGGAAACGTCCCCTTCGCACACGGTTCATTTTGGCGCAAGGAGCAACGCCATCTGCACATGAAACAAATCAGAAAGTGCATGTATAACTAAATTGCTCAAATAATTGAAGTAACCAACATCATCCTTAACACTTGAAAGTACTCTTGCTTGTTGTTAATGCACACTGCGGTAAGAGGAGGCGTCTAAAGAATTCAATTTGATTTGATATCTAACGATCTATGCACAAACCTACTGCCAAGTAGAGGAGCCTTGTTGGCCTGACGATGCGGAACAAGCGGTCCATGTACTCAAACATGGACTCGAACACCTCGCTGACCGTCATCGGAGGGCACACCTGCAGCGGTGTGTGAACACACACATTAATACCAGCCAGATTCACATGGATTGAGATGTGTAGATACATCTATGTCTGCATGCATCAGGTCCTGTGGGTGGAAGCAACAATGGATGATGTAATTCATGTCGAGGTAGAGGTTGTCGTAGATGCCATCAGGGCACTCCTCTGATTCCTCCTTCGCAGGGGAGATGACGCTTGGGTACTTGTTGACTACCCACTTGTAGAAAGAAGGTATTCCCATGGCAGCTGCAACAATTGAGGGAGGAGAGGGCAGCAGGTGAAGCGAGAAGAGGATGAGGAGCTAGCAATGGAGTTTTCTAAAGGTCAGAATGATGCACAGATTGATATTTTGAGGCTACCTACCATTTACTTCCCCTGTAAGCTTTCCCCATCTCCCCCACAGTCAACAGTCTGCAGCTATCAGGTTAACGACATGAAAGTTTTTTGTGATTAGGAATGAGAGACTTTTTACAAAGCTTCGATGCCATTCAGGCTGCCTTTTATAAAAGGCACTGACAGTGTGACACACTGACACTCTTACAAAAGAGTCCATGAACTGGAACAAAGGAAAGAAAAGCGACACAGTGTTTTATTTACAAATTTGCTGTGGCTTGGGTAAGGAGATCCCATGCCATTCATTTTACTTACTATTTTGGTCCATGCTATAACCATCTTGGTTAAAAGAACTCAACATAGGCTTGATGTCCCAACAATGCTTCAATACCTTGATGAAATCTGAAACTCATCTTTTTTGTCTTTCTGATGAAGCATATGGGTCATCTAAAGATCATTTTTCAAACAAGGGAGGCCAAAATACAGGTCTAACCATTTTTGTCTTATTCTTAGGTATCTAGTGGGTTCAATGTGTCGTCATGATAGACCTTTTCCTGTCCGGCAAAGGATGGATAATCCAACTTACCCGGCAGGCCCCCACCCTATTGTCACAAATAACACCCACTAATATCCAGATTCCACCCCCTGTTTCTCAGCGCAATCCCAATCACCCCTGTTTCTTAATAATATCGCAACTAACTTCCAATCTGATTCACAGAAGGCCGCATTAGTTATATTATATTATCAAACAAAATTTGGCAAGTCCTTGCTTCAACTAATCCTACTGAACAATGCAACCAGCTCAACGGCACCATCCCGCCGTCGCTCGGCAACCTCACCGGCCTTAGGTTCCTCGACGTCTCCAACAACGCGCTCACACGAGTGCGCGTGGCGGGGTCGCGGCGGCGGCGCGACCTCGAGGCGGGCTTGGCAGCTCGGGTCTTCCGCGAGCAGGGCGGGGCGACGCAGGCTCGCCGCGACAAGCACCCTCGCCGCCCCGCGGCCCTACGTGGGCGTGGCCACGCTCCGCCAGTCCGCCGGCGCCGGTTGCGCCAAGAAGATGGCCGGGTCTGCCGCAGGCTGCCCAGTCCGCCGTGTGCTGCCCTGCTCTGCTCCCTGGTGAAGGGAGTGTGCCTTCCACCTCGACTCGCCGCTCCTGGAGACTGCACGGGACCTGTTCGACGTATTGCCAAAGCAGCTGGCAACTCTGTCAAGTGCCAGTTCAGGAGACGGAAATCGCCCCCTCCCTCAACAATCTACGCAAGTCCAGGTTCCTCCTCTTCCTCACCCCCGACCCAGATGGATCTGCCTGAAGATTTGGCGAAAAAGTTGGACTTTTCTCATGGCAAAAAGTTTAGAAAAGAGATCTTGCAACTTTTTGGTTCTGCAGTTCATCATACTCTGGCCGAGCCCACGGGTTCTTTCTTTCTGCTGGTCACATTTCGTCGTTACACCTTTCGTTTAACTGAAGAATCAGTGGCATTTGCTCTATCTTCTTGTCTTGGTGGTGCACCTGCTGGTTTTCATGTTCAATATCAGAGTGAACGTCACTTCCGGTTCTCAGTGGCTAACAAATCAGTGGGTTTTCATGTTTTCTCGCTCCGGCGTTTTATTGGTGATCATTTTGATGCCTACTTTCATCTCTGGAGAGATGGCTCGGCAAATTAGGAACGAGAAAAACGTCTTTGGGAATTAGAGCAACAGAGAGAATGGAATGAAGTCATGACTAAGCATCAGAAACGCAAGGCCAAATCCTCTAAGAAAGTGACTTTTGCTTCATCTCCAATTTTTATTCCAAGAAAAGCTGCAGCTTATGACCATTTGCCGGGCAAAGATAATCCAAATTTCATTTCTTTTGGTCAATTCACAGTCCGAGTACCTCAAATCTGGGACAGTACAACCATTCTGAGTTTTGGGTCTGTGACTCGTTCTTCTGCTGCGCGTTCTTCGGCTGAGAATTCTAAATCGCCATGCAAATCTAACGTCTGTAGCGAATTCTCAGGAGCTATTTTTGGAAGGGACATGAATTCAGATTTGACATGTTCAAACTATCTCGGCCTTGGTCACTTGGCTTGGGGTTGCACCAACCCAATTAGATGTAAAGAATGTTACAAATATGGACATCTGGCACGTTGGTGTTTGACTCAGACCAAACCCAAATTGATCTGGCGGCCCAAGACCATTGCGGAGACCCCAATAACAGAGCATAACCCTCACCTTGGAAAGAGTGCCGACCCTTCGCCTTCTCGGTTTGTTCAGGAAAGCCCCAACCCAAACCAATCTGCAGTGCAACACATCCCCTCGCCGGCGGCTGATCAGCAAACTACTGTTGTTGATGCCATGGCGAATTTTGATGTAAACCCAGTGCCGTACATCCCGATGGATGAACTGCAACAAGTTCAACCTCAAGAAAATGAATTAGTTCAGCAGGCAAGGATGCAGCTTCCATATGCTTCTCAATCCACTGAAACTGTCAGTTTAGGCGTGTTGGCCTTTTTCAGGGCACAAGGGCCATCAATTAGATTGGAACCCCCTCTGGTTGAAGACCAGCAAGCTATTGTCCCATATACCAATAATAATATGGACAAAGAGAGTGATTATCATATTTTCCAGTTAGGAAAAATCCTTTGCCTACATCAGGTGTTTGGCCCTATGCCCTCAGCTCAGATGCTCATTAAAGATATTCTTCACAAAGCTTCCCTAAATCAGCATGATCTTTATATACAAAAGCCTCTGAATATTGGGTTCTCTCAGTTTCATCTTGGCCAACACCAAAACCCCTTCATTCAGAGACAGCTCAACTTTGCAGGAAAACAGCCTCAACGGCAGAAACAGGTTAACCTGTCCGCTTTTCCAGATTTCATAATCAGTAAGCATGATCCAGAAACAATCACAGTAGACCCTTTTTGGGGCAGCAATTGGGAAGCCACCTCCTCTGCTGCACCTCAAGGTCGCACTTGGCATTTGACTAGAATGGAACCTGAAGTCAGTGACATCTTTATGTCGTTACAGCCTGACACACAGTCTGCACTCAATCAACAGATGGAGCTTGAGCCTGACACACAGTCTGCACTCAATCATCAGATGGAACTCGACATCAGTGACACACAGATTGCTCCGGTGCAGGATTTGTTGGAGATGGATACATCTGTCCGACAGTTGGCCGTGGAGATTGTGCCTTGGCGCCCAGTACTACAGGCCATTGCCCTGCAGCTTATACCTGATATTGTTGAAGCAAGATGCAGAGCTGCTCGTCAAGCTAAGCAGATTCAGCACACTCCTGCACCTTTTATCCCTGTGGAGAATGGTGTCCTGGGCCATCCACTTTCTGGCCCAGAGAATTTTGAATTTCAAGCTGAGCAGTCTAGGCCCAGCCCATCACCTGCCAATGGCCGAAAGGAGAAGAGAAAGACATTGTCCCTGCCAAGAGCTATCTCCAACAGTGATGCACGTACTCCCCTAGCCCAGGAGAGTGTTCGCCGCAGCACCAGACGTGACAAGGAAGGTTTTTGCGAAGTCAGGATTATTAGCCAGCCATCAAAGAAGCGCAAGAACTGGATAGTGCAAATTGATGGAGCAACTGGTAAAGAAGGCCCAGTTTCTGTTTCTGTTCTAAGAGATTGGGGGATACAATGTGGAGTGACTCCTAGTGAGCTCACTGATGACGCGCTGCTTCAGGCGCCCAACCAGCAAGTTTTCGATGATAGCAACGCTGACTGATCGCTCTGCTGCTGCGCCAGGGGCGTCGAAGTTCTATCTCTTCGCGCACAGCATGCTCAGTACCCACTTTTTATCAGTTATCTTCTGTGGATTCTACCCAATGGCACTAGTTGCAATGGGATATCTCTCTGCTGTCCATATGTTTATCAATGAATACATGTAACTGGCGCATCCTGTGTTGGAACATTCGTGGCATTAATGCAGTTGAGAAGTGGGACGCAGTTAGAGATAAGATTGAAGAAAGTTCTTGTTCGGTGGTCTGTTTGCAAGAGACTAAACGCGAGCATTTTGATGTCTCTTACATCCGAAACTTTGCCCCGAGACGCTTTGACCGCTTCGATTTCATTCCCTCAGTTGGTGCGTCGGGGGGGATTCTTGTGGTTTGGAATAGTTCAGTCTTCATTGGGGATGTCATAGACAAGCAACGCTTTGGTATAACTTTAAACTTTCAATCTGCTTATGATAACAACACCTGGAAGCTTACCACGGTGTATGGACCTTGTGACGAGCCGGACAGAACAACTTTCATTGATTGGTTCAAAAACCATGACATAGATGATTCAGAGAACTGGATTTTCTTGGGGGATTTCAACTTTTACAGATCTCTAAACAATCGCAACAGGCCTGGTGGAAATCTAGCTGACACGTTCATTTTCAATGATGCTATTGGTCATCTCGGCCTTGTTGAGCTTCCTCTCAAAGGAAGAGCTTTCACATGGAGCAATATGCAATCCAACCCCTTGCTAGAGCAGCTTGATTGGTTCTTCACAACAGTCAACTGGACGATTGACTTTCCAAACACGGAAGTTTTGCCTCTCTCCAAGATCACCTCAGATCATGTACCATGCCAAATAGTTATCGGCACTAAAATCCATCGAGCAAATGTGTTTCGTTTTGAAAATTACTGGGCTGAGCAACATGACTTCATTGAGACAGTACAAGGCTGCTGGAACTCACTGCCACCCCTGACAGACTCTGCGCGCTCCATCACTGCCAAATTCAAAGCTCTGAGATACAAACTAAAGGATTGGAGTAAGTATCTATCCAACCTTCGGATCCTCATAAGCAATTGCAATGCAGTCATTGCCTTTCTTGACACTCTAGAAGATAATAGGGGCTTATATAACCCAGAAGCCAATCTCAGAATTGCAATGAGGAAACAGCTTCAGGTTTGGCTGCGGTACAAAAATATCTATTGGAGACAGAGGTATACAGTCAACCGTATCAAACTTGGTGATGAATGTACAAAGTTTTTTCATGGAATGGCGACGATATCCTACAGAAGAAACACCATATCGCAGCTCAAGAACGAACATGGGGCTTGGATACAGGACCACGAGGGTAAAGCAGGCCTGCTATGGTCAGCTTTCAAACGCCGCATGGGCACAACCTCCTCACCTACTATGGTCTTTGACCTGCCAAGTCTGGTACCTGAGATTGAGGACCTTGATCAGCTCGCTGCTCCTTTCTCAACAGAGGAAATTGACTCAGTTGTAAAGCACATGCCAATTGACAAGGCCCCAGGCCCCGACGGCTTCAATGGGCTATTCTTAAGAAAGTGCTGGCAATTCATAAAAGGTGACTTCTATGCCCTATGCTCAGATTTCTACATGGGACAGACTAACCTCGAGAGTATCAACACTTCATACATCATTTTAGTCCCCAAAAAAGATAGCCCCGAGACAGTAAATGACTATCGTCCCATCTCGCTCATGAACATCTCCCTCAAGCTCATCACGAAGGTCCTGGCAGACCGTCTTCAGAAAGTTATTTTGAAAATTGTACACCAGAACCAGTACGGGTTCATTCGCTCCCGCACAATCCAAGACTGCCTTGCCTGGAGTTACGAATACATCCATCAATGTCATCAGTCGAAGAGAGAAGCCATCATTCTTAAGCTCGACTTCGAGAAAGCATTTGACACTGTGGAGCATTCCACCATAATTCAGGTCATGGCACATCTTGGTTTCCCAAACCGATGGTTACATTGGGTTCAGCACATCCTATCAACTGGATCATCTGCTATCCTGCTCAATGGTGTGCCCGGGAAATTCTTTAAATGTAGAAGGGGCGTTCGCCAAGGGGATCCTTTGTCCCCTCTCTTGTTTGTGCTAGCAGCTGAGCTGCTACAGATTCTGATCAACGAAGCTACTGCTATAAATTTACTGAAGCCACCAATACCACAAACAACTGCTGACTTTCCGATAGTTCAGTACGCGGACGACACTCTTCTTTTACTACAAGCAGACGGCCGACAACTTGTTTTTCTCAAAGCCCTTCTCCACAGTTTTGCTGAGTCAACAGGCTTACAGGTCAACTATACAAAGTCCTACATATACCCTATCAATGTCCCCCAAGAGAAGATGGTCATACTTGCAGGGACGTTTGGTTGTGACATTGGATCCATGCCCTTCACATATCTCGGTCTACCGATGGGAACCACTAAACCAAAAATAGAAGATCTCACCCCTATTATGGACAGAGTAGAACGCCGGCTTTCTGCATGCTCTACATGGCTCTCCTACTCAGGAAGATTGCAAATGATAAACTCTGCCATTACCCCAATCACAACATACGCTATGTGCACCATTAAGTTGCCAAAAGGGGTCATTGAGAACATTGACCAAGCAAGAAAACAGTGCCTTTGGCGAGGAAATAGTGAGAAAAAGAAGGGAGGAAACCTGGTTGCTTGGCAAATGGTTATGATGCCAAAAGATAAGGGGGGTCTTGGAATTGTTAACCTAAGACTCCAGAACGATGCTCTACTCATGAAACACTTGAGTAAGTTTTACAACCACGAAGACATTCCATGGGTACACTTGGTCTGGGATAAATATTACACTAATAAAGTGCCTCATGTAGCAAGAGAAACAGGATCATTTTGGTGGAAGGATGTGTTGCGTTTGAATGTTCTCTTTAGATCGGTGACCAAATGTGAGTTGGGTGATGGAGCCTCAGTGTGCTTTTGGGATGATTTATGGTTAGATGATGTTTTGGCTCTCAAATACCCAAGATTGGTCTCATTTGCTAGAAAAGATGGCATCTCTGTCCTTGAAGTCATGGAGGCTGAGGATCTAGACACCCTCTTCATGTTGCCACTATCCAACCAAGCACTTGAAGAACTGGAGGATCTGCAAGCACAGCTACAGGCAGTACCATATGATTCAGATACCAGATATCAGTGGAAACCGGTATGGGGTTCTAAGTACACATCTCACAGATTTTACTCTCATGCTTTCAGAGACATTGAGGCACACCCAGTGTTCAAGATCTTTTGGAAATCAAGGTGCACCCCACGGGTGAAGTTTTTTGCATGGCTCATTTTTGTGGATCGCCTAAACACAAAAACCATGCTGCAAAGAAGACACTTAAATATCCAGGGTGGGATCACATGCGTCATGTGTGCCACTGGGGAGCATGAAACCATTGATCATTTGTTTTTTGATTGCCCCTTTGCACAGGAGTGCTGGGCGTCTATCAACATTTCATGGGATGTCTCGTTGGAGCTATTGGACAGGTTTGTTCATGCGAGTGTACAGAACATTCCCTTCTTCACCGAAGCAGTATTGATCGCGACATGGGAGCTGTGGAAGATGCGCAATGACAAGGTCTTTAACCGTCATGACCCAAGCCACACCACCTGGCTTGCCAAATTTAAGAATCAATGTTACCTTCAGTCAGTTAGGTTTAAAGATGACCTGCGGTTATCCTTTTGTGTTTGGCTCGATGCTTTCAGTTAAGCTCTGTATGTAAGTACATTCTTCCTTTAAATTAATGTAAATTCGTAACTGTGGGGAACTCCCCCACAGTCTTTTGCGGTCAAAAAAACACTGGTCTAATCAAAACTAGCATCATTTTCGGTCATTAAAGGAACAGAATTGCTGGGAGAACTAAATCCCAGGAGTAGTTCCTTCCTTAATCCTTACTCAAAGAAAAAGATTGCAGAGTACAAGTTCCTCACTTGCACTGAGACATGAAGAAAAAAGAATTGTACAGATGCAAAATACCAGGACAGCCAGATGAATAAACAAGTTAACAAGTAGGGGCCATTACCCCTCCTGTTTCTTGAAAAAAAGAAATGAATAAACAAGATCCTACTGTACAATCTCACTTGTTGGCCCCAGCCACAGTACCACACGAAGCCGCGCAGCCTTTGCACGATAAGCAAAAAAAAAAAACTAGCTTACTCGGATGGGGATGGGGATGCATGCAGGAGGTGGCCCAGAGCAGGTGCTCGACGTCCTCCCGCGCCGCCGAGCTCAACGGACGCCGCCGGAGACGGGGACAAGGACAAAGACAAAGATGTCCGCAGCATTCATTCCTCTGTAGTCTGTACCCAGAAAGGTAAGCGGCGGCTGCGGATGCGCACGAGGACAGAGATAACCATGCAAGCGGCGCGGGCCTGTCCGCAACCCCGCTTAGCCCGCCCCGCAAAATAGGCCCACTGGACCACTGCAACCTGCATGCTTTTCTGTTGCAGGCTGAAGCGGTCCGGCCTGCTAGCGAATGCAAGCAGTTCGCAGAAACCTGTAAAACCCGCAAACTCCTGCCGTAGGTCACGCGACTGACTTCGCTTGCCGTGCGACTCGACTCCGTCATCGAAGTGGTAAAAAAAAAGACTCCGTCGCCGCCACCTCCGCTTGGTCACGCGGCTGCCAATGCCGCACGCAACAGCGCTCCCCCCGACTGCTCAACGCCGTGCGCAATAGCGCTCCGCTCCACCCGGCTCCATGGCCGATGTGCCCGCCGTGGCGCCGACGCCAGTGCCGGAGAAGCCCGCAAATGCCCCCACCACCGCATCAGCCAAGAACAAGCCATCGTCTTCGCCGATGCCGATCCTGGAGAAGCCCGTCGACGCCCCCGCCACCACGCTGGCCAACAAGAAGCCGCCATCTTCATCCAATTCCAAAAATAGGAAGGGGAAAGGCCTGCCGGACCCTGTTCCGACCACCGAGGCTCTCGTCGCCAAGAGGAAGGGGAAGGGTCTGCCGAACCCTACTCCGGCCGCCGAGGTCCCCGTTGCCAAGAAGCCGAAGACCGGCGATGCGCGCACGTCCACAACCAAGCCCCCCAGATCCCGCGTCGCCGTTGCCGCTGTGCAGACCCTCCCCTCCGCGTCGTCTGCAGCCTTCGTGACGTTGCGGTACGGCTTGCCGGTCCCGAGGTCCACTCTGCCCCTGCTCCAGGACGCGGACACCGACGGGCAGATGCCGCAGCAGGTATTGCTGATATTGCAGTTACTCAACATAGATGTCAACGAATTGAGCTAGTGGCCTATGAATAGTTGAATGTTCAATTATGTAGTATAAACCTGAAATGTAGCATGGTTGTAAGTTTTCTGCACTAGCTTTTCAGATTTTGCTAGTAGCAGACTGTCAGCGCAATGAACGTTCAGTGATCTACTGATCTGTCCATTAAAGTGACAGTGCTACGGTTGCTTCTAATGTCATGTTAAGGATTTATGTCTAATGTGTTGTTTGAAAAAAAAAACTATTTTTCTTGACATGTCAGCTTGGAACCGGAAATACATTTATGTTCCTGACTGAAAAATGATTGTGAGCTTCAGCTTAAATTTTATTACGGGAAAGAGATAGTAGTGACAAGTTTCTTTTGTGACTGCAGATGAAACTGAAAAATGCTAAAAATTGTTTTCCGTAGTGAATGCATCAATCGTCCTTGCTCTAAGAAAACCCACTTTTTTAGAAAAGATTGTCAGAGCCATGTCTTGTATAGGTTTATGTTGTCGTCATGTTTCTTCTGTGTAATGGTGTCTTCCTTGACAACTGGATACACTAGTGTACACAAACTGAAATCTAAAGATTATAGTGTCTTCCTTGACAACTGAAAGTGACATGTTCTAGAAGTAATTTATGTTAGCAATGCAACGCCACCAACAGTTAGCTGCTCTATGTCCCTGCTTTTTTTGACGAAAGGAATGCATGTTCTCTGATTAGAGTGTCCTAGGAGAACATTTGAATTGAATCATTCTGGTACTACAGTTCTCCTATGTGCACAAGTTTACATGTCCCAGGAAAAATGTTTGACTCCATGTTTCTATGAATAAGAAGCAGCTGGGTCAGTTACTCAACATGTTTCTCTGAATTTCTTTTAACAATCTCAACTACACGAAGGCTCATCGGCGACCTCTCCTTTGATCGCCTCTTCTGGAACAAAGCGTAAAAGGCATCCTTCATCAACCAAGCGCTTCAAGCCTCCAATGGCAAAGAAGCTCTCTCCTGTGATGACGAGGTCGCCAATGATGAGACTAATAGTGTCTCCATTGGTTGTGCGGCCAAGGTCACCGTCACTTAGCCCGCGGAGGTCACCATCACGCAGCCCACGGAGGTCACCGTCACGCAGCCCTCGGACGTCACCGGCACGCAGCCCACAAATGTCACCGGCATGCAGCCCGCGGAGTGGAGCTGCTCATTCAAGCTCTCATGACCACGGTAATTATGGACCTCAACTTTTTGCCTGGATGGTTTCTATTTGAGACTGTAATGAACCTGAAACATTGATCTTCATTGTACAAAGTAGATTTGAGTTCATGCTTCATTCACACTTTTTTGAGCGGAATAGTATGCTATGACACTAGCTCAACTTACTGGATATAATGTAACTCAGTCAGGTTCATCATGCTACATTGCTGCTGCTAATAAGTATCAAAAAGAAATATCAAGTTGATATTGTTGCCATTCTTGGATTATTTGGGTTGATGTTGTGGTAGCAATAGTGTGTAGTGACCTTTGTGTGGTGGTAGCAATAGTTCAGATTTTAGGTTTGATGTTTGTGGTAGCAATACTGTGTAGTGACATTTGCTTTTATATAATGACAGGTAAACCGAGAAAACTGAGATCTGCTATTTGGAAGGACATGGATCCCATTTATCAAGATGGTAAAGTCATACAAGGCCGATGTAAGCACTGCTATGAGGTATTTGCTGCTGCCCGTACTTCAGGGACTAGTCATATGCGTAGACATTTGGAAATTTGTGAGCCAAGACTTAAGATGCACGATTTTGTTGATAAGTTACAGTCATCAGTCACAACTGAGTCAGCTATTCTCACTAATTGGAGGTTCGATCCTAAATTGACTCGATGTGAGCTTGTTCGTCTGATTGTACTACATGAGCTCTCGTTCTCTTTTGTGGAGTATGACGGATTTCGTAGCTATTCAGCTAGCTTAAATCCACTTGCAGAAACCGTATCTAGGACAACAATTAAGGAAAACTGCTTAGAAGCCTATAAGAACCACCGAACAACGCTGAGAGAAATGTTTGAGAACTGTAATTTCAGATTCTCATTGACAGCTGATTTGTGGACTTCCAATCAGAACATAGGCTACATGTGCGTCACTTGCCACTATATAGATGATGATTGGAAAGTTCGGAAAAGGATAATCAGATTTTGTGTGGTAAAAACACCACATGATGGTTTTAATCTCTATACTTCAATGTTGAGGACTATTAAGTTTTACAATATTGAAGACAAGTTATTTAGCATTACATTGGACAATGCAGCTCCAAACAATACAATGATGGATATCTTGAAAGCAAATTTGTTAAAGGTGGATATGTTGCATTGTGATGGTGATCTATTTCATATTAGATGCGCTGCCCATGTGATTAACCTCATTGTTAAAGACGGTCTTCAAGCAATTGATGGTGTTATCAATAACATCAGAGAGAGTGTAAAGTATGTTCGAGCTTCTCAATCAAGAAAAGAGAAATTCGAGGATATAATTGTGGAACTAGGCATTCGTTGTCAGAGTGTGCCCAAAATTGATGTAGAAAATCGTTGGAACTCCACGTGTGATATGATAGAGTCTGCAATGTCGTTCAAAGAGGCATTTCTTGAGTTAAAAGTGAAAGATAACAACTATTCTTATTGCCCCTCATCTCAGGACTGGGAAAGGGCTAATGCAGTATGCAAGTTGTTAAAGGTATTCAAGAAAGCAACCGAAGTGGTCTCCGGTACAAGCTACCCAACGTCGAACCTCTATTTTCATGAAATCTGGAGTATCAAACAAGTTTTAGAAGAGGAAGCATTTAGTCCAAATGAAACCATTGTAACCATGGTTTCTGAAATGCAAGTAAAATTTGATAAGTATTGGATGATTTCATACTTGACAAATTGTGTGCCAGTTATACTTGATCCGCGGTTCAAATTTGGGTTCATTGAGTTTCGCTTGAAGCAAGCATTTGGAGAGTATGGAAGTGTCCATCACCTTGATAAAGTAGATCAAGCTATTAGAAGATTGTTCAATGCCTACTCTACTCAGATGGGAGGTTCTTCTCAAGTGGAGACCCATGGAGATGATATGACACCTGCAGGTAAAGGTCACTCTTGGTCTGATTGGAGTGAACACACTAGTGCCAAAAGAAACAAAGAAAACAGCGAGTATGATAGGTATCTGCATCATGATTTGTTCCCTTGCGATGATGAGAGTTTTGACATTCTAGATTGGTGGAAAATGCACACATCTAAGTATCCAACATTGGCTGCCATGGCACGTGATATCTTGGTTGTTACTGCTTCCACGGTACCATCTGAGTCCGCTTTCAGCACCAGTGGTCGTATTATCAATGATCATAGGACCAGACTTGCAGGCAGCACCGTTGAAGCTTTATTGTGTTTTCAGGATTGGCTACGAGCAGCTGGTATGCAATATGCTTGTAGTTTCCTTCGATTGTCTCTCTAATACATGTAAATATCAATTGATGGTGCATATTAATTTATAATTGCAGGTTCTTCATATTTAGATATTATATCAATTGACAACATGGATAGCATCTCCAATGACTTATGTCAGTAGCACATGTCTGGTAAGGTCTTGTTTATTTCTTTTCTTTAATTGTGACTAGCAGGTTCAACCTTCATACAGTAACATTCTCTTGTGCCATATTAGGGATATATCAATGTCAGTTTCTTACAGTTTTATTCTTCTGTTGATGCATTGTTGTCCTCGCATGTTCAGACCTCTCCTATATATGTTAGCGTGCACTGTTGTGAGAATACTTTTCTGGTTAATCGAATGTGGCATATCTTCTTGGCTTTGCCTGAACCCTGAAATGTCTGAACCCTGAATGTTCAGACCTCTGGTGTGGTTCAGACCTCTCCAATCTGTAATACAGTCTGTTTCTCTTTTTTTCTCCTCTGGTGTGGTTCCGAATTGAACTTGGTGGTGCCCAGTGAGCAAGTTGGATGGTTGTACCATGGGAAATTCACCCAGTTTAGTGCACTGACAAACTGATCTTTTTTTTACTTGGCAGAGAGTAATGCTGGCAACTAGTGTACCTTTCTGGGAGTTCTTTTTTGCAACTTTGATTGGGAAGGCCATCATCAAGACTCATATTCAGGTGAGTCATCTAAATGTGTGTGCCTTTCTTCTACTTGTTGCCACACTCTTCATTTGTGATTTGACTGAACCATGCTTACATTTGCTTATCAAGGTCAACACGGCCTTTGCTTAAATCTGGCGCCTTTCCATAACAGGAAGCCGATGTCACAGAAATGATCCAAATAAATCTGCAGTGACCATTTCATTTTGTTGTAACACCTATATATATATATATATATATATATATATATATATATATATATATATATATATATATATATATATATATATATATATATATATATATATAATCCGGATACAGTCCGAGCTTATTAGTGTCCACAGTTGATAATTTTTGTTCATCTCAGGGACTCTAGTTTTCTACATACCAACGTGATGAAACTTTTGTTCAGTTTTACTGTTAAGTTTGGCATGCTATGGTCTCTACTGAGTAGTATCAAGTAGCCTACTAATGCATGGAACAATCTCTGTATTTTCTATTGATGAGGGAGTTTTTTTTCTCATTAGTTGTATGAATTTACTCTAACTGATCTGAAACAATTCTATATTTTGGCTCTTGGTTCTGTAGTGATGTCAATCATCTCTTGAGCTTTTCTATTAGTCTTCTCAGCAGTTCAATCAGCCATCATTCTACAGTAGCTTCCCATATTTATGTTTAGCATGCCATTGAATGAGTTTGATTAAAAAAAGAGACAGTATGTTATCATGCCAAATTGAGTCATCCTGCCTATTGAGTCTATATAGTAGCAGGTGTGATGCTAAGAAGCTTAACCTTGCATCAATTACTACTATCTTTGGTTCTTGACTAGCCTGGAAGCTATTGGTTCAATGGTTCCTTGCATGTTCCTATGCCTTGTGGTGCAGATAACTGCACGCTGAAATATTTGGTTGTGCTTACTTTTTGTCTTGTATTGTTTGCAAGAGATAACATTGAAGTGGTGAATTCTGGATTTGGCATATATTGAATTTTCCATTATATTCCTTCAGTCGTTCACCCCTACAATCACTGATAATTGACTGTCTAGTTCTCTCTTGTGCACACGTTTCTTATGAGATATGACCCTCGTGTTTCAGTCATTCTTGGGTGCATCTTTGCTGTAGCACTCAGTGTAGCATTGTGGGATTTTGTGGTCAAACAATCGATTATTCTCTTTGTTTCTGCAACCAGGATCCAAATGACAAGAAGATAATAATATGTGACGACAAATTGAAGAAGATATTTGGAGGACGTGACAGTGTTGGGTTTCTTGAAATCTCTAGGCTGCTCAACCCCCACTTTCAGAAATGATAGGATTTTTGTAGATCACTCTTTTGTACTAGCTCTGGCTGATGCATGAGCACTTCTAAATGTTGGTTTAAGAAAGGCAGATGTGTTCCCTGAAGATGCATGCTCTTCTAATATTTGCCATTAATGTCTTTAAATTATATTTTATTACTACTAATTTGCTTTTTTATGATTTGGTGGCTTGGGTTTTGGAGTTGCAATTTTGATTCAATCGCTGGGTATGCATAGTAGCCAGTTTAGAGTGGTGTTGACAGTTTGCCTTCTGAAATTTGTCCACCTGTAGTAAAAAAATAAAAAATAAAAAAATCCTTGCAGGCCCTGCTAGGCCTTGCAGGATTGGCCGCTAGGCCCAGCGGCAGTTTGCGGCCGAAGTGTCACCTGCCAGCAAACGCCCGCAAAGCCTGCAAATTCTCTTTGCGGCAAGTTGCGGCGGCTAGCAGGAGTCTGCAGACAGGCCCACTTGCATCTTGAGACGGAGAAGAGCGCGGGCTCGTGGCTGCGGCCCGGCGCGCGGCGCGCGGGGGCGCCGTCCCGGCCGCCCGGCTCGGGCGTGGTGCGACGCTCGGGGACGGAGATGTCCGCAGCCGACAGGCTGTCCCTCAGCCGACGTGTGGGGTCCGCACTGGCTACTAACGTTGACTTACTCGTTGACCGAGACGGATGCCTAGCGCGCACGCGTCAGAACGAGGGGTGTTTGATGTATACCGGGCTAAAAATTGAATCTAGATGTTATAAATAAAAGAAATTAATACGGATTATTAATCATTGACTAGTAGTAATAGCCACTGAGGTTAACTGTAGTCTATGTTTAAGCCATTATAATAAGATTAGCTAATTTTTAAACTGGAATCCAAACAACCCCTCAGAAGCATCAGGCGCTAGGGCTCCGAGTAAACCTCGAAGTGGATTTGGGTTATCCAAAGTATAAATGGATTTAACCAGCTGTGGATTTAATTGGATGGATGTTGTTCGGACGTGGATATCTATTTGCACAAGACCCAAATGCATGGGAGTGGATTTGATACAACCACCTGGATACCTAAATATCTGTTGGACATCCCCCCTCTGCTCTCGATGCCTCGTATCGGTCGGCCTCGTTGCGCTCGGTCTGGGCTGCCTCGTTCTGCACGGCCTCGCCGCCGCTGTTGCCGGCGAGTGCTACGTCGACGTTGACGGCGAGCATCTCCATATCCATTTTCCAGCTCCGTGTCCGTGTCCATGGCGCAGCGGCGGAGCTTCCACAAGTAGCAACAATGGTGGTGGGAGCGGTGTTTGCCGTTGTGGCGACTAGAAGCGTTTCTCATGGTGGCAGCGTATAAGGGTGTGTTTGGGAACGCTCCATGGAGTGGATTCTCGAAGAGAATCACTCCCCGACTGTCAAACAGTTTTTTCAGAGTGAAGTAATTCTCTACTGATTATGTGAAGTGATTCTCTGAAATGAAATAAGAGGCTGAGAGCTGGAAAAAAGTAGCTTGTCCTAATTATGTGAAGTATTTCTCTATAATGATTTTAAGAGTTTATGTTAAAAAAATCAAAGAAAATCATTTTCAGCCTCAAAATCACTTCACCGGAGGGAGAGCTGGAGAATGAGGGAGCACAAAACGGACCCTAAAGGCCATACGTCGAAGCTGCGGAGCGGTTAGTGACGAGGAGAGCGGCGGGTGGAGCTCGGCGACAACATCGTACCCAGCACCGTCGATGGGCGGCAGCTTCTAGGCATTATTGGCGCGGCGCCGACGAAGCCCCCCGTCGATGCTACAGGGATGTTAGTCGGTAGCGCACGGCGAAGGCTCCTCAGCCGGGCCGAGCAGCATGAGCTCGCTCGCGGACGCACGCTCATGGAGATTATTTGGATGATTGGATTGGATTGGATTGGATTGGATTGATGTGGTAGCAGACTGGACTGGACTGGGTGTTCTGCTCGTCACAGTAGATCGGATCGGATATGTGCCTCTTTTTAGTTGGATTTTTTTTGGACTGGATTAATCGGATGAGGATCTTAATCTAGTTCCAGGTTTAGCTCCGAGCAAGTTGACACTTGACACCCGCTTGTCTGGTCTCCCCGGCATAAGAAAAAGTATACTTCTAGTTACAATGCTAAATTAAGCAATACTCAGTTTGCTCAAAACTTTTACATATACTATATAAATAAATATTGATGATATTAAATAATTAAATAAGTACCATTAACTTTATCATGAAATATATTTTTATAATATATTTATTTGGGATCATAACTGTTAACCCTATTTTTAATAAATTTAATTAAATTTAGAATAATTTACTAGTAAAAATATAGAAAACTGTTGGGATGCTCTATGGCACCGAGCCACCTCCTGTTAGGTAGCGTTTGGTTTGGTGAATGAGATGGATCGTTCTCGTCCTAAATAGATGGATGATGGATGGGATAATTCTGAATGGAATCATATATGTTGATACAGAATGGTACGAACTGCTCGTTTGGATGGATGTACGCAATGGTACGATTCAGTACACAAAGTTTTTTTTAATCCGTAGTGATTACAGCAGAACTCAATAGCCTGTTTGGTTTCCTTCTCCTCTCGGCCTGCACCGCATCAGAGAACCAGGCTGCCGCTGGCCAGGCGCCTTCCGTGCAACACGCCTCTGTTTGGTTGATTGTGTCTGTAGTGCATGGATGTGCAGAGAAGCTGTTTGGTTGCAGCGTCTATGATCTCGTACACACTGGAACGAGCAGCAGCAGCAGCAGAACTTGCACCCCGTGAGCCTGGCCCCGGAGAAACGAATCTCATTTTCGTTTCCCGGGAGCAGGGCTAGATATCGAGTCAACCGTAGTTTTTTTCGAGCTTTTTTAGAAATTGGTATAATCTTATTCATCATTATTTCCTGCATTGTTTAAGACTCAACTTCACGACGAGCCTAACAAGCCGAGCCGAAGTTAAAAGTCGTTCCAAATCAAGTCATTTTCATTTTAAAAGATAAATAAGTTCAATCAGAGCACTTTTGTACCGAGCCACCGAGCCAGCTCAACGAGCTTTTTGTCCAGCCCTGCCCGCGAGCCTGGCCAGCTGCGTGCGCTTGCATCTCGGGAGCATGGCCCTGGCGATGGTGCAGGCATCCAAACAATCCGAAGCTGCATCACGGGAGCCTCGCTCATCCAAAAGCGGGCAACCAAACAGGCTACAAGTAACCGAGGACCACGCGTAGCACAGTTGGCAAGTTCGCAGTGTGCGACGACGCCCACCCGCGTTCGAGCCTCGCTCGGCGCGCATGCTCCTAAACATCAGATGCAGTCTCTCAACGTGCGAAGCTACGAAGGGACTGTGACGTGTTGCACCCACTTGTCTCTGTCTCTAGTGATCTCTTCAGGGACGCGTCTTTGGATCTGTGCATAAAGTTGTAGGTCTGGTTATGTACGAGTGGTGTAAGTGTGGTGTGCGTGTGTCGTATACAAACAGATGTATCCAGATGAGAGGTGTAAAAAAAACAGAACTCAAGTAACCTCTTCCATAAAGCTGGACGAAAAGCTCGCAACTCGATAGCTCGCTCGACTCGGATCGATAGTGGCTCGGCTCGGCTCGGCTCGTTTAATTTCTCAAACGAGCTGAGCAAGCATCCTAGCTCGTGTCTTAACGAGCCAGCTCGCGAGCCAGCTTGAGCCAGCTCGCGAGCCTAACGAGCCAAAGTTGTTGGCCTTAAACTTTTATTAGTGTTATATAACTTTATGTCTTACACTTTATAATTTGTTGATGATTGGACTTTGACTCTATAAATTTTAGATTAATTTGACTCTTTTTATTTTAAATGAATGTATGGATAATTGATGCATCATATATGGTATGGAGTATGAACCATAGACAATGTATGGTGTATAGTATTATAATATAATAGTACATATTATTTTTGTATGATTTATTAAGACTTATGAATGGACTAGTTTTATATTATTACCATTATCAAACTTTAGATAATACACATATTACATTTTTTATGTTTTAATATGGCTGGCTCACGAGCCAAACGAGCCAGCTCGAACTCGCAAACGAGCCGAGCCAAGCCGGCCTTCTGGCTCGTTAAGATAACGAGCCGAGCCGAGCTGGCTCGTTATGGAGCCAGCTTTACTCTTCCATCACGATAGCTGCGTCACCGAGTGTTTTTAGCGAACGGGTGGTGCCGTGCTGGCGCGCCCTCGCCCCATGGCGCGGCGCGTGGGCTCATCTGGGTTTGGGCCCGTTTGGAGGGTGAGGCAGCGGCCCATTTACAGCCTTCTTCCTCGGTGGGCGGGTCCAAGGCCCCTGTGCCGAAGTGCGGTTGCAGTTTCCTCAATTAAAAAAAAGAGAAAACACACACACAAATGCTTTTAGGCCTCGTTTAGATCCCAAATTCTCCTCCAAATTTTACTATGCAAAAATGAGATTCCCCGTCACATTAAAATGCCGGCAAATGCATGGAGTACTAAATGTAGATGAAATCAAAAACTAATTATACAGTTTTGTTGTACTTTACGAGACGAACATTTTGAGTCTAATTAATTAATTTCTGGACAATTTTTTACACTAAAAAAACAAAAGTTGCTACCGTGTCCCGACACCCGAATTTGGGAAGTGAACACGGCCTTAGTTTAGTGATCATCATGTGCCGTCCCGTTATAACCTGTAAGTAAGCAACCATCACAACGACATATTCGACGAAGGTACCTGCACTGCACCGACACACTAGCTAGACCGTTGCCACTGCTCATAATATAATAAATAAATTAGTCACGCAGATGCCAAAGAGATTCTGTAATGATCATATAGTTTAATTAAGGAACAAGGAGAGAGAACGCGTACGTAGATAATAAATTGTGCTACAACTCAGAAGCAACGTTGTTGGAAGGCCACAAGCTAAAAATGTGATTGATTATTATTGTTGTACCTCGACAACATGCTTACATGCATGTTGAGTGATACAGTATATATCAGAAAGTAGCTAGCATCATGTTCGGTTGATTGAGATGGGTAACTTGTGGTATGAAGGAGAGGCTGCCCGGTTGCCCCTGCATTAAGATCATCATATATACACAGTATATAATATATATTATTGCAGTGGTATGTAGGACCATGTGTGTATAGCCTATAGGCTGGCATCGACTTGGCGTGCATTCTAATTCGAGATATATATGTCCAAACTGCGTGTCCTAATTGACAGGCAAAATTATATATATTTCTTTTTTTTTGGCAAAGTCTGTTTGTTTGTTTGTTTGTTGACGACGTTCCTTGGCAAAGTCACAATCCTTTTTCACGTACAGTTTTCCAGTCTGTTTGTTTGTTGTTATTATCTTTTCCTGGCAAAAGTCCAGTTTGTTTTGTCGACGATGTTGGAATTGTCGTCATTTTCGTCCTATATAGTCGCAATACACTACAAATGATTTTGTTGACTACTATGACGACTTAATTAAAAGCTAGGCTTACGACAAGTATATTAGCGTTGTCTCGTAGGCTGTCTCTTATAGTGCCGCATATTACTACGACTTGACTTAATACTACCTCTCCGTCCTATAAAGAATGTAACTATGAGTTACGTGCCACATAAAGCGGTTCACGTTTGATCAAATTTTTAGTGACTCCAAATTAATTTATTATGATAATACATTTCATAATTAATCTAATGATATTTAATTGATATTATAAATATTTATACTTATTTATCTATAATTGCTCAAAGTTGATATAATAACACCTGACACTGTTTCAAAATTGTATTCTTTTGGGGACGGAGAGAGTAGATAACATATAATGATTGTCTTTTATTAAGTTGTCTCATAATAACTCATAATTTCCTAATTTATATATAAAATAAAAGCAAAGTTGTGGGTTGCATGACAACAACTTATACAAATGGTATATCAGTTTGTCTCGTAGTCCTAAATTTTAGTTCATGAGATGGTTGTTCCATGAAACAACGATCTCTTCTCTCTTCCCTATCTTTTTCCTTCACATTATTAAAAAAATCCTAAATGACATCGTATAAGACGGAGTATGAAATCATTGGCCTCTAGCAATGTACTTGCCTTTGCTACCTGCTGTAGTAAGTATCGGAACAAAAGTGCAAAGACCTAGCCTGTTCGTCTCGTCTCGCTGGATTGTTGTGGCTGACTAGACCGATGTCCTGTGTACTACAGATGATACCCTCAAGTCACAGAGGCTATTCCGTTTCAACTTAATCAAGACATATAGTAGGCCACAAGAATGCTGGTATTAATTTCTTAAAGTTAGAAAAAAAATCTGATCTGATTCAAATCTAGCATTGCAATCGTTTTTCTATTTTGGACAGAGAGATCAGCATGGTACATGTGATGGGCAAGCACTTCCGTTTGCGTCACTCACTTTTACGTGAGAGCGAAATGCCGAAATCATGGCGAATCTATCTCAATCAGCCGAGAAGTCGGTCAGTTTCAGTTGAATGGAATGAATTGCAGGAGAAGAATATTTCGTTTCAAAAAATAAAAAAAATGGCAGGAGACGAATATAAACCAAACGGAAGCAGGGTCCCACCGCAGAGATCTGGGAGCTGTGTGTGGGCCCGTTGCAACGTGCAGCAAAAATAAATTAATAAATACCGCAAAGCTCTAGAGGAGCCAAAGGGAAACGAAAACGAGCCAGCGGAGCAAACGACACTTCCCCTCACATCTCACACCACACCGCAGCGCTCCCCTCCGACACGGGACGACGGGACGGGACGGCAGGCACCACCCCTCCCCACCCGCCGGCTCGGAGCGGGCGCTATCACACAGATCGGAACGCCGGAGGAGGAGCAGCGCCGTTCCGCATCGCCGGAGCAGCAACCGCGGGCGCGGAGAGGCCCGCCAGCCAGCGCAGGCGCAGGTAACCGCAACCCCTCTCCTCCTCCCCTTCGCGGCGCCGGCGGTGACACGCACGCAGGGCTCGCCTGCTCGCCTTACGCCCCGCGCGCGGCAGGCAGTACGGCGCCCGGCGGCTGCCTGCTCGCCTCGCCTCGCCGCCCAGACGCAGCGCGCGCGTGCGTGGTTGTCGCGAGTCGTTTCCTTCTGGCCCAGATCCCGTGCTGCTCTGCTCGGGCCGTGGTGGCGTGCGCCTCCGTGTGCCTGCCAGTGCCTGCCCCGCCTGGTGGTGGTTCGATACGACGCCCCAGTAGGAAGTAAGTGCTCGTCTCGATTGCAGACGAGTGCCGATTCGGCAGCGCAGTCGGAATTGGTCGTTCCACTCCGCCCGTCCTAGATTTTGGTCCTGGATCCTCCACTTGGAGGGCGTGGAAAATCCATCATTGTGTACAGTCCTCTGATTGTGTAGTTGCTTGACCTTTGCTGCAAATCTAAGACTCAGGCATAACAAAACTTGCGATGTCCATATTGCTCCCCACACTGATGTTTATGCCTGTTGGGTGAACTTCACCGGTAGCATCTCACTTCACTTATGATTAA
Source organism: Saccharum hybrid cultivar R570 (assembly GCA_038087645.1). Classification (NCBI taxonomy): domain Eukaryota; kingdom Viridiplantae; phylum Streptophyta; class Magnoliopsida; order Poales; family Poaceae; genus Saccharum; species Saccharum hybrid cultivar. The sequence continues at coordinate 3,756,641 of JAQSUU010000731.1, read as the reverse complement.
TCACTTCGCTATCTGCAGTTCAAGCTTGGATTCCTGGATCCTGTACCATCGGTCTCTTGGAGACTCTAATCCAGCGAGCGTTGAGTTGAAGCCGTGCAAGTGGAGATGAGTGCTCTGAAGAAATCCGACAAGAAAGCTGCCCTCGACTTTGCAGCATGGAGTTTCAATGTCACCACATCGGTTGGAATCATCATGGTCAACAAGGCGTTGATGGCTACGTATGGGTTCAGTTTTGGTATGCCTGTGCTCTTGTCACCTGGGGTTTTATTATTTACCATACTTCTAATTTTCACCTTTGGTTTCTAGTCCTTGTGCTTCTGGCTATTGAGGTGCTATTATGTTGTGCCGTATTCTGTTATCATGCGATTGCCAGATTCCAGACTGAATGCTGTAGGCATATCTGCATCAACCAGTACTATACTGATGGATTTTTGCTGAGCATTGTGATGGTTGATCTTATTTAATTGTGCTATCCACTTCATGCATTTGGAGAACTGACAGACATCGTATGGATTTTAAGTGGTTTTAATGGTGTTCTAATGCAATTTTCCTGCCAAAATGTGATTAAACAGTACATTTGACTATCACCTTTGGTCTCTAGTTCTTGTGTTTCTGGCTACTGAGTGCTATTATGTCGTGCTGTATTTTGTTATTATGTGATTGCCAGATTCCGGACTGTTGTAGGCATATTTTCATCAGTATTATCATGGTGGATTTTTGCTGAGCGTGGTGATGGTTGGTCTATTTAATTTTGGAAGCCACATCCATTTTTCTTATGCAGTGTACATTTGGAGAACTGACACTCTGACAGAGACATCATGGATTTTAAGTGGTTTTAATGTTGCTAACGCAAATTTCCTACCAAAATTTGTTTAAATAAATGAAAGGGGTTCGTACCTCGGTTTGAAATGATGTATGCTCTTCTGTGAACAAAATTTTTATTGCAAATACCAAAGTAATAACCAGATTTGCTTTGTTAATGCCGAAGAATAATTGTGGAGTTATAAAGTGCTCTTGCTATTTGTGGTTTCTGCATAAACTAAAACCTACCTGGCTACCCTCTTGTACACTTCCTTGGCAAAACTGGTAGTGTATCTGCTAATTGAACCTACATGGCATTAGTGGAAGCAATCGAAATATGTGCATATGTAATTTCTTACTGTATGTTAGGTGGTTGCAGATTCTATCATATTTCTGCACATTCTCAACAATCTGTGCATGGATGAGAACATGGATATATCTCCTGTCATGTTATTAATTACCTTTTCGTTTTTTTTTTCAGCCACGACGTTAACTGGGCTTCATTTTGTGACTACTACCTTGATGACTATCGTATTTCGATGGTTTGGCCTGAGCCAGCCGTCCCACTTACCCCTAGCAGATCTAGTTAAATTTGTGATATTTTCAAACTTGTCAATTGTTGGGATGAATGTGAGCTTGATGTGGAATTCTGTGGGCTTTTATCAGGTTGGTGAAATTTTTAGTAGCTACTATACTATGCAACCTTAAATTGTTAACAACTAAATTCATTCTATTCCCTTGCTCAGATAGCAAAGCTGTGCATGATACCTGCATCATGTCTTCTGGAGGTTGTCTTTGATCATGTACATTATTCCCGGGACACAAAGCTGAGCATAATGGTTGTGCTTATAGGAGTTGCAGTCTGCACGGTTACTGATGTCAGTGTGAATGCAAGAGGTCTAATTGCGGCTATTATAGCTGTTTGGAGCACAGCTTTGCAACAATACGTAAGTTTTAGCACCATTGTATGCAGATTTCTTATACATCACCCAACCTCTAAGATTGCTTGCTACCCCCTTCTGTTTGCAATTAGCTGCAAGTCTGTTGCCGCACACTTTGAGCCTTTTCAAAGGACAATACGGCACTGTAGTGACAATGATACTTGTTTATTCTGCAAAATTATCAATAACTAGCAGTTGTCATATTATTCATTGGTGTTTCTGCTGCTTTAGGATATAGCTCCTTTTTTCTAGAGATTATGAATTGCCACTCACCATGGCCATACTTGGTATTTTCCATATTTGGACTGTCAGACTTGATAAATGTGCTCAGGAATCATGATGCCACTGATATATTGTTCTTTAGACAAGTTATAACTCCATTTCCCAAATGTTGAACATGTGATATCATTTGATTCCACAACTTTGGCTTTTTACTACAATATTCTATTTTTCTTGGTACCCCACATTTTCAGAAATCGTTCTATTTGGACTTTGGCCTTGTCCTGTACCCAATAAACGGGATACAGTTTAGACTCATTCTTATTTCTGCTCCTTCTGCAGTATGTCCATTTTCTCCAACGCAAGTACTCTCTGAACTCATTCAACCTCCTGGGCCACACTGCTCCAGCCCAAGCTGGGTCACTCCTGCTAGTGGGACCATTTGTAGATTACTTGTTGACAGGCAAAAGGGTGGATCACTTCAGTTTCTCATCGCTTGCTCTGGTAAGGACAGTCTATAACAATGTTTCTATCTCTGTGATCATGACAGTTTATGCTTCTGGTTCTGTATATAATTTGTACATCTGTTTGCTTATTAGAGAAAAAATGGTGATTAGCTGGCATTTTATCTGGTCGAGAATTCGCAATACTGTGATGATTTATAAGATCACCACACAGTCTCGTGAATGTTATGCAAAAAACATCCACAATTTTTCATTGATTTCGTTTGTTCTTGTTGCTGAAATTCCTCCATTTTACTTATTGACCTGTTAGCAATAACTTAGCAACCATAACTTAGTAACTCATAGTGTCCTTACTTACCATATCATGTCCCTGATTCTGCAGTTTTTCCTGGCACTCTCATGCTTCATCGCCATTGGTGTTAATCTGAGCCAATTCATCTGCATTGGGCGGTTCTCTGCTGTATCCTTCCAAGTCCTAGGCCACATGAAGACCGTACTCGTTCTGTCCCTTGGGTTTCTTTTCTTTGGCAAGGAGGGCCTGAATCTTCAGGTAGTACTTGGGATGGTCCTGGCCGTTCTTGGAATGATATGGTACGGAAACGCATCTGCTAAACCAGGCGGCAAAGAGCGGCGCAGCATCCTACCGGTGAGGTCTGCAAGTCTCAAGGGAAGTTCAGAAGAAAAGGCTGGTGCCGAGAAATAGTCTTGCTATTATCTGACTGCAACTTAGATGGGGAATTTTTCGTTCCATGGTTAAATTTCTGGTGAGGTGACGCAAGTATCACAGGTTGGGGGAACTCTGCCTTATGTTTGGCGCAGAAGACAAACTCGTCCCATCTAGAAACTCAGGATTGTTATAGTTACAGGTATACTGTAAAGCTTCATTTTTTTGGCGCTCTGAATCATTTGCAGTGAGGAGAAATACAACATGGTTTACGAGGCTTCAAGACAGTTTCTATCGAATATATAGTGCAGTTGTTTGAGGAACATACTCTTCTGTATTTCGTGGGGAGGTTTGAATTGCAGTAAGAGATTAATCAAAATATAGGACTGGATTCGCTGAAATGAATATAATTTGAATCTTAGAAAATGCACTTTTGCATCTGAAAGTATAGAAAATTTGTGTTTTGGGGGCAGGAAAGGTCAGGGCTGTGCCGCTCGCAACATGGGCTTGGATCGTCCTGGATCCGTGTTGTAATGGGCTGTGCTTGGAATTTGCAGGATGCGAGCATAGCATTTTTGGGTGTTTAATTTAATTCAACTGACTAATGTGTGTGCTGCTGCCGCCTCAGTGTGTCAGTGCAACTATGGCTTCCTGTGCCACCAAGATACTACTAGATGAGTACAAGGAAAAAGTCTACCCTCCTCAGCTATTAGCGTTCATCTATTTCACCTCGCCTAGAAAGCCAGGTATTTTACTGCCTAAGGCCTTGTTTGGATGCATATTTTTTCATTTCAATCCACGTGTTGAAGTGGAACTTAAACTAATTTTTACTCTAATCCACCTCAATATATGTGGATTGATGTAGATACATGTGCATCCAAACAAGGTCTAAGTATTGAAAATAACCCTTTGTCACGGTTTAAAAAATTAAAAGACGGTTTTGGTGACGTGTTGTATTACGTGGACGCTGACATAAATATACAATATAAAAAAGTCTATGTAACCCCTACTATGGAGGGTTGACTATATAACACCCTCAAACCTAGTATTGTAGCCCCTAATTATCTATTAATTAATGCTCAATGATTTTGAGATAGTTTTATAGGATTGCCTCGCAAGTCTAATTACCCATGTTGGAACATAGACCCCATTTGTAAGATGAGCAAACTTGGCATATTGCTAAAGTGGACTTGGGCTAGGAGGGAAGGAAACTAGTTGGTGCAATGGCCATGGGAGGAGAAAGCAAGAGGGAGATATGATGTCGGAGGGGATGGTGGTGCATGAGTTTGATGCCATTGACGAGCGTTTAGAGGGTAGAGGAGGCGATAAGAGATCGCAGACGGCTCATGGGAGGTGGGTAGGATAGAAAGATGGAAGGGAGGAATGCGGACAAGAGCAGTTAGAATGCATAGTAATAAAGAAAGAGAATGTGTGTAGCCACTTACAAATAAGCCCATGTGCAAGTATGGATTTTTTTGAGTGGAGCAAGTATGGATAATTAGGCAAGCGTGGTGGGTTACAGTGGCAAAATAGCCCTACAAAACTAGTTACAGTGGCAAAATAGCCCTACAAAACTATCTTAGAGGTCATATGGTTAACCTTCGATATGTTAGGGGGTTATATATATTGTTTCCTATTGTTTGTGTTGACAACAGAAATTGTTTGATTTGTATAGTTGTTAAAATATAGAATGGACTTCAACATTGCATTCCTCTCGTTGAGATGGTGAAAAAAACATATATGGAATATCTAATTTGGAGTCTAGATGAAGAAATTATGTCCTTGAAAGATGCTCCAACATTGGAAGTTCTGATCTATTTAAACCTATTATATTCCGAGGTTCCTCCCACATCGGAAGTTCTGACACATAGTGGAAGTTCTGATAATCAGAACTTTCGACAGCCATCGGAACTTCCGATGTTCCCTGTTCAGATCTAGCCTTCTGGGTTCCGATCCGAATTGCCCCAGATTCGTGGGAAACTTGAAGATTATGACCTTGAAAGGTTTAATTTCTTACTAGGATAAGATGTACTGGAGGATCATGACCGATTGAGAAATCCAACATCCAATCAATCTTTTTTTTATTTATTATTACCACCTTTTCCCCTAACCTCTTCCAACTTGCATGTTGTTGTTCATCACTTGATTCGACGACCAAGGATGGTGTCCTAGGCTTGTTGGCCGCCTAGGGCAATCCGGCGACATCCTTGCCCCGACGGGGTCCCTCTTGGCCAAGAGCTTCGACGGTTCCTTTCCTAATTTACTCGAAAACTAGTCGTTCTTCATCACATAAGCATGATTGGTTATCTTTTGGTGGTTTCCTTATAAACCTCGCTATTCTTTACCACGCAAGAATGTTGGTTATCCGCTGCGTTCTTCAATCAGTGGCAACCCGAATGTTGGGGGAGGTTGAAAGGTCTTGATGGCTAGAGGGGGTGAATAGCCTAATAAAAATTCCTACAAAGTATGCTAAACAAGGTTATTAATATAACAAATAGCGAGAAGCGAGTTTTGCCTAGCCTATGGGGTGTTGCAAGCCACCTATCCAAAAGACAATTCTAATATATTTCACTCAACCGCACACATCAAACCGCAAGAAGAAAACAACTAGAGCTAGCAAGCTACCAAAGCAAAGAGCTATTCTAGCTACACTAAACAAACTAGCAAGATACAACTATGAAAGTAATGCAAGTGTGAGTTAGAGGGGTTTCACCGAGGGACGATGAATTGAGCCAACCAAGAAATAATTTCAAGTGATGATATTCAAGATAATCAATTCACCGAGACAAATCAATCACAATCAACGAAGTGAAGACACGATGATTTGTCCTGAGGTTCACGTGCTTGCCGGCACGCTAGTCCCCGTTGTGTCTCCCTCAACCACATGGTTCGGTGACTAATCGGTCACACATCGAGCCTCTCAAAAGGCGTCACAAGAACCTACCAAATGGCAAGAGGTTGCAATGACACGAGCAATCCACTAGAGTAGGAATTCGGCGCTTCGCCAGGGAACCACAAGAACCCCTCACAAGACAATCACCGGAGGCAGCCACGAACAATCACCAACACGTGCCGGACCTCCTCCAAGCTGCTCCAAGCCATCTAGGTGGCGGCAACTACAAAGAGTAACAAAAAAACACCGCAGCAAATCAATCCCGAAGTGCCTCTAGACGCAAATCAATGATCGATGCACTTAAATCACTCAATCTCACTCAAAGATCGCAATCGAATGCAAAGGAGATAAATTGGGATGAGAGGGGATGCTTTGGCTCAGCTCAATGTGCTCACAAGAATGTCAAAAGTCCAAGAGAGGAAGCCAAGAGCCGGCCACTAAGTATTTATAGACGTACCCCTTCACAAAGAGTCGTTGGGCAAATTTCGTGGGCGACAGACGCGTCTGTCGCTCACCCAACAGACGCCGTGCCCACGTCCGTCGCCCCTCCAAGTGCCACGCGCGTTCAAACTTCAACGGTCACACGCCATCCCGACGGACGCGTCCTTCGCAAACGAACACGGTGTTAGTCGCGTCGACGGACGCTGTCCAGAGAGCTCCCAGAGCTCAGTTTCGCCCGACTGACGTGTCTATCGCAGCACCGATGGACGCTGCCCGGCGTCTGTCACGAACGTGCCTGAGATGCTGATGACGCCATGACCGACGGACGCTGACGCCTGGCGTCCGTCGCTCGGACACCCCCGCGTCTGTCGCCTCCACTGCAATAAGCCACGCTCAGGGGTAAGCCGACAGACGCTAGGGTCGCGTCTATCGCTCCCTGAGCCGGCGTCTGTCGCCATAATTTCAGTGAAAAACGATCGCGCGACGTCGCCACTTCTTCCAACTTTCGGCGTAAAGGAAAATGGTCATTTCAATTTCTCGAAAACGCCTGAATCCCGCCTCGCAAGCTCGGCGGGGAGGGGGGAGAGAGGACCCCAAACCCTCTCTATCGCTCAAACTTCACCACCTTCGCAAAGGTGCTAACACCACCAAGTGATCATCATTATGTGCAAGTGTGTTAGCATTTTCACAATCATTTTTCAAGGCGTTATTAGCTCTATCCAAATGCATATGCTCAATGAAATGTCACCTAGAGGCACATGTGGGGCATGAAATGATACGCCATTTTCCCTCTTCATAGTACGACTACTAAACCTAAACGTGATCACACCCACTAGGTGTCTTGATCACCAAAAGCAAACCCTAGCAAAATACCTTTGCCTTGAGCTCCATAGGGTTGCACCTTGTTCCTCCTTCATCACCATGGTAAGCACTTCATCATCCACACTTGATCATCATGCTTCACCATTCTATGTGCTAATCATCCTTTGCTACATACAATCTTAAGCACATGATTAGCACTTAGGCATTGTCACTAATTACCAACACCAAACATAGAGCTTTCAGAGGCGCCCCCTAGCAAGACACCCCACCTGGTACTTGGCCTACCACAGACCCATATTGATGCCTCGCCGGTGCGCTGACACCCTCGCATCGAGGTTTCCACCCTGATCTAGGTACCCATGGTGCAGACCAGGTCGAAGGTAGCGGATGACGAAGAGAATCCAAGGCTGGCTGAAGAATAGAAGAACCCTTGCTCGGTGCGGTGCTAGGGGAGTAGAGCTACCTACGAGGCCGGCGGCTGTGTATTTAGGGTTCGGAGTGGTTGGCTAGAATATGGAGAGTTACCTCTATGCCCTCAGACTCAGTACTAGCGTTGTGAGCCATAGGACAACCCTTATGTAATTTCACCATTGCCTCTAGGTATGGCCTATAAATACCTAGAGGTGCTACTGTTTAGACGAGGTGATTTTTTGAGTAATTTAGTGGGCAATTAATCCACATTTAGTTCCACGCTTTCCCTCTGGGATACCATTCAGTTGAAACATGAAAGAGACGAAGAAGCTGGAGAACTCAAGATGTGATTGGTTCAGCTTCTATAAAATGGTTTTGCTAAAAACACAGAATGTTAACCAAAAGGACAGAATTAGAATTTGCTTTTCTGGAAACAAGTACTTTCATGTAGTTCATTTTTTACATGGATCATGTTTTTTACTTTTAGCTTTCAACTTTTTCCAAATGAGCGCAAATAGAGAGGTGTTTCACACTTGTTTCAAGGGATATTGTGGGGGGTACGACCCTGGGTACCCACGACATCAAGACTTGCAGCACACAACACTGATCGGCGTGCACCGCAAGGCATCTAGAAGATATCTCAAGATATGAATTGCTAGGACTCTTATAGAAGTTGTAATCCAAATAGAATACCTGCCACGTCTAGGATATTTTCCTTATAACCCTACCCCTCCAGAGTATATAAGGAGTGGCAGGGGTCCTCTAGTCGACAGCTACATGGTCATCCAGATCAATACAAACCAACAGAGCACAGGACGTAGGGTTTTACGTCATCTTAACGGCCTGAATCTGTATAAATCTTGTGTATTATGTCTCTATTACCATCTAGTTCCTGATCATGCGCACCTCTACCAATCAATCTATCATCGTGGGCATACCCCTCAGTGGACTGCCGACAATATTTAGTTGACAGAGATAGAGAGAGAGAGAGAGCATGTTTCATGGTTGTTTCAACCAAATAGTGTATAACTTTGTCACAACATATAACTCACAATAGCTTTTCCACAGTTCACAGCTTAATCAAACAGATCTTCAATCAACTAAAAGAGACGCAAAATTGCACATACATATCCACTTTTCTCCGTTCTAAACCCTAGAACTGCACTAACTCAAACTATTTTAAAATTTGATCAAAATTTTAGAAGAGTATCAATGTGTATAGCATAGAACTAGGATATCACTAGATACATCATGAAATATATTTTCATAATGTACATATTTGGTGTCGTAGATATTGTTACCTTTCCTATAAAGTTAGTCAGACAAGATAATTTGACTTTAGATAATTCTAAGAACTGATTTATTTTTGGATGGTGAAGTGACTAGCAAATGTGTTTCTACATTGTAATGGGACGTACAATTTGTTTGTAATAAATAGTGAGCTATTTGTATAGGATTTAATTTGGGCTAGCTTGGCCTAAACTTAAACCAAATATATTCTAATGCCCATACAATCCCGTATGAGAAATGGATAGAAATTATGTCCTTACTTAGGATATGTTCTATAGGCTGCTGCATCATTTAGGGCACGTTCAACCCATAGACAGCCAGGTGTAACTATTGAAATTAAGCAAAAATAATTTATGGGCAAAACTCTAATTCTCTCTAGCCTTCTCACACTCGAGCCGCCGGCAGATATGTAGTCCTCCCTGTGTCTGAACAGCTACCGCCACCCCCGTTTCCTCTCTCGAAGGTGTGACTAGTCCTAGGGCAGTTGTTCTCCTCCAATTTCAAACCTAATTTCCAAACTCTACCTTCTAATCCCTCTCCCCAAGATCCAGACCACCCGCCGTGATGGAGTACATCTACCACATTGGCAACCGATTGATGGAGCAGCTGGACAAGATCCTATTCCTAGCACAAGGATGAGCCTCTTCTTTTGACAACAGATTGTCACCAACCCAAGGACAACGCACCAGAGGTGCCAGTCTACGTCCCCCCGCTTAAAAGAGGAGCATCAACGACTGCAACATCAACACTCGCCGCGTTCGACACATAAATTACCCTCAATTTTTTTTTCAACAGATGCATCTATGGTGTCTTTTGGACAGAGAAAGGCTCAACAATTAATATTATCAACAATGGCAGCGCTTCGATAGAATACCCATGGCGTCGACAACATCTACACCGTCAACAACTCTAACATCACCCATGCCATCCTGCACGCCGGTTACATCTACACCAGCACCATTATCCCCACCTCCGGCGAAATCTACACTACCAATGACTACAAAGCTATCCATACCCACCCTGGTGTGCCGTAGAGAAGAGCGGCCTCATAGGTGGAGATGAGAGAGAATTGTTGCGACCAACGCTAAGCGCTGTTGCTGCTGTTTGTTGCAACCACATCACTCAATAAACTACTGTGCAAATCAACTGCTGTAGAACTGCAGCCGAGCACACAGGCAACCTTAAAAGAAAAATTCTTACTGATGGGACTTATGATGTGAGTTTGCACCAGTGTAATAAATAGCGGTCTGTGGCTGCAGGGCTCTCCTGAACGTGAGTACACTAAGGCCAGTCTCAGTGGAGGTTTCATGGCTCAGTTTCCAACACATTCATATTTTGGAAACAGTGTAGAAGAGTTTCATCCCCATGAAACTCTCTCTACTCCCATGAAACTTTCATCATCTCTCTTCATCAATACAGTGTCATGTCAATATATTTAATGTCCATAAAACTCCCATTGAGACTGGCCTAACAGCGTACACTGCTCAAAACAGCTACAGCTGGCTATAACAATACCTAGGCGGTCCTTGGTTTGCACTCAAACGGTCATTAGGTGGCTCTATTATTGAGGATGATGGAGTGGACGAACGAACTCCCTCCCATAAATGGACTGTAGCAACTTGGAAACAGGCTTCGTCAGGTCCTAATCCCGCACGGACCAATAATGGGCCTCGCCTCCGTCCTCGGCGGAAAGACCTTGCTCCGCAGGCCAGGTACCTACCTACGTTTCTTCCACACTCCAGCCCCCCCCCCCCCCCCCCCCCCCCCCCCCCGAGACACATAGACACACCCGGACACCCCATCTGGGGCGTCGGCGTGGCCTCCTCGCCTCCGCGCAACGCAGCCAACGCTGGACCTCCAAGTCGAAGGCATAGGAGAACGCAAAGACACGGGCCTAGATGAGTTTCAGATTTTTAAAAACTAGTTTTCGCTTTTAGTCTTTAAAATATGGATTCTGAGCCAAACCTGGTGGGGTGTTTGGATCCCCAGTTTTAAAGAATCTAGCTTTATTTATTGGTTACAGGGTCACAAGAAACTGACAACAACTGGATACCAACAACTTCTTGATTTTTAAAAATCTGACAAAAACTGAGAGCAAAAACTGACATATTTGGATCCTACCTAGTTTTTTTTAGCAAAAAAAAAAACCAGAGTGATGCAAACAGGGCCTAGACGAAAGCGTGCGCTAGACGACGGAGATAGCTGTCGGCCAGGGCTCAGCAGGTCGAGAATGAAAAGGACGAGAGTTAGCAATAATAAAGGATTTAAGATAGGATCTTTTTTTTCCTCCGGATAGAAAAACTCCAGCAGGGGAACGTGTGTCCTGGTCCTCGAGCATTCGGTTGAAACTGCTTGAAAGAGACGGAGAAGCTGGAGAACTCAAGCTGCGATTGGTTCAGCTTGAGCTTTTAGAAACAAGTACTTTCATGTAGTTTATTTTTCACTGCACCTTGGATCATGTTTTTGACTTTTACTTCCTCCGTTCCAAATTATAATACGTTCTGTCTTTTCTAGATTCATAGTTTTTGCTATGTATCTAAATATATATCATATCTAGATACATAGTATGCAAAAGCTACGAATATAGAAATGTCAAAACGTCTTATAATTTAGGACATAAAAAGTAGCTTTCAACTTTTTCCAAATGAGTGCAAACATAGAGGCGTTTCACACTTGTTTCAAGGGAGATAGAGAGAGTATGTTTCATAGTTGTTTCAACAGTGTATAACTTTGTCGCAGCATATAGCAATAGCTTTTTCAAAACTCACAGCTGCACCAAACAAACCTTTTAATCAACTGAAGGAGATGCAGAACTGCATAGAAATTAACTCCTAGAGTTACACTAACTCGAACTATTTAAAATTTGATCATACTTCTAGAAGGGTGTCAATGTTTATAGCACAGGACTAGAGTATCACTAGATACATCATGAAATACACATTTTCATAATGTACATATTTGGTGTCATAGATATTGTTACCTTTCCTATAATGTTAGTCAAATTTAAGATAATTTGACTTGGAGTAATTCTAAGAACTGATTTATTTCTAGACGGTGGAAGTGACTAGCAAATGTGTTTCTACGTCGCAATAACGTACAATTTGATTGTAATAGTAATAATGAGCTAATTATTTGTATAGGATTTAATTTGGGCTAGCTTGGCGCAAGAGGTAGAATTCCAGATACCAAGACGAGTGGCTGGCCGCTTGGTTTCCCTCACATGCATGCACGGGATTGGTTGGGCTAATTAAGCATATGCGCCAGCGGGTTCCTCGAAAGGCACCTCACGCCTAACATATCGTAAAAAATGAAAGAACTTTGTACGCCCAATAAAAGATAATGGAGGGATTAAGATAGATGTATATCTCGGCCAAACAAAATCAATCCAGGGTGTGTTCACTTCGCGAAAAGTAGGTGAAAAGTTACTGTAACATCTTTCGTTGTTATTTGGCAAAATTTGTCCAATCATGGACTAACTAGGCTCAAAAGATTCGTCTCGACATTTACAGACAAACTATACAATTAGTTATCTTTTTTACCAACATTTAATACTTCATACATGCGTCGAAAGATTTGATGTGATGAGTGGAAGAGGAAATATTTTGGGTTGGGATGGGGAAGTGAACACACCCCCACTTGATATGTCATCAAAGAAAAATGATCGAAACCTCACAGGGGAATATAAGCTAAAATAATTTGAGGAGCCACACAAGTCACGCAAGTTGAAATAATTTGAGAAGCCATGAGCTCATCACTATACTTGTCACAAGATATAGTGTATGGCGTGGTGGGAGGGAGAGCTTACGCGAGGCAAGAAGTCATGTGTTTGTTATATTTTGAAACACATGTGCACGGAAAATCACATGACTCTATGGCCATTTTATGCTTAAATATAGTGGGCTTCAATTGAAATTTTTGGAAAATGCACTACCAGAGAATAGACTTTCCATCTTTGGATTTAGTCCCACCGGATTTTGACCTGGGAGTGATGGGAGATTTAGTCCTGGTTGGAATCCCCAACAGGGACTAGAATCTCCTGACCAACGGATAGTGCAGCAGCCTTTTGCAGCACTATCTATTGAGAACCTTTAGTCCTGGTTTGTGGTTTAAACCAGGACTAAAGGCTGCCTTTCAATCTCGGTTGTAGCCACAAACTGGGACACAAGGCCCAGCCGACCTTTGGTCCCGGTTGGTGCTCCAACCGAAACTAGAGGTTGACCCTTTAGTCCCGGTAGGCTCCACCAACCGGGACTAATATATATATATATATATATATATATATATATATATATATATATATATATATATATATATATATATATATATATATATATCCATTTGCATTGTCCCCTAAGGATGAGACCAGGTGGTCAAATCGGTCGCCGGCCCTTGTGTTCATTCTGTTCTTGCTTAAGGGAGTAAGTTCTTGCTCTCGAGCGCCGCCGGCTTCATCTCCAAATCTTTCAAAGGTTAGCAACTTCATCTTCTAATCTTTTATTGCTAATAATGTAGATTGTTTGATGCTTTATTAATAAGTATAGAAATATTTAAATATGTGGTTTTTGCAGATTATGAATAATAGTGGTAGATTTTATTTTTATTTATATATCATTTGTAGATCTTTGTTTTCTAGATTATGAATATGTGGTTGATTTTTAAGATTATGAAATATTCAAGTATATGGTTGTTTTAGATTATGAATAAGCATAGAAATATTTAAATATGTGGATTTTAATGTTTTTTTAGATTATGAATATGTGGTTGTTTTCTAGATCTTTGTTAGCAACATTATTTCTTCATGAGAGTTAATAATCATTCAAAAAAATATGTGCAAAATGTTTAAGTTTACTTGGCATGCATATATCTCTTGATGATTTATTGTTTATATGCTTCTCTAATATATAATGTTGCATGACATATTTATATGGGGGTTCTATATTTATTAGGATGTTTTTTTAGTTTTTTTAGTTATGATGAATGGCGGCGGATCACTTCCCCACCCACAGGCACCAGGTTTCCACCCTGGCGATGTTCCATTCGAGCCATCATTAGAAAGGGCTGTCCCGCGTAACCCAGACCCATCAATTGTATAGAATATTTTAAGTTTTGTATGCTAATATAATTTTTGTTTATATACATTCATCGATAATATGATTATTGCATATGTTACAGACTATAAACCGGTGAAGTGGCTGAAAGATGCACTATGGCTGCTCGGGGTGTATGACATCTTCGAGAACACGACATGTCAGGAGGCGAATGGAGGTGAGATATGGACGTGCAGTCTCTCCTTCGACATCCCCATTAGGTACAATAATCAGGTGCGCCAGCAGATCGTCTAGGTTGGACGACAGTCAACGACCAAGGTAGGTGCCCAGCTCGACACCGTGCATCTTACTTTGCAGGAACTTGAGCGGATTGGGTACCATATTTCTGGTTGGTCCCAAATAAAAATACAAGCTTTAGTTTAATATACTCTGAATGTGCCGCTAGTATCCGAGAGGGATACGTTATACAACTTAATGGTACGGTGTGTATGATATAAGAGTAATATTTATTTATTCTTATTATTATATGAGCGCTTTCTGATACTTTTTTGTTTGTCCGCTTGCAGCATTTGCTCAATGACTACACCTATGCTACACGTGGCTTGTATCCCATTCTCACGCAAGCTCTTAAACGACTGGGGTATTACTGGGACTTCGTGAAAGCGATCGGCCAGAGGACGACAGCTAGCTACCAGCATTGCGTGAGAATAAGGCAGAGCCCGGATATCGGTAGTCCGTTAGTAGGCTACATCTATGGGATGCCATGTCCTTGGCTTTGTGAAGCAGTTGAGAGTACTATAGTGCGAGCCTTGTATTACATAGACATTGTCCGTGGTTACACCATCCGGGACATGCGCTACTTGCAATGGAGACAGGAGAGGTTTGCAGCCGGTGATATTTAGAATCTATGTGTTAGTTTGGTTTTTATGCGTATGTACTTTAATTCGAATGGTTATATACTTTAATTAAGATTATTCGTATGGATATTTTAATTATGTTTGTATGGACAAGTTATTTATGTTTCATTAGGTTTATTTTGTATGGACAAGTTATTTATTTTTATGCTAATGTACTTTGCCAAATGAAGAAATAGCCAAAATAAAAGTTGTAGATCTCAAAAAGTTACACAACTTTGTAGTTGGCAACTTTTTCATTTAAAGTCATCCTTTCAAGAAAAACTATATTTTAATTTCTCGAATTTGAAATGACCTTAAATGGAGAAACAACTAAAAGGAAAATTGTAGATCTCGAAAAGTTATGCAACTTTGTGGTTGAAAACTTTTTCATTTGAATTCATCTTTTCAAGAAAAATTATGTATGAATCTCTCGAATTTGAAATTTGAATTTTTAAAATGACTTCAAATGGAGAAACAACCAAAACGAAAGTTGTGCTCGAAAAGTTATGCAACTTTGTAGTGGACACCTTTTTCATTTGAGCTATATTTTTTAAATATGTATTTTCTAATTTTCAGCCTATTTATTTTAATGGATATGTTAGCATGGGCGGGAAACGAAACTGCTCGGTAGACAGCCCTCTAGCCACGCGCCAAAAATTTGGCTTTAGTCTCGGGTTGGGTTACGAACTGGGACTAAAAGCCCTCTAGTCTTGGTTGGAGGCTCAACCCGGGAGTAAAAGTGACAACCTTTAGTCCTGGTCTGGGCCTCCAATTGGGACTAGAAGACTTTTAGTCCTGGTTAGTAGCCCAACCTTGGACTAAAAGGTCTAGCAGTATATATGTCGCCGCTTCGTTCTCTCCTCATCCTCCTTTCAATTGCTAGCCACCACCCTCTTCCCCATCCTTGCTGGCCGGAGCGCCGTCGCCTTTTGGTGTTGTCCTCGTCACCCCCACCTCCTCGTCGTTGTCCTCGCCGGAGAAGAGCGCCGCGCCCTCGCCGGTCCGCGCCTCGTCACCCCGCGCGCGTGGCCTCGCCTCCATGCGGCCAGCCCCTTGTGCTCGTCCTCGCCGGCCGGAGCGCCGCCGCCTCTTAGCCTTGTCCTCATCAACCCCTCCGGCTGCGCCTCGTCATCCCCGAGCGGCTTCGCCTCACCCCTGCCACTGGCGTCGCCACCGTCATCCTCACCCCTCAGAGAGGAGAGCCGAGGAGGAGAAGGAAGGATGCACTGCCGTTGCGGAGCCGTTCGCCATCACCGAGCCGCTACCGAAACCGGAGACGGCGCTCCATTCGTCTACACTGGCGCAGCAGCTCGCCACCGCACCGCCATCTTACCCCCCACAAGCCCCACGGTGAGCCACCTCCCCAACTCCCCCGTGAGGACCTCGTGCTCAAATTCGACCAAAGGGAAGGGCCTAAGTGCAAACCCATAGACTTAGATGAATAGTGTCAATAAGGACTTGTCTGCTTTTTAAATGGCTGAAACTTTGGAAATTCATAGTAATTCATAGAAAAATCATAAAATATTAAATAAAGAATTTTTGGAATCCTTAAGTGTAGATCTACATAGTAGAGTGATAAAATAATATATGTTAGTAGAAGGCTTTTGCTGTTTTTATTTATCTATGTTTATTAGGGATAAATTCATATCTAGAGTTGTGGTGCTCTAATTGCTGTGAAATTTTTATGGTAGGCTAGTGAAACTATGTGTGTGCTGTGGTAAACATTTCAATGGCATTGGTTACAGTATGGTTGAGTTATTGATTTAACTTGCATGTTGCTTGATAAATGGTTTTAAATGGTTTATAAATAATTTATGTTTGCAAAAATATGAAATGTGGTTCCTTTGCCTTTGCATAATGATGTTGTGACCTAGGAACACTTAATATGGCCATGTCTTTACAGAAAATATGGATCTTTAGATTTATCTTGCTCTCATATGTTTTCTTGCAACGGCAATTTGTCTTTTTCATAGAGGTTCCTATACTTATTGAAATGGCCATGATGTTTTTCTAGCATATGTGATGGTTAGAAACTGTTGGTAACATCGGTTATGCCCAGATTCCCTTTTTTATATGTAGTGAAATATTATTTTGCTCTATAATTCAATTATAGTGATTGTTTTGGATAGTTTCTATTGTTAAGCAAATTACATAATGAAAATGATGTTAGCTATGATTCTTGTCTATAACAAAGTTGTAGATAACTTACTTATCTTGCTTGTGTTAAAATTTCATGGCATTTGGCCAAATGGTTTGTGAGATATGACTGTTTAAAGTTGGTCCTCAAAAATGTCTATTCTCTGAAATTTTTGGGTAGATCTGGGAATTTATGGTTAAATGAAGTAGCTTCTGTACTGTTGTCTTGAATCTCATGTGTTAACCTTGATCTGCTTGCTTCCTTAGCATGATAGGTTTATGTAATGCTTAGTTAAATGTTGTTCCACTGCCTTTGCATGATGTTGTACCAGAAGAATAGTCATGTGTTGATATGATTTTTGATATATTGAATTTTGTGAGAAGAGATGGCTGGACGTCGTCTCCCTCCGCCGGAAATGCTAGGTTCCAATGGCTATGTAAAGTCGCAGGGATTTGATCCAATGGTGCCGCCGAATGTATGGTCTACTCATCCAAGCATAGTAAGCAACTCTTTTATAAATTAATGTGTCAAATATGCATGTATAAATATATTTTCTAATTTATTATGTATATATGTGTTTCTTAAATGTACTGTTGGTAATTGACCCAATCATTTGGCTTGAAGAGACACTCATACATTTCGGGGTTCAGCCAGTGAATGTTGAATGTTTGAGGTAGACAATGGCCGATTTAAGCAATGTCGAGTTAGCTTTTCCATCGCCGATAGGAGGGGTATAGGCCGTGTTGTAGAAATATCAAAGGTGGGAAGTAAGGCACCTGATAAGGCTATTGTAGAAAAATATGGTGTCCTAGCATGCGTAAATAAACTTGTGACTATTGGGTACAACCTGCCTACTTATTCCTTCTTGAAGATACAGTCTATTGATGCTGGCTCTTATCATGATCTTAAAGGCTTTTGTGCAAGGTTGGCTCAACATAACCAGAATGATGTGGTAAGTCTAAGTCCAACATTGGTAGTATCCAGATTTGTTATTATTGAAAAGCTTGGTTCTTATATCCATTTTTTCTGCCAACACTTAATTACAAGTTGAGTTGTATGACTTAACCTACGTAGGTTGCAGCTCTGTAGCCATTCTTAACCAAACAATGTATGCATTGGGTTATGAATGGAAACATGCCGATGATTGGCCAACACTCACTGCAGAAGGATTTCAGGCGTATGCGACTAAGAGGGGATCACCTAACTCACGGCCTCTAACCGTGATGAGTAGACCTTGTGTTCGTACGTGTGAAGCAAGGGAGAGTGTCTTGTTAAATACCTTGGATTTCATCAATGAAATTTGTGGATACAAAATCAGCGATCTACACTTCACTGAGTTCATGATACGACGTACTCAACTACATAATTCGATGTAGTCAACTTGTGCTTGCATAAACTTAGTGTGTAGTTGAACTTTGGGGTGTACTTGATGTATTGGAAATGCATTTTGTTTGTAATGACTTGTTTTAAATTGTGATGGTTTGTATGAACTTGGTGAATGGGGATGATCATTGTAATATACATCTAAGATCTTCATTAGTTTCGTTCTTATTTGTGGATGACGTACAATAGTATAGCATATATAATACGTGTACAAAAACTATTTGAAATGAAAACAAATTGAATGGAAAGAAACTGCAAAAGAAAAAAAAAGAAAAAAAACAGGCCGGGGGTTATTTAGTCCCGGTTGGTTATATAACCAACCGGGATTAAAATCCCCCAATCAATCCCATTTAGAGGCCCGGGCTAAAGGGGGGGCTTTAGTCCCAGATTGGCAGTCCCGGTTGGAAAACTAGGAATAGAGGGGGTTTTCCAACCGGGACTGAAACCCAGTCCTGCACTAGTGATGTTTTCTAACACCTTTGGATAAACCATCTCTACAAATTAATTATGACTATTTTTACAAATGTTTAATTTGTCTAGTTTTTTTAGTTTTCTCAATGGAACCATATATCTTGCATCTAGGTGGCACTACAATTAATGCCATGGTTATATCATTCTGCATGGAGCATAATTTTGTCGGTACCAACAGTACGGGGGTACCACAGCTATCGCCAAAACACTAACAAAAACCGAAACCAGTAGAAAAGATAGCCCGCTCGACGGGGCGCCTCGACCGCGTCCCGGCTCCGACTCGTACGGGGCCCGCTCGACGGGGCGCCTCGACCGCGCTTCGGCTCCGACTCGTACGAGGCCCGCTCGACGGGGCGCCTCGACCGCGCTCCGGCTCCGACTCGTACGAGGCCCGCTCGACGGGGCGCCTCGACCGCGCTCCGGCTCCGACTCGTACGAGGCCCCGCTCGACGGGGCGCCTCGACCGCGCTCCGGCTCCGACTCGTACGAGGCCCGCTCGACGGGGCGCCTCGACCGCGCCCCGGCCCCTCGACCGCGCCCCGGCCCCTCGATGCCCTTTCTTTACCTACCCGGGACAAAAGCCATAGCATTCAATGCGGTTACCTACTACCACCGACCGACATGGCTACGGCATGGGTCAACGCAGGAACAATACCCACGTCAAGTCTCACTGTTTTACCGCCCATCCCGTGATGGGAGGTGAAAGCCGTCACTGTATCCACCATACCGCGCACTATTCACCATCAGTCACCCTCGAGGGAGGATAGGACAAGGTCCGTCTCCCGCGATACCGGGGATTCGGCCTTATCCATCTGACCTCGACCCAGCCTCGACCCGGCCCCAACGCTCGACTTAGCTCGAAGGACGGTATGGCCTGGCGCTCTGGGTCATTTCGCCATCTTGTCTCCCACCACGTCAGGGCACCCAGGGATGACCGGCCATTCCGAAGGCACGTCGCTACAGTCAACTCCACAGGAATCGACAAAGCATCACCTCAGGGCTCCCCCCCGGCTTGGCCCCCTCTCGCCTTATAAAAGAGTAGGCCAGGGTTCGACAGGGAGGGGGGGACGGAAAAACCAACCAACGAACAGACGAACAACCAACCACCCGACCGGACAACGAAAAGCAAGAGATCAACATCTCAAGCAACCTCTTTTCTCCTTTTTCTCTTTGAGACTTGGGCTCGACACCCTCTCTCGCTTGCTTGTAACCCCTACACGAGCACCTCGGTGCAAGGAAATACAAACCTCTCTTCCCCGCTGGACGTAGGGCCTTCTTTTGCCTGAACCAGGATAAACCCCCCGTGTTGTTCTCCTTGCATCACCATCCAGGAAAGAGTCACGCAGCATTTACTCGTTGGTTTAGGACCCCCTTGGTCCGAACACCGACAGTTGGCGCGCCAGGTAGGGGAGCGCTGCGTGCAAACGTCGCTTTCTCGCCGTTCTTCCTGGATGGCTAACCCTGAATGCCCAATCCCGTTGGGTACGGTGATCTGGTTTGGGAGTTTGGAGTTCATGTCGCTCGGCTCTAGCTACGACATGGTCCTACTCCCACCCAGGCACCCGACCGACGAAGATTACGAGCTCTCCCAGCCCGGGGGAGCAGTCAACCGGCACCGCCGCTCCAGGCGGTCGCGGGCCGCCCGGCGACGGCGAGCCCAGCACAACTACCGTCTCTACCTGACGGAGGGCGATGGGATCCCCCGGTCCGGCACCCCCCAGACAGGCGCTAGCCCAGATCTCCTTTTGGAAGATTTGGGAAGGATGAGCCTGGTCGAGGGTCGCGTGCCAACGAGGAATCCCGCCGCTCCCCCGTCCGGTGGGACACCACTGTCCATAGCATCTATTTCGCCACGAACAGTGACGTCCTCATCACCATTCCCGTTTGGACTAGACTCGGTCGCCCGGGTGTATGCATCCTCCGTGAGCACTCGCATGAGCGCTTATGAGGAACTCCCCGGACACCATCTACGCTCCACTCTGGACCTCGTTGCGTCCACGCCGGTCTCTGATTATCGGGACTCTACGGAGACACCGGAAACAGAACCCCGTGTGACTGCTTCTCCACGTCACCACCTCGGTGATGGTTGGCATCGGCCACACATTCCCCCATCATATTACTACTTTGGCGCACCTGACTCCGACTCGGCCGACGACACCTATGATCCGACTCGTGAGTGCTTCAACATCGACGTTGAAAGCACCTCGGAATCAGAGGACGAAGAGCCGGTCGAGGAAAGGCACACGCCCCCTCATGTCGAGCTTCCTGCCGAGCGAAACGAGCCCCAGTTCCTTGCGGATCAAGGGGCGCAGCTCGGACAGATTCGCGAGTTGCAGGACCAGCTTGACGAGGAACGCGAAAACCTGGATCTCCTCCAGCAAACCCTCGAGCGTGAGCGTGCGGAACACGCATTTGGCAGGAGAGCTCGTGAGAGGGCTCGCGACGTCAACCGTCGCATCAACGAGGACCGGGCGGTCGACCCCCCCGGATTTCGCTCGAGCCAGCCAAAACGTTGTCGCCGCTGCCATGCTCCTGCGCAACATGCCCGAGCCGTCAAACCATGACGCCCGTCGGGCTCGAGACGAAATCCGAGGGCTCCTCGAGACTGCCGCCATGCAGCAGGCCGAGAGCTCTGCCTCGAGGCGGCGCGAAGCAGCCTCGGAGCGGACCCTCGAGCCTTCCCGACAGTAGAGAGAAGCCTCGGTTCATCCCGAGCCTGCCCGGCGAAACCGGGTAGCACCTGCCCCTGAGCTCGTCGCCAACGACCGCGAGCCTCGAGACACCCGTGGCAACATCGTCGAGCGTCGCACACGCAAACACGGTGACGGTGTAGCTCGAGGCTACCACGTCCACAGGGGCGGACGCTACGACAGCTCGGAAGACCGTAGCCCTTCACCCGAACCTCCAGGCCCTCGGGTGTTCAGTAGGGCTATCCGTGAGACGGTGCCCCCCGGCTCGGTTCCGTCCCCCCACGACTCTCACCAAGTATAACGGCGAGACCAAACCCGAACTTTGGCTCGCCGATTTCCGCTTGGCGTGTCAGTTGGGCGGGGCCACCGATGACCGGGCCATCATTCGGCAACTCCCCCCTGTTCCTCTCCGACACCCGCCCGAGCCTGGCTCGAGGATCTCCCACCTTGGCAGATCCACGACTGGGACGATCTCGTGAGGGTGTTCGAGGGAAATTTCAAGGGAACCTACATGCGCCCCGGCAACTCGTGGGACCTCCGGAGCTGCAAGCAGAAACCAGATGAGTCCCTCCGGGACTACATCCGGCGCTTCTCCCGGCAGCGCACCGAGCTCCCCAACATCACCGACTCCGACGTGATTACGGCCTTCCTCTCCGGTACCACCTGTAAGGAGTTGGTCCAGGAGTTGGGCCGTAACACCCCGCTCACTGCCAACGGATTGATGGACATCGTCACCAACTTCGCCTCCGGCGAGGAGGCGGTTGGTGCGATCTTTGGCGGCGAGCCGGCAAGGGAGGAGCAGAAGGTCGACGACCCCGCAAGTTCCACCCGAGGCCCCAAGAGAAACAACCGCAAGAAGAAGAAGGGCCAGCAGGGCAAGCTCGAGGCCCCGGCCGACGAGCTCGTCGCTGCTACCGAGCACAAAAAACCTCGAGGCCCCCCCCGGCGGGGGCGTCTTCGACAAAATGCTCAAAGAGCCGTGTCCCTACCACAAAGGACTCACTAACCATAACCTCGAGGATTGTCACATGCTGCGCAGGTACTTCGGGGGTGCCGGCGCTAAGAAGGATGACAAGGGGGAGGACCCTAAGGGTGACGACAAGGACGGGGAATTTCCCGAGATCCGCGACTGCTATATGATCTACGGGGGACCCTCGACCCGCCTCTCCACGCGTCAGCGCAAGCGAGAACGGCGCGAGGTCTTCTCCGTACAGTCGGCAGTACCCCGCTTCCTTGATTGGTCTGCGGTGGCCATCACTTTCGACCGTGATGACCACCCAGACTACGTCCCCAACCCGGGGGTCTATCCACTCGTCGTTGACCCCGTCATCGCCAACACACGCCTCACCAAAGTGCTCATGGACGGCGGAAGCAGCCTCAACATTATCTATTCTCAGACCCTCGACCTCTTGGGGGTCGACAGAGCGCGCCTCCAGCCTAGCGTCGGGGCTTCCACGGAGTCGTGCCAGGGAAACGGGCGGAACCCCTCGGGCGGGTCGATCTGCCTGTTTGCTTTGGCACGCCGGCGAACTTCCGAAAGGAAACTCTCACTTTCGAAGTGGTCGGATTCTGTGGAACGTACCACGCTATCCTGGGACGCCCATGCTACGCCAAGTTCATGGCGATCCCGAACTACACCTACCTCAAGCTCAAAATGCCTGGCCCAAACGGTGTCATCACTGTAGGGCCCTCGTTTGAACATGCCTACGAGTGCGACGTCGAGTGCGTCGAGCACGGCGAGGCTGTTTTTGGGTCAGCGATCTTGGCCGCAGACCTCGACGGTCTAGCCAATGCGATCCCCGATCCAAAATGCCATGCCGGCAGCTTCGAGTCCGCCGAAGACGTCAAGCTCGTACCCCTCGACCCCGCTGATCCCAAGGGGAAGGCGCTGAGCGTCAGCGCCACCCCTCGATCCTAAATAGGAAGCAGTGCTCGTCGACTTTCTCCGCGCAAACGTCGACATCTTTGCGTGGAGTCCCTCGGATATGCCGGGCATACCCAGGGAAGTCGCCGAGCACGCCTTGGAGATCCGGGCCGGAGCCAAACCGGTGA
Organism: Saccharum hybrid cultivar R570; assembly: GCA_038087645.1. Taxonomy (NCBI): domain Eukaryota; kingdom Viridiplantae; phylum Streptophyta; class Magnoliopsida; order Poales; family Poaceae; genus Saccharum; species Saccharum hybrid cultivar. Next base: position 3,733,018 of record JAQSUU010000731.1, on the reverse strand, counting down.
AGCAACGCCTGCGCCGCTTCGACGAGGAGAAGCGCAGGATCATCGGCGAGGAGATACACAAACTGCTGGAGGCCGGGTTCATCAAGGAGGTTCATCATCCCGAGTGGCTAGCTAATCCTGTCTTAGTTAGAAAAAAGAGTGGGAAATGGAGGATGTGCGTAGACTATACTGGTTTAAATAAAGCATGTCCGAAAGTTCCCTTTCCTTTGCCACGCATTGATCAAATCGTTGATTCCACCGCGGGATGTGAAACTCTCTCATTCTTAGATGCATATTCCGGTTACCACCAAATCAAAATGAAGGAGTCCGACCAGCTCGCGACTTCGTTCGTCACCCCATTCGGCATGTATTGCTACGTTACGATGCCTTTCGGTCTCCGGAACGCGGGGCAACGTACCAGCGATGCATGCAACATGTTTTTGGGGGGCACATTGGGTCGACCGTCGAGGCTTACGTCGACGACATCGTGGTCAAAACCCAACGTGCCGGCGACCTGGTCAGCAACCTCGGCGTTGCATTCAAGTGCCTCAGAGCAAAAAACATCAAACTCAATCCAGAGAAATGTGTCTTCGGCGTCCCACGAGGTATGCTTTTAGGGTTTATCGTATCTAAACGTGGCATCGAGGCCAACCCTGAAAAAATCTCTGCAATCACCAAAATGGGCCCCATCCGAGATCTCAAGGGCGTACAGAGAGTCACAGGTTGCTTGGCGGCACTCAGCCGTTTCATTTCGCGCCTCGGCGAAAAAGCACTCCCTCTGTACCGTCTCTTGAGGAAATCGGACCATTTTTCCTGGAACCTCGAGGCTGAGGAGGCTCTCACAAAACTGAAAGCCACCCTCTCCAGCTCACCGATCCTCGTCCCTCCGACCCCGGGGGAACCACTCCTGCTCTATGTCGCAGCGACATCACAGGTTGTCAGTGCTGCCCTGGTTGTCGAACGGGCCGAGGAGGCACACACCTTGCTCGTCCAGAGGCCGGTCTATTTCGTTAGCGAGGTGCTCTCAGAAACAAAGTATCGGTACCCACAGATCCAGAAACTGCTGTATGCTGTCATCTTGACACGGCGCAAGCTCCGACACTACTTCGAGGGTCACCCGGTTACTGTGGTTTCTTCTTTCCCCTTGGGAGAGATAGCCCAGAACCGGGAAGCCTCGGGTAGGATTGCCAAATGGGCGGTCGAGCTTATGGGCGAGGCATTGTCCTATGCGCCGCGGAAAGCTATCAAGTCACAGGCGTTAGCAGATTTTCTGGCCGAGTGGACTGACACACAACTCCCTCCTGCACAGCTCCAAGCGGAGCTGTGGACCATGTACTTCGATGGGTCATTAACGAAAATGGGAGCAGGCGCGGGCTTGCTCTTCGTCTCACCCCTCGGGGTTCACATGCGCTACGTCATCCGGCTTCATTTCCCTGCGTCTAACAACGTCGCCGAATACGAGGCACTCGTCACAGGGTTGAGAATCGCCATCGAGCTCGGGGTCCGACACCTCGACGTCCGAGGCGACTCTCAACTCGTGATTGATCAGGTGATGAAGAACTCGAGCTGCCGCGACCCCAAGATGGAGGCCTACTGCCAGGAAGTACGGCGCCTCGAGGACAAGTTTCACGGCCTCGAGCTCAACCACATCGCACGCAGGTATAATGAGGCCGCTGATGAATTGGCAAAAATCGCGTCCGGTCGAGCCACGGTTCCACCGGACGTCTTCGCGAAAGACCTTCAGCGCCCATCCGTCGACCTCAGGCCAGACGGGGAGGTCGACGAGGAGTCGATCGACCTTCCACCTAAGGCAGAAGCCCCCTCGACCGGGGCTGAAGCCATGCAGGTGGAAGACTCGACGTCACCCCGCCTAACCTCGAGCCTGATTGGCGCGTCCCGTATCTCGACTACCTCATCCATGGGGACCTCCCCTCGGATAGGACTGAGGCTCGACGGATCGCACGTCGGGCCAAAACTTTTGTGATCATGAGCGACAGCAGGGAGCTCTACCGTCGTAGCCCTACCGGTATCCTCCAACGTTGCATCACGAAAGAGCAAGGCAGAAATCTGCTCGGCGATCTTCACTCGGGGGCTTGCGGTCACCACGCTGCGCCTCGAACCCTTGTCGGAAACGCCTTTCGACAAGGATTCTATTGGCCGACCGCGGTCTCCGACGCTGTCAAGCTAGTACGCTCCTGCGAGGGTTGTCAGTACTATGCGAGACAGACTCATCTTCCGGCACATGCCCTACAGACTATCCCCATCACATGGCCGTTCGCCGTTTGGGGGCTCGACCTTGTCGGACCACTGAAAAGGACGACGGCGGCTTCACCCACTTGCTCGTCGCAATCGACAAATTCTCCAAGTGGATCGAGGCCCGCCCTATCACCAGCATCAGGTCCGAGCAAGCTGTACTCTTCTTCACTAACATTGTTCATCGCTTCGGGGTCCCCAACTGTATCATCACGGACAACGGCACCCAGTTCACTGGCAAGAGGTTTTTGGATTTCTGCGACAACCACCACATCCGTGTGCTCTGGTCGGCCGTGGCTCATCCAAAAACAAACGGGCAAGTGGAACGTGCCAACGGCATGGTTCTACAAGGCCTTAAGCCCAGAATCTTTGACAAACTAAACAAACATGGCAAAAAATGGGCTGCCGAGCTACCCTCGGTCCTGTGGAGCCTAAGAACAACGCCGAGTCGAGCCACGGGGTTCACTCCGTTCTTCTTAGTCTACGGGTCTGAGGCTATGCTACCAACCGATATAGAATACGGGTCCCCAAGATTGAAGGCATACAACGAAGTACACAACGACGCCACAAGACAGGACGCCCTCGACCAGCTCGAGGAAGCCCGAGATGTGGCTCTGTTGCATTCTGCCAGGTACCAGCAGGGTCTCCGACGCTACCACGACAGATACGTCCGCAAGCGCGACCTCAACGTTGGTGACTTGGTGCTACGGCGGAACCAGAACACCAAGGGACGGCACAAGCTCACACCACCATGGGAAGGGCCGTACATCATCGCAGAAGTACTAAAGCCGGGCACCTACAAGCTATCCAACGAGAAGGGCGAAATCCTCACCAACGCTTGGAACATCGAACAGCTACGTCGCTTCTTTCCTTAAAAAGCCTCGAGGCTCTGTATTTCCTTTTTCGTCAATAAAGAATACAGCGATGTTTAAAATTTCTCGTTTCGTAATAAGGAAGGATCGACCCTGCACTCCCAGAGTCGACCCTCCCTCGGGGGCTGGCAAGGGGGGAACCCCCGGTCCCCGAAAAACCGAAAAAACTTGCGCTCTTTTTTAAATTTAAGAACCGTTTCTTAGATCGACTTCGCTGAAAGAGCACCCTAAGGTTCGAAAGGGCTCTCGAGCCTGGAGCATCACCTACGCCTCCGAGGCTACGGTACCTCCACTCGACCCTTCCGCCTTTTAGAGGTACGCCTTCACGCTGAGAAGATCTAAACAACGGTTCCTAAAATTAAAAAAGAACATACCCCCTGTCGCTTAGATCAGGCTCTCACACGATTTACTAGGCCGCAACATCACCCTGAAGCTCGAGGGCAGTCGAGCCGCGAGATCACTTACGCCCCCGAGGCTACGGTACCTCCACTCGCTCCCTTACGCCAAAGGATGTAGCTGCGCGCTAGGTAAATCACGCGAGAACACGATCCGTGCGATAAAGGGAAGAAAAGCTCGAGTAAAACTAAATCAACCGCGAACCGGTTTATGTTTCGAGTCTTTTAGGCCTCCGCGGCCATCGCGATCAAAATTCGAAATACTAACTTATTACATGGGCCTTCATGCCCAGATTTGGCTCACAGGCCTTCGTCGTCGGCAGGAGGGACCACCTCGGCTTCAAAAAGCGAGGCCAGACGACTCCCAGGCTCTTCGGCGGCTTCGATCAGCTCCACGCAGGCGTCCTCGTTCTCCTCGTCCGTCCGATCGGGGTCTGTGATAAAGCCCTCGGCAACGAGCCTCATATCAAACACAAACCCCGAACGGACGACGGCCAGCGCCCTCTTCACGCTGTGATGGAGGCCGTTCCGTATCTTCTCCCGGGCAAGGCGGCCCAGCGCCACCATCCGTCGACGAAGGAGTTCCCCAGAACATCTTCCCCGGTGTCGGTGTCGGGCTCGACCCCTAGGCCATCACACACAGTGGTGATCACGCCCTGGAGAAGTTGGGTCCTCCGGACCTCGGCTTCGAAGAGGCTCTGGAAGGAGTTGGCGCACGATTGGGCCTCTCGGTTCTCTCTCTCCAGCTCTGAAACACGATAAACAAGTTAGTGCCCAACGCGGGGCCTTCAACGTCGTGACTATAACAACCATACTTACCCTCGACGTGGGTCTGCAAGCCCACGACCTCGTCGCGGAGCCCCCCACATGTTCGCTCGAGCCCCAGGAAGGCGTTGTCCTTGTCACGGATGGCCGCCTTTAGCGCCTCGACCTCCTGCCGAGCAGACTCGAGAGCTGCGTCCTTCTTTTGGACGGCTCCCTGCAGCGTCGTGACCTCGGCATGGAAGGCGTCGCGCTGAAGACTGACCTGGGAGACATCCTCCTCAAGCTCCTTCACCCGCGCAGACAAAGGCTCGAGGTCCCTGCGCGCCTGGGTAGCCTCCTCCCGAGCCTTGTCCAGGCTTGTGCGCATCACGGCCTCGGCCGCCCATGCCTGCGCCGCCTCTTCCTTCAATACGGCGACAGGGGCACTCCGTCGATGGTCTGCTGGCGCCGGCGCCTCTTCAACGCCTCCGCCTCTTTGGCCTTGCGGATCGCCCGCTTCTTGGCCGTCTCCTTGACCTGCTTCTTCTGGGAGGCATGCAGGCGTCGAGCCTCCCGGGCGGGCCGGTCCTCCGGGACTGGTGGGCGCGTTTCCCGCAACGCCGACAAATCCTACACGCCGGCCCTCGACCACATCAGCGAAATCCACAGATAAACAAAAATAGCAATACCTCAGCCCCGGGATACGTACCACGGATTCGCACCCTTCGGTAGGCCTCATGGGAACCTAATTGGCTTCCTCCACCTTGAAGTTCCCGACCATCCGGCGAGCCCGCTGGAGAACCTCCTCAAGGGTGAGGGATTCGTGGGACATCCGGGTGCCCTCCAGGTTCGCCTCCGGAGTCATCTGGTCCAGGCGGAGACGACGCTGGCACAACGGCATCACTCTACGGCGATGGAAGCCCGCCGCCACCGCCGCAGTCGTCAGGCCCCGAAGGCGAAGCTGCTGCAGCGCCGCCAGCAGCGGATCCAAGCGCGTCTTCTCGGCCCTCGGGCACTCCGTACGACCAGTGCTCTTCTCGAGCAGTCAGCACGCGGCCGGTGTACCTCGGCAACTGATTTTCATCATTGTGGAGATAGAACCAACCCTCGTGCCACCCACTGTTCGAGGAGATGAGTCGGGCCGGGATGTATAGATCCGTCCGACCCGATCTCACTTGCAGCACGCAGCTCCCCACTTGGGCCGCGGACAGGACGCCTTTCTCCCCCTGCCCTCTTGGCGAAGAGCTCGGCCTTGAAAAGGTGAAGCCACAAGTTCCACTGTGGCTCCACCCCAAGGTAGCCCTCGCAGACCACCGCAAAGATGGCGGCCTGCGCTACGGCGTTGGGGGAAAGGTGGTGGAGCTCCACCCGGTAATAGTGGAGGAGCGCACGCATGAAGACCGATGCCGCACGCCGAACCCCCGCTCATGAAAGCTGACGAAGCTCACCACGTACCCTTCGGGGGGCACTGGCTCCTGGTGGGCGGGGGGCGGTGCCACCCACTCCGGCCGCGCCAAGTTCGTCCTCGGCCGCAACAGCCCGTCCTCGACCAACTCCTCCAACCTCCTCTCCGTCACCGAGGAGGCGGCCCAGTCGTCGGCGGGAAGAATCTGCTCTTTCCTGCCATCGATGTCGTCGGAAGGGGATGGGAGAAAAGGATGTGGTGCTGCGGCAAGACGGGCGGAGAACGCGATGTGGCAGGGGATGTCTAGGGCAAAGGATTGCAGGGATGCAAGTAATCGGTGGGGAACGGAGACCCCAAGGCCTTAGCTTTATATGCTCGGACGGAAGCCCAACGGCCGCGCGAAAAGTAAGGAGCAGTTTCTCGCGATAAAACCGCTCGCCTAACCGTTTCCTTATATCTCGCAGGAACTGAGCACGTGGCCGCTCCCCACGTCGTAACCATACGCCGATAACGCGCCGATCTCGCCTCCCGAAAAAACGCGCTCGGACAACGAAATATCTCCAGGTATGTCAAAAATGGGTGCGAAGCCCGCAATAAGTCTCGAGGGAGCGAATCTGGCCCTCGAACGGGGTTCGACAGCTGCCCTCGAGCAACAGAGTTAGGGACGACCCAGGGTGCGCCCGTACATGGCCAAGGGCTCGAGCCACGCTCTCGAGGCACCCCAGGACGTATTCGAGGCCGAAGGAGAAGGTTGTGGTAGGAATCCCTCCGGGGGAGGCATCGAGCCCTCGAATCCTGTCGAAGGGAATCGAGATCCACACGACCACTTCTTGGCATTTTTGAGGGCGCCTCCGGGCCACTAGCCGACCCCTAACGAACGGGGCACGGGTTCTCACTCGAATTCCCCCGCTAGCAGCTCACCGGAGATCGTCGTAACTCGGGCCCAAACGAGGGTAGTGCGACATTCTCCACCCCTCCTCCTTTTTTCGAAAAAGGAGCGTGAGGGTCGCGAAAGACGGCCGGGACTCTGATCGACCTCGTGCGTGCGAGGCTCGGGGTCCCGACCGCAAAAATGGGTGCGAAGCCCGCAATAAGCCTCGAGGGAGCGAAAGCTGGCCCTCGAACGGGGGTTCGACAGCTGCCCTCGAGCAACAGAGTTAGGGACGACCCAGGGTGCGCCCGTACATGGCCAAGGGCTCGAGCCACGCTCTCGAGGCACCCCAGGACGTATTCGAGGGCCGAAGGAGAAGGTTGTGGTAGGAATCCCTCCGGGGGAGGCATCGAGCCCTCGAATCCTGTCGAAGGGAATCGAGATCCACACGACCACTTCTTGGCATTTTTGAGGGCGCCTCCGGCCACTAGCCGACCCCTAACGAACGGGGCACGGGTTCTCACTCGAATTCCCCCGCTAGCAGCTCACCGGAGATCATCGTAACTCGGGCCCAAACGAGGGTAGTGCGACATTCTCCACCCCTCCTCCTTTTTTCGAAGAAGGAGCGCGAGGGTCGCGAAAGACGGCCGGGGCTCTGATCGACCTCGTGCGTGCGAGGCTCGGGATCCCGACCGCAAAAATGGGTGCGAAGCCCGCAATAAGTCTCGAGGGAGCGAAAGCTGGCCCTCGAACGGGGTTCGACAGTTGCCCTCGAGCAACAGAGTTAGGGACGACCCAGGGTGCGCCCGTACATGGCCAAGGGCTCGAGCCACGCTCTCGAGGCACCCCAGGACGTATTCGGGGCCGAAGGAGAAGGTTGTGGTAGGAATCCCTCCGGGGGAGGCATCGAGCCCTCGAATCCTGTCGAAGGGAATCGAGATCCACACGACCACTTCTTGGCGTTTTTGAGGGCGCCTCCGGGCCACTAGCCGACCCCTAACGAACGGGGCATGGGTTCTCACTCGAATTCCCCCACTAGCAGCTCACCAGAGATCGTCGTAACTCGGGCCCAAACGAGGGTAGTACGACATTCTACACTCCTCCTCCTTTTTTCGAAAAAGGAGCGCGAGGGTCGCACAGCAAAAGACGGCCGGGACCCTAATCGACCTCGCGCACACGAGGCTCGGGGGCTTGACCGCAACAAAATGTCCCCCAATCGAACGCAAACAAGACCTCGGAGGAGTCTCCATACTTCACCGAGGCCTCGGGGCTACACCCGGCGGGTGCGCTCGCGCGCCCCCACCGGAAGAATCACGACGCTACGACTCCAGTTCTGACTAACCTCTGGGAGAGTGATCACACACTCACCCAAAGGCTCGGGGGCTACTGTCGGTACCAACAGTACGGGGGTACCACAGCTATCGCCAAAACACTAACAAAAACCGAAACCAGTAGAAAAGATAGCCCGCTCGACGGGGCGCCTCGACCGCGTCCCGGCTCCGACTCGTACGAGGCCCGCTCGACGGGGCGCCTCGACCGCGCTTCGGCTCCGACTCGTACGAGGCCCGCTCGACGGGGCGCCTCGACCGCGCTCCGGCTCCGACTCGTACGAGGCCCGCTCGACGGGGCGCCTCGACCGCGCTCCGGCTCCGACTCGTACGAGGCCCGCTCGACGGGGCGCCTCGACCGCGCTCCGGCTCCGACTCGTACGAGGCCCGCTCGACGGGGCGCCTCGACCGCGCCCCGGCCCCTCGATGCCCTTTCTTTACCTACCCGGGACAAAAGCCATAGCATTCAATGCGGTTACCTACTACCACCGACCGACATGGCTACGACATGGGTCAACGCAGGAACAATACCCACGTCAAGTCTCACTGTTTTACCGCCCATCCCGTGATGGGAGGTGAAAGCCGTCACTGTATCCACCATACCGCGCACTATTCACCATCAGTCACCCTCGAGGGAGGATAGGACAAGGTCCGTCTCCCGCGATACCGGGGATTCGGCCTTATCCATCCGACCTCGACCCAGCCTCGACCCGGCCCCAACGCTCGACTTAGCTCGAAGGACGGTATGGCCTGGTGCTCTGGGTCATTTCGCCATCTTGTCTCCCACCACGTCAGGGCACCCAGGGATGACCGGCCATTCCGAAGGCACGTCGCTACAGTCAACTCCACAGGAATCGACAAAGCATCACCTCAGGGCTCCCCCCGGCTTGGCCCCCTCTCGCCTTATAAAAGAGTAGGCCAGGGTTCGACAGGGAGGGGGGGACGGAAAAACCAACCAACGAACAGACGAACAACCAACCACCCGACCGGACAACGAAAAGCAAGAGATCAACATCTCAAGCAACCTCTTTTCTCCTTTTTCTCTTTGAGACTTGGGCTCGACACCCTCTCTCGCTTGCTTGTAACCCCTACACGAGCACCTCGGTGCAAGGAAATACAAACCTCTCTTCCCCGCTGGACGTAGGGCCTTCTTTTGCCCGAACCAGGATAAACCCCCGTGTGTTCTCCTTGCATCACCATCCAGGAAAGAGTCACGCAGCATTTACTCGTTGGTTTAGGACCCCCTTGGTCCGAACACCGACAAATTTCAAAGACGAAGATCTTATAAATATAATATAAAAAAGACGAGAGGATTTGAAGATATGGGACCAATCGATGGAGTTCAACCTAATGGACATGTTCTTTTCAGACGGCAACAAAGTGAACACGATGGAGATGAGCTTGGATGTGCATGATAACCCTTTATCGAGGGACGGATGATCTACGCAAGTTTTCCATGAGAACAACGCACCTTGCACTGATGGCACTTGCACCGTCAGCTATTGCAGCCACCGTGGCTAGCTAAGCGGTGGCAACTAGATTGCTACGAGCGAGCCGAGCTATGGGCATAGGTAATTGGACATACATCATGCTAATATAATCCGCTTTCAAATTGATTTGAGATTGAGCACCGTCCAACGAGTTGTCCAAAGAGTTTCATTGTGCACTGCATTACGTGTCCTTCTAAAACACAAAACCAATTGAACAATAATAAAGCATAGGTGGATTCCGTTGGAAAAATAAACAGGGTTTACTGATTGGTCCACGATGACTATAAATTTTATTGCTGTGCAAAATAATTAGAAATACAACAAACAACATTATATCTAAAAAATCACGACAAAATAAATGGATTAGGCTAGATTATTGGCTTAAAGAGTTGTCATCTCCTTAAAATAGTGAAATTGATTGTCGTGGCGTTTCTGCCATCACCAACACCCGTTGCAACGCACCAGCAATTTTGCTAGTATAAACAAAAAAGAGAGGCATGTTTACCTGGCAATGATGGTTCAACAGTGATTTGCCTGTTTAGCTGTAGTGTAATAGAGGCTGGCGTTTATCTTAGACCCGTCTAAGCATGTATAGTTATAGCGGTGGTTCCTAAAAATACTTGTCTCTGTAAATCAAAGAGAGGGTCTCCTAAAATCTTTGTTTAATAGTGAAAAGATATTCTTCAATTGATAATATTGATAATTTTCATCATTATTTTCATTCTTTGTGCGTGTGTGAGGGTTCATATCTTATTTTTGTTTGTGAATGAAAAAAGTGGCTAGAGGGAGCTATACTCCAGGTTTGATAACTGATTCACTTTAGATTTCATTCAGATATCCTTACATCACAAATACTCTCATACCAGTTACATATATACGTATATCATATACACACTGATGGATACATGCATGCAATGTTTTTGTCCAGCCACGACTGCTTCATCACAAGAGCAGAAACGACCTGACTGAACTTTATTTATTACAGCAAACAAACCACGCATGGGGACGTATATATATATGTAGATAGGACTGAACTTTATTTATTTATTTATTTATTTATTTATTTATTATTACGCGGTGGTTCGGTCGTCGTTGGGCTTGGGCAGCGCGCGGAGGAGGATCGTCTCGACGGTGATCCCGGGGCCGAAACCGAAGAGCAGCCCCCACTCGAGGCCTTCCCCCGGCGTGCGCAGCCCCCGGTCCGCCGACCTACGCCGCATCTCCTCCAAGGTGGTGAGGACGCAAGAGCTCATCGTGTTGCCGTGCCGCCTCATCACCTCCCTCGACGCCTCCAGCTTCTCCTTCCTCAGGCCCAGCGCGCTCTCCACCTCGTCCAGGATCTTCCTGCCGCCAGGGTGCACCACCCAGAACAACTCCTCGCTCCGGTCCTTGACGACGAGCCCGGCCCGCGCCAGCGCCCCCTCCACGAGCTCCTCTATGTTGTTGGAAATGTGCATCGGCATGTCGGGATGCAGAGTGTACACTATCCCTTCCTCGTGCAGCTTGGCCAGCACACCACCCACCTCCGTCCCCGGAAGGATGTCCTGCGACGCCGACACCATCTCGAACAATGGTGTCTCGTCGCCGCCAGAGGCGGGCACGCCTGCTCCGACGATGGCCGCGCATGCAGCGTCGCCGAATATGGCCTGCCCGACGAGGTTCCCCAGGTGGGTCTCCGAGGGCCCGCGTAGGGTCGTGGTGATCACCTCCGAGCACACGACGAGCACCCTGGCGCCGTAGTTGTTCTCGGCTAGGTCCTTGGCTAGGCGCAGCGCCAAGCCGCCGCCATGGCAACCAACCTGGTACAACATGAAGCGCTTGGTAGAGAGTGGCATGCCGAGGAGCTTTATCACCTCAAAGTCGGCGCCGGGCATGCAGCCGCTCGATGACGTGCAGAAGACGAGGTGGGTGATGTCGGAGGCCCGCCGGCGGCAGCCCCAGTCGCCGATGGCCTTCCGTGCTGCTTCCGCGCCGAGCTGAGGTAGGCTGGCATCCGTGAGCTCTTGGCGCAGCTTAAGCGACGGAGACTTGTAGTTAGTGATACAGGGATTGGTCCTCAGGAACTCGTCCGGCATGGACACGTGTCGCTTTTCAATCATTGTCTTCTCACATGAGGGTTAAGTTTAACAATATAAGACTGACTGCACCGGTGACTTCAAAGGTTCCGGTATACAACGTAGGCCTTGTTTAGATCCCTAATTCGGGATGGCCGAATTTGCACAGTGCCATCCTCGAACACTGTAGCATTTTTTGTTTTTAGTGTAAAAAATTATCTAAAAATTGATTAATTAGATTTAAAATGTTCGTCTCGCAAAGTATAACGAAACTGTGCAATTAGTTTATGATTTCATCTACATTTAATACTCCATGCATTTGCCGGCATTTTGATATGATGGGGAATCTTCTTTTTGCATAGTGGAATTTGGGGGTGAATTCTGAAATCTAAACAAGGCCATAGCGGAGCAAAAATGTTGCAGCACGGGCCTTCAAACGATACGCTAAGCTACCTGACAGTCTCGCGCACCTCAAATTTGACGCACGAACGGAACCTACGCTACGCCTGGGCGCGGGGCCGGGCTTGTCCTGCGCGCAGAGAGAGAGGAGGGAAAAAGTGGATGCAGGGTGGGTCCCACTACTTCAACTTACAAAAAAATGTTATAACTCACAAATAAATTAATCAAATTAAATTCTGATTGCACCATTAAATTCGTTTCAATAAATTCTTCAAAACAAGATTTCACATGGATATACTTAGATAAAGTGACAAGTGGGTCCCACAGTGGATAGAGGATGATATAGAGGATGGATAAGTGCGTGAGAATTGGGTATAGAGGAGAGAATCTTGATGACTAGATGTATAGAGGATGAATATAGAGGTTCATGAGTGCGGATAGTCTAATAACTAAATAAATATCCCGCGGGTTGCTGTAGGAGCATAGATGTTATGAAAAGTATTTTGCATGGAGCAGGGAGAATTTGTAACTAAAATATTTGTAATTAGCTTACTATGTGATTATAATAGAGGCGGCTCAATCTGAAATCACCTTAAAAAATAGTTTCCAAAACAAACTGTCTCTGGCTAGAAATGTATTCGTAGGAGTGGCTAGTATTTTCAGCGGCATGTACAAATGCTCCTATCTTTCGAGGTGGTTCTAGATCCAACCGCCTCTACACAAATGGATTCGGATGGCTAGATGTAGAGTCATCTCTAAAAATAGGTGCAACATATTAAATTTCATAATTTTTTCAAACAAAGTTGGATCAAGATAAACTATATATCAAAATTGTATATCTCAAAGAGATCTAAAACTTTGTAGTTGGCAACCTTTTCATCTATAACTAGCAAATTTTGTTTGGAGTTCTCACACATTGAAATTCAGATTTTACAAAATTTCCAAACGATCTCGGATGTAGAAATGACCATGCGGAGCCACCCCTAAAAAAAACCTTCGCTTGTAGTGGTGGTGGTTCGACGGTAGCTGTGCAGAGCAGGGGCGGATCTGTCAGGGGGGCTGCCGGGGCTCAAGCCCCCCTACCCTGGCTGCGCCCTTAGAGCCCCCCTTAGCCCCCCCATGATTTTTTGCGCCATTGATAAGAGGAAGGAGGGGCTGGTCAGCTGGAGATGGAGGTTGAAGACAGGGCTGGTTGTCTGGTGGAAGAAGAGTTCGAGTTGGACCATCTTCTTGACTTTGTGGAATCGTGGGCTGTCTTAGGCTCTTAGCAAATAGGCCCAATAGCAATAGGAATAGAAGTGCTGAAGGCCTGAAGTGGCCTACTGGCCTTTTCTTTCTTTCCTCTGCCGGCTGCCGCTCCTATCCATCACGCCGCTCGTCCTCGTCCCGCGTCGGACATCGCCGCATCGGCGACTCGGCATCTCGGCGGCTAGGGTTAGCGCCTGACTGCCTGAGCGCCTTAGCGAGCTCTTCGCGCTCGCGGACAGCGCGGAGGCGCAGAGCTGAGGGGCCTGGACGGGAGTGCGTCGCCGCATCGGCGAAACCAGCAGGAGGCCGCCGGGCAGCCGGCTGCAAGCCTGCAGCACGCCGGGCAGGAGGCGGCGCCCGGAGGCCAGACAGACCGCAGGAGGCGGCCAGCTGCAGCACGTCGGCACAGCAAAGAGCCAAGCAATCGCCGCTCACCAGCCTTGAGCCTTGCAGGACTGCAGCTGTAGGTATACCTCTCCTGACTCCAGTTCTTTTTCTTTAGATTTGCTTTTCAATTTTCAAACTTTGTAATTGTTCAAAAATTGATTAAGATTTAATAAATTTGCAGATTGTTCAAAATGTCCAAAAGAATATTTCACACATATTTTTCTGGTTCAAGTAGTACATCAACTCCAGACACTAATGATAGCACAAAAAATTGCACAATGATATCTCATCATTTAGTAACATGAAAGCATGATTTCAACACTAAGGGTTTTTTTACTGGTGATTTGGTTCAAACACGTACTCCCTATTAATAACATTCTTCAGACAAATCATTGGCCTTGTAATAACATTCTTCAGATAGGTCATGCACTTATTCAACAAATATTTTTGATGCGGCAGCACTTTAGAAAATAAGGCGTGCTCATCAGCTCATCAGCTCATCTAATCTGGTATATGACCAAATTCATTCCTAATAATCCTTAATTTTTGTGTGAGCAACCAGATGGAATCCGTAGTGTGCTTAATTCTTTCTCGATCTATATGTAACAGGGCGCGCTAGCTCGTGCCTACTACTCTTCTCAATCATATCTGCAGTGCTTTGTCATCTCGCCATTGTCCTGCAGTAGTTCAGTGCTTTGCCACAACGTCAATTGGCAATTGGCCCCGTGGGCCTTTCTCCATTCCCATTTGCCGGCGGGAGATATACTGCTTCTCTTTGTGTTCTTTAGATTTGATCCTTTTATACACATAATTAATTGATAAAGGAAAAATTGCGCAGGTTGTTTAAAATGTTCAAAAGAACGTTGCGCACATATTTCTCTTAACTTCTAGCTACCTTCAAAATTTTAAAGTTAAATACTCGAAATTTCTGTCACTAATTTATTGTTTGATTCACAAAGGATTTTTTTAAGAATGATTAACGATATTGTCATGCATGAATGCGTCGTCAGTCATCATCGTCTCACTAGTTTTAAAAATTGTATTTTTTTACTCTTCTCATGAATTATGAGGCACTTTCAATTGCCTATCTTAGTTATTGTGTATAAATGATTAAAACTACTATATGTTAGTTACTTACGGGACATAATTGATTTATAAGTTGGTCTTTGCTCTCTTCAATCCAGCCCCTCCTACATATTTTTCCTGGATCCGCCACGCAGAGGGACATGATGGCAGAGGCAGGGGCGCTCGGATTGACGAGCAGCAGTAGAGTTCGGATCAAGAGCATCGTAACGAAGAACATGATTGAGGAAAATAATAAAGAGGGGCAAGATCTGGACCATTGGATTTTAATCCAATGGACAAAAAAAACAGCTGTGGAAAAGATAGGATTAGGTTTCTCCCGGGTGGGTACAAGTACAATTTAGCAAATCCTAGAAATTTCATGAAATTAAGACAAAATGGAGGCGGAGCACTTTACGTTTGCACCCACACAAAATGGAGGCGGAGCTCTTCATCTGTGTGGACCAGCAAATTTCGCTCGTCCACCACATAATAAGCAAGCCAAAAATCCAAAATCTTGCGCACACCGAGATAAGCTAGATCAGAATCTAAACACGTACACTGATTTCTCGCTGGCAAGACAGCACAGCGCGGCTAGCAAAAGGTCCAAGCGACCAAGCAGTGGGACTGGAGTGTCATCCTTGTCCATGAAATTTGGAACCGCAGATCGATTCCAAATTGAACTCTGTTTTAAGCCTTGTCTTTTAAGCCAAGTTTGTCTAACTTTGACAGATTTATAGGAAAAAATACACAACATGCATCCGATACATCAAACTATATTCATCAGATACTATACGCCATGAAACATATTTTGATAGTAGTGTATTAATTTGATGTTGTAAATACTAACATATTCTTCTATAAATACGGTAAAAGTTAGACAAGTATGACTAAGAACAAAGTTAAAACAATGGCTTATGGTAATTTAGGATGAAGGAAGTAGCATTGTTCTTAATTAAAATGGCATGGATGGTTTCATTTGCTAGCTAAAAGAGAGTTTGGAGACACTTACAAATTCTTTTGAACTTAGCTTTTAGATCCACCATGTGATTACTGTTTGATATCTCAAAATAGTAATCAGGAAAGGACTCTTGTGGCCACACATGCTCTGGGACGGCCGCACCTAATCCTAGTATAGCCGCCCGGCTGCCATTAGGATGAATAACCCCTCCCGCCTTGGAAGAATCCATATGTACTAGCTAGAATTGCGGGGACAAACAAACTTGTTTTTATGTCTGGCGCTATGTGACATCTTGTTGGAATATTGCACCATTATATAGCCACAAGGACAGCTCATTTCACACTTCCGCGTAGGCAACGTGTAAAGCAGATACGCAGTAAGCTAGATTCTGACATAACGAGTTTGAGATATGCCCTTATAGTTGTGCAGTGGCGAATCTAGGATTTTAACGTAGAGTATGCCGCTCGAAAAAATTCATATCCAATTCGGTAAATCCATTTTAGCAATTCGGTAATATTTGTAAAATTAATGACGTGATTCGGTATATATGCACTAAGTAACATGATAACGCTTAAATTCATGGATTAAGTTGAAACCATCCATTAAATACAATATAATACAATACAAATATTTCAAAAGCCATACCGATAATTGAAATCTAGGCATAAAAGAGTACCAGAGACTTACAATGCTATTTTTCTGAACTATTTTATTTGAAGCTTTCGAATGAACATAAATGTCTTAATTATATCATCTTCATTAACTTCAAAGAAAATTTCCCGCTCAATAAAAGTAACTAGACAATCATCCAAAAGATATTGAAAAACACAATGTTAAATAATTAAACAATTTGTTATTTGTGATGTTAGCAAATATTTCCTCCATTTCAAACTATAAGATGTTGCTTTAGATTCATAACTTTTGCTATGCACCTAAATATATATTATATCTAAATACATAGTATAAGCTATGAATTTAGAAATGATAAAATATCTTATAATTAAGGATAAAGTAGCTATAAAAGCACACAATAATTTTGTATACGAGCACGAAGAGCAGAAGATTAAACTGTAGACGAGTTGTTTATTGGAGGGCAGCGGGCCAAAGGCCAGAGGGCACCGGCCACGGCCCACGAGGACCAGGGTGTCCCTATCGCGTCGGGCGTCGGGGTCACGGCGGCGGCGTCCGGCCACCAGGACCAGGGCGTCCCTGTCGCGTCAGGCGGCGGCGTAAGGGCGTGGCGGCGTCCGGCCACCAGGACCAGGACCAGGGCGTCCCTGTCTGCATGTTCCTCCTCCCCTCTCCACTCACTGTCCCGTCGGGCCTGCTCCCTCTCTCACCGCCATGCGGGCCCCGCGTGTCATCCCTCTCCTCCAGCCGGCCCCAATTCTCTCCCTCTCCTACCTTTCATCCATGGCCGACAGGTGAACCAGGCCAAGGGGCCGTCCAGGTGCGCCCTCCCCTCCGTTCAGTCAAGCTGCAATCAAGGGCCATCAAGTCCCGGAGTAACGTCCTCTTCACTCCCTTCATCACACCACATCAATCTCTGCATGCAGCAACCGGCTCCAATAACGCCGCCTTGGAGGTTGGAGCTCCACCACCCGGCCTCTCGCTCCTCTCCAGCCCTATAAAAGGAGGCCACCGGCCTCGCTCGTGCAAGCCGCTGTCTCTCCGCTCCTCGTCGTGCCCTCTCTCCCGCTCCAGCGCCCACATCCGCCGCCGCCGCCAAGGCCGGGCCGCGCTTGAGCTCTCGATCTCCGCGCACACTGCATCAACCACCCTCCTGTTGGCCTCTGTGGAACCGCAGCCGCACGCCGCACCCACCGCGACACCTCTTGGGGCGAATCGGAGCTGCGAGGAGGCCTTCCGACCTCGCCGGAGCTTCCGAGCCCGCCGCCGTCCGCCTTCCCCCGGCGCCCTGTAAAGGGAAACGGCCACAATATATGCGTGAGCAATGATGGGCACGCATGGCGGATTGCTAGCAGCGCTCGCTCGCGCGTGTGCGTGCGTGCGTCCGAGGGAAAAAAAATCATGTACGGACCGACCGTACGCTGCACCATGCGGAACCATCATGATAAGTCCTCGTTCTCGTGGTATAATTTAGTTGGAAGTCCGCGTGCTGCAAGATACGGTCGGTCCGTACACGATTTTTTTCCGCGTCCGCGCCGGGAGGCGGGTGCAGGAGCTGGCACGCATACATCGTGGCCGTTCCCCTTTACAAAATCAAATTCAGAAATACAATGAAAATACACCAATACATACCTCTTCACTCCTGGACTTGGTCCACCGTGGACTGCACACACATCCCTCCGCCGGTCCACGGCCCGCAGACTCAGTCCACAGCACAGTGCACACACACTTTGTGGTCTACCCCTTGGCTTTGTCCCAATCGAGTCACTGTTACATGTGTCTTGACAACCTTATCGCTACCCCTGCCATCTATGCATAATCATGTTTTGCTCCTGGACAGAGTAAATTTCCATTAAAATGATGTTGTATATATTTTGTCAATGTTGTAATAAATCAAATTTTGATATGAAATGTTTATAAATATGTTTTAAATATATTTTGTCTCAGTAAAAGTAACTTTGAAAGATAAATTTATATATGTTTTATAAAATGATGTTTAATACCATGCTTTTGTTTATAAAACTATTTAGAGACATATTTTCAATATCTTGTCTTTATAAAATAATTATGAAAATAAGCTGATTTGCTTCTATAAAAGAATTATAAAACATATGTGTATTTTGTCTTCATAAAATGATTAACGACGCCATAAATTTATATTTACGATGACACTAACGTGTTCCTAATTATAAAATAATTCTAAAAATGACAAAAGACATTTTTAGATTTTATAAAATATGGTTTTGTGGTCGAAATATATACACTGTGGACCCTGTCTTTTGAAAAGTAATTACATATAAGTCCTTTAGTTATTATAAATAAATCTTCAAATCTTCAAAAGCTTATAACTTTTTAACCGTAGGTCCATTTTAGTCGGTTCTTGCGCTCACGAGTTCGTAACGACGAGTAGTACATGTTAGTTATCTTTATAGTACGCTTTTGTAATGATTGGTGTACTGTTTATAGGTTCTTATGATGTTTGTATTGGTTATTTTCTGACGTTAGAAGTGGAGCTACACGAGGAGCATATTCAAGAAGTGGAATCATCGGCAAGTGTTTTGGAAGGCAAGTGTAACATGAGTTCCCTTGTTACCCAATAACCATTTAATCACCTCTTCGTATGCATGTGTCTAATATAATGAACCCTTAAGGACTTTACGTAGAACCTTTGTTACCATGTATTCCTTGTTACCTTGGGTTATGTATGTGGGTAGTTTTGCTTAGCCTGCAATTACCAAACCATATGTTAATATTGACTAATGGATTGCAGAATTAATGATAAAATGATGTTTTTTAGCAACATGGATAGAAGGGGGCTAGAGCATTGGTCCCTTTTGGGTGCTCTAGTCTGCCCTCCGTAAGGACTGAATCTTAAAGCAGAAACCCAGGACTTATAGTACAACCACGAGAATCACATGGCTCTGATCTTAATCAAGTAACCAGAACGTCTCTAGCTTGTTAGTGGTTACCAAAAGATGCAAGAGGGGGTGCCTCGTGGTGTATAGTTGTTTTTCTGCCTTGGTGTGTACAGTGCCGCGACCACATGTGCCTCTCAGAGGAGGACATCTATGCACACTTGCCGCTGAAATCTCGCGACCACTAACTAGTTAGGGTGTCTAGTGAAAGGTTACATAGTGATCCCTGCCGACTTACTTTGGAAGTGAGTCAGGGGTTGGCCGCCTCGGGCAAAGGGCAATCATAACTCGTGGTGAAAGTGTACAACCTCTGTAAAGTGTAAAACTAGTATATCATGTGCTCACAGACACGAGCGGTCTAGATCCTTTTCGAGACAGATGGTTCTATAGATGGTTCAGGTGATGATTAATCTTGATGATAATTATTATACTTCTCACCTTAGGAGCTTAAACATAACTTAGTTACTCAGGTTTAAAATAATAAAATATGACTATTGATATTTCTTAGCGTCACTACCAAGAATATAATTTGAATTCTATCCCCAGCAATGGCGCCAAAAATGCTTGTTGGTATTTATTAACTTAACACTTGTTCTAGTAGTCACCTCTTAATTACCTACATCTCTAACTTAATTGTACCAGGTTGTCATCCCTAGTGATGGAGCTAAAAGTGACTAGGAAGAATATAAAGATAAGAATAGAAAGTATCCGCAAGCGCACAGATAATTATACCATTGTAGCATTTTACCCAGGAGTATTTCAGGGATCGTTATTTATATTTTACCAATGGGAAGGGATGACTATAGGAATATGATAATCACTTGTACATGCAATGGAGAGTTAACCATGTCTAATCCATCTACTCATAACAGGGATAAGTCATAAGATAAATGATAATGAATGATAAATATCAAGTCATAAATAGTGTAATTTACTCATAGCACTCCCTTCTATAGCAATAGCATGGTTTAGGTAGAAATAAAGGAATATTCCTAAGTCATTCTTAATCACATGTTAGAGTATACTATAATTAGTGTAATTACACTTAGCAATCATGGCAAAGATACTTTATATCTATATATAAGGGACATTACAAAGGAAGATCAAGAACAGAGTAAGTCTTCCCTCGCAATCGGGTCCTACTTGTCCTATATTTGGGAAGTGGACTACAAATGACTCAACGGGAGTGTCACTTCTGTAATCTACCATATGACCCGGAATATAGGGTGCATTCGCAGGTAAACAACGTATAAGCACCACGCTTACAAAATGTCGACCACTCACCCATGATATCAAAGAGTGAGCGCTATACGATCTTATGCTTGAATATAAAGACATTCTAACTATACTAAGTATATAATCAAAGTAGACAATGAACAATATAACCAAGAACATAGATAATATGTAGAGTAATGTCATATCTATTGTAACTAGCAAGTAAATACAAAAAGATATAAAAGAGAGGTTACAGAAGGCTTTACCAAGCCATGCTCTTGACACGATCCGAAATCCAAGCGAAGCTTGCCTTCCTCTACTTCTAACATATGTATCTATGCTCTAGAATATGGTGGAGCTCTAAGAAAACTAGGGTTTCTAGCTCTGATAACTTGATCAAATGACTTGAATGCTTTGAACCCAGGGGGTAGGGGCTGGCTTATATAGGCGAGTGGGATGAACCATAGCCCTCAGATCAAATCAACCTTAATCAACGGTGAAGATGCAAACCCTAAGACGGTAGAGAACCGACTTACGGAGGAGGCTGATAGGTGAGAGCCCCTAGGGTCGGCCGACCTGGGGTGGGGTTGGCTGACCTGGGTGGCTTCTAGGTGGGCCCCTTTTGGTGGGTCGTCTTCTCGTATCTTCTAGATCCTTCTTAACTTGGTTCCATGGTGGAATATGCTTTTTACTCCGATATCCTTGATATCTTACCTTCTTTTCCTGATAAACCCCTGCAGAAACACAGATTCACCAAAACATGTGGAATTCTGTCAGTTTAAACCTTAATTCTATGTTTGGAGGTTGATATATGCTCTTTTTCATGTTTCGTTGACAGTTTATAATAGTAGTTAGTGACCGTCAACAACTCCCCAAGCTTAACCTTTGCTAGTCCCTTAGCAAAGCTAAACTCAGCAATAGATCAGGAGTTGCTGCAATGCTTTCATGCCTTAAAAGTACACATGCGTTCAAATAAGAATTCTCCTCCGAATTAAAGTAAATTATTCTAACTTTTAATTTTTCTCATATTACCTTCAACTATGGAGCTTGTAGTCTTCACTTGGGTCTTGAGCAATTGAAAGACAGAACGGTCGAGTCAAGCACTATGTCTCAAGCTCTTTGTTCAACCATTATTTCGGAGTTTTTGTAAGTTTTCAAAATAAAACTCAAACATTCCTTCATATGACCCTCTCAAGTCTCTCAATATGTGGTATTTTATAGATCCTTACTAAGGCAATAGTGATATTATGCCTTCTCTCTCTCATCCTATAACTAAGGCTTATGTGGAGCTCATAGGTAGGGAGACAGCGCATACATACTTGCAAAGTATATATTGTAAAGTCAAACAATAGATCTAGAGAAACGAGTCATATAATCAAATCAAGATATGCATGTTTGTGGATATGAGTGGAGTGGATATATGGTGGATGAATGGTATCAATGGTAATAATGGTGTAAACGTAATTTTACTTTTACTCCAGCTTCTTTTCAAAGATGTATGATGTCTATATTTTCTGATATGCAGCCTGTTCGTTTCGCTGGTTTATTGTGCTGAAAGTACTGTTCGCTAGTTTGTTGTGAGAGAAAAACACTGCTGGATGGCTGCTGATTGTGCTGATAAGTCCAAACGAACAGGGCGATGATTGAAGAAATCATGAAAGTTTTCATGGATGACTTTTCTATTTATGAAAAAACTTTTGATGATTGTCTTGAAAATTTAGACAAGGTTTTGCAAAGATGTGAAGAAAAGCACTTAGTCCTTAATTGGGAAAAATGTCATTTCATGGTTAGATAAGGAATAGTGTTAGGACACTTAGTGTCTGAAAGAGGAATTGAGGTAGAAAGAGCTAAAATTGAAGTAATTGAACAACTACCTCCACCTGTAAATGTTAGAGGGATTAGAACTTTTCTTGGCCATGCTGGTTTTTATCGTCGATTCATAAAAGATTTTTCACACATTGCTAGACCACTTACCAATCTTTTAGCCAAGGATATTCCCTTTGAATTTGATAATGCATGCTTAAAATCTTTTAACATTCTTAAGAAAGCACTCATCTCTGCACTAATTATTCAACCTCTTGATTGGTCTTTACCTTTTGAAATCATGTGTGATGCTAATGATTATGCTGTGGGGCAGTGTTGGGACAAACAAAAGATAAAAAGCATCATGCAATTGCTTATGTTAGCAAAACTTTGACAGGACCATAACTTAATTATGCAACAACTAAAAAAAAACTCCTGACTATTTTTTTTGCTATTGATAAATTTAGATCTTACTTAGTAGGAGCTAAAGTGATTGTTTACACTGATCATGCTGCTTTGAAATACCTGCTCACTAAGAAAGATGATAAACCTCGCTTGATAAGATGAATTTTACTACTCTAAGAATTTAACTTGGAAATACAAGATAAAAGAGAGTAGAAAATTCTATTGCCGATCACTTGTCTAGAATACAGTTTGAAAATCCACAGGAGCTGCCTATCAATGATTTACTGCAAGACGACATTCTCTATCGAATCACCCGATCTGACCCCTGGTATGCAAATATTGTCAATTTTATGGTTGCATGATATGTACCACCAGGGGCAGATAAAAGAAAGCTCATTTATGAAAGTTGTCACCACATATGGGATGAGCCATACCTCTTCAGAGTCTGCTCAGACGGACTCCTTAGAAGGTGTGTACCGACTGAAGAAGGAATCAAGATTATTGAAAGATACCACTCATCACCATATGGAGGTCATTATGGGGCATTCCGTACTCATGCAAAAATTTGGCAAAGTGGATTTTTTTGGCCAACTATGTATGAAGACACGAAGGATTTTATCCGAAGGTGTGGATCATGTCAGAGGCACGAGAATATCAATACAAGAGATGCCATGCCACTCACAAACAACCTTCAGATTGAACTCTTCGATGTCTAGGGCATTGACTACATGGGACCGTTTCTGAAGTCAAAGAACTACAAGTACATCTTGGTGGTAGAAGACTATGTTTCTAAATGGGTTGAAGCCATGCTATGCAGAGCTGCTGATTCTAGAAGATCCAAGAAGATGTTCGAAGAGATAATATTTCCAAGATTTGGTGTCCGGAGGATAGTGATCAGTGATGGAGGATCTCACTTCATTGATAAAAGCTTTCAACAGTATTTGTCAAAACATGGAATCCTTCACAATATCACTACTTCGTACAACGCTCAGACAAGTGGCCAGGCAGAAACACCAAACAAGTAAATCAAGAATATTCTTCAGAATATGGTAAATGAAATGGGAACAGCATGGAAGGACAGGTTACCCGATGCTTTGTGGGCGTATAGAATGGCCTACAAACCACCGATTGGAATGTCACCATACCAACTTGTCTATAGGAAGACTTGTCACTTGCCTATTGAGCTAGAATTCAAAGCTCACTGGGCTATCAAAAGATAGAACATAGATTTGGAAGCAGCAGGAATAAAAAAAGATGCAACTCTCTGAGCTTGATGAATGGCAAGAAAAGCATATCACAATTCCAAGATTTATAAGGAGAGAACCAAAAGATGGCACGATAAGAGGATAAAGAAGAAGGACTTCGCCCTAGAAGACAAAGTATTACTTTTTAATTCTAGAGTAAAATTATTTAGGCATAAAAATTTTCAAAGTGAATGGGAAGGACCATTTAAAGTCATAAGTACTTCATCGCATGGAGCGTAACACTTCAAAACGATGAAGGTACGTTATTCAAGGTAAATGGTCACCGTCTCAAAATCTTTTTAGAGACCAACAAAGGTCCTGAGGAATTAGATATAATAGAATTTATCATTTTACCAAACTTTTAGGCCTAAACTCTCCTCTTTTTGATTCGTAGCATGGGAGTATGTTTTTCTAGGTTAGAAAGTCGCTAGTAGACAGCACAAAAAAGGGTCCCACGAGGCGACACTAGGCCAGGTCACCCGACTCAGGCATAGGTCAACCAACCTGGCTAGGTCTCACTTCGCTATAGCCTTTTTGCTTCACGAATCTTCCACCATATTCTCGTAGATTTTAGATATTTCTGATAGATTCGATCATTCGCCGCCGCCAGGATGCCATTAGGGTTGGATCTTGACCTCTGGTGCAAATTGAACCCTCCTATATAAACAACCCCCTGCTAGCCTCCAACTTCATTCCATCAAAGCCTTCCTTCCCTTCTGCATAGAAGCTCTCTACCTCTCCAAAAGTACCCATGGTCGATAAACAAATTATTCCCTTTGGGATGGATCTCAACCAGCCACCTCCAGTAGATGACTCTCAAGCCATCATCCCTATTCTAGAGCCTACTCCTCTCACTGTCATTTCTCCTAAGCCAAGACAATGGAGCCACGGGCAGTCCTACTTCGCTCAAGTGCGTCAGCCGACACTTCCTCCACCATCGAAACGTCTATTCCTGAAGGATGTTCTGCCAAACGGTCCAATTGTCAGGCTTCCACAAGACATCAAGCTGCTCCCTCCAAAGGCCAACGAGACACTGACAGGAGTGAAGCTCGATAAGCTAGGCCAAGTCATCTGTGCTAAGTATACTACTGGTACTCCTCGTCCCACCATTGATGGAGTTCAAGCTCATCAGTCGAAGATCAAGTTCATTCTACCAAAGGAGACGCCCAAGAGACCCGCTCCGCCATTAGATGGACAAGAGAAACACCCTAGGGTAACCCTTGCGATGTTGGATATGAGGACAAAACACATGGGTCAGAGGATCTCAGCTCTCCAGCAGCATAACACTCTTTTCATGAAAAACGTAGACGCTCTAGGTGCAAAGCTAGAAACTAAGATTAAAGAGTGAAAGCGATTGACTAGGCAAGTAGAGATTCTTTTCAAATGTATCAGGAAAGAATAAAAGTTAGGGAAAGAAATAGGGCACAAGTTAGGTATGTTGCTTAAAAGTTAGGGTTGTCGCTTTAGCTAAGTTGGTTAGAATATTGTAAGTTTGGTTTGATGAATAAAGTACCCTATTGTTATCATTAATGAAATTGGTTACCATTATTGTTCTCTACACTCTATCTTTCTCTAGATATGTGTTTTTGTCTCCATCTTGTTGTGCATGAATATAAATAGGTAACAAGTGTGAGGGAGATACACCATGACGACGGAACAAAATTCGATCGTAAACGTCACGAAATTCGAAAAAGAACGACACAAGGACCACGCACAACAAAGCGGGCCCCAAACCGAGCCTGGGCCAGGTCGCCCAACCCCCTGCTAGGTTGCCTGACCCACTGCAGCACCGTCTCATCTCATGCTTTGTCCACAGTCAGGTATGAGCCCAATACACTCTATTTTCATATATGTCACTTTCCGTTCCAAACCGAATTGAAAATCCTTTGATAAACAACTTAAAACATGAATGGAATATTGTGTAGCCATGACTTGAGGATATACTCACATAACACTTTTCTTAAAAGTCTTGCTACTGTTGGGAACTTATTTTAGGGACCCCATGTCACTTAAGTTTTATGGAATGTGAGATAGTAAGAATAAAGAGAACTTAATTCTTGATGTTTAGTCATTGGAGAATTTTATTTCAAAAAAAAGCAGAATGAATAGCTACACTTCTCCTTTGTAGTATAGCAGTGTCCTACCAAAGCCATATATAGGGTAGATAAACCTTCTACATATACTACTTGTGTTTGTATTGAGTTTGGTCAAATCTTGTGACCCGTGTTGAGAAATTTATCATGCTCCCAAGATCAAGATCACGTACACTCCACATATATTCTGCTGCTCCTACACTAGGAGTATGCAACAACATATTTTCCATCCACCAAAAATGTTTTCCTCCTACACTGGGAGAAGACACAAAAAGAAGTTTGTTAGGAATAAATGCTCTAAGTTCTTGTTAATGTTTTTGTTAAAGTTTTTCAATTACAGAAAGAGGCATGTGGCTATGCAAAAGAAAAGTATTAAAAAATGGAAAAGTGTCCAAGAAATCTAAAACAATGGGTACTCAGATGCCCGCCATAAAAGAAAAATAAAGAAAAGAAAGAAAAGATAGCCCATGTTCTCTGGCAAAAGTGTTTTTCAAGTTTCAAACAAGAGAGACATGTTTTAGGGAGCATAGTAGAATTAGGATAGCTACCATATATATATTCCACACACATGCACATCTTGATCTAAGAGTGACATATTTCTCCTTACATCCTTGTTTTGACTTTATAATATATGCAATGCAAGTATGTTTTCATTTTCATCCTACCTGAGCTCCACATAAGCTTTTAGAAGTAGGCAAAAGAAGGCATCAATCTTGCATGCCTTGATAAGGATCCAGAAATACCACATACTCCCTCCGTATCGGATTTAGAAGTCATTTAGGACAGCGACACAATCCCCAAAACACAACTTTGACCTCTTGTTTTTATAAAAAAATATTTATAGAAAAGTGATATATATATATACTTTTATGAAAGTATTTTTCAAGATAAATCTATTCATATAATTTTTACATTTGCAAACTCAACACCTTAAAAGTTATTGATGATTTATATTCCAATGTTTGACCCATACCTTGTCCAAAACGACTTCTAAATCCGATACGGAGGGAGTATAATGAGTGATTTGAGAGTACTACAAAGAAGGAGAAGGTAAGCTATGTTTTATTTTCAAAACTTATGCAAAAACTCCAATTAACTTGACTCAAGGAAGAAGTGAACTATTTCAAGCTGTTCCATTCTTCAACCGCCCAAAGTTTCATGGTAGACACATGAATCACGTAGTGTAGGTATTACTAGGAATGGTTTATGTTTAAGTGTTGTCCTAAAGTTATGTTTGCAATAATTCATCCTTTTCTCGAGGACGAGTAAAAGCCTAAGTGTGGGGGAGTCTATTGACTGTAGTTAACAACCACCATGAACCATCAACTTAACTTAAAATAACTGCATAAAAGGAACCACCAACATAGAATAGGGTTAAACAGACAGAATTCTACAAGTTTTGGTGAATCTGTGTTTCATAGGGATTAAACAGGAAAAGAACCCAAGATGGTCCACATGTCGGACTAAAAATCATATTCCACCGTGACCCTAAATCAAGAAGATTCTAGAGAACACGAGAAGGCGAGCCACTAAAGAGGGGGACCACCTAGAATTAACCTAGGTTGGCCGACCCAGTTGGGTCCCACCTGTCAGCTTCCTTCACAAGTTGGTTCTCCACCGCCTTAGGGTTTTTATCTTTGCCGTTGATTTAAGTCGGTTTGATCCGAGGACTCTGGTGCATCTCACCGACCTATATAAGCAGGACCCTACCCCTTGGGTCAGAGCATCCTCAATCCTAGGTAGAAACTCTGAGCCTCCTCTACAATCAAGAAACCCTAGATAGGATCAAGAGCTAAGCATTCAAGAGGAGATTAGTCTTGTAGTCTTCCAAAGATTAGGACTAGTCTTATTTAGAGATAAAGAGATAGAGTGTTGGGGAAGAGTTTGGAGGAGTTGTTGGCCTGTCGGTGCCTCCTCTACAGCTTGTACCTGTGGGATCAAGTTCCATTGGAGTTTGCTTCTGAGATTTCTCTAGTATTCAACTTTTAATTCGAGTAAGTAACATTGCTATTATTGTTCTTTTGGTTTATGACTCTTTTGAGTGCTTTAATCTTGGTACCTCCTTGATTGAAGTAGTATTTATAGTATAAGCATGGTGCTTAGACATCGATTACTCATAGATGCACCCTACTTTCTGGATCGGTGGTAGCTCATGAGGGTGAATTTACTTCGTTGAATCTTCCATAGTCCACCTCCCATTTGTAGGACTTGTAGGACCTGGTTGCTAAGAAAAACATCCTCTGCTGGTGTCTTTTCTTAAGTTATGTCCCTATTGGAACAATCATAACATAGCTTGCGAAGGTTAGAACTAGAGACCTTAGTGATCTTCTCTATAGCCCTATACTCTTCGTCCTTGCTTGCTTCTCAGGGGTTTAAGCATAGGCTTAATTTCTCACACGTTCCTCCCTATGCTAAGATATAAATAACGATACTCTGGAATACTCTCGGGTGAAGTGCTACATCAGTATACTATCTGTGCGTTTGTGGATAACCTTATTATCTTGTGTACATTTAATTCATACCAATAGTCATCGAGCGACCTTGGACCTCTCCCCCTAAATGTCTACGAGCTCCATCGTCACTCTATGAGGAAGGAGCTATAGTGTGGCTTTTAGCAGCTCGTGGTGACGATCCCTCCTGAAAGGATACCGGCTCTCGTGGGTGAGGCTTCACAGTCTGCCTTCGGGACATGGGGAGGACTATCCGCGACCTGGTTCCGATTATCGAGGACCACTCGAACCTAGTTTTGGCTTCCTTCCTGTTGATGGTAGTCAACATACATCATAAACCATCAACTTAACTTGCATAAATGATTAAAATGGATCACTAACATAGACTTAGGGGTTTAAACTGACAAATTCCATGAGTTTTGGTAAACCTGTGTTTTAGTAGGATTTAATCAGAAAACCACTAAGAAGGATCTATTCGTCAAAAGAAATTATGAAATTCCGCTGTGGGAACTGCGTGGGAAGGTTCTAGAAGACTCCAGGAGGTTTTCAACTGAGGCGGGGCATGACCCACTGACATGTTGGACCGACCGACCCCACCTAGAGGCCGCCCGACCTATGGGCCCCCTATGTCAGCCTCCCGTTATTATGTCGGTTCTCCACTACCTCCTAGGATGCATCTCAGCCGTTCTTTCAAGTCAGTTTGATCCAAGGGCTCAGGATTGATACTCGGGGCTATATATACCAGCCTTGTACCCCCCAGGTCATAAGCCAAGTTAGATCCTAAGAGCTGAGAAGCTAGAAACCCTAGTTCCATATGTCCACCAGGATCTAAAGCTAGCAATTAAAAGAAGATTAGTCCTCCATAGGATCTATTCTTGTATTAGAAATAGAGAGATAGAGTGAGAGGGAAGAGTTGGAGGAGCTCTGGCCTGTCAGTGCTCTCTCTACGGCTTGTACCCTAGCGAAATCATGTTCTTCATGAGCTTGCTCCTGAGATTTATTTGGTAATCGACTTCTAATTCAAGTAAGCATCTTGTTCATATTGTTCTTTAGTTTACGACTCTCTTTTTAGTACTTTGATCCTTATAGTTCCTGGGTTAAAATAGTATTCATAGTGTAAGTGTGGTGCTTAGACTTGGTTACTCGTGGATGTACCCTATTTTTTGGATCGGTGATAGCTCGCGAGGATGACTCTTATACCCTCGTTGAATCCTCTGTAGTCCATCTCCCGTTAGTAGGCCTAGCAAGAACTTGTTACTATAAGAAACATACTCTGTTTGTGTTTTCTCTAGTAATATCCCCATAATTGAACAATAGAAGATAAAACTTACCGAAGTTAGAGCTAGAAGACCTTAGTAGTCTCCTCTATACTCCTATTTCTCTGACCTTGGTTGTGAAGTTGGGTTAAGTTAAGATTTAGTTATTCTCACCTCCATTCCTTTGGATTCGATATTAAAACTGGGTTATTCTCGGTGAAGTGCTACAACGGTAATATCTATACGCTTGCGGATAATTCTATGTGCATTAATTTATACCAACACTTCCACTGCCCTTTCCTGACCCCGAAGGGTCATACTGCCTTGTTATAGGTAGGTTTCAATTTTCACCCCACGTAGGGAGAGGCTTGTCCACCGTAACCACGTCGTTGGAGCGATGCGCCTTGTCGGGGTTGATGGGTAATTCGAGTGGGACCCAATATCCTCCCTAATCGACATAGAGTTTAGTTGTGCCTCATTGAGAGACATCCCATAAATCATTGGCTATCAATCCCATCAGTCCCCAACCGCCACCGCAGCGGCCAGGGGGCAAGATGCCTCCCCCTAGAGGTGGTCAACCTGGGAGACTTCGAAACGGACAACTCAAACATACAGAGATGGTCGTGTGGCTCTGCACCACCGATTAGAGCCGCAGGGGCCCACCCCTCCCTGCCCCTATCCCTTTTGTGGCCTCGAGCCCTTCTAAGGGTCAGCCCAATAGAGGTTTTCCTAAGCACGACGTGAGGTCATGTTCGTGGCGGGCCACCCTTGTGCGTGTGTGCGCCGTGGCCTGGATGTCATGGGGTGCCTGGTGTCGTGACTTCCGACGGCGCTTCGTCCTCTTGCGGTGTGGAGGCCGGTGCTGCCTCGTCGCCTCTGCAGCCTCCACTAGCCGATCCTTGACGACACAGGTGTGCGGCTAGGAATAGTTCCTTGCCTCCAAGTCTCCCTGTGCCGGAGAGTCCCGGCGGACGGTGTCACGGTAGGATCCCTGGGGCGGCGGCGTGGATTCAGCCTTGGTGTCGTCATTAGAGAAGTCGGAGTCTTTAGACCACCGCATGGCCTTGGAGCGTCCTGGGGTCCCAGAGGGGAAGAAGGGTATGGCGTCGGGGGAGAGAGCCCCATACCTGGGGTTAGCTCGGCGGCGAGGGTTGGCTTGGTGGCCGTCGGTGCCGGGGTGGCGACCGGTGGGCTAGGTGGGGAGGGGGTGGGTTGGGGAGGGGGAAGGGGAGGGGGAGGGGGTGGAGCGTCGCCATCCGTCTGGACTGACTTCTCTCCCAAAGTACAAGAACTAATGCGTCATAATAAGATTCTATTAGATGAGTATACGAAAAAAAGACTATTTAACCCCTCGACGGTTAGCGTTCATCTAGTTCACCTCTTCAAAGGAAACTAGGTATTTTATCGCTTGAGATATTGAAAACCGTCTGCATATCCCTTTGGGGCGGTTTCAAAGGCTGTTTTGTTGACGTGCAAGCTTGGTAGCTTACCGAGGTACGGTGGGGCAGTGGGGGTAGACTAGGAAGGAAGAGAACTTGGTGAGATAGCCATGAGAGGAAAAAGCAATAGGGAGGTAGGATGTTAGATGGGATAGTGTTGGCATAGACATAAGGTGCATGGCAGGCTCGTGATATGCGGTAGAATGGGAGGCTAGAAGGAAGAAAGGTTGATGGGAGCGGCTAGGATGCAGAGTAAAAATGAAATAGAATGTAGCCACTTACAAATGAGCCCACATGCAAATATGAGGAGTCAGGTTAGTACGACGGATCACAGTGGTAGATTGGTCCTTTAAAACCATCTCTGATTACGTGGATCAAACATAGAGGGAATATTTGATACTCCTACTTGGTACATTATTTGATCCACGTAATAAGGACAGCTCGAGCTCGAAGCATGAGTGCCCCACATAGAATCGTTGAGTTTTTCTTGGGCTTGCATAAAGGCTTGCGCTTGACTCTCAAATCATCATCAGGCGCACGTGTGCCACTAACTGAGCAACGTGCATGACGTACGACGCCGTGGCTAGAACTAAGGAAGGAGGTGGCGGGGACAGGGTGTAGGTGGTGGGTGGTGTGGCCAGCGGCGAGGTCGCCACGGACAGGACAGATGGCCGCACAAACCTAGTGTATGGGTCCTTCGACCTGAGTTCTCTAAGGACCAAGAGTGTTAGATGATCCATGTGCGATGTAAAGTTTAAGGCATTGGCACAAACACGAGGTTGTATCAAAAACTTATGTTGAATTTGTTTCAAAGACTTATGCTTTGTACTTTGAATGTTGTGTAATGACTAAGTTTGGAACAACATATTGTAAACTTAATTTACCCTTTTAATGTTGTTATGAACTTGACGTAAGTTGTGATGTTCCTTTGTGCCGTGATCCTAGATGAAGGTCGGATATGTAGTACACTATATAGGTAGTGTACTGGGATGACCAATTTAGTTGGTTATCTAACTAATTATAGTCAATGGAAGACTATTTATAGTTAGTTAATTGATGGGAGGCGATCCACACACCATTACTACTCAATCATATTTTCCCAAAATTTTCATAAACCATAGTGAGGTCCAAGCCTACTATATTATTCCTCATCCACAAAGCAAACTTGTGCAGATGTACAACAAGTAACAACATGTACAAGCTTGACAAAATCTGGGTTCAAAGTAGCAAGTATATAGTTGAGGATTTCATAGAATTGATGATTGCCATATATCATTAGCTTAGCATCATGGAACATATACAATTTCCTTATTTTTCTAAAAATAAAAATAGGTGTGCAACACCAGGCTGCTCGGAGAGCTAACAGTATGTGGAGAACATCCTTACAGAGCCAGCGAGGGTTCGTGTCTTGGCACCCTCATATTATGATCAAGCAGGGGGGCATCGATCTGGCCCAGTGATCTCTTCATCTTTTCAAATTAGGAAAAGTAGATGGCACCAATAATTGGTGGTGAAGAAGCTAGACCATATCAAGTAGCTCAGACTTGAAACTACGACCCAGTCGAATTCTCAATTTCAAGATGGGCCATTCACCAAGAAGCTTAGTAAGAATGGGCAATAAAGATGTTAGAACGCAGACTACAATAGCGAGCCAGAGGAGACGAGGAGCTACAACAGTGAATAAACCGGTTGCAAAGGCTGTGGTGGTTGCAGTGTATGCAAACCACATTAACTTCTTTGTAAAAGACCTGTAGTAAAGCAAGAACTCAAGATCCTCCCATTTTGCAATGACACATATGAAGGCAACAGCAAGTGAGGAGCACATTGCCAAGGCGTCTGAGATCAAGAATGCCTTAAATGCAAACTTCCTTGACATGATGGGAAGCCCCTCGTTTCCGGAATCAGTGCTATATCCTCCAGGCAATGTGAAAGCAGCAGCAAAGGTTATTGTGGCGATGAGGATCGCCACTAGGGAAGTGTTTTGTGTGTATGTTTGAGTCAGCGACTTGATATCCTTCCTTGATAAGTCGGTCACTTTATCTTTGACTTCCTTTTGGAGATTAAAACTAGAAAGAGCATCTTGAGGATCAGCATTCAGCATAAGCATGAACACTTCATTCTGCTTAAGGTTAAAGAAACATTTTGCATTAGATTAAATAAACATGGGAATGGTACTTGCATTAACTAATATAAAAACTATTGAAAAATTTGAAAACCTACAACTCCACGGTTTGTTGTCAAGGTTTGTGAAATCCAAATAGCCATTTAGCTTAAAACCCCTCTTTCCCTTTCATTCAGAATGTACTCCCTCCATCCCAAAGTCTAGGATGTTTTAGCTTTTCTATATACGTAACATTTTCTATGCATTTAGATATGCATTATGTCTAGATACGTAGCAATGTATCTAAAAATGCCAAAATGTTTGGAACGGAGGGAGTATCTAAGTTGTTGTCTGCGGGATGTAGTTAACTGCGACTGCGCATTGTCGAGTACTAATAATTGATGCAAATGACTAGTCTGAGAAAAGTATGGCAGCGCAGAAGATTGCATGCATACTGATTTCCAGATTGCTGAGAAAACATACGCACCCAGTTTAAAGTCTTGGCATGGTCGGTGGCTTGAGATAATTTCCAGATTGCTGGGTCACCATTGTTGTTATGCACTGTGACGTCTATGTCTTTATGAAGCAATAGAGCAGCGACCATACTGGGATTGCACTTTTGGACTGCGAGATGGAGAGCAGTACTCCCGCAATCTTTTTAACAACGGCTGCAACTCAAGGCAGTAAGGACGTACGGTTAGTTACATGAGTTTTATTTTATTGGTAAAAAAAGAAAAAAGAAAAACGTTGGTCACACCTGAATTTCCGTTTTTCACTGCAGCATGCAGAGCATTGCACCCGTGGGCTCCCCCATGAGCAGAATCTGGAATCTGCAAGAGTTTGTCGACGACGTCCTCACAGTTTCGCATCACTGCGATGAACATGGGTGACTCGCCGTACTGGTTCACAGCATGCGACAGGGCGGGCTCTGCTTCTATCAGCTCTAGCGCCAGCTCCCGGTGTCCGCTGCGTATGGCGTGGTGCAGCACGTTGCTTCCAGTCTTGTCTTGCTTCTGGATCGTCCCGCTCAGCTGCTGATCACGGCAGCACCTGAGCAAAGCATAAGCTACAGAGACACGGCCGCCGACCACGGCGGCGAGCAGAGGGGTCTCGCCATCCGAGTTGACGGTGGCGAGGAGTAGCGGCTTCAGAGCCTGGGCCTCCTTGCAGAACACCTCGTGGCCATGGATGGCAGCGATGTGGAGGCATGTGTTCCCCTGAGGAGCGGTTGCAACGAGCACGCCCCGAACATTCAGATACAGGTGCCTCATTTCTGCGACATGACCACATACTGCTGCTTCCAGGAGTCGGTCCGGCATCACCTGAGGACGAACAGCTCGATCAGCCGATATGATACAAACAGACACAGATATATACGGATAAACCATACGTACGGATGTGAAAGGCTCTGCGTTGATACTTGAATTAAGGTGGAACCGTAAAACAGCGACCATGTTAGTGTCATTGATTCTGGCTGCCAGTTGCAGAGCAGTTGCTCCTTTGTTATCGGGCAAGTTAACAAGATGCTAAAGTTGGGGAGACCTCACTACAAACCTCACAAAATCCGCCTGACCAAATGATACAGCTACGTGAAGACATGTCGAACCCGTTGCGTCGCAGTAGGGAGGATCAGGACAGTGTCTAAGAAGCTCTCGAGCAACACCAACATTGCCCTGAGATGCTGCGATACAAAGAAGAGGAGCAGCATCTGTGGTTGTGGAGATGAAATAACCCAAAGACTGATCCTGTTCCAACAGGACTGTAAGCACGTCAATCTTGTTCTCAATTGCGGCCAGGTGCATTGGTGTACGCTTATCTTCATTTTCTTGTCTGACTAACCCTGGACGTGCCACCATAATCCTTTTGGCCATAGCTGAAAAAGAAATCAACGCAAGAAACAGGTGACCAAGCTGAGGTAGCGTTGGAGATGAGATATATCAAGTTCTTGTGAAGAAAGTAATAAATTTCACATCCTGTATTGTATGCGATTGCAATGCATAGGGTCTCACCTGCATTACCGCGGTGTACATGGGCGACTCACAACATTTGGTCACAGCTTTCGACAGGGCAGGCTCTGCTTCAATCAGCTCGAGCGCCAGCGCCCTGGACCCTCTGCAGATGGCGTGGTGCAGCGCGTTGCACCCGCGCTTGTCTTGCTTCAGGATCGTCTCGTTCAGCTGCCGGTCACGGCAGTGCCTGAGGAGGACGGAAGCTAAATCGTCACGGCGGTGAGCAGCGGCGTCTCCCCGTCCTTGTTGATGGCGGCGAGCAGAGAAACAGCTGATTGGTTCAACGCTAGGCCTAGGAGGTCCTTGCAGAATCCCTCGTGGCCATGGATGGAGGCGATGTGGAGGCAGGTGTGTTGTTAATCGTTGTTCGTTGGTTCGTTAGATCGGGTACGAATAACAGTAGGAAGTGGTCGAAACCGATTTACAGTAGGTGCACGAGATCTAAAACAACTACTACCACGACTTCTAGCAAGAGGAAAAGGGAACAGTGGAACAGAGAGAAGTAGGAATCGCAGACCATCGAGAGCCGGAGTCGTAGCAGTGGGGTTGGAAGTCTCGTTCGCCGGCGGTGCCATCTGCGCGCCGGCAGCGACGGTCGGTGGAGATGAGAGTCGACGCAGTGACGATGGTGGCGCAGTGAAGACGGTGGCGGCTTCCCGTCACTGGCTGCGCCCCTTCTCAGATCGGGATCGGGAATATCGGTGGGGAGTGGCGGCTCAGGTGAACCTCGTATCTAGAGCCAGCCGGCCCCCACCTCTATATATAGCGCAGTGTGACGGGGCCCACCAACCATGTAGGGTTGGGTGCCCTCGATCAGGGCGCGAGAAGCAAGGCCCAAAAGGCCGTTGGACCTAATGGTAGGAGATCAAAACCCAACATTCTCTCCCTTGATCTCTCATCATTTTCTTCGTTCTTTAATTTCATACTCAAACTTTCGATTCATATTTTTCTTGTTTCTATCCTATTCCATCGCAGATTAGTGTATTGAACTGTTTCATCGTCACAGCAATTAGTGCCGTTAGACTAACAGCCACATCACATTTCTCTGTTTGGAATGAAGTTTCTTCTGGGGCCTTCGTATGTTCGGGAATCATAGGCTTTCCCTTAAACCCATGCCGGCTACGTGTTCTCTGAACACGTTGGGTGGTAAGCCCTTTGTGAGCGGATCCGCGAGCATTTTCTCTGTACTTATATGCTCAAGATTTATAATATGATCCCGAACTTTATCTTTTACAACATAGTACTTTATGTCAATGTGTTTGGCAGCACCACTTGACCTATTGTTGTAAGCATATTGTACTGCTGGGTTGTTATCACAATACAACCTCATTGGTTCATTTATATCATCAATCACTTTCAATCCGGGTATGAATTTCTTTAGCCAATTCACCTGCCCCGTTGCCTCATAGCATGCTACAAACTCGGCATACATTGTCGAGGATGTAGTTACGGTTTGTTTGGAGCTTTTCCACGATATAGCCCCTCCTGCGAGAGTAAATATATATCCTGACGTGGATTTTCTTTCTTCTCCCGCATAATCGGAATCTGAATACCCCTCTATCTTCAGGGAATCAGATCTTCTATACGTTAGCATGAGGCCTTTCGTACCCTGCAAATAACGCAGGACTTTCTTCACCAATTTCCAATGTTCTATTCCTGGATTCTTTTGATATCTGCCAAGTAACCCGGTGACAAAAGCCAAGTCAGGGCGTGTACACACTTGAGCATATTGTAAACTTCCAACTGCTGAAGCATACGGTACCGCTTTCATTCGGTTAATCTCATATTCATTCTTGAGACATTGATGTTCCCCATATCTATCGCCCTTGACAATAGGAGCAGGTGAAGAACTGCACGCATGCATACTAAATTTCTTCAAAACCTTTTCTATGTATGCCTTTTGCGACAGTCCCAGTACCCCCTTTCTTCTATCTCGGTGAATCTCTATTCCCAAAACAAACGAGGCCTCACCGAGATCTTTCATATCGAAGTTTGAGGACAAGAATTTCTTCGTTTCCATTAGTAGACTAACATCACTGCTAGCAAGCAGGATATCATCCACATACAGAATTAGGAATATATACTTTCCATTCTTGAATTTTGCGTAAACGCAATTATCCTCAACATTTTCCTTAAACACAAAACCTTTTATCGTTCTATCAAATTTCAAATACCACTGTCTTGAGGCTTGTTTCAATCCGTAGATTGATTTCTTTAGACGGCATCCCATATTTTCTTTTCCTTTTACAACAAAACCTTTCGGTTGTGCCATATAAACATTTTCTTCCAAATCCCCGTTAAGGAATGCCGTTCTTACATCCATTTGATGTAACTCCAAATCATAGTGGGCCACAAGTGCCATTATAATTCTGAAGGAATCTTTACATGAGACTGGAGAAAACGTCTCATTGTAATCAATCCCTTCTCTTTGCGTAAAGCCTTTCTCCACAAGTCGCGCTTTAAATCTTTCTATGTTCCCTTGGGAGTCATATTTTGTTTTGTAGATCCATTTACAATCTACTGTTTTGGCTCCTTTAGGAATAATTTCCAAGTCCCAAACTTTGTTGGTACTCATTGATTTCATTTCATCTTCCATTGCCTTAAGCCACTTTGATGAGTGGTCGCTTCTCATAGCTTCTTCAAATGAGGTGGGATCATCCCCCATCTGAAATTCTTCTGTTTCATAAACTTCATAGTCATTAGAAATAGCTGACCTTCTTGTTCTTTGAGACCTTCTAGGGGCCTCTGGCACTTGTTCCACATTGGGCTGTTGTTGTTCTTCCTCATGTGCGACATTTGGTTCTATGGGTTCCTCAAGGACAGCCTCTTCAAGGACAGGTTCCTCATGTTCATTTATTGTCGCCACGGGAGAACTTGCAACAGGTGTTGGCTCCACAGTGTCCTGCACTGTGGGCTCAACAGCAACAGGTAGCGTAAAGAATGGTTCTTCAACCATTGGAGTGGGTACATGTACCCGTTTCTCCTGCAGGCTTATTTCTCGTGCTACCATGCCCCCCTGATCATGTTATCCTCCAAGAACACAGCGTGTCTTGTTTCTACAATCTTCGTATGTCTGTCAGGACAATAAAATCGATATCCTTTCGACCTTTCTGGATAGCCAATAAAATGGCAGCTGACTGTCTTGGAGTCTAACTTTCCTATGTTTGGGTTAAACACTTTTGCCTCAGCTGGACAGCCCCACACACGCAAATGGTTAAGTGAGGGTTCCCTTCCTGTCCATAATTCATACGGTGTTTTAGGCACCGATTTGCTTGGTACCCGATTAAGTATGTGAATGGCGGTTTTCAGTGCCTCCATCCATAAACTAATCGGTAAAGTGGAGTAACTTATCATGCTTCTTACCATATCCATTAGGGTACGGTTACGTCTTTCAGCCACTCCATTCTGCTGAGGCTCCCCCGGTGTGGAGTACTGAGCGACTATGCCATTTTCCTGTAGAAACTTTGCAAACGGTCCAAGAATTTGGCCATATGGGGTATGTCGCCCATAGTACTCTCCACCTCGGTCTGATCGTACAATCTTTATTTTCTTATCATGCTGATTTTCAACCTCAGCTTTAAATATTTTGAATTTATCCAATGCTTCCGATCTTTCTTTAATTGGATAAATATAGCCATAACGAGAGTAGTCGTCTGTGAATGTTATAAACGAATCATAACCATCCACGCTTTTCACAGGAAATGGACCACATATATCAGTGTGGATTATTTCTAAAGTTCTTGTGCTTCGTTTGGCATTTTTCTTAATTTTCTTGACATACTTTCCTTTGATGCAATCAACGCATTGTTCTAAATCTGAAAATTCTAAGTGCGGAAGAATTGATTCTTTAATCAGCCGTTCCATTCTCCCCCTCGAAATATGGCCTAAGCGACAGTGCCATAATTTCAAAGAGGCATCATCAATTCGCTTCCGCTTCTTAGTTACATTCGCAGATGGGGAATCATTCATATTCTCATCGCATACATTGTTCGTATTTTCATCAAGAGATAATAAATAAAGCTTGTCTTGTCGGAAGGCAAGACCAACACATTTATTATTAACAAGTATCTTACATTTGCCATTACCAAAATGGCAATCAATTCCGTCATCATCAAGTTTCGAAACACTTATTAAATTTCTACGCAAAGAGGGAACATAAAGTACTTCTTTAAGTCTAAGTACAAAGCCATTATTCAATTCTAAAGATAAATCTCCAATAGCTTCAACATTGACTTGCACTCCATTTGCAACTTTAATCGTTCTTTCTCCTCTTTGCAAGGTTCTCGTCCCATTTAACCCCTGTAAGGAATTTGCAACATGAGTAGTTGCTCCTGAATCAACCCACCAAGTGGATTTAGCATAACATAAATACAGGGATTCATCTACAAATGTAATAAATTCATCACCTCTTTTCAGTAGAGATTTCAGGAAGTCTGGACAGTCTCTCTTGTAGTGTCCCTTCTTGAAGCAGTGCTTGCATTGATCCTTTTCAGCTCCACCATAGGAGTTGCTCTGCTGATTTTCAGGTTCCTGGGGTTTCTTTCCCTATGAGTTTGAGGAAGAGGCCTTGTCCCACTTGGGTTTCCCCTGTGGTTTAGAATTCTTGCTATTAAAGTTCTTTCTTTTATTATCCTTCACAAAATGAGCGGACTCACTCTGCGAGGATTTTATCCTCTCCTCTTCTTGAGCACACATTGAGATAAGTCTTTCTATGACCCATCTTTCAGGCTGCATATTATAGTTCACAATGAAAGTATCATATTCTTTTGGCAAGGAAGCAAAAATCAAATGAATCAGGAAATCATCTTCCTTCAAATTCATTTCTTTCAGCTTAGATGCCGTGGTGTTCATCTTCAAAATGTGCTCTCTGATGCTACCACCAGTATATTTTTCATTCACAAGTTTCTTTATCAGTGAACTTGTTGTGGCCTTGGTAGACCCAGTAAACTGACTCTTGATTTTATCAAGATATTCTGTGGCAGTAGCACATTCAGGGATTGAGCCCCTTATCTGTTCTTCTATGGTGGCCTTGGCTACCAACAGGCACTTGCGGTTGGAGAGAGTCCATTGCCTATGTTCAAGATCATATTTCATTCTTATCTCAGCATGATCACGCTTTCTAGTAGCGAAATCAGCGTCAGATTCATTTTCGTCTCTCACCGGGTCCTCTGGTTCAATGGGACACGGTGAGATGATGGCAAAATCGACCTCTCCCAACGCAAGTTCCAATTCATATTTCTCCCGCCACACACGGTAATTTGTCCCGTTGAGTGTCGGGATGTTCGAGATGTTCACAATGCATTTGCCTCCTGAAACCACATCAGAGTAAGTGAGAAATATTTATATATGAAATCATATG
Organism: Saccharum hybrid cultivar R570; assembly: GCA_038087645.1. NCBI lineage: Eukaryota > Viridiplantae > Streptophyta > Magnoliopsida > Poales > Poaceae > Saccharum > Saccharum hybrid cultivar. The sequence continues at coordinate 3,692,651 of JAQSUU010000731.1, read as the reverse complement.
CTTTAACTCAACGTTGGTCAAATTGAAACATATAATTCATCTATGCAATAATTTTACATCACCGTTGGGCAGAAATAAAATTAATGCACAATTTTCATGAATCAAAATTATAATATTGTTATTAACAACGTTGGTCAGAAAATAACAATACTACAATTCATCTTCAATTATTATTCATTTTCCAAAACCAAATTCTCCCGTTGGTTCGAATTTGATAATGAAAATAACTATATCAAGTACGCAGCGGAAACAATAATAAAATTCTCATAATGTTATTTTTCAGAAGCACTAAAAAAAATTTCATTATTTCTGAGCAAAATGTCGTTGGACAAATTTGCACGAAAATTCTTGTCAAAAATTCCAGTCAAATTCATCAAATTCATGTCAAAACTGCTTCTGAAAAAATAAAACGAAACTTCTTTCTTCTTCAATTTTGGCCCGCAGGCCTTTCTTAGACGCCACAGCCCACGCGCAGATTCGTCCGGCGCGTAGATTCATCTGGGCGGCCCGTCAGCGAGCATGCTGCCCACGCGAGGCCCGGCCTGGTTGCAGCGCGCGGCCTGGCCAGCAGCCCCAGCGCCGCGCTCGGCCCGGCGGTGTAAGGTCCGAATGGCTAGAGGGGGGGGGGGGTGAATAGCCTAATTAAAACTTCTACAAGAATTACTTAACCACAAGTTAGTATAAAAGGTGGCGGAGCAAAATGCACTAGCTCTAACTAATTAAGCAAGCCACCTACACAAGTCTAGTACAAGGCTATCCACTAAACACAACAACAACAAGCTAGATACAAGATGTAATACGAGAGAAGAGCTTCGAGTGATTATACCCTCAAACCCCGTCCAACATCTATTTATAACGAAGGGGTACGCAGCTAGCCGTTACAGACGACGCAGCAAAAATCGCGCTGACCGGACGCTCCGGTCAGGGTGACCGGACGCGTCCGGTCACTACACGACAATCGTGAACAGTGCGCGTCAGAACTAGCCGTTGCCCTGACCGGACGCGCTCAACCGAGTGACCGGACGCGACAGTGCCAGCGTCCGGTCGTGTTCCAGTAAGCTCCAGCTACGACCGGACGCGTCCGATCGCACGTGACCGGACGCGCCGCGCGTCCGATCGTCACTCCGCTTTGCTCTGTGTTTCTGGACGCGTGACCGGACGCTCCGGTCCCGTGAAGGACCGGACGCGCAGGTCGCGCGCTTCTCTCTTACGCCCAGTTGAACTGACCGGACGCGCTGGTCAGGCCAGACCCGCGTCCGGTCACAAACCCTAGCGCTCGCGCCGCGTTGAACTGACCGGACGCGTCCGGTGAAACCGTGACCGCGTCCGGTGCAGCGTCCGGTGCAGCGTAGTGACCTCTTTCGCCTCTGTTTCTTTTCCGACTTTCGGCGTAATAGAAAATAGGCATTTCACTTCTCCAAAAAGCGCCGAATCCCGCCTCGCAAGCTCGGCGGGAGGGAGAGAGGAACCCAAACCCCTCTCTACCGCTTGAACTCCACCGCCTTTACAAACTGTGCTAACACCACCAAATGTACACCACCATGTGCATGTGTGTTAGCATTTCACAATCATTTCTCAAGGCGTTATGTTAGCTCTTTTACTAGATCCTAATGCATATGCTCAAGACAATGATCTAGTGGCACTTGATTCCCGAGCTAACCGTGATTGCCCCTCTTGATAGTCGGCTATGTATCCTAAATCCGATCAATCACTTCTCTACTCATCTTAGACCGGCAAAAGGAAAACCCTATAGTTATACCTTTGCCTTGCGCTCTTAGATCCTTCTCTTTCACTTGATCATCATGTGCATCTCCACCATGATCATCATTTTATGTCCATGCACCATCTCTTTATGATCTTGTGGCCACCACTCCTTGCCACATACACCTTCATCACATGTGTTGCTTATGCCTAACTCAAAACACTTAACACATGGCATTAGCAACTTGGTGTCATTAATTACCAAAACCAAACTTGGGCTTTCAATCTCCCCCTTTTTGGTAATTGATGACAACCATCACAAAGATATGAAATAAAATCAATTTTCAATTTCGATAGTATTAGCTCCCCCTACATATGTGCTTCCATGAGTTTGGTTCAATTGTGCACATATGTATGAATTTGAATTTTGGGAGAGTTACTACTATCAAATTGATACTAAGGTATATAGAATGGACCTTTGAAGCGTGATACCAATCGGAGTTGCCCTTATATACCATCCTTAGCATCGATGTAGCTAGACACCATTTGTAATACATCACTTATAAAGATCACAAACACTAAAGTACCCCGTGAGATCAACATTATAAGCAAAAGGTGTCTAGTTACCACTTGTAAAGCTACTCTTAACAAATCATCATTCAAGTTCTATTTCTAGCATACACCATACAAACATGAATATTGAAATTAAACTTTGCAATGCAACATTTCATCATGTTAATGCTCATACAAATGCAACAAATAATCCATGAGCTTGCTCCCCCTACTTATGTGCTCAAATTTAATTTCTCTCTTTGTGACTTTTCTTTCCCCTATGACTTTTCTCTCCCTCTTATTATATTTTATTTCCTCTTTGCAAAATCTTTGTGACTTTTCTCTCCCCCTTTGTCAACAATCACCAAAAAGGTGCCAATTTTAGTGAGAGTCAAGTCAAACAATATGAGGGAGCCCAAAATGGTTCAATCTAGATCACTTGCCTAGAATATGTAATTCGGTTTGATCCAAGGACAAGCTTCTTCACACCTCATAAAGTATAAGGGTTATCTTGACCATGTTGAATTACACATCATGAGCTCATTTTCTAGATTCAACACTAGGTTTGCAAGCCCACAAACATGTCATATGCTACCACTAGATTAATCAAACATAGAAGCAATAGTGGTACCATATATACATTAAACTCATTTGATTTTCATGAATGAGCCTATTTGTCATGCAAATATGTCTATATGTTCTAAACATGTCCTTAGCAAAGTATGGATGATATGCCAAACAACTTTACCTTGCTATGTCGGAGGAGAGGCATGTCATATAAGAATGTGGGGGTGCACTCATTTCAAGTTGGAGAAGTCAAGTATGTTCAATTCATTCTTCAACTTGTAAAATCTCTTTTCATCAAGTGGCTTTGTAAATATGTCGGCTAGTTGATCTTCGGTGCCAATGCTTTCAATGCTAATATCACCCTTTTGTTGATGGTCTCTTATGAAGTGATGCCTTATGTCAATGTGCTTGGTTCTTGAATGTTGAACCGGATTTTGTGTCATCTTGATAGCACTTTCATTATCACAAAACAAAGGCACATTCTTGAATTTAATTCCAAAGTCATTCAAAGTGGCCTTCATCCAAAGCAATTGTGCACAACAACTACCGGCACTAATGTATTCGGCCTCGGCGGTAGATAGTGCAACACTATTTTGTTTCTTTGATGACCATGAAACAAGAGACCTTCCAAGCAATTGACAAGTGCCACTTGTGCTCATTCTATCAATCTTGCATCCACCATAGTCGGAGTCCGAATATCCAATCAACTCAAAATTAGACCCCTTTGGAAACCATAATCCAACATCATGAGTGCCCTTAAGATATCTCAATATCCTCTTGGTTGCTTTCAAGTGACTTTCTCTAGGTGAAGCTTGATATCTTGCACACTTGCACACACTAAACATCACATCCGGCCTAGAAGCGGTGACATAGAGCAAGCTTCCAATCATAGACCGGTATAGTTTATGATCTACCATGTTGCCACTAGCATCAACACCCAATTGATCATTTGTGCCCATTGGTGTACTCATTGGTTTAGCATCTTGCAATCCAAACTTCTTGATCATGTCCTTGATGTACTTGCCTTGACTTACAAAAGTACCATTCTTCATTTGCTTGATTTGAAGTCCAAGAAAGTAACTAAGCTCTCCAATCATAGACATCTCAAACTCATTAGCCATCATATTTCCAAACTCTTCACAAAAGTCTTGATTGGTTGATCCAAAGATAATGTCATCCACATAGATTTGCAACACAAACAAGTCATTTCCAAGCTTCTTGGTGAAGAGAGTGGTGTCAACCTTTCCCATCTTGAACCCTTTAGAGAGAAGAAAGTCCCTCAATCTCTCATACCATGCTCTAGGTGCTTGCTTCAAACCATACAATGCCTTCTTTAGCTTGTAAACATGGTTGGGCTTCTTGTCATCTTTAAAACCGGGAGGTTGCTCAACATAAACTTCTTCATTGATGTAACCATTGAGAAATGCACTCTTGACATCCATTTGATAGAGCTTGATGTTGTGTGCACAAGCATATGCTAATAAGATTCTAATAGCCTCCAATCTTGCAACCGGTGCATATGTTTCTCCAAAGTCAAGACCTTCAACTTGTGTGTAACCTTGTGCTACCAATCTTGCTTTGTTTCTCACAACTACACCATCTTGATCTTGTTTGTTTCTAAAGACCCACTTAGTACCAATCACATTATAGTTCTTCGGCCTTTCAACAAGTTCCCAAACTTGATTTCTAGTGAAGTTGTTTAGCTCTTCATGCATGGCATTTACCCAATCGGAATCTTTCAATGCATCTTCTATTTTCTTAGGTTCTTCAAGTGACACAAATGAGTAGTGCTCACAAAAGGATGCTAGCCTTGATCTAGTTTGAACACCACTTTGAATTCCACCAATGATTTGGTCCAATGGATGATCTCTTGCAATACTAGTAGGTTGGAGTATTGGGAGTTGATTACTTCCATTAGCTTGACCTTGATCTTGAGCTTCATTATGAGTACCACTTGAGCTTGCTTGATTTGTATCAATTTGCACACTTTGGTTGATCACATGAATATCATCATCATCAACTTGCCTTGGCCTAACATCACCAATGTCCATATTCTTCATTGCATTTGACAATTGATCTCCTCTCACATCATCAAGGTTTTGAGTTTCATTTTGAGATCCTTGGGTTTCATCAAACTCAACATCATGAACTTCTTCCAAGGTGCCATTTGTGAGATTCCAAACTCTATATGCTTTGCTTGTGGTAGAATAACCAAGCAAGAACCCTTCATCACATTTCTTTTCAAACTTGCTCAATCTAGTGCCTTTCTTGAGAATATAGCACTTGCAACCAAACACTCTAAAGTATGCAATGTTAGGCTTTCTTCCATTCAATAGCTCATATGGTGTCTTTCCAAGCTTTCCATGGCAATAGAGACGGTTGCTACAATAGCAAGCCGTATTTATAGCTTCACTCCAAAATGAATGACTAACATTGTATTCACTAAGCATTGATCTAGCCATATCAATTAAGGTTCTATTTTTCCTTTCAACTACACCATTGGATTGAGGAGTGTATGTTGGTGAGAATTGATGCCCAATACCATAATCATCACACAAATCTTCAATTCTTATGTTCTTGAACTCACTACCATTGTCACTTCTAATCTTCTTGATGGTAGTCTCAAACTCATTTTGCACCCTCTTGACAAAAGACTTGAATAGATCATAAACATCACTCTTGTCATAGAGAAAGAGCACCCAAGTGTATCTAGTGTAGTCATCCACAATCACAAAACCATACTTGTTGCCATCAATGCTAGTGTATGTTGTTGGCCCAAACAAGTCCATGTGCAATAGCTCAAATGCCTTTGATGTGCTCATCTCACTCTTACTAGGATGTGTATTTCCAACTTGTTTGCCGGCTTGACAAGCACTACATGGTTTATCCTTTTCAAAAGTCACATCTTTCAAGCCTCTAACTAAGTCATGCCTCAAAAGTTTGTTCAATTGTTTCATTCCAACATGACCAAGCCTTCTATGCCACAACCATCCCATACTAGATTTGCTAAGCAAGCATGATGTCAATTGTGTCTCACTATCATTGAAGTCAACCAAGTATAAGCTACCATGTCTAAATCCTTTGAATATCAAATTTGATCCATCAACACTTATGACTTCAACATCATCACTACCAAATATGCACTTGAAACCAAGATCACAAAGTTGTGCTACCGACAAAAGATTAAAGTCCAAGCTCTCAACTAGCAACACATTTGATATGCTCATATCATTTGAGATAGCAATTTTACCAAGCCCCTTGACTTTGCCTTTCTTGTTATTGCCGAAAGTGATAGCATCAAAATCACCATTTTGACTTGTATCAATTGATTTGAACATACATGAATCCCCGGTCATGTGTTGAGTGCACCCACTATCAAGCACCCAATGCCTTCCTCCGGCTTTGTAATTGACCTACAAGACAAGATCAATTCTTTTTAGGTACCCAAACTTGTTTGGGTCCTCCAAGGTTAGTGACCAAGTTCTTTGGTACCCAAATGACTTTCTTCTTTAAGCCCATACATGGTGCACCAATGAACTTAGCATGAACACCATTTGTATCCTTGGTAAGTATATAGAAAGAATCAAACTTAATTGAGGATACTTTAGCATTGGATTTCTTGTTCATGCAATGTTGCTCTATGTGACCAACTTGCTTGCAATTTTTGCAATAGCTACCATTGTTCTTCACAAAACGAGTCTTGTGAGGAGCAAAAGCGGCCTTGCCTTTCTTGGGGTTATAACCCAATCCCTCTTTGTAGAGAGATGCCCTTTGGCTACCCAAGCACATAAGCAAGCGGTCCTCACCACCATAAGCCTTGGCTAAGGTGTGATTGAGCTCTTTTACCTCCTTCTTGAGATTTTCATTCTCAACTATTAGTGTGGAGTCACAAGTGAAACCGTCACTACTAGATGAGGATGATGTAGATGAGCTACATGAAGGGTTAGTGGGAGCAACAATGATAGGCTTATGACAAGATTCATCAATTATATCACACGATATGCCTATGTTGCAAGTTTTAGCTTTCTCAACATTAGTTGGCATGTTTTCACATTTTTCAACTAGAGAGGAATGAGCTTCTTCAAGCTTAGTGTGAGACTTTTGAAGCTTCTTATGGTCTACCTTTAGACTCTCATAAGATGCCCTAAGCTCATCAAGTTCTTGCATAAGGTTTTTCTTTTCCTTAAGCAAGCCCTTGCACTCCTTTCTAGATTCTTTATAATGTTGAGTGCAATCTTCTAGCATAGTGATTAGTTCATCTTTAGTGAATTCTTCTTCATCACTATCACTATCACTAGCATTATCATGATCACTCTCATCATCGGATGATACCTTAGAGGCCTTAGCCATGAAGCACGATGGAGTGTCGAAGAGGGAGACCTTCTCTTGGATGGCAATGCTAGCATGTCCCTTCTTCTTGCTCTTGTAGTCATTCTCATCATCACTTGAGGAATCATCACTATCCCATGTAGCAACATGAGAATCATTCTTCTTTTTATGAGAGCTCTCCTTCTTTTCTTGCATCTTCTTTTGCTTCTTCCTTTCCTTCTTGATAGCATCTTCATCATCACTATCATAAGGACACTTTGCAATGAGATGATCTTTGCTATGGCATCTAAAGCATCTCATGGTATACTCATTCTTCTTAGATGGGTTCTTCCTCCTTCTTGCACGATAGCCCTTCTTCTTCATAAATTTGCCAAATTGCTTGACAAAGAGAGCCATCTTCTCATCAATGTCATCACTATCACAAGAGCTTGAGTCTTCTTCGCTTGATGATTCAATCTTGGATTTGCCCTTGGATGTGGTGGCTTTGAATGCCACACTCTTCTTCTTTTCATCATCTTTCTTCTCATTCTCCTTCTTCTTCTTGACCAACTCATCCTTCTCATCATCTTCTCTATATGAATCATCGGTCATCACTTCTTGAAATATTTGTTGAGGAGTTGAATCCTTCAATGTAGTCCTCACTAGCACGGTGATCAATGTATCAAACCTCTTAGGCAAGCTTCTCAAGAACTTCATAGAGAATTGGTTGTCCTTGACTTCCTCACCAAGTGCCTTGAGCTCATTGACAATGACTTGCAATCTATGAAACATCTCCGGTACACTCTCATTATCTTGCATCTTGAAGCTTGAAAATTTTTCTTGCAAGATATATGCTTTAGCGGTCTTTGTGCCTTCGGTGCCCTCAAATGTTTCTTCTAGCTTGGCCCAAGCATCATGAGCGATCTCAATGTTCTTCACTTGCTCAAAGGTCTTGTCATCTAGTGCCTCATGAAGAGCACTAATGGCAATGTCATTGCATTGGAGTTTCTTCTCTTCCACCGGTGTAGGTACTTCCGGATTAGCAACCTCAAATTTTGTTTCGGTGACCTTCCACACTTCTCTATTGATTGACTTGAGGTGTGCGGTCATCTTAACCTTCCAATATGCATAGTTTGTGCCATCAAAGTGAGGTGCCTTCTTGGTGTTGTTGATGTGCAAGCTTAATTGAGCCATTTCTTTTTCACCGTAGGTTGTTAAGCCTCAAATAAACGGTGCCTCGGCTCCGATACCACTTGTAAGGTCCGAATGGCTAGAGGGGGGGTGAATAGCCTAATTAAAACTTCTACAAGAATTACTTAACCACAAGTTAGTATAAAAGGTGGCGGAGCAAAATGCACTAGCTCTAACTAATTAAGCAAGCCACCTACACAAGTCTAGTACAAGGCTATCCACTAAACACAACAACAACAAGCTAGATACAAGATGTAATACGAGAGAAGAGCTTCGAGTGATTATACCGCCGTGTAGAGATGAGAAGTACCAATTAATTAATCACACAAGAGAAATCATCGGGAAGAGAATGACACAAGAATTTATCCCGAGGTTCACTTGCTTCCCGGCAAGCTACTCCCCGTTGTGGCGATACACCCACTTGTCGGTTCGCGAGCTAATCGACTATCAAGAGTCGAGCCCTCGGCGGGCACCGCACAACCGCACACAAGATGGGGATCCTCCAAGCCACGAGCTCCACTAGAGTATCCAATTCGCGAACTCCCGCGGGGAAGGATCAAGAACCCCTTACAACACTTGGTGAAGGCTCCAACAATCTCCAATTGCGAGCTCTATCACCTCCGCTGCTCCAAGCCGTCTACCGTGTCGGGAAACACGGAAGAGTAACAAGAAATCCGCAGCAACTCGAAGATCAAGTGCCTCTAGAATGCAACTCTCAAGCAATGCACTTGAATCTCACTCAATCTCACTCAAGATGTGCAACTATGCAAAGAGATGAGTGGAGGGGTTGTTCTCTAGCTCAAAGTATGTCTCTATATCTCAGAATGTGCAAGAGTTACCCTCAAACCCCGTCCAACATCTATTTATAACGAAGGGGTACGCAGCTAGCCGTTACAGACGACGCAGCAAAAATCGCGCTGACCGGACGCTCCGGTCAGGGTGACCGGACGCGTCCGGTCACTACACGACAATCGTGAACAGTGCGCGTCAGAACTAGCCGTTGCCCTGACCGGACGCGCTCAACCGAGTGACCGGACGCGACAGTGCCAGCGTCCGGTCGTGTTCCAGTAAGCTCCAGCTACGACCGGACGCGTCCGATCGCACGTGACCGGACGCGCCGCGCGTCCGATCGTCACTCCGCTTTGCTCTGTGTTTCTGGACGCGTGACCGGACGCTCCGGTCCCGTGAAGGACCGGACGCGCAGGTCGCGCGCTTCTCTCTTACGCCCAGTTGAACTGACCGGACGCGCTGGTCAGGCCAGACCCGCGTCCGGTCACAAACCCTAGCGCTCGCGCCGCGTTGAACTGACCGGACGCGTCCGGTGAAACCGTGACCGCGTCCGGTGCAGCGTCCGGTGCAGCGTAGTGACCTCTTTCGCCTCTGTTTCTTTTCCGACTTTCGGCGTAATAGAAAATAGGCATTTCACTTCTCCAAAAAGCGCCGAATCCCGCCTCGCAAGCTCGGCGGGAGGGAGAGAGGAACCCAAACCCCTCTCTACCGCTTGAACTCCACCGCCTTTACAAACTGTGCTAACACCACCAAATGTACACCACCATGTGCATGTGTGTTAGCATTTCACAATCATTTCTCAAGGCGTTATGTTAGCTCTTTTACTAGATCCTAATGCATATGCTCAAGACAATGATCTAGTGGCACTTGATTCCCGAGCTAACCGTGATTGCCCCTCTTGATAGTCGGCTATGTATCCTAAATCCGATCAATCACTTCTCTACTCATCTTAGACCGGCAAAAGGAAAACCCTATAGTTATACCTTTGCCTTGCGCTCTTAGATCCTTCTCTTTCACTTGATCATCATGTGCATCTCCACCATGATCATCATTTTATGTCCATGCACCATCTCTTTATGATCTTGTGGCCACCACTCCTTGCCACATACACCTTCATCACATGTGTTGCTTATGCCTAACTCAAAACACTTAACACATGGCATTAGCAACTTGGTGTCATTAATTACCAAAACCAAACTTGGGCTTTCAGGCGGGTGGCGCTCGGCCCCATCGCGGCCTGGTGGCGCTCGGCCCAGCGGGGTTGCGCGGCCCATCGCGGCCTGGTCAGAGGGGATGCCGCGCCCAGGCCGCAACCTGGGCCTGGGCCGGTAATCCGGCCTCCTGACTCGCCCCGCCTGGGCTGGTTTGAGCCTAGTCCTGCGCCGGTTCATCCAAGCCGTTCGTTTTGATCCGATGGCCACGAGCGAAAATCGGGCCATCAAAACCCTTGACGCCGGCGGTCGGCCTCCCAAACCCTAGGTTCGATTTCTTTCTTTCCCATTTCTCTCGACCGCACGTGAGAGGAGAGTCGGCGGCTTCCCATGTCCTGTGGCGGCCGGAGGGAAGGAGACGGTGGTGCCGCCGCCGGGCCCCTCGCTGGCGCGCGAGCTCGCCCTAGGCAGAGCTCGTCGCCGTCGAGCGACCCCGCGTGCGGTGCCCAAAGCCGTCGAGCGGCCTCGGCGGCCCTTCCCCGCGATTTCTTCCCCAGCGCCGGTGACCGGGCCCGGCCCCCGCAAGCCGGTTCGGTGATGCGTGCAGGGGCTAAAAAGCCGCACCAGGCGCTGGCGTATCCCCTTTCCCTTTTTTTATTAGGGTTAGGGTTCCGTTGAACCTTTCTTTGCCCGATCTGGAATCGGGTTGCTTTTGTTTCTTTGTTTCTTCCCCGATTTAGAGTCGGTTTACCCGATCTAGGGTTCTTCGTTCATATACCGTGGCTCCGGTACCATTGTTGTTAATCGTTGTTCGTTGGTTCGTTAGATCGGGTACGAATAACAGTAGGAAGTGGTCGAAACCGATTTACAGTAGGTGCACGAGATCTAAAACAACTACTACCACGACTTCTAGTAAGAGGAAAAGGGAACAGTGGAACAGAGAGAAGTAGGAATCGCAGACCATCGAGAGCCGGAGTCGTAGCAGTGGGGTTGGAAGTCTCGTTCGCCGGCGGTGCCATCTGCGCGCCGGCAGCGACGGTCGGTGGAGATGAGAGTCGACGCAGTGACGATGGTGGCGCGGTGAAGACGGTGGCGGCTTCCCGTCACTGGCTGCGCCTCTTCTCAGATCGGGATCGGGAATATCGGTGGGGAGTGGCGGCTCAGGTGAACCTCGTATCTAGAGCCAGCCGGCCCCCACCTCTATATATAGCGCAGTGTGACGGGGCCCACCAACCATGTAGGGTTGGGCGCCCCCGATCAGGGCGCGAGAAGCAAGGCCCAAAAGACCGTTGGGCCTAATGGTAGGAGATCAAAACCCAACAAGGTGTTCCCCCGTGGCGTCGTTCCAAGCAGGACGCCCGGGTCATCAAGGGCGAGCTGCTTGATGATTTCTGTGGCATCACCAGATACGGCCGCTTCGAGGAGCCGCTTATCCATCCCAGCCTTCTGCTCCAATGAAGAAGAGTGCGGTAAGATGCAGCTATGAATCACTGTACAGAGGCCGACCCACGGTCACAAAAGCTCCCGGTTCCTAGGTACGACGAACATGGTAAGTGGGATGTACATCGTCAATTTTAAATTTCTGGCTTTTCAGAACGTTTGGTTCGAGGATTGAATCATGATCCTTGGATAATTAGGATGTACCCTATATATATATATATATATATATGGAGAGTATACTCTATAGCTAGCTACAAAATAACTTATTTTATAGCCACCTCTATTTACGATAATTTTATATACTAATTTACGACAATATCAGTATATATTTACGATAGTTGAATTACTATAACGCATGGGGATATTTACCATAATGTTATAGTAAATCACATAGTAAGGAGTTATTATAATCTCGTAAATTAGCATAGCATTTATCGTAACTCAAAGTGGCTACAGAATAAGTTATTTTGTAGCCAGCTCTAGGGTAATATATATATATATATATATATATATATATATATATATATATATATATATATATATATATATATATATATATACACACACACACACACACAATTATATAATGTATAACAATTGAATTATTCTCTGTTTTTATCACTGGAAATCAGCCCACCCCGTTTTTTTTTTGCCTCATCCCACGCCAGGAGGCCAGCCCACAAGGCCCAAAACACCTGCACAAAATCCCGGCGGGGCGGGGGAGTCGGCAGGGGCGGACCGACGTCCTAGCCACGTTCCAGTGACCGTACCGCGTCGTCCCCGTTCCTCGATCCGGAACGAAAGTTCCGCAAACGGAGAACGCCGCTACCCGCTACGATCCGTGTTCCCTGTGACTGTGGGCCGACCACAGATTGTAAAAAAAACAAGAAAAAGGAAAAGCATGGACTCCGAAGAAAGAGTGTACAAAACCCACACATATATATAATATAAGGCCCTGTTTACTTGCCAGAAATTTTGCAAAATTTTTTAACATTTCCCGTCACATCGAATCTTTGGACGCATGTATGAAGCATTAAATATAGATAAAAAAATAAAACTAATTACACAGTTTAGACGAAATGGACGAGACAAATCTTTTAAGCCTAGTTAGATCATGATTAGACACTAATTACTAAATAACAACAAAATTTGCTACAGTATCATTTTGCAAAAAAAATTAAAACTAAACCGGCCCTAAGACAGAAAAAAAAGGAAAAGCTACTAGCTATGATGCCGTAGTCAGGGTCAGCTGACGACCGAGCAACTCTGGTGAGTTGATCATCATCAGTTTACTCATCTGTCTCCCATATATATTCAGCCGTCGTTATTGAAGAAGCATATCTCCCATCGTCTCCTCATTTTGTGCATTATTTCATAGCTTACTATTACTGATTAGTGGTTTTAATGATAAATCCTAGGAAATTCTCATGATACCAACTAGAGAACCCAGTGAAGATTTCATGTTAATTTTCGTTAGACGTGTTAGAAAAAATAAATTCTCACAATAATTAACTAATTAAGTGTTGGGGTAAGGTGCCACCCTGTCGCCCATGGCGCTATGCGCCACTGTCCAGGACATCATAGGCGTTTTACCACAACTAAGTCCTTAATTTCTTGCACAGTGAGGGGGTGTTTGCTCAGGGAAGGGCCCCGTTCCTCGTGGCCCAGGCTGGAGGCAATGTAGAGGCAGGTGTTTCCCTGTTGTGAAGTTGTCCCAAGCAGCATGCCCAGGTTATTAAGAGCTAGTAGTTGTTTCTTGAAGACCACAGTCCATAGATGCTATGCTCCCCCTAAGGTCGGTCTCAATAGAAGTTTCATTAGTTTTATGGACATTAAAGGCCTGTTTGGATTAAGAGCCAAGCAACTTGCCTGGCTGCGGAGCTTCTCCCAAGAGTTGGATTCTATCTGCCTGGGACAGGTTGGCCCTCTGTCTAGGAAGGTAGCAAGCAAACAGGTCCTAAATGAGCTGATGTGGCATAGTTTAAATGAAGATAAAGATGAAAATAATTTCATGGGATGAAATGAGTTTCATAAGGATAAAAATTGTTTACACTGTTTCTAACATTAGGGAGTCTTGGAAATAGGGCATTCACAATGTAGAAACTATCATAGTTTAATTTCTATGTGCATTAATTATCCTGTCATCTAAGCATTTTGCTAATATGACAAGTGATTTATTGAGGAGAGATGAGAAAATGGTTTAAACCATGTCTACACGAGAACCAAGACATGAACGGATATGGTAGGTAGATGAGAGAGAAGATGTGCGATTGCGCAAAAGATTATTATGTAAAAATTATCTATTGGGACGTAGTTTCTATACGTATATACGTAGTGTCTACGTGCATAGAACTATACATGTGAGTACCTTAACACGATCAAGATGTTTTTCGGTGGGCGGCCGCTGTGACAAACTGGATTATATTAACTAGAAACCTCCTCAAGAAAGTAATCTCACAACGAATCATTCCACAACCGTGGGCCCGTATCAAATTCCTACTGCCATTTTCTCCGTCTCATACTCTTCTCTCTCACGTTCTCATCTCAAGAAGTCTCCACGAACGACAAACTCTATCTTCTCTCTCCCGTTCTCGTCTCCAACAAGAGCAGCAAAACACAAATAGAAATAGCGAACTCCGAGCAGCAGATCCACATCCACGCAGATCCAAACTCCCTACGCGCAGGGCTCAGCAGCGGGGATCAGAGGAGCAAGGGAGCAGCTGATTCGGTCATTCGGGCCCGGAGGCCTCCTTCCCGTCAACAAAAATGCTTACATGGTAGTATATTTAATGCCATGAAAACTTTCCTAGTTGGAAGAGGGTCGGAACTGTCTAGTACTCTTATCGCGTGTAACCACGCACGCACACTATAATATCAAGTTTTCAGGTGTCTTCCAATGATTTTTGGCAATGCCATTGGCACGACGATTCAATGCACTCAAAAGACAATAGTAATGCATACACTATTAAATACTGATATATATTTGTATGGTAAATACGCTTAAAACCATTACTCAATTTGGCAAAAGAAAAGTTGCTCCATATATCAACTGTGAATGTTTCCCCATGCATTCTCGTAATAATGCATATGCATACATATTCGATTATAATCAAATGGAGTATTCTAGCCATGATGAAGTGTATCAATATTGGTATAAGAAACAACTAGAAGAGGATACCTGGCTGCAGAATATGGTACGTGTATGGACGGCAAGAGATGATCCAGTAACCTTACGCACTCAATTTTCTTTTCCTCAAATACAGCAGGAGCAGAGGCTAGGACCAATATAATGGGTTACGACTGGACTGGCTAGTTTACTCATCAGCCACACAAGAGGCTAGGCAAGGGACTTATTACTTGCTTGTCCGGTTGTCCCTCTCAGCACTGCATCCTTATTATAACCGACAAATAAAGCAATATAAAGAAAAGGAAAAGAAAAAGTGGAAAAGATAAAAGAAAGATCTGAAGCAAAGAATCGATGCCATTTCAGTTTTTGCCAAAAGACGGTCCTAGAGCATTTTGTACAAAACTAGTACAAGAAATACATACCAAAAATAATAAAAAAATACTACATGCAATAGAATTTGACAAGGTTTTCGTCACCTCCATCGGTGATTTCAGAGGAGAAGGCCGACGCATGTCTATTGGAATAATTGACATTGGATTGATTTATTGATCGTGGATTATTATTTGAATAATTGACATGTGTGACCGTAGCGTCATATATACTCCATCCGTCACAAAATAAATAAATTTGTGAGGTTTTAAATTTTTCTCAAAAAACATATAAGATGTCCTCAGGAAAACAGAATGAGATAAGATACCTTTTTTTCTAAAAAAAGGGTGAAAGTGAGCGCCTAGACAGTTGCCGACGATTTGAACGCATTTTATCGATCCTGGGCTGAACGAATTTAATGTTGGACCATGTATTTGACTTGTTTCTTATTTGTGAAACGTATTTTTTTTCTTTTTAGGCTGATTTCCAATTGTTTAAGAAGTGGTTAATCATTGTCGATCGCAAAACACAGTTAATATTCCTAGTGAAATTAAAGTAATTAACATATTGTTTTCTGCATAATTAAAGAAACAAAAAAATAACTTTTTTAAAAAAAAGCTAATTGACGTTTGAACTTTTCTCCATTTGTACATTCTTCACACAACTGTTTGAGAAAATGAGAATGATTCTATCCCTTAGTTCAATATATATATATATATATATATATATATATATATATATATATATATATATATATATATATATATATATATATATATATATATATATATATATATATATATATATATATATATATATATATATATGATGAATTTGTCATTGAAAATCAGCGTAGCAAGAAAATTCATCGCCCTGTTCGCTTGAGCTACTTTTTAGCCATGGAATAGTATTTTTCCCTCATAATATTTCAGCATAAGTTAAATTTCAACATAAGTGAATAGAGCCACGTGTCTTCTCTCAATCTTTCTAGTCATAGGAGTCAAATGTCTTTCCCTAATACTCCCTCCGTTTAGGAAAGAATGCAATTGTGGGATCCGTGCCAGTCAAAATAACTTAAGTTTGACCGATTTTATAGTAAATAATATTAGCATTTATCCAAACAAAAATTATTATGAAAATATATTCTATAACTAATCTGACGGTACTTATTTTATATCATGAATTATAGTAGTTTTTTTATATAAATTTAGTCAAAATTTAAACGGTTTGACTCTAAAAAAACGAGAATTGCATTCTTTCCTGGACGGAGGGAGTATTAGGCAGTGGATTCATCAGCCATTTCCAACTGATCTTGCCTCTATTCTTGACGGCCAGCTTCTGCGAGAAGCTTATTCTTGTGCATGTGACCTTCTGCCAATATTTGAGCTGGGTTTGCTATGCTCGAGTGATTCACCAGACCAGAGGATGTCCATGAGCTAGCCCTGGGCGTTCGGTCTGACCGAACCGATCGGTCTCGGTCTTCGATCATTTCGAAAGTTCGGTCATCTAAAAACGGAGACCGATCGGTTAGTTTCAAAACTCAGGACCGAACAAGTTCGGTCTCGGTTAGTTCGGTTCGGTCTCGGTCATGACCGAACTAACCGAACTTCACAAAACAACTACTAAATATTATAATTTATAGCAAATTTTACTAATATTTTTTTCTATTTCAAGGCAAAAATACAATACAAAATATAGATTAAACATAGTGATAAGAGTTGAAGGGTCGAGATGGCGGACTAGAGGGGGGTGAATAGTCATTTCTAAAAATAATCGCGTCGGCAAACCGAAACAAATGCGGAATTAAAACTATCGGTCTAGCCAAGACTACACCCCTCTATCTAAGTTCACAAGCACCTCACAAAGATCCTAATTAAGTAACTAAGGTGCTTTCCTTAGCAAGAGCTCTCCTAAACAATTCTAGAGCAAGGTCACACAAACCTATGCACTAGTACTTTAGCAAAGCCGAGGAGCTCCTACACAGTTCTAGTAAGCAAAAGCACGAAGCCACTTATGCTCACTAGCAATGCTCAATAGCAAGGCAACTAATGCCAAACTAGAGAGTGTAAATTACTTAGCTACACAAACTAAGCAATATGACTAACAAGGTTACACAAACCAAATTAGCCACACAACGGTTGCTACTTCTATGCTACACAAGCAAGAACGTAACTAGCAAACTACACAAGCCAACTAGTTACAAGAGCAACTACACAAGCACAAGTATATGAAAGTAAATACAAGCTTGTGAATCGAAAGCAAACCACCGAGAAGAAGTACACAAGGTTGACACGGCGGTTTTTCACCGAGGTTCACTTGGTTTCCACCAAGCTAGTCCCCGTTGTGGCGATACACCCACTTGATGGATCACGAGCTAATTGACTATCAAGAGTCAAACCCTCAGCGGGTGCCGCACATCCACTCTCAAGATGGGGATCCTCTAAGCCACGAGCTTTACTAGAGTTGCTCTTCGCGATCCCCGCGGGGTGAGCACAATCTCCCTCACAAATTCTCCTCCGGAGCCACGCACAATCTCCACGCGTGCTTCAACGGAGTCGCAAGCCACCAAACCATTTAGGAGGTGGCAACCTCCAAGAGTAAATAGCACCACCGGCTTGCAACACGATCACCTAGTGTCACTCAATGCAATCCTCTCGATGCAACGCACTAGAATCGCTCTCTCACTCGATCCGATGAACACTATCAAGCATGAGTGAGTTAGAGGGCTTCCAAGCACTACCACATAAGCCACCAAGGCCAAAGTGTGCTCAGCTGCCGGCCATGGTCGGCCACAACATCTATTTATAGCTCCACAACGAAATAGAGCTGTTAGTCCCCTCACTGGACAAGTTTCGGGTCGACCGGACGCGCCGGTCGAACTGACCGGACGTGCCTGTCGAACTGACCGGACGCGTAGGTCAGTGGCGTGCTCCAACGGCTAGTTTTCGCGCGTATAAACTTGTATTGACCGGACGCGCTGGTCACTAACGGGACCGGACGCGCAGGTCACATTGAAATAGCGAACAGAGAGGTTCCAGCAAGCTCCCGACGCGACCGGACGCGTCCGGTCATCACTGACCGGACTCGCTGCAGCGTCCGGTCACTTTCGCCCGTGAAAAACACTGACCGGACGCGCAGGTGCTGACCGGACGCGTCCTAGCGAATGACCGGACGCGCCCTAGCGAATGACCGGACGCGCCCTAGCGAATGACCGGACGCGTCCGGCCACGAGTCCGGTCACAGACCACTCTTCGGTAAAACGACGATATCTCTTAGCTTCGAACTCCGATTTCGATGATCTTGGACATTTTGGAAAGCTTACTCAGAGGGCTACACAACCCACTAAAGCACTTGATCCAATTCACAATGGATCAAAGCAGTATTTCACTTCAAGAGCCATCCTAGTGTCCGAAGAACACCGAAAAAACTTTCTCTCTTCTCCAAGTTGATCAACACCAACTCCAACACCTTCTCCTTTGCAAATGTGCCAACACCACCATGTGTACACCACCATGTGCATGTGTGTTAGCTTTTCACAAACATTTTCAAAGGGTTAGGCACTCAACTTGCCTCGCCACTCGATCCTAACACGTATGCAAAGTTAGATCGCTCAAGTGGCACTAGATGACCAATATGCAAACAAGTTTACTCCTCTTGATAGTACGGCCATCTATCCTAAACCCGGTCATCAACTTCTCTACACACCTATGACCGGTGAAATGGAAATGCCCTAGGTTATACCTTTGCCTTGCGCATTCCACTCCATCTCCTCCGATGTTGATGCAACACATGCACCAACCATATCACAAATGATATGATCCATTTCATATCATCACGTGACCGTATTGGTTCATCGATCTTGACCTCACTTGCTCTTTACCGTTGCCTCGGTCCTTCGGCGCCAAGCCATCACAACTTGTTCTTCACCCTAGCAACCGGTTCATCAAGCCAAGCCTCATCTTGATCTTCTCCACCTTGGTCACATGACTTCATGTCATGTCTCATGTGCAATAGCCTCCTTCATGACACCATCACCTGTGGACTAATCGTCTGTGTATCTCATATAACCACATATTAGTCCACCTAAGTTGTCACTCAATTACCAAAACCAAACAAGGACCTTTCAATCTCCCCCTTTTTGGTAATTGATGACAACTCTACAAAGATATGGAAATTAAGTTCTTTTGGACTTTATGCCACTTATCCAACATTTAAGCTCTATGTTAGGATTTGGATAAGCACCATAAAATCCGACTTGGTAGTGATAACTCTCCTTACATATGTGCTCAAATGGTTTGATTTCAAGCTTGCACATATGCATAAATATGAAATTTGTGGGAGGGTTAGCACTACTAAGTGATGCTAAGGTGTATAGAATAAACCTTTGTAGTTCGATACCATTTGATAGCTCGATATCATTTGAAAATTACAAGTTTGCCATCATCCTTAGCATCATGAGTAACTAGACATAAAAAATACTAGAAACCCCATGAGATCAACATTATAAGCAAGGTTTTAGTTTTTCATGATAAACACAAGTCTAGCTATCATCCTATGCATGCTAGTTATCATATCATTATTCAAGTTCTATAACTAGCATACAACACACGAGCATGCATATTAAATATAAAACTTATGCAATGCAAGCAAGCACATAAATATGAACATATCAAATGCAACCAAACAATGTTCATGAGCTTGCTCCCCCTACTTGTGTGCTTCTTTTATCCAAGAATTTTGATCCTTCTTATTTCTTCAATGTTGCTCCCTCTTTGTCCATCTCCATGTCTAAACTCATCTTCTCATGATATCTTTGTTCAATCTCTTCCCAAACCTCTCTCTCTTGGTGTATTGACATATCTTTGTTCCAACTTCTCCCCCTTTGTCATCAATTTCCATAAAGGGTGTACTTCTCATTGATGCAAAGGCTTGCATTGGGGTAGATGGTTGAGACTTAAATATTACGTTGTTGATGGACATCACCGCACATGTTGGAATGACATTACTTGTATGTTGCTCTTGAGATACTACTTAGGATCTTTGACCTTGATACCATTAGGTGGGGCTCCTCCCCCTATGTCATAGCATGGGTCATTCACTTGATAATCTTGAGCTCTTGTGTGTGAGAAAACTTTCTTCATTTGATGATCACTTAAAGTTGAGGATCACTTATGGAACCACCGTCTTGTATAAATGATATCATGTGTAGAAATACCACGAATAAGTGTGTGATACCAATTTGAAGAATCCTCTATCATGGAACCACTTGTAGGATTTGTCAATATGATCTTTTCTTGAACATTTGCTATCTTTATGAGTACCACTTGTAGGATATCACTTGTAGATCATGATCTAGACACCACTTGTAAATACCAATTGAAGAAATATTTTAAGTCTAGATACCATTTGAAACACCCTAGATATCCATTTCCATTGTTGTCTTGTGCTTGTACCCATATCATTGTCATGAGCTTCTAGTATGACTTGAACTAAGTTGATTTGCCTAAGATTCTAAGTCCGGTTTGATCCAATGACAAGCTTCTTCACTCCTCATACTAAGGGTTATCTTGCCAATGTTGTACTTATCACTTGTTAGCAATCCAAACTAGATCAAGTACTTGGGTTCACTAGCTCATGAACAAATTCATACACGTACCACTAGATCATTTAAACACTTTAAGCAATAGTGGTAGGCTATGAATTTAAACATTTCATTTGTTATGCATGATCCTAGTAAGCATGTACTATATGCACTAATCGCATACTAGTAAGGGATGAAATGATCATGCACATTGCAATAATACCTTTGTTATGTTGGAGTAGAGGATAGTCACATAGATTCCAATTCATTACTCCAATAGAAATGTGAAGTCCAATTTATAAGCTTGGTGAAGACCAATCATTATAGAGAAATCCATTCTTCACCCATATGAAATGAGAACCACTAATAATCAAGTGCATTATCTCTTGTTGTAGTTGGCTTGCTTTTTCTCTTTGATCAATGCTTGCATCAGAGAAGTACTTATGATACCAATTTTATAACTATGACTAGCTCTCTTTTGGGTGTTGCTTGCTTTTCTTGATCAACCCTATTGATTGCTTCAATTAAGCATCTCAAATGTCCCTTGAATTTATCACTTCCATGTTAGCCTTCCAAGCCGGTGCTCGGTTTACCCACCCATGGGCGGCAAGCCCCCTCAGCAGGGAGAAGTGACCTCTCTCCAAAGAACCATCCTTGACACTTACTTGAATTGCCTTTGATTGATTGATCTATGGACTTAACTTGATGAGTAACCTTGAATTATTCTTTAAGTCCTTTTCTTTCTACCAAATGATCTCCAATTATTACTAGAACTTGAACCTCATCTTCATCTTGAGTTTGATCTTCATTTTCAAATTTGAGTACCAAATTTGTACACTAAGTACATTCCACAATCAATGCCCTTGTACTCATTTCTTGTCATGCTTCTAGATCAATTCAAAACCAAACTTAGGTGCCTCAAACACTTATAAATATGTTTCCAACTTGAAGACCTTTCACTTAAAGTGACTCTAGATCAATCCAATAATTGTCACTTTTCTGGCAGATTCTGTACCCTTGGTTATCACATGATTATCCTTTTTGCAAGCTCCAACTCAAATATTTGCAAGCCATCAAATATATCCAATAAATCACCACAATCTTGAATGTTGCACTTGTATGTTGTAGCATTTGGACTCCACTTATTTTGACTTGTCATTGGGATAGAATATGCACTAAGCTTTAAAACTTGATTTAACATATGATGACCAATATGAATCCAAATGAATCAAGCCTCCAATGCCGATGGTACCTATAAACAATCATCCACTTTTTGATGGTACCCAAACAAGTTTGGGTCCTCTCAAGTTAGGAGCAACATACTTAGGCAAAGCCTTAGTATGAGTAGCGGGATGTTTTGCAATAGCAACAATAGAGGTACCATTTACATCCTTTCTAAGCACATTAGTATCATTAATTGAAATATGCTTAGAAATGTTACCTAGGGGGCATGAATGTGCCATGTGTCCCCTTTTCCGGTATGAATAGCATCTTCTCTTTGATTGAGCCTTTTCTTCATTGCTTATGTGATGCTTTTCATTGCCTTGCCTCTCATGAGTTGCTTGAGCCTTCTTCTCAAGCTTGGTAGGACACCCCGAGGTAAAGTGTCCTATATCTTCACACTTGAAGCACTTGATGTGAGCCAAATTTCTTTTCTCAATTTGATTCTTGCTCATCATCTTGGTATCTTGGATTTGCATTGGATGCCTTCCTCTTCCACCCCTTCTTTTTTTCTTTTTCTTCTTCTCATGCTCAACGTGTGGCTTTGGTTGAGGCTCTTCTTGTTGCTTCACTAGTTTCTTGCTTGGGCACATTGAGGTGTAGTGACCCCATGTATGGCACTTGAAGCACTTGCGTTTGAGCCTTTCTTCTTCTTTCTTCAACTTGAGCTTCTCTAAGTTGGGGCATGTTTGATGAAGATGACCCACTTCATGGCATCGGTAGCACATGAAATGAGAGAGCTTCTCTCGAGCTAGCTTCTTTATCTTCCTTTCTCTTTTCTTTTCCCCTTTGGTCATATTCTTCTTGCTCTTGTTGAAACCAAGGCCACTCTTGTCACCAAAGTTTCTTTGAGTTTTCAACATATGCTCAAAGGTGACTTTTGAGTTGTAGCACCTCTCTAACTTGTTGCTCAATTTCTTCACTTCACTTTTGAGCTTATTGTTCTCCTTCAAAATGTTAGTCTCACAAGACATAGAAGTAGAACAAGCATATATATGTGAAGAACATGGTATATCTAATAAGTCATCACAAGAGGTGGATACATGCTTTCTCCCTACATCACATGGGTTAGTCACATTTTGCAATTGATCATTTGATCCATGTGATGAGCTCTCATTAATTTTAATTTTCTTTAATAACATCTTAAAGAGAGAAGCATGTTCTTGTACTAAATTATCATGAGCAACACTAAGTTCCTCATGAGCCAATTTTAGCTCCTCATGTGAACAAGTAGTAACATAAAGTAGATGCTTTTGTTGTTCACATGTGGTTTTTAGAAATGAGTTTTTATTTTCCAATTTCATGGTTTTAGCCTTCTCATTTTCTAAAGACATGTTCATGCTAGCAAGTCTACTAACAAGCTCATCATATGAATCAACATGATCAATCACATTATCATTTGATACCTTTGTGTCACCTAGTGACATGAAGCAATGTGATGTAGTGGATAGGCTTGTAGTAGCATCATCAAGGCCCGAGCATGAACCAACGTTGTCACCATCAAGTGTGCTTGGGGTAGAAACATCACTTGCAACACTTGATGCATCATCACCATTCTTGTCAAGTGAACTTATGGTAGATCGATTATCATCATCACTTGACCATGAGGTGGAGCAATCCTCCACAACCATCGTGTTGTGGTCATGCTCAACATCATCATGTGCAACCTCCTTGGGCTCGACATCATCGTCATCATCGGTGATAGCTCCATACTTTTCATTGAGATAGGCCCATATCTCATGAGCGGATTTGAGGTCCTGATCTTACCAAAGATGCTATCATCCAAAGATCTATACATGATGTTAGTAGCTTGGATGTCAAGATCTAGGCATTTCTCTTATGCTTGAGTTAGATTATCTTCATCCAACACATGAGAAAAGCCTACATCTACCATCCACCACATTTGAGGGCAAATAAACTTAAAATTGCATATCATCCAATTTTTCCACCGTGCAAAGTGTGTGCCATCAAACATGTGAGGACAATCAACATCTAGTCCATATTCCGCCATCCTCTCGGGTCGGTGAAGACCACAAATGAGAGACCGGGCTCTGATACCAATTGAAGGGTCGAGATGGCAGACTAGAGGGGGGGTGAATAGTCCTTTCTAAAAATAATCGCGTCGGCAAACCGAAACAAATGCGGAATTAAAACTATCGGTCTAGCCAAGACTACACCACTCTATCTAAGTTCACAAGCACCTCACAAAGATCCTAATTAAGTAACTAAGGTGCTTTCCTTAGCAAGAGCTCTCCTAAACAATTCTAGAGTAAGGTCACATAAACCTATGCACTAGTACTTTAGCAAAGCCGAGGAGCTCCTACACAATTCTAGTAAGCAAAAGCACGAAGCCACCTATACTCACTAGCAATGCTCAATAGCAAGGCAACTAATGCCAAACTAGAGAGCGCAAATTACTTAGCTACACAAACTAAGCAATATGACTAACAAGGTTACACAAACCAAATTAGCCACGCAACGGTTGCTACTTCTATGCTACACAAGCAAGAACGTAACTAGCAAACTACACAAGCCAACTAGTTACAAGAGCAACTACACAAGCACAAGTATATGAAAGTAAATACAAGCTTGTGAATCGAAAGCAAACCACCGAGAAGAAGTACACAAGGTTGACACGGCGGTTTTTCATCGAGGTTCACTTGGTTGCCACCAAGCTAGTCCCCGTTGTGGCGATACACCCACTTGATGGATCACGAGCTAATTGATAATCAAGAGTCAAACCCTCAGCGGGTGCCGCATATCCACTCTCAAGATGGGGATCCTCTAAGCCACGAGCTCTACTAGAGTTGCTCTTCGCGATCCCCGCGGGGTGAGCACAATCCCCCTCACAAATTCTCCTCCGGAGCCACGCACAATCTCCACGCGTGCTTCAACGGAGTCGCAAGCTACCAAGCCGTCTAGGAGGTGGAAACCTCCAAGAGTAACAAGCACCACCGGCTTGCAACATGATCACCTTGTGCCACTCGATGCAATCCTCTCGATGCAACGCACTAGAATCGCTCTCTCACTCGATCCGATGAACACTATCAAGCATGAGTGAGTTAGAGGGCTTCCAAGCACTATCACATAAGCCACCAAGGCCAAAGTGTGCTCAGCTACCGGCCATGGTCGGCCACAACATCTATTTATAGCTCCACAACGAAATAGAGCTGTTAGTCCCCTCACTGGGCAAGTTTCGGGTCGACCGGACGCGCCGGTCGAACTGACCGGACGTGCCTGTCGAACTGGCCGGACGCGCAGGTCAGTAGCGTGCTCCAACGGCTAGTTTTCACGCGTATAAACTTGTATTGACCGGACGCACTGGTCACTAACGGGACCGGACGCGCAGGTCGCAGCGAAATAGCGAACAGAGAGGTTCCAGCAAGCTCCCGACGTGACCGGACGCGTCCGGTCATCACTGACCGGACTCGCTGCAGCGTCCGGTCACTTTCACCCGCGAAAAACCCTGACCGGACGCGCTGACCGGACGTGCAGGTGCTGACCGGATGCGTCCTAGCGAATGATCGGACGCGCCCTAGCGAATGACCGGACGCGTTCGGTCACGAGTCCGGTCACAGACCACTCTTCGGTAAAACGGCGATATCTCTTAGCTCCGAACTCCGATTTCGATGATCTTGGACATTTTGGAAAGCTTACTCAGAGGGCTACACAACCCACTAAAGCACTTGATCCAATTCACAATGGATCAAAACAGTATTTCACTCCAAGAGCCATCCTAGTGTCCGAAGAAAACCGAAAAAACTTTCTCTCTTCTCCAAGTTGATCAACACCAACTCCAACACATTCTCCTTTGCAAATGTGCCAACACCACCATGTGTACACCACCATGTGCATGTGTGTTAGCTTTTCACAAACATTTTCAAAGGGTTAGGCACTCAACTTGCCTCGCCACTCGATCCTAACACGTATGCAAAGTTAGATCGCTCAAGTGGCACTAGATGACCAATATGCAAACAAGTTTGCCCCTCTTGATAGTACGGCCATCTATCCTAAATCCGGTCATCAACTTCTCTACATACCTATGACCGGTGAAATAGAAATATCCTAGGTTATACCTTTGCCTTGCGCATTCCACTCCATCTCCTCCGATGTTGATGCAACACATGCACCAACCATATCACAAATGATATGATCCATTTCATATCATCACGTGACCGTATTGGTTCATCGATCTTGACCTCACTTGCTCTTTACCGTTGCCTCGGTCCTTCGGCGCCAAGCCATCACAACTTGTCCTTCACCCTAGCAACCGGTTCATCAAGCCAAGCCTCATCTTGATCTTCTCCACCTTGGTCATATGACTCCATGTCATGTCTCATGTGCAATAGCCTCCTTCATGACACCATCACCTGTGGACTAATCGCCTGTGTATCTCACATAACCACATATTAGTCCACCTAAGTTGTCACTCAATTACCAAAACCAAACAAGGACCTTTCAAGAGTGATGGTTGATATAAACCCGCTAGAATAAATATTATATCACTAATAATAGTCTAAATTACATATTATGTCAACAAAATTCAAATGTTCGGTTAATTCGGTTAGTTCGGTTACCCGAGGGTAATGACCGAACTAAGTCTGGTTAGTTCGGTTACTTCAAACTAATGACCGAACTTGTGACCGAAATTTTCGGTCTCGGTCACTTCGGTCTCGGTCTCGGTTAGTTCGGTTCGGTCTTCGGTTAATTATGCCCAGGGCTACCATGAGCGATGTGGTCGTGACAATAGTGACAATGAACAAGATATTTTCAAAAAAAAGGAAAAAGTCCATATTACTCCCTCCAAGTTTGGTCTATGTCTAAATAACCCCCAACCAATATTTGGTTCAATTTACTCTCTCCAATTATTTAAGTTGGTCCAACCAACACCTTAAAGAGATTTTTTTTGCTTTTCTATGTACAAATTATATTTTAGTTTCAAATTTTGTGAGGTGATAGAGGACATTGTATTTTGTGTTAGAAAAATACACTATGAATTTTTCATCATTATGTATCTCTAGTATTAATTTTTTATTAAATTTCCTAAGCTATCAAAATAGTGGCAAAAAGTTAAGATATATTTTCTAACATAACTTATTCTGTTTTCTATCATATCACAAAAGTTGATATTACGACTCAACCAATACATGGAAAAACAAAAATAACAAATCATGTTAAGGGGTAAATTAGACCAACTGAAATAATTAGAGGGAGTAAATTGAACCATGTAAATTTAGGCTGTAATCTGAGCATATGCCAAACTTGAGAGGAGTAATTTAGACTTTTTCAAAAAAAAAAGACCGCGCTAAATCGGAATCAGCACTGCAGACTGCCCAGTCTCCGAGGATCTCCACGCCGGAAAGGCCGCGCGCGCCGCAAGTGCCCACAAATGGGCCGCAAAGGAAGAAGTGCTCAAATGAGCCCAGTGAACTACTACCACTCCTATTACGCCTCCCGGTTTTGGTTTCCGCTTTCGCTACAGGTGAAACGTAAACGATCTAAACCTAGCGAGGAAACGCCTCCGCAAAAACCCCAACTTCCCAACCCAACCCTGTCACCGTCATCCTCCATTGCAGCAGCCAGCAGGAGGAACCATGGCTATGGCGTCCGCGCTCCGGCTCTCCCTCCTCGCGCCGCGCGCCGTCTCTATCTCCGCCTCCGCGGGGCGGGCCGCGCGTCATCTCCTCTCCCGGCGCCTCGCGCTTCGTCTTCCTCCTCCTCCCCCGCGACCCGCCGCCCTCTCCGCCGTGCGGCCGCGCGAGGCCGCGCGCGTCCAGGCCGCCTCCTTCTGCAGCGGTCCCGCTCCGGCCGCAGGACCCACCGGAGGAGGCGCCAAGGACTGGCGCGTCTTCCTGGCATGGTAATTCGATTCCGCGCTCGGTGCTTCTGCTCTGCCGTGGCCCGTGGGTGCTGCTCCCCGACTCGCAATTCAGAATCCAAGTGTGCGAATGTTCAATTTGCGCTTGTGCATTGCGACAGGTACCTGGTGGCTCTGGATAAGAACCCGATTGCGACTAAGGCGGTCACGTCTGCCGTCCTAACTCTGGCCGGGGACCTCATCTGCCAGGTATACTTGCAGCGTTTGGCTTCAGTCTTTATGCAATGCAGCAAGCATTTGGCTTCAGTCTTTATGCAATGCAGCAAGGATTTCGTAGTCAGTAATGGCTTTCGGGCAGCCTAGAACTACTATGTTACTGTTTGGTTTGTAGACCATGAAACTATTGTCGAAGTTTATGGTTCATTTGATTGAAGGGCTGGAATCCAAACGCTTTGTTCAACCTAATTAGCTCAGATTTATTTTCCAGTGCAAATCAGTTGTGTCAATCCTAAATAAATCTGAGTTGGCACTGAAATTGATTTGTTCGCAGGGATGACATGCCCTGAAGTATGTAAAGTTATTTTTTTGTAACAATAGTACTACATCACTATCGCTGGCCTTTGATGAATTCTCAGAGAAACAAAGTATTATAGACTCTTAATCTACTATGTAATAATAACAATGATGTTGTTACCAACTTAGTGAATTTTATGTATGCATGCTAAAAATGGAAGATAAATGCATAAACAAGCACACAAACGAAAAATAACCTAAGAAGTTCAATCCATTGACTGCATAGAGAATTGCAATAGTGATTTGAAAACGTGCTTAATATATTTTTTTTCTTATGTTGATAACTAGCCTTGCTGGCTCATTGAAGTGTTTTGGTCCTATATTTATGGCTATTGCTGCTGCTTGCTACTTAAACACCTGCATGTGTAGTCCTAACTTTAATTCTCTTTCTGTTCCAGCTTCTTATTGATCGAGTTCCAGAGCTTGATTTGAGGAGAACATTTGTATTCACATTTTTGGGCCTTGCCCTTGTGGCGCCAACTTTACATGTCTGGTAATCTCTTCTGAGCTTCAAGAGTAATTATCAGTACCATGTAGTGTAGCTAACTTTTTCTGCCACTGCTGTTTGTTTGATAATTAGTGTCCATATGCAGGTACTTGTATTTGAGTAAATTAGTGACAATCAGTGGAGCATCAGGTGCCATTGTTCGCCTTATACTTGATCAGGTTTGCATTTTCTTTCTCTCCCTTGCAACTCCAAGGACTTGAATTTTGCTTCCATGTCCTGCACTTTCTTTGTGTCTACAATTGTCATATTTTTTTGTTTTGACTAATTTTTTTTATCTTCTCAGTTTATTTTTGCTCCCATTTTCATCGGTGTTTTTATGAGCTTACTGGTCACCTTGGAGGGAAACCCCTCTATTGTAGTGCCAAAGCTTAAGCAGGTGAGATGAACCCTTCTGTACTCTTTTACTCCCTGCTATGACATGCATTTGCTCTTTTCTTGGCTTTTAATTTTCGTTTCTGACATCTACAGGAGTGGTTACCATCAGTGTTGGCAAATTGGCAATTATGGATACCATTTCAGTTTTTCAATTTTTACTTCGTCCCTCAGAAGTTTCAGGTCTTCAAAGACGCTCCTTTTCAAAACTTGTTATACTAGCATGCTGCGTGTGTTTCCCTTGCCAACTTACTACCATGTGTTTTCCAGGTCCTTGCTGCTAATTTTGTATCCCTTGCATGGAATGTGATTTTGTCATTTAAAGCTCACAAGGAAGTTATCGCGAAATAGGTACTATTAGCTGGCCTGCCTTATAAGCCCAACTCTAGCCTCTCTGATTGTTTTATTCAAGTGATAATCACATTGTTTACTGATTGTTTATAACAAAGAGAGTAGTAAAGAAGAAAATAGGTCTATGAATGTGGTTATTGATCATTTCCTGTTCCAGCTGATGGTTGTCGTGTGAGAAATTTCGTAGAAGTAGAACAGTATATCTGCGATAGTGCAGGCACACATCTCCCTTTCTTGATTACTTTATGGTAGGCTGTGCATTCAGTTTCATGTTCCATTAATGGAGTACATAATAACGAAATCTTCTGTACCTCTATTTCCACTACTGATGTCATACGAATTTATGATTTATGATGTTTGACTGATGAGGCATATATGTTGCAATTGACTTTGTCAAACGCACGCGGCCACGCATGACATGTATTCTCATAGGTCAATGAAACTAAATACGTCAGGTGTTCTCTCTCACAGACATATTGAAACTGATGTGCATTATATGATGCTACACATCATGGAAGTAGTTACGATAGTGGACCATCAGTCAAAATGTTTTGTAGGTTGAGGGTTTGCTGTCGATGTGTCTGAACTGCAACAGTTTATATCAAGTTTTAGTTCAACTTTTTTTTTTTTCAACTGGCTACTGCTTGTCCCATGTTGAACTGTTTATAGGAAGATAAGATTCTCATACTAACTCATACTAACCTGCTTGTCCAATGGCTACTGCTCCTAGCCGTACCTTATCTTTTCTGCCACCCCTTAAAGCAACCTTGTTGACCTGTTCTAGAATTTTTACAGACCTTAATAACTCACTATACCTTTGCAATTCAACATGATGTCGACTGACACTAGTGATGTTCTTTGTTCTTTTGCATCACGTGACTGACCTTAGAATCTAACCAGAAGCATCTGGCCAAAATGTTGTTTCCTTGGCTTTGCATAATTTGGACTACCATTATTATAAATTGTGTTGCACATTGCGAATTTGACGTCGATACTAGGGTGATGCTTAAATGTCTCACCACTCATAGTTCACTTGTAGTAAGTAGTAAGCTATGGTGATGTGTAAATGTCTCACCATTCATCGGTCACTTGTAGTAACCCAATCTCATTTGCTTCTTAAACCTGAGTTACATTATTGTCCTTATAACTGCCTTTTCGGCTTTCAGTAATCGTAGTTGTGGCAGGTCGGAGCTTCACTTTGTTGGAGCCTGGCTTCAGGCAACAACAACAACAACATAGCCTTTTGTCCCAAGCAAGTTGGGGTAGGCTAGAGATGAAACCCAAAAGAAACGAAAAATAGGGAGACACATAAAGGGCACAAGACAAAAAGAGGTCACGGTTCAGGCACGTTGATTGCCAATCTCCAAGCGCTCCTGTCCATAGCTAAATCCTTGGAGATATTCCACTCCTTAAGATTTCTCTTAACGGACTCGTCCCAAGTTAGTTTAGGTCGACCTCTACCGCTCTTTACATTATCGGCCCGCTTTAGAACTCCACTACGCACCGGCGCCTCAGGAGGCCTCCGTTGGACATGTCCAAACCATCTCAACCGATGTTGAATCAATTTCTGCTCAATTGGTGCCACCCCAACCCTATTCCGAATATCGTCGTTCCGGACTCTATCCCTCCTTGTGTGCCCACAACACCAACGCAACATACGCATCTCTGCTACACTCAATTGCTGGACATGTCGCCTTTTTGTAGGCCAACACTCAGCACCGTATAACATCGTCGGACGAATCGCCGTCCTATAGAACTTACCTTTCAGCTTCTGAGGCACCCTTTTGTCACAGAGAACGCCAGAAGCTTGACGCAATTTCAACCAGCCGGCTGAAATTCTATGTCTAACATCTTCATCAATGTCTCCATCCTTTTGTAGCATCGACCCTAAATACCGAAAAGTATCCTTCTTGGCAAGGAAAACAATTTTGCTTTTGCCTTGGCTGCCCATGCTGTATTTCGAAGTAGAAGATCATAGTCACTGCTATGAAGGCTGATTATCACCATAATCTATACTAGTTGATTTGGTTCGCCCATTGATCTTTGGCGGCAGTAGGTTTGTGTATGCCCCTGAGGTACCCTACCTCCTTTTTCTTTTCCTGGGAAGCCCACAAGTCGGCTTGGTCTGTATCTGTATGCTTATTTTTCTGCCATCCCGGGGAGCCACACAGCCCACACTTCGGGCTTATTTTGGAAACTCAAATCCCCTTGGGATCCCCGACTTTTTCCAGAAGTCAGACCTTAATAACTCACTATACATTTGTAATTCAACATGATGTCGATTGACACTAGTGATGTTCTTTGTTCTTTTGCATCGCGTGACTGACCTTAGAATCTAACCAGAAGCATCTGGTCAAAATTTTGTTCTCCCTTGGCTTTGCATAGTTTGACTTGACTGCCAACATTATAAATTGTATTGCACATTGAGAATTTGATGTCGGAGGTGATGCTTCAATGTCTCGCCAATCATCAATCACTTGTAGTGACCCAATTTACCAATCTCATTTGCTAGTTAGACTTTAATAACATTATCCTCCTTGTATTTCGGGTTTCAGTAATCGTAGTTGTGGCAGGTCGGAGCTTCAATTTGTTAGAGTCTGGTTTCAGGCAAGGAAAACTATTTTGCTTTTGCCTTGGCCGCCCATGTTGTATTTCGAAGTAGAAAATCATAATACTAGTTGCTGCAGTGAAGGCTGATTTATCACCATAATACTAGTTGATTTGGGTCCCCCATCGATCTTTGGCGGCAGTAGCTAGCCTTGTGTATGGCTCTGAGATGCCCATTCCTCATTTTCTTTTCCGGGGCAGCCCACAATTGGGCCTGGGCGCTTGGCCTGTTTTCTGTATGCTTTACTTCCTGGACTTTATGTTTTGCCATTGCGGGGAGCCACACAGCCCACATTATGAATGGCTTGTGACTGCTTACTATGCTGGCTGTAACCCAACAAAGTCAGACCTGAGAGTTTCCACCTTTTGCAGTTTAACATGATCCTGATTGATGCCAAATATACTTTTTGTTCTTTTGCATGCAACAAGGTCTCTAAAGTCAAAAGGTAACGGATCTGGTCAATGTATACATTGTTCTTCTGGATTATATTTTTGGCATGGCTGCAAGCACTGTCACGAACTGTGGAACTAGTTGATTGTTCACTGATCTCTTGGTTCTTTCGAACTGTCTTATTAGGTTTATGGAAATTTCAATCTGCCGGTGATGAGGAGGGGTATTCCGTATTCATATCGGTGAGCAGTGAACTCCGGACCAGGATAATGGCAGTTGCAGTTGTAGGGCTTGTAAATTATCATGTGAGAGTGGGGTCATTCTGATCAGAGGAGAAAACTTAATGGATCATATATATGGTGATTGACATCTTTGTGTACGTAATCTGGTGGAGGATCATGAATGACGCTCCTTGCATTGCATTGTAGGGTGCTGATATCCATGTGCTTGGCTGCTACAATGTGTTTAGCATGCGTGCAAGAACATGTGTGCTAGTATTTGTGTTGTGATATGGGTTAATGAGGGCTACGCCCTCCTTTGGACTTGTTTAATGATTAGTACTGTACAGCAGCAAGGAGTTGGAAGGATATAATTTGCATTATTCGTGGTACTCGCCAGCGGTTTGGATTTTGGAATGGCTTATTGTGTGTGGGAGGATCAGCAGATAGCATAATCTATGAAACGATCTTGTCCTGTTTAGCAAGCTGTGCTTTGGATTTGCCCATCGGTTAGTTGGGAGATGGAACATACGTACGCGTCTCCGTCAGACTACTACCTGCATACGTTGTAGATGGCATTATCAATATATCGTCGACTAACTAACCTAACTATCTATTATATATATTCAGTAGCCAGCTATAAAATAAGTTATTCTATAGCCACCTCCATTTACGATAATTTTATATATTAATTTACGATAATGTCAATATATATTTACGATAGTTGGATTACTATAACACATGGACATATTTACCGTAACGTTATAGTAAACCACTTAGTATGGAGTTACTATAATATCGTAAATTAATATAGTAATTATTGTAACTCAAAGTGGCTACAGAATAAGTTATTTTTGTAGCCAGCTACAGGGTAGTAGTTCTATATATACATATCTCTTTGTCCAGGGAAAGAAAGATGCATGGAGTGGGGAATTTTTAGTAAGTACTCACTCTGTCCCTGAAAGGATGGATTCCTAGAATCCGTGCCAGTCAAACCTTTTTAAATTTGACTAACTTTACAGAAAAGAGCATCAATATCTATGACATAAAATAAGCATTTTATGAAAATATATTCTATGATAAATCAAATGATATTAATTTGGTACCATAAATCTTAGCGTTTTTTTTCTAGAAATTTGTTCAAAGTTTAAAAAGTTTGACTTAAAACAACTCTAGGAATCCATCCTTTCAGGGACAGAGGGAGTAGAGAGCTGAGGCGATGCTTAACTATCAGTGCTGGAACAGCGCACCAGCTGCGGCGGCGCTGGTGTGGTTACACTCCTGCGGCAGGTGGCTGGCGCAGCGGCGACCAGGTGATCGGGCTGCCCGGCTGCACCACCAGGTGCGGCAACGCGTGAGCGTGCCCTACCCGTTCGGCATCGAGGCCGGCTGCTACCTGCCGGGGTTCAACAACCTCACCTGTGACGTGAACTACACGCCGCCGCAGCTGTTCCTCTGGGGCACCAACAGCGTACATGTCCCGTCGTGGACTCCACGCTGCGCATCCTCAACCCAGGAGTACTCGGGGACTCCGGCACCAGGGTGCCCCCAGGTTCCCTCTTCTTCTTGGACCAGGTGCATGTCCAGTGGAGGCTTAGATCCAGCGCGCGCCGGGAACGCAACGTGCCCAACTGATCTGGGCACCACCGCGTGCCATAGCAGCTACAGCACCTGCCATGCCACCACCTTCTCCGTCCCTCATTATTACATTGCCGCCACTACTACTTCCACCGGCTACGCATGCAAATGCGATGATGGTTACCAGGGCAACCCTTACCTCAGCGACGGATGCCAAGGTATTTTTTTTATTTGTTTCCATTCATGCATTTATTTGTCTGTACATGTATGCTCAGATATTAGCTAACATTGCAGGCCGGGTTATATTTTACTTTATACAACATATCTATATCAAAACATGGATCAGCCGATGGTCCAACTAATTAAACCATAGCTGGTTCTTTAGCAATTTGTTGTTTAATCCAGTCTAAATAAACATATCTCTGTAATCCCAAAGAAGGCTGGCATGTGGAAAATCAATATTTTGGTCTCCCGTAATAATCATTGGTGGACAGGCTTGTCTTTGACACGTTAGTAATTAACTCCTTATTGACTTCAATAAGATATTAGAATTATAGATTATTGGGTATTCAAGGAATGTCACGGCACTCGATCTTGAGTTGTAGCAATACATTAATATTATGGAAAATTAAAGTTATGATACATTTACATCTAATATTTATGTGCTTTGCAACCGGAGAAAAAAAATCTACCAAGGTTATATTTTAATTTGATACAAGCTTAACAATACATTGTCATATTATTGTCGGCATTAACTTATATTATAGATGCTATAGCTACCATATAATAAATTATAGATTTCCAATTTTATAGAAAGGGACATAAATAGAAATGTATCATTCATGTCGTTCCCCATAAATATTTTAATAGTCTTTTCTCCCGTTGTAATGCACGGGCATGTTTGCTAGTGCAATGCTTATTAGCGATGAATTTCATTGTTTGTCTTTTGCTTATTATATTTGTTAGATATTGATGAGTGCTCTATCCCAGATAAATGCTTTGGTGATTGCACAAACTTACCTGACAACTATTCATGCCGCTGTCCGACGGGAACCATTGGTGACCCATACACTCCAAATGGTTGCGCAAAAGCACATAATCCAAATAAAGGTAACAGTGCAGACTGTAATAACAACTTTATCCTTAAGCTTTTATTAATAATAACAACAAATATTAGTTTGTGACGACTGTTAACTCTTTTTGAAATAATACATCATATTGATCTTTGTGGCAACTATTAAGGCAACATATTTTTAGCCAAATACTCTAAAATATGAGATTGTATTGGGCACTTCTGTGTTTTAATATTTACAAACTATGTGTGTCATCACTCTCAGGGCTAATCATTGGCCTAGTAGTTGGAAGTGGTGGAACACTTCTCTGTCTAGTCGTATCCAATACATTTATAGTCCATAAAATCAAGGCACAAAGGAAGAAAAGGATGAGACAAAGATTCTTCAAGCAAAATCGTGGGCAACTTCTACAACAATTGGTATCTCAAAGGGCAGACATAGCACAAAGAATGATTGTTACTTTGGAAGAACTAGAGAAAGCCACCAACAACTTTGATAAAGCTCGTGAGCTTGGTGGCGGAGGCCATGGAACAATTTATAGGGGATTTTATCAAATTTACATGTTTTGGCAATTAAGAAGTCAAAGATAGTGATACAAAGAGAAATCAATGATTGCATAAATGAGGTTGCTATTCTTTCTCAGATAAACCACAAAAACATTATGAAACTTCTCGGGTGTTGCCTTGAGACTAAAGTTCCTCTACTTGTTTATGAGTTCATTTCTAATGGAACCCTACACAATCATCTTCATGTTGAGGCATTTTTGTCACTATCATGGAGAGACAAATTGAGGATTGCAGTTGAAATTTCCAAGGCTCTCGCATATCTTCACTCACTTGTTTTGACACCAATAGTCCATAGGGATGTCAAGTCTTTTAACATACTTTTGGATGAAAGTTTAACTGTAAAGTTGTCAGACTTTGGAGCTTCAAGATATGTTCTAGTTGATCAAACCGGCTTAGATACAACAGTGCAAGGAACATTTGGGTACCTAGACCCTATGTACCATAGCACAGGGCACCTTACTGAGAAAAGCGATGTCTACAGTTTTGGCGTTATTTTGATTGAATTGCTTACCAGAAAGAAGCCTAATTCATTTAGATCTCCCCAAGGTCATGGTCTTGTATATCATTTTGTCTCTCAACTTTCAGAAGGTAACTTATATCATATATTGGACCCACAAGTTGTCAGTGAGGGAGGCGGAGAGGTGGTTGATGTTGCTTTGTTGGCAAAGATGTGTGTGAAATTTATTAGCATGGATCACCCAACGATGAGGCAACTAGAGATGACACTCGAAAGCATTCATACGGCAAGGGAGTATGCTTCGAGTCTGAGTGACATGACAGATGAATCTGAGGAGGATTACATCCAAGTAATAAATGGCATGTTAATTGGAGGTACAAACATGATTACTGCAAATGACAATTGATCAACATGAAGAATTTAATTGCAAATTAAGCTTACCTACTATCTTAGGGATATTGATACCCGAGGAAGCATGTGTGTGGGATAAGGGGTCTAGTCTGGACAAAAACATCATTGTATTGTTTATCGGACTTGAAATATTGACACCAGCGATCTAAGGAATGGGTTGGATAATTGGTGGAAAACAAAGCAACTGTCAATGGATCAGAGAGCTCCATCCTGGTGACAGCTATCTTGTGGCAGCTTGTCCTTGTAGCAGGTAGAGGTGTTTAGAAAATATTATATTGTAAATTGTTACATTGTAATGATATATATGTTAACATTTAAATAGTCTCCATGTGGGGATCATGGATGGCCCTTGGTTTATTGGTGTCATCTTAATGTATGGTGCCTTGTTAGTTTTTTCCTTTGCATGAACAGTATGGTGTCTATTGTTTCTGTTATGATGGGTTAATAGTGAAGCTATGCTAGCTATGTTATTATTATAGATACAAATATGGTATGTTGTATTTGGTTGGGTATATCTTTGGTAGAGTACAACTTGTGACTGGCTTGGTTAGTTAGTTTATGAAGTATATCTTCTGGTTATTGTAATCTTTGCTTGTATGCCATCATGTTGTGCTACTTTCTTTGTACACATCATATGTGGGGGTTGTTCCTCATTCAATCCAACACAGAATCACACAATCTTGCACCTTCCACCCCGCTGCCCACTGATTCATATTTCATGGTAATCAGAGTCACAAAGAACTAGGTTACAATATCCATCGTTTTGAGAAGCTCATGAGATATAACATAGTAGTATGGGTAGTGCATGGTGTTATTGTGATTTGTGTTGCTCTGTTTGAGGGGTACATCTTCGGCAAAAGCGTTGCCCTTAAAGTTGAGATCACAGGGAAAAATGCCTCAGTTAGTTCTACATTGTTGATTTTTCAATTTCGTATTAAGTATGCAATAGATATTAAATGGTTGATCACAACGGTAAGTAACGCAATGTATGTGTATGTGCTCTCTAGACCTATCAAGTTTATATGTTATAGATCACAGCTGTGAGTATACTTGCATTCTTGATTCAGTTTTTTTTTTTTGCATGCTAGTATGGCCGAGGATCGTAGTTGGACGTACATCGGGCGCAGAAAGAGGGGGTGTACACCCACGAATTGAAGGACAAGACCACAGATTTGGAATTATTGAATTGCATAGAATTAGATGAACAAGATTTGGAATTATTAAAACTGCATAGAATTAGATAGCATTGAGAATGATCCATATATGTTTGTTCCATGTATTGCATACTACTTTTCCCATCAGTTGTGCCCAGGCTATTTTTTACAATCAAAATTCTTGAAGTGGAACTTAAATGCTTCTCTATTTATTTCAGGTTGACAATGCGTCTCCCAGTATCATCTAGAGGGGTGTCCAGAACTAGCAGGAGGGGGAGAGGGGCAGCTACTCCTAGAGGGAGAAGCATTTCCTGGCATCGTCAAATACAAAGGAAGAGATGAGCCTGCATGGCATTGGCAGCAGTACGACATTGCTGAAGATACATCGGAAGAGGGAGAGCATTTTGATAGTGCCTTGGAGCGAGTGGAAGAATGTTTCTGGGTAAGTTTGGTCCCTTGTATTCGTATCTTGTTATCAGCTTAAAAATTATTACTTTGACATGGTCCATTCTATTGCAGTTGTGG
Source organism: Saccharum hybrid cultivar R570 (assembly GCA_038087645.1). Taxonomy (NCBI): domain Eukaryota; kingdom Viridiplantae; phylum Streptophyta; class Magnoliopsida; order Poales; family Poaceae; genus Saccharum; species Saccharum hybrid cultivar. The sequence goes on along the minus strand of JAQSUU010000731.1, from coordinate 3,654,052 downwards.
TTCAGATGGCCAGATGACAAGGAGAATGCAGCTCGGATAGTAGTGCGGAATGTTGTGAAGCTCATACCACAAATGTTCTATGAGGGGCACTTCCAATCTGTCATCACTTACTACAATCGTGTTCTTGGCAGGAAAATAAAAAAGGGCTGAAGCATGCCAAACAGATCTGACTAAGCAGGAATATATGCAGGTCATGTGCTGTCCTTTAATTTTAGTATTAGCTACTGGATAAGTGTGTCTAAGATTTGTTCGATTCAGGCAATAACCTTCTTGCTTGAATGATGTAAATAATTGTTTCTTTACAATATGATAGTAACTTATTGCTTAGCCAAAAAGGATAAAAACTGTATAACATAAATACATATATGCTTTAATCTGTCACATTATTTCTTTAGTGAAATTAGATAACCGATATTCATTTATAATTTTCGATGTAGATCATTCAAACACAACTAATATTCCAATACCTCCACTGGTACTGCCATCACAGAATGGATCATCTCATCAGGTTTGTACAGTTTGAACCATGTGATGTCACTTTCGAAATTCAGTGATCTAACTTTCTTGTGAAAATGAAGGGCACATCTGGAGGATTAGGTGTAGGCCCTACAGAAACTGGTGTTGCTACTGCTACAGAGGCTAGAGAAGGGGAGGATGCTGCAAATGGAGGTCACATAGATGAATCCATGTCGATCAATTAGGCCAATCTCAGTATGATCTTACGCTTCTCAACTAACTTAGTGCTGTTATCAAACATGTGGTGAAGTTTGGTGATTCGGCATGTCCTGCCCTTTTGTGAACCTTTAGAATTTGTGACTTTTGTTCATCTAACCATCAATGTGCCCTTTTATGAAGTCTGAACATATGTAGAACATGTGGGCATGGAGTGTGTGGTTTATTTTGTGTCTTCTGAAATTGTAAGACACATGTGCAACTTGAAATATTTGATTATGGCACGAGCCTAGCAGAAATGGTGTATAACATATATGCTGACATATTATATGATCGACTGCCTCATGTTCTTTTAAGAAAAGGAAGGCAAATGCATCAGTAATCAAAACAATAGCACGAATGAATCCTGAGTTTAGGCTCTAGAAAATAATCCCGAGTGCAGGCTTTATTCAACACTCGGGAGCTATACCTGGAATAGCTCTGTTACCTTGGCGAGAACCGTTAGTGTGAATCTTTCCCGTGTGCGCGTTGTTTCCCTAGTGTTTACTGAAACACTCGGGAAAATATACAGTTCCCGAGTGTTCCTCCTTGCACACACGGTAAACATGAATTTTCCTGACCTGAGGCTACCGAGTGTTATTTGCTGAGTGCTTACCCTCGGGAAAGTGTTCCCCGAGTGTATTCTGATTTTTCCCGAGTTTACTCCATTCGTTCATAAAAACATGCAATTCTCATATTTCGAGAAGTCAAAGACTTTAAATTTTGACTAAAATTATATGAAAAATTACTAACACACATGAGACAAAATAAATATCATTAGATTAGTCATAGAATATATTTTCATAATAAATTTATTTGGAGACATAAATGTTAATAATATTTACTATAAACTCGATCAAATTTGAGCCAGTTTGACTGGCACGGTTTCCATAATTGCATTCTTTCCTAGACGGAGTGAGTACTTGACACTAGGGGACTTCGCACAATCTTGTAGTGGGAACGGATCCCCATGCATGAGCCATGACCAATGAGAATGCACTATCTGACTCCGGCAGATAGTTGGTTCTGACCGTCCGATCTCATAAACAAGCACAACATCTGATCCTAGCCATCCATTCCGGCCACCTGATTGCTTGTGCTTTGTGGTTATTTTTTGTGGACTCTCCTATCTCGTGCTCAGAGCCTCTCTCAGACAACCTCCCACAAACACCCACACACACTCCTCTCTCTTCTCTCTGGTAAGAGTCCTCCGTGCCAGAAGCTTAGCGGCACTGGAGGATGTGAGAGAGCTAGGGAGTGAGCTGCAACGATGGGGAGAGCATGGCTGTCTCTCACCGGCAGATCATGCCAAATCCTTTTTCTTTCATTCTTTTATTTCCTTCTGATCTGATCCGTGTGTTTGGGGTTGCTGTTCATGACGTGCATCCTTTTTGTTTGGTCTTTGCCGCTCGCATTACTGAGGTCCATGGCCCATGTGTAGTGCGTTGTGATTTCACGAAGTGAGGGGAGATTTGGGCCTTTGGGGGTGGGACGTCAGATTTAACTCGATCTTTGTTGGTTCTATTCGATTTGCGGTCGATTCATTTGGTGTGAACGGTGGACCTCGGCGGCATCCAGGAAGTAAGGGGATTCGTGCGCGGTGGCATGACATTAATTGGGAGATTTGGCGTGAGTGCTCAGCAAGCAAGCTCTATGGACCGGCGGTGGAGCTGCCCCTGGCAACTCGGCGAGTTGTACACGCCGCTTGCTTTCTAATGATTTGTTTGTATGTTTTTTTCAGACAAACTCCCTCAGTAAAAAAAAAGAATACAAATATGGTTTGTATGGCAGGTCACTACCACAATCCCGAATTGCCTTGAGTGCCAAAAACCACCAAGAAAAGAAGGTAAACCGCCAAGGAAACGATCCTGGACCAAAAACCGTCAAGCAAACACACTCAAGAATAGAAGACAAGGGAAATTGGTTTCCTTGCGGTTTTGGCACTCAAGGATGATTTCCTTGGAGGCCGGCCGCCAAGGAAACCAGGGCCATACTTAATTTGCCGAAGGACCAAGGAAATGTTGCAACCGTCAAGGAAAGAAGTTTTCTTGAGGGTCGGCAGCCGCCAAGTAAATTAATTTTCTTGAGGGTCAATAACCTCCAAGAAAACACTCGAGACCGCCAAGATAATTGGTGTTTCCTTGGCTGCCTTTAACCTCCAAGAAAATTATAGTTTTCTTGTCATTAGCCGTCAAGGTAATTCTCATTTCCTCGAGGGCCAACCCCCAAGGAAATCTATACAAGCAATAAAAAATTAATTGCAGGAATCAATATATTCTAATATTCCAGTCACTATACTCATGTTAAATGCATTCAGCCATGATATGATATACATTAATCAGCATGTACCCAAATATGAACACATCGTTTATTAATATGTTCATCACAAGTTCACAGCTTACAATTCAAAGAAATTGTCCCTTTACCAGAACCTGCTGGGTCATGTTCCTTGCCTTCCCCTTGGATTTTCAGACTAGAGACATAATCTCACAGGCAGTTGGGCATTTTGGGACTGTCATCACCTGGACCAACAATTCAAGGTGCAAGTCCAGGCTTCTCCTTAGATGCAAAGTCACCCTGGTTAGCAGAATTCCTAGAAGCCTTCTAGTTTGTGAAGGGAATGCAATGGGAGACGATGGGTCTTCCTGGTCAGTACCTGTATTTGTTCTGGACAGTCAGCATGCTAATGTTTTGGGTGCAGCTGAGGATCAGATCCTTCCGAATGGTAACCCACATCCAGTGAATGGACACTTGCTGAATGCAAACCAAAATCAGAACCTGGGGTTTTTTGAGGATGTTGCGGACCTTGCTGAGGTCCAACAAGAGAATGGGAATTATGGGTTGGAGATCCCTAACCCACCTATAGCTCAAGGTGGAAATAATGGATGGGTGCCATGGATACAATAGGAAGGTGAAATTGTTGATGAAAATGAATTAGCAGAAGTAAAGAATCTGGCAGAAGCTGTAGTGGCTAATATGATCTTACAACACCCTGATCAAGCTCAGCATAGCACCTCTATGAGCAGTGAAACCAGAGCTTTCTTCAGGGCTCAGGGTGCTCCTGTTACTGTAGAGCTACCTTTACCAGCAACTGCAGGTGGACTTTCAGTTAATAGGACTCTAGTGGTGTCTAGAAATGAAGTTCAATCCTTTGAAAGTGACTCTCAGATCAGAGAGTTGGCTGCTAGTCATGGGCTGCATCTAGGCTTTGGGCCAGCACCCTCTGTTGAAATGCTTTTGCAAGACTTGGCTACTTTAGCACAAGAGGCCCAGATGAATTTGCCACTTAAAGGTCCAGCGGTTCCCACCAGCTGGCGTTTCTGGCCTGACAGTGAAGCCCTTGATTCTTGGCATTTACTTCCAGATAATCCTCTTTGGGGAACAATGCAGAGGCATCCTCTTCCTTAGGACCCAGAAAACCAAGGCTTCAGCTGATTCAGGCTGTCCCCCCACAAGATGATCCTCCACTGCTCCTTCAAGCTGCAGTTGATAATCCGCCACTGCCCCTCCAAGCTGCAGTTGATATGACTCAAATGGAAGAAAGTGGGAAAGAAATTGTTATCTATAATCAGGAATTTGCTCTGAAATAGATTATTGAGAACCTGCACCCAGAAGCTTTAGAGTTCACTTCTATGGGATTCTCCCAGGGAATCAATGATGCTATCTATGAAATGGAGATTGATGATGATGGCAATCAAGTGAGTGATGGGCTGATGGCTGTAGATACACCATCTCCTGGACAGAAGAAAAGGAAGGCAAGAGCTAAGACCCCCATAGTTGATGATGAAGTTAGAAGGAGTTTGAGGTTTAAGAAGAATTTTGGGGCAAAGCATATCCAGTTGGATAAGGAGCCTAGAAGGAAGAAAGGTGAAGCTAAGAAGACAGTGTACTTCTCTACAGTGGAAGATCTCAAAACAGCAATTATTAGCAGAAGGCTTGATGAGGAGATGGCAGCTGAAGATATTGAGCCAATTCAGACTGTCACTCTGGCTGATCTGGGAATTTCATTCTGCGGTGTACCTCCTGAGGAGATCACTGAAGCTGCCCTGACTCCATCCAACCAGGAATAAATGAAGAAGCTAAATCAAGACTTTTGGTGGGACTGGGGGGAGATGAAGGCTTCTTTTGCTTTCTTATTTTGCTCTAAAACAATGTCAGTTGGTTGCGATGTTATGTTGATCTATGGTGGCTGTGTCCCCATAAGTTGCTATAGTACTTTATTTATATGTTTTAATGAATAGTGCTCGTGCTTGGAATATTTTGTGTTGGAATGTTCGTGGTTTAAATGACAACGAGAAATGGGATCCTATTAGAAATAAGATTGATGAAAGTAATGCAAACATCTTTTGCTTACAAGAAACCAAAAGGGAGACTTTTGATTTGCAATATGTTAGGAAATTCGCCCCTAAAAGGTTTGATAAGTTTGATTACTGTCCCTCCGTTGGGGCCTCTGGTGGTATCTTAGTCTGCTGGTCCTCATCCTATTTTTCAGTCTCCACTCTTGAAAAGCAACAGTTTGCTATTAAGCTTTTAGTCACTTCCTCACATAACCTTGAGGCCTGGACTCTTGTTGTAGTTTATGGCCCCTGCAGGCAGCCGGCCAGGGACATTTTTGTTAATTGGTTGCACAACTTGGACATTGGGGACGATGATCTTTGGTTGCTTATTGGGGATTTCAACTTCTATAGAACCTCTGATAATAGAAATAGACCAGGAGGAAATTTTAATGACACTCTCATCTTCAATAATATCATAAGTCATTTGGGGCTCACTGAACTCCCAATCAAGGGCAGAAGCTACACCTGGAGTAACATGCAGGATTCCCCTCTTTTGGAGCAAGTAGACTGGTTCTTTACCTCTGTTGCTTGGACTAATCAATATCCCTTCACTGTGGTGCTTCCTTTGGCCAGAATCACATCAGATCATCTCCCATGTAAAATTCAAATTGGCACTAGTATCCCCAAGACAAATACATTTAGATTTGAGAATTATTGGTTCAGTCAGCCTGGATGTTTAGAGCAGATCTCCAATGCATGGAATGCTCCTACTAGAAATTCAAATAGTGCTCAAGTGATCAGTTCAAAGTTCAAGCTTCTTAGAAGAATCCTAAAGAATTGGGCTAGGAGTTTTTCTAATCTACAAAAACTGATCTCAAATTGCAACGTCACCATTGAATTCTTTGATAAACTTGAGGAAATCAGAGACCTCTATTATCAAGAAAGGGCCTTTAGGGACATCATAAAGGGGCATTTCAGCAGGCTTTTATTTATGCAGAAAACATACTGGAGGCAGAGATTCACACAACGTCTGGTGCAATTTGGGGATGAAAATACTAAGTTTTTCCATGCTATGGCAACTGAAGGGTATAGAAGAAATGTTATCTCTCAGATAGTGGATGAGAGTGGGAGAATGATTTCTGATCATCATGAGAAAAGTGCACTCTTTTACCAAGAATTCAAGAGAAGACTGGGGACTACAGTGAACACATCTATGCAGTTCAACCTTCAGGATATCATTCAGCCATGTAGTGACCTTGAAGATCTCTGTGATCCCTTCAGCAGTGCAGAAATTGATAAAATCATCCTGGATCTTCCAAATGATAAGGCCCCAGGTCCTGATGGTTTCAATGGAATGTTTTACAAGAAAGCTTGGCATATCATTAGGGAGGACATATATAAGTTATGCAGTGATTTCTATGACCATCAGGCAAACATCAAGAGTATAAACTCTTCATATATTACTCTAGTCCCAAAGAAGGATAACCCAGAGAATGTTAATGATTTTAGACCTATATCCCTCCTCAACTCCTCAATGAAAATCATCACTAAACTGTTAGCTAACAGATTGCAGGGTAAGGCTTTGAAAGTTGTTCATGAGAACCAATATGGATTTATAAAAGGAAGGACCATCCAGGACTGTTTAGGATGGGCGTTTGAATATTTGCACCAATGCCATCAGTCAAAGAGAGAAATAATTATTCTTAAATTAGATTTTGAGAAGGCTTTTGATTTGGTGGAACACTCAGCCATCATTGATGTCCTGGAAGCTAAAGGTTTTCCATCAAGATGGTTAGAATGGGTAAAGGACATCTTGTCTTCTGGTACCTCCTCAATTTTGCTAAATGGGGTTGCTGGCAAAGATTTCATTTGTAAAAGGGGGGTAAGGCAGGGGGACCCTTTATCCCCCCTTTTGTTTGCTGTGGCTGCTGATCTTCTCCAATACATTATTAACAAGGAATTTGAGGAGGGCAATCTTTTTCCTCCTTTCCCACAGAATCAAGGCACACCATTTCCCATTGTCCAATATGCTGATGACACCATCATGGTCATGCAAGGTTGTGAAGCACAATTGCTACATCTCAAAGGCATTCTGCAGAATTTTGCTTTATCCAGTGGGCTGAAGGTCAATTATCATAAATCTTGTCTTCTTCCAATTAATATTGGGCAAGAGAGGGCAAATATTTTGGCAAGTGTGTTTGGTTGTTTAGTTGGAACCTTCCCTTTCACATATCTTGGTCTTCCTATGGGACTTACCAAGCCTCAAGTAAAAGATTATGCCCCACTTATTTGTAGAATTGAAAGGAGACTTACTGCTAGTTCTCAGCTACTCTCTTATGCTGGTAGATTGCAGCTTGTGAATTCTGTTCTTTCTTCCCTTCCAACCTATTATATGTGCTCTTTGAAATTGCCTATCACAGTGGTGGAAATTATTGATAAGCACAGAAAAAATTGCCTTTGGAGAGGGAGTGATTTCAGGAAAAAAGGATATAATCTGGCTGCCTGGGATCTAGTCAGAAAACCAAAAAGAAAGGGAGGATTGGGTGTTATCAACCTGAGTGTTCAAAATGATGCTTTGCTCCTGAAACAGTTGGACAAATTCTATAGGAAGGACAATATCCAGTGGGTAAAGCTTATTTGGCACAAATACTACCCTAATGGGGCCCCTCATATTCAGAAAGAAAAAGGCTCCTTTTGGTGGAAGGACATTTTGAGACTGAATGTGCAGTTCAGAGGGGTTGCCTACTGTATTCCAATGAAAGGTGACACTGTCAGTTTTTGGGATGACTTTATCAATGGTGCAGTGTATTCCCAAAAGTTTCCCAATCTGTTAGAATTTGTAAAGGAGCCGAGAGTCTCCCTGCAGCAGATCTGGAATGCTGAATCTCTACTTAGCTTTTTTAGGATCCCAATGACAAGACAAGCATATAATGAGTTATTGTCTTTACAGACTGAGCTTACACTGATGCAGTTAGATAATTTGAATGAAGAAGATTGCTGGTATTTTATTTGGGGGAATAAAAAATACTCTTCTAGTAAATATTATCAGCATCAGTTTGCTTCATTGCTCCCTCCCCAGCCCATCAGATGGATTTGGAAGGCCAAGTGCATCCCAAAGATCAAATTTTTCTCGTGGCTGCTATTGAATGATAGGTTAAATACCAGAAACATATTGAGAAGAAGACGCAAATTCCTGGAAGAAGGGTACTGCTGTGTTATGTGTCGTGACACTATCGAGGAAACCAGTGAGCACTTATTTTTTGACTGTCAGTCTGTTATCACTAGGTGGTTTGCTCTAGGGATCACTTGGGAGGAAGGATTGAATATTCATGGGAAGCTGATCGGGGCTAAAAGGGATTTCCCTCATCCTTTTTTCATGGAAATTTTCATGATTGGAGCTTGGTGCATTTGGAATGAGAGAAGTGCATTGATCTTCAACGGCAAGATTCCTAATCTCATTTCCTGGAAAGCTGCGTTCAAAAAGGAAGTAACAGATCATCTCTTCAAGATCAAGCAGAGTCTTCATTCTTCTGTGCGCTTTTGGCTTAGTGCCTTGTAATTTCGTTTCTTGGGTTTTTGTTGTTCTCTCTTCTTCTCCTCTTTTTCACCTTCCTTTGCCCCTATGTCTAACTCCTGGTTAGGCATCTTCCTTCTCTCTGTAAGTTGTAACTTGTAACTTGTTCTCCCTTTGTTTAATTATAAGTTGCCGGGGGGCTTTCTGCCCCACGGTTTTCGTTCAAATTCAAATGGTTCCCACTTGATTTGGTGTCCACAACACTAGTTCTAGTAGAAGCAGCATGTGTACACTCTACAAAAGCAACAATTAAATTGTGCTTCATGAAGACCATTTCATTCTTGAGTCACCCACCTACAAAGTTTAGATGGTTACATCCATTAGTTGTTTAAAATAGAAAAAATGGCTTTAAAAAGAATAACAAAACATGTTAAAATCCTCTCTTTTTTACTTTTAAATTAACAATAAAATACAATTGTAGAACTGCATAGACATTAGATAACCATGAACCAAACTACAACTATTTAAGTGATAAACTATGTTCTTCCAGAGAAAGCTATTGGATTTTCTTAGACTTGGGAACATACTCACCTCACAAACACCGTGCAGAAGCAGCCTCTGGAATTGGTCCTGGACATTCAGCATTAGCACTTCATTTCAGCATATACGTTCAAAGCACTAGCCTTCTCGGAGCCAAACTTATATTCCTACATGACCACAAAATGAATTAAGTTACAGAATAGGCTGATAACACGGCTATAAGGTAATTTAAATTATAGCGAGATGGTCAAAGTTAACTTGAAACAAAATAGGTTCGAATTATCATGCTAATGCCAGCTAAAGCAAACCGTGGACAGAGTAAATAACACATGTAGAATCGGGCAGGTTTATGTACTATGCTCATAGGTAACAGAAAATTAAAAACAGAAAGCTCTGCCACATGAACCATGAAACTATCTACTGATGAAAAATGAAAACCACGTAACTGAGCACATGTGATGGCCAGCTTGTGCTCTTGCGCTTGTGTATTGATAAAAGTAAAATTAGTACTGGCAGCAACATGGGAGCCACTAAGCCAATTACTAAGGAAATGCACATTTGAAGGTTTTGATCTAAGTATACCTACAAAAATTAGGACATGAATACTACTAGTGAATCAATAGAGCAAGGTCATATAGAGCTAACCTAGTTTGATTAATACTATTAGCGAATCAACAGAACTTCAATCTTTTATTAAGCTGACAAAAAAAACAGAAACCACACAGCCGACGATTACCTTTTTCAATACACACAGAAATTACACTATCCATATTTAGAATACGTATATATTGAACTGCACTTTCACATGCACGTGGAGATTTGAACTTGATTTTTTCAACTAAACCTGGTTGACCCAATTGAGTTAGGTTTCGCTATTCGAGCTCACCAGAGTGGATGTATGGACGCCGGGGATGGGGCTCACCGTGGATGTAGCCACTAGAGGAGGAGCTCCCTGACCGCCACCAGACTTCATTGCAGCATATGTGTTCAATGCACTAACCTTCTGTAATGAAAGAAATTAGGACATGAATGACAACAAACTGAATCCATATTCATTTTCCTCAGATCTGAAACACAAATATGCCTCTAACAGGACACAAGGAACCCATACACAAGAAACGCACACGAGCACATAATATTACTCAACTATAATCAGCCTATTCGTCCTATTACTCCATGCTGAAATTTAGCTAAAGTAAATGTTATGAACCTAGACATTAGCATGCACCCTCCCTCAGCGATCACTAATGCATTCAGATAGCTGCACCTAATGTATTGTGCCTCCGGGGTAGAACATTTGAAAGTTGGTTTTAACAATAGTTCGAGATGCTTCCCAGTTAGTACCTAGCAACCATAGTTCAAGGTTGATCTATGCACAACCCTGTATTCAGTATATGAAAGCTCTATGTTTGGTGTTGGTAATTAGTGACAATGCCCAAGTGCTAATCATATGCTTAAGATTGTATGTAGCAAATGATGATTAGCACATAGCATGGTGAAGCATGATGATCAAGTGTGGATGATGGAGTGCTTACCATGGTGATGAAGGAGGAACAAGGTGCAACCCTATGGAGCTCAAGGCAAAGGTATCTTGCTAGGGTTTGCTTTTGGTGATCAAGACACCTAGTGGGTGTGATCACGTTTAGGTTTAGTAGCCGTACTATAAAGAGGGGAAATGACGTTTCTTTGAGCATATACATTTGGATAGAGCTAATAACGCCTCGAAAAATGATTGTGAAAATGCTAACACACTTGCACATGACGATGATCACTTGGTGGTGTTAGTACCATTGCGAAGGCGGTGAAGTTTGAGCGGTAGAGAGGGTTTGGGTCCTCTCTCCCTCCCGCCGAGCTTGCTCGACGGGATTCAAGCATTTTCGAGGAATTAAAATGACCATTTTCCTTTACGCCGAAAGTTGGAAGAAGTGGCGACGTCGCGCGATCATTTTTCACTAAAATTATGGTGACAGACGCCAGCTCCGGGAGCGACAAACGCCGTGGGCGCGTCTGTCGGGCAACCCTAGCCGCGGCTCTCTATGAGCGCGCGACTGACGCGCCGGTGCTGCTGCAACAGACGCAGTGTGTCAGCATCCATCGTGGTGACGTTGGCGCGCGGAGGAGCTCAGCAGCGACAAACGCGGCGCGCGTCTAGTGGTTCATCGTCGGACGCGTCTGTTGCAGCTCCACGTGTTGGAGCCTACTGGATTGCGTCCATCGTGGCGACGGACGCGTGACCCTCCAAGCGTTGGACGCGTCTGTTGCGCGGGAATCGACCATTGGCTTTTGAAGCTCATGGACACGTGGCACACGGTGGTGCGACGGACGCTGGACGCCACGTCTGTCCAATGGCTCTTTGTGAAGGGGTACGTCTATAAATACTTGGTGGCCAGCTCTTGGCTCCCTCTCTTGGACTTTTGATATTTTTGTGAGCACATTGAGCTGAGCCAAAGCATCCCCTCTCATCCTAACTCATCTCCTTTGCATTCGATTGCGATCTTTGAGTGAGATTGAGTGATTCAAGTGCATCGATCATTGAATTGCATCTAGAGGCACTTGAGGGATTGATTTGCTGCGGTTTTTCTTGTTACTCTTGGTGGTTGCCACCACCTAGACAGCTTGGAGTATCTTGGAGGCGTGGCAAGTGTTGGTGATTGTTCTTGGCCACCTCCCGTGATCTTGTGAGGGGTTTCCACCTTTCCCGGTGGAGTGACGCAAGGTAGCATTAGTATATTGTTCGTGTCATTGTAACTCCTAGCCATTTGGTAGGTTCTTGTGACGCCTTTTGAGATGCTCGGTGTGTGACCGATCAGCCACCGAACCACGTGGTTGAGGGGGGACACTACGGGAACTAGCGTGCCGGTAAGCACGTGAACCTCGGGATAAATCATCGTGTCTTCACTTCGTTGATTGTGATTGAATTGTCTCGGTGGATTGATTGTCTTGAATATCATCACTTGGAATTATTTCTTGGTTGGCTCAATTCATCGCTCCTCGGTGAAACCTCTCTAACTCACACTTGCATTACTTTAATAGTTGTATCTTGTTAGTTTGTTTAGTGTAGCTAGAGTAGCTCTTTGCTTTGGTAGCTTGCTAGCTCTAGTTGTTTTTCTTCTTGCGGTTTGACTTGTGCGGTTGAGTGAAATATATTAGAATTGTATTTTAGATAGGTGGCTTGGAACACCCCATAAGCTAGGCAAAACTCACTTCTCGCTATTTATTATATTGATAAACTTGTTTAGCATACCTTGTAGGAATTTTTATTAGGCTATTCACCCCCTCTAGCCATCAAGACCTTTCAGTATATCGTGTTTTCAATGACAGTAATTATATATTTTAATGTATATGAAAAGAATTGGTATTGATGCACTCATCTACATTTCAGATAATACATTGTCTGAATGAACTGAATTTGCAACAAACTTATTCTGTAGCCACTTTGAGTTACGATAATTGCTATGCTAATTTACGATATTATAGTAACTCCTTACTATGTGATTTACTATAACATGATGGTAAATATCCCCATGTGTTATAGTAATTCAATTATCGTAAATATATACTGACATTGTCGTAAATTAGTATATAAAATTATCGTAAATAGAGGCGGCTACAAAATAAGTTATATATATATATATATATATATATATATATATATATATATATATATATATATAGGGAGAGTATACTCTATAGCTAGCTACAGAATAAGTTATTCTGTAGCCACCTCTATTTACGATAATTTTATATACTAATTTACGACAATGTCAATATATATTTACGATAGTTGAATTACTATAACACATGAGGATATTTACTATAATGTTATAGTAAATATTATAGTAAGGAGTTACTATAATCACGTAAATTAACATAGCAATTATCGTAACTCAAAGTGGCTACAGAATAAGTTATTTTGTAGTCAGCTGTAGGGTAATATATATATATATATATATATATATATATATATATATATATATATATATATATATATATATATATATATATATATATATATATATATATATATATATATATCTATCTATCTGCTCCTAAAAAGGCCCCACGGAAATCGTCCACAGGCAGCAGAACCACGATCGGGTCCATCTCGGTTCCCTCCCTCCCGTGAGATCATGGATCTCCACCAGAATAGGGACTCTGCCTGACTCCAAGTCTGGTCATCGTTCGGAGGACGGGCAGTCTCCTCCACGAGCGAACCCTAGAGTGGGCGGCCCGCTCGGGCAGCGCAGGAGAGCTCCGTCACGGGCGGCCAGACGTCCTCGGCGGGTGGAGCAGGCGGGCTGCTGTGGGGTTGCGTCCTTAGCGGCGATCAGAGCAGGCGGGGGTGGCCATGGTGAGCGGAGCGTGCAGGCTGTGCCACAGCAGTGTCCTCGGCAAGCGGAGCAGAGCAAGCGAGGGCGACCATGGCGAGCCAAGGCACCGGCAGCAGCAGGGCAAGCGGAAGGGGTGGCCGCGTGAGCCTCGGTGTTGGGGGATCTCCCGTGGTCCGTGGAAAAGATAAGGCTGAGAAAAAAAAGCTGAAAAAGATCTCCTGTGGAGAAGATAAGATAAAAAAAAACCAAACACACAAGGATGAGAGGTGGAGCCAACTGAAGGTAAATAGGCCCTAAACATGAACTATATATCCGTTAGCCAAAATATATGCATAGTGTACGTTTGTACAAAAGATACATCAATAGTAGATTTGTCTTTTGGTAAGATATTATTTTGTTATAACTCATATATAATAATATCTATCTCTACACCTAAAAAGCCTCCGGAGGAATCATCCACGGCAGAACGGATCCGGTAAAGTCTCCGCCGGCCATGGTGTCGAAGCGCTTTTGATATAAAATGGAGGCATCTCTGTAAATCTTTTTTTATAGCAGTGGTTATCGGTGATGGAAGCCTATGGCGTGCGCGTGCCATGCGTCAGCATCACTATCAAGATGAAGCAGGTGGCTGAGGCAACTGCAAAGAATATTTAACTACGGGTGCTTGCCGTGATCAAATCTATCACTGTAGATAATGTATAAAAATTTAGAACCCGGTGCAAAACACGGGCATTTATCTAGTATATATGTGTATATATATATATAAACCGTACAACCAAAAAAAGAAAATCACACACGCACACCACTAAAACTGTGATGAAACTTTCAGCGGGGAGGCAAACATGCCGCCTTGATTCGATTCCGGCATGCTTTATTTGAAGAAGACAGCCATGCATGCATGCACGGTAGCACGCACGCACAGCAACTTACCCACACCAGCTGTTACTGAGACCAACGACGGCACACGTCAGCCGACTGTGCCGAGTTCATAGCTAGTTGAGGGATCAACTTGGGTGATGCCCATGGCCTGGAGAGAGCTCTTGCAGTTGCTGGCCTTTTGCTCAGTGGTCTTGATGTTCTGTAGCGATCGTCCTCCGGGTGCCTGTGCCGGTGCCGCATCGTCGCCGTCCGAAGCGCCTTCTTTGCCAATGCCTAGCCTGTTGGAGGGGAAGATGATGAACACGAAGCTGGCGAGGAAGCCCACCGCCAGCGGCAAGATGGACAGCAACTCCTTCCACTGGCCCGACTCCCACGGGACTAGGCACTTCTGCACGCCGGCGTTGCAGAAGGCGAGGACCATGAACACCGCCGCGCTGAAGAAGGCGTGCAGGAAGTCCAGCGGCTTCACCTTCTTTGTTTTCTTCAGATGCTTGCACAGCCTCCCGTTCTCCTTGTCGTCGTCCGAGTCCGACAGCCGCAGGTCCTTGGGGTCGTGGTTGAAGAGCAGGAGGCCGTCGCGGGTGGCCACCCCGTAGTAGATGTTGCCGTACTTGTCGGTGACGCTGTCGGTGAAGCTGAGCGCCGCGCAGAGCAAGGTGAGGAAGCTGATGAGCCCCCAGGTGAAGATGAAGTGGACGTCGTGGTCATTGCACTGGCCGCCCCTGGTGAAGGGCGGAGCCATCGTCTCGAAAGCCAGCGTGGTGCCGATCGGCAGGAGCTTCGACAGGCTCGCCACTGTCCCCATAGTCTTGTCGAAGAACCGATTCTTCTTGGGCGCGGTCGTCATATGCTCTTTCTGGCTATTGTTGTCTTCCGTGTCGTCCAAAGCGCCGCCAGCTTCGCCGATGCCGTTCCTGGTGGAGGGCCAGATCATGAACACGAAGCTGGCCAAGAACCCGACCGCCAAAGGCAAGTGGGTGAGGAGATCCTTCCAATGGCGTGACTCCAATGGGACCAGGCACCTCTGCACGCCAGCGTCGGTGAAGGCGAGGACCCCGAACACGGCGGCTCTGAAGAGGGCGTGCAGGAAGTCCCGCGGCTTCACCTTCTTTGTTTTCTTCAGATGCTTCCACATCCTCCTGTTCTCCTTCTCGTCGTCCGACAGTTGCAGGTCCTTTGGCTTGCAGTCAAAGAGCTTGAAGCCTCTGAGGGTGGCCACCCCATAGTGGGTGTTGCCGTCCATGTCGGTGATGCTATCGGTGATGCTGAGTGCCGCGCAGAGGAAGGTGAGGAAGCCGATGAGGGCCCAGGTGAAGACGAAGTTGACGTCGTGGTCGCTGCATTGGCCGCCCTTGGTGAAGGACGGCGCCATGGTCTCGAAGGCCAGCGTGGTGCCGGCCGGCAGGAGCTTCCTCAGCCCTGCCGCTGTCCCCATCGACTTGTGGAAGAGTCGTTTCTTCTTGCTCTGGTCACCATTCTTCGCCGGGAGATTGGACTGGTCATTAGCGCCCATGGCCGATTTGTGTAAGCAGCTACGCCTGCATTCATGCCCTTTTATAATAGGCGGCGGCCTGGGTGGCAGTCCTGCATAAGATACTAATCGATGAGAGCGTACAGGCAAGAGGTAACAAGGAAGAACCAGATGCTGAAAGCAGGAAAACATCAACTGAAAAACACGGGATGATAAGACATGAAGTAAGTACGTTGCTTGGGTATCAGGTCAAGTACCGGCAGCAGTACAAGCCCGTCGCCGCCTGGGCCCTTTGCGCTGCGCAAAACGGAAACATGCTGCACGGGCGCAACCTCCGCGTCTGCGATATGGCTATGCATTTATATTTTCCATTTCTCTCGTGCGTGCCCTACCACAGATTAGATGTGGTATTAGTTTTATCCTAAGTCAAACATTTATTTCTTTGACCATTGATTTCAAAAAACTTATATAGGTTCATATAACAAGATTCATGTTTTTAGATTCACTGTAAGAAATGCTTTCATAATATATACTCCCTCCGGTCCTCTACAACCGGCGCGGGGAGGCTAATTGCAGAGACTAAGACGCTAATTAAATCCGTGTCCAATACAGCCGCGCTGCACGGTAAGCCGAAACGTCAAAACGAGCCGGTGCAGCAAGCTGTAGTCGAGGTATTCCTTCAGTCGTAGGTGAAAAAGGCAGCTGGGACGCACGCATGCAAAGGGTTCGTTACCGAGCTGGGACGCACGAGCGCATGCAACGATTCGTTTAACCGGCTACGTAATTAATTCATGCATCGGTATCTGCAGTCCGACACATATTTCGGCCAATTGGAAAAACAGGCGTACGCCAGTTATAGAGGACCGGAGGGAGTAATTCATATGATGTAAAACTATAAGAATTTTTTATAATGGCTAGTCAAAGGTAGTAACATTTGACTTTGGACAAAGCTAATGTGACATCTAAGAAAACGGAGGGAGTATAGTATATGATCCTGCCGGTTCTAAAGCTCTCGCGTGGTGGATAATCAACTTGTCATAAATGATAACACATCATATCCGTACATACAAGCATCGGTCTTTTGCCATATTTAATCGATGATATTGAGCAGCACAGCTGTTAAACTCTAATCAAATATTAGTTGCTTTACCTTTCCTGTAAACTAGGCGTGGAAGCAGATCGAATATGGCCGGTTATGGATTTGGATAGTATTATTTGTTTTAATCCGAGTACAAATACAGATTTGGGTGTTCTCGAATAAAATTATGAATTGGATAGCTCGAACATGAATCCGCACTTGGATATCTACTCGATTCGGGTGATAAAAGTATCTGTAGCAAATTTGGCCTTCATGCTATATACATTGTGGTTTTGGAGATTATCATGACAAGTATGATTATTAGAACTAAATGTGCGTTAAGATATGATTTATAGCTACTTAGGTCCTACGAATGCAAGGCAAGCAAGTGGTGTGAATAAACGGGAAACAAGTCGAACCCGCCTCGGCATTATTGAAATAGAAGCAACGGACAGTCTTCTGAGGTAATATTCCCTGTCGGCGCAGAAATACGAAACCACAGCGGGTGGGCGCCCTCCCCTTATCTTCCAACGTCAATTTTCGCATTAAGATTCGTGCTGGAGTGCTCCAAAATCCATACCCCAGTGTTTAAAAATCAGTGTCCAAGTATTTTTTTTACCTGCACGAATCACGAAACAAACTGAATGGTGGGATAAGGGGTGTACGTCCACCCCATTGTGCGGAAGATCTTGGGTCTGTTCGTTGAAATCAAGGAGGCAGTCACTGTTCTAGATACTTCCAAGGATGGTCCAGCGTTGGAGGGATTGCGAGTACGGACAATTGTGTAGAAGATTTGGTGTCTCGGCGATGAAGGCGCCAGACGGTCCGGCGGTGACGATCATATGCCGCGGACTGGCTGTTGAGTGATGAGGCTTGCTTAACAAGAAGATGCTATGTATGGCTTGGTAGGGAACGGCTCCTAGTCCAGACGGAGAGGATGTCTGGCTCCCACCCTGCCGACTTGGGTTTGAACCCCCTCGGGGGCGATCTCGGGGTCGGAGGTTTTAAAAAAATCCTCTCATCTGTTCTGCGTTCCCAAAGTACATGTAAATGGACCAACCCACTCAGCGGGTAACGGCCCCTGTATGCGGACGTGACATAGGGTTCGGGGTTTTCTCGGGCTGAGGTAAGAATCCTCTATCTTAAGCTAAAAAAAGCTCGGGAGTGTCTGCTCCCCCTCCCCCACCCAAGTTTTTTTTTATGTATGGCTTGGTATATGCATCAGGACGGTCGGGTGGTGCCATTTACACTGTAGAGGACCGTCTGTTGAGTGTAAAAGGAGTTAGCTGTTGGGTTGCTTTTGCAACAGCAAGAAGCGCCTTCTTTTTTACACCTCTCATCTGGATACAGCTGTAGCATCTGTTCGCATACAAACACACACCTACACCATACACACGCACACCTCACTCACACAACTTGTACACAACAAGACCTATAACTATACACAGATATGAAGACGTGTCCTTGGAGAGATTACCAGAGACATCAAGGCTCTGTAGGCGACGGGTGCGTCGCAGTCTCATTGTAGCTCCACACGTTGAGAAGCTGCATTGAAATGTTAATGGGAATAAATCCCGGTGAGAACACCAGCGCCGAACCACCTGGGATTCGAACGCTGCGGGCAGCGTGCACACCGGCAACGCATGCCAACCGAGCTAGAGCTCTAGAAGCTAGGGAGTTGCTGCCACTTTGAAGATACACTCTAAGCTCAATTGTGAGTTTAGTGATCACATCAAGGCTAGTGCTTGGTGCATTGAGAGCAATCTAGAGCATATATACATAGGCCTGGGTGGCTGTCCTGCAGAAGATACTCATCGATGAAAGCGTACAGGCAAGAGGCAACAAGGAAGAACCAGATGCTGAAAGCAGTAAAACATCAACTAAAGAACACGGGATGATATGACATGAATTAAGTACGTTGCTTGGGTATCAGGTCAAGTACCGGCACCAGTACAAGCCCGTCGCCGCCTGGGCTCACTACTGGAAACTCATTTTTCTGTCGGTGGATTGTACACACAGGAAATTTATTAATTTTTCTGGCGGTATGAATGTTTTTTTGTCGGTTGTTTTGTATACACATAAAAAAATTGAGTGAAAAATTAGCCCACCAAATTCTCCCGTCTGTGGCACCAAGGTTGCCGCCACGTTCTCCCGCCATTTGGACCCAGGTTGTGTGCCAAAAAAAACTCAAATCCACTCGGGCGCAAAGTTTCCGGTCACAGACGTGCTGTGCCAAGAAGGCCCCGCCGGCCAGAGAAAGAGCAGTAAAAAATAATAAAACACCCTGCAAAGAAAAAAAAATAAAAAATGCCAAAAGATAATGATTTCCCCTCCCCCCTCCCGCATCGTAGAGTTGCCGCCACCCCTTGGTTCCGCGAGCTCACGCCCCTCTCCTCACGCCGCTCGCGCCCCTCTTCTCACGACGCCCGTACGATGCCCCCACCTCTAGCACCAGCTGGCCGTGCGTCGCCAGGGGCTCGGGTGCCTACATTCGCGCCGCCGTAGTCATCTGCTGGTCTTCGCGCTGCCGTCCGCCCCCAATGTCCGCCTCTGTCGTCCGCCCCAACATCCACCGCTGTTGCCAGGTGCTCGCTCCCCTAAGGGTACACTTGAGGTACTTCTTCTCTCTACTACTGTTGTATTCATGGGTTCTTCAATCCCGCGAACAAGTTGCTAAAACCCATAACCCTAATCCCCAGATCTGCTTGTGGAGGTGTACGTGACCATGAATCTGTAGTCAGTCAGAGGAGGAGGAGGAGGAGGAGCCCGTGATCGAGGCCTTGGTGAAGGAGGAACACGGCAAAGGAGTCAGAAGTTGCCCGCAACGAAGGATCCTGAGCAACCTGTACCATCGACTCAGATTCTACTACTTCCACCTTAAAGGGTAAGCATTGTTTCTTTCTCCATGTGCTGTGGTTAATTGGCCCATTGAATAAGTACGGTCAGAAGATTAGCTGAAAGATGATGCAGCTTCATGTGCGTAATTTGACAAACAAGGCACTGACAAAATAGTAGGTAGAAACAGAAGAAAATAACAAAGATCTAGAACTGTTCACGAGGCCCTTTTCTCACACCGGATGAACATTGCCTTTCTCAAATTCTTTTTATGCTATGTCAGTAAAAAAAAACACTTACCAGCTCTGCACACAGTGATCCACCGGTGACCAAACCTTATTTTAATTACTAGTACACTGGGAAAATAAACCTAGAATAAGTTGTCAGTGCCATGATTCACAAGCAACAAGTCAAGATGACCAATTGTTTCCTTCTATTTCTTGTAGTTACTTTTACAACAAAAAATATTCCTGTGTTGTGTATTCACAGCCACAACCGATAGGAATATACTACTGCTGGTACAATTACATACACTAGTAGTGTGTAGATTCACACAGTTGGGAGGAACAGGTGCGGGTGACCACCCTATTTCTTTTCTTTTCTTTTTATGATAAAAAGATGAAAATGCATTGGCTGCTTGTTATGATCTCTCCACCAGCCTGCTACTTCCTAGTGAAGGTGTGTTGGTATTTGTATTTGTGTCACTTGCCTGCGAGTCTGCAAACACATTTTTACTTACTATAGTATTGTACTCTCTCTGTCTATGATTGTGCTAGCTTTAGTTCACTCTTTTTAATCTTAACTGATGAATATTTGTTGATGGTTAGTTAATCTGTCAAAATCAGTATAGTTGTGATCTGCTTCGTTAAATTTGATATTTTGTGCTTTGATTGAGGTGCTCTATGGATCTGCTTGTTTCTCTTTGTGTGTTTGTCTTGTTTTCTATAACACTAGAACATAAAAATAATGTGATAGACTAATAATTTTAATCTTTCAAATACAGCTAGTTAATATGTCACACCGCACTTGGATGTATAGTGGCTGGCAGCGTGGTAAAGCGCCCTCTAGTGAATGGATTGAACAAACAACTCAATTCTTGGACCATGCATTTAGCTATATGGAGGTAGCTACAAATGACACCGTCAAGTGTCCTTGTGCCATGTGCCGAAACTATTTTAGGTTCAAAAGGGACACTATAGCGATACACTTGTGCAAGCATGGTTTTAGGGAAGGCTATGAAACATGGACTGAGCACGGGGAGAGTCATATTAGGCATGATGAAGGTGATAGCATAGCAAATGGGGAGGGTTTTGATGAGGTTGATCGAATGGATCAAATGCTGATTGATCTAGCTAGGGACAATCCATCTATAGTAGATGAGCAACCAACACCATTTGCCATAGATTTTTATAGGATGGCTGATAGTGCCAGTGAGTTGGTGCACGAGAAGACTACACACTCTAGGTTATCTGCTGTTGCTTGCTTGCTTGCCATAAAGTCACGACACAACATGTCAATCGCAGAATATGATGATATCGTAGGCATAATACATGAACTTCTTCCTTCAGATTTTAATTTTCCTAATGACTTCTACCAATCAAGGAAACTATTACAAGGTCTTGGCATGCCATATGTGAAAATTGATGTTTGTTATAACAATTGCATGCTCTTCTACAAAGATGACGCAAGTAAGGAGATATGTGATGTTTGTGGTGCCAACCGGTATGAGGAAGGCCACCGAACAAAGGTTCCACGCAAAGTTCTGATTTGTCTGGGAAAATTATTCCTTTCACCCCCATATTGAAGCCGAAGTATGAATCTGATTCACTTGGGGGGGGGGGCAAAGCAACAAGAAGCATTCGAAAAGATAAAGGAATATTTATCAACACCACCGGTTCTTCGTGCACCTAGAAGGGGGTTCCTTTCAAATTATATATTGCTGCTGAAGAGAAAGTAATCGAGGTTGTTTTAACTCAAGAAGACGAAGGTAAAGAATATGTAATTGCTTATCTTGGTCGTCGTCTTCTTGATCTCGAGACAAAGTATGCCCATATAGAAAAATTATGCTTGTCACTGTACTTTGCTTGTGCTAAGATGAGACATTATCTTTTGTCTAGTACATGTGTTGTTGCTTGCTAGGCCGATGTGATAAAAGCACATGTTATATCGACCAATTCTTCGTGGAAGGATAGGCAAATGGGCATACACACTAATTGAATATGACTTTGACTTTTGAACAATTAAAAACATTAAAAGGTCAAGTTCTTGCTGATTTTATTGTTGAGCATGGTATTGATTTAGACGATGATGTCAATTACCTTACTTTTACTCCATGAAAACTTTACTTTGTTGGATCGGTTTGTAAAGATGGCTAAGGTGTTTGTATTATTCTTATTTCTCCTAATTGTGTTGAAATTAGAATATCAAGCTGATTAGATTTCTCTTGTACCAACAATCAAACCGAATATGAAGCTCTATTATTCGAGTTGATCATGTTGCGGTCCATGAAAGTAAAACATGTTGAAACCTATGGTGATTCTTTACTAGTAGTACAGCAAGTTGCTAGTGAATTTCAATACTTAGAAGGGTCATTAAAAGTTTGTCTGATGCTTGCCTCGATATCATTGACTACTTTGCCGAATTTAGAATTCGGCATAATCCGAGGCATGAAAATTAAAATGCCAACATGTTAGCTCGACAAGCATCTAGGACGTCGGTGGACGTAATTTTCATATTCAAGAACAGCTGATGCATGAAAATTTTAATTTTTCTCGTGCAGATACAGACCAGTCGGCTCAGCCGACTCCCTCTCTGCTATAGCCAAGTCGGCTTAGCCAACTGCCATAGTCGGCCAAGCCGACACCTCCAAATCGGCTAAGCCGACTGCCCCAGTCGGCTCAACCGACTCCCCGTGACCAGCTCGGTCAGTTCGCCTGAGAAGCTCCCAAATTGGTCTGATGTAACTTTCAGTGACGTTGGGGCTGATTTAGAAGATTGGAGGACTCCCTTGCTGAGATATCTACGTGATCCAAGTGCTAAAATTGATAAAGGTGTTCGGTGGAGTGCTTTCAAATATGTGTTACACAACGATGAGCTCTATCATCGAAGAACCGCCGAAGATTTGTTATTGAAGTGCTTGAGATCTGATAAGTAAGAGTTGCTATGGGAGAAGTCCATGAAGGCATTTGTGGTACGCATCAATCGGCCCTGAAGATGAAGTGGTTATTGCGTAGAGCCGGTTTCTATTGGCCTACCATGATGGCCGATTGCTTTCGCTACTACAAAGGGTGCGAAGATTGCTAGAAGTTTGGGAATATTTAGCTTATGTGTGCTGCTATGCTCCATCCTATCATCAAACCATAGCCTTTTCGTAGTTGGGGGCTAGACTTCATTGGCTAAATACATCCCCCATCTTCGAAGGCACACCGATTTATGTTGGTTGCTACAGATTACTTTACTAAGTATACCAAGACAGTTCCTTTGAAGAATATGACACACAAGGATGTAATTGAGTTCATCACTAAGCATATTATTCATAGATTTGGCATCCATCAAACATTAACTACAGACCAAGGGATATCATTTGTGTCCAAGGAGGTGAGGGAATTTGCTGAATTATACAAGATCAAGTTGCTCAATTCATCTCCATACTATGCTCAAGCTTATGGCCAGGCTGAGTCTAGTAATAAGATTTTGATTAAGCTTATCAAAAAAAATGATTGAGGAAAATCCAAGGAGGTGGCATGAAGTTTTGTCTGAAGCTCCATGGGCACATCACATTTCAAGGCATGATACTACAGAAGTTACTTCTTTTGAGTTGGTATATGGTCAAGAGGTCGTGTTACTCATCGAAGTGAATTTGGATGCACACAGGCTTGCTAAACAAAATAATTTATCTGCTGTTGTGTATTATGACTTGATGATGGATAATATCGATGAGGTGACTAATGTGAGATTAAAGGCTCTCAAGAAAATAGAGAAAGACAAGGCTCGAGTTGCCAAGGCGTATAACAAGAAAGTCAAGAGCAAATCTTTCCAAGTGGGAGAATTAGTGTGGAAAACCATACTTCCAATTGGATCGAAGAGTAATCAGTTGGCAAGTGGTCACCAAATTAGGAGGGTCCTTACAAAGTGATCAAAGTCATATTCGGTAATTCCTATCTGCTAAAGACATTGCAAGGTGAACGTCTCACAAGAGTAATCAATGGGAGGTATTTGAAAAAGTACTTTCCAAGTCTTTGGCAAGAAGTCTAAGTGCTCTCCAAGCAATGGCTGATACATGTATCGCCCTTAGAACAAAAATGGCCAATGTATACATCATCCTTAGTCACTGAGCAGTCGATGAGATGGGTATCGTCGCTGTTCGGTTTTGTTTGATTAAGTGTTTTCAGGTTCATGCATCATTCACATGAAAACAGGGGGCATATGTTGACAACCAAAATTGTACATTTTTAAAGTTGTCAAAATGTGAAATGGACTACATTATTGCGTTCCTCTCATCGAGATGGTTAAAAATCATATATGGAACGTCCAATTCGGAGTCCGGATGAAGGAGTTATGCCCCTAGGAAGATGCTCCGTTGCCGGAAGTTCCGACTCTAGTCGGAAGTTCCGACGGTCGACTTCCGGGAAGCCTGAAAAAACTTGCTCGAGTTCCCGGGGTCATCCCCATGTCAGGAGTTCCGACAAAAGTCGGAAGTTCCGACCACCGGAGGTTCCACAGAGGTCAATGCTTCCGGCAGACCTAATTTAAAATCCTGTTCGGATCTGGCCTTTTAGATTACGATCCAAACTATTCTAAACTCATGGGAAACATAAAAAATAAGTCTTGGAGAGGTTTCCTACTGGGATAAGACTAGCCCCCTCTATATATATATGATAGAATCATTGCCGATTGAGTTCCCATCTATCCAATCGTCAAAAACACAACCTATCAACTCCTTTTGGCCTAATTCCCTTCTCTCAACCCCTCCTGCTGTTCGTTGAGTTTCCCGGCAAGATTCAGTGGCATTCTAGGCGGCCTTGCTTGTCCTAGGAGATCCTCCACGTGCTCCTCCCCGACGGGTCTTCCCGGGAGAAGTTCGGGAGCGTTTTCAGCCAAGAACGAGCTCTACATCGGCCTTATCGGTCTCTAGATTGGTTTGGTCGATTACGCTGTGTTCTTACTGCGCTACAGGTTGATCTACAACCTCTTTGGACGTCCAAGGCCCTGCTGGTGTGTTGGCTTGAGGTCATCCTCAACGTCAACAATTCGGAACAAGGAACGTACTCCTACTACCGGTATATATGTTGGAATACACACACAATGCAAAAAACGGTTGTGATGGTAAATATGCAGTGCCTTGGATATGATATTGATTAGAACTAACGATATATATGTTGGATCGCCAGTAGAATCTATGCATGACATGAACGATGTGATCTCCGGCTCTTGTGTTGGGTTTTCCCGCCGGTTGGAAACATATATGCTTGGGTTTTCTTTCTTCCAAACAAACTTACCTGGATCCCACTCCATATATTTTCCGGCAGTTGCAGCCGCAGCAGCATCAATCATAGCCCTGCCGCCCCCACAGCATGCAGGCCCAAAGTCCACCCCATGTCCAGCGCTCCAGCCTGATAGCCCATGCTGAAGGCCCACTTATGTGACAGTATGGTACGTGACGGTTGTGTTGCATTGGTGGGTTATGACAAAACGAATGAGCGGAGGTGTATGTATGTCAGTCGTCAGGACGTGTTCGGATCATGTTCTCTTCTGCTAAAGACTGAAACGCACATTGACACCGTGAACATGAACACAAAGTTGTGATGCTTCAATTGTTTATATATATGTTTGGATTTTTGGAACGTAACGTTGCATCTTATAAGGGTGTGGCAAGTGGCATCGATTGTTACCATGCTTGGGTTTGCCCGTCCAAGTGTGCCATGCCGCCCATGCCCATGCATGTTGTTGGGTTTTTATTTGTTCCAAACGTGTACCTGAGATCGAGGATCGATCTCCTTGTATGCATATATATATTGCCGGCACACGCATGCAGCTAGCAACAACTCGATCATAGGCCTGGTCAAAATAAGAGAGTCGAGGAAGGATTATATATATTGGGGACGACATGCGGCTGAGTCAAGCAGCCACTGTATGCTTGCGGCCGCGGCTGTCATGTGGTTGGAGCTCTTGGTGGCTGAGGCTGACGACGCAGCGGTGGGCGGCGAACTGCCGATCGGGCTGCCCGGCTGCCTGACCCGCTGCGGAGACGTGAGTGTGCCATTTCCTTTCGGGCTGGAACCCGGGTGCCACCTGAGACCATCATCGTTCAACCTCACCTGCAACCCCGTTATTGGCATGTTGTGGCTCGCCGACGAATATGCCAACACCACCGCGCTAATCGTGAACATCTCCCTGGATGACTCCACCATGCGACTCGTCCCCCCGCTGTTCATCACTCTTGTGGGACTGCTGGGGCTGCAGGACACGGGCCTCCGCTTCGCGCTCCAAGAGCTGCGGGAATGGGAGCTGGCATCCAGCGTCGTGCCATGGCGGCCAAACGAAGCGCGTGCCGGGAACGCGACGTGCCCAGCAGATTTGTTGGGCACCAGCGCATGCCACAGCAGTCACAGCACCTGCCATGCCACCAACCGTACGGCTATGTATGCCGATGCCACGATGGTTATCAAGGCAATGCGTACCTCAGCGACGGATGCAATGGTATATATTTAATTTGTTTTTCTACATATTCATCCCATCTATATATCCGACCGTATCACTAGTACAAAATCGATTTTTGTTTGACGCTTGTGATTTTTTCACTGGTGGTTCATAATGTATAGGCACCAGTAGAAATGAAACTGTGTTTCCACGACTATGAACTAACAGTATAAATTTATCTTTACTAGTGGTTTTCATAAATCTACTGCACAGAAATCATGTATTTACTACACCGGCGGTTCTTAACCTACCACCACTATAAATTCAATTTGTACTGGCGGTATCCTTAAGACAACCGACAGTGTAAATATACGATTTCTGCTGGCAATGGAGATAAGAAAACCACAAGATGCATTTACACAGGCAATTTTCTTAACCTAGCGCCGCCACGACAAATAGTTTGAAATTGTTTTTTTATTTTTCAAATGACCTCGGATGGAGAAATGATTTGAAAGAAAGTTATAATACTTGAAAACATCTACAACTTTGTAGTTGATTATTTTTTTTTCATTTGAAAGCATTTTGTGTCTGGAAATTATGTTTTAAGAATAGTGATTTTGACATTCATATTTTTTGTTTAAGTTTCCCAAATGACCTCAGATGGAAAACGTCAAAAACGTAGTTGTAGATCTTGACAACATCTAAAACTTTTTAGTCGAAACTTTTGTTCCTTTCAATTCGTTTGTGACCTCAAATCTCAATTTCAAAATCTGGTAGAGTGAATATGAGGGGAATATTTTTGCTGTTATGTCACATGTTACTTTGGGGGTACAGTGGTAATGAGCGAAGCCTCTGGTTCTGATTCCTATTTCGGGAAATTGGACTTGTGCATATTTGGCATGAAAATAAAAAAAATCACATGTGCCTGCCTAGTCAGGCCTCCCCGAACCTAATTTTTTTAGCCCGATTTGAAATCTCTGAAAAATCATTTACACTCGTGGCATCCTTAAGAAAACCCTCGGTGTAGATTGATTTGCAGTGGCAGTTTCTTTAAGAAAACCATCAGTATAAATATTTAAAGTGCGGATCTTAGGTGACACCAATGTAAAACGCCAGTAACAATATGAAAATACCGCCAATAAAAACTTTTTCTGTACTATTGTATATATGTGCAAAGCTCTATATTGCAACATGTCTAAATATACATTAGACCTCTACTTAGTTTTTATTATCCTTGCTTGGTAAACAAATTAAATGATATGTGCACCCCTTGTGCATCCTATCCGTATGTGTGTCTGCGCGCGCGCAAACTGCAAAAAAAAAAAAGAGAGCAGCAAGCAGGGTCCTCCTACAATAAATTTTCTTTACGCAACAAATATATGTCTACATAATGCTTATATGTATTAGGCATGATTTTTATTCTTGTCCTTGCTTATTAGATATCGATGAGTGCGCCATCCCAGATAAATGCTTTGCCAATTGCACAATTTACCTGGCAAGTATTTATGTGAATGTCCAAAGGGAACCATTGCCAACCGATACACTCCGGATGGCTGCATAAAATGGCATGACGGTCCAAATAAAGGTAAAATTCATGCTACACGGTTAAACCTACGCAACTACTTTTTTGTCATAAATTTCTTAGTTAGTCATAAATTAACCACCTTTAAAAAAATAAGGAGAGAACTCCATAGCTTGTTTAAATAATTCAACTTTATGATTATTTGGTTAGGCTATTCGATTAGATAATTTAGTTTGATTATTAGTAGGCTACCATGGCACACCATATAGAAATATTATATATACAAGGAAGAAATTGTTTGTCTAATAAGTTCCTTCCAAATTCAAAATCAGTCCTAGTATATTTTTTCTTATGTCCATAGTACCACACACACGAGTAAGGCACGCCAAGATACAATATGTACAAGCAAGTCCAAATTAGGGTATACAGTTCAGTCCCACTTCTAAACTGATTCGAATGTTACTTTTTTGGGAATTCGATCTAGTGAACCTCCTTGATTATATATAGTGGGGGAAATTGTTCTACTTCAAATTAAGGATTACCACGTAGGTTTTGTGCAAAATAAACTTCATGCATCTATGTTAAGATTTTAACAACTTTTGTGACAACTTCTACTTATTGAATCATGTATGTATTGTATCCTTTGTTTCTGTGGCAAAACAACTTTTGTGGCAAAATATGCTTGTTACAAGATGGGTAGATGGTCATATACTGATAAAATTCTTTGTTAAGTACTATTTTCGGCCACATACTCTAGAATACGAGATTATATGGTGCTTTTTTATGTTTTAGACCTTTACAACTCTTTGTGTCACCTTACAGGGCTAATCATTGGCCTAGGATTTGGAAGTGGTGCAATGCTTCTCATTGTAGTCCTAGTCACCACACTTGTAATCCATAAAATCAAGATACAAAGAAGGCAAGGATGAGAAAAAGATTCTTCAGGCAAAACCATGGGCAGTTGCTACAACAATTGTTATGTCAAAGGGAAGAGTTAGAGAAAGCAACTAACAATTTTGACAAAGCTTGAGAACTTGGTGGTGGAGGGCATGGTATAGTTTATAAGGGAATTTTATCAAGTCTACATGTTGTGGCAATTAAGAAGTCAAAAATAGTTATACAATGAGAAATCGATGAGTTTATAAATGAGGTTGCTATACTTTCTCAAATAAACCATAGAAATATTGTGAAACTTTTTGGGTGTTGCCTTGAGACAGAAGTCCCCTTGCTCGTTTATGAGTTTATTTCCAATGGCACCCTTTACAGCCATCTTCATGTTGACAATTTAATATCCCTATCTTGGAGAGATAGGTTAAGGATTGCAGTTGAAACTTCCAAGGCTCTTGCATATCTCCACTCACTCGCTTCAATGCCAATAATCCATAGGGATGTCAAGTCTCTTAATATACTTCTAGAAGATAATTTAACTGTGAAGTTGTCAGACTTTGGAGCTTCAAGGTACGTTCCTATTGATCAAACTGGGCTAAATACTATAGTCCAAGGAACATTTGGTTATTTGGATCCTATGTACCATAGCACGGAGCACCTCACAGAGAAGAGTGATGTTTATAGCTTTGGTGTGCTTACGATAGAACTGCTTACTCGAAAGAAGCCGGTTTCATATAGATCTATAGAAGATCATAGCCTTGTGTATCATTTTGTCACTCTAGTATCAGAAGGTAACTTAGTTCAAATATTGGATCCATAGATTCTCAAGGAGGGAGATGGAGAAATTGTTGATATCGCTCTGTTGGCAGCAATATGTGTGAACCACATAAGCATAGAGCGGCCAACAATGAGACAAGTGGAAATGACGCTTGAAAGCATTCATGCAGCAAAGGAGTTTGTTTCGAGTGACATGGCAGATGATGAGTGGTCATCAGAGGATATGATATGCATGCATGCAAACCGGATTGATTTCCAAAGCCCGGAGGAATTAGACTAATTTATTGATGTGTGTATTACATCGAAGCTACCACACATAGGCAATATATTAAACTTGTGGACAACCAGGATGGTGGTATGTATAGACAATCACCATGCTCACTTGAGAGGCATCAACTAGCATCTAGTTGAATTGTCTTTGTGCATTTAACCTAAACTTATAAAGTGTTGGACCAGATGATCGATGTTTCTTCATATTTTTCCTGATTTCCTCCTGTTCCTTGTTTTAGATAATGGATAGAGCATCTAGCTTCATGCATTCTCATCAAATAGGAATCAAACCAACTTACTACAACTTAACACCACAAGTCAAACAAAGAAGTTTTAAACAAGTTCAAACAACACCAAAATGTAAATCTTGGAGGCCATCCATAGGACGCAAAGAGCCTCATTGCAGCGGTCTCCAATTTTTGAAAAGCCTCCACCACACAAGTGCTTGTCGATCTTCATGCCATAGCAATTGGGTCTAGAACTAAAGCCAATTAGTCCCCTTGAATAGGTCCCACAAAAGAGATTTTGGTCGGTATTTGTAAAAAACAACTCCATTCCTTATTATATATCCAAATTGACCATAAAATGTCTATTGCACACGTTCAGTAAATAGATTGGAAAGTTTTGTCTCACCAAGAATACCAAACATCAAATAGTTTAAGGCATCTCGAGATGGGTTAATTCATAGCACAATATGTATTGCTCTCCACGAAAAAACCTAGCATGAAAGCAATCAAAGAAAAGACGTTGAATGGTTTTAGGTTTGCTACAAATTTAAATACCACAAGATTGATCTCCATTCTAGTTCATATTTCCTAAATTATCCTTAGTGAGAATAACCCCTTTTTAAAGAAGTAGAGAAAGATTTTAATCTTCATAGGAATCTTAACCTACCAAAGTTTTTGTAATACTTCTATACCGTTACTAACGATGTAGCTACAAATTGTGTTCATTATGAAAATCCATCTTACGTAGGTAGTAGGTTCTATGCATAACAAAAAATCATTACCCATTTGTAGATTAATATTAGCTAATGTACTCTTGCTATTAGATGATTCCATCTAATTGTTTGTGTTCCCACTGTTGCCCTTCTAAACTCAACACTAATAGGGACCGAGCTTGATAGAATGCAACATTTGCTTGCTTCCAGTGAACTATACTAAAAAGCATTGGGCATTGTGTTTTCAGTGGCTGGTTTTCTAAACAAGTGTCTTCCCAGAACCTGGTATAGTTACCCACCTTTAATCTAAAACTACCCAAACTCAAGAAATGGTTCCTTTAAAAATGTGAAACTTCTAGCTTTTTGTCAAATCTTATCTTTAATATATATATTTGTTCCTTCATAAGCCTTGCCAAAACCCCATGCTCACTGCGTAGTTTGATGAGCTACTTGCTTGGTCAGCAAGCACTTATTTTGTATGTCAAGATTTTATAGTACCTAAACCACCTTGTTCTCTCTTGGCTAACATATGTTAGAAATTTAGGCAATTTTAGTAGCAAGTTAATCCAGAAAAGAGCAATAATCAAAAGGTTTGTGACATCATGTATGTGCTTGTGTGGTCTAAGCATAAGCAACATGTAGATGATACTAACCAGCAAGTTATTTATACAACATCTTACTGGATAGCGAAGAACAGAGACATACCCAGCGGTAGAGCCAGATGCACTAGTAGACATAATGTCGGTCGGTGTAGTCGTCCCGCATGATGCAGTGCAGAAGAGAAGTTGTGCCGATCACTAGCGATCTTCCAGGAAGTAGAGGATGAAGCGAGTAGTTGTGCCGTGATACTCCTCAAAAACGTGATTGTCGCCCTTCATCTGAGCAGGCGAACTCAAAGACGGCAGACGTTCAGGAGGCCTACTCTCCCAGGTCCTGTGCGCGCAGGAAATAGGACGGAGAGAACCAAAGAGCAGCTGAATATGTGGTGGAAGCCAAGGGGAATGATTGACGGAGGAGCTCAGAATATATGCTCATGGTGGGGAAGCGAAGAGGCTTAGGAGGAGATCAGGAGATGGAGAAGGCACGTGGACGCAGAAGAATGGAGACGGCGGTAATAGGCGAAAACTCCCGCAATGAAGCTGCCTCCAACATAAAAGAGAGTAACTCCCGTAATTATGTGGATTGAGTGACAAAACCACTCCCGTCTCGTCCGTCCGTCCGCTCGCCTGCCTGCTTGCCTGCCTCGCCTCGCCTCGCCACACCCACGCCCACGCCCATGCCCACGCCCACGACCTGGTCGGTGGCGGCGCGCACGTGTGGCACACCCACGTTCTTTTCTCAGCTTCTCAATATAGATAGACAATATCTAACCATATAAACCGAGTCAACTTCCAGTCAAAATCCCATACAGTATTAAACCATATATCGAGCATTATTACGAGCCATAGAGTTTATTTAATTTGTTAAATATTATATGGGCCAAGCCCGTAATATATCTAACAATCCCCACCAAACTCTAGGGTTCATAGTAAAATAGTCTTAATACCATATTTCTTTGATATACCAGAGTTTCAATGGCGACTGTTAAGTTGAACATTCGTCTAGAACAAGGGTTAGGCTCATTGACAACTGAACAATGGACTATGTCTTGAATTGACAGTTTTGTACGAATTGAGATTCATCAAAGTTCTTATCATGGTACTAGGCTGCTATAAGCATCCCCTCTATTTGAAGCATGTAAGTTACACTTCGGGCCTTTCATGAGTATCTAGAGATTACCCAGATCTCATAGACTGTGACTAGCAGTCGGACTCATATAGGTGTGTTCCTTCTAGAATGTTCTGTAGAACAACATCTCGGCTTAAATAAGCTACTTGGATCACATTAATGAATTAACCAACGTGCCATACAACATAGGAGAAATAGTGCATCTCAAATGACTTGGTCCTTAAAATAAGGGGTTTCTCCATGAGTCAACCACTAGCTTGTTTCACCATCCTACTTCATGGGATCTCCGATCACATATGACAGGTTACCACTATGGAATGACCTCAAGTGGGTTTAGGCTCAACTCCCTCGATGCACCTTCTATCACATTACGTGACAGACCCTTAGTAAACTGATCTACTAGATTCCTAGATATATGGACATAGTCTAACGCTATTACTCTAGAGTTTCTCAGTTTTCTGACAGATTTCAACCGCTGCTTCACATGCCTAGTTGTCTTCATGTTATCCTTAGAACTTTCACCTTGACTATCACCGTTTGATTGCCACAGTTCATAGAAATTGCAGGGATAGGTTTTTCAACCATCGGCAAATCCATAAGGAGTTCACAAAGCCATTTAGCCTCAACAGTGACGGTATCTAATGCTACTAATTCTGCTTCCATTGTTGACCTCGTAATATGGCTTGCAAGACTTCTAGGAAACAGTGCCACCTCCAAGTGAGAACACATATCCACTTGTGGCTTTCAACTCATCAGCATTAGATATCCAATTAGAATCACTATACCCTTCAAGTACCCTCAGATACCTGGTATAGTGAATGTCGTAGCTCGTAGTCCCTTTTAGATAGCGCAACACTCTCTCAAGAGCACGCTAGTGATCATCTTCCGAATTTGAGACAAACCGGCTGAGTTTACTCACAGCAAATGAGATATCAGGCCTCGTTGCACTAGCTAAATACAAAAGTGAGCCAATAATTTGAGAATATCTCAATTGATCCTGTGGTATTCTGTGATTCTTCCTTAATCGCACACTTTTTTTTGACGACAACCTTAATCGCACACTTGGGTCATAAGGAGTTGGAGCAGGTGTGTAATCACTATATCCAAAGCGACTCAGCAGCTTTTTCACATAGTGGGATTGCACAAGTGTACCCCACCATTTCATTCTCTCAGTAGCTTTATGTTAAGAATAACATCAGCCTCACCCAAGTCTTTCATCTTAAAATTACTTGACAAAAAATCTTTCACTTCCTTAATCATATTAATATTACTTCCAAAGATTAAAATATCATCTACATCAAGCATAAAATCACACCTTCTCCTTCAACATACAGATAATAAACACATTTATCAGCTTCGTTCACAATAAAGCCAGATGATGTTAAAGTTCCATCGAACTTCTCGTGCCACTTCTTAGGTGCTTGCTTTAGGTCATATAAAGATTTCAATAACTTACAAACCTTTCCCTTTTGACCATTCACTACAAATTCATCCGGCTGATCCATATAGATCTCTTCCTCAAGCTCTCCATTCAAGAAAACTGTCTTAACGTCCATCTGATGAACGAGAAGACCATGTGAGGCAGCCAAGGAAAGTAGCATACGTATAGTCGTTAGATGGGCAACTGGTGAATAAGTATCAAAATAATCTTCACCTTCTTTCTGTGCATAGCCCTTTGCCACAAGCCTCGCCTTGTACTTCTCAATAGTACAATCAGGCTTAAACTTTTTTTTGAACACCCATTTACATCCCACAGGTTTACACCCGTAGGGACGATCAACCACCTCCCACATTCCATTTGACATAATAGATTCCATCTTACTATGAACCGCTTCCTTCCATAAGTCAACATCTAGAGATGAATATGCCTCTTCTATGGTTTTAGGAGTGTCATCCATAAGGTATATAAGATAGTCATCACCAAAGGATTTGGCAACCCTTCGTCTCTTTCTCTTTCGAGTGACTATATTATTATCCTCTGGATTTTCCACATGGGTTGCAACATCTGCTTGAATTACCGGTTTATCCATCTCAGGAAGAATAGATTCATGACTAGAAGTGCTTAGTGTATTTTTCATAGAAAACTCACTCTAAAAAATTTAGCGTCTCTTGATTCCATAATTATACCTTCAATCATATCAGGTACTTTCGAATTTATTATTAAAAATCTACAATCCACGTTGTGAATAGCATGACCAAGAAAAACACAATCAATGGTTTTTGGGCCAAACTTTCGCTTCTTGTTGATTGGCACATTTACCTTTGCCAAACAACTTCATGTTCACAGGTAAGAGAGATTTAATCTCTTCTTCTCCCATTCCTCAAATGGTGTAATTTCTTTGTTTTTAGTAGGCACCCTATTCAGAACTTCACAGGCTGTCAATATCGCCTCACCCCACCATTCCTTCGATAGTCCCATTGTCTCTAACATGGCGTTAACCAACTTAGTTAGAGTGTGGTTCTTTCTCTCTGCAAAACCATTGGACTGTGGTGAGTATGGCGATATCCTCTCATGAATAATGCCATGCTCAGCACAAAACTCAGAAAACTCATTTGAGAAATATTATCCCTCGCGATCAGAGCGTAACCGTTTAATTTTCTTCTCAAGTTGGTTTTCTAGTTCAGCTTTATAGATCTTAAAATAATTCAATGCTTCATCTTTTGATTGTAGTAAATACACATAGCAAAATCTAGTACAATCATCTATAAATGTAATGAAATACCTTTTTCCACCTTCGGTCAATTCACCATTCATTTTGCAAAGATCAGAATGAATTAGTTCTAATGGTGCCAAGTTTCTCGTCGTAGCAGCCTTGTGAGGCTTGCGAGGTTGTTTCGATTCAACACATACATGGCATTTAGAACTTTTGACCAAATCAAATTTTGGGATTAAATCTAAACCAGCTAAGTGAGTCATACAACCAAAATTAATATGACATAAACGCTAATACCAAACATTTGTCTCATTATCCTGACTCACATGGTTCACAGACTTATCACATGTATCATTTAAAGACAAGCGGAACAAGCCTCCGCTCTCATAGCCTTTTCAAACCAATGTTCCATACTGAGAGAGTACACACTTATTCGACTCAAATACAACTTTATAACCATCACGACATAATAAAAAACCACTAATCAAATTCTTTCTTATTGAGGGGACATGTTGCATGTTCTTCAATTACACGGTCTTTCCCGAAGTAAGCTTCAGATCGACCGTACCAACACCACGTACAATCGCACGTGCCCCGTTCCCCATCAACAAGGAGGAAGTCTGCCTGACTTGATAAGAAGAAAACAAAGAGATATCAGCACACACATGAATATTAGCTCCTGTATCAACTCACCACACAAGTGAATGCCATATCCTGATGTTCCTCCATCAGCCTCAATTATGTTTGCAGATTTCTTCTTGGGCTTCCACTTGGCATCCGGGCAATCCTTAGCATAATGCTCGGGCTTGCCACAAGTGAAGCAATTTTCCTTCTCCTTGCTCTTCTTCTTCTTAAAAGGTGTAGTGTTCTATTATTTGAGTTCTTGCTGGAATTTCTTTTTATGGGATTATTCAGGATTTTTCTGCACCACATGGGCACTGGAACCTCCCTCAATAGTTTTTTTTTGCCACGGACGTCCTTTGCTCTCACCTTCTCTTTAACATCCAAAGAGCCAATGAGCTCGGCAATACCAAACTCCTGTCTCTTATATTTCAGAGAAGTAGCAAAATTTGTCCAAGCCTGTGGTAGCTTAGCAATGATATAGCATGTCATAAACTTATCACGCAACACACAACCAAAAATTTCGAGCTCTTTTGCCAGTGTTTGTATCTCATGAGCTTGTTCTACTACAGAACGGTCATCAACCATCCTGTAGTCATGAAATTGCTCCATGACATACAATTAACTACCAGCATCAGAAACCTCATATTTGGCCTCGAGTGCATCCCACATTTCTTTACCAGTCTATAGCGGCACATATGCATCAACTATGAAGTCTCCTAGCATGCTCAAAATTGCTACCTTGAACGTATTGTCAGCATGTTTGAACGAATGCTCCTCATCAGGAGGATGTGGCCCAACAGCTCTAGGTTCAGCAACAAAATATCAGTGCATAGAAGTCAACCACAGAATACACCTCTGCCGCCACCTCTTGTAATGAGTGCCCTCAAAGACATTCGGTTTCAGCATACTCGCAAAGCCAACTATTGAAAATTGCTATCACATTTTTAGATTGTTAGAAATTTAGGCAATTTTAGTAGCAATTTAATCCAAAAAAGAGCAATAATCAAAAGGTTTGTGACATCATGTATGTGCTTGTGTATTCTAAGCATGAGCAACCTATAGATGATACTAACCAGCAAGTTATTTATACAACATCTTACTAGATAGCGAAGAACAGAGACATACCCAGCGGTAGAGCCGGATGCATTAGTCGACATAGTGCTTGTCGGTGTAGTCGTCCAACTCGATACAGTGCAGAAGAGAAGCTGTGCCGATCACCAGCGATCTTTCGGGAAGTAGAGGATGAAGTGAGTAGTCGTGCCGCGACACTCCCCAAAAACGTGATTGCTGCCCTTCACCCGAGTAGGCAAACTCGAAGATGGCATACGTTCCGAAGGCCTCCCAGGTCCTGTGCGCGTAGGAACTAGGACGGGGAGAACCAAAGGGTAGCTGAATATGTGGTGGAAGCCAAGGGGAATGACTGACGGAGGAGCTCGGAATATATGCTCGCGGTGGGGAAGCGAAGAGGCTCAGGAGGAGATCAGGAGACGGAGAAGGCGTGCAGACGCAGAAGAACAGAGACGGCGGTAACAGGCGAAAACTCCCGCAATGAAGCCGCCTCCAACATAAAAGAGAGTAACACCCGTAATTATGTGGATTGAGTGGCAAAACCACTCCCGTCCTGTCACACTCCATTTAAAGGACAAAATAGAGTGCATACATCTTATGTGCGCCCCAGGAATAGTCGCACACATAAGCCGACGAATTAATAAAAGTATCATCACCATGTACATACATCACGATATTACATCACGTAGTTCTTCACATAACAAACAGAAAGGTAAATAACACTCTCAAACGAAGTATCTGATCCACAGGAAAGGCCGACTGGATGACCCAAACCTAGAATTCTTCAGGGAAATCCTCATAGAAATTGTCATCTGTTACCCATTCGAGATTTTTATCCAAAAAATAAAATAATAACAAGTGTGAGTACACTCGTACTCCGCAAGTATAGTATGAGTATTCTTGAGGCTCAAAAAGGATAGACACGGTTGACTGCAGTTAGCACTTTTAATAGATCAACATTTCCTTATTAATTATTATTACTAAGTTATGCTTAAGCTCCCGTTTAACCCACATGATCACCTACTAGAATTAAGGAGAGTAATTGAGCATCAATATAATCTCATCATCATCATCATAAGTCATCCATATGTCAAGTAACCATTTATTCTGTGAGTTTTCCGGGCCGCTCGTGACCGTGAGCACGGCTGTTATAACAATTTTAAACACTCTGCAGAGGTTGTGCATCTTTACCTGTGAGTCGTGTTGCCCATTTACCCGGGGCCCATCGACCCCCTAACACTCCCAAGGTGAGTAGGCAGGGTACACTATGAAGCCTTCCATAGGCCTCTTCTAACATGTTAGGGCCGCGAGGTTTCCTCAGTAGGCAGATATAGAGAACCCCTCTTTCGATGGCATAATTCCCGCAGGCTATACACAACAGAACAGAGGCAGTTCTATACCCAAAGTGGTAAGCCCCTCTTGCGCCCTTTCGAATAACCTCTAACAAGCTAGAAAAGATCCTATTACTAAGCTAAAGTTAGAGCCATATGACTCTCACGGTTGCACTGTATGTCCCAGCTTTTGCCCTACAGATAAGTCCTTACGGAGGGTTTAGGGCAACATGATTAACATCATCTGCACCTTTACCCTAGGGTTCCACTGTTATAATCATGTTTATCCATTGGTTCCATCAGTCATAGTATAGATCATGTTTAGTTAGAGCACTAGCATTCTACCCATGTGCAAATAAAACCCATAGGGATCAAGGTACAAGTCATCAAAGACTAGGATGTCCTTATAGTTGAGCAATATTAGACACATGCATCATGAGTTTATTATATAATGAATAGGACAACATGGTAGGCTCATGCTATACTTGCCTTGGTTCACGAACTGCTGCTGGTCCTGCTGTTCCTCGTACGTGTCCGGATTCCCAAAGTACTCCTCACCGTCTGAACTCGACCAACACGGCAACATACACATTTCAGGAGCATTCATGCATAGCAAACAAACCTATAATTAGAACAGTACACCAGCAGTATAAAAACAAGATAAAATGTTTACAAAAATATTCTACGTCTCGCTACAATCACATCAACGTGAAGTTCACGAAATTCGGAGCTATAACGCGAAAGTTATGAATTAAACAAGATTCCTATAGCGAGTTAATTAACTTAACCTAATCAAGAATTTTAAATGTTGCAAACCTAACTAACAGTGGCATTAATGCGTAGATCATGAAATTATGAAACTAACGCAAGTTGAACGGATCAAATCGGAGCTAAAATGACGATTTTATAAGCGTTTTACTACAGTGGCAAATCTGTAATTAATCTGGAAACATATTTTTCATTTAAACCGGAGAAAATACGTCTTCAAAATGAGAATGCGTACTACGGGAGTACGCCAAGGACGGCGGGTTGGATACGCAAGAAACAGAGGGTCTCTTTAAGAAAAAGACCTGCGAAGGGGTATCTTTCTATCCTATCCGTTGGATTCAGAATCGACGGCCGAGATTAGCTGGGAGGGGAAGAGAGAGAAGCAGTCGCCAGAGTTGGGGGAGGACGCGGCGGCGCCGCCATTGCCGGCGGTGGAAACTCGCCGGAGTGACCCAACCCGGCGCTATGGTGCACGTTTTTCAAAACCGAGAGCACCGGGGTGACGCGAGGAGAAAGGCGAACTCGCCCCGGAACAAAATACAGCCACGGGATGGCCTGCGCGGCGTGCCCGCCATGGCCGACGGCGGAGAGCTCACCGGAGCGATGAAATTGAGCGCTACGGAGCCCCATTCTCCAAATAGAGACTACGGGGAGGATGCGGAGGGGATGGAGAACTCGGCCATGTCACATGTGTGGCCGGGAAAAGATCCGAGGGGAACCGCCATGGTCGGTGGCGGAGAGCTCACCGGAGCTCGCGTAAAATGGCCCTATATGCCACCATTCGACACGGGAGGTGGACGGGGAAAAAAAGGGGGAGCGGGGCGAAGCTCACCAAGCGTCAAAATGAAGACGAGAGCGGCTCAAAGACAATGGCGACATGGAGGAGCGGACGGCGTCTCCGGTGATCTTGCGAAGCTGCGGTTGTGGCTCAAACGGTTGAAATAGAGTGGGGAGGGCTACAGAGGGAGCGGCGTCGGGTGTGGCTTCCACTTAAAAGGGCTAGGCGCGGGGAGACGCTCCCACGATGGGAGGAGCGAACGTGGGCAGCGGTGGTTTCTCCTCGGCCGCGTGCATCCGATTCAAGCGGGAGGATGGAGGAGGTGCCGACAAATGGGCCCGGGCGGTCAGCGGCACAAGGGGGAAGAGCGGGGCGCGGCGACGACGGTTGTGGCCTCCGACGCGGGCCGGCCCAGCAAGGAAGAAAGGAGGAGAGGGGAAAAGCGCGGGTGGGCCAAGGAAATGGCCAGCAGGTCGACTGGGCCGAAAGGAGGGAGGGAGAGGAAA
Source organism: Saccharum hybrid cultivar R570 (assembly GCA_038087645.1). NCBI lineage: Eukaryota > Viridiplantae > Streptophyta > Magnoliopsida > Poales > Poaceae > Saccharum > Saccharum hybrid cultivar. Next base: position 3,613,923 of record JAQSUU010000731.1, on the reverse strand, counting down.
AGAAGTTTTCTTTTTCTTATTTGATTTTCCAAATCCAATTTCAAATGTTTTTGAATCTCTTTTGAACTTTGGATCAAATCAATCAATACAATAAATAAAATGTGGTAGCATGAGTGCATCAACATGTTGCTAACCTTATGATTAATTTTAATTTCATAAAAATTTATTATTCCCTATATTTACTTGCACACTCAATTACACAATAAATCATATTTAACTATTTTGAAATTATGAAAAATTTAGGGTGTTACAATTCTACCCCCCTTAAGAGAAATCTCGTCCTCAAGATTGGGTGATGCTTACTCAAAAAGCTGCGGATAAGATTTTCTCAGATCTTCTTCTCTTTCCCAAGTAGCTTCATCTTCTGAATATCGATTCCACTGTACTTTGCACATCTTTATAGTGCGGCTCCTAGTAACTCTTTCTGCAGTTTCAAGAATTTTTACCAGATACTCTTCACACGTGAGATCTTCTTTAATAGTAAGCTCTTCCAAAGGAATCTGCTCTTCTGGTACCCGCAAACACTTTTTCAACTGAGAAACATGAAACACATCATGCACACCCGACAAACTTTCTGGCAGTTCCAACTGATAAGCCACTTCTCCACGTCTCTCCAGAATCTTGAAAGGTCCCACATATCTTGGTGCTAACTTGCCCTTCACATTGAATCTTCTCACATTTCTCATTGGTGACACTTTCAAATACACATAGTCACCTACTTTGAAACTCAACTCTCTTCTTCGGATATCAGCATAACTTTTCTGTCTGGACTGTGCTACTCGCAAATTATCCCTAATCATTCTCACTTGTTCCTCTGCATTGTGTAGGACATCTGGTCCAAACACTAGAGTTTCACCTGCCTGATTCCAGAATAGAGGTGTTCTACACTTACGTCCGTATAAAGCTTCGAATGGCGTCATTTTGAGACTTTTCTGGTGACTGTTGTTATATGAAAATCAGCATATGGCAAACTCTTATTCCAACTAGTACCATACTGTAAAGCACAAGCTCTCAACATATCTTCTAAGATTTGATTGGTCCTTTCTGTCTGTCCATCGGTTTGGGGATGATATGCAGAACTCAAATTTAGCTTTGTTCCCAAAGCACTATGTACCTTATGCCAAAAATGCGATGTAAACTGAGTTCCTCGGTCAGACACGATCTTCTTTGGAACCCCATGTAGACACACTATTCTCTCCATATACAACTCCGCTAGCTTTGCGCCACTATAAGTGGTTTTGACTAGCAAGAAGTGGGCTACCTTAGTAAGTCGATCCACTATTACCCAGATCGAATCATATCCATGTTGAGTGCGGGGTAATCCAGTAATGAAGTCCATACCAACTTCTTCCCATTTCCACTCTGGTATTTTCATTGGTTGCAACAATCCTGCAGGTCTTTGGTGTTCAGCTTTCACCCTTTGATAAGTATCACATATGGCCACATACTCAGCCACATCTCTTTTCAAACCATACCACCAATACTTCTCTTTAAGGTCTAAGTACATCTTGGTGCTTCTAGGGTGTATAGAATAAGCAGAATCATGTGCCTCTCGCAGAATCGTATCTCTGATAGCTTTCACTTCAGGTACACATATTCTTTTTCCAAACCATAGAGTACCATTCTCATCCAACCTGAAACCTGGTGCCTTTCCAACCACTACATGCTCTGTAATCTCCTTTAGTTTCTCATCCTCCAACTGACCCTTGCGTATATCTTGCTCCAATGTAGGCTCTATGGCCAATTCCACTACATTATTGACAAGACCCAAATTGAGATATTCAATTTTAGCTCGCAACTCTACTAGTATAAATGTCAACTGAAGTCCGTTGGCATACCTCTTCCTGCTAAGTGCATCAGCAACAACATTTGCCTTTCCAGGATGATAATGCACTTCCAGATCATAATCTTTAATCAATTTCAGCCAACGACGTTGCCTTAGGTTCAACTCTTACTGAGTAAAAATGTATTTTAAACTCTTGTGGTTAGTATAGATATCACACTTATGTCCGATCAAATAATGCCTCTAGATTTTCAGGGCATGGACAACTGCGGCTAATTCCAAATCATGTGTTGGGTAATTCAGTTCATGATTTCTCAACTGTCTGGATGCGTATGCCACAACCTTTCCTTCTTGCATAAGCACACATCCAAGACCTAGGCGAGATGCATCACAATAAATAGAGAAACTCTTACTTAAATCAGGTAAGGTCAACACTGGGGCTGTCGTCAACCTTCTCTTAAGCTCTTCAAAGTTAGCCTGACATTTGTCTGACCATACAAATTTGGTATTCTTCTCTAGTAGGGTTGTCATAGGCTTAGCTAGCTTAGAGAACCCTTCAATAAATCTCCTATAGTACCCAACCAATCCCAAAAAGCTACGGATTTCACTAACATTGGCTGGGGCTTTCCAATTTAACACATCCTGCACTTTACTGGGATCTACGGCTATTCCACCATTAGAGACCACATGTCCTAGAAAAGATACTTCTTTCAGCCAGAACTCACATTTGCTCCTTTTAGCATACAACTTATATTCCCTGAGTTTTTGTAAAATTAGTCTTAAGTGTTCAGCATGTTCCTCTTCATTTTTGGAGAATATTAGGATATCATCTATAAACATCACTACAAACTTATCCAAGTACTCCATGAATACTTTATTTATCAGATACATAAAGTATGCAGGTGTATTTGTTAGTCCAAAAGACATTACTGTATACTCATAAATACCATATCTGGTAGTAAATGCTGTCTTAGGTATGTCATATGCATGAATTTTTAGTTGGTGATATCCAGAACAGAGATTAATTTTTGAGAACACACAAGCACCTTTCAGCTGATCAAATAAGTCATCAATTCTAGGGAGTGGGTACTTGTTCTTGATGGCGACTTCATTAAGAGACCTATAATCAACACACATTCTTCGTGTGCCATCTTTCTTATCAACAAATATAACAGGTGCTCCCCAAGGTGAAGAACTAGGACAAATAAAACCTTTCTCCTGCAATTCCTTAATTTATTTCTTTAGTTCTTCTAATTCATCTACCCCCATTCTATATGGTCTCTTAGCTATGGGTGCAGTTCCAGGTAAAAGCTCGATAAGGAATTCGATGTCGCGATCGGGTGGCATACCTGGCAGTTCATCGGGGAACACATCTGGGAATTCATCCACCACCTGATTCTCGTGGTTGGCAACATCGCTCAAGTGGTTGACAGTGGCGGTTGGTTGAGCTTGCACCTCCACTTCGACACAAATTCTATCACCACTTGGAGCTGTCACAACAACGGATTTCTCCTGACATTGTATCACTGCTCTATGCTGCTTCATCCAATCCATTCCCAGGATGAGGTCAATCCTAGCGGTTCTCAGAACAATTGGATTTACTTTAAAAGCTACCCCCTTAGGAATATACTAGTAGAAGGGCTCCAATAGTTTGCTGGCATGCTACCCCCCGGTGAATTTACTAACATAGGATCCTTCATGGCACACAGGGGTATGCTATGCATTCTAACAAAAGCTTGTGATATGAAAGAATGCGAGGCACCGGAATCAAAAAGTACGGTAGTGGAGATGGAGTTGACGCTAAACGTACCCAGCATAACCTCAGGCGCCTCCTGAGCTGATTCAGACGACACATGATTCACCTTGCCGGTGAACAGAGGTCGAGCGTTGGGCCTCTGGTTACTCTGCTGGTTCTGCGGGGCCTGCCGGTTCTGCTTCTTTGGGCACTGATATGAATAGTGTCCCACCTCTCCACAGTTGTAGCATGCATTGGGGTTGCCTGGAGTGCCACTCTTGATTGGGGCATTGTTGGGAACTCCCTGACGTGGTGTCTGATTGCTAGCTTGATGTTGCTGGGGGCGCTGCTGATTCTGGTTGCCAAACTGCTGTGGATACTGAGGACGCTGCTCGTTCGGGTTTCTCTGAGGATACTGGCCTCTGTTCCATTGGTTGGGTGGCCCTTGGTTTCTCTGTGGAAAACCTTGCTGTGGGAAAGCTCGCGGGCGAGTGTTGCTACCTGACGCCTGTCCCTGGAGCTTCCTCTTCTTGAGGTCCATTTCCTTATGCTTGTTATCTATCACAATGGCACGATCCACCAATTCTTGGAAACTGGCATACTTGTTGGACATCAGCTGCAGTTGGAGTCCATCATACAGTCCCTTCAGAAAATGGCGCTGTTTGTCAGAATCCCGGGCCACCTCAGCCGGGACATATCGTGACAGTTGAGCAAACTTGTCGCGGTACTCCACCACAGACATGGACCCTTGTTTGAGAGCCCGGAACACTTCTTGCTTCAGTTCAATAAGTCCCTCAGGGATGTGATAGGACCTAAAGTTCTATATGAACTCATTCCATGTGATCTCTGGAGCATTCTCTGGACGTCCATACTGGAATGACTCCCACCAATCCTGAGCAGCTCCTTGGAGTTGGCCTGAGGCGTACAAGACTTTCTCCAGGTCGTTGCACTGTGCAATATTCAGCTGCTTTTCTACAGCTCTCAACTAATCATCAGCCTCCATGGGCTCAGAGGCATGTGTGAACACAGGTGGGCGTCCTTTCAGAAACTCACCACGCTTGTCACAGACCTACACAGGTGGGGGTGCTCCTGCTGGTTGCTCACCGAGATGGTCCATCACTGTCTGCATGAGCTGTGCTTGCATTGCCATCAGTTGTTCAATCGTCACCGGCGGTGGCGGAGGTGGATCAACGAGAGCACCATGTCCACGACCACGTCCACGGCCTCGGCCACGTCCTCCTCAGGCGGCCATCTGTTTCCAAGCAAATGTGCAAACTTTTAGAGATCTTCCAAAAATTTACAAATCATTTACAAAAGGTAAATAACATAGCTGAAAATTTCTGGACGGGTGTCTACAACAGCAGATTAGAAATTGAAATGTAACTCGAGTTTCAGAGATGCAACAGAGGCGTGGCATCCATCGTTGGAAAGCTTAAGAAGTCTGCTACAACTTTTATATAGAACTTTTTCGCAGATTCTGACGGCAACATCATCAAAAACTGAGCTAAACAATTTCTGTTCTAAGTTACATACTGTACAGACTTGCCAGATTGTAGAAGGCATATCTCTTAAACCGAAACTAATAATGAGGTGATTCTAGCGGGAAATGAAAGATACACAAGTCTAGCTCCTTCCACAAAAATTTCATAATTTTTAGACGCGGAGATTTAGAGATATGAGATAAATATTGCAGACTGCTATGAAAAACAGTACAGCAGTGATGCGAACTTGTAAACCCCAACTAAGTTAAATAAATACTAACTTAAGGTTTTGATAAAAAGAATATGTGGACAAGCCCTCACTGTTCCAGCAATCACACAAACTCCAAATCATTCCAAGTTCATCAACACAACCAACAAGACAACTAAATGTTCACACTACAAGCATAAACTTAACATGACTCTCGATCTAGAACGCATTCATTGTGACGGGGCTGCAACATCTAAGGAGTGTGATCCACCATGGTGAACATGCTGGGCTTCTTCTTGTACATGGTAGGCTGTCCTAGATGAACGGTCATCTCATCTATCTGTTTCTGAAGGCGTTTCTCAGATTTCTAAGCCGCACGAAGCTCGTCTTTGAGTGCTTCGCTGGCCTCCTGCATGGCGCTGAGGTGCCTCACTGTAGTGTCCATGGTTGGGTCAGAAGCTGAGGCAGCCAACACCGCCCATGTCTTTTCCACCGGGTCGTAGCGTGGAAGAAACCTGTAGCGATTACCCTGCATGTCCTCAAATCGGCGGCCATGATAGTGCAGGTACGCCTCCTGTGCGGCATCCTCCATGCTGTCGTAGGCGCTGGCACGCCTGGACCGGTGGTTGTGGGTAGTCACGACATCTTGGGATTGGTCGGTGTTGTTCCAGGCGATGATGATCACATTAGTCTTCCAGTATGTCGCCTCTACTGGATGCTGGTGCTCTGCGCAGTAGTACTTCACCGAAGCAGCAAGATCTAGGTAGTACTCGGCCAGCATGGTGGTGAGGAGGTTGTGATAATGAGCATCATCGGAGGCTTCCTTAAACTTGTTTCTGGTGGTCCACCCCATCTCTTCTGGTTCCTCTAGAGCAGCTAGGGAAGGCACTGGTGTTGGTGCATAAGCGGCCTGGGAAGCTGGTGGAGGTGTAGCAGCGGGTACTGGCGCATCCACTGGTGGGATGGGTACGACCACGGGAGTCGAAGCGGGTCCATCTGATGCAGTAGCTGAAGATGCCTCTACTTCCATGAGTTCCTCCTCCTCGTCGGTGATGTGGACAACCTCTGGCACCATTGGTGGTACTACTGGTGGTGCTGGTGGAGCAGGTGCTGCTGGAGTGAACTGAGCGACATAGGCAACTGCACTGAGACGAGGCATCTATAGTTTTGATATAAAATATTATCAGAGTCAATATTTTATGCAATAGAATAGATAATAGAGCATAAAATTTTAATAAAATATCAAGATTGAGATAGTAGCAAATAAATAAAGCCAAAATCCTAGAAACGACCATTTCTATCTAGGTTTGCGTCCTATAGTCGACACGGCTCTGATACCAATTTGTCACACTCCATTTAAAGGACAAAATAGAGTGCATACATCTTATGTGCGCCCCAAGAATAGTCGCACACATAAGCCGACAAATTAACAAAAGTATCATCACCATGTACATACATCACGATATTACATCACGTAGTTCTTCACATAACAAACGGAAAGGTAAATAACACTCTCGAACGAAGTATCTGATCCACAGGGAAGGCCGACTGGTTGACCCAAACCTAGAATTCTTCAGGGAAATCCTCGTAGAAACTGTCATCTGTTACCCATCCGGGATTTTTATCCAAAAAATGAAATAATAACAAGTGTGAGTACACTCGTACTCCGCAAGTATAGTATGAGGATTCTTGAGGCTCAAAAAGGATAGACACGGTTGACTGCAGTTAGCACTTTTAATAGATCAACATTTTCTTATTAATTATTATTATTAAGTTATGCTTAAGCTCCCGTTTAACCCACATGATCACCTACTAGAATTAAGGAGAGTAATTGAGCATCAGTATAATCTCATCATCATCATAAGTCATCCATATGTCAAGTAACCATTTATTCTGTGAGTTTTCCGGGCCGCTCGTGACCGTGAGCACGGCTGTTATAACAGTTTTAAACACTCTGCAGAGGTTGTGCATCTTTACCCGTGAGTCGTGTTGCCCATTTGCCCGGGGCCCGTTGACCCCCTAACACTCCCAAGGTGAGTAGGCAGGGTACACTATGAAGCCTTCCATAGGCCTCTTCTAACATGTTAGGGCCACGAGGTTTCCTCGGCAGACAGATATAGAGAACCCCCTTTCGATGGCAAAATTCCTGCAGGCTATACACATCAGAACAGAGGCAGTTCTATACCCAAAGTGGCAAGCCCCTCTTGCATCCTTTCAGGTAACCTCTAACAAGCTAGAAAAGATCCTATTACTGAGCTAAAGTCAGAGCCATATGACTCTCATAATTGCACTGTATGTCCCAGCTTTTGTCCTACAAATAAGTCCTTACGGAGGGTTTAGGGCAACATGATCAACATCATCTGCACCTTTACCCTAGGGTTCCACTGTTACCATCATGTTTATCCATTGTTTCCATCAGTCATAGTATAGATCATGTTTATTTAGAGCACTAGCATTCTACCCATGTGCAAATAAAACCCATAGGGATCAAGGTACAAGTCATCGAAGACTACGATGTCCTTATAGTTGAGCAATATTAGACACATGCATAATGAGTTTATTATATAATGAATAGGACAACAAGGTAGGCCCATGCTATACTTGCCTTGGTTCACGAACTGCTGCTGGTCCTGCTGCTCCTCGTACGTGTCTGGATTCACAAAGTACTCCTCACCGTCTGAACTCGACCAACTCGGCAACATACACATTTCAGGAGCATTCATGCATAGCAAACAAACCTATAATTAGAAACGTACACCAGCAGTATAAAAACAATATAAAATGTTTAAGAAAATATTCTACGTCTCGCTACAATCACATCAATGCAAAGTTCACGAAATTCGGAGATATAACGCGAAAGTTATGAATTAAACAAGATTCCTATAGCGAGTTAATTAACTTAACCTAATCAAGAATTTTAAATACTGCAAACCTAACTAACAGTGGCATTAATGCATAGATCATGAAATTATGAAACTAACGCAAGTTGAACGGATCAAATCGGAGCTAAAACGATGATTTTATAAGCGTTTTACTGCAGTGGCAAATCTGTAATTAATCTAGAAACGTATTTTTCATTTAAACCGGAGAAAATACGTCTTCAAAATGAGAATGCGTACTCCAGGAGTACGCCAAGGACGGCGGGTTAGATACGCAAGAAACAGAGGGTCTCTTTAAGAAAAAGACCTGCGAAGGGGTATCTTTCTATCCTATCCGTTGGATTCAGAATCGACGGCCGAGATTAGCTGGGAGGGGAAGAGAGAGAAGCAGTCGCCGGAGTTGGGGGAGGACGCGGCGGCGCCGCCATTGCCGGCGGTGGAAACTTGCCAGAGTGACCCAACCCGGCGCTATGGTGCACGGTTTTCAAAACCGAGAGCACCGGGGTGACGCGAGGAGAACGGCGAACTCGCCCCGGAACAAAATACAGCCACAGGATGGCCCACGCGGCGTGCCCGCCATGGCCGACGGCGAAGAGCTCACCAGAGCGATGAAATTGAGCGCTACGGAGCCCCATTCTCCAAATAGAGACTACGAGGAGGATGCGGAGGGGATGGAGAACTCGGCCATGTCACATGTGCGGCCGAGAAAAGATCTGTGGGGCAACCGCCATGGCCGGCGGCGGAGAGCTCACCGGAGCTCGCGTAAAACGGCCCTATAGGCCACCATTCGACATGGGAGGTGGACGGGAAAAAAAGGGGGAGCGGGGCGAAGCTCACCAAGCGTCAAAACGAAGACGAGAGCGGCTCGAAGACGATGGCGACGCAGAGGAGCGGATGGCGTCTCCGGTGATCTTGCGAAGCTACGGTTGTGGCTCAAACGGTTGAAATAGAGCGGGGAGGGCTACAGAGGGAGCGGCGTCGGGTGCGGCTTCCACTTAAAAGGGCCAGGCGCAGGGAGACGCTCCCACGATGGGAGGAGCGAACGTGGGCAGCGGCGGTTTCTCCTCGGCCGCGTGCATCCGATTCAAGCGGGAGGATGGAGGAGGTGCCGACAAATGGGCCTGGGCGGTCAGCGGCACAAGGGGGAAGAGCGGGGCGCGGCGACGGCGGTTGTGGCCTCCGACGCGGGCCGGCCAAGCAAGGAAGAAAGGAGGAGAGGGGAAAAGCGCGGGTGGGCCAAGGAAATGGCCAGCAGGCCGACTGGGCCGAAATGAGGGAGGGAGAGGAAAAGAAGTTTTCTTTTTCTTATTTGATTTTTCAAATCCAATTTCAAATGTTTTTGAATCTCTTTTGAACTTTGGATCAAATCAATCAATACAATAAATACAATAAATAAAATGTGGCAGCATGAGTGCATCAACATGTTGCTAACCTTATGATTAATTTTAATTTCACAAAAATTTATTATTCCCTATATTTACTTGCACACTCAATTACACAATAAATCATATTTAACTATTTTGAAATTACGAAAAATTTAGGGTGTTACACGTCCCCTCCGCCTGCCTCGGCGCACGCGCGCATGTGGCACACCCACGTCCTTTTCTCGGCTTCTCAATATAGATAAACAATATCTAACCATATAAACCGAGTCAACATCCAGTCAAAATCTCGTACGGTATTAAATCATAAATCGCTCATTATTACGAGCCATAGAGTTTATTTGATTTATTAAATTATATATGGGCCAAGCCCATAATATATCTAACAACATAGCAGCTGCCATCTAATAACTAGTCTAAAATTTCTTTTATGTTGATTGTTGTGCCAAAAAAAATCGTGATCTGTAATAGTCTATATTTTCCTCAAAACGCCTCTAGGGATTTCGAAGAAAGCTAGCATAAACATAGCAATGCTTGAGGTTATGTTGGATCGTCGGTAGAATCTATGCACGACATGAACGATGACATCTCCGGCTCTTGTGTGCCCATACATGCTTGGGTTTTCCCGTCGGTTGGAAACATATGGTTGTGTTCTTTCTTTCCAAACAAACGTACCAGCTGGGAGCCCGTTACATTACATATTTGCCGGCACCTGCTAGCATTAGCAGCCACATGCATGCAGGCGCGTCGATCATATAGTCATAGTCCTGCTGAAAACGAGAATCTAAGTCTAGGAGGGCTTGAGGCCATGCGCCACTCTCAATGCCTGAAGAAGCCATGGGCGAGTTCAGCTGTGGCACTACCGCAGCCACCACTTCTTGCGGCGGCGGCACTCATATGGTTGCGGCTTGTCATGGTGGCTGGCGCAGCGGTGACCGCCGGCAAGAATACAATTGGGCTGCCCGGCTGCCCGACCAGCTGCGGAGGTGTGAGCGTGCCCTACCCCTTGGGCATCGCGCCCGGGTGCTCCCTGGGCCGCCAGCCATGGTTCAAGCTCACCTGTAACACAAGCTACGCGCCGCCGGTGCTGTTCCTCCATGACCACGGCGGTGGCCCCGTAGAAGTCTTGGACATCTCCCTCGACGACTCCACGTTGCGTGTCGCCGGGTATAGGTTCATCGGTGGTGCGCCGCCCCTGGGCCTCTACCTCTTGGGAGACCGTATGCTGGAATGGGGGAGTGGTGTCGAGGGTGCTGCAAGCGCCGAACGAGACGCGCGCTGGGAACGCGACGTGCCCCCCCCCCCCCCCCAGGATCTGGGCACCACCGCATGCCATAGCAGTTACAGCACCTGCCAAGCCATCGCCCGCCGCAGCAGCAGCATCACTGGCTACGTGTGTAGATGCGATGACGGTTATCAAGGCAACCCTTACCTCAGCGAGGGATGCCAAGGTTATGTTTCCCCTCTCTCTTACTCTCTCTGTTTTAAATTATAATAAGACATTTTGATTTTTTAGATACAATTGTTTTTACAACATATTTAAACATGGTATATATCTAAGTACGTATCTACAACATAACGTCTTACAATTTAGAATAGATAGGATGTTGGTAATTGTTTTTTATTTTACATATAAGTTAGGCATTGACAAGCGCAGCTTAATCTTTATTTATCCTTGCTTAATTATCAGATATCGATGAGTGCAAGCTTCCAGATAAATGCTTTGGCGATTGTCAAAATTTACATGGCAACTATTTATGCCAATGTCCCAAGGGGACCACCGGCAACCCGTACACACGAAATGGCTCTTTCAAATCAAATACAGGTAACTCTTCCTTCCTGATACAGCTTAACTGGTGAAGTACCATTTATTATGATAGTTATTACTCGTATTATTTATTTATAGAGCCAAAAAGTACCATTTCCCTTATTAATATACTCCATATTCTGGGATATCCCGGATCCACCTTATTACTAATTCACTATTTATGGAGATGGTCTCTAGATGTACGTGCCTCTGTTAATCAGAGATACTATCGCCGAAAATCATTTTTCTAGTAGTGCATCATGATGATTGACTCTTTTAACACCATAGTATGATAGTCCATAGATTGTCAAAAGATTTAATATCAAACTAGATGAATAGAGATGACACTGGTGACACCAAATTGTTTGCTATTACGAAGAGATATATTTACCACACCTCCTAAATATGAGATCATATTGAGCTATTTAATCTATATTTCTAAAGTTGACAAATTTCTATGTATCTTTCAGGGCTAATCATTGGCCGTAGAATTGGAAGTGGAGCAATTATTCTCTTTCTAGTGCTAAGCATTACATATATTATCCATAGAATTATGACACAGAAGAAAAGAATGAGACAAAGAATCTTCAAGCAAAATCATGGTCAATTGCTACAACAATTAGTATGCCAAAGGGCAGACATAAGTGAGAGAATGATCCTTACTTTAGAAGAGTTAGAGAAAGCAACCAACAACTTTGACAAAGCTCGTGAGCTAGGTGGTGCAGGGCATGGTATAGTTTACAAGGGAATTTTATCGACACTTCATGTAGTTGCTATTAAGAAGGCAAAGATAGTGATACAAAGAGAAATTCATGACTTCATAAACGAGGTTGTTATCCTTTCTCAGGTAAACCATCGAAATATTGTGAAACTTCATGGGTGTTGCCTTGAGACAGAAGTTCCTCTACTTGTTTACGAGTTTATATCCAATGGCAGCCTTTACAAGCATCTTCATGATGAAGGTTCCATATCACTACCATGGAAAGATAGAGTGAGGATTGCAGTCGAAACTGCTAGGGCTCTTGCATATCTTCACTCACTCATTTCGATGCCAATAATCCATAGGGATATCAAGTCTCCTAACATACTTCTTGATGATAATTTGACCGTGAAATTATCAGATTTTGGAGCATCCAGGTACATTTCAGGTTATCAAACAAGGTTGAATACAACTGTACAAGGTACATTTGGGTACTTGGACCCTGCATACCATAACACGGGGCGTCTTACTGAGAAGAGCGATGTCTATAGTTTTGGTGTGATTCTTATCGAGTTGCTGACAAGAAAGAAGCCGGTTTCTTATAGATCCCCCGATGGTTATGGCCTTGTTACTCATTTTACTAGTCTATTGTCAGAACATAATTTAGTTCACATATTGGATCCACAAGTGGCTAGGGAGGGAGCTGGGGAGGTTGTCGATATCTCTCTGTTAGCTGCGATGTGTGTGAAACCAGTAAGCAAGGACCGGCCGACCATGAGACAAGTGGAAATGACTCTGGAAAGCATTCATGCAGCGAAGGAGTATGATTCCAGTGACATGACAGACGAATTTGAATAGAATTATGTTCAAGGGAGTAATATGTGTATTATTGGGACAGACGAGGATATTACAAACTAGGATGGCTTATGAGAGCTTAGAGAAAGAACAATTAGTGTGAGTAATGATTGCACCACTTGGTAGCCAATATACCTCAGAAGTGATAACTAGTAAGGAAGGTGCTCCCTTGAGGTATCTGTATCTTCAAGTTTCCTTTGTACTTTGTAAACAATGTTTAGGGTCTTAGACCTGATCAAGTTATTGTTTTTCAAGTTGAATCCACACATATCGATATTTGTTTCTTAGTTTACAATCTTGTATATACAATATTGTTTGACGCTATCTATAGCGACCGATGAATTGCCGGTGAAAGCACCTTTACCGAGCGACGATTCGTTGGAATTCTTTAGCGACCAATGCTCCATAGCTAAAAGGCTAGTTTTAGGGACTGATGTTTGACGCTAATTTTGGTGTGTGGTATAGTGTATGTATCTGCTGGGTGTACTATTTTACTTTTTAGGAAAAAGAAAAGGGCTTCTTCAGAGAGGGAGGGGGCCAAGACTTGCATAAGTCCGTACAATTTCCACTAAAAGAAATTCAAGTTTTACCAAATCTTGATAAAGTTTGTACTGTTGCCCAACCTAATAAAAAGAAAAAAAATCGCATTTTTTTGTTCCGCCACATGTTCATGATGATAGATGCCCGGACCAAAGAGTGAAGAGGCTGGCGGCATGGTGGCCGGCCCATCAGTTGCAAGCAAGTACTCTGTAAGCGGTGGGATACTAGACTAGCCAGGGGTGCTGCATTGATGCTAATTCAGACAAAAGCGCCGTCATCAGTGTCAGCGTCCGTGTCTCTGTCTTCCCCGCAGATTGGACTGTACTCCATATATCCTAAAATAGATGATCAACATTTAAATTTAATCTTAAAATACGTGATCTTCTCACTTCGTGTGCACCTTTTTTCTTTTCCTAGTACATCTCTATTTCTACTCCTTGAGTACTATTTTTGTCTTTTAGCTTTAGCCTTAGTTTTCGTGAGACTCTAAAACGTCATATAATGCGGAACGGAGGGAGTAGTGCCTAAACATTGGTACCGGGTGAACGCGAGGACCAACTGGAGGAGGCTGCCAGCAGATGGACCGACGGCAATACATACCCTGGTCCCCGTTGAAGAGCGACAAATTAAACCATATTATCAGCTACACACAGGTATGTGTCCCCTAAGCGCTGTACGTCTGGATTGGAGTCAATGCAGTAGTCCTATCCTCTTGTGAGTTGTGACCTATATATGACCCCTTGGGCCGCTATGTTTGGCTGCCCTGCGATCTCCATGATCTCATTTCAATATATTCTCAGTCGTTTTGTGATCCCGTAGCTTTGGTTCGTGCCTTGGTCATTCTCTACCAGTAGGATATACTTCTGTAAGCCTGTAACACTACGAATAGCTTTGGTGGCAAAACCATGTATTACTCTTACACTTCTTAATTAATTATTCCTTCTTCATCGATCCATAGGTTTGTTATCAGGATGGCAACAATAGCATCTATCATCGACTCGTTACAACCAAAGTGTACTACTCACTAGTGATCGGTACGTCAATAGCTACATGCTCCAAATTAATTAGAAACTATAATGAAACGTACCGTTCGACTGAGGGAGCTGATTGCTGGACTGCCTGCATACACTTCACCAGCCAGGCTCAGGAAGTCAATTGTGTGCATCCCTACTGTCGAATTCAGTTTGGCTCTTCGTCGAGACAGAAGAAGAGCCACCTGACAGCTTCCACCTTTTGCAATTTAACATGAATCCGGATGCCAAAGGTGCTTTTTATTCTTCTGCAACAAGGAGGTTCTAAAGCCAAACAGTACTACGAGATATGTGGTCTTTAATTTCCGGATGATTTGTATGAGTGACCAACAGTTTAGTCGGTTTTTTTACCTTTTCTTCCTAGAGCGGCATGTGGTTTTTCTTTTATAATTTGCATAGAGTTTTTCAGCAGTTTTACCAAATTAACAACTAACACATAATTACCGACACACTCATTACTCACAGTTATGATAGGTAGAAATCGAAATATACTCATTACTCACAGTTATTAGTGCATCACATATATCTCACATCCATAAAGTTTATATTACAATTATATCGAGTTTGAATCTACATCACATGACATGATAATGTATATATTATAACTATTTAAATCAATTTGAATTAGAACAATAGTGCTTTTACAATTACACCTTACGATAAAATAAAATGCGGAACTTTTCCATCCTCTGCCATCCACTACTGGATTCAGGCCTTTTGCTGAGTGCCGCACTCGGCAAAGGGCACTCAGAAAAATAATATCGGCAAAGGCGCCTTTGCCGAGTGCCATTTGTCGGACACTCGGCAAAGGCTTTAACGAGTGCCAAGGTGGTGCTCGGTAAAGATGTTTCTGGTAGTGATCACTTTGTCCACGGAGAAGCATTGGAATGATCTCGGTTTATTATTCGACGACTGACTCAGTGTCATTAAGGGCCCAGTAGCCCACTAACGTTGCCCATGATCTCCGGCCCACCCTAACCATCCAACGGTCAGGTCCAGACACCCTTGCTATACTAACACAACCATTCCGTATGATGGTGATCTAAGATATACTGATTGGTTTCCTAAATCCTAACGATCAAGGTGATTGGGAGTTGCTCTGAATACCCGAGCTAGCCACCAGACACCCATGTGGATGGCGTCGTTACCACCAATGCCCACTGAAAAAGGAGATCGACACCATGGCTGCTGAATAAGCAGGCACGTGGACTTCAGTGGCCCTCTGGGCATCTTTGTCTATAGGTCAATAGTACTAATCTAAGTGCGATTAAGTGTTGAGTATGGATTAGGTGTTCTGTAATTAGGCTAACCTTGATCCTAATTGAGATTAAGTTCTAACAGAAGTTGGCTAGTTGCTCTTGTAGTCGTATAATCTCAAGCTCTAGCAACTCCTGGGTGCCAAGATCTCGGTGCAATCGTTGAATCAAAAATATATTGAAAATGCACAAGTATTTCCCAAAATGTACACACCGGTGGATCTCCGTCCGATGTGTGTCATCGCTGGTGCACCTATGCATTGCCCGCATCACGTAGAACATGTACTGGTTGTTGGTCATCGACGGTCTTAGGGTATACATGTCCTTAAGTTCTAATGTGAAATTCCGGGCAAGGTCTATGAATCATGCACGTCTTTCAATGCCCAGAGAAGACCCTGTGTGAAATTAAGTGCAAAGGTGCCAATAAGTTATTCTATGGCCAGCCACAGTTTAGCCTGTATATATAACGATTGTATCGTTGCAATGGAATGTCTGGATATAATCTGCTGGAGGATAATGAATGACTCTCCTCTGTAGGTTTACCGCCTTATTACTTGGGTGCATGCTAATCTATCACAAGCTCTCATTTTCGCACCAATTTGTGTGTTTTATTTCTGTTATAGGATTTGTTAAAGGAGCTGTGCTTGGCCAGTGTCGGCCTCGGTTAGACGTACGTGGATACGACAACAATGCCTTGAACGTATGAAGGATAAAATTTGTTGGGAATGGCCCTACATACTGGAATGCGAAGTACTAAGCCTATGCCCATGAACCTTTGTATCTAGGAAAACACAAAAAAAAAAGGATTTTGGGACTAACGTCGTATGTAGGGATGAAAACGGTACGGATATTTTCCGACCGTATTCGAGACCGAATCCGTTTAGAGGGGTTTTAATCCGTTCGTATCCGAGTCCGGATATTTAACATCCGATACCGTATTCGTATCCGAATATTTAAATCACATATTTATGATGTCGATATCCAATCATATCCTATCCGGCATTTTTTATACTATCCGTATTCGAATCCGAATCCGGACATAAATATGAAAACAAATACGATATCAGTTATATCCGTCCGTATCCGATCCGTTTTCATCCCTAGTCGTATGTGTTTGGCGGTCGGCAGAATCTATGCATGACATAAACGGTGTAATCTCCGACTTTTGTCGTACGATTTTGGAACTAATAACATCATGCATGATGACATGAGTGATGCATGAAATAAATCTCCTCCGGTTCTCTTGTAGTGTGCCATGCCATGCATGGGTTTGGGCGTCGTCAGTTGGTTTTGGAGAAATATACTATATGCTTAGCTTTTCTTCCAAACGGACCTACACAATACATAGACGACCTGGCCACCCCAGGAAGAGGTATAGCTAGGGAGGGAGAGAAGGGAAAACTGAGAATCTGTGGAGGAGGGTTCGAGAGCCCACATGCTGCGCCACTGTCAATGTCGTCTGAATCATCCACTGCTTGCGGCGGCGGTGGCGGCGCTGGTTTGCTTGCATCTCCTGCAGGTGGCTGACGCTGTCTTAATTTTTCTTAATTTTTTCTTATTTTTTCTTATTTTTTAAATCAACAGAAAATAGCATATATCAGAAGTTGTGGTCAAACTTACCATATCAGCGTCTAAATAATTTTGGACCCATGTTTGAATCTTGTCGTCTCTACTATAGGTCAATGTCGTAGCATCAGCCTTTCCGTCGCGCTGTAGCAATTGAGTAATAAATGTATTCTCCATGTAAACATCTCCACCTTCTCTATGAAGTAGGTGGTTTTCATGCCGCATCAAATGGATATAGGCACTTATGACCTGCAATTTATTAATTTGTCAAATAAAAAACTGCCATATTTTTCATATGGACATCAGTTGATTAATTTAAAAGCAGTGTTCAACATGCTTACACCGCCATTGACAGTTGGGTTGCACACAATGGTTGAGCAGGTTTAGGCATAAATCATACGGGTTAATGGTGTAATAAATGGGAGTAACAAAGAGATTAACTACCTGAGGGTGCTGAAGTTAACAGCAATGTGTCAGTACAAGCCGCGGAAGTGCTACTATTTTGGGTGGCAGCCTTCTTCAGCTCTCGGTACTCACATTGTTTCCTATTAATCTCATCCCGTTGTTCGATAGACATCTTAGCTCGACGTTTCCGTTGTTGCATGTTCCTTTCCTCCCTCCTTCCGCGAAGCCTCATCTAAAATGGGATAACCCTCCATTATTGCAGGTGTTGCTTCCAATAAATATTGAGAAATTTCAAAAAATGTTGCATACGAAAATATTGTAAGCATACCTATGACGTTGGTGATATCGCTTAGTGCTTCACGTGTATTTCTCGGCGAAGATACACTTTGCGGTTCGCGTATATCTCTCGACGCAGATATATTGTGTTGCGCTTCAGTGTATTTCTCGGCGTAGACATTGTTCACTGACCTGTGTTGACAAATATTATTATTTTCATTGAAATCTCTAGCACAAAGGGATAGCACGAAGGGATGATATTTACTAAGCAATCCTAATATTATTTTCATTGAAATCTCTAGCACAAAGGGATCCCATTAGAATAGCACGAAGGGGTGATATTTACTAAGCAATCCTAATTTATGATAATAAAAACCATATTTTTGTTCAAGCCCTTGAAACACGAATTATAATACGCTGTGAAGCTAAGTCCAAACCCAACTTAAATTATTAACTATATCGACAATTGCATCTCGTTGTGACACAAGGCACTCACTGCCCATTGCTCCTAACTGAAGGCCATAATTTCTTTATGTCCTACAACAGGTCAGCAGCACATAGGTTTCAGTATTTTGAGCAAACCTGCCTGCACGGGCACGGGCGTCGAACAATTTCAGTGTTTTGAGCAAACCAGCTTGCAGACGGAGACCGCACAGCTTCAGCACGGCAGCAGGAGACCGGCACGTCGGTGCGATCACGATGGCCGCGGCGTCGGCGTGATGGGCTCCTCACGTGCGAGTGTGACGCGAACGTCGTGGCGACGACCTCGCCGCCCGCGCCTCCTCGTCGCACGTCTGCCTCCTCCTTGCGCGCGCGATCGCCGCCGGTGTGGCGATGACCTCGCGGCCCGCGCCTCCCCCTTGCACGTCCGCACCCTCCTCGCGCGCGATCGCCGCCGGCTGTCCGCCCGCGCGAAGCCGGCCTCGCCGCCTGAGCGTCCTCCATGAGCAGGGATGCACAAACAATCCAACAGCACGAGCACTAATCAAAACAAAGAAAGGCCAATCCTGTGAACGTCCGGCAGAAAGTTAGAGCAAGACACTAACCACAATGATTAGGCACTGACCTTGTGGATGTCCGGCAAGGCCGTTATGAAGTCGATGAGCGGCGCGTCGTAATCGTCGAACGACCGGACATCGTGTGAACGGCGGAGTAGCACCCACGGGGGACGGCAGTCCTTGGCCGTGCTCCCTGCGGCCGGAGCGGGATCGCTGCAGCAGGAGGCGGCAAGGAGCGGACCTCGCGCGGCCGATGAAGATTCGGTAGGAGGACGAGGCAGGAGCAGCGGCGAGGTCGGAGCTCCTTCGAAGGCGGTTTTTTTGTTTTCTTTTTTTTCTCTCGGTGATCGGTGATACCTACGTTGAAGCCAGGCAGGAGCAGCGCCGAGGTCGGAGCTCCTTCGAAGGCGGTTTTTTTGTTTCCTTTTTTTCTCTCTCGGTGATCGGTGATACCTACGTTGAAGCCGGGCGGGCCGAGCGTTGAAGCCTCTCGCGTTGCAGCCTACGTTCCATCCTGGCCGCATGATTCAGGGAGAGTCTATTTTTAGCCCTTGATTTTAATGAAGACAAATTATTAGGTGCATTTTTCTGGGTGCACGAAATTTGCATACTCTCAGCGGAGGATGTTTTATTGGGTGGACCGAGTATAATTTCAACTGGTGAATTATAGTAGAGATTTAATTAGATTAAAATAAACTTCTCACGTAATCCTCCTCCTCCTGTGTAGTCCTAAACCCCACGTATTCCTCCTCTTCCTATATTAAAGAATCAATAAAAATCAAAATTGGATACTCACGTGATCCATTAAAATTGACTTTTCCCTCACATAAATCTTACTCTTCCTGTTGTCTTAAAACAACATGTATTCCACCTCTTGCTATATTAAACAATAGATTGAGTCACGGACGGTTACATCTTACACGCAAGCACGCACGTGTCTAGAAAACATTTGTAGTTTTTATTTGCCATTCTCTAGCTTGTTACAGGGGGACTCTCTGGTTCCTTTTCAGCACTGAAACGTAATGAAATCAAAACATAAACAATTTTTTCTAGTCAGCAAAGAGAATAACAATTTTTTTTGACTAATATTCGTCAACAAAGAGAAGAACAATTTTTTTCGACTAATATTCAAGGTTGAATATTAGTTGAAAAGAACAGTTTTGCTTTCTTCTATTTCTTTTTGTTGCAAAGAAGCTCACCTCTTTGAAGAAGTCATATGACAGAGCGACTGGCACCATCTCTTGTGTTGTTCTCACCATGAGCAAAATTGGTATCCCGAAAGTGATAAATCAAATAATGTTTAACTACTTGGCGTTTAGAAATTTATCAGGTGAAGATTCATAGAAAAGAGTAGAGCATTACAAATGAATCACCACATGTGGGATTTGAATCATAAAACACAAAATAAGAATTGTCATGTGCCGGTGTCAATCATTATTATTGGTTGTTGTAAGACTTGTGTTATAACTGGAACAGACAACCAGGTTACCTTAAAAGTTTTAGCAATGTGCAGGAACAACAAAATTCCCTCCACCCATCACTGCTGCTCTTCTTTCAAATTATCTCTGATTTCAGTGAGCACCATTTTTTGTGAGCTTGAGGGAAATTTTGCCAATAAAATACACTACAATTGAAGAAGAAAATTGAAAAAATAACTACAATATCCGAAAACAAACGGGTTCAACTCCAATCACCTCAGCACCCATTCAAACAACAAGCTAGATACATTTTGTTTTTTTTGCTAGAGACATAGGAAAGCTCTTTCCTTTTCAGCAAATAATGCAATTATGCATGGTATCTAGAAGAAAACTAATGAGATGGCCATGCAGCATAGAAGAGAGCTCCAGTCCTTGCTGATTTTTTAATTCCCCTTTCTAGAAATATTATGCCTAATAATGAGTGCATCATGTTGATATGAAAAAAATAAAAAAAAAAATAGTAGTGGTTTACCTCTCATACTGGTGACACAAGAATCCTACTGGTTGAGATGCTGACACCTGACTAATAAATATTTCTTGCTTCATGCCTTCCTCCAAACTATTTGCATCTACATAATTGTAGCATATCTCAAGATATGGATAGATGGTATTCTGTTGGTATGCTTCCAACATTTTGAAACTATAATCAAAATTCACAAATATAAGTAAAACAATAACTCAATATGTGTCGCTCAACCACCTGTTCCACACTTTCACCTTGTCTAACATTTAACAATTGGAGAATATATATTACTAACCACTGCTGCTCATACACAATTGTTAGGAAGCTACATTTCTTAACTGATACTATGTTTGTGCATATGAGGGTATTATACCATCGTGCGATTCCTGAAAGTGACTTGAAGAAGCACTGAAGCAGACTGCAAATAGGAACTTGTGTATGTTAATTCATTTGTGGCAAAAATCAAAAACAGGGGATTGAGCTGAAGACCAATTACTAATTAATCTTAAGATAAGTAATTACTAATTAAACTCAGGGTAAGTAATTTAATTACTAATTAAACTCGAGATAAGTAATTGTACTGTTTGTCCCTCCTTTTTTTAGAAGAAAGTGCTTGGCAAGAGCAAATATCCAGGCCTAGCCTAACAGACTCGTTTCATAAAGCAATACCTTTAGCACAAGCTAGCAATGATTAAAATCAAATAAGTATAGTACCCTAAAACTGAAAACATCGACAAGCTAGGGTGTGTGTGCGTGCAATGGCTAGCATTGAAGTGTTACCTGGCTGGTGATGATCATTCTACGGTGTGTTAGCGAGGGTACGATGATCGGCTTCCCGGCCAGTGGGTCAAGGGTGCTAGCCATCGGGTCATCGGGCTTTTAGTCACTGAAATAAAGAACACAATAACCATATCGTCATAGTGAGCGACGATGAATTAATTCAAGATAAAGTTCATATAGTAACCAATAAAGATACAATATTTGCTTGTGATTGATCTAACCTTTATATGAAGATGCAGATTTAGTAGAACCAAACCCAAACACATACCAATTCCTGTCCAAAAGCATCGGACAAGAAATCAAGAATAATAGGCAGGCCGGCCAGCCAATTGTACAGTTCAAAAGCAGAACTGCTAAACAGCTGGAGTGCTGATGCTGAATGCCTGAACACCTGAACTTCAGGAGAGCAAGACTGCAACACATACTGCAACGAAGAACAAACATGCTTGCATGCGAGTTCCTGGCTGCGATGATGCCTCCAACACCCTAGCAGCCACCTGCGCCTGCGGTCTGCCACACACGCCCACACGGTGCCGCACTGCCGCCTGCCGGTGGCCACCAACGTTCAGCGATCGCACCGGGGACACCGGGAGCCTGGGATCCCGGTCGTCGTAGCCTCATAGGAGTACGTCGCTTGGCCAGCCTTTGCCGATTTGATTTCCTCGGGTTTTCGCGAGTCGCACGACTCGCGCCGTTCCGTCTAACAGTCTAACTGAAGCGATCTTGAACGCTATGCAGCATTGCCGGTAATCGGTATGCGAGGGGTCACTTCATGAAATCCGAGATGCTAATTCACCGACCGGAACCACGTCCTCGATAGCTTCCCGGTGAACCCGTAGTCGCCGAACAACACGTCACTGCCCCCTGCCCCGTCGTCTCTAGTAGCCACGCCGCCAAAAGCGTGTTGATGTCGTCGATGAACGGTTCCACCACCAGCGCCGCCCGGATCGAAACGAGCACCACGATTCACGCAGCAGGGTCGTAGTCACAGTCCTCGTCCGTGCCGACAGACGCGTCCGGCCGCCGGGTTCAGTGCGTGAGGTCGCGTCGGTCTACCGGGTTTCCGGTCAGGCGGAGGGGGCGGCAGCATCGCGCCGCAGGCGGGGGGCACAGCGGCGTCCCATTGCAGGCGGAGGGGCGCGGAACGTCGGTCACCGTCGCGGCGTCATCGCCTCGCCGGTCAGGTGGATGAAGCGGGCAGGGCACCGGGTTGACTCGATCTCTCGCTCGCTCAGTCCGACGCTCGTCCTCGGCCCTCCCCATCTCTCACACGCGAATCGACTTTCTAGGGCGAGGGTGAGGAGTTACGCCGCTTTTGTCCGCTTCGGCGGAGGGAGCGCGGAAGGCAAGCCGCAGAGCGGGTACGCCAGCGGGTACGGCGGGGAGGAACGGAGGAAGGGGAAAGCAAAATTTTTGGGCGGGTACAGGCGCGGGTAAGGTGTGGCGTGGGTGAAAAAAAGTTGCGCATGCGTGGCTGGAACAACAGGAAAACGTGTTTCGTCACATAAGTATCGTTCTTTTCATTTTGGATCCACTTGTCAGATCTATATCAAGCGTTGGATGTACAGTTAAAACATATCCGATGGTGAAGATCTAAGGTGGGTAGAGGGCTTTTTGTGACAGGTATTTTACAATTCCTTCGCTCCTTCTCTTGTATTTTACAATTCTAAGGTGAGTCATGTTGGGATTGAGCATGGGTGATGGGCACCAACTTCTCTTGTATTTTGTTGACTTCTATTTTAATATTCGATTCGATTCCATCATGTTTTTTCTGATGGGATTGAAACTCTTGGTCATGTAGGACTCATCTCTCGTGCAACAAAGTCCATGTACCATACGTTAAGGAATTTGTATTTGATTGGGTTCAATCCGGTTGACCATGTTGTTTGGGTTCGATCCGGTTGACCATGTTGGTGGAGACCAAATCGTTTTGTTATCTTCAATTATGCAGTTGGATACAGATACGGTCAGGCAGCCAGCTCAGGCACGGAGGTAGGCACGTAGACACAAATACGGCACGGTTATTAAGAGTTCTATTTAGAGTACTCACATATAAGGAATCTTTTTAGATTAGGATTCCTATTCTATATTGATATAGACACGAGCTATTCTAACTCGTATGTATATATATAAGTTTGGTAGTTAAAGGAAGACGGACCAAGCAAATGAATGGACGAAAAAAAGAGCCTGAAATTTTGCCTCTTTATTATTATATATATATATATTTGGTATAGATAAGTATATTCGGTGGAAACGAAGGATTCCTATTTAGATTAGGATTCATGTACGAGCGCGGGTTATATATATATATATATATATATATATATATATATATATATATATATATATATATATATATATATATATATATATATATATATATACTCTCCATCGTCCTGTAGTTAAAGAGAGACGGACCAAACAAATGGATGGACAAAAAAAAAGATTCTAAAATTTTGTATCTTTATTATTATATGAGGAATAGATTAGGTATAGATATGCTGGTAGTAGCAGCCTGGTACGGTATATGCCATATATGCTTTGGGTTTCCCGTCAGTTACGCTGGAATCAAACATGTTGTGGTATCCGTCGGGACGCAGCCAACCCTTTGCAAAAGTATCTGGAATTTATTAGCAATTCCCCTAGCACACATATAGTAGTACACTAGTAGAAACCGCGCGCCCTGCGCGTGACGCAAGCGAGTACCTTTAGGTTTATACAGGTAAGATACATATTTTTTCCCATAGAGCACGTTCATAAGTACATGTAGTTTTGTGTGATAGTAGAAGATATATTTTTAATTTATGGGCTCAAAAGTACCTAAGAGTTACATAAATATATAAAGAGCTTTATATATGCATTACATATTGTGTGCACCACTTGGAGAATCAAAAAGCTGAATACATATATGATACAAGCACTTGCATTTATTGATGCAGCAGGGTACAAAACGTTGTAGCTGTTAAGTTCAAAGAATGTATGTAAGCATACATATTTACAGGCGTGGAGCTGACTCCTGATGTAGTATGGAAAGGACAAAAATATACATACACAAAATACACAAGAAGCTCTATTTATTGTGCATACATCAACAACTTTTGGTAGAGTCAGACATGTTACATACTCATATACGCCACACACCGCGAGATTGAGATAGGATCCAGTAGGCCTAACACTGAATTTAGAGTCTGAACATCTCTCTGTCTGTCACAAGACACAGAATTAGGGAGAAGATGTAGAATTAAGAAGAGTACCAATACAACTAATTTTATTTGGCATCTCCGATCTTGAACGAAAACAGATAAGTAGTATTGTTGTGATTGGAACATTATATGGCGAATGGTTATGTGAAAAGAAATTTATGTTCATGTGTGTTCCCTAAACTCATAACACCTAGTTATGATAAAATAGGATAATTTTAGCCACTACACATAGGTATGATAAAATAGATATGTTAATTATGAAGGCTATTATAAACTATAAAAATTTTTGGACCTGTAGGTGGCTAATTCCAGTGTCATAGGGATTATCAAATGCTGCAAATTCACAGTAATTTGTGTATGGCATACATGTTTTGAAATCATAGATATGAATCGGGAAGGGATACGTACGTCAGTACACATGTCTAGGTTTAGACATGCAACTATTAAGATTTTCTTTTTTTTTACGGGACGTCAATCTAGAAATAGGTAACAACTAAAAAGGAGGGTAAAAGAGATGTTAGCAAGGGACTAAGGAATTTAGCCGAACCAGTTTAGTAAAGCTTAAGGTGTGATCACACAATGGGTGGAGGCAGAGGATCTGTACCTTGGGCAATAAGCGGTACAAAAGTTGATGATCTTGTCATTTGATTGGAGCGCCGTCCTCAGTAAGTAGCAATTGCTGGTCTGGAGTTTCCAGAGTTTGAAAAAGGGTAGCTATATGGAAACACTGATAATCAGGGTGCGTAACAAAGTGTACGGTGAGATGTACTATGTGTAGTGTATGAAGAGAGAATCTGTGAATATGAAATTAGTTGGTAGTCATATAGTACTTTCCAGGTAAGTAGCAACTGGTAAATGTAGTTTTGACATGTAATTAAAATATATATAAGAATTATTCTTGAGAGGTATGTACTTGGTCATTTAGCATAAATTTTTAAAGGACATACATGGCTTTCTTCTGAATCATGTGCCTCTATAATGGTCATGGAACATCCACATAAGCATTCAGATATTTTGCTGGATCTGAGCTACAAAGATTAGTACTTAAATAGGGGCATTCAAAGTTGTGGTGATAAGCACATAAAAAATACAGATGAGAACTACTGTTCAAAGTTGTTAGCCAAGTGGAAGCACATTTTCGAGTGTCCATTGTTATATACAGGCTAGAGATATAGAGCTGCTATATCTGTGAAAGGAAAACTTACAGGGTTTTTTGAAAGCAGGCAACAAACACTAACAATGTTGAAATCCTTAGCTTGTGCACCCCATAAGGTTACTTTGAGCTCCGTGTCGTTGCAAAATATGGGAACAGCATTTTCCCTCCATATGTCGATTTTAAAAAAATACTATGAAGATGCAAGGTGGTGACCAAGTACTGAGAGCTCTTTTTAGGTAAAAACACTTACTACATATCCTTTATGAGCACCTCTTTAAGGGTAGTTAGCTTGTCGTTGTCTCTGGAAACTATATTGGAACTGGTGGCTAAATATCAATGATGAAACCAATGACATCTGCAAATATCTCTGTTAGATAAAGAATCAATGGTGTGCATGTATAATGATAAATAAAAATAGGATGACAAATGGCATCACATGATTACCATACTTATCACAAGGGAGGATTGTGCATGCTGTATGTGAGCGCGCCGAAATTGGTATGTCTGTGAATTGTGTGTTCAATGGAATTTTAGTGGAGCCATATTCTGTACTCCATGCAATGAGTCAGATAAAAAATCGGTATCTATTCATGTTGTTGAAGGAGGATTCCTTGGTTCTGTGAAAAGGACAGATTCAGTTTTGCTAGGAAACATATAGGAATGTTGAAATATAATGCATCAACCATATATTGAATTTGTAGTACCATAGATTTAAAATGACTGAACCGGAAATGAAGTAAAGCATTACTACCCTGTAACAAAAAACTATAAACAATCGTGACATGTACATTGATTGAATCCCACGTACAACAAATCAGGTCTAGGTAAAACAAACCAAAAACTGAACCAAGACCTACATAAGGAAATCTTGAACAGATAAGACCCCAACCCACGAGGAACACACACAGTTTACTGGCCCAAACACAAGGATCCTGATAGGGCAGCATAAATACGGGATATGCACCGAAGCAGATCGGCAAGGTAATCGTAGGGCATACAAAGAAGTATGATAGGATGTCCTGTCTGTCCCATTATCAATTAGGAGTTAGGATTGGAAAATTGAAAAAAAAAGAATTGAAGTAAGAGGGAGCCTCAGAAATAAACAGAATGACATCATTTGATCGCTTTAGTTAGGTTACCACAGCATGTAATGGAACAGGAAGAAGCATAGCAAGATAATAAGAAAAGGAATTGAAAAATAAGGGAACAAAGACATAGGCTAAAAAAATCTGTTTAAGTCAGGCAAGCATAACATGGAACTGATGAGAAGAGGCATTCATTTTAAAAATAAAGGTGTTGGAACATACAGAAAAGCATATAGATAGATGGAGAGGGATGCAGTGCCAAGAAACTGCCTTTAGGAGGACATAGGGAAGGGGATGCTGTATAAACATGCTGTGGACCTTTCAAGATCATCGACCCATATTCCCAAGTAGCATGAAACCTCATTTTTGTCACAGGCTTTAGAACATCAAAGATTTCCATAACCTGGACAATTGTCGCTTGACTTAGAATCAGACGGCAGAGAGATTCTGGGGAGATGTGGATGGCCGGACAAGCGAGAAACATGTTCCCATCTAAAGAACTTAACAAAGAACGAATCAAGTTCAGGTAAAAGAACCAAAAAACTGAATCAAGAGCAGCAGAAGGAAATCTTGAACATATAGGACTCCAACCAGCGACGAGCACATGCAGTTTGCTGCTCCAAACACAACGATTCTGGCAGGGCGGCACACATACGGGATATGCACCAAATCAGATCGGCAATGCAATTCTAGGGCATAGAGAGAAGCATGATAGGATGTCTTGTCTGTCCATCGTCAATTAGGAGTTAGGACTGAAAAGTGCAAAAAAGTTATGTAACAGGTAGCCTCAGCAATAAACAAAACAGCATCATTTGATCGCTCTAGTTAGGTAACCACAGCATGTAATGGACAGACCCCATCCCATTTACAAAGAATTAGCAATCTGATAGTTGTCATCTGAACCATGAAAGCATAGGAGGATAATAAGAAAAGGAATTGAAAAATAAGGGAACCAAGAGAGAGCCTCAAAAATCTCTTTAAGTCGGGCAAGCATAACATGAAACTGAGAAGAGATATTCATTTGAGAATAAATAAAAGTGTTCGCACATACAAAAAAGAATATAGATAGGAGCCGAGGGCCGCAGTGGCAAGAAACTGCATTTAGGAGAACATAGGGAAGGGGATGGTGTATAAATATGCTGTGGACCTTTGAAGATCATCAACCAATATTCCCAAGTAACATGAGACATCACTTTCATCACAGGCTTTAGAACAACAAAGATTTCAATAACCTGGACTGCTGTCAGTTGACAGTGTGGCATCAATGTATAATCAACCTTTGGAAAAAACAATAGGTTTCACAAGCATATAGCACTCAAATCAGCAGCGAATCTGGTGTACAAAGCAGCATACAAAAACGAAATTTCTGAGGTAATTGTGTGCATGGAAACCCAAATTACGAAATATAAATCTTCTCCTTCAGGAAGGAAGTAGAGAAAGAGAGGAAAATGAGAGAGAAACAAATATATTCTGTAGCATGGGAGTATAAAGAACTTACGTAACCTATTTTATTCATAAGACCATGTAGACCTATGTTCCTAATCTGCATATATTTATTTGTTTGTAAGAACAGATATATTCTGTAATAATGCACATACCTGTTCTCATAGTGCATTTCAGCAATAATGCAAATACCTGTTTTGACATATTCTGGTACAAGGATTTTTCACCTTTGGAGGCTCAGGAAGCAGCAATAGCCTGCATGGAAATCGCGTTACGTAGTTAAAATCTTGCATTAGTGCCTCTAAAGATACTGATGGAACGTAGTTCCCAAAGATAAATTTCAGAAGGGTTCGTTAATAAACAAGATAGCAAAGGCTAATTAATATTGTTTAGAGAAGATCTCCTAAACCATCACTTGTTGTTGCATGAACCCGAATGCAGACAACGAATTTGGAGGATGAGTTAGTGTAACCAGGAAGATCATATACAAATGATGCATACTTGACAACAATTTTTTTTTCAATTAGCTTATCATAGGTGGAACCTTCAGATAGCCCGGTACAATCAGAATGAAACGTAGCATGCAACACGTTTGATTATAGAATAATGGGAAACCACCCAATAATTAAAATATATCCCTTCCATATACACTGGTAGCTTTCTGGAGACATAGAGCAAATAGCATCTATTTCTTTTTTTTTTGGTAAATAGTCTGTTGGTAATCAAATTGCTAAACCCAGCTTTAATTATATACAACATCTTAAGAACAGATCCTTTGAATTTGTTTACACAAAGGAATAACACAAACATGCTAGTAGGGACGAAGACAGACTACTGACCTAAGGAGGGCAGGAGCAAGGTGAAATTTGGTGGGCTAGAAACTCTCTTTCTTCATCTGCACTAACACAGAAAGCAGCAACCGGCACAACATAAGAAGATTTTGCACCAACCGGCACAACATAAAAAGATTTCAACTAAGAAAGTCTAAATTGTGGAAAGTTCTCTCATTCTAAATGCAAAAACAATCATTTATGAGCGAAGTATAGACAAATATGAATGGGAGCATGGGGCAAAACACTACACAGAAGCACGCACCTTGCATTTTAGGTCTTCACTTTGCTGCTCTGAAATTGTGGACCATCGCAGGGATTTTTGTTCCTGTTTTTTGAAGGTAGAACCTGCATCTAGAAATTGTATTACTTCTCAGAGTTAACGAAAGCATCAGGCAGATATGAAGCATTAGACAATAATACCCAAAAAAATGACAGCTAGGGTTTGGTGATGGCACCAACAGATGGAAATAGCAGGAAGGAGGCGGCCCAACATGGCGCACCGTCCATGCCACGCGAGGAGGAGGGACGGAGAAGGGTGACAGCCACCGCGCCGAGCAGCGTCGCCGCCGTAGTCGGCCAGGTCGCGAGGAGAGTGAGAGAGGAAGCGAAACCAGAGATTAGAGAGAGCGAGAGGGAGAGAGGAGCCCGCACGGAGGATGGAGGAGAGGAGGAGGAGGCAGAGGGTGGCCGCCGCCCCGGGGCATCGGCACCGGCGGATGCTGCCTGCGCCGCCGCGTTGTCCACTTCTGGAGAGATCGGGAGGAAGGGAGAGGGAGGGGAAGGGAAGAGACGGCAGAGAGAGAGAGAGAGGGAGATATTTTCTACCGGCGACTGTAGATGTCCGGGGAGTGATTGAGCTGAGGTGGACCAATGGGAAGAGAAGCAGCTGATGTGGCGCTGATGTGGTCCAATCAGGGAATTTGGGGCGACGTGGGCGGCTGGCTGTGCAGGGCTCAACTGCCAATTCTAGTTGTTAATTACGCAGCTGCTAGCATTAGCCATTAGCATTAGGGTTAGCAGCCGCAGCTAGCTTCGTTCACAGGTCATGCGACACCGCCAAGCAGTGGCGGACCCAGCAGGGTTTTGGGTAGTCCCAGGACTACCCTAGATTCCCGGTGACCAAGGTAACAGAGCACTGTAGCGAGACTGTAGCGTACTGTGGAGCACTGTTTCTATATTGTGTGCCTACCCAAAGAAATAATTCTGGGTCCGCCACTGCCGCCAAGCGCCAATGCTTCAAGGCATGCGCGCGATCTAGTTCAACTGTGGCACTGATGCGGCCACTGATTGCAGCAGTGGTGGCGGTGGCGATCGTCGTGGCAGGGGCGGCCGGTGCCGGCAACATCGGGCTGCCCGGCTGCCCGACCAGCTGCGGCTAAGGATGAAAACGGAACGGAAATACTCCGAACCGAACCGCATCGTTTTCTCTATTTTATCCGATCGAATTTACATTTTTGTGTTCGACTTTATCGTTTTCGCTTTTGTTTTCGTATTTCAAAGGTAAAAGTAAAAAAACGGTTTAGACATTTTCCGACTGTTTTCTACTTTTCTACTTTTAATTCAAAATACCCCGAATTCAAAATTCGATTTAAACCGAATTTGGTTGCCAATTATTACGGTCCAGGCAACTAGACAAAGGCAATTGTACATCACTGATGCCCATTGGCCGCTTTATATAGGCCGCTCACCCCATTCGTGGCTCCCTGAGTCGCCGAGGTAGGACTAATCACCTCGCACGATGTTGCATGCCTGCATGGCTGCATCTGGCTTCACGCGGCGCTATTATTGTATTGCATGTGACTGGGCCGACTAAAAGAGAGAGCTAGATAGGCTAGATGTTGTTGCTATCATTTCTAGTCTAATACAGATGGCATCTCAAATTTTCCTTTTCTTTCTTTTTCTTTTTTTTCTCTTGTCAAAGAAATCAAATTGATAAGTCTGCTCTCTTGTACTCGAAATTTGCCACGATGGCACTCGTTAATTGTTATACATTGTGGATCGGGATTCCGTATTGAATTTTCGTACCGTGTTCGACACAATTTCGCTCGAATTGGTTCGTTTTCGAAATTCTTAATATTCCGTAAGTTTGCGTTCGTTTTCGTGTCCGGTTTTATCGTTTTCGTCTTCGTTTTCGTATTCAAATGTAAAAGTAGAAAATGGTTGAGGAGTTTGCGGACCCTTTTCATCCTTAGCTGCGGCGACGTAACCGTGCCGTACCCATTCGGCATCGGGGCCGGCTGCCACCTGGAGCACCCGTCGTTCAACCTTACCTGCGACACCACGACAGGCTGGGAGCCGCCGCGGCTGCTCCTCTCGGACGAAGACGCCGGCGACGACGCGAGCGCACAGATCTTGAGCATCTCCCTTGACGCCTCCACCGTGATGCTCCGCCGCGATTCGTGGGCAATATACATCCCTAGCGAGGACCGTCGCCCGGGCATCCGCTTCTTGCTTGATCAGCTGCGGGAATGGGTGCTGGTGTCCAGCGTGATGCTGGTGCCGAACGAGACGCGTGCCGGGGACGCGACATGCCCGCACGTAGGGATGAAAACGGATCGGATACGGACGGATATCACTGATATCGCATTTGTTTTCATATTTATGTCCGGATTCGGATTCGAATACGGATAGTATAAAAAATGCCAGATAGAATATGATTGGATATCGACATCATAAATATGTGATTTGTATATTCGGATACGAATACGGTATCGGATGTTAAATATCCGGACTTGGATACGGACGGATTAAAACCCCTCTAAACGGATTCGGTCTCGAATACGGTCGGAAAATATCCGTACCGTTTTCATCCCTACCCGCACAACATGGGCACCGCCGCGTGCCATAGCACTCACAGCACCTGCCATGCTGCCAGCGTCGACATCAATAAGATGGTCGGCTACGTATGCAGATGCGACGACGGTTATCAAGGCAACCCTTACCTCAGCGACGGATGCCGAGGTACGTACGTGATTCTCTTCTCTGTAAATATGTGCATGCAGATAAATAAATCAATAGAATTGCGACAAAATTCTCTCTATTATTGTGTGTTTTTATAATTGCCAGATATCGATGAGTGCATGCTTCCGGGTAAATGCCACGAGGGGACCGTCGGTGATCCATATACCCCAAATGGCTGCGTCAAACCACGTCGAGGTAATGATGATTATTCCTGCTGGAAGAGTCATATTATATATTTAACCAATGATTATTTCTACAGTGAATGACTTAGAAAGTTTTTTGGGCCTAGAAATTAACTTTGGGAGTTTGATGGACCTAACCAAAACCTCTCATAAGTTACTGGGCCTCCGGTACATTTAACTCTTTTTGTCTACAGGAAAGCTCATGCATGTATGTTTGCTAAGCTTCTAAAATAGCCTATTTGTGGCAAAAAAAACATGTATATTATATTTAATCTTGATGATAAATATACTAGTTTCAGAGAAAAATAATCTAAAAGATCGACCAAACTATAGATGAATAAAGATAACCTGGGGACATAGAATAGTTTCCAACTACTATGAAATATTTCCAACTACATCCTCTAATAAGGGATTGTATTGCTTTAACTATATTCGACAATTTTGTGTGCCACTCTGAGGGCTAATCATTGGTCTAGGAATTGGAAGTGGAGCAATGCTTCTCTTTATAGTTCTTAGCACCACATATGTTATCCATAGAATCAGAACACGAAAGAAAAGGATGAGACAAAAGTACTTCAAGCAGAATCATGGTCAATTGCTACAACAATTGGTATTTCAAAGGGCAGACATAAGTGAGAGAATGATCCTTACTTTAGAAGAGCTAGAGAAAGCCACCAACAACTTTGACAAAGCTCGTGAGCTCAGTGGCGGAGAGCATGGAATAGTCTACAAGGGAATTTTATCAAGTCTTCATGTTGTGGCAATTAAGAAGGCAAAGATAGTGATACAAAGAGAAATTGATGACTTGATAAATGAGGTTGTTATACTTTCTAAGATAAATCATAGAAATATTGTGAAACTTCATGGGTGTTGTCTTGAGACAGAAGTTCCTCTACTTGTTTATGAGTTCATTTCCAATGGCACCCTTTACGATCATCTTCATGTCGAAGCTTTAGTATCACTACAATGGAAAGATAGAGTGCGGATTGCGGTTGAAATTGCTAGGGCTCTCTCATATCTTCACTCCCTCATTTCAATGACAAGAATCCATAGGGATGTCAAATCTCCTAACATACTTCTAGATGATAATTTGACGGTGAAACTGTCGGATTTTGGAGCTTCATGTTCCAATTGATAAAACAGGGTTGGATACAACTGTGCCAGAAACGTTTGGATACTTGGACCCTGCGTACCATAGCACGGGGCACCTTACTGAGAAGAGTGATGTCTACAGTTTTGGGGTGATTCTTATTGAGTTGCTAACAAGAAAGAAGCCAGTTTCGTATAGATCCCCAGAGGGTTATGGTCTTGTGAATCATTTTTCAACTCTGTTATCGGAACATAATTTAGTTCACATATTGGATCCACAAGTTCTAAGGGAGGGAGCTGGGGAAGTTATCGACATATCTCTATATGTAGCAATGTGTGTGAAGTTTGAAAGGAATGGTCAGCCGACAATGAGGCAAGTGGAAATGACCTTGGAAAGCATTCATGCAGCAAAGGAGTATGATTCTAGTGACATGACAGACGAATCTGAAGACGATTATATTCGGCTGAATGGCACGTCTGTTGTAGGGAGAAATGAGGACACTACAAACCAAGATGGGTTACTAGAACTTGGAGAAAGAATAATTGATGTGAATGATGATATGGAGCCAAATAGGTAATGTTATAACTTGTTTTCTCTATATGATGGTTGACATCATCAATGGTTGAATTCTTGTATCGATGCATACAAGAATGGATAAAGAAGCAATGAAGTTAAAGAATATTCTAGATATTTATATTTACATTTTTATTTCTAGTATGACTTGTACTATTCACTACAATGTACATTTGCCCTCTAGAATCATATCATTACGTACATATACTATCACATGATCCGAACAAATGCTATGATTATTAAAGTTTATTGTTTGTGTGATTCTACAATGTGTCATGTTTTCTCCAAAAAATCCAATTCAACATTATTGCTGCAGCTTTGAGAGTTTTCATGCCTCTCATCCTCTACATACCGCATTTATGTTTTGGAAATGTACCATGCTTTGTGTGTTTAACTTCCCAAAGTAGCTTATAGGATAGTGACAGGGTTGGATCTAGGTTGTTAAACTAGCTATTTGGATGGCAGTTAAGTAGATATGAAAGGCCCCATGAGCACCCAAGAGGGGGTGAATTGGGTGCTTAATTCCAAACTTAGAACCTAGGGATCAATTTAAATTACCACTAGAAAAACCATAAATAACTCTAGCAAGATGTGCACTTAAGGTTTTTTAAGTCTACTCTAACTTACCCTCAACCCAAAAGAGTTTTGCAGCCTAGAGCCAATCCTCTCGACTAGCCTATAGCTAATCTAGAAAGGTAAAGGTCACAAGTAAAACACACATGGAAGCACATAAACCCCAATTCCATTTTCACGAGCGTTCACCAATTTCTATCCCAACGAACGATCTGACCGCTACACCATTTTCTATTTAACGAAGTGGGCTCTTGGCACTCATTCTCTTTTCCCGGTGGCCCTTCCCCTTCACGTGACTTTTCCTTCTCTGTTTTTCTCGTGCCTTCCATTCTCTCTCCTGGCATGGAGTCTCACGCTCTAGTCTTGGCCACCAGCGCTGGGGATCTCTGCCGGTCGTCCGGCCACCGGTGCCCGAAGGCAGCGAAATCGGCTGCCTGTCGCGCCACCGACGCTCGTAGGCCGCGGATCTTGGCTACATGTCGCGCCACCAGCACTCGGAGGTGGCAGATCTCGGTCTCTCATCCGATGGTTGGCGTCCAGAGACGGCGGATCATGGCAGCCCATCCCGCCATCGGTGCCCGGAGGTGAAGGATCTCAGTCTCCCTTCCAAAGACTGGTCGTCGGAGTTGGCAGATCTCGAGCGCTCGTCTGACCACCGGCGCTTGGAGGCGGCGAATCTCGATCTCCTATCCGTAAGTAGTCCTCACAAGTCTCCCTGGGGTCCATGTGTATGCTTCCAGCCCGCTCCCACGGACATCCTCCTCGCAAGCGTCCCCAATTTTAGCACCTTGTACTTGGCTCAAGTTGCCATTTTGTTATTTGGAAACAACGATCGTATGAAGAGCCCTGCAACACAAGGTCTTCACGATGAGACTACTTGGTTTCCTAATCAAAACTACCAGGAGGTCTACAAAGAGGATGAATCTCCATAACAGGTGCCTATCACACATGAATATGACGCTAACATGGGCACTTCGCTCATTTTCGTGTTACTTCATTGTCAGTTAAATATTGCTTTTCAGTTATGTGAGGTATAATTGTTTGATTTTTTCCATCAGTGAATGACTAGACCTCTGCGTGCCAATGCTATCTAACAAAGCAATTTTTAACTGTACACACATATGTTCGACATCATGTAATTTGTGCTATCTTTTAATAGGAACGTGCGGCTTGCCTCATAAACAAAAAATTTTGTTCATGTAATTCGTGGTCTCTGAATTCGGGATACTATTAGGCCTGCACAGAAGGGATGGCTCGTCATATGACATTGTACGTTAGATATCTTTTGCACAGCTATCCATATTGTTTGAATTTCATGATTAGTTTCATTTGAGGGAAATTTTTCAATAATTTGTGTATTTTTTTCAATAATTTATGTGATTCGTGTTGCACTTGGTTTATTAAATTATATGGTTACTGCATTTTCGAGTCATCGTGCTGGCCATGTTGTTCGAGTCGTCGTGGTCGGCCTCGGCGGCTAGCCGCATCTGTTACTGCATTTTAGATCTCTTCCTCACTGGCGACTAGGGAAGACTAATCTGCATTGGCATCAGCTTGTTGCTATAAATTGGGGATTATTACTCTACATTGACAATCCCTGGTGAGGAGAAAGAGCATGATAGATTAGATAGATGTTGCCTGAGTGCATTGACAGACAGCGGTAGAGTTCTAGGGATTGGCTATTGACAGGCTACCACCATTGATCTTCTGAACAATCTGTTGTATATTCTGTTAGGTTGGATTAATTAGTTATGAAATTACAAGAAAGGAATTATACTGTAGTTAATTCATCCTATTAGTTATGATCTCTTTTATTAAGTGATTCTGATTTTTTTTAGAAATACATTTGGTTACAGATGGCTGATGAGGGAGAAAGCTCTGTTGAAGTAGAAAAGTCCAAATCAAGTTATGAGTTACAGTCTTCTAATAATGATATGTAAGAAATGTGTTTGGCAATTTCTCGTAATTGTGAGGAATTTTCGGAAAGTCTTCAAGTTTGCATATCCATTATCGAGAAGAGTTGATGTTTATAGGATGGGCATTACTTTTGGTAGTGTGTCCAATTCAACTAGTCAGTATGGTTGTTTTAACTTATTCACCTTTTTTGGAAAATTCTTGTCATATGTTAAATTTTTTAAAGTATTAACATTTAAAAAAATATTATTTTTGCAGAAATGATAATGGACTTTATGTTCTTGAATTGCTTAAATCTTATGATGGCCTAACTCGCCTCTTTTTCAAAGAGGTATTACTTTTTTCTTGAATTATGGCTTTGTCAAGTTCTATTTTTAAAATTGTGATCATTTGATTA
Organism: Saccharum hybrid cultivar R570; assembly: GCA_038087645.1. Taxonomy (NCBI): domain Eukaryota; kingdom Viridiplantae; phylum Streptophyta; class Magnoliopsida; order Poales; family Poaceae; genus Saccharum; species Saccharum hybrid cultivar. The sequence continues at coordinate 3,576,890 of JAQSUU010000731.1, read as the reverse complement.
GGCCATATTGCCTATAGCTTTAGATTAGTTGACAAGATGTTTTCCAAATATTTATGTCATGCAGGAGCATGCAAAGCCTATTTGTGAGGCATTGACATATTATTTGTGCACCCATAAGGAGAATGAATTCTTGTTACCTGCAATACGTGACATAACTGAGCAACATGTAAGATTTCATATTTGTACCTATTATTTTATCTTTGATGCAATCCTTATCTTTGCTCCTTCTTAAACTTGTCCGTGTATAAAGTTTTCAAATTATACATGAACAAGGTATAATAGATATGATTTTCTACTTAACTTATTATATTCATTACTACTGAAATAGTTTGTTTTTATAGATTTGTTCTAAATAGTCTTTTTGTGATGCTATGTTAGATAACAGAGTTATTTATTTGTCTGTTTTTGTTTTTCATGTTTATGGTACCTAACTTAGTTGATTAGCTTTATTGTTCTGAGTTATGTATCTAACTCAAGTTTTTATATGTATGCTACCAATTTACTTGATTAACTTATTGTACAGAGTTATGTATCTAACTTGTGTTTTAATGTGTTTGTATGCTAGCTAACTTTTTTGAGTAACTTACTGTTAAGAGTAATGCATCTAACTTGTGTTTTGTATTTGTTATTTTAAATATTACAATTTAAATATTTTGCAGATCTTCCAATTCAAGAAACAGATATGTTCGATGTCATAGTTATAGAGATGCTGAGATTATCGCTGCAAAAGTTATGAAAGTTATTATTTATCTTGGTTTTGGAAGGTCGCATCATCGTATTATAGAATTTATTGTGTAGTATAGGTTGTAAAAGTTACTTTTATTCCATCCTCCACCATTTTATAAACCATTTTTCCATGTCTTGAATGATTAGTTTCTGAAAAGAGAAAAAAAAAGGTTGCTGAAACCTAAAAGAGAAAGTGGGAGCACTACTAAGTTATGATTGTTAAGTTATTTGTCGAAGTTACGCTGTCTAATTCAGTTATCTAAGTTACGCTGATGAACCTAAAAGACAATGTGGGAGCACTGCTAAGTTAGCACTGTTAAGTTTTTCGTGGAAGTTAGGCTCTGTAATTCAGTTATATAAGTTATGTGCGCATGGTTCAAAAAAAAGAAACAAAATATTGCAGCAGCGTGTGCGATTAACAAGAGAAAGAGAAGTGAATGGAATGGAATGTGGGAGCAGCAGAAAGAGAAAGAGAATGGAATGGTTGTTGCGTCCAAAAAGAGAATGGAACATGAGAGCGGCAGAAAGAGAAAGAGGAAGAGAAGTGCACTGAAATGAACTCATTTCTATTAAGGCAACTATGCTGGTCGGAGAATTGATCGTTGTGTTAATGAACGTTCGCTGTTTAGTGGTGTCGCACATAAACTGTGTAAGTAAAGAGCTATGGATAAAGAGGGCAAACTCCCAGAGATGTGATGATGTATCCTGTATCAATTGCCAAATCAAAATCGCGGAGCCACAAAGTCCCACTACTAATACTCAACTCTTCTGGTCACCATGACACTATGTACACTCAGGGCTTCTCCAAACTAGAGGGGGTCTCCTCATCCCATGGATATTGATACAACGCCGCTCCACATGAAGAATGGAGGGTTGCCACTTGAAGGACCTCCAATGTCCCTACTGGAAGGTGACAATGACCTCAAGTGCTCTAGCTCACAAGGATACAATTTGCAACATTGCCCAATATCTCAAAGCTCTAAGACCTAAACCTCACAAGGAATTAAGAAATAAAGAAATCAACAATACCTCTTAAATTGACCAATAAGCCAAAGGGGCAGGTCGGGTGCAATGTGCTGCCTCGTTCAATACTTGCCATGCTCGGTGCTTCGCCATAGGTGGATAGGTGCTGGACAGACCTCAGTGCAGGACTCTACGGAACCAAGTAACCAATGTTGACCGGTGACTGGCCTGGTCATGAACGCGAGTGATAGGCGATGGAGAATCGTGATTGGTGTTTGGTGATCCGCACCGTGATCCAAAAAGGCGGGGTGAATGAACAGATTTGCGGATGCTAGGGACAGGCGATTGCATGGAAGGTTTTTTCATATAATGTGCTAGATTGGACTGGACTATAGGTCAACCCTTGTCTATAAATCATATTTGACATTAACTCCGGTTAAATCTAGACAATTAGATCATCATAAAATCCAACAATGCACATTCTATTGTTTTATCAATAAACCTCATAATTTCTAGACCTTGAAAAAAGTCTATATAACCCCCCTCGTCTATTGCAACTCGACTACTTTACCCACAACCTATAAAATCAAGTATTTAACACCCTCACATTTGCAAAACCGTTCAAATAACCCCTAGTGTGGTTTTGCATAGTGGTTTTGCCACGTGAGGTGGACTTTGATGCTGGCGTGGACGATTGACAAGTGGGCAAGTCTCCTCTTCACAGCCAGACTTGTAAGTGGGCCCCCACTTGTAAGGCGGCATCCTGCGGCAGGCCATCAAGGGGGCAATGGAGCGGCGGGACTCGTTCGACCGCGTGCTGAAGAAGCTGCCGTCGCAGTCCCGCCGTCGGAATCCGTCCTGGCGTCCACGGTGCTGATCAAGGTCATCCGTCGCGTGCAATCCATTCAGATGAAGCGCGGGGACTCGCACCTCGCCGTCAACCAGCTGCTGCTCGGCCTGCTCGAGGACTCACATATCTCTGACTGCCTCAAGGACTCAGCCTACTCGAGGACTCAATGCCAGCGTGTCCGCGGCATGGGTGCGCGCCGAGCTTGAGAAGCTCCGCAGCAGGGAGGGGCGCCGCATGGAGTCCGCGTCAGGCGACAAGATGTACCTCATTGAGCAGGCCGGGAAGCTGAACCCCGTCATCGGCCACGATGAGGAGATCAGCCGCGTCTTGCGCATCCTATCACGCCGCAACAAGAAGAACCCCGTCCTCATCGGCGAGCCTAGCATGGGCAAGACGGGCGTCATGGAGGGCCTCGCTTAGCGCATCATCTGCGGCGACGTGCCCAGCAACCTCCTCGACGTCCTCATCATCGCGCCCGACATGGGTTCCCTCGCCACCCGCGAGCCGGCCTCAGGAGCTCGCCCGCCGCCATTGGGGCTAGCTCGGGCCGCCGGCCGATTCGTCGTGGCCTCGCTACCTCGGCCTGATTCCTCTGGGAAGTAGCACCGCCTCGACCCCACCTACCTCCCCGACTGCCCGGCTCGAGCCGCCGTTCACCGGAGAAGTCCCCCGTCGGCGACCCCAAGCCACCAACTGCCGCCCTGCCACGGCCGCGCCGCCTCGCTTGTCGCCAGCCGACTCCGACCACCCAATTCCCGCTCCACCGTGCGCCTAAGGCTCGCCTTGCCGGGCCGATGCTCTTGGTGCTAGCCTCGTCACTGGCGACGGCCTCGCCGGTTAGTACCCACCACCGTAGCCACCATGCCTTCCTCTGTTTTGGCCGCCCACTGTAGAGGTCGTCCGGGCCCCACGCGTCAAGGAGAGGGTAGGGCAGTGGGTAGATCTCGGTGAGTGAGAAAAATCTAGCTGTGAAGAGGAGACCTGCCCACTTGCAAGCGGGGCTCACTTGTCAAGCATCCAGGTCAGCACCAAAGTCCACCTCAGCGCGGCCGCGTGGCAAAACCACCTGCAAAACCACCGTAGGGGTTATTTGAACAGTTTTGCAAATGTGAGAGGGTTAAATACCTGATTTTATAGATTGGGGGATGAAGTAGTCGATTTGCAATAGGTGAGGGTTATGTACACTTTTTCCCACTACTATATTAATATAACAGACTATAGTACAATTAAAAGGCAACTCACAAGTGACGATTAATAATTCTTTTCTATAGTCAAACAATGATATTGCCTAAACACTAACAAAAAAAAACAGACACTTGATATATATATATATATATATATATATATATATATATATATATATATATATATATATATATATATATATATATATATATATATATATATATATATATATATATATAGGCCATGGCCAGTTGAGCTTCTCTTGATCAGTGCAGATTGTAGGAGTGTTAACAGTACTCCTTAATTTTCATCGCCCATGGAACTTCGTGTGCCCGTTATATATTGCTGACACAACCTTGAACAAGCCAAAAAAAATGTTGGATTTGGTTGGTTTTAATTTGGTGCAGCGATAGATCCTGCAGGCCCTTGCTTGGCTAACAGCCAACTATTTCCCTGTACATATCTCATGCATGGACCTTGTTTTGGTGAACTGCTGACGTTGTAGTTCTTATGTGTTGTTTTTTTTTAGCAACAGTTCTTATGTGTTGTGCTCAAATGTAAAATGATCTGTGTTAGGTCCTCGTGCTACTCGCCAGCAAGTTTGGATTTTGGAAAGGAATGTTGGGTCCTCGGGAGTTACTAGGGACGCCTCATATGCCGCTGCATGGGTTAGGCCGTCACTTCGAGCTCGGAACCAACAGACGCTACGTATGCAAGCGTCAGACGCTAAAACCAACCAATGCATGTACTTTACTTGGAAGTAGAACTGTATATATATACAGTACATATGTGCGTCTCTAGCACCATCGATCTCACATAGCCAAAAAAGGATAATAATGGATATCTCGATGTTCGAAGCCATGCCAAAGTATAGTTCATCAACTACTGCGACGATGAAGATCGACTTCGGCGGTGGCGGCGGCGGCGTTGTTGCAGCTCATCTTCTTCTCGCTGTTATTGGTGACTGTCGCCACGGTGAGCGGTGACCATGGCCGCCAGCTGATGATAGGGCTGCCCGGCTGCACGACCCGCTGCGGTAACGTGAGCGTGCCGTACCCGTTCGGCATCGAGCCCGGGTGCTACCTGGAGGGCTTCAACGTCACCTGCAACGCCACCGGCTGGTCTTCTGGATGGGCGCCATCCAGTACGTCGTCACCAACATCTCGCTCGACCGCTCCACCATGAGCTTCCGGTCGCTGGTGCCTGCAGGGCCAGCCGACACGAACTGGACCGGCGCCGAGAACCGCACGGGCTGCCACTTCTTCTACGAGAAGCTCAAGATGGACTGGGAGCTGGGGTCCAAGGCCGCCGGCAGCGCCATGCGAGCCGGCCTGGGAACAAGACGTGCCCTAAGGATCTGGGCACCGCCGCGTGCCACAGCAGGCACAGCACCTGCAGCACCAGCCGCGCCACGTACAGGTGGTTCAACCACACCACCGGCTACGTGTGCAAATGTCACCAAGGGTTCCAAGGCAACCCTTACCTCCCCGACGGATGCCAAGGTAAAACTTGTATATATATTTGTTATGTCTTTTTTTTACATCTGTATATATATACAGGTTTAACTACCCTGGATGATGAAACTTTGTCCTCAATTCTTGTCATTAGATATCGATGAGTGCACGATTGGGGATAAATGTTTTGGCAATTGCACAAATTTGCCTGGAAGCTATTTGTGCCAGTGTCCGAAGGGAACCAGCGGCAACCCATTCAAAACGGTTGCATAAGCCCACCTCATCCAAACACAGGTAACATATGCTAAACACACTACAAACTCCCACAGACACTCATTCTCTATGAACATACATACGTATACCCTGCCCTATGAGCACCTTCAAAAAACTAAGCCAGTGAATGTTGAGATCCCTATGTGCCTTAGACGACCCAAGCATATCACCTACCACTGAAAGAGTGATGTTGCTTATTCGTACACCCAGTTTTTGCAAAAGATCCCTGTATGCCTTAGACAACCCAAGCACAGGTTTTTCGGAGTTTACTCTAATAGTAAATTGACAATTTGTGTGTCACACACAGGGCTAATCATTGGTCTAGGCGTTGGAAGTGGTGCGATGTTTATCTTTCTTTTCATAATCACAACACTAATAATTCGTAAAATCAAGACACAAAGGAAGGAAAAGATGAGACAAAGATTCTTTAACCAAAACCATGGGCAATTGTTGCAACAATTATTACCTCAAAGGGCAGGCATAGCCGAAAGAATGATTGTTATTACTTTGGAAGAACTGGAGAAAGCAACGAACAACTTTGACAAAGCTCGTGAACTTGGTGGTGGAGGGCACGGAACAGTGTACAAGGGAATCTTATCGAGTCTACATGTTGTGGCGATTAAAAAGTCAAAAATAGTGATACAAAGAGAAATCGATGAGTTCATAAATGAGGTTGCTATCCTTTCCCAAATAAATCATAGAAATGTTGTGAAGCTTTAGGGGTGTTGTCTCGAGACAGAAGTTCCTCTACTTGTTTATGAGTTCATTTCCAATGGCACCCTTTACAGCCACCTTCATGTTGGAAATTCAACATCACTACCATGGAGAGATAGATTAAGGATTGCAGTTGAAACCGCTAGGGCTCTTGCATATCTTCACTCACTCACTTCAACGCCAATAATCCATAGGGATGTCAAGTCTCCAAATATACTTCTGGATGACAATTTAACTGTGAAGTTGTCAGACTTTGGAGCTTCAAGGTACATTCCTATTGATCAAAGTGGGCTAAATACTACTGTGCAAGGAACGTTTGGGTACTTGGATCCTATGTACCATAGCACGGGGCACCTTACAGAGAAGAGTGATGTCTACAGCTTTGGTGTGCTACTGATAGAGCTACTTACTAGAAAGAAGCCTGTTTCATATAGATCCGTAGAAGGTCATGGCCTTGTGTATCATTTTGTCACTCTTGTGTCGAAAGGCAGCTTATTTCAAATACTGGATCCACAAGTTGTCAAGGAGGGAGATGGAGAAGTTGTTGACATTGCTCTATTGGCAGCAATATGTGTGAAGCACGAAAGCAAGGACCGACCAACAATGAGACAAGTGGAAGTGACACTAGAAAGCATTTATGCAGCAAAGGAACATGTTTCGTTTGACATGACACATGACCAATGGTCTGAGGAGATTACAAATGTGGATGCTACTATGTTTACAAATCAGGATTGATCGATTTGAAAGGTCCACGTGTGTTTGACATAGAAAGAGATATGCATCATTACTGATTCCTATATGTAACTTCAGTATGTGGTGTGAATGGTGACACACATATGATGCAAGTATACCTTAAGTCAACTTTTTTTCTATATTAACAATGGCAGAACATGATAATTATTTAGAATGTAATATGTATTAGTAGTTTCATATATTTTCTACAACGCATCTCTGGTAACTTTTCGTGTTATTTTAATTTTAATAACAATAGAGGCGGATAATTTAGATTCAAATTCAAGAGTTACTTTCACTACAGCAGCTGCTCGGTTTGCCGAGTGCCTGTTGCACTCGGCAAAGCCTTTAAGGCTCCGTCAAAGCCCTTCATGGTAAAGCCTACTTTACCGAGTGCCAAATCTCGGGCACTCGACAAAGGCTTTGTCGAGTGCCGTGCTGTCACTCGGCAAAGATTTGACGTTGTCGGTCGACGGGTCACGCCGTCTTTTTTTTTCTTTGCCGAGTGCAACACTCGGCAAAGAATTTTCGTTTTTTTTAAAAAAAACTCTTTGCCGAGTGCCACAGCTCAGGCACTCGGCAAAGAAATTTGTTTCTTTTAAAAAAAACCCTCTTTGCCGAGTGCCACAGCCCAGGCACTCGGCAAAGCCTGTTTTTTTATTTTTTTAAAAAAAAATTCTTTGCCGAGTGCCGAAGCCCTGACACTCGGCAAAGAATTTTGTTTTTTTTAATCTCTTTGCCGAGTGCCAAAGCCCTAGTACTTAGCAAAGCCACCTCTAATTTTTTTTGTTTTTTGCTTTTTCCATGTCAACAACATATATATATATATATATATCAGAAATCACAATTCAACGGTAATATATCACAAACCACATTTATATATCACAAACGACCAAATTTGTCTGAAATCCACAATATATTACAAACCACAAGTTCAAAGTCCACAACTTCAAAAGTTCACAAGTTCAATACATAAAAACGACTCCGCAAGCGGCTCACAGCGACTGTGAGTCGTGCGATGCCCCAACGTGCAATCCCGGCAACGGTCCAGGTGGGGATTGCCCGACGTGCGATGCCGGCGACCCTCCGACATGGTTCGACGCCACCCCCGATTGACGCTGCACAAAAGATAAGAGATTGCACGTGAGTGACAAGATAAAAAAATATAACCAGTTTAAAGAAAAGTTAAAAATTTCGGCAGCACCTCCCCTGCACGGGGAGGTTTCCAAAACCTGCAAGAAAAACATCGGCACGAAGGCCGACAACCACATTTTCGGCACGAAGGCCGACACATCAACAAACCTGGCACGAAGGCCCACACATCAGCAAATCCGGCTCGAAGGCCATCACTAGGTTTGACACTAAGCATGAGCATAGAAAGCAAAACATCCGTACTCATACTCACCAGAGTAGAATCTGGACGATGTGGTGGTGGTGGCTGTGGTGCAAGCAGGTGTAGTGGGATCTGCCAACCTTGTTGCTCCCCAAGTTGTTGCACGAACTTGAGCAAACCTTCTTGCTGGGCCTCCAAAGCTTGTATCCTCTGACGCTCAGCCCGCTCAGCCTCCTGCTCAGCTAGCACTGCCTTCTGCTGGGTCCGAAGTTGCTGCAGCTCGGCCTGCAACATTTGACCCCAATGTTTCAATAATGCAAAGCTAAGGAACGTAAATGTCAAAGAACTGCGAATGAAACTGGAATACTTACCTGGAGTGTCGCCACCGCTGTCGGCCGTTGGCTTATGGGCACGCTAGAGCTCATGCTCGCTGCTCGGAGGTGGTTGAGAGAAAGAGTAGAGCCTGTGTCGAGGATGTCGTCGCCAAGCCAGAAGTGTCCATGCTTCTTGCCTTGCCCCACCCTCATCACGATCTTAGGATCAAGGCGCTCCTCAGTCCTCGGATCGTAGCCCGGCCCGTGGACTGACCTCGCCGCCTCTGTGTAAGAAGTGAGGCGGGTGTGGACGCTGGAGTTGGTGTACGCCTCTAGGCCCGCATCCGGGTTGTACTCGATGTTGGACCTTGCTGGGCCCATGTGGGCCAGAGCATACGCCGTGAGCTGGCCAATTGGCGGGACACCATGCACCGCTGACTGCGAGAAAGACAACAACATGTGGTTAGAAATCATGCAGAATTGAGCGCGGCTAGATTAGACAAATGGTGGAGACTTACATATGTCTTTGCGTATTTGCTGAGGCTGGCGCTGCCCTGATGGTGAGGTACACCTGGCATCATCATATGCTGGTCGCTTTTCTCCTAGTGCAACTTCTGCCAGTCCGAGTCCAACTATCTGTCCACTATAACAGCCCAGCAATCGGGGTGGATGGCACACCAATTTGGAATCACCTACAAGCCATCATAAGATCAAATTAGGCATAGTTAATCTCAAAAGAAATCAACAGGAGATGTTATCTATTTACCTGTAGGTACTGCTCCCTTGTCAGAATCCTCTGTCTCTTTTCTTGCCTGATACTTGTTGATTCTTCTTTTAAGGAAGGTGGCGTTGTAGTCAATGTGCGCCTGGATGCGGGACTCATAATACAAGTCTGAGACATGCCTTTTACAGGAAGCGTAAGCCACCTGATACGCCCTTTCCTCCTGTCCCAGCTGGCATCTGAAGAAGTCCTGCATAAAGACATGAGGTATCCATTATTTTATTTCAAGAATGTGCAATGAATGCAATGAATTGAGGGACGTAGTGCAAGAAAGGCTTACCCACAGCTCCATAATCACCCGATCCACCAAGTTTATGTGCGGAGCATCGGCGGCGAAGAGGGCGCACTAGTCAAACGAGGGTACCTCTGGGTCCTCATCCTCTGACGTCCACACCAGGCCAGGGAAGTGTTCCCTGCACAGAAGTCCCAGGATCCCATTGACATTGCGAGCCTCGACCCCCTCCTCCACAAGCATCCAGTTCCTGCACAAGTGGTTAACAATAGTTATTATTAGCTCTTATTATAATTTTTCAACATATCAAATGAAGAACATATGAAGTTACTTACTTATCCCCGTCGGGTGCAATCAGTGGGCGGCGGTCAACAAGAATGGGTCGCTTCGGGAGCTTCGCGAGACCTCGCAAGTAGGGTTTCGAGGCTGCAGAGGAAATCGAACCCCCTGCCCCCTCCTCGGACGTGTGCGGAACCGCCTCGGACGCGTGTGGAACGGCGTCGTCATACATCTGTGGAGCCGCCTCCTCGCCCACCATGGGCAGAGGGACATCGTTGTCCCTAAAAGAGCGCGAGGAGCCGCGCTCGTGGTCAGTCTATGGCTCCCGCCTGGGCCTGCCCCTCAGCCTCCTTTGCCTCTCTAACGGCTCCGTCTCTGTCTCCTTAGCCGCTGACATGTCCCTTGGTCTCGAGTAAGTCGAGTGACAGCTCCTCCTAGTGGGCCCCATCACCTGCAATTAAAAAGAATAAACCAGTATTAGTCTAGATAAACGAGAAGTACTTAGCAAGGGATGCAAAATAAAGAAAATGTAATTATAAAATAACATAGTATTACATATATTTCTAATATTCTTCATGATCGGGATTATCTGGATGATAGGTATCGTCATCACTATCAAGAGCCTCCAAATCATCAATAGCCGCATCCTCATCGCTGTCGTTGCCTAGTTGTAGTCCGTCAAGCATTTGCAAGTCTCTCGGATCATGCACCTCATCTGCAGCTTCCTCGTCAACAACCCATTCCTCGTCTACTTCCATTTCAATCTCTCTGATTAAGTCTATCTCAAGCATCCCTGGTAGCCCCTCGTCTTGTTGATAGAACTCCCCGTCATGCGTGGGTGGGTTCAAGTTGTAATCATCATTGTTTGGGCGAGGTAATTTACCATGTGATGATACATTGTGCACAATATACCAACCCTGAAGACGTGGGTCGGTTTTGCAAGCATATGGACAATAATAAACTTGCTTGGCTTGTTGAGCCACAGTATAGACATCATCTCCTAGATAGAAGGAATCCTGTCTAGTTTCGACTATCCCAAGTTTAGGGGACTTTTGCGATACTACAGGATTAAACCACTGGCATTTGAATATGACTGCCCTAGGTGCTTTTTCACCATGGTATTCGAGCTCGTATATTTCTTCAACTGTGTCATAATAGTCCTCCTGCTCAGCGTCGGGCGTAACTACTCCGGGCGTAAATACTCCGGTATTCATGGTCCTTGGATTGGGCTGACTCTTCTCGTAGCTTGTTGTGCGAAAGCGATATCCATTCACGTCATAAGCATTAAATGACGAGACCTTATAGTCAAAGCCTTTGGCCACTTGTCGTAATTCGGCACTTATAGACAAATCACTTTGGCACGGCAAGCTCAAGCAGGAGAGAAATGAAATTAGGCAACTAGGAATGCCAAACTTGGAACGAGCTAAGTTGGTCAAAAGGTACCTTTCTTTGGAACCATGTAATAAAATCTAGCGAACCATGTTGAAGAAGGGTCTCTCATTCATGGTCAGAAGGTGGCCTTGGATGATGCCAGTATTGATCAAAAAATTCCCTGCACCGACAAGCAAAAAGGTTATTGGATGCAGAAAATATGACTAGCTATGTAACAAGTTCGTTGAGAACTTACCGCTGATACTTGTCGACTTCGTCAAGGTTCGTCTACACATAGAGCATGATCTTGCGCCACTCTTCATTGGTCAAGAACTTTTTGGCCGCTCCACTTGATCTCCCGCGTTGCCCTTTGAATAGGCTGAGAGTCGATTCATTTTCGTCCTCGTTGTAACGAGGGGGTGAATTATGCACGCTAGGAAGGTTCTCACTATAGTATGATGTTGTGAAGTTTGACACCTCCTCACGAATGAATACCTCTGCTATGGAAGCCTCAATCCTACCTTTGTTTCCACATTTCTGGCGAACAGTCTTTACACATCTCTCGATTGGATAGCACTAACGGTTCTATACGGGCCCCCCATTCATACCTCATTCGGGAGGTGCAAAATCAAATGCTACATCGACAAGAAAAAGCCAGATGGAAAGATCTTCTCCAACTTACAGAGCAACTTTGGTGCCATTTTTTCTAACTCCTCAACCACTTTCAGAGATATCTCCTTGGCACAAAGCTGGCGGAAGAAAAAGCTCAACTCTACCAGCACCTTCCAGACATGCTTAGGGACGTAGCCTCGAACCATCGATGGAAGAAGCCGCTCAATCCATATGTAGAAGTCATGACTCTTCATCCCTAAGACTCGGTCAGTATCTGGGTTCGCTCCCCTTCTCAGATTCGCTACAAACCCATCAGGAAAACTTAACGTCTGCATCCATTGTATCACTTCCGTCCTGTGCTTCTTTTCTAAGACGTAATCGGCCTTAGACCTTTTTCATGGGTTGCCGTCTCTTGAAAGCAGCACTGTAGCTTTAGTCTGTCGCATAGTGTTGTCATGTCTACTCTAGCCTTAGGGTTGTCCTTTGTCTTGTTAGGAATGTCCATGAGTGTTGCCCAAAGTGCTTCAGCGACATTCTTCTCAGTGTGCATTACATCTATGTTATGTGGAGATGTCTAGGTTTTAGGCATCCAACGTCGCAACTTGCTCGAAACCTTCTTAATTTTTTTATCATAGCCTCTACATGCGATAACATGATGCCTCGACAAGTTTCATGATTTTCATACTTCGTTTCGGATGTTATATAATTTAAAAACACTTTTCCCGCAAGTACCTCATCATGTTACGTCAACAAGATGCTCGACATTTCATGTGAGTTCCTGGACACGACCTCAAAATACACTAAATATCATGAATATCATTTTTTAAATCACCAAATTTCACTATTCCATGCACCTGCAGTTCAAATTTGAAATATTCCAAAAAAATTCAACAAAACGAAAAAAATTAACGAAATATATCAAAAAAGTCAAAATTGTACCAAATTTGAACATGGAGTTTTAAATAATGTGGGAAGGCCTCAAAAAATGGGTCAAAAAAACCAAAAAAATTATTTTGCCGAGTGTCGGCCCTAGTCTTTGCCGAGTGCCAGGCCCTGGCACTCGGCAAAGCAAGCCTCTTTGCTGAGTGCCTCATCCTAGCACTCGGCAAAATAATTTTTTTTATTTTAACGGCGTGGGCGGGCTCAGCAGTCAAGTAACACTTTTTTTGCCGAGTGCAAATCTTTGCCGAGTGCAACACTCGGCAAAGAGTGGCTTTGCCGAGTGCAACACTCGGCAAAGAGTGGCTTTGCCGAGTGCCCGATTTTTGGCACTCGGCAAAGCGTGCGGCACTCGGCAAATTTTGCTTCTCCCGTAGTGTTTATATTATTTTTCGTAATCGCATAGGTGGCCCACTTTGAATAGCAAAGGTGATGGCCAATTAGGATACAACGTTAGGGATTAGTAGTTTGTATAATTTCTAAGGTGGGTCACTTAGATAAAAATAAGGGGATTATTTTGGGATGTTTTTCATAATATATATGTTGGTAATTTGCAGATGTGGATTTTGTGATTACCTTAGAGCATCTCAAATCTTTCTAAAACTCATTCTCTAAATCATCATTTTGAGAATCATTTGAGTAAAAGTTGTTTTCTTTATCTTTTTACCCTCCAATAGTTTTCCTATATCTTGTGCGCACTCTAAAGAATCATTCTCAGTGCCCATCTTTGGCTAGCGAGAAATAGGTAATAGGAGATGTCTATACAGCGTGGAGGGCAAACTAAAATATTAGGAGGGGGGCTAATTTGGCCAATGCTAACTAATCCTATAGTAACTAGCAGGGGGGCGTGCGTTCGCACGGCCGTTTTTTTTTTAAGGAGGAGGGGAAAGAAACTGTGTGAAACAGTAACGGGTCTGTGATACAGTGTCAAACCCGATATGTACTGTTCATAACGGGTGGTTTTGTGCCCTGCCACTGTTTCATACCCGGCATGAACAGTATTTGTGATCCGGTAGTGTTGATAACGGTTATGAACTGTGTTTCGTGATTCGCTAGTGTTGCGAGGACAGTAATATGTGGGGTGGTGAACAGTGAAAACGGCGATGTGGCCTCACCGGTGGCCGTTTTGGTATACAGCTATAAAGGTAAAGGATAGATTAGTGTTTTTAATAAATGAAAAATGAATGAAAGCCTGAAACGTTATTAGCGGTCACCGGCCAGCTGAAGAGGGCCGTAGCCCGTAGGAGAGCTCCTTAGTGGACTCATGCACGCTATACTTATTGGACGGCTATGCTGGCTTGTTGATAGAAAGGAGTATGCTAGTTGCTTGGTGGGCTAGTTAGCTAGCGGTCGTCATCATACTGGTTGCTTTGTGGGCCTTTAAAATTTTGCTTCAGGCAAACTGGGCTCCGTCCACGTGTCTATATTTGGAGTTGCATTTATAGAGGTTACTAGAAGGTATTTTTTTACTAAAATATATTCCTATAGATTAGGAAGGATAAGGATGGATGAAATTTTTTTTAAGTTGCTCTTGGAGTATCGGATATAGGCAATTTTCTAGAAAGCGGAATTCAGATGGAACGACTATTATTGTTTATATATGCCATGGACGGCGGATTGTTCATAGTTTATCTTTTTTTGTAGAATCAGTAAAGTTTATCTTTTTTCGTAAGTGTGTGTCCCGTGAGAATTAACTAAATATAGAAATCTAAACATGGTCATGTGATTAGTAATAGTAAGGCTGATGGTGTAGATAATAAATGTACTGGATCGAAGCTTCCACATGGGCAGCATCTATATGGTCCCGGTGGATCGTGGATGGTCGTGACGAGTGGCACGTAGCCCTGGGAGAGTGGGAGGCATGAGATAGCTATCGAAGAAGAAGTTGATGGCGTAGGCATGCCTCGATGATGACGTGTGGGCGGGGGCGGGCAGCTGGTTGGCCGCGAGGAAGCATCTGTTGGGTGAGGCGACAAAGGCATCCATCGTCTTCGTCGTCGTCATCTTCTTCCGCCGAAATTCAGACGGAGCCGGGCGAGGGCGAGTGGCGAGGACCGGAGCAGAGGCAGAGCAAGGGCGGGCGATGACGGGCGTGCGTTTTTCTTCAGGGTGTGTTTAGTTGGGAGAAGAAAATTTTCGTGTGTCATATCAGATGCGTCGAAAGTACGTCGGGAGGGATTATTGGATATTAGTAAAAAATAAATTACAGAACCCAGTAAGAAACTACGAGACGAATCTAATGATACTAATTAATCTGTTATTAGCACATGTGGGTTATTGTAGCACTAAGCCTTTTCGTAGAATAATTAGGCTGAAAAGATTCATCTCGTGATTCTCTCGAGAACTGTGTAATTAGTTTTTTATCTATATTTATTACTTCATATATGTGTCCAAACATACACTTTCACTGTAAAAGACAAAAAAAAATTGGGAGCTAAACGCTACCTGGCCATGGCTTAGTCTGCTGGGTCTGCAAGTTTGGATGTCGGCACGGACTCCGACCGAGACCCTCGGACTAGGGATGAAAACGAAAATGATAATTTCTGATTTTCGGAAGTCGTTTTCGAGTTTTTTTTATTTTCAGGCCTAAACGAAAATGGTAGTGATAATCGAAAAAATGAAAATGAAAACGATAAAATTAATCGAAAACGAAAGCGAAAACGATTTTGCACTCTTCCTACCGTTTTTGAAGATTACCGTATTTAGCCGGTAATTTACCATTAGTAGCTAGTGATTCAAAGTATTTTAGGTCTGGTTGGCCCACATCTAAGCATCTCATCTGCACACGCAAACATATAAAGCAAATATCTTTTTGGAAAGGAACTATATGGCAAGTATTTCATCTGTATAGGAACATGAAGACAATCAGTCAATCACGTACTGCATCTTAATCCCTAGCTGGTCACCACGAACAGAACGAAATGTAGGTTTTAGCTTGTTTTCAGACCAAAGATGGTGTGAACCGTGGTTTTTGCTTGTGGTCTTGTCAATTGTGGCTTTATTTATTTCTATTGTCATGTGAGATAGATCGAGTTTTATGGCTTTTCTCATGTTCTATACTTTGGCGTGTTTATCGTTTATATGATATCGTTCTCATGGATTCTGATCATTAAAAAAAGGGCAGACCCAGTGCCAGAGGCTCCCACACGAGTGGGGTCTGGGAAAAGGAATAACTGAAGCAAAGTCTTGCCCCCACAGAAATTCTGCAGAGAGACGGCTTCGAACTCAGGACCTGGTGACTCGGCGAGCTAGCACTTACCAACTCGCAACATGGATTCCGATCATTATCGATATATTTTTCGATCGACTACTATCGCTTTCGAAATTACCGGAATATCGGTGTCGTATTCATTTCCGACAATATCATATCGATTTCGTTTTCGAGAAAAAAAAATATGAAAATGAAAGTGATTTGGCCTCCTATGGATCGTTTTCGACCGTTTTCATCCCTGCCTCGGACCGTGGACTACTCTATCTTTGGACTGACTCGATCGATCGAGTCTTGTCTCTCACACAGTACTGTGTTCTGACTGTGAGTAGTAGAGGCAGAGCCCCCCTGCCACTGCCACGACTTAGGCAGCCTGTGGAGTGTGGCGCTGTGGCCTCGCCGGGGCGCTCGGGCGAGCCGCTATTTTTGACTGCCGTGCTCACTCCATCTGCCTGCAATCCGCAGCATCATTCGTTCTTTGGGTTGGGGGCTTTTTTAACATTAACAAAAAATAATGCCTACTCAAGACAAGCAACCAAATTTTAAAACCAGCATCGTTTCAAATGGGTTTTAAGTCATCTGAGTTTCAGAGTCAATTCGACCCGTATTCCAAGTGGATGGATACAGCTATAGACCTCAGGTGTTATCTAAACGGCAAGCCTAGAGCCCAGCTCCCGTCCGACGCACCCGCCGCGCCCCCTTACGTAGGCTACGCCCTCGCAACAGGAGAGCGACTGCCTGCCGCGCCCACGTCACCACACGCCTGCACCCTGCTCCCAAATCACGATGTAAGCAGCCTCCTCCGCCCAGCGCCCAACCCGCTCCGGAGGCAGCGTCCGTCCATACGTAGCTACTTCGCTTGCACCCGACTCACGCAACTCCCCTATCCCGCGCCCATCGCCCATCCCTCGTTCCTATGGATGCCCTGCCGGCTCCGAGAAAGATGATGCAGCAGAAGGTGAGGACAAGAGATGCAACACCCGATCTACTTTTAAAACATTCAAATACAACAGTTGCTACATACGTCTGAAGGCAGTTGAAACACTTGAAACATACTTCTGAAACACTTGAAAAAGCACCTAAAAAACAATTGAAAATCATTGCAACCATACGCAAATATCCAAATAAAACGCATGCAACGTATGTGTGAAACATATGCAACATTCAGATAAACACACTTGCAACATGCATCCGGAACACAGATAAAACGTACCTCTGAAACATCTGAAACACTCGAAACATATGCATGCAACAAGCCTCTGAAACAATTCCAACATATGCAACATGTGCGACATCCCCCGATCTAATTTTACAACATCCATACGAAACATATGCAACATCCAGATAAACACACTTGCAATATGCGTCCAGAACACAGATGAAGCATACCTCTGAAACATCTGAAACACTCAAAACATATGCATGTAACAAGCCTCTGAAACAATTGCAACATATGCAACATGTGCGACATCCCCCGATCTACTTTTACAACATTCATATGAAACAAATACAACATACATCTGAAACGTCTGAAACACTTGAAACATATATATGCAACATATGGAAGGGGAAGGCTGGCCGGTCGATTCCGGCCGCCGGGGTGAGGGGAGCTTAGCACCAGGGTGAGAGAGGGCGCCCCGACGGGGGAGGGCGCCGCACCGGGTTGGGCAAAGCCGCCTACTTCCCTGCAACACTACCACGCCACCTCCATGGATCTTGCTCGTGCTCCATGGATCTCGCCAGGGTAGGGGGAGAGGCGTCGCCGGAGTTGGGGAAGGGGCCACCGGGGTGGGGGAGGGGGACGCCGGGGTGGGGGGCGCGCCGCCGCCCCAGCCGAGGCGAGCACGAGATGTGCGTGAGCGGCCTCTGCCCCGGCCAGCCACCGCGAGATGCGTGGTCCTAGCTCCGCTATGGACCTGCGGTGTTTTTTTGTTCTCAGAAACTACGGTGACTCAGCTGGACGAGTCGATAAGCTGGACGAGGCGAACGGATACGAGGTAGTCATTTGGGCTGGCTATGTGACCCATGAACGGAAGCGTCCGGGAGCCCTGTTACAAGTATTACCGATTATATACCGGTGAGTCATGAGAGATAACAAGGTAGGGTAGTCATCGCTAGTCACTATACAATGGACGATATCACCATCTCGTAATTACCACCTCTGTCCCAAAAATATAATATAAATCTGGTTTTTCGACGAGTCAAACAATTTCAAATTTAATTAAATATATACAAAAAAACAGGTACATTCATAGTTAGTATTGCTACATGAATTATAAAATGTATTTTTTCCTAATAAACATATTTAAAGATAGGGAATTGCTATATCCCAGTTGCCTGGGATTTTTGTAAAAACCCAGGCGACGTCCTCCACCCTTGGATCTGCATCCAAGGGTGAGATCTGTTGTCTGTGCATGTTACTGTCTGTACAAACGGGTCCGCGAATCAACCCACTTAACCACCACAAGCGGATAACAGGCCCGCAGAAACTAACGGATCCAAGCTCCGAAACCCGCTAACACTTGCAGACCGTTAATTCAATGGATAAGAGCTTTTACAGTGGGCTTTCACACAACAGCTGTTATATGGGCTGAATAAAAAAAGAAAGAAGTAGTGAATCTATCCTACATATGCTGTTGTACTCTTCTGTATCCTTGTATCTGTTCTTTATATAAACAATGAACCATATATATATGATGTTGAAAAATTCAGACCATACACTAGAAAAATGCACATTTTTGTTAGTGCAACTATTACTTTTCGGTAATGCAATTGTACTTTACAATGCAAATAGAAAAGCCTCAACTAGAAAAGCCCACTGGTGCATAATCAAACACCATCTATATGTTCTGTGGTGCCATGGCAAACTTGTCATAGAGGCTAGCAGCAAGGAGGAGCTTAGATTGTGGGGTCTGTATTGGCACAAGTCACAATAAAACAGAATTACAAAAATATGCTGTGTGCTGGCACAAATCACAATTAATAAACTACAATTTATCCTATACAAACACAGACAAATTAGAAATGTGTTGGCACAAATCACAAGTAACAATTTTTTCTATAGGAAGACAAGGACAAAAATGTGGCGTGTGCTAGCACAAATCACAATAAACAAAGGACAAGGTATGTTAGCACAAATCACGACAAACATTTTTTCTATGAAAGGACAAGGACAAAAATTTGGTGTGGGCTAGCACAAATCACAATAAACAAAGGAAAAGTTGTGTTAGCACAAATCACAAGAAGCAATTTTTCTATGAAAGGACAAGAACAAAAATGTGGTGTGTGGTGGCACAAATCACAATAAACAAAGGAGAAGGTGTGCTAGCACAAATCACAACAAACAATTTTTCCTATGAAAGGACAAGGACAAAAATATGGTTTGTGCTGGCACAAATCACAATAAACAAAGGACAAATATCTGAATTGCAAATAGTCCAAACATTATGCGCAAAGATTAAGAATCATGAGAGCCAAGATCAGGAGATTAGCGGTGCATAGTTTACCAGAGGGGGCCACGAGGTGCTAGGATATCCATAGTTGTGAATCCGCTCATGTACTGGGCAGCTTGTCCTTCACCTACTAGGATCACACCTGCTTTGGCTTCAGCTTGAACTTCTTGCCTCCAATAGTGAACACAATGTCAGGCATGGATCCAAAGACCTGCACAGACCATGGCTGATTCTCCCATGGGACTAATAGACGCTCGCAAAGCTGTCATAATGAAACAGTTAAGCAGAGTAGAGTACCAAGTGGTACAAAAAAGCCCTGCACTAAATGTCAGTTAAGCACACCTGATTAATGTAGTCCAGGAGGATGAGCTCCTGTGTCTTGTTCTGGGCAAGTTGGTTCTGCATCCATACCACAGCCATCTCACAAGCATTGCACATTGGATCATAGCCAGGGCATCTTATAGGTGAACAGGAAGGAGAATGTGAAGCTTAAGTCATAGCCCCTTTTGATGCCCTAGAAGGTGAGCTCCAGAACAGAAGTAGCAGTGAGCATGGTAGCTTGCAGAACCACGGTGCCTGTTGACAAAATACACAGGTTCAAACATTTATACATAAAAAGATCACAAATTAAAAGTTAAATAGGCAAATAGTGTATACTTGCAGAATATATAGATCAACTAGCATAAAAACGAGAACATGAGGAGGCAAAGTGGTTCAACACCAACATATTGCATATGCTTAGAACTACAATTGCGGTGCCTGATAGTTGTAATTTCCATTATTTCTGATTGCAATTATGTAGTTCAATGTTTTATTTGTTTGGTTTTCATCAACAGCAGATATTAATAGGAACAGAGCACTTCAAAATTCAGTAGTATATACTATGGATGCACCAACAAAACCTGAAAGTAGCTGGGGCATATTTTCCAAGCTATGAGGTTTTGTGAACTCAAAATTGAGTATTATGTCTGAGGAAATTCTGTATCACACAGAAACGAGTCATCACCTGAACTGTTCCAGCTGTTGTCAGGACTCCACCTACACTCCCATCAATAACTCTGTCTGTGGTCAGGACCACACAAAGCAATGCAAAGCCCTCTGCTTCAGGTCCATGTGCCACCATCATCTAGCACCAAGTACGATCCGGAAAGGCACATGACCTCAAATCGACCCTGCCAAATCAACAATAAAGCACAAGGGTACAAAACTAAATGAGAACAAAATAATCAAAGTATACATGAACAATTCCATGAAAAAAGCAAAAGTATCTTGTATAGTATGGCCTGCACTGCAGCCTCAAACAAGGATATAACCCCAACGTTGGACTGAAAGCAGACGTTCTTAGCATACTTAACTAAGAGAAAGTGTACACGGCAAATCAAAGCTGAGTGGACCTCTGTGTACACGGCAAATCAGGTGCACTAACATAAGCTCAATATTGTTAACATAATTGACCACGACCAAAAAACGAAGGAACAAATCGAGGATCTATGCAAACTACAGGATGCAGATCATCATTAGCTAAACAAAGGCTCACAAACATAATGGAAATGATGCAAAAAAATTGGGGATTTAAGACTTCAGAAAGCTAGAAGAGAGTAATTTCCCATAAACTTGATCAGACAAAACAAACAGCCTCAGTAATTCAATACCTCAATTCTGATTCTAGGTGAGCAATCTGGCGCTCTTTGGACAGGAGATCCTTTCGGCATCAACAACAACAACAACAACAACATAGCCTTTTGTCCCAAGCAAGTTGGGGTAGGCTAGAGATGAAACCCAAAAGAGACGAGAAACAGGGAGACACATAAAGGGACATAAAGGGCACAAGACAAAAGGAGGTCACGGTTTAGGCACGTTGATTGCCAATCTCTAAGCGCTTCTGTCCATAGCTAAATCCTTGGAGATCCTTTCGGCATATGGCGAGTTTTTCTTTCGGATACACATTTTGTTGATTGCCGATATAAAACCTTAGCCTCCACATATTTGTTCAACAGGCCAATACATATCTATAGATGGCAAACAAAAACAGATAAGAGAACGCAAAATGTGGGGGCACAAAACTGATTCAACCACAGAGGCAAGCTTTCTGAACATATGTTTTTCCGGCTTAATCAAATGTAAAAAGGAAAACAAAACAGTGGCAAAATTATATATAAAGACTGGATATTGCACACGTTAAACACCATAATTGCAGTATTTTAAGTGTGCAATTTACTACTTATAAATGTGTAATCAAGAAAATGGTGCTTCTACATAAATGAGTAGAATAAAATCACAGTTCAGTAGAATTCTAATGCAGTCTGCAGTAGCAATTCAACGACAGAGAACTCACAAGCTATCAAGGTTTTGCAGCTGTCCAAGTTCTTCAGGGAGACAATCAGACAAGTTGTTTGTTGGATATGTCACTGTACATTTAAACAATAGTTTAGATGAATCATATGGTTGCACGATTACTACAACACATCACAAAGGATGTTCACTTACATTACTTGGACACTTCTCAAGTTTCCAAATTCAGCAGGCACATATCCGGTAAGATGGTTTTTTACTCAAATTCCTGCATGATCAGTTGTGGACATTAGGCAACAATACACATAGACAATAAGAACTCTAATAGGTTAATCTTGACTTACGATTCAAGAAGATGCTTCAGATCACCAATAATAGGTGGAACTGGTCCAGAGAATTCATTATAGGAAATATCTTTGTGCCACAATGAAGGAAGAAGCTAGTTATCATGAAGTGGCTGCAAGCCTGCATCCTTACACGTAACTAAGAATTCATAGCACAAGGTAACAGATAAAATTGATCTCCTTACAGTGTGTTCAAGTTGACTATGTTACCAAGCTCAGAGGGAATTTAGCCTTTGAAATTGTTTGAAGAAAGGTTCCTGTAATTTTTTAAGACATTCAATTACATGTCAGGGTCTGGTAAAATGAAATAATAATGCATTGTGAAGTGGAACAATTGTAAGCAAACTACTGTTAATACTCACAGGTATGTCAAACTCTCCAACTTCTGGAAACCTGCAGGGATAGATTCATTCAGTCTATTGCCATACACATTGCTGAGAACAAAACACAAATGATAAGCATGACAAACATATAGCTGTTTTGTTGAATACTACGACAAATGCATGCTTAACTTATAATTTTTTCAGTGCGCTGCAAGAGCCGATGTTTGCAGGAATATGACCCTCAAGATTGTTATTGGCAAGATTCCTAGAGAAATGTAGAACTTATCAGAAATTGCAGAGACCAAAATAAACACTAATTTGCATACTTCCATAGAGGATAGGTTCTTACAATTCAAATAACTCTAAGTCTGCCAAGATCAGCTGGGATTGTGCCCACTAGTTCATTGTCATTCAGCTGACTGGATGGAACAAATATTGACTTTCATTAATATATATTGTGCACAACAGTAGCATAAAATTATTTAGTTAACTGTAACTTACAGGTAGCTAAGTTTACTCATGTTCCCCAGTTCTGATGGTATATGTCCAGTGAGTTTGTTGCCATGTAAATAGCTGAAACGAATGGTATTCAAACTTAATAAAAAGAAAAGAAGATAGCTTTGGGAAATCGGCCCACCAGTTCATTCTCGCTAAGGTCACTGAGAAACAATTTCAGAGAAAGAACTCATTATGGGCTAGTAAAGATGAAGAAACCAATAAGCATGGTTCACGTGTCATTTTTTTGTACTCACAGGACAACAAGAGCCTGCATGAGGCCAATCAGTATATTTCCTTGAAGTGACCTGTAAAACAACAATGCAAATCGCAAAGATCAAACGGAAGGGCTGCATGGTACATATGCATGAGGACATAAGTTTGCTAAAGTATAGAAGATTTGAAGACAACAGCCCAGACTATAGTAAATTCCCCAGCCTAGCTTCAAAATGAGACATTTCAAATGTTAGTGACCCTAAGAAGCAGAAAGATAGTTGGATTATTTTTGCACTACAGTCAATGTGACTCAAACAGCCAAAAAAATATCAGCTAAAGTAATTGGAATTTGGATACATAATTAGCCAGAAACCAATTTCAATCCACTCAAGCTCAGCAATGAAAAAAAAAATATGGCTGATGGATGTATGTATTTTTCAGTAGAGCAACAAGCAGACTGATGGACCTTCCAAGGGGTCAGGTCAGGAAACAGCACAACAAAAAGGAAAAACCAGAAACCTAATAAACGAATCTTGATTGCACAAACATTCAATTCCAATTACTGCTCTAGTTTCACATTAAACTCCCATGAATGGAATATCATTTGTTCTCTAGATTCAGTTAGCACAAACTGATGGAATACAGGTTCAGACTGGATTGAACCAACAAATTGATAGAGATATTCAAACATCTGTCACTCTGAATATTTGCAACCAGAAACAACCTCAAGGATGTCAGAGCAGTGGCTGAAAGCCTGAAACCTATAGCAGTGGCAAATACATGTTCAGACGGGATTGAACAAACAAGCAAATTGAATTCATGCTACTCGGTTATCACTTGATTCATACTAAGGTTGCATAAACAGCAACCATTGTTTGCTCTGCATTTAGTAAAGAAAACAGATACAACACCACAGAGAATTCCAATTAGCAAAAGTGATAGCAGAAAATTTATACAGGATAGCTGATCATTCCACTAAACCACTGCAGCGCTATAATCGACTGTAGTGCAGTACTGCAGCAGCAGTAGCACCCTCTCTTTTGAGAAGGATTCGGACAGAGGCACTGACTATCAGCTAAACAGAAAAATCTAAGGAAATGACAGACAATTTCGTTTCAAACAACAGATGTACTGTCAGATAGATTTTCACATCTCATGACCACTAAATATTTAATTTGAATCAGCCCCAACCATATCAAGAAAAAGGGCTCTGATATTTCTTAAGCCCAGAGATTCAATTTTCTAATAACTAATCATCAGAGACATAGATATTTCATGGACTCAACGCAGAGGAACCTTCTAGTCAGAAATAGAAGGGTGATAACTAGGACAATCACAAGTTTCTGTATAATGACATGAAGATAACAGAGTAACACTCACCTTACAGAAGACAACTATAAATATTTATATATGCACAAATCACAAAAACCTTGGCTCTTGCTACACATAACAACGAATCAAGCTCTAACTATCTCCACATCATATATCCGCGAATCAAGCAAGCTTAATGAGATCCAAACATGCAAATAACCAAACCCTAATTAACAAGGACTAACAGAACACCACCCCATTTGCAAAAAAAAGTTCACCAAAAATTGCTCATCAGTACAACTATAGCAGGCTAAACCATTAGCGGCTGTGCAAAAATTATGCCAATCATCAGGTAATTTTACACATAATAAACATTACAAATATCAATACCAACTAACTAGTGACAGATACTTCAAAGTCTTACAGAAGGCAATAGCTAGCGTCGAGACGGCCACCGCCGGTCGAAGCAGCAGCAGCAACAGCCGCCGCCGCCGCCGCCTGAAGAGCGTCGAGACGGCCACCACCGGTCGATGCTCCACTGCCGCTGCCGCGCATGCGCCGCTCCTCCACTGCTCCTCCACTGGGGACCACTGTGGTGCTGAAGGGAAGGAGAAGGGGATGCACCAGCGCCACCACAGCTGGTGCTCCACGCACGGTGGGAGGCTTCCAGGGAGCCGGAGGAGACAAGAGGAGGGGCAGAGATCTGGGATTGGGACTGGGACTGGGTCACTGGGAGAGTGGGAGGAGCGGTGGTGGCCAGACTAGAGCGGTGTTAGCGGGTGCGGTCTCTCCAGTGACCGGACCCGATAAGAAACAACGGACCCAATACGAAACAAACAGGCGCACGAATCTTCGAGACCATCCAACGGACAGAGCTTCGCCTGAAACAAACTTAGATTTCAGGCGACTGCACAATAGGAAAAGTGTTAAAGATAAAGTGTTGAACCTAGTCAAACAGGATTATCATCTGAAGATGAAAATTAGTTCTCATTCTTCTTTGGGGCGGGGAAGGAAAGGACGTGCTGCTGACTCATGCTCTGTCGCTGTCTTATTCACTTTGGCTGGCCTGCGGGCTGCCTGCCTTCATCTCGACGTATTGTAGGGTCTAAGCTAATAACAATAAACATCATTATATTTAATGTAAAAATGTTTGATAACGATCGATTCGTTTTGGTGCTCTCTTGGGTGGATCAATGACCTATTAGCTGATTAGCTGAATGGCACTGTTGCAGCACTGGGCGATCAATGGTCATCAATAATGAGAATGGATGGATCACCAATTCATCACCATGGGGCGGCGCCTGCTGGACGGTCGGCGGGCGGCCGCAGGGTGGTGGTGGTGTGGTGGTTGCGCGGTGGCGGCGGTGACGGGGATGCGGACAGGGACGGGGATGGCGTGGTGAGGTCCGGGTCGAACAGAACCGCCTGATGCTGGTGGTGGGTAGGCAGGGTGGTCAGGGCCACGGGTACGGCGGGGTGCCATGGCGGCGGCGAGATGGTGGAGCCGGCGGAGGTGGAGTGGGTGGAGTCCATGTGCATGTAGGCGGCGGCGGCGGCCATGAGCATCGTGCAGCAGGATCGCAGCGGAGGCAGCTGAGCAGAGCAGAGCAGGCGAGACAGGGGAGGAGGGCCGCGCTGTGCTGCAGTTTATATGCAGTGGAGGTGGAGGTCCAATCGCCCACGCCCCGGCCCCACAAGAGCACTGAGCGGTGAGCACACGAAGCTTGCAGGCGGTCCAACGATGACAGTGAGGCCTTGTTCACTTCCCCCTCCCAACCCAAAATATTTTCTCTTCCACCTATCACATCAAATCTTTCGACGTATGCATAGAGCATTAAATGTAGGTAAAAAAGATAACTAATTGCATAGTTTGTCTGTAAATGTCGGGACGAATCTTTTGAGCCTAGTTAGTCTATAATTGGACAAATTTTACCAAATAACAACGAAAGATACTACAGTAACTTTTCAGCTACTTTTCGCGAAGTGAACAAGTGAGAGAGAACTTGACCCTGTAACTCGGAATTTTCAATCAAAAAGGAGGGGAAAAAATGGGACATTTTAGTTTTTTTTCCAGACGATGGTTATTGCATATGTTTTATACTAAAATTGCATATTCTGTTCACTGCAATTTCTGTAGGTATAATCTACAATTTCGGTATCGAGAATAAAAACCTCGTTAGACAAAACCACAAACCCCATTAGACCAAAAATTCAGGTTCAAACATTTTACAACATCAGGCACCTGGCATCTGAGAGAGCTTAAGCATAGCTCAAACTATCACCACCAATGTCCACAGTCCGCTCAGTCCCAGGAACTATATTAATGAACTGGACTCCACAAAAAAAATTCAAAAGCGTGCGTTGCACGTTCTTCATTAAGTAGAAGTGGAAAATTACATAAGATTCACTAGTAATCCATGGATTACTAGCGAATCCCACAGGCACAAACAAATAGCAAGAAAACGAAAGGGGGGCTCTCCACCAAACAACGCCAGCCAGTTGGACCTAATAAAGGAAGACTCAACACAAAGGTAGGCAGCACTGGGGTGTAACCGCATAAGCGACAACCACGGCGACCAAGCATCCGCCGAAACCATGGCGGCAAAGCATCCGCCAGAACTACGACCATCAACGCGGCAAGGCATCCGCGGATGGGGCCAACACGCTCGCAGCAGCAAAGCATCTGCATGGGAGGGGGGCTAAGCGACATGGCGGCAAGCATCCGCCAGAAACAACTACCATCGACGCGGCAAAAGCATCCGCGGACGGGGCCGACACGCTCTCTGCAGCCAAGTGTCTGCAAGAGAGGGGGCCTGAGCAACAAGCAACGACTGCAGTTACACCACCCACCACCACGACAAGCCAAAGTGAAGAGCAGCATGAAGCACGATCAGGCACAACACAGCGATCCAGTGAGGACGAAAGGACAATCCGTAAGAGATTCTTCAGCGAGGCCTTCAGGAAAGGGGTGACAACCAAGGAAGCCCCTCTGGACGCCATCGTCGCTGGCCTCGGAACAAGGCAGGGCTTTCGCCCAGAATCCAGCCGTGATGGCATAGGAGCATGGGCTCGAAGAACGACGCCTTCAGGAAGGTAGTGGCGCCAAGACGTCACCGTCATCCGCCCAGGCACCGCCGGGCTGGGCTTTTGCCCGGAGCCCCATGCATCCTAGGCCACACGCCGGGCAGAACTGGCAGGAGGCCGACGGCGCCCCGACCCCGGTCCAGCCCCCGCTGCTCCAGGCCAGGCTCGCCCAAAGCACCATACCAGCCACAACACCAGGCCGCCCAGCCACCCCAAGAGGCGCCCCAGGCAAATCCGAGCACTGCCCACTGGGGCCGGCCGCCCTAGGCTGCAGGACACGGAGCCCCACGTAGACCTAGCTCGCCGAGGTGGTGGAGGTGGGGCCAGCCAAGCCACCGGCAACCAAGAGGGAGGAGAGGGAGAGGACCCACCACGCCGCCGCAGTAGGGGCCCGCCTCCCACCACGAGCCTAGCCAGCAGCTGGCAGGAGGCCGCACCGGCAGCCACCGACCCGGCTAGGGTTAGTGGGACCGGCCGCCGCTCCCAAACGACGAGGAAGGGCGCCAAACGGCGGATCCGGCCTGGTGTCCACCGGCCGCCGTAACGAGCCAGGATCGGGCCGCCCATCCTCCCGCCATCGCCGCAGATACCGCAGGAGGAGAGAGGTGGAGGGTGGGGTAGAGAGGGAGAGGTGGAGAGGGAGAGGGGGGGGCGCGGACGGACGCTGTTTTTTGGGACGCCGCCGCTGCCGCACTCTGGAGGGCGGTGACGGCGGCCGAGGGGAGGCCGGGTGAGGGGGCTTCGGCACCGGCGGCGAGCGCCCCCGAGTTGCCCGTTGAGGGGGCGCTCGGGGGGGGAGAGTGGTGGTGTCCTTCCGGAAGTCCTCGACCTCCAACTGGACTCCACAAAAATGTGGTTCAGTAATGAACTCTACCATCACGGTTTACCAAAAGCGGACCTGTTGCTCAACTGTAAACTCCAGATGTTTAGTTCAAGGTCTTTTAGGGCATCATGCATGTCTTCCATCAGGCTATCTTCCCCAATTTGATGCTCCTTTTGTTTCCACATATTACCTTACCTTACGACAGACCCTACTATCATTGTGACATGGTTCCATGGCATTTTTTTAAAAAAATATGCAGCTACTTCACCACCATGCACGGTCGTCCTGGCGTTGCGAACACGAGTACGTGATTAGACAACCCTAGGGGTCTTCTTTGGGCACGGCAGCGTGCAACGCATGTCCTTCGGCGATGCGGAGCTCACCGTGAGGGCTTTAGGGTCTCTATCGGCTTGTTCATTCAAAACGTATTTTGGGTGTTACAACAGCCACGCGCTCGGGAGGAAGAAAGCATATTTTTCATTTTGGCCCCTAAATATGTTTTCATATTATATATAAGTCCACCGTAGAGCTGCTCCATGGTGGAGCACGAGTTCTAGAGTTGCGTTTTCAGAGCCAGAGCCCCTTGCCAAACATGCCCTTGTATCATTTTCTACGAAGCGGAATCTAGATCGAACGACTGTTATTGCCTATGCCATGGACGGCTGGTTAGTCATAATTTCTTTCTTTTTCATTTCTTTTGGGGAACCAGTAGAGTTTATCGGTTTTTTTTGTAAGTGTGTGTCCCGTGAGAATTAATCTATACCTATTAATAAAGAGGTAAAATTTCAGGTTCTTTTTTCGTTCATCCATTTGTTTTGTCCGTCTTCCCTAACTAACTTCGTGAATATGGATGTTATTTATATCCTGCAACTCCCATGTTTATATGACACATATTGGACAGTCTAAAGTAATATAATATAAATAGTTATAGAAATCCTAATCCAAATAGATGTCTCCAATTCTAAGTATGTTATATA
Source organism: Saccharum hybrid cultivar R570 (assembly GCA_038087645.1). Taxonomy (NCBI): domain Eukaryota; kingdom Viridiplantae; phylum Streptophyta; class Magnoliopsida; order Poales; family Poaceae; genus Saccharum; species Saccharum hybrid cultivar. Next base: position 3,547,607 of record JAQSUU010000731.1, on the reverse strand, counting down.
GAAATCCTAACTCAAATAGGAAAAAATACAAGTATAAATTAGGAAATATATTCCATCTCCTTTTATTCTTTTTTTTAATCTAAATATAAGATATACAGATCAGATTTCTTTTGTGTTTCTTTTGGAAACCGAACGAAAGATGCAAAAAAAGGAAGCAGAAACACAACGTGAAAAAAATAGAGGCAAATGGGGGAAAGGGAAATAGAAAACGGAAACACAACGTGAAAAAAATTGAAAAAGAAAAACCAGGATGGACACTATACAAAATAGGAATAGGAAACGAAAACAAGACATGAAAAAAATAGAGGAAAAAGGAAACCAGGATGGATAAGATGGGTATGAAACGAAATTGGAAAAATAAATGGGACATGTATTCTTTGTTAGGATCGGGGAAAATAAAATTCGAACTCAACAGAAAAATAAAAACAAAAAAAAGTATATTATATATATTTGCTTTTGGCAACATGTGTGCATGAGCATGACGTATAGGCAAGCAAAAGAGGCAAATACCTGCGTAGTTATACACGACTTTGGTTCAAACTCGATTGAGCATGATGTACAACCAAGCAAAAGAGGCAAATAGGTACGTAGTTATACGCAACTTTGGTTCAAACTTAGAAATGGACAGGTGGACAGGTGCGGCATGAAAGCAAAGAAACTCTATTTGGTCTTCTGTTTTGAGATGGATTTTTTATACACTTATTTCTATGAGTCGGCCAACCTCGTCTTTACCTTATTACTGCTCCGTGATCAATCCCAGGCATATGCGAAACTAAGATGGTACCGAGACGTGTCACCACTACCTTTGCATGCCCACGTGCAAACATTCAAGACGTTACTTGCATGCCCACACATGTGAATGCAAACATGCAAAGCAACATACAGTTCCAAACCGTGGTCGATTCCACGCAGCAGCTCCTAGACCTGAGACCCATCACGCCCGACGCCAGCTGGACTTTAATCTACGAGCGCACACACCACAAGGAGAGGACGCGCACCACCTAGAGTTTGCTCTATGAGCGCACACACGGCGACGCTACCGAAATCGCCTACCGCCAGCTCTCAGAATCTACGAAAGATTATCGTCTGCGTCTCTGCATCGTCTCGCTCGGATGTCTGCTACAACTTTGCCCCGCTCGGACATCTGTTGCAACTTGCTGATGACCGTCTTCCTTGAGCAGCTTCAATCCGTGGCGAGGAGGTCGGAAATATGAAACCTGAGGAGCCATCTACAACTCGCATGTCGCAGCTCTCTGTCCTTGATTCGCCACCGCCTCTAAGCCTACATTGTCAGTTGCCTTCCCAAGGGTACCAACCACGCAAAAGGAGCCCATGGCGAGGTGAGGTGAACCCAAGAGCTATGCCAGGCCATCTCTCTCCCTCTCTTTCGAGTTTGCGCGCGCTGCTCAAGAATAGTTATTGTCGTCTTCTCGTTCGCCGTGGACTGCCACCGACGCCACTTTTCGGCCACCAGCAACAGGCGTGTTGAACTTGCGATGACGCTGTGATGCTGTAGAGCCCCTTTTGTGCGTGCTGATGAGAGAACCACGGGTGAGGAGATCGCTTTGTTGCGGTGCTGCATCCATGGCTTGTGTTCCTAGAAGCTTCCAGAGACAGGGGAAAGAGGAGCTCGTTTCGGCTGCTGGATCTGATATGGAGGACTAGCATTGGTTGTTGACTGGACTCAATGTCACCAATCAACAAGGAAACAGCCAGTCAGCCTGCGATGGCGTGCGAAAATCCCTCTGCTCTTTTCTATTTACTCGTGAAAATGTCAGTCTCAGCGATTTACAGAGGAAGTCCCGAAACATCGTTTTTCTTAACAAAAATGCCCTACAACTTACTTATAGTATATCTTTCGTGTTTTAAATCCACTTTTGATAAAAACTTGAGCTCACACGTTCATATTGTGACATTCTTTCCCCATTGCAACAGGTGAATCCTTAACACGTTGCAACTAACACCTTGTCGACTTTATTCGCATATTGAAATTATATATTTTTATGGGTCCACAAAGGAAGTCGTTAATTCATTATTTAACTGTATCAATGCATATATACTATGAAATTAAAATTTTATGATATATTTACAATTAAATATGTCTATGTGCTTTGCAACCGAAGAAAAAAACTGCCAAGATAGTATTTTAAAACTAATAAAGACTTTATAGGGCATTGTTATATTGTTGTCGATATTAACTTGATATTATTGATGTCATATTCAACGAATTGTTTTCCATAAACATTCATAGTCTTTTTTGTCTCCCGTTGCAACGCACGGGCATATTTACTAGTAATATAGAAATCTAAACAGGATCAGATGATTGGCCGCATGAGATAAGAAGCTGATGGCGTAGGCATGCCGCGATGATGACGTGTGCGCGGAGGGCGGGGCGGCTGGTTGGCCATAGAGATGGCAACGGTACCCGAAACCTGAGAATCCGACGGGTATTACCCGATAAAGAGGCGGGTATGAGATGAATTTTCTACCCGTGGGTACGTTATTGGGCAAAATCCTATACCCATCGGGTATGGCGGGTACGGGTGCGGGTGTATACTACCCATACCCGCATACCCGCGGGTAAGACATACCCGCAAAAATAACTAGCCAACCTCAGTTATTTTAGCGCATATAAGTCATGAATTTGGCCCATTTAGACATCCACTATATTTCTAGTAGATTGCTTTTGTTGTAATGATGCTAATAATGTTTGTTAGCATGTTTGTAACTTGTTAGAAGCTTAGAATGATTTATTTTTACATATGACTATTTGATATTTTTAGGTAATTTTCGGGTATGCTATCGGGTACGGGTTACCCGTCGGGTGAGAATTACCCGGCGGGTATGGGTATGGAACTATTTTTTTACCCGCATATGGGTACGGATAACCCGACGGGTAAATTTTGTGGGTGCGGTTACGGGTACGGGTGGACACTACCCGTCGTGTACGTAGCCGTTGCCAACTTGCCATCTCTAGTTGGCCGCGAAGAAGCATGTGTTGGGTGAGGGGCCCAGTGAGTCCGATGGATTGGACCAGGCCGGAGAAATTAAAAGGCATCGATCGTCGTCGTCTTTTGCCGTGGCCGAAATTCTGACGGGGCCGGACCGAGCCGCCGGGGGGCGACGACCGGAGCAGAGCAGGCCAGCAGGGCGGGCGACGCGGGGCGTGTGCGTTCGTGTTCCCTTTCCTGCTCTCGTGTGGTCTGGGTCTGCTAGTTGGTCGATGGTCGTCGGCACGGACTCCGACCGAGACCCCTCTGCCGGTGTACTATCTTTGGACTGACTCGGTCGAGTCTTGTCTCACTGGAGGCCGTGCTCCCAAATCTCCCAGCCTCCTCTGTCATCTCTGTCAGTACAGTACTCCGTTCTTTCTGACCGCAATCCGCACCGTGCCATTGCCACGACTGTGAGCTGTCGGGCCGCTATTTTGACTGCGATGCTCGCTCCATCTGCCTGCAATCCGCACCGTCATTCATTTGTTGAGTTGGGACTTTTTTAACCAACTCTTTGTTCGGCTGAGGGCTTTCAGTCATTTGAATTAAATGACTTAAAGCCTGCGGGCTTTCAGTCATTTGAGTTTCAGTCAATCCAACCCGTATTCCAGTGGATGGATACAGCTATAGACTTCGGTCTTCGTCGGATGCGCGTGTATTTATCTCAATCTACATGTGTTGAAGTATATTAGAATGTAATTAAACTAATTAAACTAAATTTCATTTCATTCCACTCCAACACATGTGAATTGAGCTGAATACATATGCATCCAAACAAGGCCTTCAGGTGTTAACCAAACGGGGTTGGGAACAGGATGGCGCAAAGTCCCCATCCCTATCCCTGCTATACCCGACGGGAACAACATTTTTTTCGTTTTCATCCCCATGAATAGGAAAATCTCCCCATCCTCATCGTTCCTTAATCGCTTGTTTGGATGTAGTCGTACGACCTTAATCCACATGTGTTGGAATGGATCGAGGTGGAACTTTAACTATTTTCCACTCCAATCCACTCCAACACACATGGATTGAGGTGGATATGAGTGTAGCTAAACAAGGCCTAATGGATGAAGAGGCTATTTGGATTCCCGCCATAGCTGGCCACCACACAGATGTGGCGAGCCACACTCCGTGGCAGAGAAAAGTGGCTGCCTAACTCTAATCACCAGCCAAACGTTGTCCAAAAAAGTTGTGGCGACGGCTCATTGTGGCGTGGCAGGTGAAGGAATACCCGTGGAAAATCCGAGATCGAGTCTCCATTGCCATCTCTAGTGTTGGTCCTGCTCGGGATGGACGAAGCCACGGTGACGCCTGTAGGGCCTGGGTGACTTGCCGGAGCCATATCGGCCGCTCAAGCAACCACGATAATCCGAGCTGTGGTGGGCTCTAATTTCGTGTTGGAGGCAAGCTGACGGAGTTCATGGAGAACGACGACGAGGGCCGGGGAGCCTCATGTGCACGAGAAAAAGAAACAAGGTGCACAACTTGTCGAGGTATGCACAAGCCAATATTGTATAGGGGATACGACCCAATTTTGAGCGTACCAGTTGTGCAAACAAGAGGTGCTTTTTGAGGAGTGCTTGCATGTACAAGGAGATGTGTAGCAAACCAACAATTGCCCTTTCTACTACAAGTGCCTCCGATAACAAGATGTACGGACAACCAATCAGACTCGCATTATATTGGTGATGGGAGATAATAAGGCAGGGTAGTCATTGCTAGTCGCTCGATGATGTACCGGCTCCGTTCGCTTCGCTGAAATGTTATGGCTGAAAGTATTGTTCGCTGATTTATTGTGAGAGAAAAACACTATTCGTTCGCTGAAAAAGTACGGCTCATAAGACAAGCGAATAGGGTCGTCCATCTAGGAATTACCGCCTGTATTCCAGGATGGAATATAAATCTCGTTTTTGGATGAGTCAAACAATTCCAAATTTAACTTTATATGAATTTCGTAATAAACATATTTAAAGATAAAAGATTAATGTATTTTCTATAAACCTAGTGAAATAGGATTAATTATTTACTTTTCCTATGTCTCTGTCGCCTGGAATCAGGCAGCTCGCCCAGGCGACGCGTGGTTCATTCGATCTGCTTTGCGATCCGTGCTTTGGTCTGTGTTGGTTGTAGCGGGTCCGCAATGCTTTATCGGGTCCTAGATTTGGAGTTTGCATCCGCTAGTTGTGGCTGCTCCCATTTCTATCGCTCACTTCGCCTCCCTCCACGGGGTCGGCTCCATTTCTTCGTCCCGGTGCTCATCGTTGGCGACGACCACCCCTCTCCCTCCCGACGCAGGTCCAGGCGTTCTATCGGCGGCAGCGGCGGCCTCCTCCGGTGGTCAGCGGCGGTGGTGGCAGCGTCGTCTTCTCGGATTTCGGTGAGTGTAGTATTCGTGTACTACTCTGTGTAGATGTCTAGGGTTTGTGTATGGTTCGTGTAGGATTTAGAATCGCATCGTTTTTAGGGATTTGCCCTGGTGGATTTGTGTGGATTTTGCATCTCGTCTCTGTGTTGGTTTAGGGTTTTGATTATGATTTTCGGGGTGCATTCATGTCATTTTAGGCAGAGGGATGGTGTATGTTTTAGTGGGATTGCTTTCTCGTCCTGATGATTTTAGGGATCCAGATTTGGTTGGAGCAGGGGCAGATTTAGGGTTTTTTTTGTCCTGTGCGTGGCATTGAATTTGGGGAAACAGCAGGTGCCGTGTTTTTGGTATTGTTAGATTGTCTATGAGGTTGTGGATTTTTCTTGGAGCAGGGGTGGTTGCTTGCGTCTGATTTGGGGTATTTTGTGCACGTTCGTGCTGTGATTTGGGTCATTTTTGGGGTGATTTAGACATGTAGCTGCTGATTTCATTTTCATTGTCATAAATTGCTAAGCTCTGGATTTCATTTTCATTGTCAATAAAAATATGTGCAAGGAGAAAGGAGTGTGGAACTCTAAACATGGGGCAGCTATAGAGGATGTCTTGGCGGTGATCCATTCGTTGAAGCAGGGGTTGCAAACTGAGGATGCCAATATCTCTCCGAGGCTCCAAAGCTTCGAGTCCTTCCACGTCAGCGAGCTGAGCCCCCTGAAAGTCACCACTATGGTCCATAAAATTGGGCCCATGGTTGGTGCATTGTACGCAGGTGACGAATTCTTCAGCAGTACGGTATACCGAGGGTACAGGACCATTCCCGCCAACCATAGTATCATCTGCACCGGTCACAGATATGTCGATGACGAGTTGTTCATTATTGTCCAGGATAACGCGGCATGGGAAGGTCCTTTTCGATTTGTTTTGTACGAGGCATTTGAGGAGTTTCACATCCTCACAGTCGACGAATGCTAGATAGCAAGCCTGGAGCTGAGGTATATATATGCTTTACGCTCTGAACTGAGCAACATGTTTTTGATTTGTGGCTCATTATGTGTTGGTGAATTAGTCAAGATCGATCTCTTCAAATTTGTACTTCTGAGTTCTAATCGATAAGTAGCAGAGCTAGGAGTAGCAATTATATTCTTGTATTCCAGCAAGTTGTTGCCTTCCCTTTGTGGGATGCAACTCAGAACGAACTCGATTTGTAACTGTTATATACTAGATAATTACCGGTGCTCTGGAAGTAGGAAGCATAGGTAAACTTTTTTCCATGTTTCCTTGTGATTTTTGTGGCTTGATCTTAGTTCCTTGCGGTTGTCCACAGTTCAATTAATGATTTGTCGAATATTAGCCGATTTTTGTCTATCTGTGGTTAGTGTCGATTTTCGTGCTGTCAGTGGTCGAATTGGGGATTTCCTATAGGTTTTTTGATTGATTCTCGATCTGGGGATTTGTGGCAGGTCTTTGGTTTGTGTTGCTCGAGATGTCATAGACTTAATGCTTCATTCAGTGTGCCATGCTCATATTTATGTACTTCCTCCATTTTGTGTAGACCTACATGTTAAGTATGACACCGTGCAGTCATGCACGACCACTGGAAACAATATCTGATATGTTAGTGTGAACTGTTAATTTTCTGAAATTTTAGTTAGTGTGTACTATAAATTTTCTGAAATTTCAGTTAGTGTGAATGTGATATGTATGGTATTTATCTATTGATGACATGGTAAACTAACATTTTTGGTGGAATATATGCTGAATGGAGCATGAGTTAAGATGAGGTGGCACTGCTTGTCTCCTTCTCGAGTTGGTGTGTACATTCAGACGAGATGGCTTTACACTAGTTGCATGCCGTGGTGTCAGTATGGTGTTATCCTATATATATTCAGACATTCAGTATGAGTAGCTTTACACTAGTTGCAATTGTGCTATTGTGCTGCTGTTTCCATCAATCCAGTTATGGACCTACTGTGCTGCTGTTGCATAAAGCCTGTGACTTTTAACAGCAGCCAGATGCTCACGGATTGTTGGACGGTGAAGGAATTTCTTGGCTGGAGTTTGTGTTGTGGTATGCTGTTTATTATTGGACTGATGCAAGAGCTGCTGGTGCACCAATTACACACGCTGATGTAGATTTATAGTACAGCAGACTATGTGGCATTATCTATCTTCTTAGTGTATTTGACATGTCTGTTTATCCATTCCTTACTAGCCATGATATGATTGTTTTCTTGTGAGTGGCTGGTGATGTGCATGACTGAATGTGTTTTGTGTTCAGAGGTTGTAGATATATCAGTCCAAGGTTTCACTCTTTTCTATTTGTTGAGGGCTAAATAATTTAGATTAACTGTAGTCAGTTTGTGAGTGGCTGGTGATGTGCATGTGACTCTCTCATATCTTTTTTGTGTGTTCGCTTTTCACCAGTTTAAATTAACTGTACTCAGTACTCACAGCAAGCTTCATATGTATCAGTCAGATTTTCTAATTATGTACATATACAATATAATTGCATTATGAACAAGTACTACTTGCACTATCTTAAATGTGCAATTTTCAATAATTCTTTTTTAGTCGAACTAAAGTATCTTAAATGTTTTAGACAAGTTGTTCAATTTAGACTAAAATATCTGTCAAAATAATATGTAGTTGATAGAGAGGATGGTAATAACTATGCTGAAAGGTTTGATCCTCATCTTATTGCTACGTATAGGAAAAAATTTGTCATTTGTCCTTACGGGTGCTTTTGATTGTTGCATTGATTATTTTTTATTTGTCATTTGACACCAGCAGAGCTTGACTCTAACCAAGGTAGAATGACTTGGTCACCTCCATTGTTTGAATGTGTGATGTGTTGCTTGTTGGATAAAGTCACATGTCAGCTTGAATGCTACTTTATCTGTGTACGATGATGTCAGCTTGCTCACGGGTGTTTTTTATTGTTGCATAGGAGTTGCAGTCTACACTGTTACTGATGTCAGTGTCAATGCAAGAGGTCTAATCATGGCTATCATAGCTGTTTAGAGCGCAACATTGCAACAATACGTAAGTTTTTGCACCTCGGTATGCAGATTTCTTATACATCACCGAACCACTAAGATTGATTGGTACCCCTTTTATTTGCAATTAGTTGTAAGTTTGTTGCTGCACACTTTGAGCCTTTTCAAAGGACAATATAGCACTGTAGTGACAATGATACTTGTTTATCCTGCAAAGTTATCAATAATTAGCAGTTGTCAAATTATTCATTGGTGTTGCTGCTGCTTTAGGATATAGCTAATTTTTCTAGAGATTATGAATCACCACTCACCATGGCCATACTTGGTATTTTCCATTTTTGAACTATCAGACCTGATAAATGTGCTCATGAATCATGATGCTCCTGATATATCGTTCTTTACACAATTTATAGCTCCATTCCCCAAATGTTGAACATGTGATATCTTTTGATTCCACAACTTTGACGTTTGTGATCTGTGTATGTGTTTGAATAGGAATAACTTGTGCTCTGTCCTACTTTTCAGGAACCCTGAGAAGATCCCGTGGGGTTCAGTTGGTGCTGATTATGTTGTGGAGTCTACTTGTGTTTTCATTGACCACGAGAAGGGTGCAGCTCACTGGTGTTTTCACTACGGAGCACTTCTGTAGCAACTAGGCAACCTCAGGTTGCTGCTGGCCCTAGCTCAATATGCAAACTTCGGGCTGGCCCTAGCACCACTGTAAATTTTGGGTAAAATCTAGAAATGGAATACCTTTTTTAGGACATTGTCTCATGGTTGTTTTAGTAGAATAGTAGGAACTCACTTTTAACTATGTGTTGCATATACTGTACAATAAACATGTGTGTAGCATCCATTTCTTGATTGCACATTTATAAGTAGTAAATTGCACACTTGAATTGCTGCAATTATGGTGTTTAACATGTGCAATATCAACTGTTTATAGTGATTTGTACTTTGTGCCAATATAGACCACATTTTTCTGTCATCTGTAATTTGTGCCAACAAATACGTCTTCTTTGTCCTTGTCATTCCATAGAAAAAAATTGTTTCTTGTTTTTTTGTGCTAACACATCTAAAACTTTGTCCTTTGTGATTTATGAAAGCACACACCTCATATGTTGTCCTTGTTTTTGCATAGAAAAAAAATTATTTCTTGTTATTTGTCCTAACACATCCCAAGCCTTTGTTATTTGTGATATGTGGAACCACACACCTCTCTTTTTTTTGTTTTTGTCTATACATAGTGAAAAATTATCACTTGTAGTCTGTGATTGTCCTTTGTTAATTGTCATTTTTGCTAACACATCCCAAACTTTTGTTTATTGTGACTTGTGCTAGCACACACCTCTTATTTTGTCCTTGTCTTTCCATAGAAAAAAATTATTTTTTGTCTTTTGTGCTAACACATCTCAAAATTTTGTTTATTGTGACTTGTGCAAGCACACTCCTTTTATTCTGTTGCATTGGGTAAAATTTGTGTGAATTGTCTTTAAATTGTCATATATGTTTAGGGATACAGTAGGTTTGTCTCTTTATTTGTCTATTTATCTGAGGTCATGTTAGCTATTTATGTGAGGTGAAACTTGTATTGAGACATGTTAGCTATTTATCTGAGGTCAAGCTTATTTGATTTATGTTACTGACACAAGCTCTGCTGTTTTCAGGTTTGTTATCTCAGATAAGTTTTTCAAAGGAGAAGAAGAGAGAAATGAAAAGTGAATCATTTTGAAGCTGGTGGCCTGTCTTTTTCTCCAACACCATTCATTGCCTGTTTGTCACACTCCTCTCTCATATCTTTGTGCTAATAAATATTTTGTTGCATAACTTGTATTGAGAAAATACTTCGGCTTGATAGCATAGAATTTCTGTTGTTTCCTTGTTACACCTCGTCCCTGATAGTGGGTTCACCATTGTTGCAGGAGGGGGACGACAACTATGTTGAAGCCACCTGGGTTTATTACATGTTTCCATCAGGTTTCTGAATCCACTTTCATCTTGGCTACTGAATGAGCTCTGTATATTTGTTCACTTAAGTTCCATGGTGAACATTCTTGACTACTGAATGAGCTCAGTATATTTGTTTTAGTGCCAATATAGACCACATTTTTGTCCTTGTATTTCTATTCTTTGTGATTTTTGCCATTTCCTGGACCTAGATTATTGTCTTGTTCTCTTATTCCCCACCCACCTGGCCACCCAACCATTCTCGGTCTCTCTCTCTCTCCTTGCCCTAGAAGCAGCTAACAACTATAGATAAAGCTTTTGTCTGTCTGCTATTTGTATTTGTATTCTTACTTTTTAGGATGTACTATGGTAGCATGGTGGCTCTGCACTTATGGCATGTGAGTAGCATGCCCTCTCCCCTCCAATAGTCTTTGCTTATTTTTGTGCCATCTAATGTGGTCTCTAATAACTTTGATTGGACCACTTGTATGAGGAGTTTTCAAGCTCAAGTTTTATGTCCAGAGGTTGCGTCGTTGTTTGTTCACAACTTCTGTGTGTACCACATCACACCTCAAGGACATAAGGTCAGTTATGATATGTTTTTTCTTGCATTGATTACTTCATGCTGCCAACCGCTTACCGTTCTTTTCATGTTAGGTCAGGTTCTTACACGATTTTCTTTTATAGTGTAGGTTAAGTATTGCAGTTAGAGGAGCTTCAATTTCATCTGATGTGCCTCTTCCATCTATTGATGACCTTTGCAGATCATGTTCCTGATATCCTTGATTTTTTCAGGTATCGTATCAGGACATTTGCTGAATTTCCTATTACTATGGTTTTGTATAGGTGGCCCCCTTAATTCCCATTTGCTGAATTTTCTGCAGAAAATTTCTGATTTTTGTTTGCTATCACTAATGCATCTCATCTGTGTGCAAAAGGCTTGTTCAGTAGTACAAGTTAACCACACTATTAGCAGGCTCCACGTGCATGAGCTAGATTTGTGTTTATATACATATACATTATAATTGCATTAAGAACAAGTACTATTTGCACTTTTTGAAATGTGCAATTTTTATATTTGTGTTTTGTAATTTTAAGAGAATCAGAATGGTGATGCACTCGATACAGACTGTTGTTAATTTGATCGGCTGGAGGGTGCAGTGGCAAAGTTGTATTTTTTTGTGTGTGCTTGTACGTATGTTTAATGGGCCGATAGCTTCATTGTGGCCCAAATGAGCACCAACCTCAGTTAGCTGGTATCGGATCATGTGCCCGTTAAGGTTTGGCGGGCCTAGTATCTGGCTGGGGTGGGTTTGCGGGTTTATTCGCGGACCCGTTTGTACACACAATGATAGAAACAGGGACAGAAACAGATCTGACCCTTGGATCTTCATCCAATAGTCCAGGACGTCGCCTGGATTTTTCCTAAAAACTCAGGCGACTGGGATATAGCAAGTCCCTTAATTATTTGAAGATTTAAATTAGTTCTCATTCTTTTTGGGACGGGAAGGAAATTAAAGGACGTGCTGCTGATTCATGCTCTGTCGCTGTTTTATTCACTTTGGCTGGCCTGCGGCCTGCCTGCCTTCATCTCGACGTATCGTAGGGTCTAAGCTAATAATAAACATCATTATAATGTTCGATAACGATCCATTCGTTTTAATTGGTGATATCTTGGATGGATTGGCCTATTAGCTGATTAGCTGAATGGAGCCGTTCGGCTGGAATTATAAGCCGGCTGAAAAATACTGTTGACTGGTTTTTTATGAGAGAAAAATATTGTTCCGGCTGAAAAAACAAGCTGAATAAGACGGATTATAAGACAGATGAACAGGGCTAATGGCACTGTTGCAGCACCGGGCGATCAATGGTCATCAATAATGAGAATGGATGGATCACCAGTACGTTCACCGCCAGGCAGTTAAATTACTGATCGATTCTTAATGCACCGAACGAAAATCGATATGCTTGTTGATGCATCCATCCATGGACAGACACTGTCATCATCTATCAACGGATCAACTAATCCATCTTATGTATGAGATGAGATGGATTATCGTGGATCATGTTCGTGTTCATGGAGCGAGCTAGTACAAGAGAGCGTCCCACGACTCCAAGGTCGGGAAGCCGCCGCAATCGCTGCCGCCGTAGCCCGATCCTCCGAGTGCCACACCAACACCACCACTGGCCCCCACATCCACCTCCGCCGCCGCCGGCGCCGGACGCACCGGCGCGGCCGGCCCCGTCGTCCTCCGGGCGGACCCGGCCCCGTCGATGCCGAGCAGGAGCGCCGACGTGTCCAGCGTCGGCAGCAGCGTCCTCGGCGCGCCGGCCGCGGCGGCGCGGTAGGGCGTCGGGCGGCAGAGGGTGGTCGCCTCGTGCTGCGGCGCCAGAGGCGGCGGCAGCAGGTCGTCGGCGCCCGTCACCTGGTGCACCATGCGCCGGAAGCTGGCGGGGTCCGCGGTGATGTACGTGGTAGGCACCTTCCGCGACGGCCGCGGGCGGCGCCTGCTGGACGCTCGGCGGGCCGCCGCGGGGCGGAGGTGGTTGTTGTTGCGCGGCGGCGGCGGGGAAGGGGACGGGGATGGGGACGGCGCGGAAAGGTCCTGCTGCTGGTGGTGGGTGGGCACGGGCACGGGTACGGGTACGGCTGGGTGCCATGGCGGCGGCGATATGATGGACTCTGCGGAGGACGGGTGGGTGGAATCCATGTGCATGGCGGCGGCGGCGGCCATGAGCATCCTGCGGGATCGCAGCGGAGCCGAGCCGTGGAGGGAGATGAACAGAGTAGAGTAGGCGAGTGGGATGGGAGACAGGGGAGGAAGGGCCGCGCTGTGCGGCGGTTTATATGGACTGGAGGCGGAGGTGGAGGTGCGGGCCCACGCGCCGGACGGGGCCGCAACTTTTTATCAACCCGTACTAGTCTCCTGGACTTGGAGCAGATGCTAAATCAAAATCACCTACTCTCTCTCTGACTTTTACTTTAAAATCGACTTTGAAATTGGTACAAATTTCAACAAACAATGTTGCGGCACAAGGTAGGTTGGGTGTCGATGCACGCAGTTGGACCCATGGTTATTATGGGCAGCACCGGCCTGGGAGCTTGGGAAGCCGGGCACACAACAAACAATCTCGTTGCTTGTTTCATCGACGTGCCAGCAAATTAAACTGATTGCATTGATTAGACACGCATGCATGCAATACGTTGCCAAACTAAAGCGTCCATGCTACTACGTGCTCTTAAATAAACTTGTTTGTATTTGCATCATATATATCTCCTCCATGGCTCTCCATCCTAGAATAATGGTAGATACATTTCTATAAAAAACAGTCATATACAGTACAAATTAGATGTTACTGTACTTCCTTTGTTTGTTTTAAAATGTTTTTTAGTATTGTTTGCTAGTACAAAATAAATATCAGAGGTGCTTGTCTGGAGGCAAGCAATAAGCGACCTGTGACAGCTTTGGGGATATGGCCTTTTTTCTCAAATGTTTGATACTACGTCACAAGTGCATAAGGCCAAACTAAATTATTAGCAGATCGAATATAATCGATACGGGAATGATCAACTCTGCTCGATTGGTCAAATAATGTGATCGGAGACTACATGCATGCATGGTCTCCGAAGATAGACCACATGCAATTCTTGCGCGCGCATCCATACACACGCACAACATGCCCTGCAAAACCATGCACGCACGAAAACAAACTATTGGCCACCCAAATAATTGAAAGTCACATATGTACTCCCAACAATATAAGATATAAACGAAACTATACAATAATGTCGTCCTTGGGAGAGGAATGAAAAATTGCGACGACTTGTACAGAGTTGAACGCGTGCGTGCGTGCGTGCATTTTGAACATTTGACGCCCCCTGCTTTCTTCCGTCGTCGTAGAGAGTACCAATCGATGTATATGCATTGCGTGCCAACTTGCTTTGATAGTAGTAGTACTGTATTTGATTTGGTAGCCACAGTATTATATTGCTTCCAAATTGTGAACGATGACAGGCCACAGTATTATATGTATTGCTTCAATATACTAGTAGTAGTAGTGTATTTGATTTCGTAGCCCTTGACCATGATCGGAGTCAAACTGTCAACCTAAATAAAAGTACGGTTGCGCATATATACACTAGCGCCAAAACTGTTACAAATATTTTGTATCGGGATGATCTCATCCCAACCACATATCTGGAGTTGGTTTTAGAGTTGGGAACTCTCGCCGCATGCACGGAAACTTCCCACGGCCACGGGACATGCGCACCGCGATGACTTGACGGAGGAGTTTCCTCCTGAACCTCCTCTCAACTGGCGCTTTCACTGGTTGTACTACTCACAGTAGTCAAACACTAGCAAACGGTTGTAAAAAAAAAACACTAGGAAACAAGAGCACCATCCACTCCCAAAACTGCTTCGTTCCACTTGCATTTACTGCTACTAATTAATCTGCTAGCTAGATTTGATAGATCTTGGTTACACACTCGCAGCGTTTTCTCCATCGTCACGCACGGTCTATAACATATACTATACCCTATTTGTATTGCCAAATAGCCTTGTTCGCTTCGCTGAAAAGCCAAGCTGAAAAGTACTGTTTGTTTTGACTTTTTCTAGATATACAAATTTTACTATACATCTAAACATATTATATATCTAGGTGCATGTCAAAAGCTATGTACCTAGAATTCTAGTAAAAACTGTCCATCAAAAAAAAGAATTCTAGTCAAAACAACCTATAATTTGGGATGGAATTGTTATGGAACGTGTATTCTCATAGCATATTTACTTGTTTGATATCATAAATATTGACAATCTTCTCTATAAAGTTGGCTAGACTTAAAATAGCTTTACTTATATAGAGCTAAAATAACATGTTTTTTTATGTAGTGACTATTTTTTCATCTAAAGGTGATACTAAAAGTGTATCGCATTTACTATTTGCACATTCCTCAAAAAAAATTACTATTTGCACAACAATCGATATGTATCACTAGTACAGAATGAGAGGTGTACCTTCTTTTTTTTTCCGAGGTGCTCTATCAGGAACCATCTCCAAAAATAGTTTTACGGACGGCCCGTCTCTAGAAATTAATTTCTAGTGGCGGTTGATATTCTTAGATGTCTTTCGAAATGTCTTCTATTTTTAGAGGTGGTTGGTGCTACGGACTACCTTGATATTCTACAAATCAATTTTTCGAGATGGACTATAACATGACCCGCTTTAAATAGTTTCTGACTATTCCTTCAAATGCTATATCTATAGCGTCGTCAGTTTTTCTGAAAAAAAAATCCTTAAATCAATTACCGAAGTGAGTCAATTTAATTTATTTAGCTGGCGCGGGTATTAGCGTACTACACGCATGTCCCTTTTACCATGGCCCAACACGTTATTATTATTAGTACATTGATTGATCCCGCCCCCTTGCTTTGAGAGCTACTCCAAGATTTATTAGCGTGTGTGAAAATGGTTTGCTACGACTTGACAGTTTGGGTCAGTGCCAATGGATTTTGCGGCTTGCTTGACCCTGTCAGAGTGCTGAGAGTACTATCCACGCACTGCCACTAGGGACTCTGACTAGCGCATTGACTGTAGCTACCCACCATCTTCAAGCACAAGAGACGACCTGATTATATACTTCTACATAGTACTGGCCGTCGGTAAGATCTTTTGGACTGTCGTCTTTTCACTTTCTCATACATTTCTTTTTCATTTTTGCTTTGAGTATTGACTAAGGGCCTGTTTAGTTGCAAATTTTTTTACAAAATGACAGTGTAGCAAATTTCGTTGTTATTTGGCAATTAGTGTTCAATCCTGGTCTAATTAGGCTTAAAAGATTCATCTCGTCCATTTCGTCTAAACTGTGTAATTAGTTTTATTTTTTATCTATATTTAATGCTTCGTGCATGTGTCAAAGATTCGATGTGACGGAAAATCTGAAAAATTTTGTAATTTTTTTTGGAAACTAAACAGGCCTAAGCGTGCTCCCTTGTTTTGTTTTCTTTCTTGTCGATTTCCGCGTTCTTTCTTTCTATTGGTTCGTCTTTTCCCCCTTTATTTTCAGCTGATTTATCGATCAAATTAACATGATTGCATGTATCCAAGATCACACGCACCCTGCCATTATATTGGAACAAAGGATTAGTGCATTTCCTATATATGCCTTTTTTAAATAAAGGAATATACTGTCTCTATTCTAATTTATAGGCCGTTTTGACTTTTTTAAATACATAAATTTTGCCAAAAGCTATGTATGTAGCAAACCTAAATTGACCTATGATTTGGGGCTGAGGATGGTATGTTGTAAAATCATATAAAGTTTCTTTAGAATGGGCTGTATGGCTGAAACCACAAAACAATTTGGACAAAATCTAACATGATATGTAACGACACTTTTTTTTTCTTGCACCTCTCTCTATATACCTAGATTCCTATATTTTCCGCATGTTGTGGGAAGTTCCGGCGCTCTAAATTAGTGGTTTAGGACTCAGCGTTTCAAAGATAATGTATGGCCTTGACGTGGCGAAGACGACTAGGGCTGATACTACGACTACGACTGATCTTATAAGTGCATCCATACGAATGATACTAATATAGTAGCTAGCAAATCAATCACCCTATCACATTAATTACCAAGGACTTAAGCTCAGTTCAACCACTCAAAAAAAGCTGAGCTGAGGTGAGACGGCAAGCATCCTTCTTCATGAAAAGCATGGGGGGACTGCACTGGACCCGGCCCATAGGGGAGAAGAGTCCTTGATTGCTCTCGTCAGCAAAGGAGGCAAGAATGTGACGCTTAGGTTGTTTTGTTCGTCTTTATTTGTTGGGTGGAAGTGGAGCCCGCTTTTGGACTGATTCAGCTTACTCATGGCACCAATAGTGCTTACTCATGGCACCAATAGTCAGCAACATCCCCTACTTAGACCCTACTTCCAATTTAGGTAGGGGAGGTCAAAAAAACAAGCTCCAACAAACCCTCTACTGCACCTTCCAGATTTGTGGCTGGCCTCCTATTTTCTCCCTCCCACCCTCTACTTCTGTTGGCCCCCTACTCTGGACTACCCTCTGTCGTGGCTTCGTCCCTGGCGTGGCGCCTATCCCCGATGTGGTGGCAAGCGCTTCCCCGGCAACGCAGCTCCTCACCGGGCGGCCCCTCCTCCCCCGCTGGCTTTGCTCGTGCGTGTGCAAGGAAGAAGAAGTGGATGACATGTGGGTCCTCTGCAAGGATGGATTTGGGGGGTCAGTTTTAGGTAGTGTTGCTAGAGTAAACAACAAAATATGGGTAGTATAAAAATGGATAGCTACCTAAACTGAGAAGTAGGAGGGTGTTTAGGTAGTATTGCTGGAGATACTCTAAGTCCTAAAAATAATATAATTCTAGAAATGTTAATTTAGATAAATGTTTATCTAGATTCATATCTAAAATTGTACTCCCTCCGTTCCAAATTATAAGTCGCTTTAACTTTATTGGTTTATCCATTTTACTATATATCTAGATAAAATAGATGTAAGAAAAGTCAGACCAACTTATAATTAGGAAGGGAGGGAGTAGTGTTTTTGGAACGGAGGAAGCATATTATGGTGAACACTGTTTTTCTTCTCTCTCTCTTTATTTTCTTCCATGAGCTTATTTTGATCCTTTCTTCAGTTGTTGCTATCTCCTTTATTTTCATCGTGACATGAACCTGCTTGCATTTCTCGGTGGTAATCCAACTAAGGGTTTGTTTGGATGTATGTGTATCCACTTCAATCCATATGTGTTGGTGTGGATTGTAATGAAACTTAGTTTAATTCTACTCCAATCCACTTCAACTCATGTGAATTGAGATGAATACATGTGCATGCTCTAGCCCCTGCCCTGGTGCCGGCGCGGCCTCGCAGGTCGCGGAAGGAGCAGCTCCGCCGCGGCACGACTTGCGCTAGCGGGCGCGGCCAGCTCCGGCGAGCTCGGGCATCCTTTGGTGGCGAGAGGAAGAAGAAGATCCATTGTGTGCATGACATGTAGGGCCCGCTTGTAAGTGAGACCAGCTTTTCCCAAAAGCCAAAGCTATTCAACCAAACAAGCTTTTCTAAAAGCCACAACCTACATTTCACATCAGCTTTTCCAAAAGCCACAGCCTACAGCTACTTTTCTAAAAACCACAACTCAACCAAAGGGGGCCTAAATTGTATTACTGATACGGGGTCTTCTTTGAATGTTTGACTGAACGACGCAAGGGCAGCCAAGGAGACACCGTTGCTTCTACAGTGTTGGATTCTGGTTTCTCTTGGCCTACCCAGTCAGCTATTGACCTTGAGATTATTATTAGGAAACTTTGCTTTGCTGGTCAAATAACAACAAAAGCGGCGACGACACGTACGACAAGTAAACAGAGAGGATTCAGCTCGATCCAGCACGATCTCCGGCCCAAAATGAAAATGGACCGTGGGCCAATTCCTATTCCCCGGTGCATGCGTCCGTACTAGCAAAGGTGTAGATTAGACCTGGATTCGACTTGGGGCTGGTTTAGATCCGAAAATTTTTTATAAAATGGCAATGTAGCAAGTTTCGTTGTTATTTGGTAATTAGTGTTCAATCATGGTCTAATTAGGCTTAAAAGATTCGTCTCGTCCATTTCGTCTATACTGTGTAATTAGTTTTATTTTTTATCTATATTTAATGCTTCATGCATGTGTTAAAGATTCGATGTGACGAGGAATCTGAAAAATTTTGTAAAATTTTTGGAAAACTAAACAGGGCCGACCAAAAATCCAGTTTGGCTTTCACTTGGACTTCATCGGATTTGGACTGAGTTAGACTCTGGCCTTGTTCACTTCTCCATCCCAACCCAAAATATTTCCTCTTTCACTCATCACATCAAATCTTTCGACGCATGCATAGAGTATTAAATGTAAGTAAAAAAGATAACTAATTGCATAGTTTGTCTGTAAATATCGGGACGAATCTTTTAAGCCTAGTTAGTCCAGGATTAGACAAATTTTGCCAAATAACAACAAAAGATGCTACAGTAACTTTTCACCTGCTACTCGTGAAGTGAACACACCCTCTGTTGTGTGGATCCAAAAAAAAAAATTGGATAATCCAAATTCTACTGGACATCCGTTCGGCAGCCGGCCAACCCGCGGCGGCGGCGGCCGCTCTCGCAGCCGGTTCCGTCAGTCTCGCGCCGTGGTCTTCTCCTCCGCCAGCACGTCCCCCAGCTGCTCGCTCTCCAGGTAGGCAAGGGCCTACCGAGGCTGTCAGGGCGATCGCCTTCCATAGTTCCACCCATCGGCTCTTGCCGCGAGGTGCCGCGGTTGACCGGGGCGGGCGCTCGTGCCGGTGAAGCAAGTGCAGGTCGTCTGCGTTCAATTCGTACCCCTCTTCTCGGCATCCTCCATCTCGATTTGAAGGTCCAGGTCCGTATGCTTGCTGCCCTCAAGTACCCCCGTATCACACACCTTGTTAGCATAGCCGTCCAGGTCCAACGCCATTTATACTTCTTATCAATCGTAGTAGTAGTACCAATCTCCAGTGTTGACGTCTTGTGGATTGGATTGGATTGGATTGGATTGGATTGGATTCTAGTGCCAATCCATCTCAGAGATGTGGTGATGCGAAGAGATTGAAACACCTCCTCTGAATACGTTCAGTTTTAGCTATGTGAGAGAGAGAGAGAGAGAGAGAGAGAGAGAGAGAGAGAGAGAGAGAGAGAGAGAGAGAGAGAGATTGAAACACCTGAGCAATCCATTTCCTCTGAATACATTCAGTTTTAGTCTGTTTGGAAGTTGGCATGCACCAGAAAACCCTGCAGAGTAGAAAGTGAGTTGCATGCCAGCTAAACTGTACCTATTCGAATCAAAGAAGAAAGTGAAGTTCCTAGTCCACCTGGAAATTGGGGCTGCCATATCATAATTCTGAATCTGGAAAGCAGACAAACAAATACAATCCCCTCGCGTCTTTTGGAAGCCACACCTGCACTCCGTTTTAGCATGCATGTGGCTGCAGGAGGTGGCTTGCCGTGTCTCATCCCAACTTCTACAAAATCTTGAGCTGTAGCCATTTTTTTCTGCAGAAAATTCTCATCCCAAGCAAAGAGATTGTGTTGGTTTCATTTGACATTAAAGCAAGAAAATAGCAGATAAGTGAGGTGCTATTTGGGCAACTATTTTTTTTGTTTTATAAAATTTCTAGCGTTATATATGCAATAGAGATTCTTAGTGGATGTGTCCAACAATGATTACTTGATGTAGCTAGTTTGGCATATTATTATTATTATGGTCAACTGCAGGAGCAAGTAACCAGTACTGGCTTGAGCAAAAAATTGTTTGTGTTTATTTTCTTACAGTCCCTGTCTACTCTCTGTCACCAGAAATAGACGAAACCTCTGAATAATATGTGTGCAGATTTCATTGTTAGCTTCCAACTGTAATCCTGCATACCATAGAACTATTGTTTTGGGAATGTTTGTGACTGTGCGATCTGATCACATACTTTTCTATGAACAGGTCAACTGAAAGGATGCCTAATAGCGGTAGTTTGGCATTGCTTAATGAGGGAGCTGATGAAGTCGTACAGAATTCAGGCCGCGGAAGCAGGAGAAGATCTCCAGTATGGAACTATTTTGAAGAGTTGTCAAATGAAGGAAAAGCAATGTGCATCCATTGCAGATCAAAATTGGCTTATCATCAAGGTCTTGGAATATCACATCTAAGGAACCATATTACAACTGCCTGCAAAGAACTTCCTCCAGATATTGATCGTAGTTCGATTTTTCCAAAGGGTGTGTCTAGTCTAGATGTTCGCAGTTCTGTATTGGATCCAAAGCTAGTCAGGGATTTCATGACTAAATTTTGGATCACAGCAAATATTTCCTTCAAAAAGATTGAAAATGGGTTTTTTGAGAGGATGATGAAACTAGCCCACCCAAGCCTTGAAGTTCATGATCAACAGACACTCAAGAGCAACTGCATGTCAGTGTATCGAGAAGAGAAGAAAAAGATTGGTGATGGTTTTTCCAATATAGATTCTTGTGTTAGCTTCACTTCACATATGTGGATGTCAGCCCAGAATCTTGGATACATATGTTTGACTGCACATTTTATAGACGAAGAATTCAATCTGCACAAGCATCTCATCAATTTTAAACAAGTTCCTCATCCTCATAATGCTGATGCGATTCATAGTACTATCATGGATTGCCTTCATGAGTGGGATCTGTCCAACAGAGCTTTTGCTTTTACTCTGGATAATGCCACGTCAAATGATGGAGCCGTACAAAAGCTAAAAGATACTCTTTGGAGACATATGCCCTTTCAAGGTAGCGATCTTCATGTGAGGTGTACAACTCACATTGTGAACTTGATTGTCCAAGATGGAATGGAAATCATACAGAATATCATTGAGCCTGTTAGGAATGTCATTAAGCATATTTCATCATCTAACTCTCGGCTGCAGATTTTCAATACCATTCCACACCAATTTAATCTTCGGCCTAAGAGGGGATTCACCCTAGATGTTCCTACGAGGTGGAACTCTACTTATGACATGCTTGAAGAAGCTCTTGAGTATAAGGATGCCTTGACCCACTATGCAAATCTGCAGAACATTCAAGGACCCAACCTTGAGCAATGGAACTTGGCAGATAGAGTGTGCAAATTTTTGAAAAATTTTGCTGATGCAACCAAAGTCTTCTCACTGCATAATTTTCCAAGTTCTCATAGGTATGTTGAAGAGGTTTGGGGGATAAGGGAACTACTCCTTGATGAAAAAAACATAAGTGATAAATTCATGAAGGTCTTGTGTGATGACATGAAGTCAAAGTTTGACAAATATTGGGATGAACCTAACAAAATCCTTTTGGTTGCATCGTTGTTAGACCCGCGGTACAAGGTAGTCTTTTTGAAGTATTGTCTCATGAAAGTTTATGGAGAGGAAGTGGCTGATAGTAAAGCTAATGCTGCTCTTATTTGGTTTAAAGCATATTATTCTCATTATGAAAGCATGCCTCAAAGGAGTTATCAGAGTAATATTTCTTCATCACCCGAAGTGGGTGGTTTAGCAAGTCCACTTTCTTTCTTATCTGGAAAACGCAAGCTGGGGCTGGAATTTGCATTGTTTAGGCACCAAAGAAGGCCACAGTGCTCAAGAAGGCCAGAAGTTGACACTTACCTAGATGATCCATTGGTTCCTTCAAGGGAGGGTGAAGAATTTGATGTGATTGGGTGGTGGAAAAGAAACCAAGATCAATATCCTGTACTAGCTAAGATGGCTCGCGACTTTTTGGCCATTTCATTGTCAACTGTGGCCTCCGAATCGACATTCAACACTGCTGGCATAATAATTGACAAATGTCGCAATTCTCTAAGTTCAGAAACGGTGGAAGCACTCATATGTGCAAAAGATTGGCTCAAAGAGTACCTCTCTGATGAAGAAGACGATGATGGTAAAACATTTTTTCAGCTATGCAATTAACATTTGATGATATGCTTAGTTATGATCCCTTTCTATGATTTGATATATTTTTCATGTTTATTTTGTCTTTTTTTTTCTAGAACGTGCTTAGCACGTGTTTCATTAAGAAGAAGTTAGAAGGTTTACACACCCAACATCACAACACGGCGAGATGCCATGAGCGATGGGGTTGAACACGAACACATAGCACCGCAAGACGGGTTTATTTTGTCTCGTTACTGCTGTTAAAATAAATGTGTTCATAGCAGGGACAAGCTGCAGACCTCTTCCACTCTGAATAATATGTTCATGTTTTATTTTCTTACAGCACCCTGTATGCTCTTTGTGACCAGAAACAGATTTTTTGTTAGCTTCCAACTATTATACTTCAGATCGTAGCACTATACTTTTGGGAATGCTTATGAACACTTTTTTTTGTGTGTGTGCAGGAACTGTGACTGAAGTGACTACTGCTCGAGTTTCTCACTATTGAACAGGTCAACTGAAGGTGACGACAAGAATAGCAAACTGCTTAATTTGTGGAATTATTTGGGAGGTTGTACCACTCTATGACTTCAGTGGCTTTCTAGCTTCTATTAGTTGCATACCCTTCGGTTCAAAAGACAGCCTGTTCGCTTGGGATTATCAGCCAGTCACCCTGTTTGGAATGGAGGCTTTTTATAGGAATTTTGGAGGAAGTTGATTCCTAATGACGTCATTTGCTGTTTGGAACGCAGGAACACACGCCACTGATTCCAGAGGAAAGGATTGTGTCGCTCACAGAACAAAGGAAATAAAACTTCCAGTTGGAGCCGTGGTTTCCAGCCGTGCGCGGAAGCCCGAGGCAAACCTCGGTCGCTAGCTCGTGGAGAGAGAAAGAGCATAGTTGTTGCGTTGCGGTGGAGTGGGTGGACAAGTGTCACAGAACCTCCTAATTATGATGGCCCACAAGCACACGTCATTGTCATAATGACCTCTGACGGTCGTACTTATGTTCACCATAACTTAAAAGGCCTGCTTTCCTCCGAACAGGATCCAATCACAGGAGTATTGCAATATTACAACAATTTATTCAAAATATTCAACAGAGTAAAGTAGCGGAAGTCTTACAATAACTTAGGTTACAAACCAGTTTTCAAACTTAAAACCTTAGGTAACATTATTACAAACCAGTAGTAGAGAAGTATCGGTAGTAACTTTATTACAACACACAAGCGAGATGCCTTGCCCAAAGGCCACACAATCTACTCGTCGTCACTGTCTTCAACCACGACGGTCATGCAACAAGGCTCGAAGCAGACTTGTTCATGAACCGCACCTGCAACAAGGGGTTAACAAACCCTGAGTACGAGAGTACTCAACAAGACTTACCCGACTAAGACAAAGACTCCAAGGGCATGCTAGCTTTAGGGAATCAAGGTACGGGTAATCAAGAATCAAATTTTCTTTTTGCAGAAAAGCTTACTAAGGTAAGTCCTTATCTTCAACATTTTACTTTTACCATTGATGGTTCATTAACCAATTCTAGGTGATCCTAATCTAGATCAAAGTAATTATCATCAAAACCTTTCTCATTCTTTCTTTCAATTCCAGTTCTTAACTACGATGTTGGTGCAAGGCCAAGACTCCTTTCTCGTGGAGTAACGACGATTCGAACCGCTTCATTTACCCAGCTGGGGATTCCTAACCACACGACATATGTAGAACTGAATCTTGCATATATCAACTCTTACTCGGGTTTTCCCAAAACCAGAACGTGTCCATCGCCACCCGAGAGCACAGTACTCCTCGAACCCGGCCCGATTCTAGCCCCGAGGGTACACGTTACTCTCGCCATCTCTCCACTCCCAGTGCGAGGTTAGACGTTCTCGTAATGGACTAACCAAAGTAAGGCTTACCCGTCATGGGCACATGGCTAGTACTAATAAAAACTCCATGACGCGAGGGCCAACAACGTACGGTCCTTAACTGATAAGGCGGAAACAATACAGTGGGACTCCTTTCCCAATGCATGTTAGCAGTGGCCAAACCACCCGCCCGATCTTACAAGTTCATTCACATATTTCAATATTCATTCGATATGCCGTCATGGCTATGTAAACATTCATTTAAAAGCTTAACTTCTAAGCATAGCGAAGCATACTACGCATTTTCTGTAAATCAGGTATCAAGGTTGATATCACAATAATCAAGGATGATAATGCAGCAATTAGGTTATCACTCAACTCCTAATTACTTAATGCAGTCAACCATAATATAAATAATAGAACACTTGTAAAACTCAAGGTAGGGTTTAAATGCACCGGGGCTTGCCTTGCTCAAACACGACGACCGACTCAGACTCGAGGACTTCACCCCCTGGTCCGGAACCCACCGACGATCGCTCTTCTCCGGAAGCTTGATCGACGACTTCGGCTTCCTCGAAAGCGGAGACTACACGAATACATAACATGCTTTAACATGATGCTCGATGATAAACATGATGCTTGATGATAACATGCTACGAGTTACTACTGGAGTACAACTTACTTCTACGGTACAGTCGCAAACAGAAAACCTACTAACTAGAAGCGGCGATTCCAGCGATACCAGCTTTTAACCTAAGAAGTTACTAACGAGCTCAATCATGAAATTAAGGTGCCAAAGATCACCAAAGGGTAGTGACCTAAGGACTTCACTCAATCAAAATGCACCCAACACTTAAAGTTCTCAAATTAACATTTATTTTCTATTTAACTAATTAGGGCATAATTAGGAGTTGATCAAATTTTACCTAATCAAGCTCAAACTTTTTCTATGGGTTAAGAATGAATTACAACAGTGTTATAATAAATTTCATAATTTTTGGATAAATAAATTAATTATTAAAATTACTGGAAGTTGCATTTAATCTTTAATTAAACTAATTAATTCTACTGCTCAAAGTATTCAAATTCATGATTTAACATTTTTCCTAGATAGTTTATACATTGAAAAGCTTACACAAAAATTTTCATGAATTTTGGAACTCTACACAATTTTTAATGAAATAAACAAATAATAACACTATTCATTTATTTGAAAAAGAAAAACAAAAACAAAATCGGGCTGACTTCTCTTTTTCCCCGCGGTCCGGCCCAACCAGACGGCCCGCTCACGCGCGCCCGCGCGCGCGCTCGCGACCGGCCCAGTCGCGCGGCCCAGCCCAGTGCTGGCCTGCCCCGTGCGCTGGCTCTCTCTCTCACTCGCTGACACCGCGTCCCCACCTGTCATCTTCCTCCTCCCGCTCGCCCGCTCGCTCCCGCGTGCCCGCGCGCTCGCCCGCGGTGACCGGCCGATGACCGAAGCCTCGGTCGACCAACCGCGCGATCCGACAGCCTCTACGCGACCTAGCGAACCCGTTTTGCTAACTTGCAGCTCGTCTCGAGCTCCGGTGCTACCTTACCGACGACGGTGGCGGTCCGACAACCACGGTGACCGGCGACTCGACAACACAACGGTGAAACGATCAAGGCGAGTGGTCAGGGAGCATCAGGGGCGTACCACGATCACGAAGGAGTGATCGGTTGAAGCTGAGAGGCTCTGGAGGCGGCTGGCCACGGTGGCGGGGCTCGACGGGAACGGCGGTGACCCGAGGTAGAAGACGACGGCTCCCCGGCGATCCTGAGCAGTAGCGTCTACACAAGGAGGCGCAATAGATTCGCCAGGCGATGGCGGAGCGATTGGCGAGATGGAGATGACTGCGGTGGAGTAGGGAGGGCGAATTTGGCCGGAGCAATGAGGACGGTGGCGGCGGCGATGACGAACCCGGACGGCGACAGTGGCGGTGTCGGTCCCTTTTATAGCGCTGTGAAGCAAGGAAGCAGCTAGAGAGCGCGAAGCGGTCCCTGTGGTCGCGGTGGCAGGATGGAAGGTCGTGGAAGCGGCCAGCGCGACGTCGGCGGCTCGCCGGCGCCCATGCCGCGCGCTGCCGGTGCGTGATTCGCCGGTGCACTGTAGCTCCCCCCCAAACTTTGAATTTTCAAACTGTTTTCTCAAATTACTCTCAAAATCATGTAACAACTTGAAAAACTTCCAATCTATGAAATCTTCAGAATTTCAAGCTCTACAAGTTTTGTATTGAACACTTTTTCAAATTATAACTGGATTTTGAAATTTGAATTTGAACTCAAAAGGGGACACATTTTTCAGATTTGGTAATTTAGAAATTACTTTTGATTTTACATTGAAACTTCAAAATCTCCCAACATCAAAGTTGTATATCTTGACCAGACCTACAACTTTGCTGTTCAAAACTTTTTCAAAATCAGCCTCCATTTTGAAATCATAGTTTGGGGA
The DNA here is from genome assembly GCA_038087645.1 of Saccharum hybrid cultivar R570. NCBI lineage: Eukaryota > Viridiplantae > Streptophyta > Magnoliopsida > Poales > Poaceae > Saccharum > Saccharum hybrid cultivar. The sequence goes on along the minus strand of JAQSUU010000731.1, from coordinate 3,520,556 downwards.
CAAAAATGAATTAAATTTGAAATTTGTTTATTTTCAAAATTGCTCCACAATTTACACTAAAACTTTGAAAACTCAAAACACCAAAGTTGTAGCCCTTAAAAAGTTCTACAAACTTGGTTTTGAACTTTTTCCCAAATTTTGCTTAGATTTTGAATTATTTCAAAAGGGGTAAAACAGGGTTTTGAAATTTAGGGTTTTCGGAGGAATTTTAAATCGAAATTTGTTGCTACTTTGATTGGTGATTACTTAGTGATCAAAACCTCACCCAAGGGCATAATTTGGACCAACATGACATGGTTGACCAAATGCCACTCTTGGTTGACCAATTAGCTTTTAAAAATTCTTTTACATTTCTCCCCAAATTTGAATTTAAATTTGAATCGGAAAACTCGTGACAAGTTTTGGGACTCCAATTCAAACTCAAATTTGGAGCTTCATTTTAGATGTTGTACTTGAGCTCATACCCTACACTTGACACTAGTGTGCAACACAGTCGCACACCTCAAATTACGCAGGGCATGGACTAAGTATTTGCGGTGGCATTCGAAATTAGGGTTTTCGGGTTCGGAGCACACCACTGAGAAACACATTCAACCTAAATAAGTAAACTCGTTTTAGTTGATGCATAACAAGTTTAACCTAACAGGGATGCTTTGCAATGCATTATGATGACATGGCAGATTAATTAGCACTATAACACCCGGGGTGTTACAGCCCTTCCCCTTAAAGAAATCTCGTCCCGAGATTTAAAGCCTTGAGTTAAGTAATGGAAAAGGAAACGTGTCAAGCAAACACGTCCAAGACTTGTCTACAAAACGGGTAGGGGTTTTCTGCATTACAAAGATTTTAAAAGGATAGGTTACAGTTTAAAGAAGAAATTGCAACCTAGATAGAAGCAAAGAACTCCGGGAAATTCTCCAACAGGTAACCTTCCGATTCCCAGGTGGCTTCCTCTTCTGAATGTCGATCCCATTGTATCTTGTACCATTTAATTGTTCTACTCCGGGTAACACGATCCTTTCGATCCAAAACTCGGACTGGATATTCAGAATATGTCAAATCCGGTTCAAGTTCAACTCCCTCAACATCAACCACTTGATCAGGTACTTGCAGACACTTCTTCATTTGTGATACATGAAATACATTGTGCACGGCTGACAGTTGTTCAGGCAGCTTTAATCTATATGCCACCTTCCCACATTTTTCAATGATTTGAAAAGGACCAATATAACGTGGTGCGAGTTTGCCTTTGACTCCAAATCTATTAACTCCTTTCATGGGTGACACTTTCAGATAAACATAATCTCCCACTTTAAACATCAAGGGTCTACGTCTTTTATCTGCATAACTCTTCTGTCGAGACTGAGCAACTTTTAAATTCTTTTGTATCTGCCTAACCTTTTCTTCCGTTTTCTTCACCAGATCAACTCCATAAAACCATCTTTCTCCTGGTTCTGACCAGTTCAACGGAGTTCTGCACCTGCGGCCATACAATGCTTCAAACGGTGCCATTTTGATACTCTCTTGGTAACTGTTATTGTATGAGAATTCTGCTAACGGTAAACATTCATCCCATTGATCTTGATAGGTGAGAGCACAAGATCTTAACATATCTTCCAAAATTTGATTTACTCTTTCAGTCTGTCCCCCAGTTTGTGGATGATAGGCTGTGCTGTAAAGAAGTTTAGTACCTAATGACTTTTGAAACTGTCTCCAAAATTGCGAAACAAACTGAGTACCCCTGTCAGTAACAATTGTTTTGGGTATTCCATGTAAACTCATAATCCGAGCAACATATATTTCTGCATATCGAGATGCTCTATAGTCAACCTTCACAGGTACAAAGTGAGCTGACTTAGTCAAACGGTCCACAATGACCCAAATTGAATCAAAGCCTCTTGAGGTCTTGGGTAACCCAGTAATGAAATCCATACTGATATCTTCCCACTTCCAGGATGGAATGGGCAAGGGTTGTAACATTCCTGCCGACTTCAGGTGTACTGCCTTCACCTTACAACAAGTATCACATCTAGCAACATACTTAGCAATCTCAATTTTCATTTTGGTCCACCAGAATCTCTGTTTCAAATCTTGATACATCTTATTACTTCCTGGATGAATAGAAAACCTTGTACTATGTGCTTCATCAAGAATGAGCCGACGTAACTCTGGAACCTTTGGGACCACTAGCCGGTTCTTAAACCATAACACATCTGCCTCATCAATACTGAAATCTGTCTGTTGACCAGTTCTAACTTTTTCTTTGATGTGAGTGATTCCGGAATTTGTTCTCTGAGCAGATACAATCTGATCTTTGAGTGTTGATTCTACTGTGACACTAGTCAGCTGACCTTGTTGAATTATTTCAATATTCAACTTTTCCAATTCGTAACACAAACTGTAATCCATTGGCTTCACAGTCGTACAATTGCAATGATTCTTTCTACTGAGTGCATCAGCAACTACATTCGCTTTTCCAGGGTGATAGTGTACTTCTAAATCATAATCCTTTATCAACTCAAGCCACCTTCTTTGCCTCATATTCAATTCTGACTGAGTAAAGATATACTTTAAACTCTTGTGATCTGTATACATGTGGCAAGTATTACCCAACAAGTAATGACGCCATATTTTTAATGCATGAACCACAGCTGCTAATTCAAGATCATGTGTCGGATAATGTTCTTCATGGCGCTTCAACTGTCTTGAGGCATAAGCAATGACTCTGCCTTCCTGCATCAATACGCAACCAAGGCCAATACCCGAGGCATCACAGTAAACATCAAATGGCTTTTCTATATCTGGTTGTGCCAAAACTGGAGCAGTTGTCAATGACTTCTTTAAAATTCTAAAAGCTTTCTCACATTCTGTAGACCATATGAACTTAGTTTGATTCTTCAACAACTCTGTGATTGGCTTGGCTACCTTTGAAAAGTCAGGTATAAATCGACGGTAATAACCCGCCATTCCCAGAAAACTTCGGACTTCATGAACTGAGATTGGTGGCTTCCAATTCAGAATATCTTTCACCTTGCCAGGATCTACTGCTACTCCTTCGGCTGACAACACATGTCCTAAGAATTGCACTTCTTTTAACCAAAACTCACATTTACTGAACTTGGCATACAATTGATGATCTCTCAGACGAGTCAGAACAATTCTGAGATGCTCAACATGCTCTTCTTCACTTTTGGAGTATACCAGAATATCATCAATAAAGACAACCACAAACTTGTCAAGTTCTGGCATGAAAACTGAATTCATCAGATACATGAAATGTGCCGGTGCATTAGTGAGACCAAAAGACATAACTAGGTACTCATACAGTCCATATCTGGTGGTGAATGCAGTCTTTGGAATATCTTCAGGTCGAATCTTAATTTGATGGTATCCTGATCGAAGATCGATCTTTGAAAATACCTTTGCCCCCGCAAGCTGATCAAAGAGCAGATCAATGCGAGGCAACGGATATTTATTCTTAATGGTTACATCATTCAGCGGTCGATAGTCAACACACATCCTTAAAGTCTGATCCTTCTTCTTGACAAAAAGAGCTGGACATCCCCATGGTGAGGAACTGGGTCTGATAAAACCTTTGTCACGTAACTCTTGCAATTGATCCTTAAGTTCTGCTAATTCATTGGGTGGCATTCTGTAAGCTCTCCGGGATATTGGGGCAGTACCCGGTTTTAACTCAATCACAAACTCTACATCTCTGTCTGGTGGCAGACCTGGTAGATCATCTGGAAACACATCCGGAAATTCACAGACTACCGGTATATCACAAATCTCCTGTACTGAAGTTGCACATACCCTTTCAACTGTTCTCTTTGGGATAGGAAGTTGGATAAGAAGATGAGATTTATTATCTGGCAGGTTCAACCTTATAGTTCTGTGCAGTGCATCTATAAGGGCTCCTCTTTGGTACATCCAATTCATACCCAGGATTACATCTATATCCTGTTTCTGTAATATTATCATTGAGGTAGGGAATATATGCCCACCTAACTCTATAGGTACGTCACGTACCATCTCCTTAGTACACAGTCGTCCCCCGGGCGACTGGATAAAGAAATCTTCTTGTGTTCCCACAATTGGAATGTCATACTTAACAACAAAGGTGCGGTTTATGAATGTATGCGATGCACCTGAATCAAATAACAGTACTGCTGGATGATTAGCAACAGGGAACATACCCATCATAACAGGTTCTCCCTCTGGGATTGCACTTGCTTGAGTATAGAATACACGTCCGGTCTTCCTTTTCTCACCCTTACCCTTCTGAACATTCAGATTATTATTCTTACTCTGAGGTTGTTGCTGTTGTGGTACGGGAGCTCTGGGATAATTAGGATTGTACTGCCTTGGATACGGGCAATCCTTGGAAAAGTGGCCTGGCTTTCCACAGTTGTAGCAGGGAAAGTTATGGGTTACTGGAGTCTGGTTTCGAATACCATGGGCATTCGGCTGCTGTAAAAATTGCGGGATTGCGGCAGGACGGAAAAACGTCTGCGGCTGAACTTGGTATTGCGGTGGACGATAAGTTGGGCGGAAATGGTTCTGAGGGTGATAAACAAACTTCTGGCGTTTCTTAATGCCGCCAGACGGACTTGAAAACACTGGCTTCTTTTTCTTCGACTCCTTGTGCAGTCGGGACTTCTCTTCTGACGCAATAGCCACATTGACTATCTCATGGTAAGTAGCATTATAGCAGGTGACTAATGCTTCCTGGATTCTGGTACTCAAACCTCTCATGAAACAACTCTTCTTCTTTGCATCGGTATTCACATATTCAGCTGCATACTGGGACAGATGATTAAATTTGCCCACATATTGTAGAACTGTCTGGTTTCCTTGCTTCAGTGAGAGAAACTCCTCTAGCTTCATGGCCATGACACCATCTGGGATATAATGTGCTCTAAAGGCTTCACGAAACTCCTGCCAAGTGACACGGTGGCCAGCAGGCTGTGCGGCGACTAGATTCGCCCACCACGCCCCTGCGGCACCTCTGAGTTGTTGTGCTGCAAACACAGGCTTCTGGTGCTCTGTGCACTGTAAAAGTTCAAACTTCTGCTCCATAGTACGGAGCCAGTCATCCGCCTCTAGCGGCTCATCTGCCTTTGAGAACACTGGTGGACGGGTATCGGTGAAATCCACATAAGTGGTTTCCCCTCCATTGTTACGGCCTCGACGACCCTGATTCCCATTCTGATTCTGATTCTGAGCCAACAGGGTAGTGGCATTAACCAGTGCGGCAATAGCTTCTGCCAAGGTAGGTGGAAACGGTGGGGGATTCGGATTACGGTCCCCTTCCTGGGAAGTTCCAGTACCGTCCATCTGTTGTACACAAACCATGTTTATTTTCATTGCTTTATTGAATTAAAAAGCAGTTAGCACAGAACTTGTATACACATACAAACTCATCTTACATATTTCATTACAAACTGGCTTGCAAGCAAGAAACCACCCACTAAGGTTCTTAGAAAGCAGGAAAGACTACTATATTACACAACCATCCATGTCGGCCCTTCACTCCTCATCATCATCGCTGATCACGATCACTTCCTCCTCATTCTCTGGAGCACTTGCACCAGTGACATGACTTGCATCATCCCCACTTTCCATCATGGGTTCATCTTCTTCCGGATCTTCTTCATTGTCCTCTCCATCAGGAACAACCACGGCACCGACATCATCTTCTACTGCCTGGGGCTGATGATTGGGATTCATCAGATCATGTAGCCTATGAACTTCCTCATGCAGGACTGTGTTGTACTGCTCCAGGTGTGTCACATAAAGCTCCAACTCACGAACACGAGCCCTGGCTTCTGTCTCCTTTTCCAAAGACTCCTTCTGGAACTGTTTCCAAAAACGCATGTTGCGCTTCAGTCGCTCTACTTCTGATGTAAGCCTTGCAACCTCTGACTCCGAATCCGGGTTCGGATTACGGCTACTGCTTGCTCCATCAACTCTGGCGGCCAACTGATGACGCGGCACTCCTTGCGGACCCGTTTTCTTGCGAGGAGTCGTCTTCACACGTGCCATCCTAAAACAAGACAGAATTAGGACGATGAGAACAGATAGGGGGATCTGAAGGTTAGCATGAATAGGATTGAACCTTACTTAACCCAAACCACTTTAAAAGGGAAGGTAACTTAAGCAGGTTAATTAAACATGATGCATGCATCGTACTTACGATCTAACAGAAAGATTTAAGTAACACATGCAATCTTTATAACATAGGGCACTATACATGATACTTCACTACGAAGCTTTCAAATATGAGCTAAGGAAACTATAGAATGGATTAAGAGAAGCAAAAGCAGTTTGGACCCAAAATATCAGTATTAAGTTTGTTGACCCAAATCATTTTGAAGTTTTACAAGGTAATACTACAATAACCCGAGTGATTATGCTCTGGTACCAGCTGTCACAGAACCTCCTAATTATGATGGCCCACAAGCACACGTCATTGTCATAATGACCTCTGACGGTCGTACTTATGTTCACCATAACTTAAAAGGCCTGCTTTCCTCCGAACAGGATCCAATCACAGGAGTATTGCAATATTACAACAATTTATTCAAAATATTCAACAGAGTAAAGTAGCGGAAGTCTTACAATAACTTAGGTTACAAACCAGTTTTCAAACTTAAAACCTTAGGTAACATTATTACAAACCAGTAGTAGAGAAGTATCGGTAGTAACTTTATTACAACACACAAGCGAGATGCCTTGCCCAAAGGCCACACAATCTACTCGTCGTCACTGTCTTCAACCACGACGGTCATGCAACAAGGCTCGAAGCAGACTTGTTCATGAACCGCACCTGCAACAAGGGGTTAACAAACCCTGAGTACGAGAGTACTCAACAAGACTTACCCGACTAAGACAAAGACTCCAAGGGCATGCTAGCTTTAGGGAATCAAGGTACGGGTAATCAAGAATCAAATTTTCTTTTTGCAGAAAAGCTTACTAAGGTAAGTCCTTATCTTCAACATTTTACTTTTACCATTGATGGTTCATTAACCAATTCTAGGTGATCCTAATCTAGATCAAAGTAATTATCATCAAAACCTTTCTCATTCTTTCTTTCAATTCCAGTTCTTAACTACGATGTTGGTGCAAGGCCAAGACTCCTTTCTCGTGGAGTAACGACGATTCGAACCGCTTCATTTACCCAGCTGGGGATTCCTAACCACACGACATATGTAGAACTGAATCTTGCATATATCAACTCTTACTCGGGTTTTCCCAAAACCAGAACATGTCCATCGCCACCCGAGAGCACAGTACTCCTCGAACCCGGCCCGATTCTAGCCCCGAGGGTACACGTTACTCTCGCCATCTCTCCACTCCCAGTGCGAGGTTAGACGTTCTCGTAATGGACTAACCAAAGTAAGGCTTACCCGTCATGGGCACATGGCTAGTACTAATAAAAACTCCATGACGCGAGGGCCAACAACGTACGGTCCTTAACTGATAAGGCGGAAACAATACAGTGGGACTCCTTTCCCAATGCATGTTAGCAGTGGCCAAACCACCCGCCCGATCTTACAAGTTCATTCACATATTTCAATATTCATTCGATATGCCGTCATGGCTATGTAAACATTCATTTAAAAGCTTAACTTCTAAGCATAGCGAAGCATACTACGCATTTTCTGTAAATCAGGTATCAAGGTTGATATCACAATAATCAAGGATGATAATGCAGCAATTAGGTTATCACTCAACTCCTAATTACTTAATGCAGTCAACCATAATATAAATAATAGAACATTTGTAAAACTCAAGGTAGGGTTTAAATGCACCGGGGCTTGCCTTGCTCAAACACGACGACCGACTCAGACTCGAGGACTTCACCCCCTGGTCCGGAACCCACCGACGATCGCTCTTCTCCGGAAGCTTGATCGACGACTTCGGCTTCCTCGAAAGCGGAGACTACATGAATACATAACATGCTTTAACATGATGCTCGATGATAAACATGATGCTTGATGATAACATGCTACGAGTTACTACTGGAGTACAACTTACTTCTACGGTACAGTCGCAAACAGAAAACCTACTAACTAGAAGCGGCGATTCCAGCGATACCAGCTTTTAACCTAACAAGTTACTAACGAGCTCAATCATGAAATTAAGGTGCCAAAGATCACCAAAGGGTAGTGACCTAAGGACTTCACTCAATCAAAATGCACCCAACACTTAAAGTTCTCAAATTAACATTTATTTTCTATTTAACTAATTAGGGCATAATTAGGAGTTGATCAAATTTTACCTAATCAAGCTCAAACTTTTTCTATGGGTTAAGAATGAATTACAACAGTGTTATAATAAATTTCATAATTTTTGGATAAATAAATTAATTATTAAAATTACTGGAAGTTGCATTTAATCTTTAATGAAACTAATTAATTCTACTGCTCAAAGTATTCAAATTCATGATTTAACATTTTTCCTAGATAGTTTATACATTGAAAAGCTTACACAAAAATTTTCATGAATTTTGGAACTCTACACAATTTTTAATGAAATAAACAAATAATAACACTATTCATTTATTTGAAAAAGAAAAACAAAAACAAAATCGGGCTGACTTCTCTTTTTCCCCGCGGTCCGGCCCAACCAGACGGCCCGCTCACGCGCGCCCGCGCGCGCGCTCGCGACCGGCCCAGTCGCGCGGCCCAGCCCAGTGCTGGCCTGCCCCGTGCGCTGGCTCTCTCTCTCACTCGCTGACACCGCGTCCCCACCTGTCATCTTCCTCCTCCCGCTCGCCCGCTCGCTCCCGCGTGCCCGCGCGCTCGCCCGCGGTGACCGGCCGATGACCGAAGCCTCGGTCGACCAACCGCGCGATCCGACAGCCTCTACGCGACCTAGCGAACCCGTTTTGCTAACTTGCAGCTCGTCTCGAGCTCCGGTGCTACCTTACCGACGACGGTGGCGGTCCGACAACCACGGTGACCGGCGACTCGACAACACAACGGTGAAACGATCAAGGCGAGTGGTCAGGGAGCATTAGGGGCGTACCACGATCACGAAGGAGTGATCGGTTGAAGCTGAGAGGCTCTGGAGGCGGCTGGCCACGGTGGCGGGGCTCGACGGGAACGGCGGTGACCCGAGGTAGAAGACGACGGCTCCCCGGCGATCCTGAGCAGTAGCGTCTACACAAGGAGGCGCAATAGATTCGCCAGGCGATGGCGGAGCGATTGGCGAGATGGAGATGACTGCGGTGGAGTAGGGAGGGCGAATTTGGCCGGAGCAATGAGGACGGTGGCGGCGGCGATGACGAACCCGGACGGCGACAGTGGCGGTGTCGGTCCCTTTTATAGCGCTGTGAAGCAAGGAAGCAGCTAGAGAGCGCGAAGCGGTCCCTGTGGTCGCGGTGGCAGGATGGAAGGTCGTGGAAGCGGCCAGCGCGACGTCGGCGGCTCGCCGGCGCCCATGCCGCGCGCTGCCGGTGCGTGATTCGCCGGTGCACTGTAGCTCCCCCCCAAACTTTGAATTTTCAAACTGTTTTCTCAAATTACTCTCAAAATCATGTAACAACTTGAAAAACTTCCAATCTATGAAATCTTCAGAATTTCAAGCTCTACAAGTTTTGTATTGAACACTTTTTCAAATTATAACTGGATTTTGAAATTTGAATTTGAACTCAAAAGGGGACACATTTTTCAGATTTGGTAATTTAGAAATTACTTTTGATTTTACATTGAAACTTCAAAATCTCCCAACATCAAAGTTGTATATCTTGACCAGACCTACAACTTTGCTGTTCAAAACTTTTTCAAAATCAGCCTCCATTTTGAAATCATAGTTTGGGGACAAAAATGAATTAAATTTGAAATTTGTTTATTTTCAAAATTGCTCCACAATTTACACTAAAACTTTGAAAACTCAAAACACCAAAGTTGTAGCCCTTAAAAAGTTCTACAAACTTGGTTTTGAACTTTTTCCCAAATTTTGCTTAGATTTTGAATTATTTCAAAAGGGGTAAAACAGGGTTTTGAAATTTAGGGTTTTCGGAGGAATTTTAAATCGAAATTTGTTGCTACTTTGATTGGTGATTACTTAGTGATCAAAACCTCACCCAAGGGCATAATTTGGACCAACATGACATGGTTGACCAAATGCCACTCTTGGTTGACCAATTAGCTTTTAAAAATTCTTTTACATTTCTCCCCAAATTTGAATTTAAATTTGAATCGGAAAACTCGTGACAAGTTTTGGGACTCCAATTCAAACTCAAATTTGGAGCTTCATTTTAGATGTTGTACTTGAGCTCATACCCTACACTTGACACTAGTGTGCAACACAGTCGCACACCTCAAATTACGCAGGGCATGGACTAAGTATTTGCGGTGGCATTCGAAATTAGGGTTTTCGGGTTCGGAGCACACCACTGAGAAACACATTCAACCTAAATAAGTAAACTCGTTTTAGTTGATGCATAACAAGTTTAACCTAACAGGGATGCTTTGCAATGCATTATGATGACATGGCAGATTAATTAGCACTATAACACCCGGGGTGTTACAACAAGACAGGAGATGGGAACAATAAACGAGGATAAGATTGACCAAGGACAGCTCATACATGTTAGAAACAATTAAAATGATAATCCCTTTGATTTGTAATCACATAGTAATTGTTTTTTTAGAATTGTTTGTTTGCAAATTATTCTGCACAAGTCACTATTTTGTTTTAGTCCTACCTCACGCCCTAGTAATCACATATATTTATTTGCTAATTATAAAATTTGATGTTGTCATGGTAAATATTTGTAACAATAAAATAAATATCTCTAAATCACATGTCATGTTTTGGGAATCCTGTGTTGTAAATTCTACGTTCTAAATGCCTCTGTCTACATTGTTCCTGTGTTTTTCCATTCCTCTGTTTTCTCACTGCATCTATATCCTATTCCTGTGTTTTTTTCCTTTCCTCTGTTTTGTATTCATCCGTTCCAAACAAGCCCTCAGCGGTGTTTTTCTCTCATAAAAAACCAGCCAGATCAGCCAGATTTTAGCCCAAGCGAACAGGCTCATACAAATTAGCATCTAGAGCTTAAATTCTTCTGTTTAGTTCCTAAGGATACTATGGCTACTCTGCTTCCGTTCAAAAAGATATGTTGATTAGCATATACAGCTTTAGCTTCAGTTATTAAGTTAAAAATGATATGCCGATTACTCTGCAGTTGTTTGGCTGTATTTGCTTGCATATTGTGAGCAGGCGAGCACACGTGTGATGAACGCCTGATATGTTTTAGTGCAAAGATTTGTTTCTGCATTAGCCAGGTTTTTTTTTTACTTTTCTAAGGGTCTTTTTCTTCATACTGGTTGATGTTAGCAACCAACCTAGGTAACAATAATGTTCTTAGGAGATCAGAGAACCATACTAGAACATTCCCTGTTGGATTTTTTTTTGTTACAGTTTTCAGCAAAAATAAGATGCCTCGTATTAGTATTTGGATTGCTAAGCTCTGCCAGGCTGTGCGGGCGTTCGTGTCAAACAGGTAGCTAGTTGGATGGATTTGGATTTTGGTGAAGTTGGATTGGATGGATCTACTAGTTATGAGGATTGGGCCTGATAGGAGCCTTGCTTTAATTGGACTTCAGCTGGATTCCCATGTTTGGATTTGGACATCCATCCATTCCCACGTCTAGAGCAGATCATCTGATTCTTGGGGATTTCCAGATACGCACCACGAAGAAATTATCGGAAGATGTTGAGGATCGAAAGGGAACAGTAATCTGATGAAACAGCTTGGCGTCAGCATCAGAACACTGTCAATGGCAAGCAAAACTCTTGGCGTGGGGCACGGTAATCTGGAGGTATCCAACGTTTTACATTGATTTGTTTCCCATTGGAGGTGGAAGAATACTGTCAGCACCAACTGCAGAAATACTGAAATAGGCAGGGTTCTACAGAAGGTAGTTTGCCTGGCAAGCTTCTGAGTACAAACAATCGGAGTTATGCAAGCAATCATCAGTTTGTTATGTCGGAGGCACTTAATTATCCTTAATGTGATGCTTGGTGCATTTGGGTTCAGAAAATATTGATTCTATTCTAGGAAACAGAGATTGATTTTCTCTATGCTTTCAGACTGAGATACAGCAAGCTGTTCTGTTCAACTAATCTTAATACACCAGAATATTTTTACTTTTCTGTTTACATATAGGAAGCTAATAAATTTCTGTCAGAGGAAAATGGCCGTGGGTGCCTTCCCTTAAAAATCTACAACAGAAGTTACCGGCTATTTTAGTGACAACGACAAGGCAGAGTTTCAGAAATCTTGTACTAGGGTGCGTTTAGTTGGTGAAAAGTGGGTGAAAAGTTCATGTAGCACCTTTCGTTATTATTTGACAAATATTATCTAATCATGAAGTAACTAGGCTTAAAAGATTCATCTCGACATTTACAGATAAACTGTGCAATTAGTTATTTTTTTACCTATATTTAATACTCCATGCATGCGTCTAAATATTTGATGTGATAAGTGGAAGAGAAAATATTTCGGGTTCGCATGGGAAGTGAACACAGCCCTACTCTCGTGGGATACGCTGCACATATATGAACAATCTGGTTCGATCAAATAATCATTACCAAATGGAAACTGTGTTGACCGTTCAGCGAGGGTGCGTTTAGTTCGTGATTTTTTTTTTGCCTGGGCTACGGTAGCACGTTTGTATTTGTTAATTAGTGTATAATCATGGACTAATTAGGCTCAAAAGATTCGTCTCGTAATTTTCTACCAAACTGTGTAATTAGTTTTTTTTCGTCTACATTTAATATTTCATGCAGGTGTTAAACATTCGATGCATGTGTCAAATATTCGATGTGCCGGGAAATCTTGAATTTTTTTTTTTTGCGAAACAAATCTTGAAAATTTTTGTGAACTAAACGTGGCCTCACAGAACATTGTGGATTGGAAGTACCAAGAGTGTCAGCTCACTGAAGACGTCATGTTTCAACAAATAAAAAAGCCAACAAAGAAAGGACATTTGGTTACTGTAATCACCTCAAAATATGCGGTTACTGAAAGTCGTACAAGTGTGCTTTCATATTCCATCCCTTTTTCCCACATCAATTTTTTGAAACATTTGTTGAGCTGTCCCTGTAGTATTTTCCGGGCAGGATATATAACAACTTCTGAATTACATTGGCGCTAAAAGCCTCCGACCAAAACATGTAGGACTAGTGTACTACTACTCTACTAGCTAACCTGGAGCAGCTGACAACGGCCGTCCTGTGACAACAACAATTCTTCTGTTGATTAGTTTGACCCAGATACACTTGTGGAGTTCTGAGTGAGTTTAGGCCATGTTTAGTTCTCAAAAATTTTCAAGATTCCTCGTCACATCAAATGTTTAGACACATATATGAAGCATTAAATGTAGACGAAAAAAAACTAATTACACAGTTTAGTAGAAAACCACGAGACAAATCTTTTGAGCCTAATTAGTCCATGATTGAACACTAATTGATAAATACAAACGAAAGAGCTACGGTAACCAAAGCAAAAAAAAAAAAATCACGAACTAAACAACGCCGTTGGTGCTACCTTTTTCTTAACCCTCCTTTTGATTCTGACACATACAGCATGAGTCGGTCAATGTTTATGTCGCCCATTGTGATTAATTCGTAAACAATGAGTAAATCAGGCTCTGGTCACTTGAACGATAAATCATGACTGAAAATATTATTCACTGATTTATTATGAGAGAAAAATACTATTCACTCGTTAAAATAATATCGCTTATAATACAAACGAACAAGGCTACTCTGGAGGCAGGGCAGACATGTTCATCCATTTCGTTGCTGCGCTTGCACGCCCCACCATACCCTCCCTACCCCACAGGAAAAGAGACCGCATGCTGCACCATCATTGTACTACTGTACTACTACGGCCATCTGCGAACTGGGCCTCGTTTAGTTCGGTGAATTGAGGAGAAAAACACCGTATCAGAATTCCTGTAGTATTTCGTTTGTATTTGGTAAAAATTATCCAAATTTTGAATAACTAGGCTTAAAATGTTCATCTCGCAAAGTACAACAAAACTGTGCAATTAGTTTTTGATTTCATCAACATTTAGTACTCCATGCATTTGTCGACATTTTGATGTGACAGGGAATCTTCTTTTTGCATAGTAAAATTTAGGGAGAATTGGGGGAACTAAACAAGGGCCTGGTTGAAATTTCTTTTCCTTTTTCTTTTTGCTTTTTCTTTTTACCCACTGTATATATGTAAGGGCGTGTTTAGATGGTAAAATTTTTGGGGAAAATTCCTGTAGCATTTTGGTTGTTATTTGGTAAAATTTATCCAACCATGGACTAACTAGGCTCAAAAGATTCGTCTTGACATTTACCGACAAATTGTGTAATTAATTATTGTTTTACATACATTTAATGTTCTATGCATGCGTCCAAAGATTCGATGTGACGGATATTGTATATTTTTTTGGGTCTTTTTTATCTAAACATGGCCTAAATAAATGTTTTTTTTCTTGGTGAAGGTAAATGATGTGGGTTGAGGTTGATGGCTGCCATTACTTTCAGTGAGAAGTCCTGCAAACTCCAGAGTGCAGGAACCAGGTCAGAATGGATTATTGGGATGAAAAAGGCTTTGTTTAGATACCAGATTTCATCCTAAATTTTACTATGCAAAAAGAAGATTCTCCGTCACATCAAAATGTCGGCATATGTTTGGAGTACTAAATATAGATGAATAAAAAAAAACTAATTATACAGTTTTGTTGTACTTTGCGAGACGAATATTTTAAGCCTAATTGATCAATGTTTGGACAATTATTACCAAATAAAAACAAAATTGCTACAGTGTTATACCGTATTTACTGTGCAAAATTGGTATCTAAACAAGCCCCCAAATGAAATGAGGCAGCCAACGAGGCGAGCAACAGACAGCTACGACTTGGAGGGAGAGGGAGGATCAGTTCAATGGCTGGCTGGCTGATGCCATGATTGCGGCCCTGCGCAACTTTCCCTTTCGCCCCTACTACTGCTGTGCAGGCCGCCCGCCCGC
Organism: Saccharum hybrid cultivar R570; assembly: GCA_038087645.1. Taxonomy (NCBI): domain Eukaryota; kingdom Viridiplantae; phylum Streptophyta; class Magnoliopsida; order Poales; family Poaceae; genus Saccharum; species Saccharum hybrid cultivar. The sequence goes on along the minus strand of JAQSUU010000731.1, from coordinate 3,505,510 downwards.
AGGCATCGCCGGTACCAGGTCGCCGCTCGCTGCCTTTCCGTGCCGGCCGGCCAAAGCATTTCTGCCGGTGGTGGCGTGCTTCCTCCGCCTCCAAAGCAAAGAATCCTAGTAGAGGAAAAAGGAGAGACACACTGCACTGCAGCTTCGTGTTGTTTGCTTCGCTTTATTCCCCTTCCTTGTTCCAGCACCAGCTCCCCTGTCACTCCGTAGTCCATCCCCATCCCGGCTTGCTTTCCCCATCCGCCAAACCCATCGCCTGTTGCTGCGTTCGTCCGAGGCATTTCTGAGGGCAAGAAGCCAAGAAGAGGTTCCGCCAAGAACGAGTTCTTCGCCTGCCGCCTCGTTGCTGAGGTGCGCCTGCCGTTTCTTGGTTCCAGCCGATTCTTTTTCTTGCGCTGTCTGTTCTGCAGACGAAGCCTCATGCTTCATGTCCTCCTAGTCCTAGTTCTTCATTTCCTTATCATAGACACTACTTGATCTGCAAATCCCCGTAGCGGTCGGTTCTTTTACCTGTTACTGGTAGTGCCATCATCTTACTGCTACTTTCCTTTCCCCTCATTTCATTTGGCCTGATCTTGTTCTACGCATGTGCTTACAAATTACTTTACATAGTGGTGCTATTAGTAGCCAGTTTTGTTTGGAAATCAGTGAACTTAGTTTTGTTTACATAAGGTTAGTGAATGATTGGTAAAATATAATCCGATCAACTTAGTTTATTTTCTTTTTTTTAGATAAAGGGATGACAATCCTGCCTCTGGATCAACTTAGTTTATGTTCTTACATACGTAGTATCAGTGATATGCCCATCCTTTCAACTTTCTTCCTTCCTGCACATTGTTACCCAACCTAGTTTCAATGTCATTGGACTTGGACAGTAATTCAATATTGATCTGCCTCCTTTTTCTGTTCCCAGTTTAGATCTGCAATCCAAGGGGCTGAATTCCAAGGGTGGTAAAGATGGCACTTGATGCAAACAACATTCTGATGCACATCAAGAGGACATTGCGTTCTTCTGTCAAGCTTGCCTACCAATCTGCTTCTGACTATCCTGTGGCACTCGGCATTGGCATGCTGCTGCTGTTTCTACACAGACTCTGCCCTTCTCTGTTTGCTTTCTTCCTGTCTTCGTCCCCGGTCTTCCTGCTAACTGCACTTCTTCTTGGAGCGTTGTTGAGTTATGGGGAGCCAAGTGCTCCATTGATCAGAGAGGAAGCACTGGAGGGCCAGAAAAAATCGTCCCCTATATCCAAAATATCCATCACTGGATGTTCAGTGGTTGAGGAGGTTCAGAATGTCGCCGTCACCCACATGTCAAGGAGTTTTGAGAGCCCAGTTGTCTGCATTGAGGAAACATCTTCTGATAACGTCTTCCATGATACCCACCGTGATGAGGACAGTACTGTCACATCTGTGTCTGCTGATACCGTTTGCTGTGCAGAAGCTTCTGAATTTGCCAAGAATGAAGTTGTTGTTGTGGAAAGAGAGGAGCATGTGAAGGAAATCTGCGACAAGGTTGAGCTGCAGCAATTTCATAGCAGCGCTGCTGAAGGTGTTTCGATTGAAGAGGCTGAGAATGTTGCCGTCAAGGTTAATGTGGGGACGAGATTCGAGTGTCCAGTTATGTACACTGGGGACAAAACTTCTGAAGGTGTTTTGCTAATTGATACTCAGTGTGATCTAGGAAATGTGACATCTATGTCCACTGACAGTGTTCTTAGTGCTGAATCTTCCGGGTTTGGCAAGAATGGCATCATTGCTGAAAGAGAGGAAGAGGAGCATGTTAAGGAAATCTGTGAGCAGGTTGCGCCGCCACAACAGTCTGAGAGCACCGTTACAGAAAGGTGTCACTATGAAGTGAGCACTCAATACCAGTTCGGTGAACTCATGAGCTCATGTTGGCAACCTGTTATGCGACAGGATCCTTGTTCTGATTCTGAGTCTGATGTTACAGAAAGTTCTTCTGATGCATCGATCACTGACATCATACCGATGCTCGATGAACTGAACCCACCTGTATATTTGGGTACTGGTCATCCTTCCTCAACCTTCAGAGACAACCTGAATGCCGGCTCATCAGATGAAAATGAAGATGACTCAGAGGAGGAGGGCTTTGTGGATCCAAACTCTTTGGATACTGAAAAGAATGGGAACTTGGAGAGTCTGATGGCGCGGAGAAAAGCAAAGAATGTTCTGAAGTTTGAGCTTGACAGGAGGTTAATGGACACGCAGGCCGCTGATGCAGTTCAGAAAATGGAGGAGGTGTCACGCTTCCGTGTTCAGGTGCCCTCCATTTCCACACCAAGGCCCGATCCTTCAAATGATTCAGAGGATACAGTGGAGGTACCACTGGTTCCTGATTCAGCGCCGTCTGTTCTGCTTCCCTGGAGGAAACCATTTGATATTCCATTTGACCAAATTGTGGACCGCGACAGTCGTTTGCAGGAAACTTGGACTCCTCGCTCAGGCTTCTCATCAACACAGAGCAGGAAACGTGACAGCTTGTATGTAAGGCCGTCTACTTATCCACGGCTTCACAATGGCATAAAACTGGAGAATTCTGAATTCAGTGAAAAAGATGCTATTGACAATCGCTCAGAAAGTGATTCTGATGAACCACTTGACAACAATGGCAAGTTATTTGGCTCACTGGAACCACATATTGGTGATGAGATCAAAATACTAAGCGCGGCAATTTCAGATGTGTGTGTGCTAGAAGCAGATCACGGAATTAATGAGGGCAGCACTGATTCCATCAACGGCACAAATTCCTTTTATGTCCAAAAATCAATGTCCAGCGCGTCAGATGTGAACGATTCAATTTCTGCAGGTAATATGGGTCATTTTTCAGATTATAGCTACACAAATTATTTATTTGCAATATTTACGCAAGTAGGCTGATAACATGCAGGTAATGAGCAATCGGTATTGTGTTCTCTATCTGAAGAACACAATACTGACGAACATACGGTTGAAGTTGAAGAGGAAGACTCCATGAGTGAAGTCAACTCGTTATTCAAGTGCCGCATGGAGGAAGTGCTAGTGCAGTCGATTTCAGAGTCCGGCATAGGGCAACCCTTGACGGTTAAACTTGAGCATGAGCTTAGTGATACTTTATTACACGCAGAACCTGCAATACCTTTGATTGAAGCGAGATCAGTAGAAGATCTGAATTCACAGTTTGCTCAGCTCAATGGAGAAGCATTATTAGCACGCGCTGCTTCTGCCTCCAGTTGTGATGATCAGGATCAGCCGGTCCAAGACAGGCCAAGTGAAGCATTGCCCGTGGAAAATGGGGGTACTGAGGACAGCCATTCTTCAGACTGCCCGCTTGACGACGGTCCAGTGGCTGTGAAGATCGAAGGTGCATGTGAACTGAAGGAGCTGCTAACTGAAGATGGTGGGCTTCCTGTTCTTGAAGCAAGCTCGGTTGAGGAGATGAGCTCACTGTTCAGGCAACTGGAAGCAACAGGAGGGCCAGCATTGGTGTGTGCCGGTAGCTCAGAGTCAGAGCACATGTTTGTTGGTCAACACACTGGAGAGACAGAGACTGATTGTGGTGTGCTAGCTCCTGATGCAAAGCCTGCTTGGGATGATACCAACCCTACTTATGTGCAGTTAACCATCGGCGATGACGACGAGATGACGATTCCTGGAGATGGTGAAGTAATCCTGGATTCAGGCGAGCTGAACTCAGGACGGCGTGCTAATGAAGATGGAACATCTGGATCCGATGACACCAAGGTATTTGAGGTCAAAGAATCACTTGAAAACGCTTAATCTACTCTTACCGAAGCGCAGTCAGGCAGCTGAAGATATATGTGGAGTGTGTTTGATCACAGGGTGCGGTGCAGGTAGCCTAGCTAAATCCTGAAGGTGGTTATGGGAGACATCATCGTCTTGTCAGATGTATATTTTGATCTGCGGAGAGAATGGAGTGCACATGTCTATGTTGATATGGTTTATTTTGTTTAATTCGTCTGTTCATACTTCTTCCTTTTCTATTTTTTTTCTCCTTGGATGGTGGACAAAATAGGGTGATTCAGTTTGGTAGTAGCATGGATCGCTGGTTGTTTCATGTGCCGAGTGCCGAGTGCGGGGTATTTATTTATACATGGATTCTCTTCGTTTGTTTTGGTTTCATGTGTTTACTGATGCATAGTACTAACTATGTACTAAGCTCAATAGTTACTGTTACTGCGCCGGTAAATAAATCCGGGAACGTCACACGCACCCCTAGTTTGAGTGGTGAGGTTGTCACTGATCCAGAAGGAGAAGACAACTGGTAACTGCAGGAGTTGTTGGAAGAAGATGAATGAAGAAAAAGACTGGAGAGGGTAGCTCGTTTGCGCGTTGGATGACGGGTTTTGAAAGGTTTTAGCTCCTCCAAATATAAGCGAACCGCGTGCAGTGTCTGACTGTCTCAACTCTGAACTCTGAAGGTTTGGTAAGTAGGCCTATGTAATGTAATGTAATGTAACCGACAGCTCTGGGTAGTTGAAACATGCCTGAAGAATGAAGAATGCATTTGCATACATAGAGACTACTGCAAGTGTATAGAAGAGTAGTATATTAGTGTACAAGCCTGTGATGCGTGCACATATATGTGTACATCATCTACGCGTTTTCGCGCTTCTGCTGCTTTGTTTTATTTTTGTGCACGCTTCTTGAGGTTATGATATGAAGCTTGGGATTGGGCCCAATCGTGCGCTACAGACTTCACCGGCCGGCACTAGGAAAATGGCCGTGGGCAGGAAGGCCGGTGAGCAGGCAATCAGACAAATATATAGCAGTGCCTGAACCTGAAACTAAAACTGGAGCTGGCTCAAGGAGACAAACAGGTTGGTAGCCTCCAAATGGACTACACACAAGCACAGATGGCTGAAAGGGAAACGGTGGATAGCACCTAGAGCACGGCTGGCACTGCAAATTTACATTGCCTGGACCTGGACAAGCATAACAGACAGGGAAGAGGATATACTCGGAATACATATAATGGATTAGGTAGGATTAACCAGGTGGTTAGCGTCTGGTTAGGTATACAATTAATCCATCCTAGGATGCTAATGTGTATACTCTGTTTCTGACTACTGAAGAGTGTTAATCTGCACTCTGTTTCTGACCTCTGATCTTAATCTTAGATTCTTAGATGGTTTCCTCTCTCTTTTATTTATTTTTCAGCAGGCCATGTTTGAAAACGTACTTCATTGTCCAAAAAAAAAAGTGTTTGGAAACGTACTAGCCTCCTCCTCCTCCAGAGTCTGAACTCTGATGAAGTTAAAACAACAAGAGCAGCATCAATCCGGAATTTTCCATTCCATTCAGTTCATTAAAAATGGGTGCCATGCCGTCATCACTTAACAAATGATACTGACGCATGGTTAATTGTTACTACAAAATCAACCCTGGATGACTGGATGGACTAATACTACTAAATAAACTGATGGGAGTAGTTTGCTGAATGCCGAATTGTTTCTCTGAATTTTTCGTTCTCATCTGGGGGGTGTGAATAGAAAAGATGCCACCCGAATTGAAGGAAGGAAAGCCCGCGCGCGTACGTAGGTAGACCGGTCGTCTCAGACGACCAAAACGGCCACTGTCACGGACGGACCTATTTGCACACTGTCACACGCATTAGTTAGCAAACGCCCTAAACTTGACGCGGAGTCTGCCTCTGGCACGCATTCGTCCAGGATTTTTTTTATTGCCTCAACCTTCCAATACAAGTTATAGTATATGAACTCACGCACTTCAGCCTGGCGTTCGGTTATAACCGCAAATTCGGTTCGGTTAAAAAAACTTCGGTTTTCAGTTTATAGCCCCCGATCGGTTATCCACAGAACTGATAACCGCAGATTTCGGTTTCGGCTTTTAACTTCGGTTTTTCGGTTGAAACCGAACCGACCGAAGTGTACTGTAGCAAGGGAAGGAAAACAGATAAAACAACGTCGTCCCCCGTCCTCCCCTGCCCCTGCTCGCGGCACCCGCCCCCTGCGCCGCGCCACTCGCCAACGCGGGGCCGCCTTCCCGTGCCCGCGGCCGCTCGCAGGTTGCGCCGCCCCCTGCTCGTGCGTGGGGCCGCCGCGCGCGCCTACTCGCCACCACCTGCTCGCACGTCGCGCCGTGGGGCGCGCCTGCTCGCCCCTGCCGCCGGATGCGTCGCCGCGCGCGCCTGCTCGCCACCGCCGCCGGACTTCCATGTAGCGCCCCGAGTGGTGGCCGGTGAGCGAGTGGAGGCCGGTGAGCGAGCGGCTGCGGCGGCGCACCCCGCTCGAGCTCGATGAGTTAGGGTTTAGGTGTTCGGTGAATGGGGGCGCCTGCCTCTGCGCTGCGGCTGCGGGATGGGGTTTGCCGGGTTGGGGTCTTGTGGGCCTGTGGCGCCAGGATGGGCCGTGGTGGCGTGGTGGGCTACTGGGCTGGAGCAGCAGGGCAGTGTGATCGACGGACGACGAAGGTGTTTTCTGGTCTGTGGCATGTACTTCGGTTTGTTCTGTTAATCGGTTCGGTTTGAGTAGAAAACCGAAGTCGAAGCCGAACACCGAACAGTGCAAAACCCAAAATCGAACCCGCAACTAAAAACCGAACAAACCGATATTTCGATTCGATTCGGTTCGGTGCGGTTCGATTCGATTTGCGGGTAAAAAGTGCCCAGGCTGACACGCACTAACTCACACCACACGCACACATCCTAACACACTCACACCCATAGTGTGTAAGTTAGACCTACAACATATATCTAAGACTAGAAGTACACGGCTGATAGGTATGACAGTGGTGCCACATCCATGCGAGACAACTGAAATTAATATGGCCCTAGTGTGTAAGTTAGACCTACAACATATATCGAAGGCTAGAAGTACACGGCTAATAGGTATAACAGTGGTGTCACATCCGTGCGAGGCAACTGAAATTAATAGAGGAAAACGCGGTCCATCCAGGGATCGAACCCGCGCCATCCGTTCGCCACTGCAAAGACGTGTCACCCGAGCTAGCGCTCAACCTCGCATTCGGCCAGGATAAAATATACTAGAATATATATTTTTTTTAGAAAAAGAAGAGTGTTAGGAGGAGACAAGAGGGTACATAGGCATGCATGTTTCACAAATCACAACAGAGAAACAGCAAGGTCTACTGTATTTTTTTATATATATGAAAGAAAGAAAATGGATGAGGAGGAGCGGCAGTGTGGAACCTTCTCTTCTCTGGCTTTTTACCAAACCTGCTGGCCTCCATTGTTTTTGTCCTCGAGCTACCAACTTCGTTATTCTAGGCCGCGTTTAGATTGCAACTTTTTGCAATCTGGACTACTATAGCACTTTCGTTTGTATTTAGCAATTAGTGTTCAATCATGGACTAATTAGGCTTAAAAGATTCGTCTCGCAAATTACAGACAAACTGTATAATTAATTATTTTTTACCTATATTTAGTACTTCATGCATACGTCTAAAGATTGATGTGATAGAAAGAGTGTAAAAATTTAGAATTTGGAAGGTAACTAAACAAGTCCCTAATAAAAAAACTGTCATGATCAAATCACAACGGCTCCCTGCATAGAAAATTGATAAAGAAAATATACCATAGCACCTGGTCTCACGAATTATATGCATATTTAATTTATTTAAATTAATTAAAGCCGTGAAGTATGAAAGAGCGTGAGATGACCGTTTCCCTCGTGTCCCTCTCCTTCGCGGCACCTTTTCTTCTCCTCTTGTTCGTCGTCGTCGTCGGACGCGGCGCGGCCTCCGCCCTCCATAAAACGACGAGCGCAACGTTCACTCCCACGCCTCGGCTGCCCCCGGCTCAGTCAGCGTCTCACCGAGAGCTCACAACCACCCTGCTCCAGCTCCAGCTTCACCGTCACCCTCCCTTCCTCCAGTTCCACCACCGTGCCATGGCCGACCGCGTCCACCCGGCGCCTCCACCGCCGCAGGAGCTCTCCTCCTCCCCGCCTCATCAGCCACACGCCGCCGGTGCCGCCGGCGCGATGCCTCCGCCGAAGGACACGACCCCACTGCAGCAGCGCCCGTCCTTCGCGCGCCCGGCAGCACCACCACCGGGCACCTACATCGTGCAGGTACCCAAGGACCAGGTGCTCCGCGTCCCACCCCCAGACCGCGCGCGGCGGTACAAGAAGCTCTCCACCCGCCCGGCGCGGCGCCGCGCACTGCGCCGCGCCTGCTGCTGCACCTGCGCGGCCGTCCTCCTGCTCATCGCCCTCGCCGCGGCCTTCGTGGGCGCAGTCTACCTCATCTACCGCCCGCGCGCGCCGGCCTTCTCCGTCGCCTCCCTCTCCATCCACGGCCTCAACGCCACCACCCTCGCCGCCTCCTCCACCCTCTCCCCGCGGCTCGACGCCGTCGTGCGCGCGGACAACGCGCGCAACAGCAAGGTCGGCATCGAGTACCGCGGCGGCGGGGAGGTCGCGGTGTCCTACGACTCCGGCGGCAGTAGCGCGCGGCTCGCGGCGGGCCCGTGGCCGGCGTTCCGGCAGCCGCCGAGGAACGTGACGGCGTTCGCGGTCGCCATGGCAGGCGAGGGCGTGCGGCTCACGGAGGAGCAGGCGAAGCGGATGGCCACCGAGCAGGCCGCCGGCGCCGTGCCGCTGCAGGTGGAGGCCACCGTGCACGTGAGGCTCCGCTTCGGCGGCGTGCTCCGGACGTGGACCATTGACGTCAGGGCGCGGTGTGATGTGGCTGTTGATAGGCTCGACGGCGACGCCGTCGCGGTTAATAGAGGGTGCAGGGTCAAGGTCAGGCCGCTCTGGTGGTGGTGGTGATTTGGTTTGGTCGTCGCCGCCGCGCCGCCGCTCGCCGGCTGCCGTGGACACTTGGTTGAGGTTGATGACGCCGGCTGGACCCGATCCAACGGCTAGTGATCAGTTACTGCTTCTGCTGCACTTACTGGCAGCAACGGTTGTTACTGGTTACTGCTAGAGTATTTACTACTACTGTAGTTACTTGCCTGTGAAGATAAATTGATTTATTAGGGATTTTTTTGGGCGTATTTAATTTGGACTACATGTTAATGCAGACAGTAATTCAGTAAGTATTATACTGTAATAACTTCCTCTATATTTTTTTTGCTGTATTATATTGTACAAAGGAGGAGGAAATAAATAACCGGAGCATGCATTTCGCTGTGTCCTGAGCTGAGGGCTGTTGCTGTGAATGTGAAGACGGAGAAAATTTTCAGTTCAGTCACCGTTGATGTAACTGGCTGTTGAACCGTAGTGCAGAACCGGCGGTGCATTTCTGCACTCTGTACGTACTAGTCTGTGGCCAAAGTCAGTCTTGCTTGTGCTGTCACCAACTTATTACCAAGTCGCCGTCTTGCTTGGCGTTTTATTGTGTTTTCAAAAAAAAATTGTTTCTTTTGTATGTGCTTGGCGTTTTATAAATTTCAAGTTGGCTGCAAAGTATTTTGCTATGAATATTTTCATTTATACCAACAAATAGTAGTATAGTATGATATGTGCTAATAACCAAAGATAATAGTGGCCGAGCGGCTGTTTGTCCATGTCTCCGTGGCCCTGTGCTGGGGTGTCGCACACTCGCATTCGCTTAGGCAGCAACCTGTTGCTTCAGTTTGTCACAAATGAATTTTGCACGTACTCACTAGAACCAAATATTACTCCCTTCCGTTCTAAACTTTTCATCGTTTTAGGGTTTAGATACATAATCTTTTTTTTTTCTATATCCACCTAGATATATGTTATGTATATATATACTAATTATACATATACAAAGTATAAACTACTCTCCTTATCCACAAATACAATTACTCTTTGAGTTGCCTTTAAGTCAAAACTTTTAGGTTTGGCTGAATTTATAGAAAAGAACAAGAAAATTATGAGACTGGGTAAGCATGATATGAAAAGTATTTCATGATGTATATAATCTAATGATACTATTTGATGCCGTAAATATTAGTGTCATTTTATAGAAATTCGGTTAAACCTAAAATGGTTCAACTTAAGACATATCAAGAAGTTGATTTATTTGGAGACGGAGAGAGTATGTATATAGAAAAGTCAAAACGACTAACAATTTATGATGGGGTAACCCCCAAAAAATCAAAATTTATGGCGTATTAAGATTTGGAAAAAAATGCTAATGTTGCCAACATTTGACCAGTGATTACTCTCTCTCTCTCTCTCTCTCTCTCTCTCTCTCTCTCTCTCTCTCTCTCATATTCCATAATATATGCATCAATAGAATTATACTCCCTCCATCTCAAAAAACATGTAATTCTAGTGTTCCTAAGATTTGGAAAAAAAAATGCTAATGTTGCCAAAATTTGACCAGTGATTACTCTCTCTCTCTCTCTCCATATTCCATAATATGTGCATCAATAGAATTATACTCCCTCCATCTCAAAAAACATGTAATTCTAGTGTTCCAATCTTGTCTCAAAAACATGTAATTCTAAGTTGTGGTCAGCTTTTTTGAGTGGGCCCCACCAAATAAAAAAACCACGTCAAAATACTCTAGATATTTTAATGTTGTTGTGTGGTTGGTATTGTGCCACCATGGTCTTGAACTTCCAAAGAATACTCTAAATAGAGGGACAAAAGCATAATTTCACATTTGTGCTAAACTGGCCTTGAAAACTGAGATTCACATGTTTTGTGGGACAGAGAGAGTATTTCAAACATTTTATAAGAACTAAGGTATATAAGCAAAAGAAATGTTATGATGCTGTAAAGCACATGAGTTTTCCTGGCCTCCTATGCTCAACATAATAAAATAAACCGAAATCTAGGTGCTACCGTGCTAGCTTGCTCTAAATTCTAAGGTGAGATTTAGCTGTTCCTCTTTTTTTTTTAGTTACAACTTTTTAGAAAATGTTAGTTTATATCTTGATTACTTCCTCCAAACTCTCTGAACTTTGTTCCTTTTTCTTTATTTATTTAGGAAGTGTTAGTCTGTATCTTAGCACTGAAGGCTCAAAAACCAGCTGGCGCGACGTGAGCGATGAACTATTCAACAAAAGGAGCGTTTTCATACATGTACCCACCCATTCACCCTCACGTCACCTACTGATTTAGCCCAAACTGGATTTTTTTTGCTACCGTCTCTGCACTGCGTCATATGGGATTGTTAAACCTGTCTGTCGATCAAAGAAAAAAAAATGCAACACCTGAATGATGCATTTTAATTTCTCTATTTTAAAAAACTATAAGGCATATACTATACATAGTTTCTGAGAAAAAAAATAACCATCAGAATTTTATTACAAATACCTATTTATGGTTATGCTTTTATATCACGTACATAAATGACATTAATAGAGTATTATATTGTCTGTTCTGTCCCATAAAAGGAGTAATTGCCGATAAAAAAAATCTTATCCTAGTAACAAAATGAAATCAGCAGTTTTATGTGAACGGAGGGTAAGAAACGGAACAAGAAGATCTGAGGGCAGGCATATCGCTGGTTTTTATATTTTTCTTGTCGCGCAACTATAGCTGGCTCTAGCTACTTTAGTTGCATTGCATCAGCAAAATTAATATAAGCAGAGCACGTCAAGCAAGTAACTCCAGGGATCAACAAATTAAGCAAGCAGCTGTTCTCCATTCATTTCAGAATAACCAAGTCAGATGTCATTATTCAGTCCTAGAGTGATTAATCATACCAATCTCGAAGAGAGGTCGATTGGATTTGAAGCACAGTGACATTGCACCACCAATTTTTTTTAAAAAAATTGGGATGTTAAATGATCGATTCGTGTATGTGTTCTGTTTAGTCCATTGGGAATATAGTAAGGGCCGAGGATGTTATGTGTGGCATATTTAATTTATTGTCATCAGGCATAACTGCCCGGTGCCATTTGTTTAAGTTCTCCAAATAATGTTTTTATTCTTACCAGGGCTTGAACCATTTCAAATCACCCGAATAGATGTGTTTTTTTTATGATGTACCTCTTTTTTTTTTTTGGCTAGAGCCTTATTGCTCGCTAGCGAGGAAATTCAGTTGTAGGGTTTGTCTGGGGCTACAAGTACTTAACTTTTTGCCCAGACGTCAAAGTAGAGTGTGATTTTTAGGTTGCAATCGTATCCTTATCTTTTCTTGGCGCATAAGGTGATACATAAGTTCAATTTTTTTTAGTGTTATTTTGGTGTATGTGATGTTTTGTAAGGACTTGTCTCTTTTATTTTAATATAATGATGCACAACTTTCTTGAGTATTCGAGAAAAAAGAATCTGACTGAGCCATTGAGCTAGACATATGTCTGGCCTTGATCAGGGAGTTGGGAAGCCAGTAATTTCTGAAAGTTATAGGAAGAGTAACAATGAAGCAAAAGCAAACGAGTGAAAAAGATCAACACGTAACAAGCAACATGTTCCGAAAGCCAGTAATTTATGATACTTGAATACGACGTCAACAAGCAACATGCCCTGATTCGTTGCTCGAGCTCCTTTTTTTTCTTTATTTAAATATGTTCTCAACTGCCAAACAAGAGTACGTACCTAGGATTGGCTTCGCATAGACTGACTTGTAAAAAGCATAAGTCCACCTAACCTTAACTTAAACCAAACGTTTTAATTCTAACTAGCAACATCTAGAAAGAATACACTCATTCCATTCCAAATTATAAAACGTTTTGGCCTTTTCTAGACACCTAGTATGTATCTGGACATAATGTGTATCTAAGTACGTGACAAAAATTATATATCGAAAAAGTCAAAATATCTTATAATTTGGAACAGGAGAGTACCATTTTCAAAAAAAAAAAATAGTTTTCATATGAGAATATAACAATGTGAATATTTTGAGCATAATATTTTTATGCTATCATATACTACGTACAAAAGTAAAGTAAATAGTCAGTGGCAGTGTTACTAGAGCTTCTGCGAATCTGATACCGGAGAAAATTTTCAGTTAAAAAGTCACCATTGACGATGTAGGTAGCTGTTAAAATGTGTACTAGTACTGTCTCCTGATGTCATTCAGCTTCGTAGGTGTAACACTCGTCTTTAGCTTTCGTTTTCCAGCAACTTGTCGCCGAGTCGTGTCATGCTGATTTAGTTTTGCTCGCGTTTTCTATTAATTGACTTTCTACAACTGCACCGACGAAAAAAAGATGGCAGGTGTTGTCACACAGTTTATTACCTTGTCTCTGACGAACAAAGCAAGCAACAAAGATCAAAACAGCATGCCTGAATCTGGAACTAACAAGCGACAAGATAATCCCTTGTTCAAGCTTTTCAGTGCTCTAATACGTTCACTAATTCCAAACCAGTACCAGCACAAGGACCATCTACTACCAGTGTAGGTTGATCAGATACTGTCACAGGACAGAAAATAAACTCTACGAGTTTGTAGAGGCTATACATATTACGCCACAACTAGTCGCAGCAGCCTTCCCTCACCACACCCAAAAGGACCATCTACTACCACCAGGTGCCACCATCCACCGTATGTACACGACAAAAGAGAGCCTGCAATCTCACTACCTATCATCCATGAGCCCGCACCATTCACTTCTTCCTTCCTTTGGAAGCTCTGGCCGCCTTGGAAGGCCCTGCAGACGACACCTCTTGAGCAGCTTCGACTGCTTCGGCTTTCGCTCTTCTCAAGGACCTCGCCCTCCTAGGAACTGCCGCCGTTAATGGTCCAGCATTGTGATTATCTTCCACCAGTTCAGCTTTCACTACCTTGCGTCTCTTCCTCGAAGAACAATCTTCCACCAGTTCAGATTTCACTCCCTTGCGTCTCTTCCTCGAAGAAGAGTTGGCTGGTGCTGCTCCATCTTCACCAGGCTCGTTTGCATCATCATCACCATCGACTTCGCCTTCCTGACGGGGCCATTCAGTGCCACAGCCAGGACAGGCTCTTGAAGCCTACATATGCGAGCAACATAGCAAACCTTGGCTTCAAAATGAAACATGAGTAACCAAGTGGACACTAGGCACCTACCTTCCGCTGTGAGAATTTCTTCTTCAAACAGTACTCATGAATTCTTATGTTGCATCCCTCATTAGGGCAACTTGAAGCCTGTTATGAACATAGACAATAATCAAGCAACATGAAAAAGATTATAAAGTGAATTAGAAACAGGAACGAGGCTAGTGAAAACCACATAACATTGCATATCAGTACCTTGATACAAGCTTCATTGCAGACAACACACAATGGGATATCATTCCCACGGAACCAGCTTCGAAGATCAAGAAATGATCTGATGCCCAGACCAATCTTGCCTGTGGAGGTGTATGATAGCCAACGATCCCTTACCAGTTCATCAATAGTTTTCTCTTTCTGGCTCAGTTTGAAGTCCGTAATGCAAGATGGAAGGCGAGATTGGCTGTTCTGTGAACCCCCATCTAAAATTATGACCTGGGAACAGAGCAGTCAACAACTCATGATACCACATCACAATTCACAATCAAGATTGGCAGTCAGTAGGCATAGTGCTCCCATACCATGCCACAAAGAGCACCAACAAGTGCATGATATGCTGCAATTATGTGAAACTATTGTAGCCTTAGCTAATTGCTTGTGAAGCATAATTATTTCAAGGTACTCCAAGCACATGACCACTTAGCACAGGCAGATATAAGACCATGTGTGGTGAATCAATACATGAAAACCTATGAATCATGTGCCCAGAATGATTGTACAACAAACCTGGTTGTCAAGCCGCACATTGAGAGCATCAATACTGGTTATGGTCCCATCATTTCCAGCTCCCTGAAGAACTGCTTCTAACTGCCACAAGAACCATTGATGGTACAGTTTTACATGAGCACATAAGAAAGTTGACACAGCATACATAGCGTCAGATTGAACTATACAAAGCAAGCTATCACATACCAGCCCCTTGTAGTATGCAACTTGTGGCACAGAATACTTTGTTCCGAGCTTCGATTCTTCATCGGCAATGTTATTCACTACTCCATAGTACACCATTCCATCATACTGGTTCATGCATGCTCGCAACTCAAACTGCAGGTATGCTAACTCCTTGTTGAGCTTGAGAAGTGTATCGTTGAACAGCTGCTGATGAGTAGCTGCAAGCCATGGGACGTGATATAAGTGATTGTAGAAAAGAAGCTTGGGCAAAACTGAATTCAGTTAGGTTTAATCCCCTAAAACTCAGTAAAGCACACTTGCATAACCTGTCCTACATATATACGGTTCAGCCAATCAACCAGAATACCAGAACTCGTCCAAAATGCAAAATAACTCTGACTGAGAATTATCTTTTCAGGGCAAAATAACTTTGGGTCCACGTCATCTGAAGTTATCATTTGATAATCAGATGACAGATTATGCGAGTATGAAGCGATTGTGACAGGCTTATTGTTTGACCATCCATGAAACAGTAAAGTCTGGAAGCCAAAAGCAGTGTCCACTTTTAATACTAGAGGCTACATGCATGGCAGTACTCAAATGGTGAGTTTTTACAGCAACTAGGAATAATAACAGCAGGATCAGACTTGTAAAGACCACACAGCATCGCATAATGAAACTAGGATGCAACCAATCATGCTTTTATTTAGATTTCATCAGAACCCACCAATTAGACAGCTAAAGATGCATATACCACATTCTGGAGAAAAAGCACTAGCGACAGAGCAGGTTGGGTTGGTACAGGAGCATTTCTCCGAGTAATTTTTGTGGCAAGTAGAGATAAGTTTGATCCCCCTCGGCCAAATCCTCACTTAACCAGTCTTCCATAACTTGTCCTAGACACATACATGTACATGGTTTGGCCAATCAACCAGACCTCAGCCAAAATACAGATAACTGGAACTCTTCTTCTATCTAGGCCAAAATAAAGTTGGGTTCACAGTCGGGTAAGGTTATTGTTAAAGACAGCCAGACGATACGATGCAAGTATGCAGTGATTTTGAATTTATGATATGCTTATTGTTTGATCATCAGAAACAGCAAAGCCTGGAAGCAAAGATCAGTATCCATTGTAATGCCAGATTCTAGAGTATACAAGCACATCAGTACTAAAAAAGGCAGTAATCAAGAACAATAACAGCAGGGTCGGAGTCATGAACAGCAGGCAGCATGGCGCCACAAAACTAGGATACAGCATACAGCGCCAACCACGCTCGTATTCAGATTCCATCAAAACCGACCAATCTTTACAAGACGAATCCTGCGGACAAACTCCGGCCGGAGAGCGTGCCACATCGCCTACAAATCCTCAGCCGTTGGATCTCGATCGAACGACTCAAACCACTCCACGAGTCGCTATCTATGCAGTATTCACGCACTGTACACGTGTCAGCAGAACTGTTCACGCATCAGCCTGAAGGAAATTACTACGCATACATGAGAAATGTACCAAGAAGATTAAAATAAGTTATTTCCCTTTCCAGAAAATTTTCAAATAAACTAGAACCACTCTAGAACCTAACCAAATATTTTCCACTCCTTCTTCATCATCCAAGAAATGCAAAATAATTTTTAAATTCCTCTCATTCGCGTTTTGTCGATAAACTTAGCAAGTTTATATCTCATCCATCCTAACTCTGAATGACGTAGTTCTTTCACCAAAAAACTTCTAAAATAAAACCCTACATATTCAAATCATTTTTCCTAATTTTTGGTGATACCCCTTCTTCATTATCAAAAAATCTAAAAAACAATTTCCAAATTCCTCTCATTCGGACTTTGCCGATGAACTTAGAAAGTTTATATCTCATCAATCTTAACTCCGAATCCCGTAATACTTCCACAAAAAATAATCTAAAATAAAACCATACATATTCAAATCCTTTTCCTAATTTTCGGTGATTGTCACAAATACAAATAGCCCTTATTCTGAACAATTCCATTGCCAGCCTAATCTACATATACCAAGAATTTGTCTCTTTTCCAGCGAACTTCAACATCTATACTCAACTAAGAGAAAATTTAAGATATATCGCGGCCATCTCTTCTTCAATTGCTAAATGAACTCACAAGCACATATAAATGCAAATGCTACTGTTGTTATACTGTCATTTTTCTCAACGTAAATTCTAAAGCTGTAGGAACCTACAAAATCACCATACCAACCATGAGATCCATCATATAGCAAATTAATTCTACTACTAATATATATAATATCATTTTCCTCATTGGAAAATCATAAAACTGTAGAACCATCGTAAAATCAACACAGGCAGATCAAACATGGCGCGGCAACGCCGTGCCCCTAGTTTTCTAGTTATTACGCAACAGTCCGGTTAATCTGCCAGAGGAGCATTTCGTCGAGCAGCTGGGCCGCCGCGAGTGGAGATAATAATAAGACAGATGGCCGTGGCCCGTGGACGAGCAGGCAGATAGTTAGCGTACCGGGGTTCTTGCCGGAGATGGCGGCGAAGACGGCGCGGAAGTCGCGGTCGGAGAGCGGGCCCCGGGTGAGCAGCGCCTGCAGCAGGGTGTGGTGCCGCCACGACAGCGGCGCCATGGCCCTCTCGCTCGCTCAGCAACCGGCGTCGGTGTCCGCAACGGGAACGCGAATCGAGGACCTAACCTACTCCGCCGCGGGATGGGAGACGAGAGGTCGGAGGGAGGGAGGGATGAGGAGAGGAGGTGGGTGCGGAAGAGAAATCGGTTTTTGTGGGGGGTTTTGGTCGCTGGAATTGGGTTTTCGCGGGAAGAGCGAAAGAAGAAGCGCGGGAGCTGGAGGAAGGAAGCAACCAGGGAAAAGTTTTTTCTTTTTTCAGAAGAGGATGCAGGTCTGGGCCGTGTGCTCACATGGGCTGGGCCGCATGACCGAGGGTACTTAACGGGCCAGAGTAATGGGCTGGGTCTTCTTCATGGGCCGAAAGTTTCCCACCAAACTAGTAGAGCGCCGTACTAGCACCCTGCGCTCTGTTTCACGCGCTTCATGCGGGGAGCCGCGCCGCCCGAACATCACCAGCATCAAGAAAAAGGGAGGGGGCGGCGCCCACCTGTGCCTCTAGTTCGGAAGGACCCGTGGTGTGCCTCGACCGCAGCGTCGTATCGAATGTCCAGCCGGCGCCGGGAGGGGGAGGAGACACCGAGGCGAGACAGCAGAAGGCGAGGAAGGAGATGCAACACCTGATTTACTTTTGAATCCGGATGCAACACTTGCAAGATACGTCTGAAGACGGATGAAACACTTGCAAGACACATGAAAAACACTCGAAACCATTGCAAACATGCGCAACATTCAGATAAAATACTTGCAACACATGCGTGAAAACATATGCAACATCCCGTAAACACACATGCAACATGCGTCCGAAAAAATAGATAAAACATTAGGAACAGAAGCTTACAACATGTACAACCATTAAAACATATACAGCATCCCAATCTATTTTTGCAAAACATCCGTATGAAAACACTTGCTACGTACCTATGAAACATCTGAAACGCTTGAAATATACGCTTACAACATGTCTTTTTCACCCTTTTTCTTCCGAACGTCGCAGAGGAGAGTGGGGAACAGTCGGTTCCAGCTAGCCAGCGCCCGAGGATGGTGGCACGACCTTACAACGGACAACTGTGCCTGCGTCTGGCCTAAGCCCGGCTAGCGAGGGCCCCCTCTCCTGACCGCCTGGCCACACACGACGATTGACGTCTGCGTGGTGGTCGGTGAGCGTGGTAGAGAAAGAGGAAGGCGATCGGCGGCGCCTGGATGCGATGGAGATGGAGAATGGAGGCCGCTGGTCGAAGCGGTCACGGTGGACCACGCTGCGATGGTACGGTCATTGCTTTGAGTGGAGAGCAACTTTTCTGAGCGAAGACTGCAGCTGAGGCTGTGTTTAGTTGAAAAAATTTGGGCGAAAAGTTACTGTAGCACTTTCCGTTGTTATTTTGTAAAATTTGTCCACCCATGGATTAATTAGACTCAAAAGATTCGTTTCGAACTTTACAGACAAACTATGCAATTAGTTATTTTTTTTACCTACATTTAATGCTTCATGCATGCGTCTAAAGATTCGATGTGACGGGTGGAAGAGAAAATATTTTGGGTATGCATGGCAAGTGAACGCGGCCTGAACAAAACAATCACGAAGACGAGCACAGGAGAAAAGTTACTGGGCCGTTCAGAGTGTCGCGGCCCACGGCAACCTGAGCCTCCAGTCGACCGGGCCGGGTGTAAGCATCACTAGTAGAAAGGTATTGGGGGAGGAAAGGATATTTTCGTTCGCGGTGCGCTGTATGCAGTCCACACGTGCAGTGGGGAGCCAATGATTGGTGGCGTGGCGGTCCAGACACACACGGCACGGGCACCACATCCCAAGGCAAGTCGTACGTGGCACGCGCTCGTCCATCTCCATGGCGGTGCCGGCCTCCGCCTCCGCCTCCGCGTGCGTGCGTGCCGGCCCGCCGCCGCCCCGCCGCGCGTTGTCTACCAGTACCACTGGCACCGCTACCGCGGCCGCGTTCTTGCTCCGCCGCCACCAGCGACTACCGCCGCCACGGCAGCCGCCGCTCCACCTCCACGGCCGTGCCAGCTCCGACCTCCGCTGCCGCCGCCGGCTCCTCACGGCGCGAGGCGAGCGCCCGTCCCCCGACGAGGAGGAGGACGACCACGAGGAGCAGGCGGCTGGTGGCGGGTCGTTCGACGCGGCGGTGGCGCTGTTCAACCGCGGGGAGTACCACGCGTGCCACGACGTGGTGGAGGAGCTGTGGTACGGCGCCGAGGACCCCGCGCGGACGCTCCTCCACGGCGTCCTCCAGTGCGCCGTCGGCTTCCACCACCTCTTCAACCAGGTTCCTTCTTGAACTGCATGCCAATAATAGATGCTCGATGAATTCTTCTGAATTTGACATCGTCAGTGCAAGTGTGCAACGACGATCCAATTGCGCTGGTCGATCCCGATGTGACGATCTCGGCCTGTGCAGAACCACCGCGGCGCGATGATGGAGCTCGGCGAGGGCCTCTGCAAGCTCCGCAAGCTGCAGCTAGACGGCGATGGCGGCGGCCCTTTCTCCCGGTTCCGGGACGAGGTCGCCGCCGTGCTGCAGTTCCTCTACCGCACCCAGAAGGAGCTCGCCGCATGTAGGTCCATCGTCACTTCATCTCGATCGTCGACGTGTGCTAAAGCTGAATCCGATTTGCATAAATAAATAAGGCTGTTTATTTCATTAACTCAGGCACCGATGAGATGTGCTTAACCATGGACGGCTCGGCGAGCTCGTATCAGCTGCTCGGCAACTTCGCCGCCGGCCAGCAACTCTACCGGCTGGAACTGGAAGCTGAGGAAGACGGAGCTTGTTCCAGCATACTGTTCTCTGTACCTAAGGGCGATGGCGCTTCACAAGGAGCTCATCACCCTCAGAGAGTGAAGCTTCCAACGCTGCGTGCCACGGAGCAACATCTGGCAGCGCTTCAGTGTGCGTACGAATATACGTAGCTGGCCTAGCATGTGGACAAATCGTGGTTTAAAATAGCAGACTATAGTGACACTATAGCGGCTGAAGAGACTCCACGCTAAGCTATTGTTATCTGTGTCGCTATGCTAACTTTGACCGCTATTTAAGGCTATAACTCCGCTAAATTGCATACATTTAGCGTTTAAATAGCAGCACTATTTTAGATTTTGCCAACGGGCCATATTAAAACATGCTAAGCTGTGTTGTACGATTATCCTCATGAGGTCCAGTTGGCTGCAAAGTTAAAAGAATAACAGACGTTTGATGTCTCCATGGGTGTGCTCATACGTAATATTCGTATGTACATTGAAAGATGACAGGTCCAGTTGTTGGCTGCAAAATTCCCTTCATCCCATAAATGTTTGATGTCCGGGTGTGATTCTCACATGAAAAATGAGGTCCAGTTGGCTGCAAAATTCTATGGATCATTGGATCTTAAATTTACACTAAATCTATGTGTCACTCGGGTGAAAATTGGCCGCTGCTCACTCAACTTTTCATCCGTCAGATTAGGCGCTGTCAACGTAGGAGATGATACCGGTGCAGTCCAGCACGCTGTCAGCCAGCAGGGCCCATGCGCCTTTGCGAGTGCCATCACACAGAAAGCTAGAGCAAGCTTTCTCGTGCTCCACATCAATCAAGTTTTATTTGGGTAAGAAACACTCGTCCCGAGCACTAGGTAGATAGCTCGCTAAATTATTTGAACAATTATCTGATCATTTTTTTGGCTCTTTTTTGCTTGTGTGTATATTTTATTTGGTTCCCTTTGAAATCTTCTAATTTGGCTTTCATAGAAAAAATCTAGGTAATTTTTATTTTATATGTTCTATATGTTATTTTTATGTATTTCTTATTTGTGTGCTTGTATGTTTTATTTGCCTTTTCTTTAAATTTCTTCCAATTTGCACTTCACAGTAATTATCTGGTATTTCTGTTATTTTATTATTTGAGTTTTACATTTATTTGATGTATTTTATTTGACGAGTGGCTACAGAAATCGAGTGTTTGTTGGGGATCTGTCACTCGATTTGTTTGTTTGATGCAACCGAGTGATTTTAGGGGGTCTGACACTCGAGTGTCCTGTCCCTGAAACACCCGACCTACTAGTAGATACTCCCTAAATTTAGCCGGATTATATTGTAATTCCCTTCATCCCACAAAGGAGATCATTTTAACATTTTGAATTTGTCTCAGAGCAACTCCAACGGTTTTGCATTTTTTGTTTGGCAAAAGATGGAGTTTGCCAACTCTCAAATCAATATGGGGAGGAGAAAAAAAGGTTATCTCCAACGGTTTGGCAAAATTGACTTGCCAAAATCCAAAAAAGGAAACCCGGCAGCGCAGGAGGGAAGAGCGCATGCGGGAGTAGTGCGTGAGACGGAATGTCAAGTCGATCGCGAGCTTGCATATATGCCAATCCATCCCAGGATTTTGCCAAGTTAACAAAAATGCAAAACTCATTTGCCAAACCGTTGGATATGAGTTTTGTAGACTTTTTTACAAAAACAGGAATGCAAAGCCCATTTGCAAAACTGTTGGAGTTGCTCTCATAAGGGCTCTCGTCATAGTAAATTAATGATCCAGCCAAACCAAGTACTCCTTTGGTTCTAAAATAAATCAAATACTAGAGTTATCTAAAGTCAAGCTATCTTAAATTTTACTGGATTTATTCAAAACAAATCAACTACTAGAGTTATCTAAAGTCAATCTATCTTAAATTTAGCTGAATGTATACAAAATAATACCAATATTTATGACACCAAAATAGTGTCATTTTAATGAATTAGTCTACATAATTCGAGTCATGTACTATTCTCTATAAAGTTAGTCAACTTTAAAATAGTTTGACTTAAAGGAACTCTATGAGTTGATTTATTTCAAGACAAAAACTATAGGATGTAAATGTTAGTTATCACAGTGTGCCCCTTGTTGCCATGCCATTTGGCATTATCAAGAGAGTTGAGCTGCAGCCTGTGAAAATAGGGACTATGCTTGGTTTGAAGGCCCAACATCACCAAACTTGTTAACACCCGCGTCGATCATAGGCCACTGCGGAGCCTCTAGGCCGGTGCAGCTGCCACAGGCGACCACCATGTACTGTGACATTGAAGTAGATTAGTTAGAAAATAAGTATTTCAAGGAACAAGAGTAAGAAGTTGGCGGTGGCACCGTGGCACAATTGTTGACTATTGTTGCTAAGTGCCATCACGGACGTGGAGCAGTGCTAAGTTTACCCTACCTAAAACTGTAAACAAGCTCAATCACTCCTATATGCCTCCATATTACATTCTCTTCATATATCTATAAGTAAAGACATCATCCTTGACAATTAGATGCACCGTGGACAAGAAGGGGAGATATAAGAGCAAGCAAAGAAAAAAAAAAGACAGACAGGATGAGGGGAAATGGCAGCCCATCGCCATTGCATAGGCAAATGGTGCACAAAGCAGGAAAATTCAATCATACTCCCTCTGTCCTAAAATAGAAGACGTTATCGCTTACCGAAAAGTCAACTTTTTTTAAAAAAACTTTAACTAATTATATATAAAAGAATATTTATATTTATAATACATAATTAATATCATTAGATAAATCATTGAATATACTTTCATAATAAAATTATTTAGAGATACAAATATAGCACACATTTCCTATAAACCTAGTCAAAGTTAAGAAAGTTTGACCTACACGCTTCCTGTAACGTCATCTATTCTGGGACGGAGGGAGCAGTGTTTTAGTGGACGCAGAAGAACGAATAATGCATTAGACTGCATATAGGTCTCTTCAATCAAGCAACTAAATATAAATAAGCTACGCTATACTTCCTCCATCAAAAAAAAAGTAGCCTAGGTTTTTTACAGATTTGTGCAAACAATTAGTAATATCTGTTCAAATGAGTTTACGATAACAACAATACCTATCTGCGTGTTCGAGAAAAACAACGATTAGTTAATGATATCTGTTATGTATCATAAATATTAAGATATTTTGATTTTCTCAAAATAAAGAAAACAACGATTAGTTAATGATATAGGTTATGTATCATAAATATTAAGATATTTTGACTTTCTCGAAAGTACAAGTCTAAGATGCAGTCTAGTACAGTCAATCCTCCAGCAACAGCCACAAAATAAAGAAGGCCTGCCAAAATAATTATATATATATATATATATTTATTTATTTATTTTTACCTCTTTTCTCAGTCTGTTTTTTTACGCCCCTTTTTCTCAGTCTCGCGCAAAATACGCTGGAAAAGAAAAGGGGGGAAAACCAGAAGAGAGAGAAAAAAACAGCCACCCCACCAAAACCACCAGCACGCCGCGCCGCCGCTGCGCCCTTCTCCCATCCGCCCCGTGCGCCCGCCGCCCTTCCCTATCGTCGCCGCGGAAGGCGTCGCGCCGTGCGTACCTAGCAGTACCGGCTCACGCGCGTCGAATAAGGATTGGATTTGGCTCTTCGTCTCCCCCTCCTTCGGTCCTTCTCCTTCCACTTCCCCCTCCGCCTCGTCCGCGGCGGCAAGCTCAAGCTCGGGAACTCGCTACCCAGGTACGCATCTCTCCCCCTAGAACTCCGAGCTCCAATCTCCCACCACAATCCCGAGATTTCTGGGTTTTCTGGATGTTTTTTCCCCTGAATTTTTATGCGCAAAATTAGCTCGATCTTGCTTTCGCAGGAGGGCAGATTTTTCTAGGGATTTGGTGGCGTATCCGCGAGGGAGCCGGATTAGTTAGAGAGGCTTCGTGATGGCGGGCGCGAAGGCGGATGTAGACGCGGAAACGGGAGACGGCGGCGGGGCCGGGGCCGGGGCCGGGGCCGGCGCCGGCGCCGGGGCCGGCGGTGGCGGCAGCGGCGGCTCCTTCAGCGAGCAGAGGCTGATTGATAAGCTCAACAGGCTCAACAACTCAGCCACTAGCATTCAAAGTATCCTTTCTTCCGTGTTTACTTTACTGCACGCTAGCAAATTTGGTAGCCTGGTTTTTGCTGTCTGTTTCATATTCTCTTGATTAAGTAAAGTCCTAACTTGTAAATTGCAATGTCTGTGAGTAGAACTGGCCAGGAGATTGTTTTTTCAGAACGGTGCTTTTCTCTCGCAACAAATCAAACAGTATTTTTCAGTCGGTTTATCAGCACAGCCGAACGTGGCCTTAAGTATAGCCATCTTGTTCTGTTCCGCATAGTGCTTATCGTGTTGTTAGTTTGGAGGTGCACATATATAGGAATTGCAAATCCGCTTGTGTAGTGTATCAGTATTACAGTATGATTTGTATTACTCTACGTCCTGACAGTTCTCTTGATTCGAGTCTTTCTCGTGCAGTTTATTTGAATAAGATAGTTCTCCTATTGTAAATGCAAATCAACCACGGTACAAGTTTTGGATTTCGAATCAGCTTTGTGCTGCACTTGAATATATGCATTTCTGTCCTTGGACATAAGTGCGTAGAAACCAGCACTGCACCACTGGAAAGATGACATAGGCTACCATCTCCTCTTGTGATTAGTACAGTTACTGTTACTATCGTCATTAATGCCCTTTTTCTTTTTACTTCTTTATCCTCTTTATTGGTGGCTCTTGTTGGGTTTCAACTCTGGCCTGCCCCAACTTTCTGGGGACAAAATGACTTTGTTTTTGTTGTCTTTACTGCCAATGCTTGGTTTCCATTTCTCTATAAAGATGAATTTCATTGTCTTTTGAGGCTGTCCCCTTTGTGAAATGGAAAATGATAACATGAATTCCTAAATTTCATTGTCTTTTGAGGCTGTTCCCTTTGTGAAATGGAAAATGATAACATGAATTCCTAAGACTACACATTGTATCTATTAGCAGTCACTAGAGTATAATTGCAAACTAGTTTACAAGTAAGAACGCCATGGCTAAACTTTAGCTCCTAGTGAAGGATGTGGCATATAATTGTTCTGCTCACTTAATATGGTAAACTAGACAGGATAACAGAAATATATGTCTCAACAAGCAAGAGATGTCTCTTGCTGTTATTTATGCACTCATATGGTAGTAACTAGTAAGCCTGTTTTTGCTTTTGGTTTGCTGCTTGCACTTTATGGTGTTCTGATGTTCTTTTGTAGTTTGTTACCTGTTCCATGTTCAAACTAAATTGTGCTAGCATATTATTGCACTGATGAAAAGGTATTGCCAGTGCTACTTCACCTTCTACATCATGGCCATATATCTTCATTTTGAGCCAACTAACCAGTGAAGTGAAGACATGTCCTACACCCTTAACTCCTTATTAATTTATATAAACAAATCCTGCAAACCCTACTTTTGGAGTTTGAAGTAAGGCATGTCGCATGTCACTCTCTATTAATTGATAAAAAAGGAGAATCATATGATTATTTTAATATCATTGTGCTTGCATCTGTGTGAGGAATCCGTGCTGTATGTTGTTATATACAACTCCATCTCTACTCAAGTTACTGTGAGATATACTGTGTCTGCATATATTGCTGTATGACACACTAACCATTCCTACCGTATAGAACCAAATGATCTCACCCCTCGTTAACTTTCCATGCTTACACTCAGCTTGATTTGATGTCCACTACTAAATGTCTAAACCTGTAGGTTTATTGAGCAATGGTGCTCTTTTTTTTTTTTGGCCTCAAGACATATTCTGTTTCTAGAGATGTAATATAAGTACACTATCAAATCAGGAAGAGATGACTGAAACTGTTGACCGCTTTTTAGTGGGAGCCTGCGGGGTAGGAACTTTTCATTTTACAAAGATGGAACCTGTATTGACCTAGGAACTGTGTTCCCCTTTTTCTTAATGGTGGTGGTCTCAATTTTGTGGTTTATATATCTTGTGTGCTTTAAGTATGTCTTTCTACTATATAGTTTGATTTAGTCCTTGTCTATTTATTTCCACACTTCCTGTCTGTTAATGATGTTAATTTTTTATCAGAATTTTGTCTTTTTATATGTAAGTTTGCATCTAGAGATTGCATTCGTGGTTCTTCTTTTTATGTTCCTTAATTCTTATGCAGCACTTTCACAATGGTGCATTTTTCACCGCAAGAGGGCCAAAAGGGTTGTAGACACCTGGGAAAAGCAGTTTACTGTTGCAAGGGAGGATAAGAAAATATCATTTCTATATCTATCAAATGATATCCTGCAAAACAGCAAACGTAAGGGAGCAGACTATGTCGATGAATTCTGGAGGGTTTTACCTAAATCACTGAAGCATGTCTATGAAAACGGGGGAGAAGAAGGGAAGAAGCAGGTGGCGAGATTGGTAAGTTTAATCTTTTTTCACTGTTACGTGATTAATTCTTCGCATTTGAGAAGCACCTTTATTCTAGAGTTGTCCTAGAACCTTGTCTAATAATGCAGGAGGATCTGTATGGTATGGCGCTTAGCCTTGCTACGTAGTGCGTATGGTGGAGAGTGGAGAGGATGGCTCTGGCGATGGCGACGGTGAGGTGCCGTGGCGGCGCTAGGGCAAACGAGACGGAGAGAGAGAGAGAATTAGGGCACCAGGCGCCCAAGGGTGTCAAGATGACACAATCCCAGGCTATTCCATTAAGTTTCAAAGTATGACTCTTATACAATTGGACTCAACCTCCTGAAGCTATAATTAAGGAAACTCTAATTAAGGAAACTCTAAATCAAAACAAATCTAATCCAACTGACTCAACCCAAAGACTCGGCCCGTGGCCGGTGGTGACCGCCGCACCCAACACATGCGCACGGTCAGCCACTTTGCTCCTTGGCCCGGCGCTTATACATCTTGCCGATCATAACATCTCTCCCCCCCTCGGGAAACAGCTCGTCCTCGAGCTGAAAGGAGGGATGGGCTTCGCGAAACGCCGGAACCGGCTCCCAAGTGGCTTCAGACACTGGCATGCCCGCCCACTCGACGAGGACGTGCCACACGCCGCGGCGAAGTTCAGATCGTAGGACGCGCACCGGCCGCTGGAGTGGACGACCGTGATGTAGAGGCGGCAGTTCCGGCACACTGGAAGGCGGTGTACCCCGGAACGGCTTGAGGACGCCGACATGGAAAACGTCGTGGATGCGCGCGCCATCGGGAAGCTGAAGACGATAGGCCACCTCGCCGATGCGGCCGAGCACCTGGAAAGGTCCGGCGTACTTGGGCGCTAGCTTGCCCCGGCCCCCAGGTACCAGGTTCTTCGTGTGGCGGTGGAGCATGCGAAGAAGCACCCAATCGCCAACGGCGAACTCGAGTTCGCGGTGGTTGGCGTCGTAGAACCGGCGAGCGTGCTCTTGAGCCTGGAGAAGACGAGCACGCACCTCCTCAAGGAACTCATCTCTGGTGGCGAGCAGGGCGTCCACCGCCTCCGTGCGCGCATGCCCCGGGGCATAGGGCAGCAAATCCGGGGGCGGTCGACCGTACACCACCTGGAACGGGGAGGTCTGGAGCGCCGTGTGATAGGCCGAGTTGTAGCAAAACTCAGCCCACGGAAGCCAATCCAGCCAATCACGCGGACGGTCACCTGTCAAACACCGAAGATACATGGTAATCGTCTTATTGACAGCTTCAGACTGTCCATCTGTCTGCGGGTGGAATGCAGAACTCATTCGAAGCTTGACGCCAGCGTGACGAAAAAGGTCGCGCCACACATGACCCGTGAACACTGGATCACGGTCGCTGACGATGGACTCCGGGAATCCGTGTAATCGAACGATATCCTGGAAGAAAGCGCGGGCCACCGACGAGGCTGTGTAAGGATGGCCGAGTGGAATAAAATGAGCGTACTTCGAGAACCTGTCCACCACCGTGAGCAGGACGCTCTTGCCATGGACCTTCGGCAGAGCCTCGATGAAGTCGAGGGAGATGTCCGCCCACACACGCGACGGCACCGGCAGGGGCTGCAGTAACCCGGCCGGGTGGAGCGTCTCCGTCTTGTTCCGCTGGCACACCGCACAGGACCGCACGAAGTCACCGACGACGCGGCGGTCGTGCTCAACGAAAAACTCCGTGCGGAGGCGAAGTAGCGTCTTCTGGATGCCCTCGTGGCCCCCTGTGTGGGCGAGCTGGAGGACATCGTCGAGGATAGGAGAGGAGCTGGGCACGAAGACGCGGCCCTTGTGCAGCAGCAGCCCCTCGCGGACGCACCAAGAGTCACCGTGGGCGCCGGCGGCCACGGCGGTGCGACGAGCACGTAAGGCGGGATCGGCTTCCACCTCCCGGCGCAAGTCGTCGAAAAGCCGGAAGGTAGGCACCGAGACAGCCGAGAAACAGGCCGCGACCTCGAGCGCCCCAGAAACTGCGGACAGCAGTGGCTCCTCGCCGTCGCGCCTGGAAAGAGCGTCAGCGACGACGTTGGAGCGCCCGGGACGAAACTCCACCCTGAAATCATAGCCAAACAATTTGGTAATCCAATGATGTTGCGGAATGGTAGAGAGGCGCTGGTCCAGCATGAACTTGAGGGCGTAGTGGTCCGTCCGCACGACGAAAGCCCTGCCCCAAAGATAGGGCCGCCAATGGCGCACCGCCTGAACAAGGCCGATCAACTCGCGCTCATACGCCGCCACTTTGAGGTGGCGCGCGGCGAACGGCCGGCTGAAGAAGGCTATGGGCGCACCATCTTGATGCAGCACGGCCCCAAAACCCGATCCTGAGGCGTCGCAATCCACGACAAATGTGGCGGCGAAGTCCGGAAGGTGCAGGACTGGTGCGGCGGTGAGGGCAGCCTTGAGGTTGGAGAAGGCGGACTCAGCGGCATCCGTCCACTGGAACGCGTCCTTGCGAAGCAGCTGCGTCAGCGGCGCAGCGATGATCCCGTAGTCCTTGATGAACCGCCGGTAATACCCGGCCAACCCGAGGAAACCGCGTAGGCCGCGCGCAGCCCGAGGGTGCGGCCAGGACTGCACGACTGCCACCTTGGCCGTGTCCATGGCCACCCCCTCTCCAGTGACGACATGCCCGAGGTAGTGGACAGCCGAGGTGGCGAACGCGCACTTGGACCGCTTGAGGTGGAGGTGGTGCGCGCGGAGGACGTCGAAAACCGCGCGCAGGTGTCGGAGATGCTCCGTCCAGGAGGAGCTGTAGATCAGGATGTCGTCGAAGAAGACGAGGACGCAGCGGCGAAGAAACGGCTTGAGGACATAGTTCATCAACGCCTGGAACGTTGAGGGCGCATTGGACAAGCCGAAAGGCATTACCAGGAACTCAAAATGTCCGTGATGAGTCCGGAACGCCGTCTTGTGGACGTCTGCAGCAACAACACGCACCTGATGATAACCCGAGCGCAAATCAAGCTTAGTAAAGAACTTTGCGCCGTGTAGCTCATCGAGTAACTCCTCGACGACCGGGATGGGAAACTTGTCTTTCACCGTGACTGCATTTAGGGCCCGATAATCAACACAGAAGCGCCACGATCCGTCCTGTTTCTTCACCAGCAGCACGGGCGCGGAGAAGGGTGAAGTACTAGGGCGGATGATCCCCTGTCGGAGCATCGCCTCACATTGCAGCTCCAGCTCGTCTTTTTGGAGGTGTGGGTAACGGTACGGGCGGACCGCCACAGGCTCGATGTGGGGCTTCAGATGAATATGGTGGTCACACGCCCGGGCCGGGGGAAGCCCCTCGGGTGCGGCGAACACGTCGTTGTAGGCGTCTAACAGCAAATCCAGTAGGGCACGCTCGGAGCCCTTGTCGCGGCAGAGGGCTGTGGTGAACAGAGCTGTCGCAGAAGCGGCAGCCGGCGCGCCCACACCGGTCCACACCACCCGACGACCACGGAGGGACAGCGTCATGCGCAGTGTGGTGAAGTCCCAGAGGATGGGCCCCAACGACCTCAACCACGTGAGGCCGAGGACCATGTCGTACGGCGCCAGAGGGATGGAGAAACAATCCACCGTGAAGCGCTCGGTGCCGATCCTCATCTGAACGGCACGCGCGAGGCCCTGGCAGTCGACGCGGTCACCATTGGCGACGATGACGTGGGCGCCCGCGCTGTCGGAGAACTGAAGTCCGGCACGACTTGCTGCATCAGAGTTGATGAAATTGTGTGTCGACCCCGAGTCCAAAAGCGCCGTGAGCTCATGGGCGCCAATCCGGACGCGCAGCTGCATGGTGTCGCGCGCCCGAATGCCCGTTGCCGCGGACAGAGAGATCATTGGCCTGTCCGGGTCGAACGGGGCCTCCTCAGCCAGGGGCGGCGCGTCATCTGGCTCCTCCGGCTCCTCCACTATGTAATCGGGAACCTCCAGATAGAACAAACGGGCACATTTGTGACCGCGAGCGAATGGCTCGTCGCAATTGTAGCAGAGGCCGAGCTTGCGACGTTCTGCCATCTCTTCAGGTGTGAGCCGCTTGAATGCCTTGGTGGAGTCGGGCGTGGTCCCCGGCGTGGAAGCTGGCGCAGTCGGCGGAGCACCCCCCAAGCGGCGGTTGGCCCGCTGGGGGGCGGAAGTGCCAAACGCTGCGGCGCGTTGCGACGTTCGAAGGCCCGAGCCAAATACATGGCGTGCTGAAGGTTCTGGGGCTGGTGCATCTCGACGTCCACCCGGATGTAGTCGGGGAGACCACAAGTAAAGAGTTTGGCGCGCTGCAGCGTGGTGAGGTCCCCCGCATGCGCCGCCCGGGCCTGGAACGCCTCCATGTATGCGGCGACGTTGTCGCCGAACGGTAGCCTGGCGAGGTCAGCGAGGTGATTGGTGTTGAGGGCGGGGCCGAAGCGCTCCTGGCAATAACGACGGAAGTCCGGCCAGGATGGTCGGCCGATGTCGATCTCCAGTACCAGGTACCACTGCTGGGCGACACCCTTCAGGTGATAGGAGGCCATCCACACCTTGTCGACCTCTCGAGTGAGCTGTCCGCGGAAGAACTGCTCGCATTTGTTAAGCCACCCCAGCGGATCCTCGCGGCCATCGTACGTCTCGAAGGTAATCTTGTGGTACTTCGGCACGACCGCGGACTCCCAGTCTGACGACGACTGGGGGTACGGTAGGGACGGGGCCATGTGAGCAGAGGCCGGGAGCGGCATAGGAGCCACGGCCCCGAACCCTGGAATCTGCGACGGGGAGCGCGGGAACACGATCTGAGTGATCGGCAGCCCACCGGGTGGTGGCGTGGGCACCTGCGGGACCGCGGCCAGTCGTTGCGGCGGCGGCGGCGGCGGCGCCGGGAGGGATAGCGGCCGGGCTGGTGCCCCCGAGGCCGAGGTAGAGGAATCCTCAGTGCCGACCGCGACCTCCGTGATCGTCGGCAGGCGAGGGACGCCGCCGAACCCGGGCAAACCGAACTGCGGGAACGCCGGCCTGCCGTCGAGGGCCGAGAGGCGCGCTCCCTGGTCCGCTAGGTGGGTATTCATGGCGGTCATCTGAAGCTGCATGCTGGCCAACATCTCAGCGATGGAAGCCAAGGTGGGTGGCGGCGCGGGCGGTGTCGTAGTCATCAGGGGCAGCGACACGCCCGAAGTGGGGATGGTGGTGGAGGCGGGTGGGATCGACGGCGATGGAGCATTGGTGGAAGCGGCGGAATCCATGTGCAGCGAGGCAACTGATACCAGGTTGGTATGGCGCTTAGCCTTGCTACGTAGTGCGTATGGTGGAGAGTGGAGAGGATGGCTCTGGCGATGGCGACGGTGAGGTGCCGTGGCGGCGCTAGGGCAAACGAGACGGAGAGAGAGAGAGAGAGAATTAGGGCACCAGGCGCCCAAGGGTGTCAAGATGACACAATCCCAGGCTATTCCATTAAGTTTCAAAGTATGACTCTTATACAATTGGACTCAACCTCCTGAAGCTATAATTAAGGAAACTCTAATTAAGGAAACTCTAAATCAAAACAAATCTAATCCAACTGACTCAACCCAAAGACTCGGCCCGTGGCCGGTGGTCGGCCCGTGGCCGGTGGTGACCGCCGCACCCAACACATGCGCACGGTCAGCCACTTTGCTCCTTGGCCCGGCGCTTATACATCTTGCCGATCATAACACTGTACCATCATGCTACTATAGTACCATTGGATCAGTGACCATCCTAAGTTTATTTGTTATAGCAAATTATTGGAGCCATATGCTTTTGCTGCTTTATATCTGTACCATCATGCTACTATAGTACCACCATGGATCAATGACCATCCTTAGTTTATTTGTTATAGCAATCTATTGGATTCATATGCTTTTGCTGCTTTAGTTATGCAACTATCCTTACTACTCCCCCAGTACACTTATCTTAATTCCAGGTATTTGTTTGCTTTGATGTTTTTTTAAGACATGATCATAGTCATATTTTGCTTATATCTTCATCAATACTCTGTACGGAAAATTCCTAGTCATAGTGTGACTAGATTAATTGTTGAATAACTGATGGAATTTTTACGTCATCTTTTATTGCAAGTCCAAAATAAGTAAGCTAAATGTTTCTATCTTGTTATTCTTTTTTGGAACTGCAGATATTAATCTGGGATGATCGTAAAGTTTTTGGGACCCGTATTGAAAGTATGAAAAATGACATTCTTGGTGACAACCCTCCTATATTGGATAACAATGGGAATAGCGGCTCTAATCCCACTTCAAATTCCAAAGCTGCACGGAAGGATTCTGGTACAATTGTAAAAGTAAGTTGCTTATTATCTTGGGTGGATCTGACTTCTGACATATTGAATTGGATATGAGAGCACCACCTTATTGTTGACTTTTACTGTAGAAACTCACTGTTGGCGGGATGCCTGAAAAAATTGTGTCTGCATACCAATCAGTGCTTGATCAACATTTTGATGAAGACACAGCTTTAAACAAATGTAAGACTACTGTGGGCCTTTTGGAGAGGATAAATAAAGATATTAACGATGCTAGCATCAATGGTAAGGATTTTGCTTGCTCACTAGTTATTCAAAGTTGTGATCTGCTGTTGAAGAAAGTTTGACTACATTCTGATGTGTTCTGCTATTTTAATCCTCTATGTTTCTTCATAAGGTAATCAGCCAGCATCGTCATTGATCTCTGACCTGCAAGAACAGGAAATGACCCTAAAACAGTGCATCGAACAATTCGAAAGTGTAGATATGGCAAGGGTATCCCTGATCAATCAATTGAAACAAGCTCTCAGCGAACAGGTTTTGAGCCTTTTCATTATCTTCCCAACGTTCCATCTCAATTACCTTGTGCTGTTCAGAACTATATGTTTTTTCTTCTTTATAACAGGAGTCGAAGTCAGTAGTTCTTCGCGGTCAATTGCAGGTAAGAATTCTTCTTTATATCTTATTGCATGTTGTCCTTTTCATCTGTTGTTATTCCTTGCAAAATCACATCCTCACTATGATGCTTATCTATCTTGTCCCATTTACTCTTTTAATCTATTTTAGAGTTCTGGACAGTGGAGAGTGGATACCATTCTTTTATCTTGGTACTGCCTAAGATGTCCCATGATGTGGACATAATTATAAAACTATGGCATCATATTGATGAATGCACCCACATGTCGAGGATGAGTTGTGTGATAAAATAATTAGAAATAGAGGCAGAACATGCACAGGTTACAGGGAAGCTCTAGCATGATTAAATACTCTACCACTCTAGCATAATTTTCCTTTGCAATGGAAGGCTGACCAATTGTGGTTGCTGGGTATGTGGCTGTTGCACATATATGTCCATGATCATAATTCATGACAACTTAGTGTGCCTTATGTTAAAGACAGTTTTTTTTTGTGTGCTGTTACATGCATTTGGGTCTGAACTATCCTGCGCACTCAGATGTTTTCGGTTTTGTTGGGGTGTGGGGAACCTAATTACATCAAAATCTTACCTATCCATGCATAGCCACAGTTGCGGGTACTACTAGTGGATATGGGTAGACCTACAACTAGAGAATAAACTTTATTATTGTCCATAGTCCCCGCGTTGCAAGTGCGCCCACCTGTGTGGTTGGTCCAGCCAGCACAAAGCAGTTCAGGATTATCTCCCACAAATGTCATTTGAGCTATGAAAATTTATGGTGTCAACACAAGGTTGAAATTCCAAGTACTTTTATACGTCATTCATTTTCTTCATATTCATGGAGCCTGCTTGTGCATTTAGTCCCTCCAGTCTCCGCAAAGATCCTCTATAGTATTTAATCTTGTCTGATGTGTTCTAATTGATCTTCTAGAAATCTATGGTGTGAACGTGAGCCAAGTATGCTGAATGTTAGATGTATTCTAACTCTTTGTACCTCCTCATTGTATTAGGGAGTTTTGTGCATATTTGCTAATACATGTACCTACATATATTTGGGCCTAGAGCTCTCATAAATCATAATGAATACAAGTTCTATTCATGTCATGGTACAGACTACAGAGCCAAACTAGGGTTAGGTTTCCTCTCGATCTACCCTAGATGATTTTGTTTTCACCCCATGTGACCACTGCTGTCATTCTTCGTCGAATTTGCTGTCGCACAACTTGTTGCTTGTCCGCCCCCACATGGAAATCAGAGCTGGCATGCGTCCTCTCAGTTGTGCAGCTCGTTGTCTGCATGATTTGCCACAGGGGTTCTCGTCCGATTCATTGTGGCTGCTTTGGAGGGCAAAGATTCTTATTATATATGTTCAAGTGGTTTTGTGTTTTCCCTGATCCCCCTCCTTTTTGCCATGTTTCTTTTTTGTAGTCTCATGAAGCTCCTTTCATTTATATATTTCATATAAACAGCCTTAGCATTCACTGAAAATTTGTTGTGCCTATAGCATGAAAATGTTCAACAACATGAGTTTGATATAAACAGCCTTATTGCCTGTTGCTGGCTCCTCAATTAACTTGTTGAAATTTATCTGTGAGGTCACAATTAACTTTCTTTAATATTGGTAGATATCACTGTTTTTTTTTATATTGACTTTTATGCAACTGTAGTCATGCTTTAGCCATTTTATGATTGTAACATGTTGTCTTGGTAATCTCTTATCTAATTATCAAAACAGGTTGCTCAAACAGAGGCTCAACGTGTCATCCAACTTAGAGAACAACTGGGCCGTGCCCTTGTCACGAGCGTTACACAATCTACTTCTAGTCCGCTCATGATTACTCCACCAGAGCAAACTTCGGCTATAATGCAGGGTTCAGGAGTAAGATCGACACCTCCCCAGTCACAACCACTGAATCCTGCAACTTCACTTCCCCCTACAGTCAGTGCAGTGGGTGATGAGTCCAAGAGAACGGCTGCAGCTATGGCAGATAAGCTTGCATCTTTGTCAGCACCTGTGCAGGTGCTGACCTCCATTTTGTCATCTTTTGCTGCTGAGCAAGCTGCTTCCATAAATGGCGGATCGCCTTCTGGAGAATTCTCTGGAGGACCACCAGGTTTCCAGATTGATAAGAGGCCTAGGCTTGAGAAAACAGGGCAGGCTGCTGACATAGGTGCACCTCCCTTTTTTGGGCAAGCGCCACAGGTGCAAAAACAGATTGGAGCAGTGCCTACTTCTCTTGGAGGCACGCATCCACCAACTCCAGGCCCATTCCCACCACCTCCACCGCCATTGCCTTCTCTATTGCCACCGCACCTGCAACAATTTGGTCAAAATACTGGAGGAATGATTGGGATGGGAGGACCTTACGGGATGATGGCTGGCTCTATGCCACTTCCGCCTCCATTGACGAACATTCTGCCGGCAGGTTTTCCGGGACCAAGTGGGCCACCTCCTCCACCGCCACTTCCACCAGCTCAGAGTCAGCCCCAGCAGCAGCAGTCTTCTCAGGCGCCACAGCAATCACCAACATCAGCTGGATTCTTTCAATCATCAGGCATGGGGTTCTTTCCACCTGTGCAGGTGCAGCAATCTCCGTCTGCCCAACGACAGTGATTCCAACGGTGGCTATGGCATTCATGGGCTTATAAAGGCCACACCTTGTGTTAACTTTTTGTACATTAAACGGTATTCACCGAGTATCGAGCTTAAGCGTGGCTGGTCCTGCAAGCGAGGCAGGGCCAATGGCAACGAATTAGAAGATTGTAGAATAGGCATGCGTCTTTTGTGATGTATAACTATTTCTTCTTTTGTCTGAGGAGTTTTCGCTTTTCCTAGTTATGTGGAGTAGTTAGACTTTTTTTTTCGTTTGCATTGATCCCCCGAGGCAGAAGCAAGTGACTTTGGAAAACGGGTGCTTAAGAGTTGCCAACTGGTAGAACAGTTTTAGGGCTAAAACAGTTGTAGAACTTACTGGTCATAGTCTCATGGATATGATCTGAACTGCAAATATTTTCCATGCTGTTTAAAATTGTTGATTCTTATTTTATTCTTCTTATTATACCTTCTTGTTTGGGTCTAAAATTGCTGATTTCCTTCACTTGGTTCTTACACAAGGACTAGTTTGGACAAGGAATGGTGATTTAGACAAGTTAAGATGAATCAATTTGGCGTCTGTGCATGACTCCACACACCATCTATTCAGATTTTATGTTTTTCTTAAAGATGTTTCTGAGTTTAATGACTCTGGAGCTGGAAGTATACTTCCTTTGTCTTAAAAGTTGGGTGCCCACTGCCCAGTGTTGAAAAATGAATACCATGCACAAATTGATCTCAATCTGCCAATAGCAAGCAGATTGAAGCCACAGATCATAGTGTTGATCTAGCTAGGAAACGCCTGCTGACAGCAAGCAAGCTATCAGGTTAGTCCCCCCCCCCCCCCCCCCCCCCCCCCCCCCCCCCCCCACACACACACACACAAGATGAAGAGAGACACAACTACACAAGGCTGACTACAGACTAGTAGTTGGTAGCTACAACTACAAGAGAGAACGAATCGAATCAGAGAATTAAGGAACAGCATCAAGTGATACTAAGCTGTAGCAGCCGTTTCCGGTTCATCAGGACTACTAATTCTGCCTGGGGTTGTATCTGCTCGTCGGCGCGTTCTTCGTGCTGGCGTTGAACTCCACGTTCGGCTTCGCCATCTTCGTCGTCGGCGTCGCTGTCCGATGGTCCTTGACATCGAAGGTGTTGGTGGCCATGGCGGCCGCCGCCGCCGGGCGCAGCAGCCTCCTGGTGGCCGTGGCAGCCGCCCAGCCTTGCGGTGACGATGACGCCGCAGCATTGCTGTCGCCGCCGCCGCCCGGACGCAGGGCCGTCGTCGCTGACGACGCTGCTACTGCGGCCGTCGTACTGCTGCTCAGGAGGAGGAGGAGGAGGTGGTGGAGCAAGATCACGGCGCTCATGGCCGCGCTGCAGCGGCATGCTGCAGCCTGCTTCATCTGCAGAGCCTTGAGCTGTGTGTGCGACTTCCAGTTGCTAGCAGAGCAGGAGCAGGAGGAATGGAGGATTGCTAGCTGCTAGGTCTCGGAGTGTTGGAGTTGAAGGAGTAGATCTTGGACTCGCAGAGCTTGCTAGTGTAAGTAACCGCGGGCTGTGTATATATATCGTGGCCCTGGTGCCCTGCAGTATATTACGTACTAGTACTAACATGGCTGCGAGTGGAAGACGAAGAAGCACGCTACTTCCACTTCCACGAGTTGGAACGTGCAGGGAACATGGATGCTACGTACTCTCCTCCATGTCCTGGGTGGAGCGGAGCATATGGCCGAGCTGTGTGAACATGTTGCCCTGGGATCACTGCATCACTTCATCGTGGTTCTTTCTTGCAGATGCAAATTAAAAAAAAAAAAACACTATAGTCTTTGGTTCCCTTTGACTGTGCTGGTCGGATTAGTTAGACTCCTATAAATGTTGGAGAATTCAGGTATCCGCGTACCATTTCTGTCCTTCATTCGTTCTCTCCTCTCTGCATTCTGAAATCACACAATATTGCCGTCAGATCAGGTCTATCTGGTTATATTGTTTAGTATGGTCATCAGTACAGACGGAGTCCCTAAACGCCGACCATGTGAAGTTCATCTGAATTTGACCACTGTTTGTACATATCCGGCGCCGCGTATATATATGGAGCGGCCGGAGGAATGTCTTTCAATTCAGTCTCTCCGTTTAGCTAGCCGGGTAGTGTTCATGCATGTGATCAAATCACACATTCGTTTCTTGAACTAGCTTGAGAACGAATCTTATATTTGGTTAGTGGCGCTATCGAACAACAATAATGGCACCAACAAGCTTCAGATTCAGATCCGTGCCGTGGGGGCGTGGCCGATGTACGGCCAGTAGGTCACAGAGGGATCACACGCAGATAGAATGCTCCTTCCTTTTGGACACTGTACACAGCATATCCATAATAAATTCAGTAGCTCGCCAAATTCTTCAGCTCTCTGAAAATTGGTTAATTATATGCCACTGATGAGCTGATCGATGACTGGCCTCACATGAACTTGACCTTGTTACGCTTACACAACATATATATACATGTATAACCTGCTTGTGAAAATGCCGTGATCGATACAGTTTATTTAGAGTACGTAGTAAACAAATAAGCATCGCCAACTAACGAACTGCTACAAGTGCATGCGTCTCCACATGGAAGAGGAGTTGGCCAAGGACCATCTGTCTCTTAGTCCACACAGCTTTGACCGGCCGAGGCCGGCTTTATATCGATCCAATTAATCGTCGGCTAATTGCATTGCCGAGCTCCTTCTTCTTTGTTACCTAGCTACCTCCTCTGCAATCCCAATCATTGAGACGTTGTCAGTTCATTCTTGGCCGTTTTGCTCTTGGACCACAGCGGTAGATGGCATATGGTATTAGCAACAAGTAACATGGGGGATGAATGAACTTGGTTGGAGTAGAGCTGCGTACCACTGCTCTAGTTACATTTGCAATGCAATGTATGCTGCTGCCACATGCTGTTTGCATTGGAATTGGACCTGCTGGACGGCTGCATGCATCTGCAAAGGAGATGAGGATTTCCAGTGAAGGACTGATGATATATGAGGGCAGCAACTCTAGTCAAGCACTATGCATGCCATGGCTATACGTTCCCGTCTTTAACTAGGATATATATCATCTATGGCTGCTTAATCTGAACACGCTAGGGTCCTATTCTTTCTCTGAACAGATTAAAGGGATCGGAGTGGTTGCCGGTTTCAGTTTGCAATGATATATAGTGCAAATCACCACAACCGCCGCCTCCTTTTCATGTGTTGACGGCATCGATCTTTTCATCGACTAGTAATGGACAAAAATCTGATGCCACTTGTTCCATTGTGGATCCTTATGACTTGTGAGCTAGTGTAAGCGCAAAAATGGTCTTCTATGAAAAATTAAGGAATATGAAATAATTCATAACGTAAATCAAACAAAGTTGCAAACTGAGCATAGCTTTGCTGGTTGGGTTGTGGACTTGTTGTGAACCTTTCCAGCCGTGATGAAATACTCGACTTGACGCAGGTACGAGATTTGAACTGTCACACCTCCCAATTTAAAACTCACTTTTTAATACAACTATATTAAAAACTCGTTTTTTAATACAAGACCACCATGTCCGCTGTAACGACACGAGTTCGTTACATCATAGGCGGTCATTTTTTTACCATCGAGAGAAGCAATCACCCAAATTCCTGTGGAGATCCCTAGTGCTCTAAACACAAATGGCCATTGAGAACCCGCCGAAAATAACCCGCAATCATCTTCGGATAGCCATGGTCAGGCTCGCACCCAAAGCAAGGAGAGAAACCCCAAGCGGATTAGGAGATATCCTATTGACATCATCAACACCAACTCAACGTCAGAGAACACCTTAAGATATGACAACTTAGTTTCCAATAAGCCAACCGATGATAGGATCAATTCAGCAAAGACAGTGATATATCGGACAGTCCGTCAGCTCTACCAGACTATCCGATTGAACTCAGATCAACAACAGTGAGTGGGAAATGAGTTGTTTGCCACTTAAGAGAGTGGGACCCACATGTCAGCACGAGTTGAGACATTTCATTAGCTGAAGCCACACCCTCTCACCCAATGTCTCACTCACCCATTCATTTGCCACCCTCTCTCTCTCTACACCCCAATAACAAGGATGAACCCTAGAACTAGAGAGAGAAAGGATTGGAAGGAAGATCGAAAAAGAAGAAGAGAAAGAGAAAGGAAGCACCAGCACCATTCCATGAACACCATCAACATCTTCAATCTTGTTCTTGGTGAGCTCAAGAGAAGTAGCTCTCATTTCTTGGATTTTCTTCTCAAGAACTAATTTGTGGTTTTTGGTGAAAGGTTGAAGGATTTCTTGCTGGTGGTGGTTCCATCATATGTAGAGTAAGTTCAAGAAACCTTCACCTAGCTCAATCACTCAAGCATCTCATGGAATGCCCTTTGATTCATCTTTTTGGTATGTTGCAAGAGGAAGTTCATGAACAACCCATCTCTTGGATGGAGAAGCAAGAGTTAAGAAGGCTTGGATCTTCAAGTTTTTGGCTACAGAAGCTCTCAAACTCAGAGCTAAGGATTTCATCTCCATCTCAAGGTTTATCCTCATATCCTCATATCTCTAAGTTTGATCCTAAACCTATAGCTACACTTAGCAAACCAAGCTCCAAACCTAGCTATCTTAAGCCTAGTAAGCCACCTAAGCTACCCTAAAGATGTCTTGCACATGCATAGATCACAGCTGAGCACATCTAAGGTTGAAAACCAAGATAGCCTAAGAACATATAGGTTTTGTCAACAGCCTGACGCAGTGTCCGTCAATCCGACGGAGTGTCCGCCAACTCCAGAAAAACCACCCAGCAGAGCCTCATTTGCTGTCAACATGAGTCAACGGAGCATCCGCGGCTTTACTAGAGTGTCCGTTGATTTATAAGAGCTCGATGCTACGGAGTGCTCGGAGGTCGCCGGTGCATAGCTCGTCAGTGGCACGAACCTTGGCAATGGCCTCGGCAGGCAGATGGAGCGCGGCCGTGACGGGAGGCGTGAGTCCAGACATGACGCAGGTAGAGTCCGTCCCGCGAGCGGGGGCGGTGCTGAAGAGTGGAGTCTGTCCCGCGATGGCGGCGGGGCGGGCGGGGGTGGCGCCGGCGAGCGAAGTCCGTCCGAGCGGGGGTGGCACGGGCGAGTGGAGTCGCCCTGCAAGAGGGGGCACGCAGTGTAGAGCGGGCGTACGACACGGGCTGGGTCTGTGATTGAGTGAATGAGGATGAGTCCGTGAATGAGTGGACGAGGTTCGTCCAGACGGGAGTCACGGGACGAACACACGGATACAAGCATTACCGTATTCATAACCCCACATGGAGCAATATAATGTGGGGTTATTCATTAGCAATCCATTACCAAGTTAATTCGGAACAAAAATTTTGATTCAATATATATGTTTTTTGGGGTACATTACATAATGTTCCTCTTTCATAAGGAAATGTCAGGTGCTTTCTGCATCACTCAAACCAGTCGAGTTTTGTGCGTAACACATTTCACAGAAGATTATTTTGTACCAGTAGTGACTGTTCTTGATGACACTGTGCTGATCACAATCTAGATCAGATACACTCTGAAGTATTCTTCCAGGTTGCGTTTGACGTTTTATTACTATTTTTATCAATCCATCTTCCAAGATTAAATAAAATTTAAAATAATTTGAAGTGGCAAATTGAACAAATTTGGGGATGTAGCTCCACTAGATCCAATTTGAGGGATTTAGCGGATTCATTAATCAAGGCTTGGCTGGAGCATTTGTCTATGCATGAAAAAGGTGTGGGGTTCAACTTCTCGCATCTTCAATTGTTAATTTTTTATTAATTTATTTTTCAAGATCAAATAAATTAAAATAATTTCTAATGGAAATCGATCAAAATTGGGGATGTAGCTCAACTGCCTAACCCCTCGCATCTCTAATTATTATTTTTTATTAATCTATCTTCTAATATCAAATAAAATTTAAAATAATTTGTAGTATAAATTGATCAAAATGGGGATGTAGCTCAACTGCTCAACTCCTCGCATCTCTAATTTTTTTTGTTAATATATCTTCCAAGATCAAATAAAATTTAAAACAATTTGTAGTGGAAATTGATCAAAGTTGGGGATGTAGCTCAACTAGTAGAGCGTTTATCTATGCATGAAAAAGGTGCGGGTTCAACTCCTCACATCTCTAATTATTATTTTTAGTAACCTATCTTCTAAGATTAGATAAATTTAAAATAATTTGTGGTGGAAAATGGAACAAAATTGGGGATGTAACTCAACTGATAGGGCGTTTGTCTATACATGAAAAAGATACGGGGTTCAACTACTCGTATCTCCAATTATTATTTTTTATTAACCTATCTTCTAAGATTTGATAAATTCAAAATAATTTTGTACAAAATTGGGGATGCAACTCAATTGATAGAGCGTTCTATGCATAAAAAGATATGGGGCTTAATTCCTCACATCTCCAATTGTTATTTTTTTTATTAATCTATCTTCTAAGATGAAATAAAATTTAAAATAGGTTGTAGTGAAAATTGATCAAAATTAGGGATGTAGCTCAACTGCTCAACTCTCACATCTCCAATTGTTATTCTTTATTAATCTATCTTCCAAGATGAAATAAAATTTAAAATAAGTTGTAGTGGAAATTGATCAGAATTAGGGATGTAGCTCAACTGCTCAACTCCTCGCATCTCTAATTACTATTTTTTTATTAATATATCTTACAAGATCAAATAAACTTAAAAGAAGTTGTAGTGGAAATTGATCAAAGGTGGGGATGTAGCTCAACTGGTAGAGAGTTTATCTATGCATGAAAAAGGTACGGGGTTCAACTCCTCGCATCTCCAGTTTTTAAATTTTTTATTAACCTATCTTCGAAGATTAGATAAATTTAAAATAATTTGTAGTGGAAAATTGAACAAAAATGGGGATGGAGCTCAACTATTAGAGCATTTGTCTATGCATGAAAAA
Organism: Saccharum hybrid cultivar R570; assembly: GCA_038087645.1. Lineage (NCBI taxonomy): Eukaryota > Viridiplantae > Streptophyta > Magnoliopsida > Poales > Poaceae > Saccharum > Saccharum hybrid cultivar. Next base: position 3,462,447 of record JAQSUU010000731.1, on the reverse strand, counting down.
GGTACGAGGTTTAACTCCTCGCATCTCCAATTGTTATTTTTTATTAATCCATTTTCCAAGATCAAATAGAATTTAAAATAATTTGTAGTGGAATTGATCAAAATTGGGGATGTAGCTCAACAGCTCAACTCCTCGCATCTCCAATTTTTTTTTTATTAATCTATCTTCCAATATCAAATAAAATTTAAAAGAATTTGTAGTGGAAATTGATCAAAGTTGGGGATGTAATTCAACTGGTAGAGCGTTTATCTATTGCATAAAAAAGTACAGGGTTTAACTCCTTGCATCTCCAGTTTTTATGTTTTATTAACCTATCTTCCAAGATTAGACAAATTTAAAATCATTTGTAGTGGAAAATTGAACAAAAATGGGGATGTAGCAAAACTGGTAGAGCTTCTGTCTATGCAAGAAAAAGGTACGGGGTCCAACTCCTCGCATCTCCGATTGTTATTTTTTATTAATCTATTTCCCAAGATTAAATAAAATTTAAAATAATTTGTAGTGGAAATTGATCAAATTTGAGGATGTAGCTCAATTGTTCAACTCCTCGCATCTCCAATCATTATTTTTTATTAATCGATCTTCCAATGTCAAAAAAATTTAAAAGAATTTGTAGTGGAAATTGATTAAAGTTGGGGACGTATCTCAACTGGTAGAGTGTTTATCTATGCATGAAAATGGTACGGGGTTCAACTCCTCACATCTCCAATTATTATTTTTTATCAATCTATCTTCTAATATCAAATAAAATTTAAAAGAATTTATAGTGAAAATTGATCAAAGTTGGGGATGTAACTCAACTGATAGAGCGTTTATCTATGCATAAAAAAGGTACGGGGTTCAACTACTCGCATCTCCATTTATTATTTTTTAATCCATCTACCAATATCAAATAAAATTGAAAAGAATTTGTAGTGGAAATTGATGGAAGTTGGGGATGTAGATTAACTGTTATAGCATTTGTCTATGCATGACAACTCCTCGCATCTCCATTTATTATTTTTTAATCCATCTACCAATATCAAATAAAATTTAAAAGAATTTGTAGTGGAAATTGATGGAAGTTGGGGATGTAGATTAACTGTTATAGCATTTGTCTATGCATGACAACTCCTCGCATCTCCATTTATTATATTTTAATCCATCTACCAATATCAAATAAAATTTAAAAGAATTTGTAGTGGAAATTGATGGAAGTTGGGGATGTACATGAAAAAGGTATGGGATTCAACTCCTCGCATCTCCAATTGTTATTTTTTATTAACATATTTTTCAACATTAAATAAAATTTAAAATAATTTGTAGTGGAAATTGATATAATCTATCTTCCAATATCAAATAAAATTTAAAAGAATTTATAGTGAAAATTAATCAAAGTTGGGGATGTAACTCAACCGGTAGAGCGTTTATCTATGCATGAAAAAGGTACGGGGTTCAACTCCTCGCATCTCCAGTTCTTATGTTTTATTAACCTATCTTCCAATATCAAATAAAATTTAAAAGAATTTGTAGTGGAAAATTGAACAAAAATGGGGATGTAGCTCAATTGGTAGAGCGTTTGTTTATGCAAGAAAAAGGTATGGGGTTCAGCTCGTCGCATCTCCAATTGTGTTATTTTTTATTAATCTATTTTCCAAGATTAAATAAAATTTAAAATAATTTGTAGTGGATACGGGGTTCAGCTCGTCGCATCTCCAATTGTTATTTTTTATTAATCTATTTTCCAAGATTAAATAAAATTTAAAATAATTTGTAGTGGAAATTGATCAAAATTGGGGATGTAGCTCAACTGTTCAACTTCTCGCATCTCCAATTATTATTTTTTATTAATCAATCTTCTAATGTCAAAAAAAATTAAAAGAATTTGTAGTGGAAATTGATCAAAGTTGGGGATATATCTCAATTGGTAGAGTGTTTGTCTATGCATGAAAAAGGTACGGGGATGCGACGAGCTTTTTTATGCATGTTATGATATAGAATTATAATATAATAGGCTCTAAAAGTAGCGCATTAGCTATCATTTGGAACCTTAAACTATTTTTTTTCTAAGTGTTGATTTAACCGTGACCTATAACTGTTTTGTAAATTTATTCTGAAGCTTCAAAACTCGTTTTCCCACAACTACAACCTATTCCAATGAAAGAATATAATATGTCTCAAGCTTCATCTTTCTACATCTCCATTACGTCACATACATGATAGACAACGCCACACTTGCAGCTGCTCTTCAGGCACAACGACTGGACAAGAATCCCGGACACTGGACGCTATGCCCCATGATTGCCAACTTCTCCAAACAACACGGGCAACAAGACTTCTCAGTCATGAAGATCCATGATCAAGCAATGGACATGCCAGTCATTTGGCTTGTCAAAACAACACAGGCAGCGAGACTTCTGGGTCATCAAGTTCCATGATGATCAACCAATCGACTGCCAATCATTGGCCAAACAGCCCAACATATACTTGCACGCATTTTCTAGAATTTCGTTGTACAATTTGCTATTTTTCTTTGTTTTTTTCGTAGATTGAGTTTGATTCCTAGCTTTTGAGACAATGTCCATTTTATGAATCCACTAGTGCCTCATTTCAAATTTTGTGGAAAACTTTTAAGGGTCTGTTTGCAGAGCTTTTCTAGAAGTGATTCTCTGGAGTAGAAGTGATTACATGGTTAGAAGTGATTATATAGTAATTCTCTAAGACAAGCTATTTTTTCATAACATAGTGATTCTCTAAATAGAAGTGGTTTACATGGCTGGAAGTGATTCTCTAGTAATTCTATAAGATAAACTACCTTTTTTCATAACAGAGAGTCACTTCTCATAATGAAGAAGCTATTTTTTTCAGCTCCCAGGTCCTAATTCATTCCAAGAATCACTTCTCAAGAATCAGACTAGAATCCCCCCACGCCCCCCCACAAAAAAAATTTCCCTCCAAATACTGTTTGGAACATATTCTTTAATTCTCAGTGAGAATCATGAGCTGGGAGCTGTGCTACAACAACAACAACAACAACAACATAGCATTTTGTCCCAAACAAGTTAGGGTAGGCTAGAGATGAAATCCAAAAGAGACGAGAAATAGAGAGACACATAAAGGGACATAAAAGGCATAGACAGAAAGAGGTCACGGTTCAGGCACGTTGATTGCCAGTCTCTAAGCGCTCCTGTCCATAGCTAAATCCTTGGAGATATTCCACTCCTTAAGGTCTATTTTAACGGACTCGTCCCAAGTTAGTTTAGGTCGACCTCTACCGTTTTTACATTATTGGCCCACTTTAGAACCCCACTACGCACCGGCGCCTCAAGAGGCCTCCGTTGGACATGTCCAAACCATCTCAACCGATGTTGAATCAATTTCTCCTCAATTGGTGCCACCCTCAGGAGCTGTGCTAATCGCCTCTTAAGTGTGCTTTTTGAGGGGTTTAATAGTTTCACATTATGAGGTTTACACTCAATATTTTTCGTTCTAATGCAAGCAGATTCCTTAAAAAAGAATTTGCACTTCTTGCCCTCGATCCCCGAGAGGAAAATCTCACTCGCTAGTGGGACCATTCATAATGGGCCATTAGATCAGTGAAATGAACATAAGCATGTATGGACTATGGACCAGATATTGGACTTTAGTGGACCTGATTTAGCCAAAATAGCGTGTGATCTTCGGTGGGAAGAAGCCCTATTTTTCTCCCTCAATTATTGGCATAGTCTGATTTTCCCCCCTCAACCGCAAAACTAGACATAAACCCCCCCTCAACTTTCAATACCGTTTATTTTACCTCACTAGCCGATTCCAAAGCGGTTTCATCCTACATGGCGACACATCATCGATCTACTGTCATTACGGCTGACGTGGCGCCTCTTCATCTCTCATCTCTATCCTCTCCCAAACCGAGTGATACGGCTGCTGTTCCCGGTGATGGCGGCGGCGGCGGTGATGGTTGGAGCGGCGCGGGCGTCCGGGTGCTACCCACGGGTGTTCAACTTCGGGGACTCGCTAGCGGACACTGGCAACATGCGCTTCGTCTATGGCGAAGCCTACGGCAACCCCGCCCTCCAGGCCTCCTATGGTGGGGCCTTCCACCGCGCCACCGGCCACTTCTGCGATGGCCACATTGTCCTTGACTTCATAGGTGAAAGTCCTATGTTTGGTGTTGGTAATTAGTGACAATGCCTAAGTACTAATCCTATGCCTAAGTTGTATGTAGCATATGAGGATTAGTACATTCCAAGGTTGGTGGCAAGATGGACATGGTGATCATGATGGCCACACTTGGATTTGGACGCAACCCTATGTGATCAAGGCGAAGGTATATGCTTAAGGGTTGTGTTTTAGTAACCAAGACACCTAGTGGGTGTGGTTACATTATAGGATAGATAGCCGTACTATAAAGAGGGGAATGTCGCGTCTATTGAACTCCTAAGTGCCTGTAGATGTGTATTTCATGATCATATGCATTTGGATAGAATTAATATCGCCTCGAAAAATGATTGTGAAAATGCTAACACACTCACACTTGACAAGATCACTTGGTGGTGTTAGCACGTTTGCGAAGGCGATGGAGTTTGAGCGGTATAGAGGGTTTGAGATCCTCTCTCCCTTCCGCTGAGCTTGCGAGGCGGGATTCAGGTGTTTTCGAGAAGTTGAAACGACTATTTTACACTACGCCGGAAGTCCAGAAAAGAAATGAAGGCGAACGGAGGTCACAGAGGTGACCGGACGCTGAACCGGACGCGGTCCTTGCATGACCGGACGCGTCCGGTCAGTGTTCAGTGTCTGCGTGTTTTTCAGTTCGATGATCGGACGCGAGGCGCGTCCGGTCACTGATGATCGGACGCGTCCGGTCATTCAGGGAGCTTACTGGACTATAACCGGACGCTGGCACTGTCGCGTCCGGTCATGTTCCTTCAGCGCGTTCGGTCGTTGTTTCGTTGAGCGCTGCTCAGGCGACCAGCGCGTCCGGTCATTCACGGGACCAGCGCGTCCGGTCGTTGCTTCGCAGTTAGCCGTTGGGCGACCGGCGCGTCCGGTCGTTTGGACCAGCGCGTTCGGTCAGTACTTCGTGAGTTAGCCGTTGGGCGACCGGCGCGTCCGGTCAGTTGGACCAGCGCGTCCGGTCACCGCGATTTCGGCTGTTTAAGTTTCTAACGGCTCTATTCAAAGGGGTACGTCTATAAATACTCGTTGGCCGGCTCAAGGCTCCCTCTCTCGAACATTTGACATACTTGTGAGCACTTTGAGCTAAGCAACTCCTCTTCCACTCATCTCTCTTGCTTCTTTGCATATTCGAAGTGAGATTGAGTGATCCAAGTGCATTTGCATTGTGAGATAGCATCTAGTTGGCACTTGGTGGTTGATTTGCTGCGGGATTCTTGTTTCTCTTGGTGGTTGCCGCCACCTAGACGGCTTGGAGCAGCTTGGAGGCGTTGGCAAGAGTTGGTGTTTGTTCTTGGCCACCTCCGGTGATTGTGAGGGGTTTGTGCCTACCTCGGCGAAGCGCCAAAGACAACATTAGTAAATTGCTTCGTGTCATTGCAACCTTTTGCCATTTGGTAGGTTCTTGTGGCGCCTTTTGATAGGCTTGGTGTGAGACCGATTAGCCACCGAACCACGTGGTGAAGAGGGACACAACGGGGACTAGCGTGCCGGCAAGCACGTGAACCTCGGGATAAATCTTCGTGTCATCACTTTCATATTGTGATTGATTGATCCTGGTGTTCGGTTATCTTGGTATTCATTGTTGATCATATTGGTTGGCTCAATACTTCGCCCCTCGGTGATACCCTCCTAACTCAACTCCGCATTACTTTCTTAGTTATCTTTGCTAGCTAGTTAGCTTTGCTAGAGTAGCTTCTTTGTGTAGCTTGCTAGTTGTAGTTTCCTTCTCGGTTTGACTTGTGCGGTTGAGTGCAAATATACTAGAATTGTGAATTGGTTAGGTGGCTTGCAAACACCCCGTAGGCTAAGCAAAACTTGTATCTCGCTACTTGTTATATTGATAAACTTGTTTAGCTTGTCTTTATAAAAATTTTAAAAGGCTATTCACCCCCCTCTAGCCATCAAGACCTTTCAAGTGGTATCGGAGCCGTGGTCACCGTTTGTAAGGCTTAATAACCTTGGTGTAAGATGGCTCAAGTTATGTTCAATTATGTAAATGGCAAGCCTCCATTCTTTGATGGTGTCTCTTCCTTTGATCATTGGAAAAGAAAGATGAAGCAATATCTAGGCAATATACATGAGAAGGTTTGGGATGTGACCAAAGAAGGATACATCATTCTTGATGAGGAAAACCTCACTCCCAATGACCGCATCAACAAACAATGCAATACAGCGGCACTTGACACAATCTACCATGCCATTGATGACAAAGTATTTGAGCAAATCAAAGATCTTGAAAATGCAAATGAGCTTTGGATAAGGCTTAAAGAAACATATGAAGGCACTTCAACAGTAAAAAGTGTCAAACTGTATATGCTCAAGGACAAGTTCTCTACATTCAAGATGAAGGATGATGAATCTATCCCGGAGATGTTCTATAGGCTCCAAGTCATTGTCAATGATCTCAAGGGGCTTGGAGAGAAGGTTGAGGACAAGGACTTCTCACACAAGTTCTTGATGTGCTTACCCAAGAAGTTTGCCACCTTAAGAAGAATGATCTTTAGAGAGGGATTGGACAAGGTCAAACCAACCAATGTGCTTGGAGATATAATGACCGATACCCAATACAATGATGATGAAGATGAGGTAGAAGAGAAGAAGGAGACCAAGGTCAAGCAAGAGAAGCCCATTGCATTCAAGGCTTCATCCTCTAAGGGCAAGAGCAAGGTGGAGAGTGATGATGATGATCCATTCGATGATGAGACCATGGCCCTCCTCGTGCACAAGATGGAAAGGTTTATAAAGAAGAAAGGATATGGTGTAAGAAAGAGAAGGGACTTCATGAAGGCAAAGGAGGTGCTTTGCTATAATTGCAATAGCCCCGATCATGTAGTGGCAAAGTGCCCCTATGAAGACAAAAAATATCATGATGGTGAGTTGAAGTTAAAGAAGAACAAGAAGGACAAGAAGGAGAAGAAAGCAAAGAAGAGCTTCACATTCAACAAGAAGAAGGGTGGTGGTTATGTAGTCACTTGGGATAGTGACAACTCTGATAGTGATGATGATGAAAGCTCTAGTGATGATGAGAGGACCACTCGGCGAGCCATTGCAAACATCGCCCTATCCAACAAGCCATCCATCTTCGACACTACATCGACATGCCTTATGGCCAAGCCTACCAAGGTAAAACATGATTATAGTGATGCTGATTCTTGTGCTAGTGATGATTGTAGGAGTGATGATGAGGAGGATGAGGACTACTCCAAGGATGATCAATTAGGCATAATAGATCAAATGAGCAAGGGCTACAAGAGGGCAACCAAGAAATACAAAATCTTGGAACAAGAGCTCATTGCCAAGAGCAATGAAAATGATGCCTTGATGGAAGAGCTTGTTGCTCTCAAAAAGAGTAAGGAGTGCAAAGGAATTGAACAAGAGCTCAAAGCTCTTAGGAAATCCTTTGATGAGCTAGAGGCTTCTCATGAGTGTCTAAAGGAAGACCACGAGGATCTTGAAATTGCTCACACTAGGCTTAAGGAAGCCCACTCCACTCTACTTGAGCTCATCAAGGAAAAGGACCTCAAGTTGGAGAAGCTCATGAAGGAAGCTAAGGAAGAGCAAGTGATTGTCACTTGTGATATTGGACTAACATGTGATATTATTGATGATTCTTTATTTGTTAGTCCTACTAATGCTTCATGTAGCTCATCATCATCCACCACAACCAACTCTACCTCTACTACTAGTGATTCATCACTTATGGTTGAGAATGAGACTCTCAAGAGAGAGGTGGATGATCTCACCCGTGCATTAGGCAATGCCTATGGTGGGGATGCCCGCTTGCTAAAATGCTTGGGTAGCCAAAGGTTCTCTCTTAACAAAGAGGGTTTGGGCTATACTCCCAAGAAGGGCAAGGTAGCCTTTGCTACTCCAAAGCCTCGCTTTGTGAAGGGCAATGGTCGTTATTGCAATAGATGCAAGCAAGTTGGGCATCTAGAGATTAATTGCAACAAAATGAACAAGAACAAGAAAAATGCTAATGTACCTTACATTACTTTTGATTCTTGTTATGTGCTTACCAAGGGTGAGAAAGGTGTGCATGCTAGGTTTGTTAGTACACCAATTGTGGGCCCAAAGAAGAAGGCCATTTGGGTACTAAAGAGCTTAGTGACTAACCTCTAAGGACCCAAGCAAGTATGGGTACCTAAAAGACATTAAATTGTTTTGTAGGTAAATTACAAGGCCGGAGGAAGGCATTGGGTGCTTGATAGTGGGTGCTCTCAACATATGACCGGTGATTCAAGAATGTTCAACTCTCTCAAATCAAATGATAGTGGCATTGATAGCATCACATTTGGTGACAATAGCAAGGGTGATGTGAAGGCTCTTGGAAGGATTGCAATCTCTAATGATCATAGCATTTCCAATGTGCTCTTAGTTGAAAAGTTGAACTTCAATCTTCTCTCGGTTGCTCAATTATGTGATCTCGGTTTCAAGTGTATATTTGGTGTTGATGATGTGGAGATAGTTAGTGTTGATGGCTCTAACTTGATCTTCAAAGGCTTTAGATATGAGAATCTATACTTGGTTGATTTCAATGCTAGTGACACTCAACTTTCAACATGCTTGCTCACCAAATCAAGTATGGGTTGGTTATGGCATAGAAGACTTGGTCATGTTGGCATGAAGCAATTGAACAAGTTAGTGAAGCATAACTTAGTTAGAGGCTTGAAGGATGTCACATTTGAGAAAGATAAGCTATGTAGTGCATGTCAAGCCGGAAAGCAAGTGGGCAACACTCATCCATTGAAGAGCATTATGAGTACTTCCAAGGCATTTGAGTTGTTGCACATGGATCTATTTGGGCCAACTACATACACAAGCATTGGTGGCAACAAGTATGGCTTTGTGATTGTGGATGATTTCACTAGATACACATGGGTATTCTTTCTTGGGGACAAAAGTGATGTATTTGACATATTCAAGAAGTTCATCAAGAGAGTGCAAAATGAGTTTGAAACCACAATCAAGAAAGTGAGAAGTGACAATGGAAGTGAGTTTAGAAACATAAGAGTTGATGAGCTATGTGAAGAGCTTGGAATCAAACATCAATTCTCGGCCAAGTATACACCTCAATCAAATGGCCTAGTTGAGAGGAAGAATAGAACCTTAATTGATATGGCAAGATCAATGTTGAATGAGTATAATGTGAGTCATTCATTTTGGGCCGAAGCAATCAACACGGCTTGCTTCTATAGCAACCGCCTCTATTGCCACAAGTTTCTAGAGAAGACACCGTATGAGATCTTAAATGGAAGAAAGCCCAACATTGCATACTTTTGGGTATTTGGTTGCAAATGCTATATCTTGAAGAAAGGCACTAGATTGAGCAAGTTTGAGAAGAAATGTGATGAATGAATCTTACTTGGTTACTCCACTACTAGCAAAGCTTATAGAGTTTGGAATTTGGCTAATGGTTTACTTGAGGAAGTGCATGATGTTGAGTTTGATGAAACCAATGGTTCTCAAGATGAAGAAGAAAACTTGGATGATGTGAGAGGAACTCAATTGAGTAATGCTATGAAAGAGATGGATATTGGTGATATTAGACCAAAACAAGTAATTGATGTGGATGATGACAAAGATCAAGTGCTCCAAAGTCCAATTACACAAGCTAGTGGTTCTCTAATGCAAAATCAAGCTAGTACATCATCTCAAGTGCAACAAGATCAACAAGTGGCTAGTTCATCATCTCCAACTCATGATCAACATCAACATCCAAGCAATCAAGTCCAAGTGCTTTAACCAACCAACATTGCAAGAGACCATCCATTGGATTCCATCATTGGTGACATACAAAGAGGAGTTCAAACTAGATCAAGATTGGCATTATTTTGTGCTCACTCTTCTTTTGTTTCAATGGAAGAACCCAAGGACATTGATAAAGCATTGAGAGATCTGGATTGGGTAAATGCAATGCATGAAGAGCTCAACAACTTCAAGAGAAATGAAGTATGGGAACTAGTTGAAAGGCCTAAGGATCACAATGTTATTGGAACAAGATGGGTCTTTCGCAACAAGCAAGATCAAGATGGGATAGTAGTAAGGAACAAAGCAAGACTAGTGGCTCAAGGTTACACACAAATAGAGGGTCTTGACTTTGGTGAAACCTATGCTCCGGTTACAAGATTGGAAGTAATTAGGATCTTACTTGCCTATGCTTGTGCTCACAATATCAAGCTATATCAAATGGATGTAAAGAGTGCATTTCTCAATGGGTACATTCAAGAGGAGGTGTATGTGGAGCAACCTCCCGGTTTTGAAGATGACAAGAAACCCAATCATGTATACAAGTTGAGAAAAGCTTTATATGGATTGAAGCAAGCACCTAGAGCATGGTATGAAAGATTGAGGGACTTCTTGCTATCCAAAGGATTTGTCATGGGCAAAGTTGATACAACACTATTCATCAAGAAGATTGAGAAAGACTTGTTTGTGTTGCAAATATATGTTGATGATATCATATTCGGCTCAACCAATCAAGATTATTGTGATGAGTTTGGAAAAATGATGGCCAAGGAATTTGAAATGTCAATGATTGGTGAATTTAGTTTCTTTCTTGGACTTCAAATCAAACAAATGAAAGAAGGTACATTTGTGAGCCAAACTAAATACATCAAAGATATGCTCAAGAAGTTTGGCATGGAAGATGCAAAGAGTATTACAACTCCAATGGACACTAGTGGAAGCTTGGATAGTGACAAGAGTGGCAACATGGTGGATCAAAAGCTATATAGATCAATGATTGGTAGCCTACTCTATGTGACGGCATCAAGGCCCGATGTAATGTTTAGTGTATGCATGTGTGTAAGATTTCAAGCCTCACCAAGAGAAAGTCATTTGAAGGCAACAAAAAGAATATTAAGGTACTTAAAGCATACACAAGATGTTGGATTGTGGTATTCCAAAGGTGCAAGCTTTAAGCTAGTTGGATATTCGGATTCTGACTATGCCGGTGACAAAGTGGAGATAAAGAGCACTTCCGGGACTTGTCAATTATTGAGAAGATCACTTGTCTCATGGTCATCCAAGAAGCAAAATAGTATTGCACTATCTACCGCCGAGGCCAAATACATCGCTGCGGGTAGTTGTTGTGCACAAATCTTGTGGATGAAGGCAACATTGAAAGATTTTGGAATCAAATTCAAGAATGTGCCATTGCTATGTGATAATGAAAGTGTCATGAAGCTAACCAACAATCCGGTTCAACATCAAAGAACAAAGCATATTGATGTCTGTCATCATTTCATTAGAGATCATCAACAAAAGGGTGACATTGCCATTGAGAGTGTGGGCACCGAAGATCAATTAGCCGATCTATTCACCAAGCCACTTGATGAGAAGAGATTTCACAAGCTAAAGAATGAGTTGAACATACTTGACTTCTCCAACATGAGTTGATGTACCCTATGATATGATATGCCTCTCCTTCGAGCCCCAAGGTATAATTGGTTGACATGTCATACATTCTATACTAAGGACATGTTTAGTGCATCTAGTCATAATTTACATGTTCTAGGCTCATTCATGAAAATCAAATGAATTTAAAGTTTATATGGTACCACTATTGTTTCCATGACTTGTATGATCTAGTGGTAGCATATAACTTGTTTAAGTAGCTTGTGATCCTAAGTGTTTAATCTAGAAAACTTGTCTAAATATTTGCTTCAACATGGTGCATGATAACCCTTCTAGGGAGGTGTGAAGAAGCTTGCCCTTGGATCAAACCGAAGTATTTTATTTATGCAAGCAATCTAGGTTGAATCATAAACTTGATCCTCACCCCATATTTCAACATGATAATCTATCTAAAGTTTGCTCCTTGTGGTCAATTGGTGCCAAAGGGGGAGAAAATATTGTTCACAAAGATAGAACTCAAAGAGGGAGAAGCACAAAGGGGGAGGATTGATAAAAGAAGGGGATCAACTAAAATTTTGAGCACACAAGTAGGGGGAGCAAGCTCTTAAACATGAATGTTGCATTTCTATGTGCACTTCATATGTATGATGCATAGTTATGTATTTCTTTTTCTCCGATACATTGCTTGTGTGGTGACTTGCTAGTATAATTTGAATGATGTATTGTGGTACTAGCATGAATAGGAAGTAGTTAGATTTTTCTTGCTTCATGTTTTTCATAGTGGTACTAGAGCCTTGCTTATAATGTTGATCTCACGAGGTTTCTAGTTATGTTTGTGCTTTTACAAGTGGAATCTAACTACACAAGGTGCTAAGATGGTGTTTATCGCTACTCCGATGGTATCACGCTTCAAAGGTCTATAATCTTAAACACTTAGCACCTATTGGTAGTCAATGCTCCTAATCTTTCCTATCTAACATGTATGCTTCCAAAATCCAAACATATAGCATACATGTAGGGGAAGCCATTGCTATCAATTTGAATTCATGATCACATGTCCATAATTCTTACACATGGTAATTTACTTGGACAATGTGACATGGGTTCAATCAAAATTTTATCATAACATCTTTGTGAAAGGTTTGTCACCAATTACCAACAAGGGGGAGATTGAAAGTCCTATGTTTGGTGTTGGTAATTGGTGACAATGCCTAAGTACTAATCCTATGCCTAAGTTGTATGTAGCATATGAGGTTTAGTACATTCTAAGGTTGGTGGCAAGATGGACATGGTGATCATGATGGCCACACTTGGATTTGGACGCAACCCTATGTGATCAAGGCAAAGGTATATGCTTAAGGGTTGTGTTTTAGTAACCAAGACACCTAGTGGGTGTGGTTACATTATAGGATAGATAGCCGTACTATAAAGAGGGGAATGTCGCGGCTATTGAACTCCTAAGTGCCTCTAGATGTGCATTTCATGATCATATGCATTTGGATAGAATTAATATCGCCTCGAAAAATGATTGTGAAAATGCTAACACACTCACACTTGACGAGATCACTTGGTGGTGTTAGCACGTTTGCGAAGGCGGTGGAGTTTGAGCGGGATTCAGGCGTTTTCGAGAAGTTGAAACGACTATTTTCCACTACGCCGGAAGTCCGAAAAAGAAACGGAGGCGAACGGAGGTCACCGAGGTGACCGGACGCTGAACCGGATGCGGTCCTTGCATGACCGGACGCGTCCGGTCAGTGTTCAGTGTCTGCGCGTTTTTCAGTTTGATGATCAGACACGAGGCGCGTCCGGTCACTGATGATCGGACGCGTCCGGTCGTTCAGGGAGCTTACTGGACTGTAACCGGACGCTGGCACTATCGCGTCCGGTCATGTTCCTTCAGCGTGTTCGGTCGTTGTTTCGTTGAGCGCTGCTCAGGCCACCAGCGCGTCCGGTCATTCACGGGACCAGCGTGTCCGGTCATTCGCAGCGCGTCCGGTCTGCGTGATGAGCGCGTCCGGTCATTGCTTCGCAGTTAGCCGTTGGGCGACCGGCGCGTCCGGTCGTTTGGACCAGCACGTCCGGTCAGTACTTCGCGAGTTAGCCGTTGGGCGACCGGCGCGTCCGGTCAGTTGGACCAGCACGTCCGGTCACCGCGATTTCGGCTGTTTAAGTTTCTAACGGCTCTATTCGAAGGGGTACATCTATAAATACTCGTTGGCTGGCTCAAGGCTCCCTCTCTCAAACATTTGACATACTTGTGAGCACTTTGAGCTAAGCAACTCCCCTCCCACTCATCTCTCTTGCTTCTTTGCATATTCGAAGTGAGATTTAGTGATCCAAGTGCATTTGTATTGTGAGATAGCATCTAGTTGGCACTTGGTGGTTGATTTGCTACGGGATTCTTGTTTCTCTTGGTGGTTGCCGCCACCTAGACGGCTTGGAGCAGCTTGGAGGCGTTGGCAAGAGTTGGTGTTTGTTCTTGGCCACCTCCAGTGATTGTGAGGGGTTTGTGCCTACCTCGGCGAAGCGTCAAAGGCAACATTAGTAAATTGCTTCGTGTCATTTTAACCTTTTGCCATTTGGTAGGTTCTTGTGGCGCCTTTTGATAGGCTTGGTGTGAGACCGATTAGCCACCGAACCACGTGGTGAAGAGGGACACAACGGGGACTAGCGTGCCGGCAAGCACGTGAACCTCGGGATAAATCTTCGTGTCATCACTTTCATATTGTGATTGATTGATCCCGGTGTTCGGTTATCTTGGTATTCATTGTTGATCATATTGGTTGGCTCAATACTTCGCCCCTCGGTGATACCCTCCTAACTCAACTCCGCATTACTTTCTTAGTTATCTTTGCTAGCTAGTTAGCTTTGCTAGAGTAGCTTCTTTGTGTAGCTTGCTAGTTGTAGTTTCCTTCTCGGTTTGACTTGTGCGGTTGAGTACAAATATACTAGAATTGTGAATTGGTTAGGTGGCTTGCAAACACCCCGTAGGCTAAGCAAAACTTGCATCTCGCACTTGTTATATTGATAAACTTGTTTAGCTTGTCTTTATAAAAATTTTAAAAGGCTATTCACCCCCCCTCTAGCCATCAAGACCTTTCAATAGGTACACCACAGCTTTAACCCACTGGCCACTGCTCATCCATGGATCAATTAGCTAGATAGAAGTAGGAGCTAGTGGCTCTAATTTTGAGATTTAGGCCCCGTTTGGCAGGGCTTCTTGAAAGTCCCTAGTTTGGTTTTGGCTAATTGATGAAACCTAGGACTAACCTTTGTATCTAAGTGGATGATTTAGATAAAGGTGGTCATTGAATATGAGACATGACATTGACTCATGTGACCAAGATGATGAAGACCGAGGTGATGCTTGGCTCGATGGACCGGTTGTGAAGGTGAAGGGCAAGTCGAGGCTTCGAAGCGAAGGACCATGCGATGGTGAAGTTTGAGCAAGACTTGGCGCCGACGGACCGATGCAACGGTGAAAAGCAAGTGAAGTCAAGGTCGATGGATCGAGACGGTCATGTGATGATATGAAGTGGATCATATCTTTTCGAAAAACAAAATGGGCTCAAGGCAAAGGTATAACCATAGGGCCATTTTGTTTTGCACTCAAGACACCATAGAGGGTGTGAGTGGTTTAGGATTGATAGCCGAACTATTAAGAGGGAAAGTCTTATCGGTTATTCGATGCACGGGTGCCACTAGGTGAATTCATGAAGTGCATTGCATGTAGGGCCTAGTAAGCTAACTGGAAAACCTTCGAAAATGATTATGAAAATGCTAACACACGTGCACAAGGTGGTGATCACTTGTTGGTGTTGGCACATTTGCGAAGACGATGAAGTTTGAGCGGTAGAGAGGGTTTGGGTCTCTCTCTCCCTCCCTCCGAGCTTGCGAGCGCGAGATTCAGGCGTTTTTGGGAACTTGAAATGCCTATTTTCCACTACGCCGGAAGTCGGAAAAGAAACGGAGGTGAACGGAGGTCACAGAGGTGACCGGACGCTGCACCGGACGCGGTCAGTTATGACCGGCGCGTCCGGTCAGTACAGCGCAGGCGCGGGTGCTAGGGTTTGCAACCGGCGCGTCCGGTCACTCGTGGGACCGGCGCATCCGGTCAGTCGCCCAGAGGGAACTGCGGTTCACGAGGACGATCGGACGCGAGGCGCGTCCGGTCACACATGATCGGACGTGTTCGATCATCGAGGGAGCTTACTGGACTCAAACCAGACGCGGGCACTGTCGCGTCCGGTTGTTGCGAGGGGCGCGTCCGGTCGTTACTTCGCGGGCGCGCGGTGCTGTGCGATCGGCGCGTCCGGTCACTCGGGACCGGCGCGTCCGGTCGTTTTGAGAGGCGCGTCCGGTCATGGGATTTGACCGTTGACGCAGTGACCGTTGGAGGATCGGACGCGGTCGAGCGCGTCCGGTCAGTTATGACCGGCGCGTCCGGTCATCCCGAAAAAACCCAGTGAAGGGATATAACGGCTCTATTTGGATGGGATGCTTATAAATACTTGTTGGCCGGCCCTTGGGGTGGGAACTCGTGATTTTTAATATTCTTGTGCATCCTTTGAGCTAGAGCATCTCCTCCCACTCATCTCTCTTGCTTGATTGCAAATCAAAAGTGAGATTGAGTGATCCCAAAGTGCATTGCATAGCTTGAGGGCATCTAGTGGCACTTGTGGGTGGTTTAGCCGGTGGATTTCTTGTTACTCTTGGAGAGTACCGCTCCTAGCCGGCTTGGAGATTGTTGGAGGTGTTGGCAAGAGAATGTGATTGTTCTTGGCCACCTCCGGTTGATTGTAAGAGGTTCTTGTGCTTTCCTCGGCGGGACGCCAAAAGCAACTCTATTACATTGCGCGTGTCATTGAGTTACCTCACTTGAGAGTGGTGTCTTGCGGTGCCTTGTGGGGCGTGCCTTGAGGGGCAAGTGACTTGAGGGTCACACAGAGGAACCATCTAAGTGTTGGTCGACACAACCGGTGACGTAGCTTGTCGGTGCACAAGTGAACACCGGGTGAACAAAAATATTGTGTCTCTTGTCTCCCGGTGATTGGTCTTTATATTATGTTGTTGTCAATATTGATTGATTGTATATCATCTTGGTGATTGGCAACATCTTCACTCCACCGTCGGTATAAGATTCAAAATCCTATCTCTTGCATTTACTTTTACTAGACTATCTTGTGTAAGCTCTAGTGATAGTCTTTGCTAGTGTTGTTAGCTTGCTCACTAGTGTACGTTTAGTGACATAGCCCTTGTGTGAACTAGAGATCATAATCTACTAGACTTGTGGATAGGAGGCTTGCATCACAACCGTAGGCTAAGCAAAACTCGCTTTGCACCGTTTGTTGTTCTAACTAGTTTGCTTAGTGTTTCTTGTAGAAATTTTTATAGGCTATTCACCCCCCTCTAGCCATCTAGGACCTTACACTTCTTCAGCGGCTTTAGGAGCCGTTTGGAGCCGTTTTCTGTCAAACGGGGTAAAATGAAACGGCTCCACCGATGAAGCCCCTAAAAACGCGCTCTCACAGAGCTTTGAGGTGAGAAGGAGCAAAAAATAGTGGCTTCTCCCGGCTTCACCTCATTCTACGTGGCGTTCTGTGAGAGCATGTTTTAAAGAACTCTACATGTAGAGCTGTTTTGCCAAACGATTTATCAAAACGGCTCTAACTCCACCGATAGAGCTGTTCATGGAGCTGAAACACAAAAAAATGGCTTCGCTGGTGAAGCGGAGCCGTGCCAAACAGAGCCTTAGAACCTGCAGCGCGTGCTGGGGCTCCCGTTCTTGCGGCCGTACTTTAGCGGGCAGCGCGCCCCAGACTTCATGCACGATGCCAACTGGGCCTGTTTGAATCGGAGGAAATCAAAGGAATTATGGAGGAATCCAATCCTATGGAAAGGTTTTGTATTGTGGTGTTTGATCAAAGGAGGAATGACAAATTGCTTTCCACCAGAGGCGGAACCAGGGGGCTAGCAGGGGCCGTGGCCACCCTAAGCATAGTAGATTCATTTAAATACCTATATAAATATTTGTATTCATAGCACAAAAATATTAATTTCACCTATTTTTATTAAAATATGATGATTTTGGTTAGAAATAGTGTAGATTTTTTAAAAAATTTGTTGAAACATATAATTATGTATATTTTATCATACTAAAAAATACGATCACATTTGGAATGTCTGACTCCCCTTAATCAAAATCGTTGGTTTCGCCTCTACTTTTCACAGGAACGACTTCCTTCTATGTGCAGAATGCAGGAAATAAAACATCCATCCAAACCTAGAGCCTGTTTAGTTCACGAAAAGTGAACCCAAAAAGTGTTACAGTATCTGTCACATCAAATCTTGCGGTACATGCATGGAGTACTAAATGTAGACGAAAGAAAAAACTAATTACACAGTTTAGTTGTAAATCACGAGACAAATCTTTTGAGCCTAATTAGTCCATGATTGGACATAAATTACCAAATAAAACAAAAAGTGCTACAGTAGCCGAACCCAAACTTTTTCACCAACTAAACAACCCCCTAATGGTTTTTGTTCCTTCACAAAGACCGAGACAGCTGCACACACTTCATCACTATCTTGTATGTGCCATCGACCATAAACTAGCTTCTTTTCTGACGTTGCTATAGGTTTACACTTGAATCATGTGGTTAACTATCTAGTGGACCCTTGCGTCAGTGTCCCATGGATGCATAATGTGAGTTCTTGTACTTCGTTACAAATTCCTTCGATCAAAATAGGAAAAGTCTACTTAACCCGCTGAACTATCAGCTAGTGTCTAACTTACATCCCTAACTATAAAACCGTATGTTTTACACTCTGTACTTTTCAAAACCATTCAAATTACATCCTGAAGCGGTTTTGGACGGCGGTTTTGCTACGATAACCATGGTTTTGCTACAGCGACGTGGTTTTGACTTTTTTTTCTATTTATTTCCGCTGAATCTTTGAAAAATCATAATAAATCACAGAAAAATCATAAAATAGAAAATATAATTTTGTTGGACTCCACATGAGTAGATCTACACAATAAATATATAATATAGTATGTTTTAGTACAAATTTTTTTCTGTAACTTTAAATTAGTTAGAAAATCAAATTTTGTCTGTAATTAATTAAAATAATTCATAGCTACAGCTTTTATGGTCAAATTGTGGTTAAATTTTTATAGTGAACTAATTATAGTATGCTTGAACTGTAGTAAAAATTTCATACTGATTGGATCATGTATAATTAGTTATAAATTTATTTATATTTAACAAGCATAAACCTAAACATAAACCTAAATAAATCTATAACTAAGTTATATATGATCCAATGAGTATGAAATTTTTACTATAGTTCAAGCATATAATAATAACCTTATCATAAAAATTTCACCACAATTGGACCATAGAAGTTGTAGCTATGAATTATTCCAATTAATTACAGACAAAATTTGATTTTCTAACTAATTTAAAGCTACAGAAAAATGTGTACTAAAACATACTATATTTATATATTCATTGTGTAGATCTACTTATGTGGAGTCCAACAAAATTAGATTTTCTATTTTATGATTTTTCTGTGATTTAATATGATTTTCAAAGATCCAACGGAAATAAATAGAAAAAGAAAAGTTAAAACCGCGTTATTGTAGCAAAACCATGGTTACTGTAGCAAAACCGCCGTCCAAAACCGCTCTCGGGTGTAATTTGAACCGTTTTGAAAAGTTCAGGGTGTAAAACAGACGGTTTTATAGTTAGGGTATAGGTTAGACACTAACTGATAGTTCAGGGGGTTAAGTAGACTTTTTTCAATCCAAATACCAGTTCATGTATATATCCTGCGTTTTTCCTTTCCTTTGTTTTGGTAAGAACTCCACGTCTAATTCCTGCGTTTTTTTCCTATTCCTCTATTTTGCATTCCTTCAATCCAAATAGGCCCGACGTAGGCTGCTGGTGGTGGAGGCGGAGGAGCCTGCGTCAGGCCTGGCAGTGGCGCTCGCTGCAGCGCAGCAGGAGGGAGAGCGAGATAGAGAGGGGAGATGAAGAGGCGTCACGTCCGCCGCACTGACACGGTGAATCGATGATGTGTCGTCAACCACACTTGAGGATTGTTTATTTTCAGGGGTGTAAAATTTTAGGTGTCATATCGGAGGTTTTATGGGATGTTGGAAGGGGTGTTCGGATACTAATAAAAAAAACTAATTACAGAATTCACATGTAAACTGTGAGACGAATTTACTAAGACTAATTAATCCGTCATTAGACCATATTTATTGTAGCATAACATTGTCTAATCACTGACTAATTAGGCTCAAAAAATTCGTCTCGCAAAATACACGTAATCTATGCAATTAGTTATTTTTTAGTCTATATTTAATACTTCATCCATGTGTCTAAACATCCGATGTGATAGGGTGTAAAGTTTTGGTAAAAACTAAACACGGCCTTAATCCAGCTGGAGAGGTTTATATTCGGTTTTACGGTTAACAAAGAAGGATTTTTTTTGGAAAAAGTCTACTTAACCCTCTGAACTATC
This sequence comes from Saccharum hybrid cultivar R570, assembly GCA_038087645.1. Lineage (NCBI taxonomy): Eukaryota > Viridiplantae > Streptophyta > Magnoliopsida > Poales > Poaceae > Saccharum > Saccharum hybrid cultivar. The sequence goes on along the minus strand of JAQSUU010000731.1, from coordinate 3,442,401 downwards.
AGCTAGTGTCTAACCTACACCCCCAACTATAAAACCGTCTGTTTTACACTCTGAACTTTTCAGAACCGTTCAAATTACACCCTAGATCACTTTTGGACGACAGGTTACTACAGTAGCTATGGTTTGCTACAGTAAAGTGATTTTGACTTTTCTTATCTATTTATTTTCGCTGAATCTTTGAAAAATCATAGTAAATCACAGAAAAATTTTAAAATAGAAAATCTAATTTTGTTGGACTCTACATGAGTAGATATACACAATGAATATATAATATAGTATGCTTTAGTACAAATTTTTTCTGTAGCTTTAAATTAGTTAGAAAATCAAATTTTATCTGTAATTAATTGAAATAATTCATAGCTACAACTTTTATGGTCCAATTGTGGTTAAATTTTTATAGTGAACTAATTATTGTATGCTTGAACTGTAGTAAAAATTTCATACTGATTGGATCATGTATAATTTAGTTATAGATTTATTTATATTTAACAAGCATAAACCTAAACATAAACATAAATAAATCTATAACTAAGTTATATATGATCCAATAAGTATGAAATTTTTACTATAGTTCAAACATATAATAATAACCCCATCATAAAAATTTCATCACAATTGGATTATAGATATACTATGAAAATATAATTAATGAATAATTTAATAATACTTAATTGGTGTCATAAATATTATTATCTTATTATATAAATTTGGTCAAACTTAAGATCCTTTGACTCTCCAAGATTCTTAGAATGCTTTGTAATTTGGGATGGAGGGAGTAACAAGTAACATGCAATAGGGAACTTGCATGGCTTGGAGTAGAGCTACGTACGTACCACTACGACTGCTCTACATTTGCAGTGGATGCTAGCCGCTTGCCACCTGCCAGCTGTTGGACGGCTGCAGGCAACCGCAAATGAGATGAGGGCTCTGTGAAGAGTACCGGTGAAGGCAGCTCTCAGACTAGCCGCAGTGGGTACTTAGCTTATCAATTCTATTCTGGTAGTCATTCCGGTTTTGTATTTGGAATGGTATATTTCGGTACCGATCCATTCCGGCGTATCATTCCGGTTTTTATTTATTTTATGTATTTATTAATTTATTACTGAATTTGACATATATAAGTATTTTTCAATGTGAGAAATAACACCATAGGCAAATATTACTCATGCACCCAATAAAAGAAAAACGCATGACACAGATGCTAGGCGGGCCTGCAAGTTTTTATTGGGCCTTTGCCCTAGTCAATATGCGTACCTATTACTATATTCAATATGATTAACCTGCGGCCACACGTCCACGACACACGCCGCCGTCAACACCAGGCTTCGTCTACCTCCCCTTCCACTTCCAACATGCAAGCAAGGCAAACGCCCAAAGCTCCATGGCATGCTCTCGAGTTGCTGAGTAAGAGGCAAATGATTTGGGAGAGAAAAGGCAAGAGAAGAACGAGCTGCTCCTCTCGGCGCTACGGCACCGTTCGGTGGCCATGTGCTTTCCTGCACGAGCATGGCGCGACGAACAGGACCTCAACGGCTCGACTTCTGCAGCGACAACACTCGACGCATCAACGGTACCGGTATTAACGGATCAGCCGAGATGGCCGGAATCACCGAGATGGCCGGAATCGCCCGAGATTATTGCCGGTACGGGATGCGCTTCCTTGTGTGCCGATTTGGTTGCTGGTACGAGGTATTCCGGTCGTTCCGGCTGATACTTGAATGGAATTGATAACTGTACTGGGTACTCTAAAGAATACTCTATAGTTTTAGAGTATGAATATAGAGTAAAAACTGCTGCACTGGGTACTCTAAAACGATACTCTATTATTTCTCTCACTCTATATTTAAAGTGGTACGGTGTTTACTTTATAGTGGGCAGTGGCGGGCCCCACTAGCTAAACAAAGGAAAAAAAAACTATAACTCACAAACTAAAAATCCAAATTAAATTTTGATTGCACCATTAAATTCATCTCAATAAATTCTTCAAAACTAGATAACACATAGATATATTTAGATAAAGTGACAAGTGGGTCTCATAGTGGATAGAGTGGATAGAGGATGATATAGGGGATGGATGAGTGCGGAAGAATTGAGTATAGAGGAGAGAATCTTGCTGACTAGGACGTATAGAGGATGAATATAGAGGTACATGAGTGCGGATAGCCTCAGTCAAGCGCTATATATATTGTTATATATACGCTCCCGTCTTTATTTTTTTTAGAGAAAGGTCACTTGACTTGGCCTACTTTGGAGGCTTAGGGCCTGTTTGGTTAGAGGTGTTAAAGTTAACCAACACTATAGCATTTTCGTCTTATTTGACAAAAAGTTTTTAATTTTGGACTAATTAGGCTTAATAGATTTGTCTCATAAATTACTCCTAATCTATGCCGACATGCATACAATTAGTCTATATTTAGTATTCCATACATTTGCTACAATATTAATATGATGAGAGTTAAACTTTAACATGTGAAAATCAAAAGGAGCCTTAATGTAGGAACCGGGGCTCGAGCCCTGGCCGGCTAGCTCCCACCACCCTAGGGCGTTGACCGCCTGCTCTACGAGCAACTCCCGTCTTTAACTAGGATATCATCTATCGCTGCAACACAGAGAACACGCTAGGGCCTCTTTTTTCGCTAGAAAAATGCAAAGGGATCGGAGTGGTTAGGGGTTTGCAATGATAGTTGTTTTTTTTTGTTAATAATCTCTCGTCCATGAAAAAAATATCAATTATAACAAAACTTTTAGTGCTAAATCGATCAAAAGTGGGGATGTAGCTCATCTGGTAGAGTGTTAATCTATGCACGATGAAGGTACGGGGTTCAACACTTCGCATCTTCAATTATTAATTTTTATTAATCTCTATTCCAAAAAAATTACTATAAAAGAATTAATAGTGCGAGTTTTCTATACTTCCGGGATAGTTACTTCCATCTTTAAAAAACCACATTGTGTATGAATGCATACTCATTTATCACCTTGAGTATGTTTACATACTTATTTTAAGATACTCTAAATCTTACTACGTAAAAAAAATTTAACAGAGCCCATACTTTTTAATATATTACTAAAATACCACTAATGTAGTATATAAAATAAGTATAACCATATACTCTACGTTAAGGCTGGCTAACGAGCCAGCTCGGCTCGGCTCGTTCTGGCTCGTTAGGATAACGAGCCAGCTCGGCTCGGCTCGTTATCTTAACGAGCCAGAAAGCCAGCTCGGCTCGGCTCGTTACGAGCTCGAGCTGGCTCGTTAGGCTCACGAGCCAGGTAAAAAAATTACAAAATATAATATTTGTATTTATCTAAAGCATAAAAATATTAATAATACAAAAAAAATATTCAATAGCTTTAAATTGAACAAAATATTCATATGAGCTAACATATCATCTATTTGTGAAGTGCAAAACATGAAGTAATACAAAACTAATATAAGTTATGATAAATTTTTCTCTAAAACTACGACTCGTTTGGCTCGCGAGCGGCTCACGAGCCAGCTCGAGTTGGCTCGTTATAGCTAACGAGCTAAAATCCTGGCTCGGCTCGGCTCGGCTCGTTATCATAACGAGCCGAGCCGAGCTGAGCCGAGCGAGCTAATGAGCATCGAGTTTTTCATCCAGCCTTACTCTACGTTGCATACTTGACGTATATACTACCATAAATGGTCTAGTATTATCATATACTTCATGTGCATATACTTCGTTAGGTCATATATACTCTAAATCTAGAGATATAAATATGAGAGTAACTACTCCCGAGGAGTAGAAAATAATTTTCCATATATATATATATAAGAATAGTTTTTGCCTAGCGCAATCCAGAGTTCGATTCTAAAACATAAGAAAAAGGAATCGTTACGAGTGAATTGTGAATATTCGTTTTATATACAGAACGCAAAGACATGGGATAGAGTTTAGGTACAATATGGATGGAAGATAAAACAGAAACAAAAAGGAAAACGAAATAGGCTAGAGAAAAGGAAAAGACTGAATTGTGAAACAACAGGAAACAACAAGAAACAATAAACGATAGAGTTCTGATATATAATATGTGTTTTGCAAGAGATAAAGAAACAAAGAAGGAAAAAGGAAATCAAATGCTTTATTTTTTTCCTTGTTGGGTTCCGTACGTGATCTCAGGAAAAGTGTTGCCCCCGCTTCTTGGACTCGTGGTGATGTCCCGTGACTCCCGTGCTGCTCTTTTCGTGTTTTTACTTTTTTGTTTTTTATTTCTCAATGAAGTAACTCTATTTATAAAAGTAAAATCATAAATACAAAAACTTTTATCCTTCTTTAATAAATAAATATTTGTATCACTAAGTTTTTGGTGTTAATTAGGAATAAATTATTATTGTGACGTAAATTAGCTAATGGCCTAACTAATTAAACCGCAAACTAAATTTTAGCAGTTTACATCTAATCTAATCTAACCAAAACAAATGTTTCTTCAAGTTGTCCGCATATACCAGTGCAATCTCTAGGCTATCTACATATATAAGTGCAACTTTCAATGAGGAGTGACATGTGGAAACCGATACACGAGACAACTATTTTAATAAGATATTAAAATTATATATTTTTATGGATCCTTAAAAAAGTGACGGAACTTGATATCTAACTCAACACATTGATAGTATGAAAACTAAAGTTATGATTCACTTGTGAGTAAATATTTTGTGCCCTACAACGAAAGATAAAATCTATCAAGGTTGTATTTTAATTCAATACCGAATTCATATGACATTATTATATTGTTGCCAATATTAATTCATATTATGGACACCATGGTCATCATAAAATAAAGTATAGCTTTTAAATTTTATAAAAATATAAAAAAAATAGATATATAACATTGTGATCCTTGTTTTGATTAATGAGCTAATTCGTTTGTGATTGCTGCAGCGAGCAATCATAACATCAAAAGTAGCATTATACAGATTAAGTTGTCGCGGTCGCTGTAGTTATGCAACAGGATGAAGCGAATAGGTCGAATGTTTGGTAGTTTTTTTTTTCTTTCGTTGCAACGCACAGGTATATTTGCTAGTTAATAATAAAGAGGCAAAATTTCTACCACAAAATCTTTCGCCCAACTAAAACATCGACTCGGTTACCGTTTACGTATTTCTGCTATAAAAATTTCCGCTAACCACCCGTCCAAGTGGGTTTCCGTGTCCGTTAATCACACGCTCAGCCAACCATGGAAACGCCAGCCTCGCCACCCACGAAAACACTTTTTTTTATTGTTAGTTCCGTCCTTATTCTTTTTCTTTCTCCTATTTTTTCAACATAAACAACAAAAGTAAATAACAAATATAATATTATAGCTCTTTGAACTCTAAACTTTTCTATAAATAAAAATAAAACAATAAATATAATAGTATTACTCTTTGAACTCTAGATTCTTTTCTATAAATAAATACTCTCATCAATAAATTGTTGATGTAGCTTTGATTAGGAATAAAATTAATTTACGGTTAAGGCTAGCGTCCGGACATCCGGCCTTAGGCCTGCATCTGGACGCACCTCCCACGCCTCGTGCCCGCATCGCACCCCACGCACTCCATCCCTTTCCCAACCAGCGCCAGAGTCCAGAACCACGGCTCGTGCCCATCCCGCCCCCGCAGGGCCGAATCGAGCCCCCGTGCCCATCACGCGTCCGCACAGCGGAACCGTGCCCTGCGCCCACCTACCTTGCTTGTTGATGCATGTTGTGGAGGTGTCTATAGGCCTCAGGCGTCGGTACGTGAACCACGATGGCGCACCAGCAGTAGCAGGTGGACAACGGCCTGCAATACAAGATCTACTTTTGAAACATGCGGATAAAATATCTGCAACATACGTTTGAAAATATATGAAACACTTGAAACATGCGAGTATAGCCATTGCAACATGTGCAACATCAAATCAACTTTTAAAACATCCGAATAAAACTTTTGAAACAAATGTCTAAAACACCTGAAATACTTGAAATATATGCTTGCAACATGCGTATATTACCATTGCAACGTATGCAACATCCCAGATCGACTTTTGTAACATTCAGATGAAACACTTGAAACATAAGTTGAAAATGTCTGAAACACTTCAAACACGGTGTCGCCGGCAGCCATGACCTACCTGATTGAGGACTGCGGTAACCAGCAAGCTTAGGTTCAAAGGGAACGTCAAGGACAAACAACTCAGCGTACGTAGGCCTTCCCTTCCCGCCACAAACAGCTCAGCGTACGTAGGCCTTCCCTTCCTGCCACGGGAGATGAAGTCCGGACTGGCGGCGACCTCCTCTTGGTGGCGTCAAGGTGGTGGTGGCGTGGTGCCCGCCATGGCCACGACAGGCGAGGTGGACAGGAGCGCACCGGTGGATAGGGTTGACGTGCAGGATGGTGCCGCGGCGTGGCCGGAGATGGGGTGCGACGCGGCAGGGGGAAGGGCGCTGCGTGTGCGAGGGGCGGACGCGCAGTAGGGGGAAGAGGGCAGTATGGCGGCGGATGTGCGATGATGCTCTGATAGCCAGATGCGAGTGCAATGGGGATGAGCACACCTGTTAGGCTGTCCGCTGCGCAGGCCCACGAAGAAAGCATCCGGATGGGGGACGAACGCCCATGTCCAAGTATTAGCGAAAATTTATTCTTATTATTAGAACCTGGTCCACAGATGGTCCAACTAACAATAAAATTATGAATTGAAATGTTGAGCAGTTTATTATCAATCTATTCTAAATAAATGTATCTACAAGTTATATGCATATACCAGCACAATCAGACCAAGGCTACCATATGAAAATCGAGGTATCCATTATAATAATGAACGGGTAGACCAATCCTGGACAGATACGAACTAAGTCCTCACCGACCATAATCATATATTAAAATTACATATTTTTGCATGTTCTCAGAGAATGTCAATGAACTCAATATTTAACATCTATACGTGGGTATTATAAAAATTAAAGTTATGATATATTTATGAGTAAATATTTTTATACCTTATAATATATGAAAAAATATGTCAAAATTATATTTAGTTCGATAAAACCTTAATAGGATATTGTCATGTTAGTACCACCGATATTAATTTATATCGTGGATTTCATGGTCACCATAAAATAAATTATAGATTTTCAATTTTATAGAATGATATAATATAAAAAGATAAATATATATGTAACATTTTCGTCCTTGCTTCCTATTAACATTGATAACTTTTTTTTCTTCCGTTGCAACGCACGGGCAATTTTGCTAGTTAAACAAAAAAGGGAAAGTGCCACATTAAACAAATAGGGGACGCATCTCCAATTATTAATTTTTCTAATCTCTGTTCCAAAAAAATAAATTATGATAAAAGAATTAATAGTCCTAAAATAATAAAAAAGGGATGTAGCTCAATTGTTAGAGCGTTAATCTATGCATGATAAAGGTACGGGGTTCAACTCCTCGCATATTCAATTATTCTTTTTTCTATTCTATTATTAATCATTGTTCAAAGAAAGAAAACAATTATTAAAATAACTATTCTACAAAATTAAATAAAATTGGGGATTGGGGGATGTAGCTCATCTGTTAGAGCCTTAATCTATGCATGATAAAGGTACAGGGTTCTACTCTTCGCATATCTAATTATTAATTTTTATTAATCTCTATTCCAAAAAAATATTATAAAAGAATTAATAGTGCTAAAATAAACCAAAAGGGATGTAGCTCAACTAGTAGAGCTAAAGGTACGGTGTTCAACTCCTCGCATCTCCAGCTATTCTTTTTTCTATTCTTTTATTAATCACCATTCAAAGAAAAAATTACAAAAATAACTATACTGCAAAATTAAATAAAATTGGAGACGTAGCTCATCTAGTGTTAATCTATGCAGGATAATAGTACGGGGTTCATCTCTAATTATTAATTTTTATTAATCTCTATTCCAAAAAATAAATTATGATAAAAGAATTAATAGTGCTAAAATAAATAAAAAGGGGATGTAGCTCAACTGGTAGAGCGTTAATCTATGCATGATAAAGGTTTGGGGTTCAACTTCTCGCATCTTTAATTATTCTTTTTTCTATTCTGTTATTCATCACCATTCAAAGAAAAAACAATTACAAAAATAACTATACTACAAAATTAAATAAAATTAGATGTAGCTCATCTGGTAGAGCGTTAATCTATGCATGATAAAGGTACATGGTTCAACTCCTCGCATCCCTCATTATTATTTTTTATTAATCTCTATTCCATAAAATAAATTATGACTAAAGAACTAATAATGCTAAAATAAACAAAAAGGGGATGTAGCTCAACTGGTAGAGCGTTAATCTATGCATGATAAAGGTACGGGGTTCAACTCCTCGCATCTCCAATTATTCTTTTTTCTATTTTATTATTAATTACCATTCAAAGAAAAAACAATTACAAAAATTAACTATACTGCAAAATTAAATAAAATTAGGGATGTAGCTCATCTGGGAGAGCGTTAATCTATGTACTCCCTCCGTATCGGATTTAGAAGTCGTTTTAGACAAGGTTTGGGTCAAACATTGGGAATATAAATCATCAATAATTTTTAAGTTGTTGAGTTTGCAAATGCAAAAATTATATGAATTGATTTGTTTTGAAAAATACTTTCATAAAAGTATACATATATCACTTTTTCATAATTTTTTTTTATAAAAACAAGAGATCAAAGTTGTATTGTGGAGACCGTGTCGCTGTCCTAAACGACTTCTAAATCTGATATAGAGGGAGTATGATAAAGGTACGGGGTTCATCTCCAATTATTAATTTTTATTAATCTCTATTCCAAAAAACAAATTATGATAAAAGAATTAATAGTGCTAAAATAAACAAAAAGAGATGTAGCTCAACTGGGCATCTCTGAGTATTCTGTTTTCTATGCTATTATTAATCACCATTCAAAGAAAAAACAATTTCATTCAAAGAAAAAAACAATTACAAAAATAACTATACTGCAAAATCAAATAAAATTCATCTCAACTTATTCTTTTTTCTATTCTATTATTAATCACCATTCAAAGAAAAAAAACAACTATAAAAATAACCATACTGCAAAGTCAAATAAAATTAGGGATGTAGCTCAACTGGTAGAGCGTTAATCTATGCATGATAAAGGTACGTGGTTTAACTCCTCGCATCTTCCGTTATTCTTTTTTCTATTCTATTATTAATCATCATTCAAAGAAAAAAACAATTGCAAAAATAACTATACTGCAAAATTAAATAAAATTGGGGATGTAGCTCATCTGTTAGAGCGTTAGTATATGCATTATAAAGGCACGGGGTTTAACTCTACGCATCTCCAATTATTAATTTTTATTAATTTCTATTCCAAAAAAATAAGTTATTATAAAAGATTTAGTAGTGCTAGTAACCGAAAAGGGGATGTAGCTTAACTTGTAGAGCTAATCTATGCATGATAAAGGTAAACTCCTCGCATCTCCTCTTATTCTTTTTCTATTCTATTATTAATCACCATTTAAAGAAAAAACAATTACAAAAATAAATAAAATTGAGGATGTACCTCATTTGGTAGAGTGTTAATTTATGCATGATAAAGGTACATGGTTCAACTCCTCGCATCTCCGGTTAATCTTTTTAATTTTTCATATATGTTATTACTATATGGTATTCTGTATACTATGTATATATATGAATTTGACTTGCATATTATTTTATTATATCAGATCTGGTAAAAAATTGGTAAGCTAGGAGAAGAAAAAATAATAGAATATTTGATTACATTATAGAAAATAGGTGATGAAACAAATAGCATATGTAGAGGACTTTACGTTAATTAAAGATTAAAAGTATTGCACATAATTGAGATGATGTGGATATTTTTTGTAATTAATAAAGAATGATATGGATAGCTTGCATGAAAGGATTGCGAGTTAGTGGGACACTTAGTAAGAAATGATATGGACATCTTACATGAAGAAAAAAACATCTAGCACGGTTTAGCTTTATAAGAGTATAAGATAAGATAAGACCAGATCTCTATTCTACAACAAAAAAATCAGTTATAAAAGAATTATTAATAGTGCCAAATTAAACAAACAGGAATGTAGCTCAACTGGTAATGCATGATAAAGGTACGAGGACCAACTCCTTGATCTCCAATTATTATTTTTCTATTATTAATCACCATTCAAAGAAAAAATAATTACAAAAATAACTACAGTGCCAAATTAATCAATATTGGGGATGTAGCTCATCTGGTAGAGCGTTAATCTATGCATGATAAAGGTACGGGTTCAACTCCTCGCATCTCCAGTTATTATTTTTTATATTAATCTCTATTCCAAAAAAATCAATCTCTAATCCATGAAAAAATCAATTATAAAATAATTAAATAGTGCCAAATTAAACGAAATGGGATGTAGCTCAACTTTTTTTTTTAGAAATTGGATGTAGCTCAACCGGTAGAATTAATAGTGCATAGGCTAGCATTCGTGTTATCAGAACCGGCCCACTGAAACGTCGGCCTACGCTGCAAATCCGAGGCCCATTAGAAACTACTGGCTCACTGCTGCGAGCACATCCAACACTAATACGCCAAGATATTCCCCATGGCTACATTTATTTATTCTTTAAGTTGTACAGGCGACGTTTATTCAAAAAAAAAAAAGTTGTACAGGCGACGTGCTCATGCGACGGACCCAAACAAAATGGTACGTTAATCTCATGAATAAGGATAAGATGTGCATACTTGCGTGTATAAACATATAAGCGCCTACATTTATACCGTTTTTCTTAAAGGAAAAGGAGTACAATAAGTTAGTCTAAAACTATTCATTTTCTGAAAAAAAGGTTGTTAGCCATTTGCCTCTCCCAACCAGTGGCGGGCCGAGGATTCTGAGGTCGGGTATTCGGAACATAAAGGGGTATAAAAAAATTAACAAACAAAAGCCTAATATTAGGCATGTCTAAAGCCAAATAGTTGTAATTGCATAATATATACCAAATATAAACACATTATTGAGCATAATTTCATATATTCATAGGATTTGGGCATAATTTGAAATTGTTTAACATAAAAAAGTATGGTAGTTCAACTTCAACATAAAGTGTCTATATAGGGCATAGGCCATCGGGTGGGGAGAGAATTGAGTATATCTTGCTTGATTTTGGGCCGAATTCTTCACAGAATATTAATTTTACCTTCACATCCTTTCTTTTTCTGATATATATACATATATTATGACTATATGGTAAAATTTTTTGCCAAAAAAATTGGGTATTCAACTGAATACCCTTGAATCACAGTGAGCCCGCCCCTGCTCCCAACTACCTCGTGGCTCACGCTTCACATATACATACCCAGAGGACTAGCTAGGTCCGCCACTCCTCAACCTCAAGGTCATGTTGACATCAATTTTGAAACGAGGCATGTCAACATCATGATTCCTGTGGATTTATACGTATCATGAGAGAGATATTAAACTCAAGAGTAAAGTGGAAGAGGGAGAGAGATAGAGAGATTATGGCCGATGGGAGAAAATAATCATATGATGGGTCCATCGACCGTACCCCTGCTTAGGCACCAATCGTGGGGTGATACACGGGCCAGTGGTCCCACCTACCACCCTGAGGAAGTACACGTGGAAAATTGGTGTTTCTTTCATCGTCGAAGAAACTCTTTCACCGTCGGTTCATAATTCATGTTACAAACCAACGGCGAGAGTGCCCCTATTTTTATCAATGGTTTTTATAAAATTGACAGTGAAAAGGGTTGTTGTCGGAAATGTTTTATGTAGTAATGAGGTATATTTCCACAACGAATAACTAGGATTTGACCGTAATGCAGATTTACACTATATATAAAAATTGAATCTCCTTATCTTTTCCACCTTTACTAGCGTAAGACCTCTATTGACATAGAGATGACTATATGCACCTAAATATAAAGATGTTGCATATGTCAATGCTACCTTAGGTGCATAGTATTTAATACATGCTAAGACCAATAATGCAAACAACCAATCATACCGGTGCTTTTCTCTCATCTTACTAAAAAGGTAAAATAAACAAGAACCAAGTGACCTATAACTCAACCAGTTTCAATTTTCAGAGTCCAAAGATGAAGGTGGTGAAAAAAATCGATTCTCAAAATAGATTCGTTCAATTTTCAGCTTCCAAAGATGAAGGTGGTGAAAAAATCGATTCTCAAAAATAGATTTGCTGCGTTCCCTTGATTGCTAGATCGTCCAACAGTATGGTCGTTTTGATAGTAATAAAAAGTTTCAAAACAACTAATCCTTGATTTGCCAAGTCGGTTAAGCTAAGCTCACCCTACTTTAAGCTACACATAACATCCATCACATATGTTTTTTGTGAAACAAATTAAACTTGGCAAAAGTATCCGTCCCCATAAACACACTACTCCAGCAGATTAGAGTAGATATTATATATATATATTGATGGCATTTTCATCTTGTTCTACATGGATATACTATTATTGTTGTTGTTGTCGGAGAAATCAATGATAGAAAGCAACTGGAAACATGTGATGGTCCCTGGACTCTTATGCCTTAGTAGTTCTCAACGACAACGATAAATTCTATGATTTATTAGTGCAGTGCAACACGAACATGAAATAAATTTATTATTGCAGTACAAAACTAACAAGAGCTGGGACGTCTTTTAGTTTTTAGATGTAGTTCAACTGGCAGTTTCTTAATCAACGCAGAGCCCGTTCGCTTGGCTGAAAAGCCATGGTTGATTTGTTGTGAGAGAAAAAATACTATTCTGACTGAAAAAACAAGTTAAAAAGCACGGATTATAGGACAAGCGAACAATGCCGCATTGTATATATACAGGGTTCGGCTGCTCTGATCTTTAATAGAAAACTTTTATTCTTATTTCAGTTCCATTATAAAGTAAAATAATTTATAAGGAACTGTGGAACAAAAGATGGGTACGCAGCTCAATTGGCGGGTAGTAGACTGTGTTAAGGTTATTGTTCAATTCATTGCAACTCCAACAACAATATTCTCTTTTATTTTATTATTTGTTTCAACAAATTAACTATAAAGTAATTTAGAGAGCAAAACTAAACAAAAGTTGGGGCTCTCAAATAAAACTATCTTCTTTTATTTATATTGACAGATAAGACTATAAAATAATTTGTATTAGTAGTAAAAAATGACTAAAAGTTGGGGGATGTGGCTTAATTAGTGCAACATTAATCTAAGTATGATAAAAGGTTAAAGTTTCAATTCCACACATCTCTAATGATTTTTTATTTTATTTCTATCAAGAAATACACTATAAAATAATTTTTATATAGCACAAAATCAATCAAAAGTTGGGGATGTAGCTCAATTGGTAGAGCATTTAATCTAAGCATGATAAAGGTACAGGGTTTAATATTCCTCACATCTCCAATGACTTTTTTGTTTATTTCTACCAATAAATAAACTACAAAATAATTTATCTACTCACACACACACACCCCACAATTTTTTTAACATGGATAAAGAAGAGGAAGAAGAATGAAGAAGAAGAAAGAGGAGTAAGATGAGGAAGGGTAAGTGGATGAGCCCCCCATGCATGTAGCACACATACACGTCTACCATTGTTGACGATTCTATCTAGATTGGTTTTCGGTTTTATCCATTCCTAAACATGGGCTACTCTCATATATGCATGATAAATGTATGAGGTTTGATTCTCTCATCTCTAATGAAAACTATTTTTATCATCTTCCCTTTTGTGGCAAATAATATTATGATTTAGTTTATAGCGAGAAACCAGAAATAAATTATGGGTGTAGTTCAGTTGGCAGGACTTAATTTATGTACAACATTTTCGATTCTTTCATTTATGTACAATTAAGATATAGGTTTAGATTCCGCGTCTCCAGTGAAGACCTAATTTCTTTTATTTCTCTTCCATCAAAAATAAAACTTAATAATAGTTTACTTTGCAGAAGTTAAAATATGGGGAAGTATATATCTCAATTAGTTGGCAACCCCAATAAAACTAGTTTCTTTTATTTCTCTTCCAGGGCAAATAAAAGTATCAAATAATTTATAGTGGAAAAAAGTGAACGAAAATCAGGGACGTATGTAGCTCAACTTGTAGACTATAATCGATCTATTCATGATGAAGGTGTATGAGGTCTGTCCATCTCTATTCCAGGACTAAATTTAATACTTTTTGTTATCCTGTTATAAGGAATTTGATTACGAAAATGAAACAACACGGGGATGTAGCTCAAATGGTAGAGCGCTCGCTTTGCATGCGAGAGGCACGGGGTTCGATCCCCCGCATCTCCAATTCTCTTTTTTTTTTGTTCCTTGTTATTGTCATCGATGATTTCTTTTCCATTTTTGCCCTTCCTCTCCCACTCCGCCGTCGGGCACCGGGCCCACAGGTCATCCTCAGCCAGGCACACGACACGGCACCCACCCCGGGAGCCCCCGCCATTACCACCAGCGCAGCAGCTTCGCCTTCGCCTTCGACTTCTCCCGCCGCTCCGTTCTTTTCGCGTTTCCCTCCATCCTCGCCGCTTCGTTTCCTCCCCCGCCTCCCGCTGCACCGATTCGGGCAACCGCCGGCGCGCGCGGATGGCGTCGGCGGCGTTCAAGTCCACCACGCGCCGCGCCCTCCACGCCACCTCTACCACCACCCCCCGCTCCGACCCGCCCCCGTGCCCGCGCCGCAGCCGCTCGCGCTCCGTCAGCGCGGCGCCCCGGCCCCGCGCCGCCCACGAGGACTACGCCAACACGCGCACCAACCCGCTCTTCGACTCCGCGGCCTCCCCGTCCGCCTCGCCATCCCCGTCTCCGCTCCCCGCGGCGGCTGCTGCCGGTACTGGTGCTAGCTCTGCCCGCGGGGATGCGGCGGGGCGGGAGAGAGGGCGTGAGCCGAGGCTCAAGGGCGGCGGCAGCGGCGGAGGGAGGGCGCGGTCGGCCTCCGTCGCGCCGCCGCAGCGGCGGCGCACCGCCTCGCTTCCGTCGGTGGCGGACTCTGCTGGCAGTGTCGGCGGGAGGAGGGCTTCGCGGCCGCGGTCGGTGGCCGACGACGCACACACCTACCGGGGCTCTGAGGTCACTCTCTACTCTCTGCTTCACGTTTCACCCGGAAATTGCGTGTCAAGAAAAGCTCCCCGCTTTTCGATATAAACTTTCCATGTTTTTCCCTTTATATTTATGGTCAAAGCAGTATAACGTGTGGATATGCCGACTAATCTGACACTCAGTCGCACTATCTCCTGACTGACATCACATCTGGGAATGCCAATTAATCTGAAGTTTGTGTCTTGCTACATCTGACAGACCGATGCAGAAACCAGGGATGTGGCAAGGAAATTGCAGTCATGGAGGAGCCGGCATTCAGTTCCAGAGGTATCTCTACTCTGGTTTTGAATGTTAGATGGTTTATGTGTATGTATGCTGTGTGAGATAACTATATACGCTTAAAAGGAACTTGTATTCTCATAAATTTACACACCTCACAGGGCAAGCATATAGTTTGATGCTTTCTTCAGCTGATGCATGCCATGGGATTTACTGGCAGCATGAATATGTGTGTGACTACTAGTGTTTATTGTACACAGGGGTGCCGGCAAATGGATGAAACTACCCATTCAGAATCTAGCACTGTTGTTTCTTCACCTGGCCATGTCAACCATGTAAGAGCTAGTGAATCTCTCATGTTAAGCTATTGTTCGTTGCAATTCATTGGTGAAGCTATCAACTTGAGAAAATGATTACTTTTGAACATTTATGTTGCACATATGCAACTTTTCTAGTGTTATTACAATGCATATGCCATCAGGATGCCCACTCGTTTGTCTGAGTTCACAGCATGATCTCTTTCATTAAAATATTGTCATGTTGAAAATGTGTTTTTTTAGAAATATTGGGCTAGTCCTGCTTTCTCTTTGTAAAGGAGAAAGGTTGCCTTTATTTCCAGCTTTTGCTTTGAATTTTACTTTACTGTTTTTTGATCTTTCGGAAAAAAAAAACTTTGCTATTTTTATATACTATATTCTGTCTTGACCTTTCATTCATATTTTATTCCCTTATGCTAAGTTGTTAGTGATGCTACTATTCTTCTTTGACCATTAGACCATTTGGCAGCAGAACCATACAACTGTCCCAGTGGACCCAGTTCTGGAAATTCCTCCTGAGTTCGATCCAGATTCTGCTGAGTTTATCTCTGACATAAGTGATTATGTGACAGAATATGGAAAGAAAGATGTCCTGGAAATCCCTATTGATTTTGACACAGATGCTGCTGAGCTGGTTTCTGAGTCCAGGAACAGTGCAGCAAAACAGCACTGGGAGCAAATGGAAATTTCTCTTGAGTTTGATACAGATGCTTCTGAGCTGGTTTCAGACATATGGCACCATGGAGCAAACCAGCAACGGGGGGAATTGGAAGCTCCTCTTGAGTTTGATCCTGACACCTCTGAGCTGGCTCCTGACATAACAGAATATACATTAAAACTCAAACAGGTCTGATAACTGTTGTGCCAACTGTGTCATGCCTTTAGTTAAATTTAGTCATCAATTATAACCTTTTACTGCTGGATTGCAGTCACATGAACGTGCTCGAAAGCTAAGGGCAGATCTGGCAGTTGAAGAACAGCGGGAACAAGAACTGAGCAGAATGCTGAAGGGCATAGTAACAGTTCCAAACTTTACTGAGACACATAAAAAACGGCCAAGAAGAAAGGTAATAGATCTACTATTCCAGACAGCAATAGAACCCATTTATATGTTCCATCTAGAGATTGATTTGTGTTGATAATATTCAATCTTGAGCTGACCTGTTATGTCTGCTTTGGGATTATTACAGAGTAGCATAGAAAGACTGAAAGTGTCAAGGCATTTAGCTGAAGAGGCAATGAATTATTTTGAGGAATGTGTTTCAATTTCAACAATGGATAGCACTGATTTCTCATCACCTGAGGACCCTCAACCAAATTCAGTTGTGAATGTGCCACCAAAGAGCAATAGTAGATTTTTCCACAAAGGGAGATCAATCTTTCAAGAACCCCACACTCTGGCTGATCAACATGGCCATCATGAGGTTAGTGAATTGATTTTTCTGTGTGTTTGGAGTTTTGTAGTTCAAGTCTGCTCATTGAGGTCCTTTTAATATGCTCTGGAGTATGGATTGATGTTTATGCACAGTAGTATGACCCTGTACCGAGACTCAGAAGTATTCTTGGGGATATGTTGTGCATTCTTATTTCTTGATATGATCTCCTGCAAATTAAGTGTTCTGGATCATGGGGAGCGCCGCAAAATCTCAATATTATATTCAGAAGTTCTATATATTTTCTCCTTTTTTTGGGAAAAAAAAGGAAATGTAAACACCTCTTTAGTCGATTTTGGATATAAACATGCTGTTTCTTACCTAGCTTATAGTGGTCCCATGAGATACAAATAGTACCTGAGCTGAGGATCATCCTGAAAACCATATATACTAATATACTATGTTATATATCGATTGGTTGTCATAAATTAAAATATCATCCTTCATAACTGTCACCCTTCTCTTGTTCTCATGTTGTAGGGTTATCTATATTAGTTCTTTCTGTATGATGTATAGATTTATAGGATACCGCCACCTTGAATCATCCTTGGCATCTTGTTAGAATGCATTTTTGATTTCCCCCTTCCTCTTCTCCCAGGAATCTGACAAGCAAACTCAGTGCTCAATTAGCGCAACTGGATCTGATGTGTCTGACAGTGTTATCTTTAGTCACACAAACGGTGCTGGTTTGAAAATTAGGAGCAACTCCAGTGATGATCCTGATGGCTTTGACACTCAACGGAGCAGAAGTTCTTGTTTCTCTTTCACCAATGAGCCAGTAAAAAAGGTTGAAAACTGTGATGTTCGGCAATACCTTGGGAATTTTGGAAGGGGAAACAATAGTAGAGAGCTAAAAGAGACAAGGTCAAGTTATTTTGCTGATGACTATGCCTCACAGAAAGTTAATCCGGACTTACTAGAGGATATGGTGACCTTTCAGAATCGAATAGAATATGGAGGGCTCGTTATATGTAACATTAGAACATTCTGAACAGAGCCGTCCAAAGAAGAAAGTATATCATGATGTAATTATAAAGAGACTAGCATTGTGCAGTTATTTGTGTAGTGGGCATAGTCCATCTGTTTCTTTTTTTCTTTGCAAATGTGATTTTTTTTTGCTGACTGATATAACCTTTTATCATGTTTCTGTACTGATCCTGCGTGTTTTTTTTTGTGGGAATAATTTACGCCATGTACCGCTATAGGACGAAGAATTGATCATGATGTTTGAGCAGTTGATGCAAGAATTGTTCAGGGAGGAGAATGCCACTTTTTTTTTGTTTATTAAATCTCTGTCGCTAGTGTTTGTTAATTGTTATCAACATTGCGAGTCATTACGTGCTATTACCGATGTTTTGTCTCTAGTGATAGGCTGATAGCATGTACCACCTATTAAGAACATACAAAGGAAAAAAAATGACCACAGATCAAGCCTCACTAATCCCCATCTGGCACTAAAGCGGGGAGGTGATCGAGTCCTCGAGCTCCAGCCAGACCCCAGGGAAAACTTTCATCACTAGCCGGCAAAGCTCTAGCGACACTGGGAGAGTCTCCATCAAACACACATCGGTTACGGTGGTTCCACAGGCCACAGCATCCAAGCACCCAGGACGATCAGAGAATTTAGTCCTTTTCGAATGAGATCGGGAAGACTGCTGCAACACCATTCCTCAAAAGAATTTGCCTCTGGCTGGAGGTAAGAGATTGCAACCCAACCCTTGGTAGAATGTTGAACCAAAACTCCATGACAAAGACGCACTCTAGTAAAAGGTGATTGATGTTTTCAGGAGCTTGATCACAGTGTGGGCAGCTTGTAGGATGAGGTACATTCCCCCTTGCTAAGCGATCGGCTGTCCAACACCTATCTCTGATTACCAACCACATGAAGAATCGGCACTTGCTAGACGCCTAAGTCTTCCTGATCCTCTCCCATTAGCTAAAGACCACCATTCCATGAAACTGGTTTTCGTAAGTTGACTTTGCCGAGTATTAACCATCACTACAGAACCTCCAAATATGAGCAGCATCAATCTCTGGCTGCAGGCCCACTTCAGAGAGTAAATTAACACCCTGTTCGCTTATACTGAAACTTGGCTTATGCTGATGCTTATGTGAAATGTTATGAGAGGAAAATATGATTCCATGGCTGAAAAGTAGCTCAAGCGAACAAAGCTTTCCCAGCTAGAGCCCCCCGGATATATCTCGCCCACGCATTATTAGTGAGTGCCCCTGAGCAGTTCTTTCCTTGGCTCTTCTGTTGGATACTACTGCAAAGACTTGTGGTGCTAATTCTGCAATACTCTGGCCATGTAACCATCTGTCTCCAACCAGAGCAGAGTTGAAGCCCCGTTACCCACTTCTGTCCTCATAGCTATGGAGAAAAAGGCCTGAGCTGAGCACATCTATGGACTGAAATATTGAAGGAAGCCTAGGGTAGGCTTTTTGTTTTTCCTTTCTATGTTCTTAACAGGTGATCTTTTCCTGTACTAGAGTGTTGGTTTGTATGCTGTAAGGGTTTTTTTACCTTTTTTCTTCTTAATATAATGATACATAACTCTTTTACTTGTTCGAGAAAAAAAGTGATAGCATGTACCATGTTGTCACTTTCTTCAGTGCGGACATGCCACGTTGTCTATTGAGGTGTAGACTTCATATAGGAGTAGCATCGAGTCGATTTCCAATGTCAATTCTAGAATTGCGTTCTGGCCAATAAACGATGTGGAGGGAAATAGAAAAGGTGAAGTTGCAGCTGCAAGGTGCGAGCAGCTTCTGTCTGTTCCGATGTTTCATTATTGAAGAAAGAACCTCGTCGGCACATCATTTTGATTAGGTAAAAAAAACATGCAGTACAATAATCTGTATTACTTCGACCTTTCTTGTTTGGTCATTACTCAATGACGTTCCAGAAGAGGACATATGGAATATTATCAAATAATTCAAATAATAATTGTACAAACAAGACAAAAGTTTGGGATGAAATTACAGGTTCAATTCCTCGCGTATAAATTATATTTCTATTCCTATTGACCAAAAATAAAACTATAAAATATTAATAGTATAGAACTATATAAGATAAGATTTGGGGATGTAGCTCAATTGGTAGAGCATTAATCTAAGCAAAAGTTGGAACTCCTCGCATCTCCAAAAAAATCATTCTCTTTTATCATATTGATAATGATAGATAAAACTAGAAATATTTTATAGTAGAAACTAAACAAAAGTTGGGTTCAATTCCTCTCATCTCCAAAAAAAATATATCATTTTGTTTTATTGATAGATAAAACTAAAAAAAATTATAGTACAAAAAAGTTGGGGATGTAGTTATGGGGTTGATCCCTTCGCATTTCAAATAAACTATTTTTTATCATTTTGATTAGACTATAAACTATAAATAAATTGTAGTACAAAACTAAACAAAAGTTGGGGATGTAGCTCAACCTTTAGAGCGCTAATCTAAACATGATAAATGTATGGGCTCGTATCTCCAAAGAAAATATTTTCTTTTATCATATTGGTAGATAAAACTATAAAATAATTTATAGTACAAAACTAAACAAAATTTGGGTGTGTAACTCAATTGGCAATCTCATCGCAAAAAAAAACTCAATTGGCAATCTAAACATGATAAAGGTACGGGTTTAATTCTTCGCTCATAAAATTGTTCTCTCTATTCCAATCAACACACAAACAATAAATTTTATGGTGAAAACATAAACTAAAGTTACGAACGTATTGCTGTGTTGGGCCATGGAGTAAGACTGGGCTATATTGGCCTCTACTTAGGTTTAGGGCTTCCTCTCTTAATGAAACACGGGCCAACAATGGGCCTGTTCGAGAAAAAAAAAGGTTTAGCGCTTCCTCTACTTGTTAAATCCCTAGTTTTGACCAACCTCTACATTTGAGCTCTCAAATTAATTTCAATACACACTAACACATGCGATCCATCGTCTCAAATTACACACTACTTGCAGGCCGCTGCATTAAGCCATTATTAACGGTAGAAAGACTAGATGGACGGGTTTGGAGTTCCATTGCCTCGGTTGGTTCGGACGTGTGGCAACATTACAGCATTTTTACTTTGTCAACTCAATGGTAGGCCAAAAGTAGATGAGAAACGATGTTAACTAATAACTACTAAACCAAACATGCATTCCCCTAATTAACTGCACTACAAGCAACGTGCTTATGATTTTCAGTAGAATATTTGCCTTGCTGACGGGTTCGATTGCTTGCATGTGCAATATTCTTCTATTTATATTGATAATTAAGTATAGTTATATAGTGCAAAAATAAATAAGAGTTGGGAATTAGCTTATTTGTTAGAACATTTATCTATGTATGATATAGTTTTAAAGGCACGGGCACGGCGGGGTTCGACTCCTCACGTCTCAAGAAAAAAAAATTATTTTTCAATTCAATTATTTTGATTTTGATTGAAAAATAAACTATAAAACTATTTACACCGTGACTGTATTTAATCTAGGGCTAGATATCGAGCCAGCTCGGCTCGTTATACAAATAAGCTAGAAGAGTAGCTCGGCTTGGCTTGGTTCGTTAGTAAGCTCGAGCTAGCTCGTTTGCCGCGCAAGCCAAACCACAAAAACACAATACATATATATCATAACTGTAAGTTAGCAACAAACACATCACATGCATATTTAAAATGGAATAAACAAAATACATTAGACTCGTCTCGCGTGAACATGATGCCGTGGGGTAGGCTGGTGAGGTGACTGGGTGGGGCCATGGGGTCTTTTGGTCTAGGGTTTTAGTGTGTTAATCATGTTGAGCCATAGGCAGACGATATATAGACTGCTTAAAGTTGTATTGGGCTAAGCCGAGGGATATATGAGCCGATTGCAGTTGTTGTCATGTGAATTACCTTAGGTCGTTTTGGCTCGCGAGCTAGCTTGAGCTCGCTCGTTAATTAACCGAGTTGCCTTGTTAATTAAAAATTCAAACGAGCCGAGCTTGAACCGAGCCGCTCACAAGCGAGTCGAGCGAGTTAGAGGTTTTTCATCCGGGCCTAATTTAATCTAGTTTGTGTGTGTGCGTGAGTGGGCATGTTGCCTCTCTCCAAGTATTTTATTCCTTTTCTTAACAAGACGATATGCATTTTATTCCTTCTCTTCTTAACAAATCTCCTCTATTGCTCGAGAGAAAACAATTAATCAATAGTGGAAAAATGAGAAAAAAAACAGTATGGATTTTATTTCTCTTCTTAATAAATATCCTTTGATGTTCAAGAAAAAAGCCATTAACAGTGCAAAAACAGAAATTGAGGAATTAATATTTTACATTTTTATTGACAATCAACATAAAATGATTATAATGCAAAAGTAAATATAAATGGGGATGTTGATTATAATGCAAAAGTAAACATAAATTGGGGATGTAGCTCAATTGGTAGAGCGTTAATCTAATGGTGGTAAAGGTACGGGGTTTAGTTTCTCGCATCTCCATTTACATTTTTTTGGTGGGGCCATCCGAGTTTTCTTATCTTATGTTTAAGTTTGTCTTAATTTATGATTGATGATCTGAAGTTCGGACAAAACTTGCCTTGCTATGCGTTGGCCCTTAAGCTGGACTGTGGAAAAGCTGCGGTAACTATAAGTTGTGGGCTGTGAAAAAAGTATTAGCTGTTTGATTAAAAAAAAGTATAAAACTTATCTCCTCTCTCTGTTTTCTTTGAACAACCATGTATGTATAGCACCGCCGTCCCCTTGTATGCATCCCTCCTGCCCGCACTCGGCCTCGTTGCTGGATATGGGACATGTTATTAATCAGGTGCCTGAAATTAAGGCTCATCTCAGGCTACGCATGTGACGTGTCTGATGGAAAATCAATGGTAGATATATTCTTTCCCTCCCTTTGCTTGTCTGCTGTTCGCACCTGAAGCCACTTTCAGGCATTTTCAGGCACCTGAAGCGCAAGAAGAGTGGCCGGGTATTGTGCAGCCACAAGCAATGGCGAATCAGGAAACTCAAAATTTTCTTGTTTAGGGGGTCAAATATAGTACTATTATATATAAAAAAAATTGAATTTTAAAATTTATGTGTAAATCCTAGTGCCACGTGAGCCTAGCTAGTGTTGCTGCCTGCTTTATGGCACACGCCGCTGTCACTTAATTATGGTTTTAGCTTGTAGCGGTGAAATAAGATCTACTCGTTGTGGGTGCGGTGAAGCTTAGTAGTAACCATCATGTGCTGTAGTCTACTCCGATCCTAGGTGTGTGTGTGTGTGTGTGTGTGTGTGTGTGTTTACAACAATCCTAGGTGTGTTGAATTGTTGTAAGCTGTGTGTAGACGGCAGTGTGTTTGTGGCTTTGCTTGATTTCTATCCGTTATTGATAGTAGTCGGAGTTGCTAGTCGTTATTATTATGATAAGCTTCGTAACTATGACGCACAACAAACTCTGTCCTTTGTGGTTTGATGATGTGTGTTGATTCTTGTCGTACTCCAGGTTGCCACGCTTAAGTTTCTTCTCATCATATTCACATTCTACTTGTGCTTAACGAAACACTTGTCACAGGGACACGTTCGCGAAAAAAAAGTTTCTCACTATTTTCTATAATAAACCGTGTTTCAAACTGGTTCAATTTTTTATTTTGGGGTTACGATGCATGATTTATGATTAGATTGGCATGTTTCGAATCCTGCTGTCTTGGTTCGGGAACGACGGGTTTTTTTGTCAACTCAAATTTGGCAGGCAAAGGTAGATGAGAGATGAGGTTAACTACTAAACCAAACACTCCATGCACTACAAGCAACACGCATGTTTACGAGGATCCAAGACGAGAACAATAAAAGGAACGAGCCCGATCCTTTTAGGAGGAAATTGTGGTTCATTCAAACGAAATTTGCCTTTAATGTCGGAGCCATTATTCCGTGGAGACTTTCTCATGCGTGCAGCAGCCACGTTTCACATGATCGATGGAGCCTTGCATTGGAAGGCCTGACTGGCCGTTAACATTGGTGTGTCTCAGTTGTCTGAATGACTGAATGAGAATGAGTACAGGTACGTGTTCACAGTTGTGCTGCCCTTTGTATGTTAAGGGCCTATTTGCCAGGGCTTCAACTCTTAACACAGCTCAGAGCAAGTGCCCTATCATGGAGCAGCTCCACGGCTTCCACCAAACCGTTTGATAGAGCTCTAACTATGAGATAGACCCATGTAACTTTTGAAATATAAACAGGAGCTAAAATGACAGAAAACGCACCTCTTTTCCTCCCGCATCTAGCCATGGTGTTGCGGGACGCGCAGTACGTGGCAGACCAATGGAGGGGCCAGACCTAGGCGGCGCCGGGGCAGGCCCAACTGTGGCGGGCCTCGGAGCTGGGCGGTGCTCTCGGGGGGGGGGGGGGGGGGGGGGGGGGGTCCTGGCACCCCCTGACACGCTACGAAATCCTGTAGTATATATGAGTATATACATGCTGACATGCACGTATTAGCTGTTCAGCCCCTCCCAATTCAATCCAAATGTATTTGAGGCCTAATAAGAAGCAGCCCATTTATGCCTATCTGGCTGCTGCTACTCCCTTCATTATTGTTTGGAGTATACGATCGATAATAGGAAGCGTCAAGCACTCGCGTCGTCGCTCGGGCTTCCTCCGTTTCTCGCCCAAACTGTTCGTCTTCCTGTTGTCAATTTCCTTCGCCAATCGCCAGTTTGCCGGACGCCGTACACTGCCATGGCCGCCTGGCCATGCCGCCGTCGCTGTCCAAATTGACATCGCCGCCGCCGGCTGCCATCCAAATTACCTCGCGTCAGTCTGCCTCTCGTCCACCAGCAGGCAGCAGCAGGAGGTAATCCATAATTATAAATCATCCAGTGATATTCTCTTATCTAATTAACAGTCACTAGTGATTCTAAATTTCCTCTCAGCTAATGGCCTAAGCATAAATTTGTATTGAGAAAGAATTGGCTGCATCAATCGGTACTAATGATATTATTACAACCTACGATCTTGCTGCTAGTCGTAGATCCAAATTTAAGTTGATAGATATGTAATTTTATTTACCCTAAGACTTGTGAAACATGGAACTATTATTTGAGATTAAAACCAACTTAGTTCAGCTTTGCCCATTGCCCCTCTGTACTCAAATCCTGGCTCCGCCCCTGGCGTTGGGAGCACCGGCTGCAGGGCCGTGACCGCAGGGGAGGGGCCGGCGGCGGAGCTGCGGGTTGTAGTGCCGCGACCAGCATGGGAGGGGCGCTGGGGAGAGGCCAGCGGTGGCGCAGAGCCGGCTGCAAGGCCACGATCACGGGGAGGGGCCGGCGACGGTGCAGCACCAGCTGCAGAGCCGCGACTGCAGGGGAGGGACCAGCAATGGGGCTGTGCAGGCTTTAGGGCCGCGACCGGCGGGGAAAGGGCGCTGGGGAGGGGCCAGCGCACGGCGGTGCAGCACTGGTTGTAGGGCCGTGACCGTGGGGGAGGGGCCGGCGGCACGGCTGCTCGGGCTGCAGGGCCGGAGGCGGGCTAGGCACGGCGGCATAAGCGCGGTGACGGGAGTAAGCGGTGGAAGAAAAAAAAATCGAACCGGCATCTTGTGTAACAAATGGCAGTGGTGGAGAATTTTGACCAACTCCCCAAGAGCTCTCCCAAACACCCTTTGCCCAATGCAAACCTGGTGATGGTGTAATTTGCATGGAGAGAGCCAACATGAATGTTCGCCAAGAAAACAATTTTCCTAGCTTCATCTGTGTGGGTTTATGCCTCGCGGTAGGTCGATTTTTTTACGAGAACCTACGGAGGGGAGAGCTTCCGCGCCTGGAATATATTAAGATCAAAAGCTAAAGTTTGGTTACAGCTTAAGACGATATCGATCGCCTTACATAGAATTTACACAAGAACGAAGATAGAGTCGCCAGCGACGAAGGCCGGGTATCATGGAGGCAGAGCTAAATCTCCCCTCCCAAATGGTTAAATCATCACAAGCACGAATAATCACATCACGTGGAAGTTGCCTTTCAGTCCGGAAGATGTCCCCATTCCTTGCATCCCATAATCTCCATAAGATGGTTAGAAGTACTGAAGGCCAGGTCGCCGGGTCTTGCTGGCAGCCTGAGGGTAGCGCCCAAATGTCAATATCAGTAGCATCAGAGAGAGAACGAAGACCCAAGGCAAGCCACACGTCGTTGCTAAGCTTGCAGTCAAAGAATACATGACGCCGATCTTCAGATGGATGACCGCATCGACCGCAAGTGGTGTTCTCCATCACATTTTTGTCAAACAAATTTGCCTTCGTACTTAGCCTGTTCTTGAAGTATAACCATGCAAAGATCTTCACCTTGTTCGGATTTTGTGCCCCAAATCCATTGGCCATGGAAATCTTGCAACGACGGCGCAGGAGCCAGCATGCTGTACGCATCCCTGGTCTTGAACGGCTTCTGAGTGGACGTCAGCCTCCTAATATCCTGCCCTTCTTGAAGTTGAACCTCCTGCAAAGCAGACATGAGGGAAACGAGCTCGGCAGCAGCTGTTGTTGTTAGTCTGGGGCGCAAGTGCAAATCAAACCTGTTCCGAAAAACTTGCTGCACCGACATGTTAGGCCTAAGGGAGTGGTAGAACAAGGCAGGGTAAGAAATGGCGAGGGGATCACTAGCAAGCCAGCGATCGTGCCAGAAGGAGGTAGAGGAGCCATCATGGATGTCAACGAAAGTAATAGAACGATAAGTAGACAACTCCTCACAAATGATTCTCCAAAGTTAGGACGGTGAAGAGGACGGGTTATCGGAAAACACAGAGTCATTGAGGAGAAGTCAATCCTTCCAGGGAGCCTGTGCACCAGTGAAGAGCTTATCAACAAATTTGAGGAGCAGACATCTATTTTGGGTCTCCAAATCCTTAAGCCCAAGACCACCATCCAACTTACTTGTACAGACATGCTCCCAGGCCACAAGGCACTTGGAGCCGTGGCAAGTATCTTCTCCGGTCCAGAAGAAAGCACGACGTCGCCGGCCAATAGCCTTGATCACCGTTTTGTGGAGCCCCATTGCAGTCATATAATGCAGGGGGATAGCACTGAGGTCAGAGGACGCAAGAGTGAGCCGACCAGCTCTGTTCAGTAGGGAAGCACGCCACCCAGCGAGGTAGCGATCACAAGAGGCAATGATCGGTTGGCAGTCGGACACATATAGCTTATGAGGAGAAAGGGGGAGGCCAAGGTATTTCTGGGGGAAGGATGAAACAGCAGCACCAAAAAGGGTGGCAAGGTCAGTGGCGTCATTGGTAGAGACACCAATAAGAAGCAAAGTAGTTTTGTGAAAATTGATCGAGAGACTGGTGGCCAGCTCGAAGTCGATGAGAGCATTTTTGACAGCAAGGATCCCCTCTGGAGAAGCATGAAGAAAAATAAGGGTGTTGTTCGCGTACTGTAAAATAGGACAGGGAGTATTACTAAGCAATGGGTGACAAACAGCCGGAAGGAGGGAGTTCTGGTGAAGTAGACGCTTGAGAACATCAGCAACTATAATGAAAAGGTAGGGCGAGAGGGGATCCCCTTGTCGCAAACCATTGCGGCAAGTGATCCATTTGCCACGGACGCCATTAAGGAGGATAGAGGACTTCCCAGTTTGTAAAAGGCCAAGGATCCAAACACACCAATTGGGAGGAAAACCCCGACAGATCAGAATTTTGTGAAGGTTGTCCCAATTAACAGAATCAAAAGCCTTGTGAAAGTCCAGCTTGAGCACAATAGTCGGAGCATCCCTCCGGTAGCCACAATGGAGCAGGTCAGCTGCGTAAACAAAATTGTCAGTAATGTTCCTACCAAGAACAAAACCAGTCTGATCATCACTGATCAGAGAAGGAATGAGCGGTTGGAGGCGCTTGGTGAGTACCTTAGAGATGCCTTTGACAGGGCAATTTTGGAGACATATGGGACGAAAATTAGCAGGCGTACGGACGACATCTTTCTTCAGGAGCAGTACAATGTAGGATCTGTTAATGCTTTCAAGGTCGACAGAGTGATCATAGAAAGAATGAAACAGAGAGAAGATGGCATGGGAGGTGGTATTCCAAGTAGGTTTGTAGAAGGCAGGCCCAAACCCATCAGGGCCGGGGCTGGAAGAGGCCTGCATAGAAAAAAGGTCGTCTTGATTTCAGCCTGAGTGAAGGGCTCATCAAGGATGGACAGGCCCGAAGTGGGGTTAGGGTAGAGGGAAGTCAAATTAAATCTCCAGTTGGTGTGGTGGGAAGCTCCAAGGAGTGAGTTGTAGAAGCCAAAAAGGAGCTGGGCTTTTTGTTCGTGACCAAAAAGCTCCAAATCATCGTGATCAAGAACTTGAATTTTGTTATGACGAAGTCTTTGAGAAGCACATGCGTGGAAATATCAGGTGTTCTCGTCGCCTTCTAAGGCCGCCCTGATCTTACTCCTTTGCTTCCAGAGTAGCAACTTTTCCTTGACTGCCCGACTGAGCAGGCGAACAATGATCTCACGAAGCACAAGCTCTGGGCGGGTCAAGGGCCTATTCTCCTCAACAGCGTCTAAGATGGAGATCACTGCCTTGCAGTCCACTTCGCGTTGAGAAATTGAACCTCGGTGAACACGCCAGCTCTTTGAAGCAGCCCTCGTTCTTTTCAGCCTGATGACCAGAGAGGCAGCGGGATCATGTGGGGAATGATGAAGATTCCAAGCAGTGCTAACCATGTCATGGAAGCCTGGTTGGAGAGACCAAGATGACTCGTATCTGAAAATAGATGACTTGGGAACAAAATAGGAAATTTGAATTTTCAACGGGACATGATCAGAGGTGGTGCGAGTGAGAGAGGAGAGGATGGAGTTGGGGAGGACCGCGTCCCAGGCAAGGTTGATGAATGCACGATCGAGACGTTCAAGGGTAGGATTGGTTCTCCGATTAGACCAAGTATACTGACGATCAATAAGAGGGAGCTCGATCAGGGAGAGATCGTTGATAGTATCATTGAAGGCTTCGGCTTCACTTGTTCTGAAATGATCATTGTTTTTTTCATGAGCAAACCGAATCATATTAAAGTCACCACAAATAAGCCAAGGAATCCCATCGGTGGGAGCAATTTGTTTGAACTCTTCCAAGAAGGTGGGTCTAAGCTCAGGAATAGCCAAGGAATCCCATCGGCGGGAGCAATTTGTTTGAACTCTTCCAAGAAGGCGGGTCTAAGCTCAGGAATAGAGGGAGCATAGACATTCGTAATGTAGGCGGAGAGATTGGAGGAAGTTTTAGACATGAAGACAGAGAGGGTGGATGGGGTAGTGTGGTGGTGAGTGCAAGAGAAAAAAGAGTCGTTCCACGCCGTCAGGAGGCCACCAGAGGACCCTGTGGCGGGATGAGAGCGACAGACATTCAAGGAACCGGGCAAGAAGGAAGAGAGCTTAGAGGGGGTGAGTTCAGACATCTTAGTTTCCTGCAGCAGCACCAGGTGGGGAGAGGAGGAAAGGAACTCAGCAAGAACATCACTGCATTTCTCGGCATCTCCAAGCCCACGAACATTCCAAAAACAAAGGGAGTAGGACCTACCCATGATCCATTGAGCAAACCAAAAGGTTCAGGTAGATTGACTTACAAGGACTTCTGACAAGACAATTAACAGACTTGCTGCTAGGCAGGACTCGAGTACAGCGATACAAAGGACAAAGAAACCAACAGAAGATAGGAAGGTAGCCTGCTCTAGTCCTGATGCTAAGAACAAAATTGGTGAACCGAAGTTCAACATGAGCACCTAGACTAGCAAAAGGGCCAAAACTCAGACACATCCTGTACTGAACCCACTCCAGGACGATGAGCGGCTTGATGCAGACGAGGATCATTCAGCACCGGGGGGTTCACCAGACACCTCCCGGAGAGCGGCAGTGTCCTCTTCGGAGGCGCCGCACGCCATGGCAACATCAACAAGAGCCTGAAGATCAGCATTGGGTAGATAGGGATCAGAGATGAGATGAGTTTTAGATAGAGCAGCGTGGAGCCTCCGAGATGCACCAGAGAAGTCAACACGAGCTTGCTGGACGTGGGTTGCCTTGGAGTTGGGATCCTCATACGTAGGGCGTTCCTTCTCCGTGAGCCTTGTGCTCCTACGCAGCTTCCTTGCAGAGTCTAGAGCACGCTTGTGCCTTGCCTTCCTCTTGCGAGCAGTGCTCTCATGCTCATTCTCAGTGACAGCTCTGATCATGAACACCTAGGTGTTCTCGGGCCTCGGTGCACTATCAGAATGGCTCTCAATGATGGCGAGCTCCCCGAACTCTTGCACCGCTGCATCCTCCTCATCTAGCTCCTATTCCACGCCAACAACCTTGCCAAGCACAAGGGGTGCACCAAATTCCTGGTCCACACCACCATCACTGTCCATCTGCTCTAAGACAGCAGCATGTTCACCTTCTCCCGACTCCTTCAGAGAAACTCCACCCACCCCATACCACGGCAGAAAGATGACAGCAGGTAGAGAAGTGGCAGCAGCTTGGGGGTGAGGAGTAGCAACGTGGGTGTGAACGGGACGGAGTGGAGGACGAGGAGTGGAGATCTCCCACTCAAGAATGGTGGTGACATATTCAGCATTGTTAGGAGGCTAGGAGAAAGGAGGGTGATAAGGAGGAGGAGCAGGGACGGGGAACTGAGAGAAGCGGTAGTGAGTCCAGTCGAGGATGGGTTTAGTCTCAGACCAAACCCGAATAGGCTCGACATGGGTGATGGAGGCAAGCCCATTGTGGTTGCGGACAAGGAGCTTGTAGGGGATCTCACGGTTGTGGTTAAGGCAAACCACAGCCCTCATGGCAGTGTAGTCCTCCCTGCGGACACACTTAGGATCAATGCAACAGACGTTGCCCCACCCCAGCCAATACAGCATGCGCCAAAGGCTCCTCCTAGTGCTCCAGCGGAAAGTCGATGGAGCTGATCTCGGCATAGATGTAGAACTCGGCAATGAAGTGGTTGTCCGCCTCTTCGTGATGCTGCACGGTGATGATGTTGCCGTCGAAACGGATGGGCGAGCGCTGCACCATGCGCTCACGATCATCAGGCATGTCGAACTCTAGGACGCCCATGCTGCGGGAGTGCGCCTTGTGGCTGAACGATGGAGCACCATAAACTTGCTTGATCGCATGCCGGATGAGCAGGAAAGGGCTGTGCACAGGCTCGCTCAGATAGACGAAAGCGAAAACCTTGGCAGCCTCGTAGTCCCCGTTGGAGACGTGCACCTCAACCATGTTCGGCCGAGCAGCAGAAGTGAAGGACCGAGGTGAGGGTGGAGGAGCACGAGGGCTTTGGTGGTGAGGGGAGGCGGGGGTGGGGAGGTTGGCACACGCCCTGTTGGCAGCCATGGCCAACATGGCGGAAGTGGTGGGGGACCAGAGACGGGGTGGAGGTTGAGTGTGGAGGGTGGAGTTGGAGTCGAAGGAGGAATAGCTCGACATGGTGGAGAGGTGGCGGGAGTTTTTGCACTCGAAGCTTTTGTGGCTGGTGCGATGGCACGACTTGCAGACGATGGGATCACGACAATCTGCGACAAGGTGGTCTGAAGCCAGGCACCGATAGCAAGCTTGCCTAAGCTTATGGTGACGATTTGTAGTAGAGGAGGGGTTCACAGCAAGCTTCTTATGTAAGGCATTCTTGTTTTCCAGCTGCCTACCGGGTACCTCATAGCCTCTATAGGTGTGGCAATGTGGAGCTCCAGGCTGAACCGGGGAGGTGAGGTGGAGGGCAGCGGGTTGATTACATGCCTGCGAGGGGGGTGATTCTGCACCCCGGTCACCGTCCGTTGCCAGAATAGTTACATCATTTTCTTCACCGACCGTTCTGGGAGAGTGCAAGGAAGCAGAGCGATGGGACTTTTCAGCATTAATGCAAGGAGGATGAGGAATTGGGATATCCTCGATCAGAACATGCATGGGAGCGGGACCCTCAGGCAGGTGACACGAGTCAAGCCTTTCACTGACAGGGGCAGAAATGAGAGACTAGGCGAAGTCATCCAAGTTGCCATCTTTTTGACTGGGCTCAAGCGTAGCACTGGGTTGGGTGGACTTCTGAGTAACGTTACTTTGATTGGGTCCAGAAATAGAAATTGGCCTAAAAGATTGGCCCTCAGCAGAAGGGAGCACAGCGCTGCTTTTGAAATTTGAAATCAGCGCGCCGTTGTCGGACCGCCGGAGAAAGGAACTAGCGGCGACGGCGTCAGCGTGAAGGTGGAAGATGGTGCCATGAATAGCAAACACACCAATTTTGCATAGATGGTTCTTGACGGACAAAGAGGCAACACTAGTGGAAAAGATGAAATCAGAGCAAAGCTTGACCCGAAAGAACTCTAAAGGGCCACAAAAATGGTAACTCAGGGCCTTGCTAACCAGGTTGGGAGACGCCGAAGTGTCCCCATTGGATTGAGAAATCCACAGATCGACAGGGGGAGCAAGAGGGAAGCATAAAGGCCTAACAACGGGGCAGCAGTAGTTTAGCAGAACAAAGGTTTGAAAGCGCATACCCGGACTATCGTAGCCGTCGTTGTGTGCCGGCTCCGCTGTCGGCGCCGTGCGTTCTCTACCCGGCAGCGTCTCCAGAGGTGGGGGTGCATCACCCTTCTGTGTCGCTTGGTGTTGCTTCACCGGTGCCTTGTTCCGGGTCCTAGCTGCGCCGACCATGGCCCCGCCGGCAAGTGGGCATTCTGTCGAACACCTGGAGAGTGTGTCTCCACTCGGCTGAGTGGGGAGGTGCACCGGTGGCCGCCTTGCCATGGTCAGCACCGAATCTGCGCCAGAACCCGGGGGGAAGTCGAGCGCCGGCGAGGTCGCGGTGGAGGCGGAGCAGTGGGAAACTGTGGGTGGTGGGAGTGTGGGAGCAAGAGGAGTGGAGAGAGGGAGCCGAAGCAGAGGAGGGAGGCAGGGGGGCTAGATGTGGGAGGCATGGAGAGGTGGTGGGAGGATGGTCGGCGAGCCCGGAGAGACCGCCGGAGGTAGTGGGTGCCGCGCCCTAGGGGCGGCGGAGAAGGGAGCGCTGTCGCTAGCCGTCCCAAGCCAACGATGTCTCATACCACCCAATGCATCGCATGATCCTTCCCCCTCTCTCAAGATAACGGGTGATCAGATCAAAAAGGAGGTGTTGTCAGTGCTAAATGGAGGACATTTACCGAGAGGTTGGAACGATACAATCATAGTCCTGATCCCAAAAGTCAAACATCCTGAAAAGATGAAAGATCTCAGACCTATCAGTATGTGCAATGTTGAAAGCCCAAGTTTGGTTTTGGTAATTAATGACACCAAGTTGCTAATGCCATGTGTTAAGTGTTTTGAGTTAGACATAAGCAACACATGTGATGAAGGTGTACGTGGCAAGGAGTGGTGGCCACAAGATCACAAAGAAATGGTGCATGGACATAAAATGTTGATCATGATGGAGATGCACATAATATGATGGACATGTTGATCAAGTGGAAGAGAAGGATCTAAGAGCGCAAGGCAAAGGTATAACCATAGGGTTTTCCTTTTGTCGGTCTAAGATGAGTAGAGAAGTGATTGACCGGATTTAGGATACATAGCCGACTATCAAGAGGGGCAATCACGGTTAGCTCGGGAATCAAGTGCCACTAGATCAATGTCTTGAGCATATGCATTAGGATCTAGTAGAGAGCTAACATAACGCCTTGAAAATGTTTGTGAGATGCTAACACACATGCACATGGTGGTTTACACTTGGTGGTGTTAGCACATTTACGAAGGCGGTGGTGTTTGAGCGGTAGTAAGGGGTTTGGGGTTCACTCTCCCTCCCGCCGAGCTTGCGAGCGCGGGATTCAGGCGTTTTCGAGGAAATGAAATGCCTATTTTCTATTGCGCCAGAGGCGAGAAAAGGTGAAGAAAGTCCGAAATGTTTATCACTGAAAATACAGTGACCGGACGCTGTGGTCGAATTGACCGGACGTGGCTGGCGCGTCCGGTCAGTTCAAACCATAGACAGACGCGCGTGTGAGAAGGGTCACGGATCGGCGCATCCGGTCCCTCGCGGAACCGGCCCGTCCGGTCATGCACCCAGGAGTTCAGCATGGAGGGCAATGCGATCGGACGTGGTGGCGCGTCTGGTCACGTTCGACCGGACGCGTCCGGTCACGAGTGGACCGTTACTGGACTCTGATCGGACGCGGCTGGCGCGTCCGGTCTCGACGGGAGCTTACTGGACCATGACCAGACGCTGACACTATCGTGTCCGGTCAAACTTTAGAGCGCGTCCGGTCACGGCAATGGCTAGTTCTGACGCGCACTGTTCACGCTTGTCTTGTAGTGACCGGACGCGTCCGGTCAGCGCGATTTCAACTGTGTCGTCTGGTAACGGCTAGCTGCGTACCCCTTCGCTATAAATAGATGTTGTCTGGGGTTTGAGGGCAACTCTTGCACATTTTGAGACCTAGAGACATACTTTGAGCTAGAGAACAACCCCTCCACTTATCTCTTTGCATAGTTGCACATCTTGAGTGAGATTGAGTGAGATTCAAGTGCATTGCTTGAGAGTTGCATTCTAGAGGCACTTGATCTTCGAGTTGCTGCGGATTTCTTATTACTCTTCCGTGTTTCCCGACACGGTAGACGGCTTGGAGCAGCGGAGGTGATTGAGCTCACAATTGAAGATTGTTGGAGCCCTCACCAAGTGTTGTAAGGGGTTCTTGATCTTTTCCCGCGGGAGTTCGTAAATTGGATACTCTAGTGGAGCTCGTGGCTTGGAGGATCCCCATCTTGTGTGCGGTTGTGCGGTGCCCGCCGAGGGCTCGACTCTTGATAGTCGATTAGCTAATGAACCGACAAGTGGGTGCATCGCCACAATGAGGAGTAGCTTGCCGGGAAGCAAGTGAATCTCGGTAAAAATCTTGTGTCATCTATTTGCTGAGGATTTCTCTTGTGGTTGATCATTGTGATTGATTCTTCGAGTGCATTACTTCTCTACATCGTTGGTATAAGAATCAAGTCACTTGCTCTTTACTTTCTTGTACTAGTCCTAGTGTAGTTTGCTTAGTGTAGCTTTTATCACATAGGAGTAAGTAGCTTAGTGACTTAGTCTTGTTGGTGTGTATTAGAGATCATAGCCTTGCTTCACTAGAATTGTATAGGTGGCTTGCATAGTGTAGTTGAGCTAGTGCTAGAATTAGCTTAGCCATCTTTTATAATGACGTGGTTGTTTAGTGAAGCTTGTAGATTTTTAAATAGGCTATTCACCCCCCTCTAGCCATTTGGATCTTACAAATGTTTTATATAAGCTAATTTCAAAGGTCCTGGCCAATCGCTTGAAAGGGGTGCTGCCAAATATCATCTCTCCATCCCAAAGTGCCTTTGTCCCTGGTCGGCTTATCACTGACAATGTGCTCCTTGCCTACGAGTTGATGCATTTCTTAAGGAACAAAAGACAAGGGGGGCTGGTGTTGCTGCAATTAAGTTGGATATGAGCAAAGCCTACGATAGAGTAGAATGGCCTTTTCTAGACAAAATTATGAGAAAGCTGGGTTTTGACGCGAATTGGGTGGATCTGGTTATGAAGTGTGTGACCACTGTCAACTACAAGGTGAAGTTAAATGGAGATTATTCAAAACAGATCATACCCCAACGTGGTTTACGCCAAGGTGACCCTCTCTCTCCCTACCTTTTCATTATCTGTGCTGAGGGATTTTCAGCACTTATCCGAAAAGTAGAGGAGAAGGGTGACATTGTGGGCATTCAAGTGTGTCAGGGCGCGTGTCCGGTCAGCCATCTATTCTTTGCTGATGACACTTTGATTTTGTTAAAGGCCACAACTAAGGGTGCTTGCAGCCTCCAGCATATCTTAGAGCTTTATGAAGAGGTGTCAGATCAGATGATTAATAAAGATAAAATGTCAATTATGTTCAGCCCCAACACTCCACAACAGATTCGGAATCTTATACTCTCTGAATTGGGGATCACTTCCATAGCAAACAATGAGAAATACCTGGGATTGCCAGTCTACATTGGTAAATCCAAGAAACACACTTTTGAATACATAAAGCAGAGAGTGTGGATCCAAATTCAAGGTTGGCAGGAGAAATTACTCTCTAAAGAAGGAAAGGAGATTATGATAAAGGCAGTAGCACAAGCTATCCCCACTTATGCTATGTCCTGTTTTGATTTGACAAAAGGGTTGTGTGAAGAAATCTCTTCTATAATAGCACGTTATTGGTGGAGCCAACAAGACAAAACAAATAAGATCCATTGGGTAAGTTGGGAAATGTTGACTAAATCCAAGAGTAAGGGTGGCTTGGGATTTAGAGATTTGTACATTTTTAATCTAGCCATGCTTGCCAAACAGGCTTGGCGCATCCTCCTGTTTCCTGAGACCCTATGTGCACAGATTTTAAGAGCCAAGTATTTTCCTGGAAGAAGCATTTTGAAAGCAAAAGCAAGAAGTGGTATTTTGTATACTTGGCGAAGTATTCTCAAAGGGGCTCAATTGCTAAAAAAATGAATCATTTGGAGGATTGGAGATGGGAAGTCTGTTAATATTTGGAATGACCCATGGATCCCTAGGAACAATACAAGACGTGTGATAACTCCAAGACGGGGTCAATTCTACAGAAGGTTGCTGATTTAATTAATCCTATCACAGGTAAATGGGATGAGCAATTGGTGAGGGATACTTTCTGGGATGAAGACACAAAGTTCATTCTATCAATGCCCTTGTTTGACGATATGGAGGATCTCCCAGCATGGCACCCGGATCCGAAAGGAATGTTTTCTGTTAAGTCTGCCTATGCCTTGGGCATTAAATTGAGAGATCAGAAGTGGGGATCTGATGCGTCAACTTCTTCAGCAGACAATAATGTTTTTGACTGGAAGAAGATATGGAGATTAGATGTTGCAAATAAAGTGAAAGTATTTGTCTGGCAATTTGCCCATAAATCTTTACAGGTAAAGATTAATATTGCCAAACGGGGAGTCAAGTCTGACACTCTCTGCCCAATGTGTAATAGGTTTGATGAAGATATGGGCCATCTATTCCTCAAGTGTAAAGATATGTGTCTTTGTTGGCTATTGCTAAATTTGGAGGAAATAAGACTGAGTTTGCTCTCTCTGAACTCCACCAAGGAAATGCTTCAATCAATTTGGGGCTTTGAAAAGGAGACACAATAGAAAATCATTTTACTCTTATGGTGTTGGTGGTATGTGCGTAATAAAGTGAATGCTGGAGAAAGAAAGAAAAGCCCACAAGAGGTTACCAATGATGTCCTATACCATTTGAATGCATGGAAACTGGCTCACATGAAAGGTGTTGATCTTGCAAAACCTGTAAACATTTTAAGATGGAAAGGACCACCAGAAGGTGTCTACAAAATAAACTGTGATGGGGCTTTTCTACATGAGTCTGGCAAAAGTGGTTGGGGCTTTATCATCCGGGATAATATAGGCCAAGTGGTCGTGGCCGGAGCCGGTGACGCTGAATCTCTGATGAATGCGCAACATGCTGAGACCGTGGCATGCTTGAAAGGAATTGAGTATGCTGAGTCGTTGGGGATAGAGAGAATTATTGTGGAAACTGATGCTACAACGGTGGTGGACGCGATCAACAATCCAGACTCCGACAGATCACCACTTACCATGATGTTTCGGGAGATCAGAGCTAAATTATTGTATGATTTTTCCTTCAGTTCTGTCTCCCACTCCCACTGCCCAAGAACTTGTAACTCTATAGCACATATTTTAGCTGCCATTGGTTTAAACTGTAACTCTGAACATTTGATATGGCAAGAGTCTGTACCTGAACATGTATGTGTACTAGTGTTCAGTGAGAAGGCTGGACTATGTGCTTAATGGAAGATCGTTTGAGTTTAAAAAAAAAAAGACCCGCCTAATTCACCAACACATATCTCGAAACAGTAGATTGATGATGGTAGAGCTCGCGGTAGGTCGATCGTGATGCATCTTTTTTATGAGGGTAAAATAGAATATTAGAAATATCACAGGCAGGGATCAGAGTACGGGACTGCAAGGAGATTAGATTAATGGCTCATTAATGGCTCGTGCCTTGCGCATTGCGATTATCTATGATATATATCAACTTTTGCGTTTACTCCAGCTGCTATATATACATACGTACATGATTTGATTTATCAAACAATCCCTGATTGAGTTGTCCGCAGCTTGCTGCAAATTGTTCGTTATTCCTTATTCAGATCCTGTACCAACGTGCAAGGTGTGTGCTTTGAGTTATAAGTTTTAAATAAAGGACCATGCATCTCCCATATCATCGTATCAATGCAAGGACAAGGAGCTGAGTTTTAAGTTTTAATTTATTAGTGTGAAACGCCGTGTGCCTCTCTGTTTGGTCGTCGTTCTTAGTGCGGGTCGTGCACCACGATGATCAGATCGACCAGAGGCTGATGATCTGGTGAATCGAAAATAATATACCAACGTGTGAGTCTTTCACGTAATAATAATGGGAAGAAACGATGTGCCATGCCCCGTATCATGTGTGCTTAGTTTGGTCTGCAATAAGCAGGCGAAGTGAAAGTGATGTTTTGTCTTTATATTCCGCCGATTAGGATTATGCTCGTGCATTGCAACGGGAATAGAAGATAACAACATGATAACTGAAGTTTCAACATACTTCTTGTTACGAAAACTTGATGTTCTATATCATGGATATATAGCGATGGTTTTGCATTATTTCTCATTTTCTTTAGTTTTCCTTGCACTAAGGAATCCTAGGTTGGCCATCTTTCACGAGCTAGTTAATGTATCTCTATCTCTACAACTAAAAAGTGCCAAAAGTAATCGTTCATTTGGCAGATCCATTCCCTTCCCGATAAGAAAAAAAATCTTCCGGCCATGAAAACACCCAATAAAAATATTCCCGCATCCGGGAGACTCATCCCCTCGATAAAAAAACTCCTGGCTATGGAAATACCCAATAAAAAACTCCTGAGCGTAGAAATAGAATTGCCGAAACCCTGCATGCCCATCCAACGAACCACCCTGCCCATGCCGTCGAGCGCCACGACACCGCACCGGCCTCATGGTCCTGCCCTGCCACGTCCACGTCCTCCAACTGTCGACAACCCGCGGCATTCTCGTGGCATTGTTTTCTCCCGTCACAACGCACGGGCATGATCCTAGTCTAGAGAAAAAATTTACTAGAGTTAGTCGTATGAACTAATGTGGCCATCGGATTGACGATGCGTTTCTATGCTCAATCAACAAATGCATGAGAGATGGCTGCAGAGAATTCGTTGAAAAAAAACTACGACCCTGTTCGCTTGAACTACTTCAACAGTACTTTTCAGCGAACGAACAGTATTTTCCTCTCACAACAAATCAGCATAAGTCAAATCTCTCTTATCCATTGCATGATTATGTATGGACACGTGTCATCAATCCGTGGCAAGTGTCCACAGCTGCTCCATAGGAACAACCTCCACAAGTATTTTTTCTAAATCTAGATGTTATAGCATTTCAAATTTTATCGCATAAACAAAGGTACAGTATATAGCCACTTTCTCCGCGACAATGATAGGGAAATCCACGACGATAGCTGTATGCTGGTGTGTGTGTGGCAACTAGGGAGGGCTTCTTGTGCGAGTTAACAAAGAAGGTAGTTAATTATTAATCGATTATATAGTGCAAAATTGAATATAATGTGGGGATGTAGCTCATTTGGTAGAGCACTATTCAATGCATGAGTACAGGAACAGGGTTCAACTCCTCGCATCTCAAAAAAAAATATTGATTAGGGTGCCATGGCAAAATTGGGACGTAAGCTCAATTATATTAGTGCAGTACACTATTTTATTGGATTATAGAGGTACCGGTTTTGATATAGTTTAATTGGTAGTAGAGCACATTCTATCTATTATATAGAGTTATTTATAGTACAAAATTGAATAAAACTGGAGATGTAGTTTAATTGGTACCAGAGCACTATCCTATCTACTAGTACTATATAGAAATACGGTACGGTTTTTAATTCCTCTCGCATCTCCCAGTAATGACTAAAATATAGATAGAATAGAGGCACATGCATGGTTATATTCCTTGCATTGCATCTTCAAATAATATTCTTTTCTCTTCTGCGTGTCTTTGCTGAAAATAAATAGTTGTATAAAATGTTATCTTAAAAATAGTTGTATAAAAAAAATCAATTGTAGTGCAAAACTAGTAAAACTTGGCATGTAGTAGCTCAGTTGGTAATGCATCCTATACTCTTGCAAAGCTAAACCCTACTAGAGATTTCTCTCAATATGCTAGCTATCCACATCAACAATCCACTAGAATTTACAATTATAGTCAACTAGCACATGTAATTATGATAGTTATCTCTTTACCCACTAACATACATTTAGCTGTCCACATTAATGCGTCTAACCATTCACCAAAACTAATTTAAGATAGTTTCATTCATATAACTATAAATATAAATAGTCTAATTTTTTTTTTAAAATTATCTGGAATCCCCGCAGCAACGCGCGGGGTATTCTCCTAGTTATTATAGAAGGTAAGGTGTTTGATTCTCGTATCACCAAATAAACATTTTCCTTTTTCCGCGTGTATTTGCTAAATCCTGTAATATTAACTAAACAATAATTGTAAAACTAGTGAGAGTGCAAAACTAAAATTAGTAGTTGGGGAAGCTCTCGGTACATCAGGGCACTATTCAAATTTCAACGCATGATAGCGACGTGGGTTGGATTTCCAGCACACGTCCTGGTGCTGTCGACACTGCAACTGAAACGGTACATATATATATATAAATATATGCTGGTACATATTACCGAGAGGATCAAATTTTCAGAGGAACATTTCATGTTCCTACCCCTCTCTCTGCTTATTCAAGTGTAGAAACAGTGAGTCATTGAGTGATGACTGATGAGTACGTGCTCCATATGCCAATCCTTACAAAAATTGCAGCAGGCTTGACTTGTGGCATCCGATGCTACATATGCTATACTATATATCATTGATTACCACTTCCATCTCAGTCAGAAGGTAGCAGGGTAGTCTTCAAAAAAAAAAAAGAAGGTAGCAGGGTAATGGAACCATTGGTGCATGGTGACAAAATTCTTTTAATAATTTAATTAGTACACCCTCCATGCCGCAGCTGTGTGGTAACTTGCAAGCAAGCAGAAGCAGAAGCAGTGCACACATGTTGCTGCATATTCATATACTGTGACGGTGGAGAGACTAGAGAGGTTAGGTTATTAGATAGAAAGGTTTGGAATTTCCTTGTCGTGGCTGCAGAATCCGGCGACCTAATCACACCGCACGTTTAGTTTTCACTTGACCAACTCCATCAAGCAAACGACGATCGATAGATCCAGCAGAAGGAAACTAAAGTAGCTGGGAAACCCGGCATTACGGTTAGCTACTAAACCAAACACACGCACTCGCTTGCATGTTTTTACAAGCAACGCGATGTGATTAGAGCCTGCAGCTTGTCTGAATTCAGAGCCAACTCCATCAAGCTGCTGCTGCTGCACAGGAGTCAGCAGCGAGCGTCTGCTGCGTGCGCCCGGTCGGCGTCATGGTGATTTTCACGGGGTCGGAGAGCTAGCCGCCTTCGGTTTGGAGAATCTTCTACTTCCCCCATTCCCATGCCATATGGTCCACATGATAATTCATCCGAGGCCGTCAACCTAGTGGCTGTCAGTTTTCTGAATTCGGCGGAACACGTTTTGTGCCGGTCGCCGACCTTGGGTGGCTGGAAAGCCTCCACAAATCACAGCTGCGTTGATTAATTCGTGGTGAATTCGGTCCAGCGGCCACACATCATGCATCCCCCTCGCTTTAGTCTTAGGTTGTTTTATTTAGTACTTATCGATCAAGATTAATTTTAGGTTGTTTTAGTCGTCATAAGTTAAACTCCTATAAATTTGAGATGACTTTCTTTCGCCCATGCCTCGCTCTCTTTCTCGCACGCCTTTTTTTCGTGACCACGACTTCACGTGTATATCATTAAGGCAGGGTTTGGCACCGCTCTTGGGGCTCCGGCTCCGTGCATGCGCTGCAGCCCTGTATAGCCATGTGCTGTCCTATAGCAAGGAGCCAAGCGGGAGGAGCCTCTAGCAAAAACAACGTGCAAACAGCAGGAGCCAGAGAAGTCACAGGGAATTGGGGCTCCAGCGGGTCCTCCACAGTACTGCTATAGTACCCGAAGCCGGAGCCCCTGAAATGATCAAGATGCCCAAGAGGGGGGGTGAATTGGGTTTTTTCTAAAAATTAATTGCAAGAATTAAATTCTACAAGCCAAACTTCACCCCTAGTGCCTACTTGTGTTCCTTGTGATTCTACCGATAAAAGTTTTGCACCCTAAGTTCCAATCCTAGTCTAGCAAGGCAATTCTAGGAAAGTAAACAAGCAATGAAAGTAATACAAGAAAGTAAATGCTTGAAAGTAGGGGATAGGAACACGGCGATGTTTTGCCGAGGTATCGGAGAGTCGCCACTCCCCACTAGTCCTCGTTGGAGCACCCGCGCAAGGGTGTAGCTCCCCCTTGATCCGCGCAAGGATCAAGTGCTCTCTACGGGTTGATTCTTCGACACTCCGTCGCGGCGAATCACCCAAAACCGCTCACAACTTGAGTTGGGTCACCCATAATCTCGTCGGATGATCACCAAACTCCCAATCACCACCGAACCGTCTAGGTGATGGCGATCACCAAGAGCAACAAGCTAGAACTCTCACTTGACCACAACAAGCCTAATGAGAAGATGGATGCACACTTGCTTGACTCTTGTCACTAGAGAGGATTCTCAAACTTTGATACGCAAATCACTATCCTCACTAGGGCTCTTGCACTCCCTTGCACTTCAAAGATGTTTCTCAGCTAAACAAATGAGCAAGAGACCTCTAAAAGAGGTGGAGGGGGTGTATTTATAGACCCCTCAAACAAAACCAACCGTTACCTTTCGAAACAGCCAGACGCGTACTGACCGGACGTGCCTGTCGATATGACCGGACGCGCTGGTCAGGTGTAACGGTCGAATAACAAAAACCTGTGCTGAGTGACCGGACGCGCCGATCTGTGATGACCGGACGCGCCGATCAAGGATGATCGGACGCGTCCGATCACGCAAGAGCTCTCTGGAAAACTGACCTGACGCATCACCACGTCCGATCATAGGTGACCGGACGCGTCAGGTCACCACGGGACCTTACTGGAACATGACCGGACGCATGACCGCGTCCGATCATAGATGACCGGACGCGTCAGGTGACCACGGGACCTTACTGGAACATGACCGGACGCGCCGGTCATTTTCACAGTCGCGTCCGATCTTGCTGTTTACCCTCTGTAACACATGTCAGACTGACCACCGCGTCCGGTCCTCTCAAGGACCGCGTCCGGTCAGTCAGCTGAAAAACGCAGTGAAGATTTAGTACTGACCGGACGCGTCCGGTCATGACCAGGACCGTGTCCGGTCATAGGTAAACGGCTCAAACGTCTTCTAAACGCGATGCAACTTGAACCAAGTTACTTCTAACTGAATTCTGAGCTTTTCTCGAGCTACCTAGTGCTAAGTTTGACAAGTGTGCACCACACCTAAACACAAGACTCACCTAGGTCAAGCTACTCGCTCATGCCCCTCTTTATAGTACGGTCAAAGGAAGAGACAAAGATCCTAACGACTATTCCAGATGTATCTCAACACCTTGACATCCGGAACTAATCGTCCTTAATCTTATCGTTGATCCTTTGAAAACCGAAACGATTTCCATCAAGGGACATGAATACCATATTGCCCAAAGCAGTTATCATCTCCATGACCTAACTTACCAATGTTTCTGCAAAACACACGTTAGTCATGGTAATTATGTGTTGTCATTAATTGCCGAAACCAATACCGGGGCCTAGATGCTTTCAATCTCCCCCTTTTTGGTGATTGATGACAACACTTAGATTCAGAAGATATGAGTTGAGATTTTCGATCATGCTTGGTTCACATAAGCATAAAGCTGTAAGCACAAGGGGTTAGTCAATGCTTATGTGTTCC
Source organism: Saccharum hybrid cultivar R570 (assembly GCA_038087645.1). Lineage (NCBI taxonomy): Eukaryota > Viridiplantae > Streptophyta > Magnoliopsida > Poales > Poaceae > Saccharum > Saccharum hybrid cultivar. Next base: position 3,398,405 of record JAQSUU010000731.1, on the reverse strand, counting down.
AAGCCAACTGAGTGTACTCATAAGATAAATCATGAAGAGTTAGTACACATAAAACATAGCTCATATAAAATCAGAGTAAGGCACGAAAGCACAACCTTATGAGCTATAAACAAACAAGTGACATGATTTAAAACTGTGATTAGATAAACCAAAGAGACTCAAGGTATCTCATAAAACCACATGTCACACGAATGCAATTACTGTAAAGTAAACATGATGCATGAGTGTAGCACACAAGAAAAGAACGAAAAGCCCTCTAACAAAAGCTCCCCCTGAATCTACTCTCTCTCTCCCTTTGGTATCAACCGCCAAAAAACTAATCTAAGGATCTAACGGGGGAACAGACGGAGTCGAATCGGGTGCCGAGGAGCGCGTAGTAATCACGAACTGAGAAGTGTCTCTCTCGGACTCGGAGCTATCAGGCTGACCCTCTGAAGAAGCACGCGGCTGTGAAGCGGTCTGGGTCTGATTAGCAGGAACAGGTACTGCCGAAGTAGCAACAAGTGGAGCAGTCTCTGTGACCTGAGCCTGAAGAGAGCCAAAAGCTAGGGGATCTGTCGAGACAACGGACGAAGGAACTGTATCTGTAGTGCCTGTCCCTGTGACTGGAAGAAAAGCTGCCTCTGAAGCTGACACCCCTGATGAAGTAGCAAATGTGGTGTGCGAGGGCGTCGGCTGACCAGTCAACTCGTTATATGTGGCACTCAGATCAATGAAAGGTGTGCCGGTCAACATGTGAGGGCGAGGCTGGTCTAAAGGAGTAAACCCCGTCTGAATGGGCGTGTAGCTCGAGGACTGGAACGACTGAGAAACCTGCAGCTGTGGAGAGGTGAACTGAAAGCTCGGCTGATCCTGACTTGAAGGTCCACTGAAAGGTAAAGCTGAAGTCAGGATAGATACAGGTGGAGGAACCCCAACTGTGACTAGGTGACGCAGGAGATCCAAGTACTGCTGCTGGCTAGCTGCACTCTGTCGCTGCATCTCATACTGCTGACGCTGCATCTCGACTTGTTGGTGCTATATCTCAAGCTGCTGTCTCTAGAACTCGTCCTGTCGAGCCTGTATCTGTGCAAACGCAGCAGCTGTATCCTGAGCCTGTCTCTACAGCTGAAGCTCCTGTCGCTCCTGTGCCTGGGTCAGCCTCTCAAGAATAGCCACCATGGCTGGGTCTGAGCGGGAGGCTGAACCAGAGCCACCGGCCTCGTGGTCATGAGGCCGAGGAGACCGATACCTGGGGATGGGCTGATAATCCTCGTCAGTGCTGTCAGAAGCCTCATCCTCAGCTATATCAGCGGGCTGAGCGTCTAGATCTGCAAGTTCTGCCTCAGCAAGACCCTGTACGGTCGCATCCTGCTCAGCCGCTATCTCAGGCACCTCAGGTCTCTCTCTCTGTCCTGGCACAAGGACCTGCTCTCTCGTAACTGAAGCCTATAACTGACGAATATCATATCAGGAAAAACAGTAGTAGTTTCAGTTATCTCAGCACTAATCTCTGAAGGCAGCTCAAGTGCAGATCTGATGATGAAGCAAATCCAATGAGCATAGGGCAGCTGACGGTGTCCCTTGAAGCCTTCTGCCAGGGTGTCCTCCATCTCACTGACCATAAGATCCCAAATATCAAAAGGTGTCTGTAAGAGAAGGTTGTGAACTACCCATAGTTGCATTCTGGTCAGTCCCTCTCTGTAACCAAGCCTGAGAAGAAGAGTACGCCTGACAATAGCATCCAGGACTCGGGCAAGTGGTGTCAAACTGGCAGGTGTGCGACGAGACCCTTCGCCAAAAGGCTCACGGAAGCAGGATCGGATCAGATCTGTAGATGGCACAGTACCGCCATGAGGGTGTCTAGGTGGAGCTGTCTGACCAAAACAGAGCTGGTGAATCTTCGTGTCTGAAGCTGGGATTCTGAGAATCTCCCGCACTCTTGTGCTATACAGGTCTGCGGTCGCGGCCTCTGAATGCAAAGTGTATGAACTCATGGGCTGGATCAATCCATAATGAAGCATAGAACTCCCTAACCCAAGTGCCGTAGTATGCACCCGCCCGTCCAAGAAAATCTGACAAGCCTGGTAGATAGGACAGGTGTGGACGAAGCTGCTCACCCACTACCTCAACAAGTGACTCAATACGACAGACCCTCTATGGTCGAAAAGCAATGCCACTATCAACAAGAGCTCTGTAAAAATCCTCCTGTAGAGGAGTATAAAAACCTTCTGAAGCTCTGGAGTCCCTCTGTGGTGGGAACCACCGGCTGACCTCAATAAATCCCAAACTTTGCACCTGACGTGCAGTAGCACCTCTCAAGTCAAAGTGCTCGACTGGGGGTGAACCTCTAACTCTAGGAGGTGGACGTCCTCCACGACGCTGGCCCTCTGGCCTAGGAGTCACCTGAGCCCGTGTGCGTGTGGAGCGGCGACGTGATGGAGTCTGAGCTGACTGCTCCTCTGTCCCCTCTGGAGCCTCTGCAGGTGGATCAACTGACATAGTATCTGCATCCATTGGCACTTCTGTGCCCTCAGTGGTCTCAGTAGTCTTAGTACCAAGCTGTCGTCCTTCAAGATGAAAACGACTGTCGCCAATGCGTATGCCACTGCTCCTGCCACCCCTCTCTGCTGCATCAGCTGCATCTGCCACTGCCTGAGCTATCTCTGCATCAGTAAGAGTCTTCTTCTTCTTTCTGGCCATAATCTTGATGCGCTTTCCACGCACAACCTCAGACATACGAGGAGGACTATTGTCCCCGTCACTGGGAGCATCACCAGCATTCTTGCAACAAACCATGCTGTCACACTATCAGAAAACCTCTGAAAGATGATGTACTGACACTCGAGAGGCTTGGCCTCAATTCGTATCCGCAGGCTTGGCCTCGGATTCAACAGCTGAACAGCAGTCACCCCGACACACCGACAAACTCGCTGAAAAGACGGAATAGATGGATCTACTATAAGCAACATATATGATCTAAAAGGTATGAAACCCTAGAGATAGCAAGCATATAAGATAGGATGTGAAATGAAACACGATGGCTACCTCGGATCGACAAGAAATTGGTGATGAGATGAGATGACCTAGGTCTCGAGACTTCCCAACGTACCGGACGGGCACTGATTTGCCGAAACAGAGGTTAATTAGGATAAATGATAACAAAATTTCGGCAAACCCTAACACGAAGATCAAGGATGTGCGAAACAACCTCGGAGCGAAGACGTTGCGCGAAGAACTTTTCGACGACGAATGAAGGCGACGCCGCAGTGCGAACCCTAGGATTAGGGCGACGCGCGGTGGCCGAAAACCGAGGATGGTCGCAAGGGCAGGAGCTGGCTAGAGGTCATGCAGGTGGAGGAGGGCGCGGCTGAACGGCGGATGGCGGCTCACGGCGGCGGCGGCGGTGCAGGCGCGGTGGAGGTGGCGGCGCGGCAGATGGCGGCTGCATGGGCGCGGGAGAGGCGGCTGCGCGGGTGCGGGAGAAGCGGCTGCAGGGCCGGGCGGTGGCGCAGGCACGGTGGTGGTCTCCGGCGAGCGGCGGCGGCGAATTTCCGGCGAGCTAGGGCAAGGAGGCGGCGAAACGCGAGGTGTACGGCGCGGATGAGGAAGAAAAGAAGAACGCGAAAGGTTATATGAAGGATTAGATCCGCTCATCACGCGATGACCGAACGCGGTGGTCGATATGACCGGACGTGGAGAGGCAGCGTCCGGTCACATTCCAGTAAGCTCCTAGAATGACCGGACGCGTCCGATTATCCACGATCGGACGCTGACAGCGTCCGGTTTTGATTTGCCCGGAAAACTGAGACGGATGACCGGACGCGGTGGTCGTTACCGGGACCGAACGCGGTGGTCAACAGGGGCGCGTCCGGTGTAGCGTCCGGTCACTAGATCGGGAGTTGGTCTTCAGGATGACCGGACGTGCTGGTGGTCGCCGGGACCGGACGCGGTGGTGAAGCATCACTGCGTCCGGTGCAGCGTCCGGTCCAGCGTCCGGTCACTGATTTTTGTCCTTCTTCATTCTGATCTTCGACGCGACTTCTCCCAATCAAGTTCCAATTCAAAGAGACACAAATAAACCCAATTGGAACATGATATGAGTGACCTCACTCAAACCCTCAAGTTTCTCAAAATAGTTTGCCTTAGGCTAATATTATTTTTAGGAAAATAGGCAACAAACACTCGAGGAGCAACGTATGGCCATACAATAGAGTTTTTGAACCCTTGGGAGCGTCAAAATGCTCTCTCTATCCATGGACGAACACAGAGGTTGCTCAAAGCTTAACCGAAAAGAAACGACAAAGCAACAAACATGCATATGCAATGCAAAACAAGTAAGAAAAGCTAGGTTGCTTGTCAAGTTTGATCCACGGTTAGGCTTTTTCACTCCTTCAAAGGAGGGTTATCGTAACCGTGTTAGCCAAGCCCTAGATGCATTGCGGGTAATTAAACATGACATATAATACAATACAATGCAACGCAAGGGACAACACAAGCTCATTTTTTAAAGTTACTAGAGTCAAGCACATTGAGTTCACTTCTCAACCTACAAAAGGTAGCTTCATCTAAAGGTTTAGTGAAGATATCCGCTAATTGATTTTCACTTCTTACACCTTCTAGTGATATGTCATTTTTAGCAACGTGATCTCTTAGAAAGTGGTGACGGATATCAATGTGCTTGGTGCGAGAGTGTTGTACCGGATTATTAGCAATTTTAACCGCACTCTCATTGTCACACAAAAGCGGCACCTTTTCAAGAACAACTCCATAGTCTAGGAGGGTTTGTTTCATGTATAGGATTTGTGCACAACAAGCCCCCGCGGCAATGTATTCCGCCTCGGCGGTGGACAAAGCCACACTATTTTGCTTTTTAGATGACCATGATACTAAGGATCTCCCAAGCAAATGGCACCCTTCGGATGTGCTTTTTCTATCAATTTTGCAACCGGCATAATCCGAATCGGAGTAGCCAACTTGTTGGAATCTAGCTCCTTTGGGGTACCATAGTCCGATGCTTGGAGTATACTTAAGATATCTTAGGATTCTTTTTACGGCACTTAGGTGAGGTTTTTTAGGGCACGCTTGAAAGCGGGCACACATGCACACACTAAACATGATGTCGGGCCTAGATGCGGTAAGGTATAACAAGCTACCAATCATTGAACGGTAAAGAGTTTGATCGATTGGTTTACCTCTCTCATCTAGGTCGAGATGTCCATTAGTTGGCATTGGGGTCTTGATTGGCTTGCATTCTTCCATCTTGAATCTTTTGAGAAGATCCTTGGTATACTTTTCCTGAGAGATAAAGATCCCCTCTCTCATTTGCTTGACTTAAAACCCAAGGAAGAATGTTAGCTCACCAATCATTGACATCTCGAACTCTTTTGACATCAATTCACCAAATTCTTTGCAATAGTCTTCATTTGTTGACCCGAAGATGATATCATCAACATACACTTGACAAATGAAGATCTCTTCTTTGAATTTCTTGGTGAATAGTGTGGTGTCAACCTTCCCAATAGTGAAGCCCTTCTCTATGAGGAAGTCCCGGAGGCGCTCATACCACGCTCTAGGGGCTTGCTTGAGCCCATATAGTGCCTTGGACAACCTATAAACATGATTAGGATATCTAGAGTCTTCAAACCTGGGAGGTTGCTCAACATATACTAGTTCATTTATGAAGCTATTTAAGAATGCACTTTTCACATCCATTTGATATAATTTCATATCATGATGTGATGCATATGCAAGAAGGATACGGATGGCTTCAAGTCTTGCAACGGGTGCAAAAGTCTCTCCAAAATCAAGACCTTCAACTTAAGAGAACCCTTTTGCCACTAGTCTTGCCTTGTTTCTTACCACTACCCCTTGATCATCTTGCTTGTTGCGGAACACTCACTTGGTTCCAATGACTCTTGCACCTTTTGGATGCTCTTCAAGTGTCCATACTTGATTGCGGGCGAAATTGTTCAATTCTTCATGCATGGCATTCACCCAATCTGGATCTTGAAGAGCTTCTTCTACATTCTTAGGTTCAAGACAAGAGACAAAAGAGTGATGTTCAACAAAAGAATTAAATTTTTGAGATCGAGTCATTACACCCTTTGTAGGACTCCCTATGACGAGATCTTGTGGATGTGCTTGAAGTAGGGGTGAGTTTCTTCGATCAACCATTTGAGGAGTGGGATGAGGAGCATTAACATCTTGTGCTTGTGCCTTGGCTTGATGATGAGAGACATGGGTGTCTTCATTTTCAACTCTCTCATTTTTGTCATCATCTTGAGGCACATATGATGAAGATGGTGGATTGACAATTTGTACATCGTCTTCATCATCTTTAGGCTTGATGTCACCCACCGGCATGTTCTTCATGGCCTCCCTCAATGGTTCATCACCTACATCATCACAATTCTCAATTGCTCCTTGGGAGCCGTTAGATTCATCAAATTCCACATCATATGTTTCTTCAACCAAACCGGTGGCATGGTTAAATACTCTATATGCTTTAGACTTTGATGAGTAGCCAACAAGAAAACCAATATCACAACGTCTTTGGAACTTCCCTAGGTGTTGACGCTTCTTGTAGATGTAGCATTTGCAACCAAACACCCGGAAGAATGAGACGTCCGGCTTCTTCTCATTTAGCAACTCATAAGGAGTCTTGCAAAGGAATTTTTGTAGGAAGAGACGATTTGAAGCATAGCATGCGGTGTTGATTGCCTCGGCCCATAATTTTTCCGGTGTATTGTACTCATCTAGCATTGTTCTTGCAAGAGTGATCAAGGTCCGGTTCTTTCTCTCAACTACACCATTTTGTTGAGGAGTGTAGGTTGATGACACTTCATGCTTGATTCCAATTTCATCACAATAGGCTTCAATGTTGGTGTTGTCAAACTCTTTTCCATTGTCACTTCTAATCTTCTTTATCTTGACTTCAAATTCATTTTGAGCTCTCTTTGCAAACTTCTTGAAGCAACTTACCATTTCGGATTTGTCATAAAGGAAGAAGGTCCAAGTGTATCTTGAGAAGTCATCCACAATCACAAGACAATAAAGATTTCCACCCAAACTCTTGTAAGTTGTAGGACCAAACAAATCCATGTGTAGAAGTTATAATACTCTTGATGTTGACATGTAGGCTTTGGTTGGATGAGTGTTTGCAACTTGTTTGCCGGCTTGACATGCACTACAAGGTTTGTCCTTTTCAAACTTTACATCCTTTAAACCTCTCACTAATTCTTTCTTCAATAGCTTGTTGAGAGTGTTCATTCCAACATGAGCAAGCCTCCTATGCCAAAGCCATCCAAGTGTGGTCTTGGTGAACAAACATGTCATCAAGTTTGCATCTTCGGAGGTGAAGTCAACAAGATAAAGATTGTTGTATCTAAAGCCCTTGAAAATCACTTGCTTGCATCTATCTTTGTAACAACCACTTCATTTGGACCAAACAAGCATTGGTAGCCAAGATCACAAAGTTGCCCAACGGATAGTAGGTTGAAACTCAATGAAGCAACATAGAGCACATTTGATAGAGAATGATCATTTGATATTGTAACCTTGCCTATACCCTTGACTTTGCTCTTTGAATTATCCCCAAATGTGATCTTGTCTTGACATACCCCATCCTCTTCAAGTGAGGTGAACATACGAGGATCACCGGTCATATGTTGTGTGCAACCACTATCAATCACCCAATGAGATCCACCGGTCTTGTAGTTCACCTACACACAAGAGATCAAGCCTTTTGTTTAGGGACCCAAACTTGAGAGGGACCCTTAACTTTTTCAACTAGTGACTTGGCAACTCAAATTTTCTTTGGCCTATTCTTGTTAGGAGGACCCAAGAACATGACTTTCATCTTTCCACTAGAGTCCTCTCTAAGCATGTAGTGAGCATTAAAAGCAAAGGGTCTAGCATGCTTGGCAAGGGTTGTGGTGGTGGAGTTTTGCACTCATGAGCAAAATGACCTTCTTGTCCACACTCAACACATCTCTTTGGCTTGGACTTTGTTTTGCTTTGTTGTTGTTTAGCCTTTATCTTCTTTTCTTGATTTGCCAAATAGCCAATGCTACTCCTATCCAACTTCATGACGGTGTTCATGAGTAGCTCACTTTGCAAATGTTGGCCTCTTGTGAACTTGCTTAGGCCGGTCTTGAGATGCTCTTTCTCTTGCTTGAGCTTCTTATTTTCTTCAATAAGTGTCTCATTTGGAGCTTGCTTTTCAAGAGCCAACAACTTCTTGTTCTCATCTTTAAGCATCTTATTTTCACTCTTGAGCTTGACATACTCATCATAGTCATTGGCCTCAACCACACTCTTGCCTTTGCCGCTAGAGCCTTGCTCAAAGTTCTCAACAATCAAGTCATCACATGATGTAGCTATATCAATCTTCACAATTTGGTTAGTAGCATCATGTGTCTCAAGAGCAAGCTCATTAGTAACAATAAGAGTATCATAATTAATTTTCAAGGTGGTGTACTCTTCTTTTAGAAAGTTTAGTCTAGTGATGAGTTCACCATGCTTCTTCTCAATTTTACCATGTTTATCTCTAAGCTCCTTGTTAGAAGTTTTAAGCTCTTTGAGAGAAGAAGACATAGTTTCATTTTGATCTATGAGCTCATCCCTAGTATTATGTGCACTTTCAAGCTTAGATGAGAGTAATTCATTTTCATGTTGAAGCTCATCATTTTCATTTCTAGTCCTCCTTATGATTTTAGAATATTTATTTAACAATTTTACTAGTTCATCATAAGAGGGAGCATCATATTCATCATCACTATCACTATCATCATCATCATCACTATCACTATTTTGTACCTTTCGATCACCCTTTGCCATAAGGCATAGATGAGTAGTAGAAGATGATGGTGAAGATGACGGTGAAGGTGATAATGAAGATGTCGGTGAAGATGATGATGGCCCAACCACAAGTGCGGCGATCTTTTCTTTGTCATTGTCACTTTCTTCGCTAGAGGACTCACATGATGATTCAATGTCGGTGAGCCAATCACCAACAATATAGGCCTTGCCTCCCTTCTTCTTCTTGTAGAATTCTCTTTTCTTGCCATCTTTCTTCTTGTATGGCTTGTTCTTTATTTTGTCATCTTCTTCATCACTTGAATCATCTTTCTTGCCCTTGTACTTGTTCTTGTACTTGTCTTTTGGAGGCTTTGGGCATTGATGAGCTAGATAGCCAAGTTCTCCACAATTGAAGCAATCCATTTCGGAGATTGGCTTCCTTTTGCTACTTGTGAAGAATTTCTTCTTCTTGCCATCGAACTTGATGCCACTCTTGTTGAGCTTCTTTAGCATCTTGGTGGTCTTCCTTACCATGAGTGCAAGTGATTCATCATCAATGTCACTTTCACTAGAGCTTTCTTGCACAATCATGGCTTGGGCCTTCTTCTTTTTCTTTTCATGACTAGCTTTGAAGGCCAAGTCTTTCTTCTTGGAAGATGATGAGCCCTCTTCCGGAGTGATGTGCATGTACATCTCATGTGCGTTGATCTTCTCCAATACTTGAGTTGGTGTTGCGGTGGAGAGATCACTTTGGTGAAGTACGGTGACAATGTGTCCATACTTCTCAACGGGAAGAACACTTAAGATCCTCCTTGCAACATCCGATTGACTCATTTTAGTGAGTCCAAGAGCATTTAAATCTTCTACAAGAACATTCAAACGAGTGTATATGTCGTTAGCACTTTCTTTAGGAAGCATCTCAAAAGAATTGATTTTCTTTAAAGCAATATGATAGCGTTCCTCACGCTCACTCTTAGTTCCCTCATGGAGAGCACAAAGATTTTCCCACAATTCGTGAGCGTTTTTGGCATTTCGCATACGATTGAAAATATCTTTGCCTAGTGCCCGGTAGATTGCATTTTTTGCTTTTGCATTCCACCGGTCGTATATCTCCTCGTCACCACTTGGGTTAGCGGGATCCCTTATGGGAGGAAGCCCTTCGGTTGCGGCTCTAAGGCACCCAACATATATGGCTTCGAGGTACACCTCCATACGAATTTTTCAATATGGAAAATCATCTCCCTCAAAAGTGGGAGGTGGTCCTTCCCCATTAGACATCTTGCTCTAGGCGGTAAAGCCTAAATTAAGATCAACAAGGCTCCGATACCAATTAAAATGATCAAGATGCCCAAGAGGGGGGTGAATTGGGCTTTTCTAAAAATTAATTGCAAGGATTAAATCCTACAAGCCAAACTTCACCCCTAGTGCCTACTTGTGTTCCTTGTGATTCTACCTATAAAAGTTTTGCACCCTAAGTTCCAATTCTAGTCTAGCAAGGCAATTCTAGGAAAGTAAACAAGCAATGAAAGTAATACAAGAAAGTAAATGCTTGAAAGTAGGGGATAGGAACACGGCGATGTTTTGCCGAGGTATCGGAGAGTCGCCACTCCCCACTAGTCCTCGTTGGAGCACCCGCGCAAGGGTGTAGCTCCCCCTTGATCCGCGCAAGGATCAAGTGCTCTCTACGGGTTGATTCTTCGACACTCCGTCGCGGCGAATCACCCAAAACCGCTCACAACTTGAGTTGGGTCACCCACAATCTCGTCGGATGATCACCAAACTCCCAATCACCACCGAACCGTCTAGGTGATGGCGATCACCAAGAGTAACAAGCTAGAACTCTCACTTGACCACAACAAGCCTAATGAGAAGATGGATGCACACTTGCTTGACTCTTGTCACTAGAGAGGATTCTCAAACTTTGATTCGCAAATCACTATCCTCACTAGGGCTCTTGCACTCCCTTGCACTTCAAAGATGTTACTCAGCTAAACAAATGAGCAAGAGACCTCTAAAAGAGGTGGAGGGGGTGTATTTATAGACCTCTCAAATAAAACCAACCGTTACCTTTCGAAACAGCCAGACACGTACTGACCGGACGCGTCTGTCGATATGACCGGACGCACCGGTCAGGTGTAACGGTCGAATAACGAAAACCTGTGCTGAGTGACCGGACGCGCCGATCTGTGATGACCGGACGCGCCGATCAAGGATGATCGGACGCGTCCGATCACGCAAGAGCTCTCTGGAAAACTGACCTGACGCATCACCGCGTCCGATCATAGGTGACCGGACGCATGACCACATCCGATCATAGATGACCGGATGCGTCAGGTCACCACGGGACCTTACTGGAACATGACCGGACGCGCCGGTTATTTTCACAGTCGTGTCCGATCTTGCTGTTTACCCTCTGTAACACGTGTCAGACTGACCACCGCGTCCGGTCCTCTCAAGGACCGCGTCCGGTCAGTCAGCTGAAAAACGCAGTGAAGATTTAGTACTGACCGGACGCGTCCGGTCATGACCAGGACCGCGTCCGGTCATAGGTAAACGGCTCAAACGTCTTCTAAACGCAATGCAACTTGAACCAAGTTGCTTCTAACTGAATTCTGAGCTTTTCTCGAGCTACCTAGTGCTAAGTTTGATAAGTGTGCACCACACCTAAACACAAGACTCGCCTAGGTCAAGCTACTCGCTCATGCCCCTCTTTATAGTACGGTCAAAGGAAGAGACAAAGATCCTAACGACTATTCCAGATGTATCTCAACACCTTGACATCCGGAACTAACCGTCCTTAATCTTATCGTTGATCCTTTGAAAACCGAAACGATTTCCATCAAGGGACATGAATACCATATTGCCCAAAGCAGTTATCATCTCCATGACCTAACTTACCAACGTTTCTGCAAAACACACGTTAGTCATGGTAATTATGTGTTGTCATTAATTGCCAAAACCAACACCGGGGCCTAGATGCTTTCAGCCCCTCCAAACAAGCCCTAAGAAGAAGACCAAAAGAATGACTTACACAACGCAGCTATGTGATCTAGGGAGATCTCATAGTGCAGGTACAGAACCACGGACAAAGTGGTAAGTAACCTAAATGACAATAACAAAGAAAGGAAGGCGTTAGGGAGAAGCCCCCCCAAAACCAAACCAAACCAAACCAAACCTAACTGAGTGGACTGCAAACAAAATACAAAATCATAAGGTTGTCGACATAGCGGATGAAGCCGCGGTGGCAAAGCATTCATCGAGAGAAGACGAAGCTACGACGCAAAGTATCTGCCGCCAGCAAGAACCACGGTGGCAAAGCATCCGCAAGAGAGGGGCATCACGCACACGGCGGAGCCCTAAGCGATGTTGGCAGCAAAGTATTCGCCCGAGTAGCAACGACGGCAAAGCATCCGTCAAAGAGTGACAGTGGCAAAGTATCCGCTTTGAAGAACCAAACGCCGGTAGCAACACCAAGCAGCTAGACAAACCCTTGCGAAGATGAGCTTGAAGCGCACACTGGCACAACACGACAAGTAGTAACCCCGCTGAGGGCAGCGGGAGAAGGGTTGTAGCAGTGCTCCAATGATGCCTTCAGGAAGGATATTGACGTTCGCAGATGCCAATAACGCTGGTAGAAGCACATGAGTAGGACTTTGGACCCTAGTCTGCTTGGACTAACAGAAGCTTCGACGACACCTCTAAGGAGGTAAATGACGCAGGCTGCGCCACCGCCGCCTGTCCGGAGGAACTGGACAAGGTTTTCATCCAGATTCTTTAAGCCCATGAATGAAGGCCACTCGTGGCACCCGCAGCGGTGACACTGACAGCAAATGGTCGAAGCCGCTGGCACACGCGCCAAGACTGCAGCAGCCTCCACACCACCACAGTGCAGCCTGCAACCCGCCGGCCGCCAGATCCCCCGCGACGACGAGCTTCCTGGCGACGGCGACAGCTTCCTTCCGGACTGCTTTCTGACCTCACCGCTCCCATGGCGGGCTTTGTTCAAGCATAATGGCCAAGGATCTCAGCCTCAGATGTTCGAAATCGGACACCATGAGACGCTCTCCGCTCACCGGACAAAAAAGCCTAGGAGCAAACAAACAATGAATCCAAAATGGGAGATGTGAACTTGGAACTGATGAGCTGTACGCTCGCTAAGAAGGCACGTGCGTGCTGCATGTTTGGATCCATTAGCTGTGAATAGCTACGTAGTTAATACTAGCTCATAGCTAATATTAGCTAGCTAGGTATTAGGATTAACTGCTATTAGCTGGTTTGGTCCAACTAGTATAATAATTGTTAGTTAAGTATTTAGCTAATGATTAGTTAGACTATTAGCTGGATCCATTTAGACCCATCTAACGAGGTAATTACTAATGTCTAACTATTAGCTCTATGAATCCAAACGTAACCTTAGTTTCCAAGTTTAAGCCGAGTGACACAACACACTGCTGAGTACAAACAAGTACATCGATCAATGCTTCAAAGACGTTATAAGGTTTGTTTGGAGCTTAGGAATTTCACACGAGAACGCTAAATAATTCTAAGGTTCGTTCGCACCGTAGGAATTTCAAATAAGTCAGTTTAGTTTTATAAGAAAGACTCGAGAATAAGACAAAAATCGTGTTTCCAATCAGTGCTTTATCGTTTACCAGGCAAGCAGCCATGGTCCATTCATTCTCCCTCCTGTGAAACCGTGAAAGCCAACAAGACGGGGTGATTCAATGTTGATGATTGAGTTTCAATCAAAAAATAAATGTCGATGATTTGATCTTGGCGACTTGTGGCTTGCAGTTCCATACTTGGACCCAGTTTAGATTGCAAATTTTTGCAATTTTGCTACTGTAGTATTTTCGTTTGTATTTGATAATTAGTGTCAAATCATAGACTAATTAGACTTAAAAGATTCGTCTTGTGATTTACAACCAAACTATGTAATTAGTTATTTTTTTACCTATATTAAGTGCTCCATACATGTGTCTAAAAATTGATGTGACGAAAAAAGCGTAAAAATTTAGAATTTAGAAGGAAGTAAACGAGGCCTAGCACTCCTGTACTCTGCTCTGCTTCGACAGGTGTCGCCGGCGGCGTCGGAGAGAGCAGAGATGACAACCTCTGCCTGCCTTGGGACTGCAAGCGCGGCGGGCGCCGCCATTAGGACACGGCGCGTCCACACTGCCATGCCATTGCAACACTACTCCCGGAGGTAGAGGTTGGCAGGTGGAGGCGCGTCCGTGTCCGTCCACCTGTCACCTGCCTCCTCACGGCGGCATGCCCCGTAGGCGGCTGCACCTGCACCAGCACACCGAGATGGCGAAATGCAGGCGAGCACGAGCAGCCAGCACAACGGGAGGCCGTCCCGGGCCAGCCGGACGGACGGGAAGCACGCACGCACGCACGCGCCACGCAACAGCAGCAATGGCAGTTGGCAGAGCAAAACCCCCCGCCCGCCCCACAGCCACCGCTCTATAAAAACCCTCCTCTCCCGTGGCCCCGTCGTCTCGCCGCCAGATTCACTGCCGTCTCTCCCCTGCACCGCGCCACCACCACCGTTCATCGAGGAGAGGGACGGGACGGAGGCCGCCATGGACATGGAGAGATCTCAGCAGCAGCAGCAGCCGCCGCCGCCGTCGCCGTCGTCCTCCTCGTCCTCCGTCTCCGCGGACACCGTCCTCGTCCCTCCGGGAAAGAGGCGGAGGGCGGCGGCGACGGCCAAGACCGGCGCCAAGCCTAAGAGGGCTCGCAAGGACCCCGCCGCCGCTGATCCTCCTCCTCCCGCCACCGCCGCCGCCGGGAAGAGGAGCTCTGTCTACAGGGGAGTCACCAGGTACGCGTCTCTCGCCTGCATGCCTTCCCTTCCCACCGCTTCGATTCCGGCCGCCCGCGGCCCACGGCTCCCTCCTCCCGATCCCAGCCACCCCACACCCGCCGCCCGTGGATCCTGCATTGCCGCAAAGTTCGCCTCTTTCTTTCTTTCCACCGCACCTCACTCACAGCCACCGGAGTTCCGATCCATCTCCACTCCAGCCCCGCTCTGCATCAGGTGCGCCGGCGGCGGAGCTTCCCCACCACCACCCGCCGCCAGATTGCTCCCTCCCTCCCTCCTTTCCTTCCTCCACCCTGCGATCGCCTTGGAGCGCGAAACCTTCGGCTGCACACATGCATGTCACATCCGCCGCCGCCGCCAGTCCCTGCTCGTTCCACCGCTCGTCGATCGAACATGCCGCGGCTGGCGGCTCCTCTGCCGTGCTCCCTGTCTGCGCAGCCCAGCCCATGCCGTCTCTTTCGTCGCTGCTGCTCCCGCCGGCTCCATTTCCACGCATCGCTTTCAGTAAGTCAGAGGACGAAAAGAAGTCGTTTTCTGGTCGCTATTCGCTAGTAGCGAGTAGAGTAGGAAAAGTTGGTTCATCTGCATTGCTGCTGCCATCCATCTTGTTGGGCGAGCGCCGTAAATAAGAAGAAAAAAAATTGGAAATTTTAAATGCCTCTGCTGCTCACCAACATTCATTCATACGCGTCGCGCTGCATGTCAACAACAGGCACAGGTGGACGGGCAGGTTCGAGGCGCATCTCTGGGACAAGCACTGCCTCGCCGCGCTCCACAACAAGAAGAAAGGCAGGCAAGGTGTGTGTACTTCTTTGCAGAATTCATCCACAATTGTTCTATTACTTGAAGGAGCATGGAAATACTGTTTTCTTCCTGATGAAAAATTGCTCCTTTTTCATCTTGTTTATTCAGTATTTTCTCAAAATAGGAACAGAATCAATCTTAATACGAGGATTAAGCAGTAGGAATGGTGGTGGTACTACTAGTACTACCATAACAAAACCAATACTAGGAACCCAACTGAGGTCCTTTGTCCTGTGCAAGGATCCTGATGCATAGCGATCCGTTTTTTCAAAAGTGCACCGAATTTCTTAAGGCTGACAATCTGATCAGGCTTTGTTTATCTCCCCTTTTTTTTTCTTCTGCCATCTTTGTGGGGGTCCCCTTTGCGTTGCGCCGGTGATCTGCATGTGCCTGTGATCTACTGCTGCTGGCTGCATCCCTCAATAGTCTATCTGGGTAAGTCCCACAACAAGCCCACCTCCTCCCTCCTAAATATAGATACGTCATGCTTGGACTCTTGGTCATGCTTGCCATGCCAGATTTCATTTCATGTTACTTGTCGCCAGATCGTGCTGTGATCTGCGTCCTTGTCTTAATGCGGGCGGAACTGGGATTAATTTGGTCAATTATACATGATCTGCAGGGGCGTATGACAGCGAGGAGGCAGCTGCTCGTGCCTATGACCTTGCAGCTCTCAAGTACTGGGGTCCTGAGGCCCTGCTCAACTTCCCTGTAAGTTCCTCCTGCACTGCTGCTCGTCTGCTCTTATCCTAGGAAATACAAAACTGTCGGCCATGCTTGCTTGTACTCTGTCTCTGAAAAATTGTCTGTTCCTTATATTTATGTCTTGTTTAGTTCCAAAAATCTTTGACTTCTACAGTAAAAGAGCATGTTTGGACACATGCATGGAGTACTAAATGTAGACAAAAAAAAAAACCTAATTGCACAGTTCTCGCCTTCTCGGGGAAATCGCGAGACGAATCTTTTAAGCCTAATTAGTCCATGAAAAGTCTTAAGTACTACAGTAACCCAAATGTGCTAATGACAGATTAATTAGTATCATTAGATTCGCTCCTCAGTTTTCTGAGGGGTTCTGTAATTTATTTTTTTATTAGTATCCGAAAACCCCTCCCGACATATCCGATGTGACACTTAAAAATTTTCTTCTCCCCAACTAAACAAGGCCTTACATAAAAGGCAAGAATCGGCAGTGTTCGCACCAAAAAATAAGTTTGTGTTCTGTTCCCCATTTAATTAGCAAGAGCCAGCCAGGATGTTGTGTACCCTGTTCCTGTTCATGCATGGCAACAAAAGCATTGTGCATGGCCAAAGAACCCAGAGGAAGGGACTGAAGGAGAAATGGATTTTTTTAAAAAAATTGCTGAAATATTTATGAAGGAGACAGGCAGCTGCTAGTAGTAACAAATGGAGGTGACACTGAGCAATGAGCTCACAACCCCCGTCGGCTTGTTGCAACTACTCCTACTACTAGTAGGAAACATGGCATTATATAGTAATGAAAACGCGGACAAGACCAGCCTCCATTAATATGTGGTCGTAACAAGCAGAGCGGGAGTAGTAACTGGCCGTCAAAGTTTGTTTGCGGTTCTTATGCGTGTTAACAGTAGGAGTAGTACTAGTATATTAGATGAAAAATCAATCGGCTAATTAAGCATGATGATTTGACTGACTGACTGATGCAGGTGGAGGATTACTCCAGCGAGATGCCGGAGATGGAGGGCGTGTCCCGGGAGGAGTACCTAGCCTCCCTCCGCCGCAGGAGCAGCGGCTTCTCCAGGGGCGTCTCCAAGTACAGAGGCGTCGCCAGGTGCTTATTACTCCCTAGTATTAATCTACTGCATTATAGTACTAATCTTGATTTGAACACCTACATCGTGACTTGATCACCTATTGTTAGTTTAAACCCTCTCACTAGTCACTACTCCCCCGTCTTGATCACCTATTGTTAGTTTAAACCCTCTCACTAGTCACTATCCCCGTCCCATAAAAAATATCATTATCGCTTCCCGAGAAATCGAACATTATGAACTCTGACCAAGTATATATAAGAAAATCTTATTTATGGTACATAATAAGTATCATTAGATAGATCACTTAATATATTTTCATAATAAACTTTTTTATAAATAAAAATATCATTTATAAACCTAATCAAAATTATGAGAGTTTGACTGACACTAATTCCGTAACATCATTTTGTTTTTGGGACGTAGGAGTAGTCGCTAGTAGGATCTATCATTCATGTAGAATGTAGTACTCTGCTAGCTCAGTTAGCACATGCACTGACCATGAAACACACCTGGCAAGAAGCTGTGGAGCTTCAAGTGCCAAAAATGGATGGCACTGATTGTGAAATGGGGTCCAGGTTGCACACTGACTGACTCACGTTGGTATTCTCTAGTTGGGTGACACGGCACAAGATGAGGTCCACCTGTAACGTCAGAGCCATGCATCACCTGGGCCTGTGACACGTCACACACGCCAGCCATGTCATGCATGTATGCATGCATGACTCATCACTCGTCAGGCATTGTGTTGTGCACCTAGAAAAATGCCAGCTCTGAACTGCATGCATCACAGACTACTTATTTTCTTCAGAGATGCATGCCTTGAATTCCTTCGGTTTATATAAGCTAAAAGAATGATTTTTTTTTATGTTCTTGATGTTTTCAATGATGTTCTAGGCATCACCATAACGGGAGATGGGAGGCACGGATTGGGCGAGTCTTTGGGAACAAGTACCTCTACCTGGGAACATTTGGTATGGATGGACAAGCAGTGTACTATGTTCCTCAATGATATATCTATAGTTTCATGCTCTTTTCACTTCTTTTGACAAATCAGTTTATTCCAGCATTTAAGTGCAACTCTTGTTTGTTGTGGAATTGTCCTACTTACTGCAAGGACCACCTAACTTTAACCAGTTTTTATGAAGGTTGATCAACCTAACTTCTACACAATTGAATGGCTCGTATTTCTTAGTTTCCCTTCAATGCAGGCTTGGCAATTCCCTTACTATATTGTCCCTATTCAGACATGGTGATCCTAACTGCTATGCCTCTTTTTTTAAAAAAAAACAAAGAAAAACACTGGATCTGACCATCCATCAAATACGATCATACTAGCATAATACTGATGCACCTTTCCTGCCCAAAAATATTGTCCCTTTCTTGACTGTCAAGATCAAGACCATGAGACCAAGATACTACTGTCCTGTGAGCAATCCCCAGATGGCTGATCCTCAACAGTCCAACTTGCCCTAAAAATTAGTGGCATAAAACAGGCAAACTGTTGGCTAATTACCAGCCAAAACTACATGACCCTCCAAGCTCATGTGATAAGCACGTGATGGGAGTAGTCGCCACTCACCTGCCATCACTGTAGTGGCAGTAATAATAAGATGGTGCCTAGGGATCTTCAATTCCTCAGCACTGCCGACCTTTTCTCTTTTTTTTTTCACTTGTCTGCGTGACTCAGCATTAGCAGCCAGTGATCTCTTCACGTGCATCAAGCATGCCCTGTGTCAAAACTAGATCAAGATTCAAGATCCAGACCACAGATTTGCTTTCACCTCTATTACCATCATAAAAGGCTAGTGACAGAGGAAAACACAAAGGTTAACTAGTTGCACTGAGATTGGACATGTCCAGTGACGGGCACATGTGCAAGTAAGCAGCCACCACCGTCCATTCAGATTAGTGAACAGCCATTGTCTGCAATTCAGTATATCTCCCATTAAGCATAATCTATGTGCATGTTGTTTTCTCTAAACCAACAAAAACATATATTTACCAGAATCTGTCACCAAATATTTTGTGTTACTTTCTAGAGGCACTGTGTACTCTAAGAACAATGTCACTTGAACAAATTTTGCATTGTGGAGTGTCTCAAGATATTAGCTTTTTTCGCGAGCGGGATTACACCCGTATTTCATTAAGAGGGAAGGAGTTTAAAATACAACAACAGTCGGCTCAGGCGGCGAGAAGCTACCCAGAACCGAGCAGACGGGCCCTAAGCTACTGGATACGTGATCCGGCGTTGCCGCCGTGGAGTACGCAGGGGAGAGTGGAGAAGAAGTTGGGATTGAGAACTAGAACGGAAAGGATATCGTGGCAATGGTGCGGTAGAAAGTTCGCCGGCGGCAGCGGCGGAATCGCGCGCAGCCACCGTCGAAGATGAACCCCACCCACACGGGAGGTTCTATTCTTCTTCGATGTCTGATTACAGCATTCCTAGGACACCTTTATACTCCAGGTGTCTTCCTAACAAACCAAGACCCAGATCCTATAATTCCTCCTGATTTATTGCTTTCTAAAACAGATAGAGGCGCCTCAGCCACTAGTGGCGCGCCTGGCCTTGCGCCGGTACTGCCTGCATATGAAGGAGTCCACAACAATACGCTAAGAGTTGTTACATTGTTCCTAGATGTTGCGACCAGAGCTCGGTCAAGGCTACAAACGGTCTGAAACCTCCAAGAGCCCACTCCTCCCCTTCATGCAGCACAGCGCGGACGACGGCGAGCACGTTTGAAGCAGGTCTGCCAAACACCCTTCCGTTCCTCTGCTTCCACAGGGGCCAAGCGACAAGCAGCAGCAAGGAGTCGAACAGCGGCCTGCCCGACGAGTCGACCCCAGAGCGCTGGCGCAGCCACCACGATGCGACGTCGACGTCGTGCTCCGGCATTAGAGTGTCGAGCTGCAATGGCTGAAGTAGCGTGAACCACACCTGTTTGGCGAACGCACAGCCCAGTAGGAGGTGTTCCACCGTCTCAGGCTCCTGGCCACATAGAGCGCATGCATCGTCGTCCTGGAGGCCATTGCGCTTGCGCCTGACTGAAGTCCACAGTCGTTTGTGAAGCGCGAGCCTCTCAAAGATATTAGCAAAGCATCATGTCTAAATTTCCGTTTTTATCCACTCATTCAGACAAACTTACCATTCGTTCGGTTTCCGCAGACACTCAAGAAGAGGCAGCCAAGGCCTATGATCTTGCGGCCATTGAATACCGAGGTGTCAATGCTGTAACCAACTTCGACATTAGCTGCTACCTGGACCACCCACTGTTCCTGGCGCAGCTCCAACAGGAACCACAGGTGGTGCCAGCACTCAACCAAGAAGCTCAGCCTGATCAGAGTGAAACTGAAACTACAGCCCAAGAGTCTGTGTCAAGCGAAGCGAAGACACCCGATGACAATGCAGAACCTGATGAGAATGCAGAGCCTGAAGACATCGCGGAGCCCCTAATCACAGTCGACGATGGCATCGAAGAGAGCTTATGGAGCCCTTGCATGGATTATGAGCTAGACACCATGTCAAGATCTAACTTTGGCAGCTCAATCAATCTGAGCGAGTGGTTCACTGATGCAGACTTCGACAGCAACATTGGATGCCTGTTCGATGGGTGTCCTGCAGTTGATGAAGGCAGCAAGGATGGTGTAGGTCTGGCAGATTTCAGTCTGTTGGCAGCAGATTTCAGTCTGTTTGAAGCAGGTGATGGTCAGATGAAGGATGTTCTTTCAGATATGGAAGAGGGAATACAACCTCCAACAATGATCAGTGTGTGCAATTGATTCTGAAACCTATGCGTGGCGTGCGTGCCTATGTGAGATATCCAAGGAGGTTTTCACTTTTCAGGTGTCCTGTCTTGGGTATACTTGATTTGTCCAATGCCACAGAGCCACTGCTGCAAAGCAGCTGAACTTTCTTGTAGAAAGCCCATGGCAGCTTGGCATTAGACAAGTGTGTTGATGTTCCTTAATTCTTTGAATGTGTTCTAGGCTGCTTGACTAACCTTAAGGTTTGTCATTGTCTCGCTTAGCCTAGATTCAACTAATCACATCCTGAATCTGAAGTAGTTGTGCAGTATCAAAGTTTTACATGGCATGACCATGGCAATGCTGCCAGTGCAGCATAGATTTGTTCGTTTGAACAGTTAACAAGGCTGTGACCCTAGTAGCTCCAGATTAAGGAACACTTTTTTCCCTTCTATATTTAGTCTTCGAAAAAAAAAATGTGTAATTTTTCTCCATACATATGACATGCTTTCAGAAGCAAAAGCAGACAATTTACCCTGAGACACTCGGAAATAATCTGTCACTAGTTGCCCAGAGAATAAAATGACATCTGAAAGTCGTAGTTTGTTTTCAACCGGTAGGACCAATATACACCAGCATCACATCTTGATGTCAGGAGTTGCAGAGAAGTCGTTTCGTTTCAAGGCGTCATACATGAACATACACAACATCACATCTTCAACATACAGTGAAAGAATGGACAACAAATTTAAACAACCTATTGACATCTAAAATGTATCTCTTTTCCTGTCAAGTATAAACAGGGCTAGCTTTTCAGCATTCTGAATGATGGCATGTCTTGAATGCGAGAAATACCTCCGATAGTAAGCTCTTGCTCTAACTGAACCTGTGTAGACTTCAGAACCTCCTGATAATATGGACATAGAGATAATCAACTAAAACTGGATGATGACATGGGAAACCATTAGCATGCATAAATTGTTGTCCTAGTAAAGAATGCTCACATTGAATTCCATATAACTAGCTCGCCTTGCAAGCCATTGAGAATCAAGCACCTGAAATGCTACACAGAAAAGGTTATCGAAAGCCACATCGTCATCTTCGAGTAGTTGAACAAAGTGAACACCAGCTTTTGTTCTCATTTTTCCTACAAAGAGGTATAAAAAATAAGACTTCATTCTCCATATATTGTCTGCTTATGAACCAAAATCTGAAGGCAGTGCGAAGGGAAAATGAATCTGAATGATACTGAAATATTTTAGTAGTTATTGTATTCAATCACCTGACTGTAAATCCAGCATTTGAACTAACATATAGGATATGTTTACGCCGCCAACTGCAAAAGGATACTCCCATTCAGCTCTCTTACCATCCGACTTATGCAGTAGCCTGTGAAAGGAATCCTGCATGTAAAATCAACTACAGAGCATTAAACACAACTGATTCACCCACTGATGGACGATTTATAGAGTAAGTGCCCAGGATGAATAGAAACATACTGGGTAATTTCTGGCAAAGTACATTAGATTCTCCAAGGACATGAACCCAGCTGCCCTGCAAGCATAGGATAGTTTAAAATACAAATCATACGGCTCAAGTCATGTCAACATAATGCATGATAATTTTTCAAGAAACATCATCACTGAGGAACTGCACCTAAAATCTGTTGATGGATCCGAGTTCTGCCAGCCCATCTCCTTCCAGAGATCTGACTTCAGAGGAGGAAGTTGTCTGTTAGGGTAAGCCAACCTCCAAAGTTCTTTCAGGGCATCCTGTAACAGAAAAGGATATTATTTCTTCTGAGTCACAATGCCTTTATTGGTTACGAATATCACATACCAAATTCAATTACATTTGTCCCATTCTTCCCAGGGATAAAATTGGCATTCAATTATAAGAAAAGGGATGCCATAAAGGTAAACTATATATAGAATGAGAACCTGATGCTTGACAGAGGAGCAGTCATATGGCACATCTATCCTTTGTCTCAACAATCTTAACCTTTCTTCCTATAAAGTGAAACTGTCAAGTGTCAGACACCAGAACGCAGTCTCATAACAAAGTTGCGCAATGTAAACAGAACTTTGGCAACCCAGAAGGAAACCAAGAATATATAAAGCTGCTCTCCAGAAAGGTTAAACTACGGGAAGAAGGATTCATTCGATTTCCTTTATAAACACGCATGTCAGCAAGGAGGAAATCAACTGAAAAGAAATTAACAACATGCGACATGGATAAACCGACAGTTGTCTTCACGGCTGAGGTAAACAAACATGAACATCTGTTTCTGCACACATCTAAAAAGAGACATGCAGATGCAGAGGTAACCAAAGGTGTTTACTTTAAGCACCAATCAACCAATCCAAGATCTTAAGCTTATATAGGCTATAAGGGGAATATGATAATTTAGTCTTATACTAATATCACATTTCTACTAACACTAAGAACAAAATCTCAATGATAAGAAACTCATGCTTCTAATGAAACAACTCCCTTCCCTTATTGCTGTATAGTAATTCAAATGAAACTAGGACTTTTGCAAGAACCACCGTACCTGTAATGGACTGAGATTAACTGGAACTGTCTGTCCATTTTGTGAACTTTTGGAAGCAGAACAACCAAAGAGTCTTGCTAGCCAAGATTCAAATTCAGAAAGAACATTTACTGCAAGTGAAAAGTGGGGCCTTTTTTAGAACACTGGAACATCAGAATGGCAGTGATAACAGTAGTAAGCGCAGCTGCAGCGTATAACTCAGAAAAGAATGACAGAGGTGAATTTAACACAAACAATACATAATTGTTGTAATGGATTTTCTATACAGAATCCAACATACATTTTCTTATCAATACCTATCCTGTAAGATGATGTCCAAATGACTAAAGAAAAAAATGTGAGACAAGTAGATGTTTCTAGAAACAGAATTATCAGCAACACCCAAATGATAACCCATAAATAGTTGGCCAAAAATGACGAATTAATCAACTAGGACTGTAGGAGTAGGTTATTTGATTTACATAGGAAAACAACATAGCATCTAGCTCTTCGTGGATTAAGGTTTCATGAAAAGCACCTATGTTTCTTGCAGATTGAGCAACAAAAGTTGCTAGAAGATGCACCCAACGAAGACACTCCTGTCTCGTCCCATCCAAGAAACCTGACCGTGTAATAGGCTCATATATCTACAAACAAATAAAAGAAAGTGCTTGTTTAGAAGGCATGAACCAAAAGTTGGTCAACGACCCTAGCTTTTCAGGAGAAGCTACGAACCTTGGATTTCTCTTCCTGAGGAGTATTTCCTAGAAGAGGTTCTGTTATAGGATCTGACAGTGTTGTATCCATATCTTTTTCAGCTGTTTTATCAGTCTCAGTGCTGCAAGGCCTTCTTTTTATAGCTTTTGAGGCCATACTAGCCGGCTGTATGATTCATGCCTGCTGTGAGAGGAAGATATCACCAAGTCTCACTAGAAGAATATACACTGAAAACAGGTGACCAATAGATAAAAAACAAGACCAAACTAACTACCGAATATGCTCTTGGTCCACAACGATCCCAGGAATAGCTTTAGAAGTTCAAACACGAATCAAAGCCCACAGAGAATGATGACATACAAAACTGGACGGTTCCCAGTAAAGGACAAATCGAAAAAACAAAATACGTAGAGAAATCTCCTAAGTGAAATACAGTGAAGCAAGTCAATATCAGCAAAATTAAACCAGCGTGCTGCACAAACTGGAACACACAAAACGCAACTGAATCTACGCCCAACTAATCAAAACGCTGGAAGCAATTTTCACTGACTCGCAGCCACTTGCCCAACCCCAACGAGCTCACAGCCTACATGGAAACAAAATCCAAAATTCAGGCGGTTTTCTTCATATGGAAGGTAGTTTCTGTTTCTGCGGGAGGAATCTTGGGAAAGGTCGCATCCACCAACATATCCAACCCAGTCCGCATGAAATTCCTCCAAGAAAAGAAAGGAAAGAGGCGCAAGTAACGGCATTGCATTGCATCAGGTCGCGATTCGCTTACCTCGCCGATCGGGAGACCGAAGCGGGGCGTTCGCCGCCCGATTGGGGCCGGACTCCCAGTCTCCGCGCTTCCTCTTCCCCTCCCTCCGCGAGGTGGCGAGGTCCGAGGAGATGAACCTGCTTGGGCGTCAGAGATTCAGAGATCCCGCACCTGCACGCCACGGCATCTGCTGCACAGACGGCATTTTCCTTTTACTCAGGCCGCGTTCACTTCCCCTTCCAACCCAAAATATTTCCTCTTACACACATCACATCAAATCTTTCAACACATGCATGGAGCATTAAACGTAGGTAAAAAAGATAACTAATTGCATAGTTTGTCTGTAAAGTTCGAAACGAATCTTTTGAGTCTAATTAATCTATAGTTGGACAAATTTTACCAAATAACAACGAAAAGTGCTACAGTAACTTTTCAGCTACTTTTCGCGAAGTGAACACACCCTCAGGGGTGTTCGTGCAAATATGTTGCGAGACACGCTACCACTAGGGGCCCACCGTGGAAATGGACATTTCCTGCACACATGGTCAACTGGGACCCACCTGTCAGTTGACAGCACGATCCCATTTCGACCTCGCCGCGAACGCCAGCTACCGGTTCGCGCCACAACGCCGCACGCATGGCGCTCCTCCTCGTCGTCCTCCTCGTCCTGCTCCGCTTCGCCGCCGGTGCTAGCGCTGAACGGCCTCGCTCCCCGGCCACCGCGCTCTTCGTCCTGGGCGACTCCACGGTCGGCTGCGCGGCGACGGCGAGCGGCATTCTGCCGCTGAACCTGACCACCGCCACCACCGCGCTGCCGTCCTCGCTCTCCGGCGGCCCGTGCCTCTTCTTCCCCGCGGCACGGCGCCGCCTCTCGGACCTCCTAGCGGCCAGGATGGGCCTCCCTTCGCCGCCTCCGATCTCCGCGCTCAACGGCACCGCGTCCGAAGCCGCGCGGGGCGTCAACTTCGGCGGCGGCGTCGGCGGCGGTGGGCAGCTGTTCTACTACGGCGGCGGCGAGCGCGGGTCGTCACCGTCGTCGGTGTTCCGCTTGGGCGCCGTCGGGCAGCAGGTCCGCCTCGCCTCCGAGACGCTGCAGCTGCTGCAGCTCGAGGCCGCCGCGCCGGGGGAGTGGGAGTCCGCCCCGGCCGCGGCCGCCGCCGTGTTCGTCCTGTCGTTCGGCGCCGACGCCTACGCGCGCCTGCTCGCGCGCGGGCCCGCCGAGGCCGACGCCGCCGCGCCCAAGCACGGCCGCCGCGGGTTCGCCCGCCTCCTCGCCGACCGCGTCGCGCGCGCCGTCTCGGTGCGTACGGTCTTCTCCTTCGCGGCTGCACGCGGTACTCGGTTTTGAGTTTTGACGCGCGTCATGTGGCGCGGCCGGTCGTCGTCGTCGTCGTCGTGTGGGTGCAGGAGCTGTACGAGGCCGGCGTGCGGAGGGTGGCGGTGATGGGGGTGCCGCCGCTGGGGTGCGCGCCGCGCGTCATGTGGGAGCGGATCCCCGCCCGCGACGGCGGCTGCGTGGAGGAGGCGAACGAGCTGATCGAAGCGTACAACGGCAGGCTCGCGGCGAGGCTGGACGACCTGCGGCCGCTGCTGGCCGGCGCCGACGTTGTGTTCTGCGACGTGTACAAGGGGATGATGGAGATCATCTCCAATCCCGGCACGTACGGTAATAAACGTCTAATCTTTACGTTATTCCTTCTCTTATTTCTGAGACTGAGTAAGTATCAATCAACATCAATAATGTGTTAAAACGAATAGTGACACAAACTAGTGTGTTCTACACTTAAGCTATTATTATCTATGCCTTGCTTTGCTAGCACATGAGCTACACGATTACAAGATCGAGAAGCATACATCAAAGTAAAATCATTAAAACCTGAACTAAGCTCTATGATATCTCTGATAATTGGCACAACATGTGATCTTTGATTGCCTCCCCGTGCCCACATGTTGGCCAACTCCTGGCAGTCCGTCTCCATCAGCACCCTTGGGACTCCTTGCTCACGAGTAAACTGTACTCCATCTCGGCAAGCTAGAGCCTCTATCATCAAAGCATCCAGGCCATGGCTGTACCATCGAGCTCGGCCGCCTTGGAAAGTCCCATCAGCATCCCGTAGGACTACCCCTGTCGCTCCCCGGCCATTTTGCACAGTAAAAGCACCATCCACATTGCACTTAAACCACCCCACAGGTGATGGTCGCCATTTCTGTTGTCCAACAGTCGGCTTCACCTTCTTCTTTTCATTGGACAGCTCCCACAAACGCAAGGTCCACCGCCCATTTTACAGCATGTCTGATCGTTAACTGGTCCTCCCCATGGCGGCGACGGTTCCGCTGTGTCCAAAGTGCATACATACCAATAGTAAACAGCCCTCTCTCCTTGTCTGAGCAAACATCAGGGCGCAAGATGTCTAATGCCTAGGAGTGCGGGTGCAAGTTTGACAGTTTAATGCCCATAAGCAATTTGATTTCCTGCCAAAATAATTTCGCAATGGTGCAATCAGTAAGAACATGCTTGATGGTTTCCTGTTCTGCACCACAAAGATCACAGAAAGCTGTCGGCTCCACATGTCGCTGCTGCAGGATTGCTTTAGCTGGGAGAAACTCATGGAGTACGCGCCACCAGAAAACTCTAACCTTCAGTGGTACTTCAAGCTTCCAGGTCCGCTGCCATGAGATATCTCCTGATCCCTGTGGCTGCAACAACTCACCCTGCATCTGGTCATTTGCCAATTTCCTGTACGCCGACCAGACAGAATACTCACCATGTTTCTCTAACTCCCATGCCCACCAAGGCCATGTTTCTCTAACATTCGTGGCTTCCTGTTGCCTATTATCCCATGTATAGGGAAGGCCAATGTATCCCAGGTCAGTTAAGCCACAGATCTGCACTACGTCGCGGAAACCATCCATCTGCAATTCTGACCTGCCCTGGCCACCAATCTGCTCCTCCGCGCGCAGCACTTCATTGAAGTCTCCCGCGCATATCCACGGAAGATCGCTTTTAGTCCCCAGAAGTTTGAGCAAATCCCAGCTTCTATAACGCAGCTCCCTTCTGGATTCTCCATAGAAGCCAGCAAACCGCCATGCCCCCAGGAGTGGAGCAGAGCGTCTACCTGTAACATCAATATGCATCTTGTCGTAGCTCTCAAGATGCACCGTCACTTCCCGGCTCCAGAGAAGGGCCAGGCCACCACCGCGACCCAGGGTCCAACCCCAAAACCCCCTTCGATTCCAAGCGTACGCACCAAACCGTCCACACGATTATTCAAGAATCTGGTCTCCGATAAGAAAACCAGCCACGGGCGATGTAGCTCACATAGGCTACGGACTTCTCAAACAGCCATGTGGTTTCTTGCTGGCCAACAAGCATCTATGTTTTTGAGGAACATACAGAACATTTTCCTCAGAAGGTCCTACTAGCCACAAAAGGCGTACTTTCATCATGAAAACTTTTCCTTTTTTTCTCCCCTTTGAAACTGCTGGAATAAGGCATGGTTTAGAACATCACATAGTTTGAATTGACTTTTTAACCATCCTCATCGATCAATATATATAGTATATAAGTATATAGGATGCCCTGTTTGTGCGTGGTTGGGGAGCTGAAGCACTCGCTGCAAACTCTGAAAGGGATGCAGCCTTTTTCGATGGTCAGAAACTAATCTGTTACCAACATTTGCTTAAACAAAGAATAAAGAAATAACAATACAACAGTTCTTATGTGATGTCATTGCAGAAATCTTAACTGTTCTATACTCCTGTAATTCAGAAATCTTAACTGTTCTGTAGTCCTGTGCAGTTTCTTTTTAGAATTTTATGGCAGAATCCTTGTCTTTTTTTAACTGAAAGCCAAAAGACGATTTAAACCGTTAGCGGAATGGCATCCTATCTGAAGAGTCCTATGCAGTTTCTAATCTCAAAAAAAAGTCCTATGCAGTTTCTTCTCTAGACTATCATGTTTAATCAAGTTATAGTCAAGTATGAAATCTATTAGTTAACATTCCTGAACGGCTGAACCCATCTAGCGCGCATATGGGAGGTATGTCTTCAGAGTTCAGACTTGAGAACTCAAATAAATCATTACACTTAGTAGAGGCCTAGAGCTATCTTCAGAAAGTGGTAATCTTGGTATTTTTTCCTTCAAAAAAATAAATCATTGAATATATATTGCAAAAAAAGGTAGTAACAACTAACAAGTACCAAATTGTCCAACAAACTACCCTGATGAACACTGAAAATTAAACCTGATAACAAAAATAGATAAAGGGCTAAGCTGTGAAACAGCAGGTGCGCCTCGGCCCATTACCACCCTAAGCAGGCTGTAAGCCCACAACCCAACCTGACTGCTGAGTGCTGAGGTTGAATAATATGAGATGTGATTTCCTGCTACTGCTGCAAAACGTGCTCAAAACTCTGTGCCACTACTAGGACTTATCACAAAAAAAATTGCTCTTTTATTCTCAAGAACAAAAATTGCTCTTTTCCTCCTGTGGTCACCATGGCCAATTTGTCCACCAAATGGTGTTCCTATCGTATATATACTCTATATGGACATACAGAGCAATACAAATCCCATGCTCCCCGGAGAAAACGAGAGGCATCGAACTTGTTCGCCACTACGCGCCTTGTCCAAGGACCGTGGTTTTGTTTGTCATCGAAAATAGACACGACGTGAGAGTGATGGATCTTGGTGCCTTTAAAAAAACAAATCTTCCGTGCCAGTAGGAATAATTCACCACAATTATGCTCTGTCCAACGACTGTGGACTGTGGTTGTGCTCGTGTCACTGAAAAGGAAGCGACGTGACATAGCAGCTAGCAAAGGACGAGATCGATAATGGCCCTTGCTGATCAATCAGCGAAACTACCTGCAGTGTTCTTGCGTTTGTTCCATGTGAGATATATATACTACGGATTGTAGTACAACATAAATAGACACTCACGGCCGGTGTGTGCCTGACGATCGGCCGGGGTTTATGGCGAGATAACGAGGGGAGGGCAGCGATTCCCTCACTGCTTGTGTTGCGCTGAAAATGACGTGATGAGGAGATGCAGATGCTTAACGCTGGCTGGCTGGCTCTGGTTGTCCATTACAGTATTCTCCAGCTGCCTTCTTCAATCAGGAAAGCAACGGAGACGTCCATCTGATCTTCTTTGCATCTGAGATCCATGCATTAATATATGCTAATGTATTACTATATATGTGTAAACGTAGAGAATGACTATATTTTAGGTGATTCCCAATTTTGGGAAGGCAAAAAACTTACACCAACTAGCTAGTACAATTAGGGCATGTTTGATACAAGAGCTAATTACTAGCCGGCTAAAAATTAGCTCCGTTGCATCAAACAGGAGGGATAATAGGTGGGCTAGTTTTTAGCTAAGAGCATCTCCGAGAGTCTTTCTAAATTTCATTCTCTAAATCATTATTTAGAGAGTCATTGGCATAAAAATCATTTTCTATATCTTTTTATTTTCCAACAATTTTTCTATATCTCATGCGCACTCTAGAGAGCCATTCTCGTCTTCTATATTTGTCTAGCGAAAAATCCGGAATAGAAGATGGTTATATTTAGATAACCATTTAGAGAAACTGTTGGAGGGTAGTTTTCACCAAAACCTCTATTTCTAGCATTTATGAAGGATATGGAGAGTCTCCTAGAGATGTTCTAAGCCTTCAACTATTTGTTAGCCGACTAGTTACCCAACCTCAGCTAATTCAAGCTAATTTTTAGCACAACTAGTAACTAATCTTAGTTGATGCAAACATACCTTAAGTGGTAACTCATATATTCGAGACATTCCATTTTTTTATAACCAAATAATGACAAGATTGCAACGTTGCTACCCCAAGTCCCCGTGGCCGTCGATCGTGAATCCAAGGGACAGGATTAGCTGGTGACGTGGGCGATTGTGGAGGCAGAAAATGGTATACAGAAATAAGGGTACATGGTAGATCAGACCCCTGACTTGACAATGACAAAACATACGAGTGAACACTGAAGAATGATTGGTAAATTGAAGTCAATAGCTTATTAGGTACGTACGTACTTTAATACTTTGTGCCATGACGCTGGTGTGCTATGATTTGTATAGGACTCGAGGAGACGAGGGAGGCGTGCTGCGGGCTGGGCCCCTTGAGGGCGACGGTGGGGTGCGTCAGCAAGGAGATGGCGTGCGCCACGCCGGAGCGCCACGTGTGGTGGGACTTCTACAGCCCCACGGAGGCCGCCGACGCCCTCGTCGCCAACTGGTCCTGGACGTCGTCGTCGGACTCCGGCGCCACGAGCATCTGCGGCCCCATCTCTCTGCAGCAGCTGGCTGGGACGTCGCCGCCGCCGGTGGAGGTGTAGGAACCACTCATACACATACACAAGCAAGAGGTGTTGTCACTTTGTATTGCAAGTAAGGATGCATGCATGTGTGACGAGACGGCGGCTATGGAGGTAAAGTGATAATATGCACACACGGCACGGCACACGACCATACGTGCTGTATTGGTTAGCTAGCTGCAAAAGAAAATTTGTGATGCATCGCACGGTAGGGTCCTAGGCCCGTTAAGTGGTGCACTGCAGAGAAATAGAGGAACGGTGCATCATTTCACAAGTTTAGAGATGCGCAATGCATCACTTGATCAGTTTAGAGAACTAGAATACGTTTAAAAGTTCGTGGAGGATCTAAATAGCTTCCCTCGACAAGCATTACACCACAGCCCTAAAGCAGCGACTGTATTGGAATCGCTAAAACTCACTATAGAGATGGACAGTCGGTCACAAAACACGTTATATTGACTGATGCCTCTGGTCGCTATAGAGATTGTTTCTGCATTTAACTCTGAGGTTTTGAAGGCACTTCACAGTTTGTTCTGAGTTCTGTAATAAGCTGGTAAGATCCTTTTGTTTTTCTTTTTTCTATGAAATTGGGACAAATTAAAGGTCTTTGTTGCCCGTGATGCTGACAAAACAAGTCATCGATCCATCGATCATTAGGTTGGTCTTCATGGAAGTTTCATGTCCATGTTTTCAAGGCTATCTGGTGTTGGAAACAGTATAAACAAGTTTTATTCCAACAAGTGCTCGCATTTTCCTGTTTTGTTCTAGGATTATATTTAACGCTGTTTTTTTCAGTGGCAGACGACGTGCCGGGGTAGTGACTTCGTCAATCTTAAGATTTGCCGGTCCAACTCAGTTCTTCGGATGCGTGCGTTCATAGGGGTGAGTGTGCGCTTATGTATGTGTCTGTAACTGGTCTAGCAGAAAAAAAAAAACTCAAAAAAAAACTTGTTTCATCTCATCAAACTTTTTTTTTATCTCTGTCTTCATTTATAATATACCATGTTAGTTTATTTAATATCCATAAAACTTGCGAAAATTCTATTGAGACTGGCCTTGGGTGAACGTCAGTGGATCGGATGGTCGCTTGGGCTGAAATCTGATGGCTGAAAATACTACTGCCTGGTCTTTTATAAAAAAAACACTGCTAAATGACTGACTGATCTAGCTGATAATCTCGAGCGAACTCATTATTGGTGCCTCGTCGTCGCGGCCGCCAACCACAGTTCATGCGGAGTATCACGTACGCCATCGTGTATTTGTAATTCCGTACCGGCGGCGTCCATGTGCTTGTCGTCAGAGAGCCGGGGAGAGAACTGTACGGCCTGAAATGAAATAAATAAGCACCCTGTTCGGCTGCCCTTAGCCGGCTGGCTGGGCTGATGCTGGCTAGGCCAGCCGTTCGGCAGCCCACAAGAATCCGTTCGTCAGCCCACCAACCCGTTAGGGTTATGTAAGGCCGGATCGGCTTCTTTCGCCGGCTGCCCATCTCATTTCCTCCCCTCCCGCTAGGGTTTCCTTCCTCCACCACTGCACAGCGCCGCGCCGTCGAGGCCATTCCCCGGAGCCCGGGCCGCCGGCCTCCCTCGTCCCAGTGTCGCGGTCGAGCAATGTCAACCCTGTGACCCGCCCACATCACGTCCATAGCGGGGTTTCGGCTTCCGCCATGGCCACCACCGTGTTCACGGCTCGCCGCTGACACTGTTCGCCGCCGCCACCTTCGATTCATCTTCACGCACCCCAGGTACCACCCAACATTTCATGGATCTCTGATTTTCTACGCTCTCCAAACGAATCCACCCTTTTTCGTCCTAATGCATCCTTGCATCTCTGCAGATCCGCCGGCCAACGTTCACATCCGTGCCTTTCTAAGCCGCAGCTGCCTCGATCTGCTCCTTTCTGCTCCAACCGCCACCGGTCCTCTTCACGCACCCTAGGCACGTATAACTATATGCTCCACTTTCATTCGCTATGGATTCCGGTGCACTTGTCCTGCGTTCAATGTTGCCTACTCACTGCATTCGTCAACCTTGCAGTCGTCCTCCCCAGTCGGCCGGTCAACGGTGCCCATACTGGCCCCCATCGCCGCTGTCGTCGGGTCTCGACCTGCCGGCAGCCGCTACAACCTCCGTCGGCCCGCCAGCACCGTCTCTGGCAGTCGGTACAACCTCCGCCCAACCGCCAGCATTGTGCCTGTTGTGCTTCAAAGATAATACTCCTGACGTATCCATTCCCCATGAATTAACGCCTTGGTTTTCTGCACTCTATGTCCTCCTAAGTACATACATGCGGGATCTAGTTGGTAGGAAGAGTCAAATAATTACAACTAGTGTTTTGGTTCGGCACAGATGTCCGTCAAGTGGGATGATGCCACCACCTACAAGTTCCTGCAAATCGTGCTTGATCAAAAGTGGAGGTTGTAACAGAACCGATCAATTATACAAAATTAAGTAAGAAAATCACCCGCCAGCACAGACAATTTAGCAAACTTAAGCCAGTATAACCCAGTAGTCCGTAAAATCACGAAGGATTTCAAACCAACTCACATACCAGCCAAGATCATAATAAGTTTAGCGGTCACCATCACATATTACAAAGAAGTTTGCATCACAAATACATTGGAGTTTAAACATAGTTATTACAAACTGAGTTCAAATAGAGAGTAGCGGAAGCCATTTGTTCAAAACCACACACATTCACACGGAGTTCAAGTACAGTGCCAGCTGATGATCATCTTCAACAAAAGCATAAGACGAGACGTAAGGAATGACCATGCCCATGGTCATAAGCATCACCCATCGCAGGATAGAGGCAGTTGATACAGTAGTCGTAATACATCTGCCTATTTGCAACAAGTGAGAACAAAACCCTGAGTACAAGAAGGTACTCAACTAGACTTACCCGACATAACTAAAAATAAAGTGACACCAAGGATTATGAAGGGCCTTATAGTGAGGTAGCTTGAAAGCATCTAGGCCCCGGTGTTGGTTTCGGCAATTGGTGACAATGCATTATTACTATGACTAACGTGTGTTTTGCAGAAACTTTGATAAGTTAGGTCATGGAGTTGATAACTGCTTTGGGCACTATGGTATTCATGTCCCTTGATGGAAATCGTTTCGGTTTTTTAAAGGATCAATGATAAGATTAAGGACAGTTAGTTGCGGATGTCAAGGTGTTGGGTTACATTCGGAATAGTCGTTAGGATCTTTGTTTCTTCTTGGGCCGTACTATAAAGGGGGGCATGAGCGAGTAGCTTGACCTAGGTGAGTCTTTTGTTTAGGTGTGGTGCACACTTGTCAAACTTAGCACTAGGTAGCTCTGGTAAAGCTCAAAGTTCAGTTCGAAGCAACTTGATTCAAGTTGTGTCGCGTTTCTAAGTCGTTTGAGCAGTTTACCCTTCACCGGACGCAGTTTCTGTCACGACTGGACGCGTCCAGTCAGTACTAACAGTCACTACATCGTTAACTGGTTGACCGGACATGGTCCCTGTGAGGACCGGACGCGGTGATCAGTCTGACACGAGTTTTAGAGGGTAAAAGTCTAATCGGACGCGACTGTGAAGTGATCGGACGCGTCCGGTCACGTTCTAGTAAGGTACTTAGCAGACCTGACGCGTCCGGTCATCACAGATCGGACACGGTTGAGCGTCAGGTCAAAGTACAGTAAGGTTCTTGTACGATCAGACGTGTCCGGTCACCCCTGATCGGCGCGTCCGGTCACTCAGCGCTGACTTTCGGCTTTTCGACCGTTACACTCGACCGGCGCGTCCGGTCAGTGCGTGTTTGGCTGATTTGGCAAGTAACGGTTAGATTTGTCTGAGGGGGTGTATAAATACATTCCCTCCACCTCTTTTAAAGGTCTCTTGCTCATTTGTTTAGCTGAAAAACACCTTTGAAGTGCAAGGGGGTGCAAGAGCCCTAGTGAGGATAGTGATTTGAGAATCAAATTTTGAGATCCCTTATTAGTGACTAGGGAGTAGCAAATGTGCATCCATCTTCTCATTAGGCTTGTTGTGGTCAAGTGAGAGTTCTAGCTTGTTACTCTTGGTGATCGCCATCACCTAGACGGTTTGGTGGTGATTGAGAGTTTGGTGATCATCCGGCGAGCTTATGGGTGACCCAACTCATCTTATGAGCGGTTTTGGGCGATTCACTGCGACGGAGTGTCGAAGAATCAGCCCGTAGAGAGCACTTGATCCTTGCGCGGATCAAGGGGGAGCTACACCCTTGCGCGGGTGCTCCAACGAGGACTAGTGGGGAGTGGCGACTCTTCGATACCTCGGGAAAACATCACCGTGTTCCTAACCCTTACTTTCAAGCATTTACTTTCGTGCATTACTTTCATTGCTTGTTTACTTTCCTAGAATTGCCATGCTAGACTAGGATTGGAACTTAGGGTGCAAAACTTTTATCGGTAGAATCACAAGGAACACTAGTAGGCACTAGGGGTGAAGTTTGGCTTGTAGGATTTAATTCTTGCAATTAATTTTTAGAAAAGCCCAATTCACCCTCTCTCTTGGGCATCTTGATCCTTTCAATTGGTATCAGAGCCGAGTTGCTCCTTATTTAGGCTTCACCGCGTAGAGCAAGATGTCTAATGGGAAAGGACCACCTCCCACCTTTGAGGGAGATGATTTTTCATATTGGAAAATTCGTATGGAGGCGTACCTCGAAGTCATAGATATTGGGTGCCTTAGAGCCGCAACCGAAGGGCTTCCCGCTATCAGGGATCCTGCCAACCCAAGTGGTGACGAGAAGAAGTACGACCGGTGGAATGCAAAGGCAAAAAATGCACTCTACCGGGCCTAGGCAAGGATATCTTCAATCATGTGCGTAATGCCAAAAACGCTCATAAATTATGGAAAAACCTTTGTGCTCTCTATGAGGGAACTATGAGTAAGCGTGAGGAACGCTATCATATTGCTCTAAAGAAAATTAATTCTTTTGAGATGCTTCCCAAAGAAAGTGCTAATGAAATGTACACTCGATTGAATGTTCTTATAGAGGATCTCAATGCTTTTGGACTCACTCAAATGAGTCAATCGGATGTTGCAAGGAGGATCTTGAGTGTTCTTCCCATTGAGAAGTATGGGCACATTGTCACCGTGCTTCACCAAAGTGATCTCTCCACCGCAACACCGACACAAGTATTGGGAAAGATCAATGCACATGAGATGTATATGCACATCACTCCGGAAGAGGGCTCATCATCTTCTAAGAAGAAAGACTTGGCCTTCAAAGCTAGCTATGAAAAGAAAAAGAAGGACCAAGCCATGATGGTGCAAGAAAGCTCAAGTGAAAGTGATATTGATGATGCATCACTTGCACTCATGGTGAGAAAGACCACCAAGATGCTAAAGAAGCTCAACAAGAGTGGCATCAAGTTCGATGGCAATAAGAAGAAATTCTTCACAAGTAGCAAAAGGAAGCCAATATCCGAGATGGATTGCTACAATTATGGTGAACTTGGCCACTTAGCTCATCAATGCCCGAAGCCTCCAAAAGACAAGTATAAGAATAAGAACAAGGGCAAGAGAAATGATTCAAGTGATGAAGAAGATGAGAAGAAGAAGAACAAGCCATATAAAAAGAAAGATGACAAGAGAAAAGAGTTTTACAAGAAAAAGAAGGGAGGCAAAGCTTACATTGTTGGTGATTGGCTCACCGACATTGAGTCATCATGTGAGTCCTCTGGCGATGAGAGCGACGATGAGAAAGAGAAGGTCGCCGCATTTTTGATTGGGCCATCATCATCTTCGCCGACATCTTCATCACCACCTTCACCGCCACCTTCACCATCATCGTCCACTTCTCACCTATGCCTTATGGCCAAGGGTGAACGAAAGGTACAAAACAATGAGAGTGATGATGATGATAGTGATAGTGATGATGAATATGATGCACCTTCTTATGATGAACTTATAAAATTATTGAACAAATATTCTAAAATCATAAGAAGAACTAGAAATGAAAATGATGAGCTCCAAAATGAAAATGACTCACTCTCATCTAAGCTTGAGAATGCACATAAGACTAGTGATGAGCTCAAAGATCAAAATAAAATTATGTCTTCTACTCTCAAGGAGCTCAAAACTTCAAACAAAGAGCTTAGAGATGAACATGATAAACTTGATAAGAAGCATCATGAACTCATCACTAGGCTCAACTTGCTAAAAGATGAATATACTACATTGAAAATCAATTATGATAGTCTTATTGTTGCTAATGAGCTTGCTCTTGAGACACATGATGCTACTAACCAAGTTGTTAAGATTGATATAGCTACATCATGTGATGACTTGATTATTGAAAACATTGAGCAAGGCTCTAGCGGCAAAGGCAAGAGTGTGGTTGAGTCCGACAACTATGATGACTATGTTAAGCTCAAGAGTGAAAATGAGATGCTTAGAAATGAGAACAAAAAATTGATGGCTCTTGAAAAGCAAACATCAAATGAGTCACTTATTAAAGAGAACAAAAAGCTCAAGCAAAAAAAAAGCATCTCAAGACCGGCCTAAGCAAGTTCACAAGAGGCCAACATTTGCAAAGTGAGCTACTCATGAACACCGTCATGAAGTTGGATAGAAGTGGCATTGGTTACTTGGCAAATCAAGAGAAGAAGGCTAAAGCTCAACAACAACAAAGCAAGTCAAAGCCCAAGCCAAAGAGGTGTGTTGATTGTGGACAAGAAGGCCATTTTGCTCATGAGTGCAAAACTCTACCACCACAACCCTTGCCCAAGCATGCTAGACCCTTTGCTTTCAATGCTCATTACATGCTTAGAAAAGATTCAAGTGAAA
This sequence comes from Saccharum hybrid cultivar R570, assembly GCA_038087645.1. Lineage (NCBI taxonomy): Eukaryota > Viridiplantae > Streptophyta > Magnoliopsida > Poales > Poaceae > Saccharum > Saccharum hybrid cultivar. The sequence goes on along the minus strand of JAQSUU010000731.1, from coordinate 3,360,319 downwards.
AGATGAAAGTCATGTTCTTGGGTCTCCCTAACAAAAATAGGCCTAAGAAAATATGGGTTGCAAAGTCACTAGTTGAGAAAGTCAAGGGTCCCTCTCAAGTTTGGATCCCTAAACAAAGGCTTGATCTCTTATGTGTAGGTGAACTACAAGACCGGTGGATCTCATTGGGTTATTGATTGTGGTTGCACTCAACATATGACCGGTGACCCTCATATGTTCACCTCACTTGAAGAGAATGTGGTATGTCAAGAGAAGATTACATTTGGGGACAATTCAAAGAGCAAAGTCAATGGTATAGGCAAAATTGCAATATCAAATGATCACTCTCTTTCAAATGTGCTCTATGTTGCTTCATTGAGTTTCAACTTACTATCCGTTGGACAACTTTGTGACCTTGGCTACCAATGCTTATTCACTCCTATGAAGTGGTAGTTACAAAGATAGATGACAAGCAAATGATTTTCAAAGGCTTTAGATACAACAATCTCTATCTTGTTGATTTCACCTCCGAAGATGCAAACTTGATGACATGCTTGTTCACCAAAACTTCACTTGGGTGGCTTTAGCATAGGAGGCTTGCACATGTTGGAATGAACACTCTCAACAAGCTATTGAAGAAAGAATTAGTTAGAGGTTTGAAGGATGTAAAGTTTGAGAAGGACAAACCGTGTAGTGCATGTCAAGTCAGCAAACAAGTTGCAAATACTCATCCAACCAAAGCTTACATGTCAACATCAAGAGTGTTAGAACTTCTACATATGGATTTGTTTGGTCCTACAACTTACAAGAGCTTGGGTAGAAATCTCTATTGTCTTGTGATTGTGGATGACTTCTCAAGATATACTTGGACTTTCTTTCTTCATGACAAATCCAAAGTGGCAAATTGCTTCAAGAAGTTTGCAAAGAGAGCTCAAAATGAATTTGAAGTCAATATAAAGAAGATTAGAAGTGACAATGGCAAAGAGTTTGACAACACAAACATTGAAGCTTTTTGTGATGAAATTGGAATCAAGCATGAAGTTTCATCAACCTACACTCCTCAATAAAATGGTGTAGTTGAGAGAAAGAACCGGACTTTGATCACCCTTGCAAGAACAATGCTAGATGAGTACAACACACCGGAGAAATTGTGGGCCGAGGCAATCAACACCGCATGCTATGCTTCAAATCGTCTCTTCCTACAAAAGTTTCTTAGCAAGACCCCCTATGAGTTGCTAAACGGGAAGAAGCCGGACGTCTCATTCTTCCGGGTGTTTAGGTGCAAATGCTACATCTACAAGAAGCGTCAACACCTAGGGAAGTTTCAAAGACGTTGTGATATTGGTTTTCTTGTTGGTTACTCATCAAAGTCCAAAGCATATAGAGTATTTAACCATGCCACCGGTTTGGTTGAAGAAACATATGATGTGGAATTTGATGAATCTAACGGCTCCCAAGGAGCAATTGAGAATTGTGATGATGTAGGTGAAGAACCATTGAGAGAGGCAATGAAGAACATGCCGGTGATAGACATCAAGCCTAAAGATGATGAAGACGATGTACAAATTGTCAATCCACCATCTTCATCACATGTGCCTCAAGATGATGATAAGAATGAGAGAGTTGAAAATGAAGATACTCATGTCTCTCATGAACAAGCCGAGGCACAAGCTCAGGATGTTGATGCTCCCCAACCCTCTCCTCAAGTGGTTGATAGAAGAAACTCACCTCTACTTTAAGCACATCCACAAGATCTCATCATAGGGAGTCCTACAAAGAGTGTAATGACTCAATCTTAAAAACTTGCTTCTTTTGTTGAACATCACTCTTTTGTCTCTTGTCTTGAACCTAAGAATGTAGAAAAAGCTCTTCAAGATCTGGATTGGGTGAATGCTATGCACGAAGAATTGAACAACTTCGCCCGCAATCAAGTTTGGACACTTGAAGAGCATCCAAAAGGTGTAAGAGTCATTGGAACCAAGTGGGTGTTCCGCAACAAGCAAGATGATCAAGGTGTAGTAGTGAGGAACAAGGCAAGACTAGTTGTAAAGGGGTTCTCTCAAGTTGAAGGTCTTGATTTTGGAGAGACTTTTGCACCCGTTGCAAGACTTGAAGCCATTCGTATCCTTCTTGCATATGCATCGCATCATGAAATGAAACTATATCAAATAGATGTGAAAAGTGCATTTTTAAATGGTTTCATAAATGAACTAGTCTATATTGAACAACCTCCCGGGTTTGAAGACCCTAGATATCCTAATCATGTTTATAGGTTGTCCAAGGCGCTATATGGGCTCAAGCAAGCCCTAGAGCGTGGTATGAGCGTAGGGCTGGATATCGAGCCAACCGTAGTTTTTTTTGAGCTTTTTTAGAAATTGGTATAATCTTATTCATCATTATTTCTTGCATTGTTTAAGACCCAACTTCACGATGAGCCTAACGAGCCGAGCCTAACGAGCCGAGCCGAAGTTGAAAGTCGTTCCAAATCAAGTCATTTTTATTTTAAAAGATAAATAAGTCCAATCGGAGCACTTTTGTACCGAGCCACCGAGCCAGCTTAACGAGCTTTTTGTCCAGCCCTGTATGAGCGCCTCCGGGACTTTCTCATTGAGAAGGGCTTCACTATTGGGAAGGTTGACACCACACTATTCACCAAGAAGCTTAATGGAGAGATCTTCATTTGTCAAGTCTATGTTGATGATATCATCTTCGGGTCAACAAATGAAGATTACTGCAAAGAATTTGGTAAATTGATGTCAAAGGAGTTCGAGATGTCAATGATTGGTGAGCTAACATTCTTCCTTGGTTTTCCAGTCAAGCAAATGAGAGAAGGGATTTTTATCTCTTAAGAAAAGTATACCAAGGATCTTCTCAAAAGATTCAAGATGGAAGAGTGTAAGCCAATAAAGACCCCAATGCCATCTAATGGACATCTCGACCTAGACGAGGGAGGTAAACCAATTAATCAAACTCTCTACCATTCTATGATTGATAGCTTGTTGTACCTTACCGCATCTAGGCCCGATATCATGTTTAGTGTGTGCATGTGTGCTCGCTTTCAAGCGTGCCCTAAAGAACCTCACCTAAGTGCCATAAAAAGAATTTTAAGATATCTTAAGTACACCCCAAGCATCGGGCTTTGGTACCCCAAAGGAGCTAGATTCCAACTAGTTGGCTATTCCGATTCGATTATGCCGGTTGCAAAATTGATAGAAAAAGCACATCCGGAGGGTGCCATTTGCTAGGGAGGTCCTTAGTATCTTGGTCATCTAAGAAGCAAAATAGTGTGGCTTTGTCCACCGCCGAGGCGGAATACATTGCCGTGAGGGCTTGTTGTGCACAAATCTTATACATGAAACAAACCCTCCTAGACTATGGAGTTGTTCTTGAAAAGGTGCCGCTTTTATGTGACAATGAAAGTGGCCTTTTATATAAATTGCTAATAATCCGGGTACAACACTCACACACCAAGCACATTGATATCCGCCACCACTTTCTAAGAGATCATGTTGCTAAAAATGATATATCACTAGAAGGTGTAAGAAGTGAAAATCAATTAGCGGATATCTTCACTAAACATTTAGATGAGGCTACCTTTTGAAGGTTGAGAAGTGAACTAAATGTGCTTGATTCTAGTAACTTTAGAAAATGAGCTTGTGTTGTCCCTTGCATTGCATTGTATTATATGTCATGTTTAATTCCCCGCAATGCATCTAGAACTTGTCTAACACGGTTACGATAACCCTCCTTTGGAGGAGTGAAGAAGCCTTATCGTGGATCAAACTTGACAAGCAACCTAGTCTTCCTTTCTCGCTTTGCATTGCATATGCATGGTTGTTGCTTTATCGTTTCCTTTCGGTTTAGCTTTGAGCAACCTCTGTGTTCATCCATGAATAGAGAGAGCATTTGAAGCTCCCAAGGGTTCATAAACTCTATTGCATAGCCATACGTTGCTCCTCAGGTGTTTATTGCGTATTTTCTTAAAAATAATACTAGCCTAAGGCAAAATACTTTGAAAAACTTAAGGGTTTGAGTGAGGTCACTCATATCAGGTTCCAATTGGTGTTTATGAGTCTCTTTGAATTGGAACTTGATTGGGAGAAGTTGCGTCGAAGATCGGGTTGAAGAAAGGCGTTAAACAGCGATCGGACGCTGGATCGGACGCTGAATCGGACGCGGTGCTGCTTCACCACTGCGTCCGGTCCTGGCGTCCACCAACGCCCGGTCATCCCAAAGAACTTCTCTAGGATCTATGACCAGACGCTGCACCGGACGCGACGTTGCGACCACCACGTCCGGTCCCGGCCACCACCACCGCGTCCGGTCATGCGCTTGAGTTTCCCGGGCAATCTCTGACCGGACTCTGTCAGCGTCCGATCATCCCTAACCAGACGCGTCCGGTCGCTCCATGAGTTTACTGGACTCTGACCGGACGCTGCCCCCCCACGTCCGGTCAGGCGACCACCGCGTCCGGTCATCGCGTGAAAAGCGGATCTAAGCCTTTTTAACCGTTCGTTCAGATCTCGTTTTAGTCTTCTTCTCAATCCGCCACCGCTCCTTGCCCTATCCGCGTGCCACCGTAGCCGAGCGCCACCGCAGCCACGCGCCGCCGTAGCTGCTCCGCGCACTGCCGCAGCCGCCCCGCTCGCCGCCGTCGTAGCCTTCCCACGCGCCGCCGTTCCTCCGCGCAGCCGCGCCGCCGTTGCTCTCCCGCGCTCCTAGCTCCTCAGCCCTGCACCCCTCGTTCCTCGCCTTCGGCAGCCGCTCAACCGAATCGCGCCACCAAGTTTGCCTCCGACCATCGTGCCTCGACCTAACCCTAACAATCATGTCGTCTTCAATTTGCCGTTCTCCGGCAAAGGACTTTCGCTCGAGTTCGACTCCGCAAGGTGATTTCATTGCCTTGAATTAGGTTTTGCCGATGGATTTCCGGTGAATTTCTAATACAATCTTTGATCTCATCGGTACTCCAGGGTTTTGTTCGTCGTTTCCGGGGAACCCTAGCGCGTCAAGATCTCTTTCCTTCCATCGGAGTTTCGCTCATCCGAGGTAGCTATCATGGTCTATTCACATCTTATCTAATATGCTTGCTTTCATTAGGATCTCAACCATCTATTAGATAATATATGTTGCTTATAGTAGCTCTATCTATTCTATCCTTTCAGTGCGTCCTGTCGGTGCTTTGTGTGTCAGGTGATCAGCTGTGAATCCGAGGCCAAGCCTGCGAATACGGATTGAGGCCAAGCCTCACGAGTGTCAGTACACCATCTTTCACTATCCAGGTTTTCTCAGTCGCAGCAGTTTGTCAGTATGGTTCGCTGCAAGAATGCTGGTGGTGCACCTAGTGATGGGGACAAAAGTCCTCCTAGGATGACAGAGGTGGCTCGTGGCAAGCGAAAGAAGATAGCCGCCAAGAAGAGAAAGAGGACACTCATAGAGGTAGAGGTGGCTCAGGCAGTTGCAGATGCAGCAGAGCTAGCAGAGAGAGGTGGCAGGAGCAGTGGGATTCATATTGGCGAGCGCCACTTTCACCTTGAAGGTCGAAAACTCGGTACTGAAGCCACAGAAGAAACTAAGGTTGCACCTGCAGAGCAGTGCACAAAGGACCTAGAGGAGACAGAGGAGCAGACAGTTCACTCTCCACAGTGTCGTCGCTCCGGACGTACGCGAGCTCAGGTGACTCCCAGGCTAGAGGGCCAGCGTCGTGGAGGTCATCCACCTCCTAGGGCTCGAGGTCACCCCCCAGTTGAGCACTTTGATCTCAGGGGAGCTATAGCACGACAGGTACAGGCTCTCAGGTTTGTTGAGGTTAGTCGGTGGTTCCCACCTCAGCGGGATCCTCGGGCTTCAGAGGGCTTCTACACACCTCTGCACGAGGACTTCTACAGAGCCTATGTTGACAGCGGGATTGCATTCAGACCTCAGAGAGTCTGTCGACTGGAGGCTTTAGTTGAGGTGGTTGGTAAGCAGCTCCGTCCACACTTGTCCTTTCTACCTAGCTTGTCAGACCTTCTTGGACGGACTGGAGCCTACTGCGGGACTTGGGTCAGAGAGTTCTACTCTTCACTTTGGATTGACCCAGCACATGAGTTTATCCACTTTGCATTCTGAGGCCGTGACCACAGACTGTACAGCACCAGGATACGGGAGATCCTCAGACTCCCAGCTTCAGAGACGAAGACACACCAGCTGTGCTTTGGACAGACTTCACCTCCGAGACGTCCTCATGGAGGGACAGTGCCACCCACAGACATGATCAGACCCTGCTTCCGTGAGCCGTTTGGCGAGGGGTCTAGACGTACACCTGCCAGCCTGACACCCCTAGCTAGAGTACTCAATGCTATTGTGAGACGGACCCTTCTTTCGAGGCTAGGATACAGAGAGGGACTAACTCGTATGCAGTTATGGGTGGTGCATCACCTCATCTCACAGACACCGTTCGATATTTGAGATCTGATGCTATGTGAGATGGAGGATACTTTGACAAAGGGATTCAAGGGTCATCGGCAGCTACCTTATGCTTATTGGATCTGTTTTATTATTCGATCTACGTGTGACCTGCCTACAGAGATTAGAGCTGAGATATCTGATACCACTACTGCATTTCTAGAGTATGATATTTGACAGCTGTGGGCTTCAGTGACCAGAGAGCAGGCACCTGGCCCAGGACAGCGTCAGAGGCCAGAGGTTCTAGAGACAGCTGCTGAGCAGGATGAGACCGTTGAGGGTCTTGCTGAGGCCGAGCTTATAGATCTTGATGCTCAGCCAGCTGATCTAGTTGAGGATGTTGCTACTGACAGCACTGACGAGGATTACTAGCCCATCCCTCGGTACCGCTCTCCTCGGTCTCACGACCATGAGGCTGGTGATTCAGGCTCAGCCTCCCGCTCAGACCCAGCCATGGTGGATATACTTGAGAGGCTGACCCAGGCCTAAGAGAGACAGGAGGTTCAGATGCAGCGACAGGCTCAGGACATAGCTGCCGCATTTGCTCAGATTCAGGCTCATCAGGACAAGTTCCAGAGGTAGCAGCTGGAGTTTTAGAGGCAGCAGTTTGAGATGCAGAGGCAGCAGGCAGCCACCCAGCAGCAGTATCTTGAGCTCCTGCGACACCTTATCACTGTTGGGGTACCTCCACCACCGTCTATCCTTACTCCTGCACTACAGTCCAGTGGACCTCAGAGTCAGGGACAGCTGAGCTTTCAGTTCACCTCTCCCCAGCAGTAGGTTCCTCAGACCTTTCAGTCCCCGAGCTACACTCCTATTCAGACAGGGTTCACTCCACCAGCTCAGCCCAAACCTCACCTTCTCTCGGGCACTCCTTTCCACTGACTTGAGTGCCTCCTACAGTGAGCTGACTGGTCAGCCGACACCCTCGCACACCACTGTTGTGACCACTTCAGGGATGTCAGCTTCCGAGACTGCTTTTCCTCTAGTGTCAGGGGCCGGGACTACAGAGACTGTGCCATCGTTAGTTGCATCGACAGATCCTCCTACTCGTGGTATTTTTCAGGCTCAGGCGACAGTGACTGCTTCTATTGTTGCTACTACACCTTCAGTTCCTGCACCTGCTCTACAGACCCAGACCGCTTCACTGCCACGTCTATCTATAGAGGGTCAGCCTGATAGTTCAGAGTCTGAGGAGGATACTTCACAGTTTGTGATCACTCCACGCTCCTCGGCACCTGACACGACAGCTTCTGCTCCCCCGTCGGATCCTTAGTTTTGTTTTTGGCATTTTGATGCCAAAGGGGGAGAGAGAGAGTAGATTCAGGAGGAGTGTTGATAGAGGGTTTTGTTTTTTCTTTGTGTGCTACTTTCATGCATCATGTTTAATTACTCACCCTGCATTTTGTGACTATGAGCTTCTAAGACTTTATTTTATATCATGTCACTTAATTGATTTTAGCTCATAAGGTTGTGCTTCCGTGCCTTACTCTGATTTCGTATGAGCTATGTTTTATATGTACTAACTCTACATGTTTTATCTTATGAGTACACTCAGTTGGCTTGGAACACATAAGCAATTCCTAACCCCTAGTGCTTGCAGCTTTTTGCTTATGTGAACCAAGCCTGTTCAAAAACCTCAACTCTTATATCTTCTGAATCTAAGTGTTGTCATCAATCACCAAAAGGGGGAGATTGAAAGCATCTAGGCCCCGGTGTTGGTTTCGGCAATTGGTGACAACGCATTATTACTATGACTAACGTGTGTTTTTGCAGAAACTTTGATAAGTTAAGTCATGGAGTTGATAACTGCTTTGGGCACTATGGTATTCATGTCTCTTGATGGAAATTGTTTCAGTTTTCAAAGGATCAACGACAAGATTAAGGACGGTTAGTTGCGGATGTCAAGGTGTTGGGTTACATCCGGAATAGTCATTAGGATCTTTGTTTCTTCCTTTGGCTGTACTATAAAGGGGGGCATGAGCGAGTAGCTTGACCTAGGTGAGTCTTTTGTTTAGGTGTGGTGCACACTTGTCAAACTTAGCACTAGGTAGCTCTGGTAAAGCTCAAAGTTTAGTTGGAAGCAACTTGGTTCAAGTTGCGTCGCGTTTCTAAGTCATTTGAGCAGTTTACCCTTGACCGGACGCGGTTTCTGTCACGACCGTACGCGTCCGGTCAGTACTAACAGTCACTGCGTCGTTAACTGGTTGACCGGACACGGTCCCTGCGAGGACCAGCCGCGGTGATCAGTCTGACACGAGTTTCAGAGGGTAAAAGTCTAATCGGATGCGACTATGAAGTGATCGGACGCGTTCGGTCACATTCCAGTAAGGTACTTAGCTGACCTGATGCGTTCGGTCATCACAGATCAGACGCGGTTGAGCATCAGGTCAAAGTACAGTAAGGTTCTTGCACGATCGGACGTGTCCGGTCACCCCTGACCGGCGTGTCCGGTCACTCAGCGCTGACTTTCGGCTTTTCGACCGTTACACTCGACCGGCGCGTTCGGTCACGATGACCAGCGCGTCCGGTCAGTGCGTGTTTTGCTGATTTGGCAGGTAACAGTTGGATTTGTCTGAGGGGTGTATAAATATATTCCCTTCACCTCTTTTAGAGGTCTCTTGCTCATTTGTTTAGCTGAGAAACACCTTTGAAGTGCAAGGGGGTGCAAGAGCCCTAGTGAGGATAGTGATTTGAGAATCAAATTTTGAGATCCCTCATTAGTGACTAGGGAGTAGCAAGTGTGCATTCATCTTCTCATTAGGCTTGTTGTGGTCAAGTGAGAGTTCTAGCTTGTTACTCTTGGTGATCGCCATCACCTAGACGGTTTGGTGGTGATTGGGAGTTTAGTGATCATCCAGCGAGCTTGTGGGTGACCTAACTCATCTTATGAGCGGTTTTGGGTGATTCACCACGACGGAGTGTCGAAGAATCAGCCCGTAGAGAGCACTTGATCCTTGCGCGGATCAAGGGGGAGATACACCCTTGTGCGGGTGCTCTAACGAGGACTAGTGGGGAGTGGCGACTCTCCGATACCTCAGGAAAACATCACCGTATTCCTAACCCTTACTTTCAAGCATTTACTTTCGTGCATTACTTTCATTGCTTGTTTACTTTCCTAGAATTGTCATGCTAGACTAGGATTGGAACTTAGGGTGCAAAACTTTTATCGGTAGAATCACAAGGAACACTAGTAGGCACTAGGGATGAAGTTTGGCTTGTAGGATTTAATTCTTGCAATTAATTTTTAGAAAAGCCCAATTCACCCCTCCTCTTAGGCATCTTGATCCTTTCAAAGCTGACTCATTTGCAAAAAAGCATTTTTAGCAATTCGAGAACCTTTCCAAAAGCTTCATTGCCAAGTTAGTTATTATTAACTTGTCGACTATATTTGCACCTATACTAGAACAAGCATGCGATTAAGCAAATAATGATAACCAATGATCATTAACAACTTCCATAATATCATATCTATTATAATTGTCCAAGTGTTCTAACAACATCACTACGATAAAGTAACTCAAGTCAAGTGTTCACAATCCAGTGAACGATGGCGATTCGAATCGATTATTAATCAGTTGGTAATTTATTCCTTACACAAACTACATTCACCCGCTAAAGTGAGATATTGGTCACCGAGTCAACTATTCAGGAAAAATCTCGAGTTCGCCAGGAACCACATGTACCCGGGGGCCGACCGACTACCTTTAGGTCTTATCATCGCGCCCCCGTGTCCTACCACACCTTCCCCGGTACAATACGTTGCGGGCAATCCACTCAGCCCAAATAATCTCCCAGTTTCGCGGTCGAAAGATACGTTATTCGGCTAGCTAAATGTAAGACATGCGTTCAACATGACCCGAGACCCAACAACGGTCGGTCCTTAATCGACACAGACGGAAAGCACTACAGTCCGAAACCCTATAAGTCTCCGTCCGGTCTCAACTTCACATTAACACTTAGTTATATCATGACAACATAGTAATACGAGTAGATCCAGGTAACCACCTATAGCTCGCAAGTGACAGGAAATCACCCGACTTCTACCGGTCTAAGCTAGCTAAGCATTGACTTGACTGTGGATATCAGGGTAACAAGGATATAGTATAACGAAGGTAAACAAGGAATAATGCAACAACGTTTGCAGACAACTCCTAAACGTAATGCATCAAGTAAAGTAAAGCATTAATTATTAATTGCAAACCGGAGGAGAAAAATGCTCCAGGACTTGACTCTCTCGAAGGAGCTCGGACGGTGATCGGGGCACTCTGGAAGTTCAACATTCTTCTCGTCTGCTTCGGTCACCTCTTGAAGCTGCACCTCGAGCTGCTCCTCGGGTTCCTCGGGTACGACGACCGGGCTCTCGGTTTGCGATCCTGTATGATGCGGTGCGTAAGTGCTTATGCAAAAGGTGCATCAGATGAAATGCACAAAATGAATATGCTTGCATGCAAGGTAGAGGGGCATGATTTGCTTTAAGGGTTAGAGTTAGCACAATTCTTATACAAGTTAGTCCATATCATCCAAGAACATGTACTACTAGTGCATGTCATCTACTGTATTCTCTAAGACTACTACTAGCATGCTAATTCAACACATCTCATTGAATGCTTCAAAGATACACCAAAGCTTTATTAATTCTTTAATCATGCATAAAACAATATTTGATTAAACTCTAATTAACACTAGGTTTGAATAGCAACATCCATTTTTAAAGCATATAAAAATCTTAGAAAATTACCATAGCATAGTACTACCCTAAGTAGAACACCATTAAAATTTCATGGCATTTGGATAAGTAGAATAGCCTAAAAAATGACAAGCTAGGACCTAAATATGAGCATGAAAATACTTTGTATTATGAAAAGTATCAAACAATAGATTTAGCATTTTTCCTAGGTTCCACAAAGCAAATAATCATTGTACAAAAACTATCACATGCATGTTTTATATAAATTTTGCTCACTAGCAAAAATAACAAAAGTCAGCCATTAAAGGCACTTGAACTACACCTCCTAATTTTTCTACAAAACCTGCATGGCATATATTTTTCCTAGAAAGTACATTACACAAGAAGATTAACAAAATTGGAACCATATTTTTCTAAGCAATACATGATTTACTATACATTTCTGAATATTAATAGCATTTTCAAGAATAAAATAAAACTATACAGAAAAGTATTTCAAACTTGACATGCAATATTTTTAACATGTAGATCTACTCCAAAGAAACCTAACAAAACTTGTTTCATCCAATTTGGAGCTAAAATGAGCAAAATACAAATTTCCAAAGTATTTTCACTAAAATAAGGAATTCTTTTTCTTTTTCTTTTCTGGAAAATCCGAACTAAAATGCTACGCGTCCCCGGATCTGTGCACTCCAGCTCTTCCCTAGTCGCTGCGAGTGGGCCCTGTGACCCCACTTGCCAGCCACAGGGGGAGAGGGATGGGCGCCGGCGGCCACACCTCGCCGGCGGTGAGCCCATCGGCGACGCGGGCGGCACAGGTGTGGTCGGGGCACCGAGCCACACCGACCGGTGCCCAGACTTGACCGGGTGGCTCACCGGAGCAAGCTCGCCGATGTGCATGGTGCATGGCGGCCACACCGTTCCGATGCACGGCACGATGGCCCGAGAGGCGCTGGAGCTCCAGCATCGCTAGGCGAAGCTGGTGCGCGCGAAAAGAGAGAAGGAGAACGAGGCGAGAAGCCCACCCGCGCAGAGCCGAGCTCCAGCGAGCGGCGGTGAAGAAAGGCCGAGCAAAATTGGCCCCCTCACCTTGACGTTGGCGGCTGTGGGAGGGAGCAGGAGATGGAGCGGGTCACCACGGAGCAGTGGCCGCGAGGAATCGGACGTAGGTGGAGTAGCAGCGGCGTTAGGCGGTGGCGAAGCTTTAAAGGCGACGGCAATGGCGCTGTGGCCGGGTGGCTTGCTCTGCTGTGCTGCTGGCGACAGGAAGCAAGGTGAAAGGGAGAGGAATGAGGGTGGAGCGGGCGCGGACGGGTTCAAGAGGCAGGGCACGGCTCGGTGGGACCCGCGGGCTTGCCACCCGTACGTCGTCGCCGGCGAACGGACGCCACGGGGCGGACCTGCCCTGCGCGCGGTCGGGGAGGCGCGGGCGCGAGCGGGGGAGGAGAAGACAGGTCGGGTAAATGGGCCGGGCCGGCTTCGGCTGGCGGACCGAAAGCGAGGCGGGCGGCCCAGTAAGCAAGAAAAACATTTTCAAAATTCTATTTTCAAAGAATTTTTCAAATATCAGTTTTCAAATCCCATTTTGAGCAAGAAAATGACCTTTTCTAAAAATGGCCTAAAAATGAAAGTTGCTTAGAATTTAATTCTCTACAACTTTTATTAAGGGACCAACTCAAAATTTTGCATAGATTTTAAATTGGGAAGCAAAAGCTAATTAGAAGGGTATTTTGACCATTTTTAGAAATATTTTTAAAAGCAAAATTTGACAAAACTTTGAATACCAAAGTTGCTCCAAAAAATATGCTAAATAATTCTAGATGATTTACAATTATAGCCAAACATGTTTTGTTAGCCTAGCAAGCATAATTAGGGCAAAAATAACTCTGAACAAGTACATGCAACATTCATGTTTCGCGAGCATATTTCAGTTATTATTTAATATGATTAGGCATGTATGATTATGATGCTTGATGATGCATAATATGCATGAATTGCAGTGCCTAAATGCTTGCGTAACACCGGGGTGTTACAGAGGTACAACTGGAACAAGATGGGATTAACAAAGCATAGTTGGAGCCAGGTTTACAAGGAGTTCCAAACCCAGACAGGGAAACATTGGGAAAACAAGGTTCTGAACAACAAACTGAACACTCTTAAGAAATCATATAACAACTGGCGCAAGCTGCTCAACCATACGGGGTTAGGGCGTGGGACGGATGGTGCGGTTACAGCGGACGACTCTTTCTAGGCGGGGGATGACCCGATGCGTTACCTCTGTCCACACATGCTTAGATTCACGATTCCCATAGCACTGCTTAATTACTCCTTACGTGCAGGAGAGTAGTGAGGCCCCCCTCGATGTGGCCAACCACCTGAGTTCCTGGACCAACTAGAGGAGTTGTATGCGGATCGAAATCAAGACAAGGGCAAGTTGGTGTGGGCGGGTGGGGTTCATGAAAGCACCCCCAGCAACTCCAGTGACGAGCCTACTCCATCCTTGTCCAACCACGTAGGCTCCTCCGGTGTAGGCAAAACCAGCAAGCGTTCAGGGAGGGAGTATGTTGTAACCAGCCCAGTCAAGAAGAAAACTAGTAGCATAGAGGACAGTGTGCGCGAGATATCTGGAAGCATCAAGTCAAAATTAGAAGAACAGGATCCAAAGTTGCTTTCCAGAATGGAGATGATGGAGTGCATGAAAACACTTGTTGCAGATGGCATAATTGAAGGGAGTGAGTTGTACAACAAAGCCATCTACCTTCTTAAGAACGACACCAACCGCACTGCCTTCCTGACCATGCAGACAACAGAAGGAAGGCTTGCTTGGTTGTAGTGGACCCCCTACCGCAAGTAGACATCTCCATGCTTTGAATACTGTCTGTGGTCTGTTGTTGTGTCTTTAGTTGTGTTCGGTTGCAGTCGTGCTTGGGTTTCTTGCTGACACTTGTTCGTTTTAAATTTGGCTGTAATAAGTTGAGTTGGTCATGTATTGTGTCAAACAATTTCTTCATGTGTGCAGCGTTGAGCCAGCACAATGTGTTGTAATAATTAACGGAACTGTTGTCATTATGTTTGTCGTAATAATTATTTGTTCGTATTTCTCGGTGCTTCGAATCTGTTAATTTCATGGACATGTATGTTTTATGTCGGTCACATGTTGCCTTGTTATTCCAGTGTGCACAGAAGTGATGGTGTCCTAGCTGAACGGAGTGTTGATCGTTAGTAACAAGTGTTCAAGGTAGTAATATGCTATTTTACTGTCCATGTATGTACCTTTTTGCCATTGATGTCGTTCCTCTAATTGTTGTTGGTTTTGCAAGGATGAGCGTTAGCATGAGCTGGAGCAGCGACGACAGCAGCAGTGGCAGTGCGGTGACTTCGCAGTGGAACACATGGCTAGAGGTTGCGCAACTGTCGCTCAACTTAGCAGCCCAACTGGCATCGGCATCAACATCATCTGCCTAATGGTCAGTGCCTCCCTACATGACACCGCTGCCACTAGGTTTGGAGGAGCTGCAAGCCTGCAGTGGGTTCAAACCGTGCTGCGCAATGAGGCGCACTACTATGACCTGTTTCGTATGACGCCTACTGCATTCCAATGCTTGCATGACATGTTAGTTGATAGGCATGGGCTATTTAGTACACTATTGTGCAACTCATTGGAATGTCTTGGCATGTATCTGTGGACGGTTGGGCATGGGCTGCATTTTAGGGACACATGGTTACGTTTTGGTAGGTCACTAGACACTATGAGCAGGAAGTTTCATCTAGCCAACGACGCCATGTACTCATTTGCACAAGAGGTGATTTGTCCCACTGGAGCGTACAACAACGCAAGGCATCCCAGACTCTACTGTTACATGCCTTATCTTGATGGTTGTGTTGGCGCTCTAGATGGTGTTCACGTCCCAGTCATAGTAGCTAGGGAGGTGCATGATGAGTGGATTAACAGGAAGGGCTTCACTAGTCAAAATGTTTTGGCAATTTGCGACCACGATGAGCGGTTCATCTATGTGGGGGCTGGGATGAAGGGGGCATGCCATGATATGGCCGTTCTCAAGGAATGTGAGCAACGGCGTGGCTTCCCACACCCACCAGAAGGTATATAGTGAATTTATGCTCAATCACGATTCTTGAAAATATATAAGTGCCATATGTGTCGATACATGCAGTAACTTTTGCCTGTGGTTTGTGCATTGTGCAGGAAAGTTTTATGTTGTGGACGCGGGATACAAACTGGACGACAAGTATCTAACTCCTTATCGAAAGGAAAGGTACCACTTGAGGGTGTTTGAGAGAAGCGCGCCGCAGGGTATGAAGGAGACATATATTTTCCACCATGCCAGGATCAGGAATGTGATTGAGAGGTGTTTTGGCTAGATGAAGGAGAAGTGGAAGATCCTGCTGGTAGTTCCTGAATATGATATAGAGACTCGGTCAAGGCTTATTGTTTCTTGTTTTGGCCTGCACAATTTCTTGAAAGATTTCAACAGATGGGTCAATCGAAGGCCACTGCAGGTGCCCAATGCGCAGCCGCTGTCTGATGAATGGATTCAGCTGAATGCGGGATCTGAAATGAAGGCTATGCGTAACGCCATTGCTATTGGCGTGTGGAGTGTGTATGCTCCAGGTAAGGGACATATTGGTTGCATTGAGTTCAACTCTGTGTATAGATTTAAGTTGCGGGGTTGTAACATGTGATGTTTTCTGCAACTGATGGTAGAGTTGATTAATGTGAACTGGTGGTGTTGCTGAACCCTTTTGGTCGTCGGGATGGAAGTGGAGTGAGATCCTCTACAAATTTTGCATTGACCGCATGGGTACTGGTGTACCCTCTTCCACGGCTATATGTGGCATATTAAAGACTTAATATAATTTAATTAGAATGTGGGCTAATGAACTTGGGTAATGTGTTGTAATATTGTTTGGAACTAGAACTGCTGCTGTCATTAAACTTAGAACTGATTTGTAATGCCAGCTGCGATGGGAGCTAAGAACTACTGCCGTGACATGTAGCATCCGTGATTTTAGAGTTGGCGCCAAAAATCCCAATTTGGTTCCTCCTAACGCCTTCTATTTGAATTGAAGTTTGTATTTGAATATTTAATCTGTGTTAGCTGGCTGTGTTGCTGGCTGGCTAGGGACTAAACTGTTCTGGCTGCTCAGCATAAGCCGTTACACAGTAAATCTCAGTCCAGCCGAACACGGAGAAGGCGATGTATGATGAGCATCATGCTGGGTACGATAGAGTATCTATAATATATAAGGTTCATGTAAAGCTAAATAAGGCTCTCAATAACTATAAACAGATCATTTTTTTGGTAGAGATATATAGATAAAGTAATAATACTAATTAAGAATCGAGAGACTCCGATCGATCCAATAATACTACTCTCGGCATCTCCACGTGCTCCAGTACAGCATCCAGCACGCAACAAGCCAAAGCGTGACCGACGGCGACGTGCGGTCGTCGTCGTCGTGTGTCGTGTCGTGTTACACGGATGCAGGCATCGGATGCCGGGCCGGACGGGGCAACCACTTGTATTGTTGCGTGCTGTTCCCTCGTCATGAGCAGGCAAGGCCATACTACGTTATATACGAGTGGATCATAAAAACCATTTCATTTTTTAAACAAATATATAATCATCCATCCACGTCTGATCTCTTTAATACATATAAGAGTTAAATGTACTAGAGGTCCACTAGCTTATAAGTGGGTTTTAGCTAGGCTCATCAATTCTAAAAGTTGATTTTCAAGTTTATACTCATTTTTTCCGCCTTAGATTGAACTTCTAGGCCATCAACGAATGGGGCGAGCTCGTGAGCTTGTGGATGGATCCGCTGGCTGCTTTTGGTGTAAATTTTTTTTGTCGAATGTTTTTTTTCTTTTTTGAAATGAGGATCTGTCGATGTTAGAATAATATGAAGACGAATTTACAGGCACGGACAAATAATTAAGTGTGTGTCACGTCTACTCCGTAGGTAGTACTACCCCTCCAAGCGGCCGGGGCCGGGGATAAGGTGACTGGTGAGCGAGAACTCAGAGAAGAGACGACAAGGGCCCATCTATCTCTATCTCCATGTGCGTGGTAGCTGCAGCCTGCAGGGTTTAGATCTAGCGGGAGGAATAATTCTCCCCGGCCGCCGGCCGGCCGCATTTATATTTGCACATTGATGAATTCGGTCCTGTCCGACCGTCCGTTGTCCGTTGCATCGTGCGCTAGCCCTTGTTGAGCCGCATGCCCTAAAGTTTTGGGGTGCGATATGGTATATGGAGACGTTGGTTACTAAAAAAAATACGAGATAAATTTATTAAGTATAATTAATCTGTCATTAGCACATGTGTATATTGTAGCACTTATTGTAAAGTCATATGGTAATGCCATGTGCTTAAAAGATTCATCTCGCAAATTATACGTAATTTGTGTAATTAGTTATTTTTTTAGTCTATATTTAATACTCTGTGCACGTGCCTAAACATCTGATATGATAGGACGTAAAATTTTGGGGTGGGAACTAAACAAAGGCCACGCTGTGGCAGCAGCAACAGCAGGACAACAGTAGACCTGGGCATTCGGTTCTTGGTTCGGTTTCGATTCGGTTTGGTTTTTGAAGCAATTCGGTTTTTAGAAAATAGGAACCGATCGGTTCTCAAAAATTCTCGGAACCGACCATTTCGGTTTTTGGTTTGGTTCCGGTTCTAACCAAACTAACTGAACTTTTTCAAGAGAGGCTAAGACAATGATAAATATGCATGTTTTCAAGTAAATTTATGCAACACTATATACATTTTAGATAATAATAATTCATAAGTGAACAATACTAATATAGTAACACAAATATATAATAGTTCAAATATGAAATATCACACATAAACCAAACATAATCTTACAAAATGCAAGTAAGTGAAGTGTAATTGATATAATTCGGTTCTTTTGGTTAATTCGGTTAACCAAGAGTAGGAACCGATTGTTTCAGTTATTTTGGTTCATCAATATTAGGAACCGAATTTTTTGGTTCCGATTCTTTCGATTCGGTTAATTTTTCCTAGGCTTAGACAGCAAGACAACAGCATGGCCATAAAAGCTACTAATAGCTACTCCTCCTACCATTGAAAGCGTTGTTTTTCACTTCTTGACTTCTTATTTGATCATTCGTCTTATTTAGATTTTATATACAAATAATAAAAATAAATAAATCATTATTAAAGTATCTATAATGATAAATAAATTATAACAAAATAAATAATATTTATATAAAATTTTTGAATAATACGAACTGTCATCTAAAAGTAACTTTAAATGGGACGCCTGAGCATGCACATGGAGAGACGAGTTGGCCGGGGCCGGGCTGCTCACCTGATCGATTTGCAGCTGCAGGCCTGCTGCCTGCTGTTCAGTGCCCCCACCGCTCCGTTACTGCTCGCCACAGGATGGTGCGTGCGTGGCGTCGTGGAGGCCACAGGATGATTGTGGAGCCATGCATGTAGCGCGACGAGTGCAGCGCAGCCGTACCGTGTACCTACCACTACCACACGACACGAGCATGTGGCCGTCGTACCCCTCCCTCCCAACGCAGCTGCCGCCACGGCTGCGAGTGCGAGGCCACTCTCGTCCTTGCCCGCGTTAACAACGCGCGCATGCCACACCTACCTCCCGAGCCCCCTTCTCCTTGCTTAAACTGCACGAGCGAGTATATAATAATAACCAACGCTCGGCTCACCATCGCGGCTAATCTTCTTCTCGGAGCTTATTAGAGCTTGTCGCGCGCACGCGCCCGTGTTACAGAGCATCATCATCTCCTCTTCCTCCTCCGGCTAAAGCTCGTGCACGCAGGCCCCGGCGGCGAGCCGACGGTACGGCATGGATGAGCAGAGCAGCGGCGGTGGCGAGGCAGCGAAGGTGCCTCTGCTGGAGCACCACCACAACGGCAAGGCGGAGGAGGCGGAGCAGCGGCGGGAGGAGGCGGAGTGGTCGG
The DNA here is from genome assembly GCA_038087645.1 of Saccharum hybrid cultivar R570. Taxonomy (NCBI): domain Eukaryota; kingdom Viridiplantae; phylum Streptophyta; class Magnoliopsida; order Poales; family Poaceae; genus Saccharum; species Saccharum hybrid cultivar. The sequence continues at coordinate 3,341,226 of JAQSUU010000731.1, read as the reverse complement.
CGCAGCCGCTGCGGCGGCGGGCGTGGGAGGAGAACAAGCGGCTGTGGGTGGTGGCGGGGCCCTCCATCTGCGCGCGCTTCGCCTCCTTCGGCGTCACCGTCATCAGCCAGGCCTTCATCGGCCACATCGGCGCCACCGAGCTCGCCGCCTACGCGCTCGTCTCCACCGTCCTCATGCGCTTCAGCAACGGCATCCTGGTACGTTCTTGTCTCGCCTCGCCTCCGATCCGTCCATGATTCCATGCCATGTCTCTCTCTCTCCCCCCAATCTCCATTGCCATGCTCTTGGTCTCCACTCTCCAGTCTCCACTCTCCACACAGGACGACTGTGAGTTGAGTGCAGGTTAGCAGTAGCAGTAGTACGTAGCGCCACCGCCACACGACAAGCTAGCTAGATCTGCAAACCAAGATTCCATGCGTCCGTCATACGTATACAGTACATGATTTCTTCTCCTGCCAAAACAATCTCAGCGTGCATCAACATACATATATAATTAAATTCTCATCTGATTTCAAGCACATGTATGTATATGCCATTTTTTCTAGGGGCAAATGTATAAATGTAGGAGGGAGAAAATTAAACAACGACTTTTATTATTATTAATATTCTGCGAGGTGCAAAGCGACTTGAAGCACGCAAGTCTGGAGTCGTCTAGGGTACTCCTGTTTCCAGTAATCTTCTGGCCTGCATTTTGCATTCATACTAACAGTGCATGGGACAAGGACCACAGCACCAAGCACATCTTTTCACTTTTCTGGCCACAACGACCCAGTTGGCTTATGCTGAAAGTTGTGACTGAAAAGTAGCTCAAACGAGAGTAACGTGACACAGACAGACACACAGAGGAAGAGCATGATCATGCTCGTGTCTAACCTTCAATTCAACAGCGAACGCTACTGTTTTCTCTTCTCATGTGCGTCGATCGTACGGGTGGCATTCACGACTCGAACGAACTGTACTGTGCTCTGGTCCACGGTCGACTTGGCCCTCTTCGCTCGTCTTATAAGCCGTACTTTTTCAACTAACAAACGATATTTTTCTTTCACAATAAATCAATGAACAACACTTTCGGCCATTATTTTTCAACCAAGCAAACAGACCTTTGAACCGTATTTCGGGACCACAGGGTGTAAAATTCGAGCCGAGTTTGGCACCAGCTAACCCGGCCGTGCCACGTGCTGGGAATAAAGGAAGCGAAACAAACATTGCTGCATCAGAAACACTGCTGCATCAGTTCCTGGGGACATCATGGATGTCACCCAAACCTCCATGAGGAATTTCTTTCTTTTCACACGTGCAATGCAGTAGAGGGACGTACGCTGAACCCGCTCTTCTCTCGGCGAAGAAAATGGCGAGGGGTTGACTCAGTCATGTACCTACCCGTCGTCGTCGTCATCGTCATCGGTGATTGCCAAGTCATCGTCGTCCATCTCGCCAAAGTCATGGTGGAAAAGGCATGGACGTCCTCGTCTCCAATGGCTTTTACTTGCGTGATCTGACTTCCGTTCTTGCCGCCTCAAACACTGCTTCCTTTTCCTATCCTACGTACCCAAGATGAACAATCTCCTCTGGTGTGCGGTGTGCAGCGCATCACCATGGCATCATTGATCATTGCTAACAAGAAAAAAAAGAAAATGTGAAAACATTGTACATCAACAGATGAATGAAAACGGCATGACCTCAACAGGATATCTATCTGTATATGCCAACCAATACAATTACCACTCTAGACTAGAAGCTTAATTAATCGACAGAGCGTTTTTTTCATGGATCTTACCACTGTGGCGCTGTGATGGACTGCAGCTGGGCATGGCGAGCGCGCTGGAGACGCTGTGCGGGCAGTCCTACGGCGCGAAGCAGTACCATATGCTGGGCATCTACCTGCAGCGGTCCTGGATCATCCTCTTCGCCTGCGCCATTGTCATGCTCCCGATCTACCTCTTCACGGCGCCGCTGCTCGTCGCGCTGGGCCAGGACCCGGACATCTCGGCCGTCGCGGGGACCATCTCGCTCTGGTACATCCCCGTCATGTTCTCCTACGTCTGGTCCTTCACGCTCCAGATGTACCTGCAGGCGCAGAGCAAGAACATCATCATCACCTACCTGGCATTGCTCAACCTCGGCCTCCACCTCCTCCTGTCCTGGCTCATGACCGTCAAGTTCCAGCTCGGCCTGGCGGGGGTCATGGGGTCCATGGTCATCGCCATGTGGATCCCCGTGTTCGGGCAGCTTGCCTTCGTCTTCTTCGGCGGCTGCCCTCACACGTGGACCGGGTTCTCCTCGGCTGCGTTTGCTGATCTCGGTGCCGTCATCAAGCTCTCAGTGTCTTCTGGTGTCATGCTCTGGTAAGCGGCATGTACATTTTGAAGGGATACTAACAGTGTATCATAGCTTTCTTTATCGATCTTGTCAAGGTTTTGATACACCTGTCATTCATATTCATTGCTCTGCTTTGCCTTTACAGTTTGGAATTGTGGTACAACACCATATTGGTGCTGCTCACAGGGTACATGAAGGACGCAGAGGTTGCACTCGACGCCCTTTCAATATGGTAATGATATGCATTACTCTACACTTCACTTATTAGTAATTTGCTCTTCACACTTACTTTTGTCCTTCCACTCATAATTGTCTGCCATGCTACTCCATCCTGTTTGGATCTCGTCTCACTAGATCTTGGAATCATCTCACCAGATCTTGGAATATAGCTTCCATAATTCAGTTTGGGATCCAAACAATTCAACTTTTGTTCTATAGTCTTTACCATCTATAAGTTGGCTCTCTCTAGCTTTGATCAGCTTGTGCCTGTTGAAAGCTCTAGCTGATCCGAACGGGACCAGCTTTTGCTCCAGATTTTAAAATCCACAGGCCAAAGGTTTTTGCAAGTTGAAACCCAGTGTGGATCCAACAGGCCCTAAACAGTGTGATAACTATTTGTGAAATGTGCAGCCTCAACATCAACGGTTGGGAGATGATGATTTCTTTCGGATTTTTGGCTGCAACAGGGTAAATAACTTTATCTTTACCATTTTTTTATTCAGTAATATAATATCTACTTTCAATGACTTTGATATGAATGCAATATACCTTCAGAGTGCGAGTGGCAAATGAGCTTGGAGCTGGAAGCGCAAGAAGGGCAAAGTTTGCCATTTACAATGTGGTCATCACCTCTTTCTCGATCGGATTTGTGTTGTTCGTGCTCTTCCTTTTCTTCCGTGGAGGCCTTGCCTACATATTTACTGATAGTCAAGCGGTAGCTGAGGCAGTTGCCGACCTTTCGCCTCTGCTAGCCTTCTCCATATTGCTGAACAGTGTTCAGCCAGTGCTATCAGGTATCCTTCTAAGACCTACTGAATGATAGAGATCGCTACAATGTGCTACCACCACCTTGTTTTATTGACACTAAAATAACCACTGCCATCATCAAATCTATAGGCGTCGCCGTCGGCGCAGGCTGGCAAAGCGTAGTCGCCTATGTCAATGTCACTTCGTACTACCTGATTGGCATCCCTCTTGGCGCAGTCCTGGGCTATGTGGTGGGATTTCAAGTAAAGGTGAGTATACAGAGTTCGGTGTTTACCTTGCCATCGTGCAACTATCGAAGAATGAATGTTGGGTTTAAGCCCTTATACTCTCCTTGGTTGTTCATCGTAGGGCATTTGGATTGGCATGCTGCTCGGAACACTAGTCCAAACTATTGTGCTTCTGTTCATAACATTAAAGACCGACTGGGATAAACAGGTTTACCTTGACTCACTGTTTCCTCAGTATTGCAACTAAGTAACTAACAATGTTATCTGCAGCCTTCAAACAATAGCTAATTAAAAGGTACACAACATGTTGAATCACCTCTAACAACCCCCCTTATCTGCAGGTGGCGGTTGCTCAAGAGAGACTGAAGAGATGGTACATGGAAGAGAACAGAAGACTTCAGGGGTCAAGGGGAAACTCTTAAACCGGCCCTCAGGCCAGCCTCAGCTCCATCTCTGCAGGCCGTTAAAGTATCTGCTCGGCATCCGAGAGACCCTTTGGGCAGAAACACGTATCTCTAATTTTTTCCATTCACTGTCTCACTCACAAGAACGGAATGAGGGAGCTCTTAGTTAGCCTATCCAGGATCGCTCCTCAAGCTGAGTCCGAGCAACGGAAGTGGTTGTCAGCAGCAGCAGAAAAGACACACTATTGTTTGGTGGCGGCATGGCGGATTTGCGTGCAGCCTCTGTTGGGTTAGTGCAGAGTTTGGCTCAGGTTTGGGCAGTATGGTAATGTCCTCGTCATCAGAGCAGCGGTTGTGGTGTGTTGGGGGATGTAATTTGTAACAGATTTGCTTCTGTACGTTTGCAAACAAATAATCATCTGGGCATGTGTTGCATACGAATAAATAATCGTCTGAGGGGTGTGTTGCACACACAAATAATCATCTGGGCATGTAGTGGTGGTGCGTGTCTCGTTGAGGTCTCTCTGTCTCGTTTATCTAATTCTACTGTTCAAGTATCTTGTTGACTGCAATCCTAATTGTTACGGATCTAGTGGTGACTGCAATCCTAATTGTTACGGATCTACTGGCCATCTAGTGGTGGCGTCTAGGGCTCAAGCGGATCGTCGATCTCCTCCAACTCCGCCTCTGAAACGGACGCCATCGCTGGAGCACTCCACGGTTCCAGCGCTGGGGGAATGACAGGTCGGGCCCGCACGCCAGAGAGGCGAGCGAGCTTTTACTGTGCTGCTGGGCCAGTCGTGACTCGTGAAGGGTCTGACCGGTGGGCCCCGCCCATCCCATGTCCGTTGTCCGTGGGCCGTGGAGACCGGAGAGAGACGGAGGGCTCCATCCATTTGAATTGGGGAGGGGGAGGCGGCGGCACAGCCAGAGCCAGGGAACATCCGCCGCTCGCTCGAGTCCACCAATCGGAGCGGCGCCATGGCCGCCGCCACCGCGGAGCAGGAGAAGGAGAAGGAGCTCCTCTCGTCGGTGGTGGACGACATCCGCTCCTACTCCGGGTCCGACCCGCTCCGCCCGTGGCTCCGGTACGGCGCCACCGCCCGCCCGCCGCTCCCTCCCTCCCTCTCGTCTCCCTGCATTTTCGTCCCTGTGTTTTGCGCGCCGATGACGGATCGACTGATGACCCCTCTTCCGCCGCCGTTGTTTTGCTTGCTAGGGGGATGCGGAAGATGGAGCGGGCGCTGCCGCCTGCGACGCTGCGGGAGAAGCTGCCCAGGTTCCTGCAGAAGTGCGCGCAGGAGTTCCAGGCCGACGCGCTCTACCGTGACGACCCGCGATACCTCCGCGTCTGGATCCAGCTGGTCAATGCTCTCTCTCTCTCTGTCCATGCGCTTCATTGTGGGTCATCGGTTCAGGGCTTTGGGATTTTTCACTTTTCATTTCAGATCAGAGTGGCCTGGCCTCCTGAATCTGCACTAGTTGTCTAGTAGTTCAGTTGAACATTTTTGGGGAGTCCCTCTTCAGTCGCCTCCTGAGTCTGCACTGGTTAAGATGACGTTTTGGGGTGTGTCAATGTGTGTGTTCAGACTTCAGAGTGGCCTCCTTAATCTGCAGTTCAGTTTACGCTTTGGGTTAGCATTTCTTTCTGTCTGATGTACGGATTTCACAGCACAACTTTTTGTTTGCACATAGTGTACATTGCGTCACTATCACGCCGGGCATGCTTTCCTCAAAACGCTTGGCAATACTGCAGTAGGCTCACTGCAACCTTTTCTGTACATTGCATCATACTCCGTAGTGGAACAAGACATGTGCTCCAGGAAATGGCTCAAGCATATATACCGTTCTCCATTTGGCTTTGAAGCTCTTGTTATAAGACATGATCTTACTGGGTTTAATTTCTTAACCATGTAGATGGACTATGTGACGGATGCGAAGCCATTGCTCAGGAAGATGGAGCGGAATGGAATAGGCCTCAAGAGAGCTTCATTTTATATGGCTTATGCTCTGTATTATGAGAAGCACAAGAGGTTCAATGACGCGGAGAAGATGTATCGTTTGGGAATCCAGAAGTAAGCCTTTTACCCTCATTTTGTTTTTCTGATACCATCTTCTTCTAGTACAATTGTTATGTTATTGTGTGAGCTAAACTCACATTAGCTGAATTTTGCATGTACTTTCATCATCTGGAGCTGGGCATATCTCAGACGCACCTACCGTGAATAAGTTAGTAGTTAGTTAAAAAAAATAACTTAGTCTCTTTCCCTGGATATTACCATTTTTTCTGAGATATACTATGTAGCCTCATGGCCAACCTGAATGACTCTATTAAGAAACAGTCGCACATGGTTATACAACACCTAACAATTGAGAAAAAATATGGCAGAAGGATTGTTAATGCTCCATGTTAAAAAATAGATCTCAGTACATAGTGCCTTTAAGAGTCAAGCTGGTTACTTACTCAAGCGATTAATAGCTTTGCAGAGCCTATTGGAGAGTTGCAAAAGGCACATGAACAGTTTCTTCTTCGCATAGAATCATACAAGAGGAGGAAAGATAAAGTATACTTCTCAATTATCTATTACAACAGTTTATATCATGGTCAGTGTTGGGTTTGTTGACCTCCTTTTTTATTTGTGCACTTTAGCTGCAGGAAAGAATGCCTAGGAAAGCTGAGTCAAGTGCTACACTGATGAACCAAGTTGAAGGTAGGCCTGTGAAAAAAGGGTATACAAATCATTTCCTGGTGTAACCATATATTGTCTTTGTCACTTTTCTCTCTATTAAAAGCTTATTATTCAATCTTCCACAAAATGAAGAAACAAAATCCTTCTTGTGGTTCCTTATCTCAAACCTTTCTTTTCTCAAAACATTTTCTAATTTAGTTGAAGCATAAATATAGATGTTGATCTGTTCCGTGTTACCGTACTTACTTTCAAATATGTTGCAGGTGAAAGCAGAAACTGTAAAGAACTAAAATCCAATACAATGCAAAAGTCAAGAAGCAGTTCCAATCCCTCAGTAGGTTGTTATCCTCCATTAGGGCCTGCTAAAGTGGGTATGCTATGCAGAGGCAACTCAGGAGCTAAAAAGAATTTGCCCCGTTGTAATAGTGATGATACTGTAGTTGTACGGTTTGTAGGCTCTGCATTGGTTGGGAAGTCAGAAACTGAAGATGCCTGCCATCATGGCTTAGTTGAACCAACTATAAACACTAAGGAGGCTATGGATGCCATCAATAGCATGTTTTTGGAGCCAGTGGAACCTGATACAATGCTCAAGACACGATCAAAACCTAAGAAACCAAATTATGGTCAGCAGGCAAGTGCATTTGGTATCTTTGTTGATGAAGATGAACCTAAAGGTAATCCAAATGTGCTTCACAACAACAGCATGAAGCAAGACCACCCGAAATTCTGTCAGCAAACAGGAGGGTTTGCAATCTTTGTTGATGAGGATAGTCCTGATGGCAACGACCAAAATATGAGGCAAAACAAGAACTCTAATAAGGAAAACGTGAAGTTGAATCAGGAAACAAGTGCGTTTGAAATCTTTGTTGATGAAAATGAGGCCAATGGCAATGTCCAGAATGCCACATGCCACAGGAAGAATAGGTCTCCTCCAAGACCATTATGTGATTCATCTAAGAATCGAGGCGAAAGTGACTTCCAGAAGCCATTTGTTGGAGGATTTGCAATACTGCCAGATGATGAAGAAGAACAATGTGAGAAAAGTGATGACGGTATGAAGATGAATTCTAGAACTGTGCAGCCTACTAATGATAATAATACTTTGCTCTGTCCAGTTCGAGATGATTCAGGAACAAGATATCATGAAGGTTCTCATCCTGTGAGTTCTGGGCTTGGAGAAGACACTGTCATTCATAGATTTGTTGGATCCACTATTGATGATGAGCCTAAGGTGGAAAACGCATGCCACCATGGGTTAGTCGATCCAACTGTCAATCTAAAGGAGGCTATGGATGATATAAATAATATGTTTGGGAGACCACTGAACTTCAAGGGTGACAGAACAAAGCGGAAAGCCAATGCACTATCAGATAGAAAAACAGCTCCAGCTTCTGGTTTCTCCATATTAGCTGATGATGACCTAAAAGATAACCCTACCAGCAAAGCCGATCAGAAGAATTATTGCAAATTTGATGCTGTGGATGGTCTATTTGAGCCCACAATCACCACCCGTGACGTCATGGCAGAGATCAATGATATGTTTGGAATGCCACTGGACTTCTAATATTAGAGGGAACTGAATAACTCATGCATTTCCCCCCTTACCTTTTCACTTTTCCCTTATGAAATATGCAGGTGAGCATTTTCTTAAGTTTTTGTTGGAATGTTTACAATTCATGTCCATTACTACTGCAAACCTAGAAAATATTGTTTTGTCAGTGGGAAATCCAAACATAGGCCTTGTTCATCCGGCTTATAATCCGTACTTTTCAGCTTGTTTTTTCAATCGGAACAGTATTTTTCTCTCACAACAAATCAGTCAACAGTGTTTTTTAGCCGGCTTATCAGCACAGCCGAACGGGGCCATAAAGATGACGTTCAGTTGGTGACTGTGCTGTCAATTAACATTTATCGTAGTGGGGGCTCGGAAATGGACATTAGCTTCACATGAATCTACTGATGCCCTGAGTTTTGATCTGCTTGAAAAATGCTTCTCACTTGTGTCTCCAGATCCCTCCCAACCTGATTTTGCTTGTCACCGACTCGAAAAATCTACAAATTCATTGGTTCTCTTGGTGCAGGGGGAGATATGCACCTGATGTTTCTATGTCAGGAGAGCTCGCTACATGGGTGATTCAGGGCGAAGAAACTGGCAACGATTGCGCTGCTGCAGGAGCCTGGACCTGTTATTGGTACAAATTGATCGGCATGGTCTTATCCATCCAAAGAAGGGAATGGTTAGCATCCCAACCTCATTAGCACCAACCAATTGATCGCTGGTGTGGTGTGGTGTCATGTATTGCTGTCATTGGCTGAAATGCTGAGAGTTGTACTATTTTATAAAACTTTTAGCAAGCGTTGGTGTGCTGTTCTGCCTCTCTGATGTTTGATATCCTAGTGCTTTTGTGGATTGCTGTCACATCCATTTTTAAGGATAAAAATAGGATGTATAAAAGACTCATGTGCACCCCAGGAAACAGTCGCACACATAAGTTGACAAATTACAAAGTATCTTCACAGTGCTTATTACATAACGAATAAGTATTTAAGACATAGTCTTGAACGATAGATAATAATAACTAATAATAATTCTTCAGCGGAAACTCCACACAGGGACACGGTTGACTGGTTGACATCAAGACTAGTACTCATTCCGATAATCTTCCTCATTATCTTCATCTGTTATGGTGGAAATAGCAAGAGTGAGTTCATGTCGAACTCCACAAATATAACACAGGGTTCATGTGGCTCAAAAGGCTAGACACTGTTTAACTGCATTTAGCTTTTAATCATATATTAGCAATTGAGTAGCATCAAGATAATCCACTTCCCATTAAAGAACCAATGATCAATTGTAATAAGGATAATGAATAGCATTAACATGAGCAAATAATAATCAACAATAATTTAGCATGATATAACAGTTATGATCAACTATTCCATAAGAATCCCCAAGGCCGCTCGTATCCGTGAGCACGGCTAGTATACCAGTTTTTAACTCTGCGCAGAGGTGTACACTTTCACTGTAAGTCATGATTTCCAAATGAGTGGGGAGATCAAGCCCAAACACCCAAAAACCATATAAAGCCACTCAAGAGTTCGTCTAACAAGTTAGGGCCATTAGATTCACTCGGCAGGCAGATGTAGAACCCCCCTTCCCTGTGGCACAACAACCGCAGCCTATACACACTAGGCCAGGGGCTCGCACTACACCCAAAGTGTCAAGCCATTCTTACGCCATTTAAGGTAACCACTAACAAGCTAGAAAAGGTCTCTTGAACAACTAAAGCCAGAGCCATATAGCCCTCACAGCTGTACTGTATATCCCGGTTATCACTTACAGATAAGTCCTTAAGGAGAGAAACCAGAGCATCAAAATAATACACAAGCTCTAGCCCCCTTTTAACAACAATGAAATCATCTTAATAGTTGATTGCTTAATCCATTAATCAAATTACAAGATCATTGTTCTTAGTTTAAGCACTAGCAATAGCTACCCATATGCATACCCAAGGTTGACAAGGAATCAAGACATCAAGCACTAAGTTATAATCTCTAAGGTTGTCAAGGTAAGCACATGCATATGTATGATCATTTTGATGAATAGGTAGCAAGGATAGTCCTGTGTTATACTTGCCTTGATCAAAGCTCTCCAAATGATACTGCTGACTTGGCTCAAAGTAATACTCCGAATCGTCCAAGTACTGCTCACCTTCTATACTCGATCATCAATCAACAACATACATGCATCCAATCAAACATACACGAAGCAAACAAATAGATATAATTAGAACAGTACACCAACAGTAACAAAACAGTAATAAAAGTTTATAAAACTCTTCTACACGTTTCTACGATCACACAGACGCAAAGATCACCAAAATCGGAGTTAAAACGTAAAAGTTATGAATTTTCTAAGATTTCCTATAGATAAATAAATACTTAATTATAAACTCGAAAAATAAATTATCAAAACTAACTGTAAAACTATACTAACATGTAGAGTTCGCAAATACAAACCTAACGCAATTTGAACGGATCAAATCGGAGTTAAAACGAAGATTTTATGACTAAAACAATTCTAGTGGCAAAACTGTAAATTGCTGAAAACGTATTTTTGATTTAACCGGTTGAAAATACGCTTTCCAAAATGTGAAAACGCAATTCCCGGAATACGCCAAGGACCGCGGGTTGTTTACTAGAAAAATGCAGGGGCTCTTTAACAAATATACCCCGCGAAGGGGTATGATCTAATCTCGATCGTTGATTTCGAATCGGACGACTACCATTCATCAGAGAAAATCATGAAGATGAAGTCGGTCATCTTCTCCCAAACCGGCCGCCGGCCGCCATGCCCGCCATGGCCGGCTCGCCGGAGTTCTTCGGCCCCACCTACTCCGACCACCGCTCACCCCGCTACTAACTCCAATCGGTGGAGAAGCTCCACGCGATCTCATCTACTCGGTAAAAACTAACCACGGTAGCCCAAGCTCTACACGCGACGAGAAGAGGGCGGCGGCTCCATGGCCGACCCGACGGTGAACTCCAATACCTCGATTCATCTCACCAAAACACCAATTGAAAGCGTAGAAAGCAAGAGGAGAAGAAAATAAGCTCACCCAAGTAAAGAAATCGGCCTCGATGCCTCCCGAAAGCTTCCTCCCCAATCTACCGCCGGCCTCCAACAACTCAAACCCTAAAGCTTGATTCTCCCGTGGCAACCCTAACTTTTTAGTTGAAAAACGGAAAATAGAAGGTCCCCTCTTCCTATTTATAACCTCAAAACCGAAATCGGTAAGACTCCCTAGCTAACACGGCAAGAAATCGATGTCGGCTTCATCGTGTCCGGGTCGGCTATGGGAGGTTGAAGACAACCGACAGCCGGGTCCCACCGGTCAGCGGCTCAAGAAAGGGGGAAACAGCTGCTGCGGCACTGGGCCGACTTGGGCCGCGCGGGCTGTGTCGCTGGGCCGGTTCGGGCGCAAGGAAGCAGGCCGACTACGAAGAAAAACAGGCCGGCGATCACTGGGCCGCTGGCCTATCAGGTAAGTTTCTGTCTTTTTTTTTATTTATTTTCCAAAACTTATTTCAAATAGAAATTTTCTAAATCAAAGCAAAATAAAATAAATGCACACCACAAAATAAATTAAGTGCAACAGCATGAATGCAACACCAACATATTTTATTATTATTTTAAATTGGCCATTATTTATTATCTAAATTATTCCAATTTTGTTATCTCAAAATTTGGGTGTTACAAATTCTACCCCCCTTAAAAGAATCTCGTCCTCGAGATTGGATTGCTTACTCAAACAACTGCGGATATGATTTCCTCAATTCATCCTCTCTTTCCCAAGTTGCCTCTGCCTCTGAATACCGATTCCACTGTACTTTGCACATCTTAATAATCCGACTTCGAGTAACCCTCTCAGCAGTCTCTATAATCTTAATCGGAATCTCTTCATATGTAAGATCCTCCTTAACAGTCAATTCTTCCAAAGGTATCTGCTCCTCAGGCACCCTCAAACACTTCTTAAGTTGTGAAACATGGAACACATCATGTACTCCAGATAAATTCTCAGGCAACTCTAATTGATAAGCAACTTCCCCACGTCTAGTAATAACTTTAAATGGTCCAACATACCTTGGTGCTAGTTTACCTTTCATGTTAAACCTCTTCACACTTTTCATAGGTGACACCTTCAAATAGACATAATCACCTACCTCAAAAACTAAATCTCTTCTTCTATTGTCAGCATAACTCTTCTGACGAGACTGTGCTACTCTCAAATTCTCTCGAATCACTCGCACTTGATCTTCTGCGTTTCTAAGAACATCTGTACCAAACACCTGAGATTCACCTGTCTGATCCCAAAACAATGGAGTTCTACACTTACGTCCATACAAAGCTTCAAACGGTGTCATCTTGAGACTCTGTTGATAACTATTATTGTAAGAAAATTCTGCATAAGGCAAACTCTTATCCCAACTAGTTCCATATTGCAATGCACAAGCTCTCAACATATCCTCTAATACCTGGTTGGTCCTTTCAGTCTGTCCATCTGTCTGTGGATGATATGCTGTACTAAAATTCAATTTTGTTCCCAGTGATTCATGCACAGCTTTCCAAAAATGCGATGTAAACTGCGATCCTCGATCAGATACAATCTTCTTTGGTACTCCATGCAAACAGACTATTCTCTCCATATACAACTCCGCCAATTTTGGTCCATGGTAAGTAGTCTTTACTGGTATAAAATGAGCAACTTTAGTTAACCGATCTACTATCACCCAAATAGAATCATAACCTTTCTGAGTACGCGGTAACCCTACTATAAAATCCATACCAACTTCCTCCCACTTCCATTCAGGAATCTTCATTGGTTGTAACAATCCAGCAGGTCTCTGATGCTCTGCTTTCACCCTCTGACAAGTGTCACACAATGCCACATACTCAGCCACATCTCGCTTTAATCCAACCCACCAATATTTCTGTTTCAGATCCAAATACATCTTAGTACTACCAGGATGAATAGAATAAGCTGACTCATGAGCTTCGCGAAGAATTGCTTGTCTAACAGTTTGATCCTCAGGTACACACAGCCTCTTTCCGAACCACAAAATTCCATTATCATCCATTCGAAAGCCTGGTGACTTACCAATCACTATATCTTCCGCTATCTTCTTTAGTTTCTCATCCTTCAACTGGCCCTTGTAAATTTCTTGCTCTAAGGTAGGCTCTATCACTAATTCCATTGTATTAGTAACAATTCCCAAATTCAAATATTCAAATTCAGCACATAACTCACTAGCCATAGACAATGTTCTTATCTCATTGGCATAACTCTTCCTACTAAGAGCATCAGCTACTACATTAGCCTTACCAGGATGATAGTGTATCTCAATATCATAATCCTTAATCAACTCCAACCATCTGCGTTGCCTCAAATTCAGATCTGACTGAGTGAAAATATACTTCAAACTCTTATGATCAGTGTATATATCACTCTTATGTCCAATCAAATAATGTCTCCAAATCTTTAAAGCATGAACTACAGCTGCTAATTCCAAATCATGTGTAGGATAATTCAACTCATGCTTTCTCAACTGCCTAGATGCATAAGCCACAACTCTGCCTTCTTGCATAAGAACACATCCCAAACCTTGACGAGAAGCATCACAATAAATAGAAAACTTCTTACTCAAATCTGGTAAAACCAAAACAGGCGCTGTAGTTAACCTCTTCTTCAATTCCTCAAAACTAGCTTGACATTTATCAGACCACACAAATTTAGCATTCTTTTCTAACAGAGATGTCATAGGTTTAGCAAGTTTAGAAAACCCTTCAATGAACCGTCTATAATATCCAGCTAAACCCAGGAAACTACGAATCTCACTAACATCAGTAGGTGGTTTCCAATTCAATACATCCTTTACCTTGCCTGGATCCACTGATATACCTCCATTAGAAACAATATGACCAAGAAAAGAAACTTCCTTCAACCAAAACTCACATTTACTTCGCTTCGCATACAGTTTATGCTCTCTAAGCTTCTGCAATACCAACCTCAAATGTTCAGCATGCTCTACCTCTGTCTTGGAAAATACCAGTATATCATCAATAAACACTACCACAAACTTATCCAAGTATTCCATGAACACCTTATTCATCATGTACATAAAGTATGCAGGTGCATTGGTCAATCCAAACGACATAACAGTATACTCATACAATCCATACCTTGTAGTAAAAGCTGTCTTTGGAATATCAGAGGCACGAATCTTCAACTGATGATATCCAGAATGTAAATCAATCTTAGAGAACACACAAGCACCTCTCAACTGATCAAACAAGTCATCAATCCGGGGCAAAGGATACTTATTCTTGATAGTTACTTCATTTAGTGACCGGTAATCAACACACATCCTCTGACCACCATCTTTCTTATCAACAAAAATAACTGGTGCTCCCCAAGGTGATGAACTAGGTCGAATAAAACCTTTTTCTTGTAATTCTTTAATTTGTTTCTTAAGTTCTTCTAATTCATCTACTCCCATCCTATATGGTCGTTTGGCTATAGGTGCAGTTCCAGGTAATAATTCAATAAGAAATTCAATGTCTCGGTCAGGTGGCATACCTGGCAATTCATCAGGGAAGACATCCGGAAATTCCTCAATCACTGAATTCTCCTTAATAGTATCTTCAATCTGATTCACCACCGCGGTTGGTTGCTTCTGCATTGCTACATCCACATTGATTTTATCTCCATTAGGCGCAGTCACAACTACCACTTTCTGCTGACACTGAATCTCTGCCTGATTTTGCATCATCCAGTCCATACCCAATATCACATCAATCCCAGATGTTCTCAACACTATAGGAGTTATCTTAAACTCTACCCCCCTTAATACCATACTAATCGGAAGACAACGATTACTAGTTTGCATGGTACCTCCAGGTGAATTTACTAAGAGAGGTTCTTTCATAGCTAGCATGGGTATACTATGCATTTTAACAAAAATATTGGATATGAATGTATGAGATGCTCCAGAGTCAAAAAGAACAGTTGCGGGAGTGGAATGTACATTGAACGTACCAATCATAACTTCTGGTGCATTATGAGCTGTATCAGAAGACACGTGATTCACCCTTCCAGCACCGGATTGCCTCTGGTTGCTCTTCTGGCTCTGAGGAGTCTGTTGGTTCTGCTTCTCAGGACAATTATAAGACAAATGACCCTCTTTACCACAGACAAAGCATCTAATAGGAGTGCTGGGAGTACTATTCTTTATGGGGGTAGCATTGGGATTTCCAGTGCGAGGAGTCTGTTGCCCAGTCTGCTGATACTGTTGACGCTGTGGATATGATGAACGCTGTTGCGACTGATTGTTTTGCCAATTTTGTGACCACCTCTGATTTGAATTGCGATTCCACTGGCTAACCGGTCCCTGAAACTTCTGATGAAAGCCATGCTGAGAATTTGTGCGTTGACGGTTGTTGCTTCCTGAGCCTTGCACCTTCATCTTTCTTTTTCTATCCATCTCCCTACGCTCATTATCAAGCACAATAGCTTTGTTCACCAGCTCTTGAAAACTAGCATAGTTGTTCCCCTTCAACTGTAAGCGAAGATCATAATAAATTCCCTTCAAGAAGAGACGTTGTCTGTCCGCATCTTCTCTCACTTCATTAGGAGCATAGCGAGCCAACTGGGTAAATTTGTCATGATATTCACTAACACTCATCTGTCTCATCCTCAGGTTTCTGAATTCTTCCTGCTTCAGCTCAATTATACCTTCAGGAATATGACGAGCTCGAAAATCTCTAACAAACTCATTCCAAGTGATAGGAGGAGCATTGTCAGGGCGTGCAGCCTGGTACGACTCCCACCAAGTCTGAGCTGTCCCTTGTAACTGACCAGATGCATACAACACCTTTTCCATATCATTGCATTGAGCTATATTCAGCTGTTTCTCCACTGCCCTCACCCAATCATCTGCCTCTAAAGGATCAGCAGCATGAGAAAACACTGGAGGGCGTCCCTTTAAAAATTCTCCACGCTTATCCCTTACTTGAACAGGTGGTGGTCCTCCAACAGGGGGATTGTTCTGCATGTGCTGCATAAACATCTGCATCATCTGATTCTGAGTTTGTATAAGTTCCTCCATAGTAATGGGTATGTTAGCACCTCCACGACCTCTGCCACGACCTCTGCCTGACATCTGTTTCCAAAAACACAGAAATTGAAATTCAGTACGATCCGAGATGATGTATTCAATAGATAAGCAAAATCTGATTTTTTTCTGGACAAGCTCCAATTTCAGCAACTCAGTAAAACTGTCATATCTCGAGCTACAGACGTCCAATTCAGATGATCTTTACATGGTTGGAAAGCTTATAAAATTATCTACAACTCGTATTCACAACACTTTTTCTGATTCTGTCAATAAATTGGTCAAAAACTGAACTTAACAGAAACTGTTCCAGATTTCCAGACTGTGCAGTAACTCCAACTTGAAACAGGTATATCTCTTAACTCATAATAGATATTAAGGTGATTCTTGTGGGATTGGAAAGATATAGAAGTCTAACTATTCCCAGTAAAATTTCTTAAATTTCTCATGAACGGATTTTAAGTTATTTCTAAAACATCCCAGACTGATCCAAAAATCAGCAAAGGACAGAACTAATTTAACCTCATATTCAACTAATATATCTTGATCAAACTTAATATTCTTAACCATGGAATTTGTAGACATGTCTACAAAACTCCAGCACACATTACAAAGATCCAAATCACACATTATCATAATAACAATCCATCAATCACACAATTGTTCACACCACAAACTGACTCTTAAAACAATCCAAACTCGAAATTAACTCGCAACTACTATCGTTCTTATTACATAGGGATTTTTCCTATTTCCTAATTAAGCTTCTCATAAATCTTAGGACGACCTAACTCCGCCCTTAATTGGTCAATCTCCTTGTAAGCTTGCTCCTTAAGTTCTTTTTCCTTCAGCAACTCATCCTTCAAGTCCGCCTCATGAAGAGCCAATTCACGAGCTAATGCCACCGTAGCTTGCAAAGTCAAGGAGGAATCATCTGCAAGTGGCACGGTCCAAATTCCCTTGTCATGCAAGAAACAAGGAAAGTGCCGAAGTGCACCCTTTAGCGTCCTGTCCGAGCGTAGACCATGGTAGTAAACAAATGCATTGAAAGCGACATCCTCCATGCTTGTCTCCACAGTTGCCCGGCTCACTCGGGTAATGAATTTTGACTCCACCTTAGGCTCCTTAGTGGTAGGATCCCTTTTCTTGACCCATAATTCCGTCTTCCAATAGGAATCCATCCATGGATGACTATACTCTGCACTGCGATACTCTAAAGTAGCCTCCCAGTCGTAGTAGTAGTTATCCAAGGTTCTTGTCAACATGTCATGGAAGAAAGCATCAGCTTTAGGAACCATGATATGAAACTTCGTAGTCCATCCCATAACTACATTCTCCATAGGCGTATCACCAACTCTTGATTCAGCATCGGATAGCTCTTGATTGCCCTCTTCCTTTGGCTCCTGGGGTTTGAAACGGGCAACATATTGTGCAGCTGACAAACGGGGATGAGGAGGCATCTACAAGATTTAGACATAGATTAGATAGAATCAATGTATTTTCGCAATAGAATAAAGTAGAGGAAGCATAAAACTTTAGTATTTAACAAGGTGAAAGACGAAGCATGAATTAAGTGAGGTATGGATGCTATCAACGACCATTCTAACTAGGCTTGCGTCCTACAGTCAACACGGCTTTGATACCAATCTGTCACACCCATTTTTAAGGATAAAAATAGGATGTATAAAAGACTCATGTGCACCCCAGGAAACAGTCGCACACATAAGTTGACAAATTACAAAGTATCTTCACAGTGCTTATTACATAACGAATAAGTATTTAAGACATAGTCTTGAACGATAGATAATAATAACTAATAATAATTCTTCAGCGGAAACTCCACACAGGGACACGGTTGACTGGTTGACATCAAGACTAGTACTCATTCCGATAATCTTCCTCATTATCTTCATCTGTTATGGTGGAAATAGCAAGAGTGAGTTCATGTCGAACTCCACAAATATAACACAGGGTTCATGTGGCTCAAAAGGCTAGACACTGTTTAACTGCATTTAGCTTTTAATCATATATTAGCAATTGAGTAGCATCAAGATAATCCACTTCCCATTAAAGAACCAATGATCAATTGTAATAAGGATAATGAATAGCATTAACATGAGCAAATAATAATCAACAATAATTTAGCATGATATAACAGTTATGATCAACTATTCCATAAGAATCCCCAAGGCCGCTCGTATCCGTGAGCACGGCTAGTATACCAGTTTTTAACTCTGCGCAGAGGTGTACACTTTCACTGTAAGTCATGATTTCCAAATGAGTGGGGAGATCAAGCCCAAACACCCAAAAACCATATAAAGCCACTCAAGAGTTCGTCTAACAAGTTAGGGCCATTAGATTCACTCGGCAGGCAGATGTAGAACCCCCCTTCCCTGTGGCACAACAACCGCAGCCTATACACACTAGGCCAGGGGCTCGCACTACACCCAAAGTGTCAAGCCATTCTTACGCCATTTAAGGTAACCACTAACAAGCTAGAAAAGGTCTCTTGAACAACTAAAGCCAGAGCCATATAGCCCTCACAGCTGTACTGTATATCCCGGTTATCACTTACAGATAAGTCCTTAAGGAGAGAAACCAGAGCATCAAAATAATACACAAGCTCTAGCCCCCTTTTAACAACAATGAAATCATCTTAATAGTTGATTGCTTAATCCATTAATCAAATTACAAGATCATTGTTCTTAGTTTAAGCACTAGCAATAGCTACCCATATGCATACCCAAGGTTGACAAGGAATCAAGACATCAAGCACTAAGTTATAATCTCTAAGGTTGTCAAGGTAAGCACATGCATATGTATGATCATTTTGATGAATAGGTAGCAAGGATAGTCCTGTGTTATACTTGCCTTGATCAAAGCTCTCCAAATGATACTGCTGACTTGGCTCAAAGTAATACTCCGAATCGTCCAAGTACTGCTCACCTTCTATACTCGATCATCAATCAACAACATACATGCATCCAATCAAACATACACGAAGCAAACAAATAGATATAATTAGAACAGTACACCAACAGTAACAAAACAGTAATAAAAGTTTATAAAACTCTTCTACACGTTTCTACGATCACACAGACGCAAAGATCACCAAAATCGGAGTTAAAACGTAAAAGTTATGAATTTTCTAAGATTTCCTATAGATAAATAAATACTTAATTATAAACTCGAAAAATAAATTATCAAAACTAACTGTAAAACTATACTAACATGTAGAGTTCGCAAATACAAACCTAACGCAATTTGAACGGATCAAATCGGAGTTAAAACGAAGATTTTATGACTAAAACAATTCTAGTGGCAAAACTGTAAATTGCTGAAAACGTATTTTTGATTTAACCGGTTGAAAATACGCTTTCCAAAATGTGAAAACGCAATTCCCGGAATACGCCAAGGACCGCGGGTTGTTTACTAGAAAAATGCAGGGGCTCTTTAACAAATATACCCCGCGAAGGGGTATGATCTAATCTCGATCGTTGATTTCGAATCGGACGGCTACCATTCATCAGAGAAAATCATGAAGATGAAGTCGGTCATCTTCTCCCAAACCGGCCGCCGGCCGCCATGCCCGCCATGGCCGGCTCGCCGGAGTTCTTCGGCCCCACCTACTCCGACCACCGCTCACCCCGCTACTAACTCCAATCGGTGGAGAAGCTCCACGCGATCTCATCTACTCGGTAAAAACTAACCACGGTAGCCCAAGCTCTACACGCGACGAGAAGAGGGCGGCGGCTCCATGGCCGACCCGACGGTGAACTCCAATACCTCGATTCATCTCACCAAAACACCAATTGAAAGCGTAGAAAGCAAGAGGAGAAGAAAATAAGCTCACCCAAGTAAAGAAATCGGCCTCGATGCCTCCCGAAAGCTTCCTCCCCAATCTACCGCCGGCCTCCAACAACTCAAACCCTAAAGCTTGATTCTCCCGTGGCAACCCTAACTTTTTAGTTGAAAAACGGAAAATAGAAGGTCCCCTCTTCCTATTTATAACCTCAAAACCGAAATCGGTAAGACTCCCTAGCTAACACGGCAAGAAATCGATGTCGGCTTCATCGTGTCCGGGTCGGCTATGGGAGGTTGAAGACAACCGACAGCCGGGTCCCACCGGTCAGCGGCTCAAGAAAGGGGGAAACAGCTGCTGCGGCACTGGGCCGACTTGGGCCGCGCGGGCTGTGTCGCTGGGCCGGTTCGGGCGCAAGGAAGCAGGCCGACTACGAAGAAAAACAGGCCGGCGATCACTGGGCCGCTGGCCTATCAGGTAAGTTTCTGTCTTTTTTTTTTATTTATTTTCCAAAACTTATTTCAAATAGAAATTTTCTAAATCAAAGCAAAATAAAATAAATGCACACCACAAAATAAATTAAGTGCAACAGCATGAATGCAACACCAACATATTTTATTATTATTTTAAATTGGCCATTATTTATTATCTAAATTATTCCAATTTTGTTATCTCAAAATTTGGGTGTTACAATTGCGCATGTACCTGCTGCTTTTGATAGTCGTATGCCTTCGTTTGGAGAATTGGTACTTTATAATACGTTATAATGTTTTAGCGTGATTACTGATGAAGCAACAGTTCAACTTCGCACGGAAATTGAAAATCTTGCAGATGTTGAGATAGAAAAACATGAGAGATTATCTTTGATAATACTAATTGCCAAATTGCCATCAGATAAGTCACAGACAGTATCACATGTACCGGGCCTTGTTTAGTTCCCCCAATTCTCCCCCAAATTCCACTATGTAAAAAGAAGATTCTCCGTCACATCAAAATGTCAGCAAATGCATGGAGTACTAAATGTTGATGAAATTAAAAACTAATTGCACAGTTTTGTTGTACTTTGGGAGACGAACATTTTAAGCCTAGTTAGTCAAAATTTGGATAATTTTTACCAAATACAAATGAAATGCTACAGGAATACTGATACAGTGTTTTTCTTCCCTATTCGCCGAACTAAACGAGGCACAAGTTAAACAGGCCATGGAAGAACAGCTGTTCGGCTTCCTTCAAAAAGATCGGAGAATCCTCTCCACGAGGCGCCGGCGTGCCCTGCCCTCCTCCCTCGCCATGCGCAGCCCCGCCAGCGTCTCTTCGACCCCGTTGACTGCCGGGCTCGTCACCACCGGGGCGATGGCGTCGGACTCGGGCTCCGCCCACGACAGCGTCGCGCCGTCCAGCCTCTCGTAGGCGTCGCCGGGGAGGGTGAGCACGATGCACCCCGGCTGCTGCTACTGGCCGTTGGGGCCTGCGGATTACAGGACGAGGGATTGCCCCAGACGGTGGAGGAACGTGACAGCGGCATACGTGGCGAGGTTGCTAACATTGGCCGGCCCTGGCGCCGCCGCAGGTCGCCATCCTGTCTGCTCCATCTGTGTGACCTGCGGCCTGGAAGGGAGTTCACTGGAGCTCGGGAGTGTTACCTGGTGAGTCTCATCTCAACCGCACGTTTTTGACCCAACGTTTACAAATTGTTTAAGATTTTCGCCTTTTGTGATAACAAATTACCCAAATTTTGTGAACTTGAATTTAAAATATTGATCTTGGAACAAACAATCAAATCAACTGCAACCCACAATTCTAGGATCATAAATCTTTAACCAACATGGTCACTTGTTTGCAATTCCTGGCTTTGGCGAATGCTGAATAGGAGGACATGAACATGGGCAATCATCGTTGTATGTAGTACATATGTAAGTAAAATGGTGGTCTCGAGGAATCGGGACCTCAGTGCCTCGTCGTTTTGTTGTAGGATAAAGACAAGGAAAACGAAATCAAAACAGTGGAGTAAAGTAACATCTGAAAAGGGCCATCGATGATGATGTTATGTGTTGACAGCGAGATTGTATCTTTCTCTCCCTATTGAAAAGAACTTGTGGTTTCTCAATTATCAGATTGATAATAAGTATACCAACTAACAAAAGTTGGAATGAATAGTCATTTCCAACATAAGTTACAAAATCAAATAACTTCTCTTCAAGAAACAACGCATCAACTACAGTGTGTTGGCCCAGGCATAGTAATGTTCATGTAGGCAAATCCTGTCAGTTGTCACCCCATCCCCATGAAAATTTGATGGAGGGAGATGATCCAGAAAGTACAGCTCTTCAACTATACAACCTACCTCAAGGCTATAATGGTCTCCAAATGCCTGTGCCGACTAGGACTGTTTGCTGCAAGACATATGCTTTTTTTTTAACGCAGTTTCCGACATATGCTTCAGTTAATCTTCAAACATTTCAAAATCGTACTTGAGTGTTGCAAAATAAAGCAGTTTAACTGGTTACTGACTGTTACTATGGTGTGCATTACTGCATCTGCATTGCTAACATGACCATGCTTACCAAGAAGAAGACTAGTGTCCCATCATGTCAGCGTCATCAATCAACCTGTAGAAATGGCACCTACCATGTCCTCTTTCCCTTAAAAAGGAAAAAAAGTGTGCCTGCCGACTCTTATGGATCACTAATTCACTAGCACTGCGCGGACATACCATTCTCTCACTTCCTATACTGAAAACAGTGAGACAGGCAACCTGACAAGAAGGACATAGCTAGAGAAGTAGAGAGAAGCACACAAACTAATAAATTATAAATAAAGCATTACTATGTTATTCCATTAGAAAGCTTAAACCGCTCACTCACAATGAGCACCACACCCTCAATGTCGCAGAATCTTGCTCAGACGGCAGAAACAGGTAAGGATGAAACACACGGTCACCACATTGAGACTGGCATATGTGTTCGTTCAGTGCCATCTACAGGCATGCAGATGCAACCCCTGCGCTTTCTTCAGTATTGTGCTTCATGCAACCGCACACTTGGCCCAGAGGTTGACATCTACATTTACAAGTATGTTTCTTGGCTTTGCCTTGGTACCTAGCTAGATATTTCTCGATAAAGTTATAGTTTTTTTCCCTGATTTCTGGTTGTTATGATCAGTTTTGTACCTTTAATCAAGTTAGCTTTTGATCTGTGATTGCTACATGTTGGTTCTTAGATTTTGTGATGTCTATTCATGCAATGAGGTTTAATCAAGTTACTTTTGATCAGAACATGTGTTGATTCTTAATTTTTGACATGTTCTATTCATGCAAGGAGGTTTATTCAGGTTACTTTTCATAAGAAAGAATTCTATTCGTTTTATATATTGTTCAATCTTCTACTACTACCAGTCTCCGTAAGAAATGCTACTCCACTTAGGTATCAATCCATTTCAAATTGTAAGTCGTTTTAGGTTTGTCCTAAGTCAAACTTGTCTAACTTTGACCAAGTTTATAGAAAATATATTAACATCTACAATATCAAATAAAAGTGTCATCAGGGCATATTTCATGGTGTATCTAACAAAACTAGTGTGATGTTGTAAATATTTGTGTATTTTTCTCTATAAACTTGGTTAAAGCTAGAGAAGTTTGACAACGGAGGGGTACTTCTATTTTTCCTCAGCCTTGGAGTTGGAGATTTTGCTCCTTCCTTCTGTTTGATTACTTGATGCTGCAGGGGAGAAAGCGCTTTCTGCAGTACTGAATGCCGAGAAAAAGGAATGAAGATCGACCACGCTCGAAGGAAACGTCGGTCTTAAAATTGTGCATCGATATCAACAATTAAGCGATTTGAATATGTCAGAGGAAGTACAATATCATACTCCATATATAGCTGTTTATGCAACTATTTATGGACTATGTCGACCTTGTGAAATGAAATTGCCAGTTTTATGTTAAATGGAATTACAATTGATGTGTTTCTTGAGTCAGCATGAGTTTCGCAACGTGGAATATAACAAACCAACCGATATGTAGTATTTGAGCATTACAGTAGCAGCAATTGGTGAACACTGAAGAGCTCAATGATCTGGTACCAAATGAAAGCCTTTCATGCTTCTATAGATTTACATGCTGGCAGTCATGTATGGACAGAGTACAATGATGCATATGACTGCATTTTTTCTTTTGAAATGGAGAAACATCAGTTAAGTTATTATGACTGTGCTACTAGTTTCCTCAACCTTGACACAAATTAAACCAAATGAATCACAACCCATAGAATCAAGATATGGCATCAATCCTGTACTCATGTACTTATGTTCTTGGGAACCCTTTGGTTTCTGGCCCTGTGTGTAAGGGAACAATCTTGATTCTTGAAATAACAATGAACAAACAATGGATCATTTTCAGTTAGCCTAATTGAGTCTCTAGACTGGTTTGCAGTACACTATGGTGAACACTCAACACTCAACTCCCACCAAGTCATTACCAAGCTCTTCAGGACATGCTTCCTTCCAGTTGCCTCCCCTGCATGCACATCTCCTGATCTCAGCACTTCAGCAGTGCACACAATGTTTCAAGTACCTGGAACAAGCATTCCATGCACTTGCTACATGTCTGCTACTTGGAGGCGAGCAGGAGCTCCTCCGCGCCAACTTTCATGTTGGGGCCTGACGCGAACTTGACAAGCCTGTTGTTGTTGTCGGGGACCGTGGCCTCGACGATGAACACGCCACAGACGGGGCGGTGGTCGGAGAACTTGGACTCGCCGCGGATGTAGCATAGCTGCACTATCCCTTCCCCGTGCCAGAGGATCCGGTCGCACCTGCAGGCAGAATTTTTTTTTGGGTTTGGTCACCATCAGGCATGCACACTGAACATTTTCTGAAAAAAACACACATGAACATTTTCTGTTGTCGGAAGTCGGAACGGAAGGCGAAGGCGAAGGCTCACTCACCATGCCGGCGTCCTCCTCTTCTTCTTGGACGCCACGTCCTCGCCGGCGTAGGTGTCGGAGTTCCACGAGTACTTGTAAGTGGGGGCGAAGAAGATCTTTCCCTCGTTCCACCCTCGGAAGACCCCGCTCTCCCTTTCAGTCCTGAGCTGCTCAGTTGTTCAGATTTCAGAATGCTCCGTGACTGACACACATGCCTGCATGCAGAGCTCTGACAGGTCGAATGAGCTTGGGTTGGCTGGTTACCTGATCCTTCTCGAAGAGAGCGCCCCAGTCGTTGGCCTGGACGAGCTTCTTGGCCTCCGTGTAGCTCAGAGCAATCCGGTAGTTGAGATCGCCTAGCCAGATCACACGACTGCGCCCGTCGTCAGTCAGCTTACTTATCCGATCGATCGATCGATCCAAGTGGGTGAGGTAGAGCAGGGTAGCTACTTACTCGTGGTCGAGGATTCGCTCGGGGATCCGGCGGCCGGAGCGCTTGCAGAGGCGGCGGAACTGCGTGTTCTTGAGGATCTCCACCACGTCGGAGTTCCGCCTCAGCTCGTCGCCTTCCTTCTCCCCCGACGCCAGGTGGCTGCACACGAAGCACAGGCTCGTCTGGTGCAGCGACATGCTCACCGAGATGCACCCCTGCAGTTGCACAAGCAAAACACATCATCGCATCACACGATCTTGACGGCAGCGGCGGCGGCGGCGACGACGACGGCGGCGGCGTGGCAATGCCAATACCTTGTTGCCGAGGTACCCCATGATGCCGCGGCCGACGCAGGAGAAGCGTACATGGCCGACGTGGGGCACCAGCCCGCGCCTCACCCACACCGTCGCGAACAGCCCCACCATTTGCTTGCACGCCACCAGGCAGTAGCTCTCGCGCCGGCTCGCCACCGCCACCGCCCCCGCGACCGCCGCGGCGGCGGCGGCGGGGCTCTTGGTTATCACGTCGGACGCCGCGAAGCTGCTAGCCCGGACCTCCTCGTCCTCCTCCTCCTCGTCGTCCGACGTCGTCGAGTCGCCCTCGACGCCGGCGGCGCTTGCGCTCCTGCCGCCGCCGCAGCCCATCAGGCACGGCGCCCTGCAAGACGGCGGCCTCCTCCGCGGCGGCCGGTGGAGGTGGTCCGCCGACGGGCACGTGCACGCCTTGAGCCGCCGCCCGCGGGTGATGCCGGCGCGCTGGATCTCCCTGTTCGAGCACTTGTGGAACCGGGACGGGTCCAGCGGGCTGGAGCTCGGCGTCTGGAGAGCCGACGCCGCCGGGGACGCAGCCGCCGCCGCCGTGTCCAGGGACCGGCTGAAGCTGGCTGAAGCTTCCGACACGGCGGAGGCGTCGGAAGGCGGCGATGGCCGGTTCAGCGCCTGGTTGATGAGCGCCAGCCATCTCGACGCCGGCTCGTTGTCCTCGATCACCAGGACGTTACCGGCGTTCAGGGGGACCACTTCTTGGAACCTGCATCGTATTGGTTCCAATTATGGCGGGAAAAAGGATCATACTTGGCCTCGTTTAGTTCCCAGATTTTGGGTTCAGATTCCATATAAAAAGAAGATTCTCCATCACATCAAAATGTCGGCATATGCATGGAGTACTAAATGTAGATGAAATTAAAAACTAATTGCACAGTTTGGTTGTACTTTGCGAGACGAACGTTTTGAGCCTAATTAGTTAATGTTTGGACAATTTTTACCAAATACAAACAAAATACTACAGTTGCGCTACAGTGTATTTTTCCAACTTTGCACACCCCAAGTTAAAACTGCTTCAAACTTCAAAGTAAACTAACTGTGGTTGATGGTACTTATTAGTGCCT
Source organism: Saccharum hybrid cultivar R570 (assembly GCA_038087645.1). Lineage (NCBI taxonomy): Eukaryota > Viridiplantae > Streptophyta > Magnoliopsida > Poales > Poaceae > Saccharum > Saccharum hybrid cultivar. The sequence continues at coordinate 3,314,380 of JAQSUU010000731.1, read as the reverse complement.
ATGGATTAAAATTGCAGTTTTTTCCTCGTTACATTACTCTATATGAAACTAAAATTGTAACTGATTTTTTTATGGAATGTTAGATGAATATGTGGATCGAGTTATACTACAGTAACTGATTTTCCAGTCTGATGAAATTATTAGTTTAATGAGTAGACAGCTGCCAGTGCTAGTAGTTGCAAGGTAACTGTCAGTGACTCGTTGGAATAAGAACTTGAAATGCAGGATAACATCCACAAGGAAAAATCGTGATTGGTTTGCACGATAGGAATGAAGATCAAGGGCAGAACACATTAAATGTGCTGAAATCTCTCGTGATTCTGGAGACATGAAAATGGCAACGATTTAAGCCGAAAAGCAAGCATACGTGTCAGAGACTGTGATGTCTGAAGATGTGATGCCTGAAGATGTGCAGTGTAGAAAACACTGAAATCTCAATCGGATAAGACAATGTCAATAATGCAGTTTTGCGATGCTTAAATTTGAGCATACCCTAGCACGTAAATGTCTGAGTAGTCATCAGAAGGCAGGAAATCATTCAGATTGAGACCCCTGTCCGGGGTTTTTCCGGCGACGTTCCACGTGGCTGCAAATACCCTATGATAAGAGCAACGCAAGCCAGAGTAAAATATCTCAATTTGAGCTAATGAAATAAAGAGATCTGAATCATGTAAAAGAAAAGTAGAGCCATTGGAAACTTATGACTTGACTGACGACTATGCTTACCTGAAAGCTTCCATATGAGTAGTACTGGTTGTTGCAGGAGAACCGAAACCGCCGAATTTTAGACTTCTACTTTCTATTTGGAACAAGATGAAGTTAGAAAATGGAAAGGGAAACCTCGCTTAGACTTCAAGGTCAAAAGAGTTAAGATAAGACATGGAAAGATAAAAGCTAATCAATGACTCAATGTAGAGGAGTAGAATTAATGGAGCAGAATGGGATAAATACGTACCCGAAAGACTTTTGAAGAAGGATGAGGATGATGCTGACGGGGAAGCCACTGCCGACCGTTCTGGTGATTCTTTCAAATCAACTGAAAAACCAACAGTATTGTCTGAATTTGACTGAAATCATAACAGCAATTTATACACTACAGTACTTTCGATACATAATATTTGGGATGTAGGCAATAGAATTTTTCTTATCCTCATGGATTACTCGAGAGGAGAAAAAAATTGTTGCTTCGCTGTTAGAAAGGATTTGGTAAAAACCTGTGGTGTCAATGCAGTACTCTGTGGTGCTATGTCTTGGTGAGGCATTCCCACCTTTTGTTCCATGAAGCTTTGGAAAGAGAAACTGGAATGGAGAGACAAAAAAGATAAGAAAAACTCTCAAAAGGTAAACTGACTAATTTTTGAAGTTTTGGCCGGAGGGAATACAAAAGACGCTACCTTCTTCTTCCTTCTGCTGGTACTCTTGTCCATGTCTGAACTCAGTTTAATTTCTGCAGCCAGCTTCAAACGAGCAGCTCATAAAACAAAGACAACGCCTGCAGAAGGTTTTCAGAGCAAGTCAGGTAGGTAGGTAGGTAGAAGTTTCAGCTTTACACGAAGCCACGCAGAAGAGTCTAGTGACGAAAATAGGAAATCGAAGGTAGCCACAAGGATTTCAAAGACTTGTTCTTCTGGACAAAGACTGGAGCCAAAAGAAATTCAAAGGCTCAACGAGAAAGTGAAAAGGCACCAGCAGCTCATTTGGAAACATTACGTTGAACAGTAATATGAACCTAACTGGACATAAGAATCTCAGCAGATCACCAAACGGAACAGTGTTTGTCTTCTGCAAGACACCTCACAGAATAGAACAAACAGAGTGGAAAAATTCAACCGAGCAGCTGACAGCAAAAGAACTAGTTGAACTAAAAACATCTCTACAAGAGGATTTTTTTTTGCCACAAAATAATACGTCATGACTTTTTCAAAAACTTTTTTACCAAAAATGCGGCATGGATGATGACGAAGCATGTATGGTCCATCCTCAAAGGAAAAATATGCAACATGTTGGACATCTCATCCAATTGTAGCGGTGATCCGGTCCAATGGAACAGTAGCAGTTGACCAAGACAGGTTTAAAACAGCTATGGGAAGTTCCAAATGGGGGATATAGGCACAACTGCTGCCGCTGGTGCCATCAACATGTCATTAAGAAATTCTGAATCTTGAGAAACATTTCTTTTTTAACATGCCGGTGAAAATGAAACAACCCACAGAAAAAGCTCCTCAAATCAGTGGACAAGAGACAATACGATGGCGGTTCGCGTATGTCTGCACAACCACAGGAATATTCGAGTAATAGGTTATATCCTAATTCCTTCGTAGATCTAAATGGCCCTTGCGGAGAACGCACACCATTTGTTTTCGATACAATCAATCGATCAAAAGAAAAAAGACGAATCATGAACAATGGAACTTTAGAACAGGGAAGGGAAGGCAGCTTAGAAAGGGAGAGTCTGGAGATCTTACATGATGGGGAGCAGCTAGCTGGTGGGAGGCATGAGAAGGGATGAATAGCTGGAGGAAGGGGAGCAAAAGACGCTTCAGAAAAATTGGGGTTTGACGAGCTGTCTCCACACTGCACCAAGGAAGCAATGAAAGTTGCCAAGAACCGAATAAACTAACCTGCCTAGCTATATATATAAGCCTAGGAAGCAGGCTGTCAACAAGTGTTGCATCGTGCTGTACTAAGAAATAAACTCCTCCATGGATATCCAAAAGAGGGGACAATGGTTGTTGGTTGCTCTAGGAACCACCACCGGGAGCTAAGGTAAGGTAAGCTAGGAATGAAGTAGCTGGAAATGAAAAGCTTTATTTGAAACAGCTTGTTTGAATGAAGGCTGGAATGGAACAGCTAGCGAGTCGTGCAGGCAGAAACCTCCAAAACAGTATCAGATGCAGACAGGAGGAAGAGGCCAAAAGCTGAACAACATGCTTTGATGTCTTCATCGTAATAATAAGTTAATAATTAGTACTGTACAAGTAAGTAGTGAGACAAATACGTGTAGTAATGGGCGATCGTACACGGAAACCGAGGTAGCCGTTTTTGGGCTTGGAAGCGTCCAGAAACAAATCAAATCAAAGGGACGCAGACGCTGAGGCTGAGGCTGAGGGCTGAGGCTCCAAGAAAAGATGATTTGTTGTTTTCTTCTTCTGGAATTAATTGGAGTTGGCAAGAATGAATGGATGAACTTCATCGGAATGAGCATGGTGATTACATTAGTATTATACTATTACATAACTGGTACTAAGTTGGGAACAGGCAAGGGGCGAAGATAACATAGAGAGAAAAGTTGCAATAATGATTGTGTTGTGAGTAATGAAAAAGAGAAGAAGAAGGGGGGAAAAACTCCTTTTGTAGGTAAAGACTACTCCTCTTGGAATGAAATAATGCGAGGAGGCGGCCAAAATCCATAAAGATGCATACAATGCAAAAGCAGGAACTCTCTTGGAACATGAAAGTGAAAGCACGAATAAGCAAGGATCGATGTGATGCATGTATTTATGCTCACATAGTACCCTACTACAAGATCAAAGATATGAGGGAAGAACAGAGAAGAGCCGATGGAAGGAACTAATTAACAGGCAGCAGCAGATGGATGGGTAGAAAAGAAAGGAATGATGAGACGAATGGTTACCTGCTCATGCAGACTGGATGAGGACAATGATAGCCGCCGCCGCCGTGGCGACCGATGATGGCCGGCCGGAGAGATCGAGGAGCTGGCCGCCGGCGGTCGGTTGGCGTGCCTCGTGCCGTCGTGAGCGTGGCTGCCGGCCTGCCGCTGCCAAATGGAGAGAGATGGGGAGACGCAACCGCGAGCAGAGATAGAGAAACAAAGGAAGATAAAGGAAAGATTAGGAAGGGAAACGGGCCGTTTGAGAGTTGAACGAAAGGGAAACAAGCAGGTGGTTACTCTAAGAACCAAGGAAAGAGAGAGGAGGTTTTAGCCAGTTAGGTAGTGGTGGTGGTGATCTAAACAATCGAGTAAAAAAAGGCGCGTGGTGGTGGTTTGGAAACCGCCGGCCGGGTCGGCGGCGACGGCGATGCGTGGTTGGTTGGTGACGGCCGGGGACGAGGAGGACGTGCGTGGGCGTGGTTGTGGTTGCTATTCCCTACTACCTTGGTCAACTCGACGAAACCAGCTGCGTGGGTCCCGCGCGCTCGCTTGGATCGGATCCTGAGCTCCTGTCGTCACCCTGTCCCCTGCGGCGGCTGCTTCGTGCACGGCAATACGGAAATGCGCTGCAGCCTGCAGCAGGTGCTGTGCTGCTCTCAGCACCACCACTAGTATTTTGGGACAAACATATATTTGACCTTAAATATGTCCACCCAGCCCGACGACTCCGACGATGTGTGTCGTTCCCTCGCGCCACGCTCAGGTGACAACGGACTCACCTCCATCGCTCAGGCAAGGGCAAGGGCAGCCACAAGTCACGCCATCGGCTCATGTTGGACCACAAGACCACTACCGTGAATCAAGCTCGCTCATCATATCTGAATCTGATGGGTCATGGTCCATGCCATGGTACGGCGGCCAATGCAATGCAAGGATCATTAATTATTTGCGGTCAATGGATGCTGGATCGGTGTCTTAAACTAATCTCGGCCGTCTGATACAAAATCAATAGATGACGATATAGAGTATCATCAGCTTACATTATTCGGCAGTGGTACTAATAAGCAAACAGGCGCGCATGAAACATGCATGCATGTATATATATACCCCGAATCATCAAAAGACCTTGTTCACGCTCGTACCAAACAAAATGAGAACTTTGTTATTTCAGCAATAAGTAAAGTGTTGTGGGATAAACGTACGTATTTTCATCATCAGCAAAAAAAGTCATACAAAATATATTTTGACCACTAAATCATTCCTCTACGAGAGATTTGGAAGGAACGGAATGCAAGACATGTTGGCATGCATGGTCAATCTAGGTTGCCTGTTTAGCGAGTAATAATAAAACCTAAACCATAGTGTTGGTGTCGTTGTCTCTTCCTAGACCGCTTAAGCCGGTAGTATGTTTCTCCATTTCTCCAGAGAAAGTGGTCGGGAGAGCTTGCTTAGGCAAACACGTTGTGTTGATTTTGTAAACTCTTCTACCTTAATACAATGATGCATAAATGTTTTGTGTACTCAAGAAAAAAGAAGAATTGATACCACCTCAGAGGCACTTTAAATAAAAATCTATTATTAAATTTTCATGTACTTTAAATAATTATTTGTTAATATTTGACTTTTTCCTGTAGAAAATATAATTATCAATTCAGGACAGAGTGATGCTTTCAGGCCCATGTACGTTTGGCCCAAATGAGCTCTTACGTTGGCTTGGTCGAGCTGGATACTCTTATCTCGGCCAGGCCTCATCTTCTGGAATTCTTTCCTTTGTGACAGGACAAATTTGTTTGGTTCCACTTGTGTACGTCGATCTGATCGAGATGGGGGAGAACAGGGCGATGTATAAATTGTCTACGTATATACGTGGGGCTTGCTAGACCCCGGATGTTCGTTCCAGGACGCTAGCATCGAACGGCTGTCGCGCGTGTAAGAAGTAACGGGGCTTTGGGCAGCCCGCCCCCGTTCGTCGCTCCGCACACGCACCCTGCCCCGTCCATGCGTCCATCACTTACGGTGGCCTCATGACTCTCCGAACAATATTAAACACTTGCAACATGAAACACTTGAATGCAACATACGTCTAAAACAAATGAAACATTTAGAACATACATTTACAACATATGTGTGAAACTTATGCAACATCCACATAAACACACTTACAAGTTGCAACATGAAAACATTTGCTGCAACATAAAACTGAAAACAGATGAAACATTTTTCAACATACCTCTGAAACACTTGCAACATGTGCAACATTCCGATCTACTTTTGTAACATCCATATAAAAATTTGAAATATACCACTTAAACGTCTAGAACACTTGAAACTTACATTTGCAACATAGGAGGGGGAGAGGTCGGGCCGGTCGATTCTGGTCGTCGGGTGAAAGCCGGCGGCGAGTGGCGGCACGCGAGAACCACCAACACCGATCGTGCTCGTGGGTTCCCTTGGCTCGGCCAGGGACGACATGAGTCGCCATCGGTAGGGGCAGCGGTGGCACCCCGCAGCAGCGAGACATCCCGTCAGCGCTAGGGTTTGGGAACAGGCTAGAGAGGTGCTGTGATTTTAAAGAGACATGACCAAGAGACGAGATGGAAGGGGAGAAGATAAGTGTCAATAGCCACTTGAAGGGAAAGTATCAAATATTTTCACATGTGGTGGATACAATAGGTGAGACCACCTAGCGTTGGGTACGGAGGGACTCGTGGCGTCCGGCCGCACTAATCATAGCATTACATCTGTTGAACTTTGGTGATGTGTCCAGGGCCCATTTATTTTGTATACATACAGAAGACAGATTACCAAGCAACAAAGGTCCAGAAATAAACATCATTTACAATATACTTAGCGTCATGACTCATAAGGGATAAGGAACACTGGCCGTAAACGGACGTGAAATTGAGCATCCTCTATGTTGATGGCTAGAACAAAACTAAACTCCCACGACGTGAAGCTATACAAATCAAGATCGTGTTCCAACACTGGGCTTATTTTTCTCACAGAAGAACAAGCTCCTGTGTATCGGCAAGGATACACGCACGCACACCACTCGTGCAGGTCAGTAAGTTTCATCCAGGCAGCTTTTGGCAACGCAAGCTTCTGGATGCGTAGGTGCAAGCCGTCCTCGTTGCTTCTTCAGTGGTAGAGCTTGTCCAAATCGTCTTTGAATTTGGTCTTTATCTGCTCCCTCTTCAGTTTAAGCGCTGCCGTCACCAGCCCGGACTCCGGCGTCCACGGTTCAGGCAACAGCACGATCTTCGCTGGCACCTCGAATTTCTCAAGCCTTGCTGCTTTCGCGGCCTGCACAGTTGGATCATGTCACCTTACATGACACATTTCTAAAACTACGTACAAAAATGGACCACATAGGCTCTAACGCACTGTTGCAACATTGAACATAAACCTATTAATGAGAGTCATGCCTGATTTTTCTTTTAATGCACCGCTGCGACAGTGCACATAAACCTAGCATGATAGCCAGCTCGAGGATAACAATGAACTATACAATTGGATGCAGATAGATAATGCATGCAAGTAACATGTGGTTTAACTATGCTCCCACCATGGTAAAAAGATTTCAAGGCGCATGATTGTTGCTAGCTTGCTACTGGTACTAGAAAAGGTAAAAACCAAAACACACTGCAACCTCTGAAATGCAAAATTGTGCCTCTGTAAACCAAAGAGGTACTCACGCAGCAACTCTGTATAATTTTGAGTCATGTATGTAAGACGTCATCAGTTATGTCTAACCTTTGATAGTGATTGCTGAACCTCCTTAACTGCTTGATCATTTTGGCAAAGCTCTTCAAAGCCTTTATGGTTTATCCCAGAATTTTGAGCCCACTTCTCCAAGGCCTGGTGTGCTGGAACAACCAGGGCAACACAATAATTATGAAATGGATCAGCATAGACCATGATGTTCTCCACATAATTGCTTGTTGCTAGAGCCGATTCAACCTGCAAAGAGAGACGGTAAATCACTCTTCAACAAAATACTCCCTCCATTCCAAATTATAAGGCATTAAAAGAATCTTGGAGAGTCAAAGCATCTTAAGTTTGACCAAAATTATAGAGAAAATTACAAAAATTTATAACATCAAATAGGTATACTATAAAAATATAATTAATGAAGAATCTAATGATACTTAATTGGTGTCATAAATATTATTATCTTATCATATAAATTTGATCAAACTTGAGATCCTTTGACTCTCCAAGATTCTTGGAATGCCTTATAATTTGGGATGGAGGGAGTATTCACAGTAGGCAGCCTTATTTTTTTTAAAAAAAAAAACAAACCTTGCCAAGAGACACATATTCTCCATGCTGAAGCTTTACTATATCTTTTTTCCTGTCAATAATCTCAAGGCACCCATCAGGATGGAACTGACCAATATCACCAGTGTAGAACCAGCGTATGCCTCTCTCATCAACCTGTAAGTCACATGAAATGGAAATAAAGTGAAAACTTAAGGCTACAATGTTCTGGACTTCTAGTAGAGTCTTACCTTGTATACTTCATTCGTCTTTGCTTCATTGTTGAAATAACCTTTTGTTATGCTGTGTCCACCAACCACGACCTCTCCTCTAGGCATTGGAGAATCAGAAATCTTATAACCACCTTCTTCCCACGAAACAAGCTACATTGGTTCGACAGAAAAAAAAAGAGAGAGAGACATGTTACAGATAATTAAGACCTGGACATGCTGTTAAGAACAGAAAGTCTTTCAGGAAAATGGAAGTGTTTAGTGGACTCATTAGGGAATCAACATCAGATGAATGGTTGGGGGCAAGTATTTAACAGGAGAGTTTGCGCATGTCACTGAAAAAGATTAAAATTCTAAGGCATGCAGTTGATAAAATGGATCCAGAAAGAAGGTGCCAATCATGACACTCCCAGACAAGTTTAAATCTACTATCACTCATCCTTAATGCAGGTTTCATCTGCTAACATCTGCCACATGAATATCAAGTGTATTTGTTAACTACTATCCAGCAAACATCAAATTTCTGAACACAAACCTTGACATAGCAGCAAGGAAGCGGTGGACCAACACGACCCACACTTGTGTCATCCCATTCAGTGAAAGCTGCTCCAGCACAAGTTTCAGTCAATCCATAGCCTTGACCCACTGGGACACTGCAGCAACAATTAAGTAGCATATAAGGACAAGAACCATAGGAAACACCTTACCTTACCAGGAAAGTTCATGGGCTACATATGCAATTGAATATAGAAAGTTTCACTGATTATTATTCTTCAGTCTACAGCTTTCAATTGGCAAGGATATTCAGAATAACAACTCAGATATTTAAGAATGAACTAATCCGACTGATAATGACCGAAGAATCAGGATAACATGAACCTGGACCCAATATGAGCATGTCACATAAAATTGGTCATTTGTGTACATTCAATGAGAACACTGGTCAAGAGCTTTTATAAGCAAACTATGATTGCAAATTCAGAGTCTAACAATCCCTAGTCAAATGCATGGGAATAAATTTACAGCTGCTACGAACCAAGATCACTCAGTAACTATGCTTAAGAGTTTCCTGTATAGCAACTAGTTGAAGATTCTGAGCCTAGCAGCATATAGGATATACTGTTCCATAACTAAAAATCACATTATACCATCCATTCGATCAGCTGAGACAATAAATTGTAATTTGAGATAAGCCAGGCGGAAGACATTACCCTAGACATATATTCATAAATCTTTGTGTGTCACTTGATAGAGGTGCACCACCACAAAGAACAAATCTTACACGTCCTCCAAGCATTGCCCGTATTGGTTTATAAATAATTTTATCCCATATCATCCTCTCCGGTGCCCAAGATCCAAACCAACTTCCCTCAATTGCTGCAAGATTTCGCTTATATGCAAAATCAAACAGCTTTTTTGTCAGGCCACCCTTCTCACCAACCTGGAAGGAGAAATAAAAACGTTAATTTTCATAATGAAAAATAGTTGATTGCTTACTCTTGATCCCATGTGATTAATGCCATTGAAGGCAGTTAATTATGTGTTATTGAAAATCATTATGCAAATCTAATTCAAAGAAGCATAGTGGTCTGTATGGTATTCGACCTTGTATAACTGGCCTGGAAACCCTACCACATGAAACAAAGGAACTTCTTAACAGTGACCTCATGTTCTAGCCACAAAATTAAATGTGTCACAAGATATGCCACAAGAGGGAGGTACTCAAAATCTAAAGCTTGCTCAAGTTGTGTGCCGCTCTTATCAACTGAGCATAGTTGTATCACAAAGAGCTGAGCACAAGGGGATGCCTATACAAAGGAATGTGTACACAAAGCACTCTACACTAGGTTATAATTACCATATACTAGAATATTCTAACGGTAACAATGCTAATCAATGACATTTGGGGCAAATATAAAATTCAGGAAATAAACTCACTTTCTTAAACACTGCATCTCTGATACGATCCAAAATTGCAGGAACTGAAATCATAAGAGTAGGATTCAGTACAGAAACATCTCCTTTTGTGCCCTTCTTAATCTTGTTCGATGTATCAGTCATAGTCAATGCTGAACCATATCCAATGGCAGTACCAGAAGCTAACATGACAGTCTGTATTGACAACATCATATCATTAAAGATAGCGACAACTCTTGTAAAACTACATGTATATGAATTATAATATATATCACCTCTGCTGCTAGTTCAAAGACATGAGCCAATGGAAGGTAAGCCAGATAAACATCATTCATGCCAAGGTTTGGGACTATTGTCATGACTGCTGCAGTTGTGGCAACCATGTTGCCATGTGTGATCATTACACCCTACATCAAAATGAGTAACTAAATTACACGAGAGAAAAACACCTGGTAAATCAATGATTTCAGCAATAAAAATCATAGGAATAAACCAAACCCCTAACATGCTACAATATAACTAACTAGTCGATGTGGCATGATAAACTCCAGAAAACTACTCTTTTAGATCTTATGCGTTTTAGTGCATTTGCACCAGAGTTTGATATCTATGCATATTTTAGAAGCAATGTCAAGTGAAAGCTTTATCCACTATAAATTTGCAGTGTCAGTTATTATCTATGCATTAGACAAAAAAAAAATTGCTGCAATGAACATTAAGATGTGGCTCATTTGTCCCACATCACTCTTAATGGCCCAATTGGTCCTGCACTGTAGATTCTGTATCAAGTAAGGACACTCATACATATCCAAGCAAATATTGGGACCAACTGTAGGTTCTGATTTTTTTTATTGAGCACCAGTCGCCTTTTATCTTTTTTTATTCATGTTCATGCAAATTACAAGATTATGAATGCATAAAAAATTGCAAAATCTTTGATCAACAGTATACCTTGGGAAGACCAGTACTTCCGCTTGTATACATGATAACTGCAGTATCAGAGCTTGAAGGTAACCTTGGATCAACATGAGATGTCTTGCCTAGCTCCTCTACTTCAGTGAAAGACAATGTTGTCAGATGCTTCACTTGATTCAGTGTCTCAGCCTCAACAGGTTCATCCTCAATATAGATAATATGCTTAAGACTCTGCAATTTAGAGCTGATTGCAGGTATCTTCTTAAGTTGCTTCGAATCACATATCAGAGTTGAAACCTGTGTCTGAAATCCAACAGAAGAGTATTTAAGATGTGTGACCAAATGAATTGCCGCTCATTGAATTCCTTCAATACTAACACTTGGGCACCAAATAATGTATACTGGTAAGCACTTTCATATACAGGCATCAAGAATTTGTAAACAGCTGACATACAGGTTTTTTTTTCTACAGGTATCAAGTTAAATGAAAAGCATAGACAAATGTAATTGCATAGTTAACTGTATAGAGACAAAGGAAAAATCCCCCCCTCCAAAAAAAAACGGTGTGCACCAAATCCACAGTACCTCGTTTAGTGAATGCACCAATGCATCCTCACCAAGAGATGCATATATTGTTACAACAGTTAAATTTTGTCGGAAGCATCCCTGAAAAGAAAAAAAGATGATACTACAGTCAAGAGAGTTTCACAAGTTCAAATAAATGTCCTGATACAATGGCATGCATGATATCATTACCTGAGCAGCAATGATCCACTCAGCTCTTGTATCAGAGAATATAGCAGCATGACTATCTAGGTCGTGGCCCATCTTGATAAGTCCAGAAGCAAAATTACATGCGCGGTTAAATGCCTCAGCGTAGGTATCCCATTCATATTCACCAAGGTGCAGTTTCTCAAACTTCCTACCATCAGAAGATTCGATAAATTCTCTCTTAATTAGCTTCCTCGTGCCAAGACACCTCCGTCGAGAGTACTTTTTGCTGGCCATCTCGAACAGAGCTGACATTGTGGTGGCGCCCTCCCATGGGACTTCAACTAAGGAGGAAAACCTACTGTTCCGCATGGCAAATCCCTCCTCTCCACCCACGTCAGCTCGCACCGCCCTTTGCTTTGTCTTCTTGCCAAACATCATGGAAAGCAAGACAGGAGTAACTACAGCCAGAAGCAGGGCGACGACAACTCCATTCACACCATACTCTTTCAGCAGTGGTACATCACTTGTAGCGATTCTTTTTAGAAAGGACACGTCGGAATTATCATCACCAACTTCTCCCATGGTTTTCTACTATATCTGGAGCATCGACAGTAACTTGACAAATTTGGCTGCATAGAAGTAATCACAGGGTTATGCATGTTGGCATGTTATAAAAGTAAAAACTCTGATGCACTTGAATTTGTACATAACAACATTGAGTGAGTGCAACATGGGTGATGATCCATGATGGGGGAATATTACCGTGGGTACCACACCACTAGGCAGCATAATGGAAAGGAAAAAGGCTTTATTCTAACTAGTACAGAAATTAACAACATTGGGGTGGTATCAACGAGCTCAGCATCTGAGCGGCACCGGATTCAGATTTAGCTCTATGCCGAAGCAAGAACCTTCCAAAGCTCAGTAATATAAAGGTATGATGCGCATGACGAACAGGACAGAGCAAAATGATGCTAGAAAATCGCAGCTTGCTTTACTTTAGGTGAAGCAATGAAGCTGCCCAGGGCATCATGATGGACAGGAAGTCAGGGAGTCACAACGACACAAGTACAACGGTTTTGATGGCGACGATAGCAGTGAGACTAGAGGCACTTTGTCACATCAATAGACCTAATTTTTAACAGAATCAGAAATCGTTTCAGGTTTCAACAGCGGTAAGTCGCTTGTAGCATTTCTTTTTAGAATTGACATGTCTGAACTCTGAATTATCATCAGTGACTTTTTCTTCCCCATGGTTTTCTGCTATATCTGGAGCATCAACAGTAACTTGACAAAATTTACCGCATACTAAAAAGTAACCACAGGGTGGCATGTTATAAAGGTAACAGCTCTGATGCACTTGAAATCGTACAAAACAACATTGAGTGAGTGCAACATGGATGATGACCCATGATGGGGAACTACTACCGTGGGGGTACCAGAACGACGCCACTAGGCAGCATAATGGATTGGTAAAGTGTGTTTTTGTAACCACTAGTAGTGCCAAAATTTTTAAGAGATGTTCAATATGGGTGGGATCAATCTGCTCAGAATATGAGCAGCAACGGCTTAGACTTAGCGCTACGCCAAAGCAAGAACCTTTGAAAGGTCAGTTATAAGATAATAATAATAATAGTCGGACGACTTAGACCAAGTGCAAGGAAGGTGGGCTGGCGTGTAGAATCAGCCAGACGCTGATGTGCATGACAGGACGGCGTTAGAAAAATCGGGGCTTGCTTTACTCGTATAGTAGTAGTAGTAGTAGTAGTAGTAGTAAGTAAAACAAGAGGCATTTAAATGAAACGAACAGTCGTGACCTCCGGCATGGATTTCTCCCAGGGAACATGCAATTTAATTTAACTGCATGCGGCCGGCGGATGGGGACTCCAGTGGCGGAGCATGGCGCGGGTTGATAGATAAACGAGGGGCATGTGAGGCCGCGGAGGCGTGGCACTTGCTGGTGCACTGTGTGTGATGCGCGGCAGCAGGGCAGCACACCAACGCCGCAAGATGGGGGAAAATGTATTTATTACGTATTAATTAAGAAACTAAAATCAGAGGGGGTTGGAACCAGCAGCAGAGGACCCTGCCGGCCCCGGTCCCGGAAGAGCGTGAAGAGGTTGGGTTAGTGCTGTGAGCCCGCTCCCGCTCGCTGGGGACGACGGAAACAGACGGGGCTCTCTCTCTCTCACTCCCTCCCACGGAGGGGGGGCGTTGGGGCTGGGGTAGAAACAATGTTTTCCTAAACGCTAAACGGTAAACAGTCGGTCACCCTTCGTTTAGCGTTTAGACCGTTTAAACGGTGTTTAAACGGAGTTAAACGGCCTAAATGGTTTTGTACAATAACAATAAAATATACATATTTATGTAGGTAAAAATAAAATTTGCTAGAACCCATACATATTTACAAATGTAAAAATCAAATATTCTACCAAATAATCTTGTTGGAAGAAATCTAAATCCCACAACACTTCATATAATTACAATATTAATTAGTTTCATGTTGATTGTGATAGACGTAGTCCTTTAATTCACTTAATTATGGATTAAATGGTTGTTTAGCTCATTTAATCATGTTTAATCTGATTTTGTTTAGACCGTTTAGACGGGATTGAACAGTTTAAACGGGTTTAAACGGCCCAACCGTTTAATTCACCGTTTAGGGCCTAAACAACACGGATGACTTCTGTTTATCGTTTAAATGGTGTTTAAACGGACTAAACGGCCGTTTAGGCGAACAGTGGGGAGAAACTACAAAGCAGAAGACGCCGCGGAACAGGAGGAGCAAAAAGGCCGCGGGATCCCTTACCGGGAGGGGTGGGGTGGGGGAGCAGCAAAAATGGCTCCGACTGCTCCGCGACGACGCCTCGTGGTCGTGGCTGTGTTGTCCGACTTGGCTCTGCAGGCAGATGTGGGATCAGATCAGCACAGAGGTGGGGAAGCCGGGAGGGAGGGGAGGGGAGAGCCGGAGGGGCGGATCATCGCCTCACCTGCGCCGCGCCGAGGGGGAAGGGGATCGATCGATCGGTCGGGGCGGGGCCGTTGGCCGGATCTGCGGTGGTGGCGACGACGTGAGGGGGTGTGGTGTGGGGGCTCCGCTCCGTGCCGGGATATTTAAATATTTGCCCTCCTTGCCTCCTCTCCGGTTGCCCCTTTAGGATTGCAATTTAAGATTTGCCCTCACAATCTCTCTAGTGCTAAAGTTTTGCCCGTTTTGGCTCAGTGGCAGTCCACCTCAGCATGCCACGGTGGATTGGCATGGCGAAAAGACATCCCTGCCCCTTGGGCTGTTATTCTCCTGCCTGGACGGCCAGCCCCCTTCCTCTCTTCCACCGTGTTGATTGTGTACATTTTTTTTTGTTAAACCATGTACATGATAGCAGCCATTGTATAGTAAAAATTTGACATAGGCCCCGTTCACTTCCCAAAATATTTCTTCTGCCACCCGTCACATCGAATCTTTGGACCCATGCATGTAGCATTAAATGTAGGTAAAAAAATAACTAATTGTACAGTTTGTCTATAAAGGTCGAGATGAATCTTTTGAGCCTAATTAATTCATGGTTGGATAAATTTTGCCAAATAACAACGAAAGTGCTACAGGAATATTTCCCCCAAATATTTTGGAACTGAACACAGCCATAATAAATGCTTGAATAGTCATGGCCGCAAATGTACATACAAAAATTCGACATCATATATCATATAAAAAAAATCTAGAACCTGTTTAATGACTGTATGGTTGCCATGACCAAACTTAGACATCAATGGTCTCTTTAGCTAATGATGTGCATGTTACATTTCATATATATATATATATATATATATATATATATATATATATATATATATATATATATATATATATATATATATATATATATATATAGGCCATGACTATTCAAGCATTTATCATGTCAAATTTTTACTATACAATGGCTACCATCCTGTACATGGCTTGACAAAAAAATGTACACAATCAGCACGGTGGAAGAGAGGAAGGGGCCTGGCCGTCCAGGCAGGCAGCCCAAGAGGCAAGGATGTCTTTTCGCCATGCCGATCCACCGTGGCATGTTGAGGTGGACTGCCACTGAGCCAAAACGGGCAAAACTTTAGCACCAGAGAGATTCTGAGGGCAAATCTTTAATTGCCATCCTAAAGAGGGGCAACTGAAGAGGAGGCAATGGTAAGGAGGGCAAATATTTAAATATCCCCTCCGTGCCGAATCCCGCAGGAAGAAGCCTGGAAATGGTGGTAGTGCGATTGCTTCTTTGTTATCGTGTGGTCGGTCACCGTCAGGGCTGGACAAAAAGCTCTTAAGTTGGCTCGGTGGCTCGGTACAAAAGTGTTTTGATTGGACTTATTTATCTTTTAAAATAAAAATGACTTGATTTGGAACGACTTTCAACTTCGGCTCGGCTCGTTAGGCTCGGCTCGTTAGGCTCGTCGTGAAGTTGGGTCTTAAACAATACAGGAAATAATGATGAATAAGATTATACCAATTTCTAAAAAAGCTCAAAAAAAACTACGGTTGGCTCGATATCCAGCCCTAGTCACCGTGGGGTGGGCCCTCCCCCTCACTCATCATGTGCCCACGTGTCGTATCGCACGGGGCAGGGCAACTGGAAGGGCCTCTTTGGTTTCGTGGGTTTAAGTTTAACTCACATCACATTAATATTCTCTCAAATACATAGAGTACTAAATGTAGACTAATTATATGCATGTCAACACAGATTAGGAGTAATTTACGAGACGAATCTATTAAGCTTAATTAGTCCAAAATTAGAAATTTTTTATCAAATAAGACAAAAGTATTACAGTATTCGTTAAACTTTAACTCCTCGAACCAAACACCCCCAAGTCTGGAAGAGACGAAAGAGAAGCGCCTACGGGGTGTTGAGATGTAAAAAAAATTTAGAATTTTGTTACCGTAGCACTCTCGTTTGTATTTGATAATTAATGTTCGATCATAAACTAATTAGGCTTAAAAGATTCATCTCGTGATTTACAACCAAACTGTGTAATTAATTATTTCTTTTACCTACATTAAATGCTCAATGCATGCGTCTAAAAATGGATGTGATGCAGAGAGTGTATAAAAATTTGGAATTTGAAGAGGAAGTAAATAAGGGCCTTGTTTAGATTCCAGAATTTGCTCCCAAATTCTACTATGCAAAAAGAAGATTCTCATCACATCAAAATGTCGGCACATGCATGGAGTACTAAATGTAGATGAAATAAAAAACTAATTACACAGTTTTGTTGTTCTTTACGAGACGAACATTTTGAGCCTAATTAGTCAATGTTTGGACAATTTTTACCAAATACAAATAAAATGCTACAATGCACTACAGTGTTACACAGTGATTTTAGTGGCACCAACTTTGGGCAACTAAGGGCCTGTTTGGTTTGGGTGTTAAAGTTTAACAAACACTGTAGCATTTTCGTCTTATTTGACAAAAAGTTTCCAATCTTTGACTAATTAGGCTTAATAGATTCATCTCGTAAATTACTCCTAATATGTGCCAACATACATACAATTAATCTACATTTAGTACTCCATACATTTTAGGGAACATTGATATAATAGGAGTTAAACTTTAACCTATCCAAACCAAACAGGCCTTAAACATGGCCAAGGTCATAGCCGCCTACCAGGTACGGAGTACTATAGATCAGACACGTGGGCCCATGTGAGCTGTGTGTGCCGACACCTGGTCCCAGTAATAAAATATAACGCCTGCCACTGCAGTATCTAGAAATCATCCTGAAAAGGGCCTCGATCTGAAACGGATGTAGCGGTCCTAGCGTCAGTACCGAAATTTGTGTACTCCGTAGATGGATTGGAGTTCAACTGTATGCTTAACTAGATAGATTAGAGACCTTTAAGCCATCTGAATTTACTTCCTGTATAGTCTCAGCCTTTAATAATATAAAAATACAACTTTGGTGGCAGATTGTTTGACCACTCTCGAAGCATGTGTTCTGTGTTTATAAGCCAAACCCCTGAGTTTGTAAGTAAACTCTTGTTTTGGCGATTTTGCTTTGTTCTAGTACTTAATGGAATTGTGTATAACTCAATTTGGCTCGCGTTTGGCATAGCTCCATGCATGGACGAAGCCAGCGGGGGGCTGGGGGGCTCCAGCCCCCCTACTGCTGCTAAGCTAGTGGAACTTCTAGTGCTCTTCTTCCAATTTTAGACGTAGATGTATAAGGTAGGGTGGGCTAAGACATTTATTTTTTAATGTATTTTGTGAATTTCATTGTTAATTGACGTTTTAAATATAAGACTACTTCAAGTTATTATACTTTTTCTATTACGAGGGATTAAAGTAGAGCTAAGTCACTGTAGCACTTTTATTTAGCCCCCCCTAAATTTTTTTCTGGCTTCGTCCCTGGCTCCATGAGCAGTTTTGCGGCTCCGGAAATTAAACGTTCCTCTGTTGAACTACGACTGAAGCTCTAAAAACGTGTTCAAAGGATTGCGGAGAGGGAATGGGTGCTCAAAACAGAGAGAGCTCTCGCCCGGCTCCCTCTCGCTCTCATGGACCCAGCGTGCAACGTTGCTCTATTTTGCCCACAATAGGTGCGGGGAGAGGAGCTAGGGCGGGGCGAATGGTGGTAAGGCGCGAAGAAGGGGGGGAGGAGGTGCAAGACGATGGTGACATGGGATGGAAAGGGTGGACGCGGAGCGAGGCAAGGCGGGGATGGCACGGGATGAAGGATGAAGACGTAGTGGGGTAGGAGGAGGCTGGTGCGGCGCAAGACAAAGGCGAGTGGGAGGTGGATCGGACAGCGTCGGCGAGGCAAAATGAGGTGAGGCAAGTTGATACGGGCTCGGAGACGGAGGAGGCGGGCGGATAAGGTGGACATAGAAGAGAAATACAAAGAAATAAGAATAAAGGAAGAAAAAAGATATTATAGATTATCTCACTATTTTTCATAACTATTTTGAAGCTCTTTTACCAAATATGTTTTAAAAAAATACCAAAAGAAGTTTCTTTTTTTTACACATGAGCTAAAAGAGTTGCTTCTTCGACAAGGCTACAGCTATAAACTACCTTTACGCGTCGAAACTCTACCAGACAGGCGGATTGACGTCCGCACACGGCACATCGCAGTGAGGCTACGTGGTGTTGGCATTCCTCGTGCAGTTCGGCAACCGGTGAATATGGAAACGCAGAAATATGGATGGAAACCAAAAACTTACGTGACATAGTTTAGTGTGCCTACTTGACATGTGAAGAGTTTTGTTTCAGGGTGCGTTTAGTAGAGATCCATATTCTTGTAGAAACATTTTAGATCCAGACTCAAGAAATGTTTATAACGATAGATCATAATCACTTTATAAAATCGTTTGTCTTATAGACTAGATTAAGATTTCAAAAAAAATATCGTTTCATAAAAAATATATAAATGAAAATTTTTCTTCAAAAAATATTAGGATTTTTTAGGCGAAGACTAACTTAAATACAACTTATTTTAACTTGTTGTACTTAAAAAAGACTAACTAAAAAAGTGTGGTCACTATTGTAGGGCCACTTTAGTAGAGTTTTACTTCTTGATTCTTGAGCTTCTAGTTCTCCAAAGGAGTGATTCTAGCGACAAGCAAGGTGGGAGGAGGTGAGAATCAATTCTAAAGTGATTCCTGTAGCAAATGAATGGGGAGAAGTAGGAAGCGGTAGAGAGCGGGTTTTTTTTAGTTTCCAGCTCGTAGTGTAAATAAAAAAGTGATTCTCGCCAGCTCCCTGCCAGAATTCAGTTGCATTTTAAGGGCACCACCAATGGAGACTAACACTCCTAGTGGTTTTAGTACAAATAAAATGATGCACATAGACTAGAAAATATTAAGACTACTATTTACACAATATAAACTATCACTACTTGTGGTTTGTAAAGGAATTTTTTACTTTCATCATACATCACCTTTATTTCCTCTCCCTCTTCTTTTTTAGCATGGACCACCTTCTCTCTCCCTAAGCATATGTAGCTTCTGTAAGCCACTATGACAAGTATAGAGCATATATTTTTTTTATCTAATCCTACATAGCACTTGGTGCTACAAGCAAAAAAAAAGTAGTGTTGGGGAAGCCCTTAGAGCCGGGAGAGGCATGATTCCTCTAGTTAACTCAATTTGACTCGCGTTGAACTACAAATGAAGCTCCGTGTTGAAAGGATTTGCGAAAAGGGAATGGGAGCTGAAACAAAGAGAGAGCTCTCACCCGACTCCCTCTCGCTCTCGTGGACTGTAAAGTCCAAATAGGCTAGATGGGGGTGAATAACCTAACTAAAACTTCTATAATAATTACTTAACCACACGTGTTAGTACAAAAGATGGCGAAGCAAAATACACTAGCTCGAACTAATTAAGCAAGCCACCTATACAAGTCTAGTACAAGGCTATCCACTAAACACAACAACTACTACAAGCTAGATACAAGTTGTAACGCGAGAGAAGAGCTTCGAGTGATTATACCGCCGTGTAGAGATGAGAAGAACCAATTAATCAATCACACAAGAGAAATCCTCAGGAAGAGAACGACACAAGAATTTATCCCGAGGTTCACTTGCTTCCCGGCAAGCTACTCCCCGTGGTGGCGATACATCCACTTGTCGGTTCGCGAGCTAATCGACTATCAAGAGTCAAGCCCTCGGCGGGCGCCGCACAACCGCACACAAGATGGGGATCTTCCAAGCCACGAGCTCCACTAGAGTATCCAATTCGCGAACTCCCGTGGGAAAGGATCAAGAACCCCTTACAACACTTGGTGAGGGCTCCAACAATCTCCAATATGAGCTCAATCACCTCCGCTGCTCCAAGCCGTCTACCGCGTCGGGAAACACGAAAGAGTAACAAGAAATCCGCAGCAACTCGAAGATCAAGTGCCTCTAGAATGCAACTCTCAAGTAATGCACTTAAATCTCACTCAATCTCACTCAAGATGTGCAACCAAGTAAAGAGATGAGTGGAGGGGTTATTCTCTAGCTCAAAGGATGTCTCAAGGTCTCAAATGTGCAAGAGTTAACTCTCCAAACCCGGCCACCATCTATTTATAGCGAAGGGGTAAGCAACTAGCTGTTACTAGATGTCGTAGTGAAAAACGTGATAACCGGACGCACCGGTCAGGATGACCGGATGCGTCCGGTCACTACAGGACAAATAGTAACAGTGCGAGTCAGTGAGAGCCGTTGCCGTGACCAGACTCGCTTCACCGTTTGACCGGACGCGCTGCACCCGGCGTCCGATCAGAGTCTAGAGAGCTCCTCGCGCGATCGGACACGTCCGATCGTATGTGACCGGACGCGTCGCGCATCCGATCAGCTCCACACCACGCTCTGCTCCTCTGGGTGCCCGACCAGACGCTCCGGTCCCGGGGACCCTCGGACGCGCTGGTCGCGCGCCTTTCCTCTGCGCCTAGGTGAACTGACCGCTCGCGCTGGTCAGGCCAGACTAGCGTCCGGTCACAAACTCTAGGCGCGCTGCGCCTCAGCCCTCGACTTGAGCTGACCGGACGCGCAGGTCCACCCTAGACCGCGTTCGGACCAGCGTCCGATCACTGTTTTTCAGTGAGAAACACACTGGACTTACGCCTTCGTTTCTCCGCCTCCGGCGCAGTAGAAAATAGGCGTTTCACTTCCCCCAAAAGCGCCGAATCCCACCTCGCAAGCTCGATGGGAGGGAGAGAGGAACCCAAACCCCTTTCTACCACTCAAACTCCACCGTCTTCGTAAATGTGCTAACACCACCAAGTGTACACCACCATGTGCATGTGTGTTAGCATTTCATAAACATTTTTCAAGGCGTTATGTTAGCTCTCTACTAGATCCTAATGCATATGCTCAAGACATTGATCTAGTGGCACTTGATTCCCGAGCTAACCGTGATTGCCCCTTTTGATAGTCGGCTATGTATCCTAAACCCGGTCAATCACTTCTCTACTCATCTTAGACCGGCAAAAGGAAAACCTTATGGTTATACCTTTGCCTTGCGCTCTTAGTTCTTTTTCCTCCACTTGATCATCAAGTCTATCATTTTATGTGCATTCCTTCATGATCTTGCTCATTATTTCATGCACCAAATCATGTGGTCTTGTGGCCATCTCTGCATGCCATTTCCACCTCCATCACATGTTGCTTATGCCTAGCTTAATCACACTTGATCATATAACATTAGCAACTTTGGTGTCACTCAATTTCCAAAACCAAACTTGAGCTTTTATGGACACAACGTGCAACCTTGCTCTAATTTACCCACGATAGGTGTGGGAGAGGAGTTGAGGCGGGGTGGACGGTGGCAAGGCATGAAGAAAGGAGGGGAGAGGAGGGGCGCGACAGTGGCGAAATGGGATGGGAAGGGCAGATGCGGAGCGAGGCAGAGCGGGGACAACATGAGACGAGGGATGAAGGTGTAGTAGGGTAGGAGGAGGCTGGTGCAGCGCAAGATGGAGGCGGAGTGGGAGGTGGACAACGTTGGCAGAGGTAAAGCGAGGTGAGGCAAGTTGAGACCGGCTCGGAGGTGGAGGAGGCGTGCAGATAAGGTGGACAAAGAAGACAAATAATAAGAAATAAGAATAAAGGAATAGAAAAAGGTATTATAGATATTTACTATTTTTTATAACTACGAGGAGCTCTTTTACCAAATATTTTTTTAAAAAATATAGCCACAAAGAGTTTCTTTTTTATTCAAGAGCTAAAAAGAGTTGCTTCTTGGGAAAAACCACAACTAAAGTGGTGTTTGGCACAGCTCCTCCTGAGAGGCTTCTTCGGATGAGCCAGAACCATTTCGGAGGATCCACGAAACAGCTTTGGCTCCACTACTTTTTACTAAAAATAGCTTCTCTAGAAAATTGTTTGATAAGACTCCTCCCGAGAAGCCAAACCAGACCAAACCAGCCCTAAAACTATTTTAGCGAGCCCATACACTAAGAACAGACGGATGGGATTGACATTGCGCACAGGCCACGTGGCAGTGAGGCTACGTGGTGTTGGCGTCCCTCGTGCAGTTCGGCAACCTGTTTGCCAGCTAGGGATAAAAGCTGACACAAAACTAGCAAAAAAAAGACTTATTAATTATTTCTATTTCCATATTTAATCACCGTAAATAAAGAACGGGACCCGTATAGTTCAAAATGGGAATGAAAACGACATATACTAGAATATGTCAAAAATGAGAATGGGACAAAGGATAGCTGGAAACGGAGATGCAAGTGGAATACGTGTGAATATGGAAACGAACAAATATGCATGGAAACCAAAACTTACACGACATAGTTTAGTGTGCGTATTTGACATGTGAGGAGGCTTTTGTAAGATGCGTTCGGTAGAGATTCAGATTTTTATAGAAATATTTCATATCTAAATTCTTTCAAAAAAAATGTTTCTGATGATAAATTTGAATTACTTTATCGTATCGTATGGCCGGTAGACTGGATTCATATTTCTAAAAATATTTCATAAAAATTATATAAATTAAAATATTCTTCAAAAAATGTTAGGATTTTTTTAGGCGAAGACCAACTTAAATACAAGTCATTTTAACTTGTTGCACTTAAAAAAGACTAACTAAAAAAAGTACGATCACTACTGTAGAAAGAGGGACTAGAAACCGAATCGGGAGAAATCAGCCTACAGCCATCTCGGACTCGATGAACGAGTCAAGAAATGGCGAACAAGCCGAGAAGAACGAACCCGTCGAACCAGAATCAAACCCAAAACCCAAACGGATTTAGCGGAAGAAGGTGGTGCCACCACCGATGTCTCCATCTCCAGGACCGACCGAGACACCTGAACAATGAACCCGATGGAGAAGTCCTGCTCTAGGGACGTAAAATCACTGCTGCAGTTAGGCACAGTAAGGGCGGCTCCCAGGGCACTGTAACGGTGGCTAGCTCAGCCGCTCTTCCGGGCTGGCTTTTACAGTGCTCGCTGTAAGGACGGCTGGGCAAACCGCCCTTACAGTGGGTCTCTGTAAGGGCGGCTGGTGATGCAGCCGTCCTTACAGTGGGTCACTGTAAGAGCGGTTCAATCTATAACCGCCCCTATCGTGGATTTTCTAGAAAAAATTTCAAATTCGAATTTAAATCTGACCACATCATATAATATATAATTCAAATTCAAATTCAAATTCAAATCTGACCACCATATATATATATATATATATATATATATATATATATATATATATATATATATATATATATATATATATATATATAAACCATCATTATAGTCCATGATTCAAAAGTTTCACAAGTCTAATTCACAAAGTCCATCATTACATAGCCAGAATTTACAAGTTCAAATAGTTCCACAAGTCCAAACCATTCAACGGCCTAGAGCGAGTCTGTGAGTCTCACGAAGGTGTTGGTACATTGGATTTCTACCTAAGTCGGAACTTGGATCATGGTAAACGCCTCTGGAAGAAATAATCTCATCAATGATGAAGCCGCAAAGGTCGCCGACGAGCCCCAAGAGTTCATCATCCTTGTATACATCCCTTGTTCTGTCTCTCTCTTCCTTCCACTACAAGAGACCAAGTTTAGGTCTAGGATTTCATAAGATAAGCTAAGCTTTCATACTACGAGCGGAAAAAATGTCAAACTAACTAGATTGGGGTGTTTCATGTAGGCACTAGTGTTACTCATCATACAACATGCGTAATATCCATAGTGTAGACTCCCAGGCCTCTGCTTGAGACACTGTGTGTTTTGCATATGAAAATATTAAGTAATGCTATTGACAAACCACGTACTGGAGTGTACCGATATAAGTTACACGTACCGGACATATAGTTTTGATAGTCAAATTCTCTTTCCTTTCTGGATGATGCCTTCCTTTATGATATTGGACGTAGTGCCTGAATGCCCTGTTCGATTTGAGATATTGGACGTAGTGCCTGAATGCCCTGTTCCTTTATGATATTGGACAGTAAGGCAATTCAGTTAAGCCAAGTGCAGTTAAGTAAGAGTAGTATTAGTAGTAGATAGTAGGAGTAGTAGATAGTGAGAGTAGTAGCAAACTGGACAGTGAGTGCCATTTCAGAATCAAGTTCCATTTGAGAATCATCAGTTTAGCTTAATTCAGAAAAAAAACATCATTGCACATGTCTTATGACTCAGGTTCAGATTTAGCATCAAAATGAAACATCATTGCACATGCCTTACGCCTCAGGATCAGAGTAGCATTAAAATGAAACATCATTGCACATGTCTTATGCCTCAGATTTACGGTAGCATCAAAATAAAACATCATTGCACATGCCTCATGCCTCAGATTTACGGTAGCATCAAAATAAAACATCATTTCACATGCCTTATGCCTTAGATTTAGTAGTAGAGAGAGAAGAATAAAAAATGTGATCAATTCAAAATAGGAGTAGAGGAGAGTTGGAGAGAACAACAGTGGACAGAGTAGAGTAATAGTAGTAAGACAAGTACTAGTAGTAGTAGTTTCAAAAATCAACCCCGAAGGGCTAAGTCCTTCGGCCATCTCAAATTTGGGGCCATCAGCCACCAAGTAAGGAAAGAGAGGTGCAGTAGGTAGAGAAAAGAGAGTAGAGTAGTGGTACAGAGAGAAGGATAAAAAATATGTTCAATTCAAAATAGTTGGAGCAGCTGAGAAGTTAAGTGGAGAGTAGTATAGTAGTAGGAGAAGAGAGAGTACAAAGAAGAATAGTAGAGTAGAGAGCAGAGTAGTAGAGTAGAGAGAATAGAGAGAGTAGAGAGAATTGAGAGAAGAGTGTACAGTAGTAGTATAGAGGAGAAGCATAGTTTAAAAAATGTGATCAATTCAAAATAGCAGTGGACCTACAGTAGTAGTAGAGGAGTGTCAAAAATTGTCATCATTGGCAACAGATAGAGCAGTAGCTAATATGTAGTGACATAGAGTTCAGTTTTAGGAGATTTTATGAACAACAAGGTATATATGAGCTGCAGTTGTACTATAGCAGTAGTACCAAAGTGCTCTACCATATCATGAACACCATAGAACCATAGCAATACCATCAAAAAAATCAGTGATCAATTCTAGTGAGCTGACAACAGCCTAGAAATGGAAGAAGCACCACAATGCTAAACTCATAAGCCAATCTGTGCTCAGTTAAACCATGACAGTGACCATAACATTATCCAGCACATGACCATGACCACGACAAAGAAAGATTATCCAGCACATGACAGTGAAATAAGAACATTAGAGTAGACCATGACAGTGACCATCACATTATCCAGCACATGACCATGACCATGACAAAGAAGATTATCTAGCACATGACAGTGAAATAAGAACATTATAGTAGACCATGATAGTGACCATCACATTATCCAGCACATGACCATGAACAACATCATCCCAGGAGCTAGGCACAGGGCACTCTTAAACAAAGAAAGAGGGAGAGGGATCGAGGTCGGGGCGGTACCTTTGAAGGTAGGGGCGCCTCTGCTTCGTCGGTGGAGTCTACGCACGGGCAGCGATAGTCGGTGAAGAGAGAGCACCGGTGGGCACAGGGCTCGCTCGAGGTCACCGGACGGGGAATGCGCAAGCGCCGGTGAGCTCTGGCCGGCGAGGGGGACGGAGAGGTGGGGGCGAGGACGAAGACGGCGGGCACGGGACCGGCAGCGGGAACCCTAGGGTTTCCCCTCGGCCGACGGTCGTGGCAGAGGAGGTAGGGGCCGGGGTTCCGCGCGCGCGGTGGTGGCGGCGGCGGAAACCCTAGCCGTCGTGCACGGTCTCCTTGGCGTGGGGGACGGAGAGGTGGAGGGCGATAGCACTAAGACGGCGGGCATGGGACTAGCAGCAGGAACCCTAGGGTTTCCCGTCGGCCGCTGGCGGCGGCGAAGGAGGTAGGGGTCGGGGTTCCGCGCGCGCGGTGGTGGCGGCGGCAGAAACCCTAGCCATCGTGCAGGCTCCTTGGCGCGGGGGACGGAGAGGTGGGGCGCGGGACCGGCGACGGAGGAGCTAGGGGAGGCGGCGGCGGTGAGAAATTTCGACAGCCTCACGGCGTCGATGAGGAGGAATTTCGCCTAGACTTAGCCGCTTCAGCGCCGCCGGCCAATATATAGTGGGCGCTCCTCTATAAGCGTGGTTCTAGATAGAACCGCCCTTACAGTGGTTTTTCCAAAAAAAATTAAAATATTTTAAAAATATATTTTTGTATATAGTTATGTAAAATATATTTATAAAATAATTTTAAACTATTATATTTATTAATGATTGATTTATCTATATGAAGTATATAATTTTAAACTATTCTATGTTTTTTTGAAAATCCAAAATCAAATGTTTTTAGAAATAGAAAAAGATTTATGTAAATTTGAAAATCCAAATCCATTTATGTAAAATATATTTATAAAATAATTTTAAACTATTACATTTTTAATGATTGATTTATCTATATGAAGTATATAATTTGAAACTATTCCATGTTTTTTTGAAGATCCAAAATCAAATGTTTTTAGAAATAAAAAATAGATTTATGTAAATTTGAAAATCCAAATCCATTTATGTAATAATTTTCATTTATTTCAAACATTTTTCATTTGAACATTTTGAATAAAACTTTAATAGACTTAGTTTGACCTAGCTTGACTAAGTCAAACCTTGGTTTTTTTAGAAAAGACACTTTGACTAGACCCTAGATGGTCTCAGCTACAAAAGTGATGAATACAAAGTTTGTCCAACTCATCAAGATACACATTTGGTGTAATGGTCAACTTTTCATCTCAGAGGGTTTCGACCACTCAAATTTTGAAATTTCAAATTTCCATAGCTACACGCAGGTTTTCGGCACCCTAGACGGCCCCAACTCGAAAAGTCATGAATAGTAAGTTTGTTCCATTCATCAAGATCTACATTTGATACATAGGACATTTTTGCATTTGACAAAGCGTTATGAAAGTGCAGTTCTAAATCCACAGGTCCCGCATATAGTTTCATAAAGTCTGTGTGGGAATCAAGACATTGTGACCATAGTTTACAAACACTTTATCAAATGCAAAAATATCCTATGTATGGAATGTGTATCTTGATGAGCTCTAACTCCCTTCTATTCAAAAGTTTTTCATTTGAGGTCATTTAGTGCCTCGTTTGACCAAGTTTGACCAAGTCACGCCTTGGATTTTTAAAACATGTGACTAGAGTTTACTAAAACTTTTCCAACTACGAAAATGCCCTATGTATCAAAGGTAGAACTTGATGATTTATAACACCCATGTATTCAAAAGTTTTTCATTTGAGGTCATTTAGTGTCTCGTTTGACCTAGTTTGACCAAGTCAAACATTGGATTTTTTAGAAAAGACACTTTGACCGGACCCTAGATGGTCTCAGCTACAAAAGTGGTGAATACAATGTTTGTCCACCTTATCAAGATACACATTTGGTGTAATGGTCAACTTTTCATCTGAGAGGGTTTGGACCACTCAAATTTTGAATTTTCAAATTTTCACGGCTACACGAAGGTTTTCGAGACCCTAGACGGCCCCAACTCGAAAAGTCATGAATAATAAGTTTATTCCACTCATCAAGATCTACATTTTATACATAGGAAATTTTTACATTTGACAAAGCGTTACGAAAGTGCAGTTCTAAATCCACAGGTCCCCCATATAGTCTCATAAAGTCTGTGTGGGATTCAAGACATTGTGACCATAGTTTACAAA
Source organism: Saccharum hybrid cultivar R570 (assembly GCA_038087645.1). Lineage (NCBI taxonomy): Eukaryota > Viridiplantae > Streptophyta > Magnoliopsida > Poales > Poaceae > Saccharum > Saccharum hybrid cultivar. The sequence goes on along the minus strand of JAQSUU010000731.1, from coordinate 3,286,075 downwards.
ACACTTTCTCAAATGCAAAAATGTCCTATATATGGAATGTGTATCTTGATGAGCTCTAACTCTCTTGTATTCAAAAGTTTTTCATTTGAGGTCATTTAGTGCCTCGTTTGACCAGGTTTGACCAAGTCACGCCTTAGATTTTTAAAACCTGTGACTAGAGTTTACTGAAACTTTTCCAAATGCAAAAATATCCTATGTACCAAAGGTAGACCTTGATGAGCTCTAACACCCATGTATTCAAAATTTTTTCATTTGAGGTCATTTAGTGCCTTGTTTGACCTAGTTTGACCAAGTCAAACATTGGATTTTTTAGAAAAGACACTTTGACCAGACCCTAGACGGTCTTAGCTACAAAAGTGGTGAATACAAAGTTTGTCCACCTTATCAAGATACACATTTGGTGTAATGGTCAACTTTTCATCTGAGAGGGTTTGGACCACTCAAATTTTGAATTTTCAAATTTTCACGGCTACACGTAGGTTTTCGAGACCCTAGACGGCCCCAACTTGAAAAGTCATGAATAACAAGTTTGTTCCACTCATCAAGATATGCATTTGATACATATGACATTTTTGCATTTGACAAAGCGTTACAAAAGTGTAGTCTCACACACATACATAAATGTATTCTCACACACACACATAAAAATGTAGTCTCACACACATACATAAATATAGTCTCACACACATACATAAATGTAGTCTCATGCTTAATACAACTATTTATCAGTATCCGTCGCCGTAAATATAGTCTCACACACATACATAAATGTGTATCGGGTGAAGCTATTTGAGAGCTCCAAACTAGTTTTCGGGACCCTAGATGGTCTCAACTAGAAAAGTTATGAATACCAAGTTTGACCAACTCATCGAGATCTACAATTGTTATATAGGTCATTTTTGCATATGAGAAAGTGTCAGGAAAGTTTAGTTCTAAATTGACAAGTCTCTCATGTAGTTTCATAAACCGTATGTGAGATTCATGATTTTGCGACTTGTGTTTACTAACGCTTTCTTAAATGGAAAAATAGCCTATATAACAATTGTAGATCTTGATAAGTTCTAACACCTTTGTATTCAAAAAATTTTCATCTGAGGTCATCTAGTGTCTCCTTTGACCAAGTTTGACCAAGTCAAATTTTGAATTTTAAAAAAATGACACATTGACGCCAGTTTTTGAAGCTCTAAATGGTTTCAACTTGAAAAGTCATGAATACCAAGTTTGTCAAACTCATCAAGATCTACATTTCTTCTTTTGGTCAACTTTTTATTTGACAAAGTTTGAACGGTTCAAATTTTGGATTTTTAAATTTTGAGAGCTCCAAACTAGTTTTCGGGACCCTAGATGGTCTCAACTAGAAAAGTCATAAATACCAAGTTTGACCAACTCATCGAGATCTACAATTGTTATATAGGCCATTTTTGCATTTGAGAAAGTGTCAAGAAAGTTTAGTTCTAAATTGACAAGTCTCTCATGTAGTTTCATAAACCGTATGTGAGATTCATGTTTTTTGCGACTCGTGTTTACTAACAATTTCTTAAATGGAAAAATGGCCTATATAACAATTGTAAATCTTGATGAGTTATAACACCTTTGTATTCAAAAAATTTTCATCTGAGGTCATTTAGTGTCTCCGTTGACCAAGTTTGACCAAGTCAAATTTTGAATTTTAAAAAATGACACATTGACGCCAGTTTTTGAAGCTCTAAATGGTTTCAACTTGAAAAGTCATGAATACCAAGTTTGTAAAACTCATCAAGATCTACATTTCTTCTTTTGGTCAACTTTTCATTTGATAAAGTTTGAACGGTTCAAACTTTGGATTTTTAAATTTTGAGAGCTCCAAACTAGTTTTTGGGACCCTACATGGTCTCAACTAAAAAAGTCATGAATACCAAGTTTGACCAACTCATCGAGATCTACAATTTTTATATAGGCTATTTTTACATTTGAGAAAGTGTCAGGAAAGTTTAGTTCTAAATTGACAAGTCTCTCATGTAGTTTCATAAACCGTATGTGAGATTCATGATTTTGCGACTCGTGTTTACTAATGCTTTCTTAAATGGAAAAATGGCATATATAACAATTATAGTTCTTGATGATTTCTAACACCTTTGTATTTTAAAATTTTTCATCTGAGGTCATTTAGTGTCTCCTTTGACCAAGTTTGACCAAGTCAAATTTTGAATTTTAAAAAAAATGACACATTGACGCCAGTTTTTGAAGCTCTAAATGGTTTCAACTTGAAAAGTCATGAATACCAAGTTTGTCAAACAAAGATCTACATTTCTTGTTTTGATCAACTTTTCATTTGACAAAGTTTGAACGGTTCAAATTTTGGATTTTTAAATTTTGAGAGCTCCAAACTAGTTTTTGGGACCCTAGATGGTTCAGGAAGATACGCCTCAAGCGGTCGGTCACTGGTAGGTACCACATTACCAAGGCAGGAACTCTTCTATTCCTTGCATCGTTGCCTAATGGAGTATCCTCTGGAGGTTGAGATTCTTGTACCGCCTTTTTTGTACCCTTCTTAGTCCTCTTGTTCCCCGTGGAGGCTTCTCCTCCACTGTAAAGGTCATTGTCCTTGTATCGACTGGCCCCACAGCGAGGACATTTGTCTAGATCTTTGAACGTATCACCACGAAAAAGGATACAATGGTTGGGGCATGCATGGATTTTTTTCAACACCCATTGTCAATGGATTTATAACCTTCTTCGCATGGTATGTGTTGGCGGGAATCAAGTTTAGCAGTGGCAGCACCCATGACAGGAGACTCAACAGATCATCGAAACTATAGTCGGACCAACCGTACTGAGCCTTCAGCATGAGTAGCTCTAGCACAAAGCGGAGTAGTGTTCAGTGTGCCGGACAACCCTTGTCAACACCATACATAGCCTCCTTCGATGCTATTTTCACACTCTCTAGATTTTGTAGACCTCTCTTTTGTAGTAATATCTCTGGTCCAATGGCCCAAAGCATGTCCTCCAAATGGTCACCGTCATCTTTATTCCCCTCACGTGCTCCGGCATCAGCGCCGGCACCACTAGCATCATCAGCACATTATTGATTGCCAAAGCCAGCACCTTGTTCATTGCCAGGGTCATAGCCCATGTCTTCATCAAACTCATTTGTGTATTGGTACAGAAGCGCGTCTTCTTCTTGTTGATTGTTATCGTCATCAACAACCACTGTTTCACCATGATGAATCCACACCGTGTATTCCGGAACAAATCCTCGCATAACCAGGTGTGATTTGATGGTATCAACATCTGCAAATGCAATACGGTTCTTGCAATCTTTGCAGGGACAAATAATTGTATCCTTATTATATCTCAACGTTGATGCATGCTTCTTTGAGGATTTAATAAATTTATCCACCTCTTCGTAGAAACCTTCATCGATCCTTGACCAACCATACATCCAAGACTTTCTGTACTCCATCTTAAAAAAAACAAAAGAAAACACATGAAAGGAATCAAATTGATAAATAACTACTTGAGAATTAATTACAAAATGAAAAAATCCTAGATGTAGAAATTGATCTACATGAAACACACATGAAAAACTAGGGTGTAATCTCCACTATAATCAAGCAAGAGCGACTAAATATAAAGGGTGTGAGCTCATTTCTCTAACTAATCTACACTAATAGCACCATGGAAGAGAGAGAAAGTAAAGCTCTAATTTACTTACTAATAAACCATTAACACTTCAATTAAAAAGCTTGAAATAGAGCTAATTAATAATTAATAACTTAAGAACAATTATAAAAATACATGGTATGGGATAATTAATTAATTAAGTACCTATTAATACATATATAAATATTTATAAAGACAATATATATATCTAATGGTAAAAATATTTCAAAGAGAACAATTACCACCAATTATTATTTTACCCACTACCTTTTATATCAACCCCATTTTAATTTCATGAAGCAAAAATTTAAAAAAATCCTAGATCTAGAAATAGATGTACATGAAACATACATGAAACTAGGGTTTAATCTCCACTAAAATCAAGCAAGAGCCACTAAATAAAGGTTGTGAGCTCGTTTCTCTAGCTAATCCACACTAATAGCTTCAAAACTAGGGTCTATTACCTCCATACAAAGCTCAAGCACCATGGAAGAGAGAGAAAACAAAACTCTAATTTACTCACTAACTAACCATTGAAACTTAAATTTGGGGTTTGGAATAGTATTTTCTTACCTTCAACAAGCTCTCCACCAAAGGAATTGAGATCAAAACCTTCCCCTTAGTAGAGCAATTTTTGGGAGGAGTCCAAAGCCTCCCAACCTTTTTTTACAAGATGGAGTGAGTGGCTCGAGGAGGAAGAAGATGGGGTGCAGCCACTTATACAACCCTCCACTGTAAGGGCGGCTAGATCACTAGCCGCCCTTACAGTGACCACAGTAAGGGCGGCTGGTGATCCGGTGCATGGCCAACCCACTGTAAGGGCGGCTCAATCACCAGCCGCCCTTACAGTAAAATGGTCCTGGCTCTTACTGTGTCCTTTTGAGGTAGTGAATCCAGAGTGAAGAAACTGTGAAACGTTCCGGCTACGGATGATGAAAGTTTTGTTTGGCATCGATTCTTGAGATTCTCCTGAGAAACGGATCGGTTCTGACCATCCAAACGACCCCATAGTGTCTCATGGGATTCTTATGCCCATTAGGATAAGTTTCTCACGATTCCGGGTGTGGTGACACAAAGAAAATATTATGTATCTAGACATATGTTATATCTAGATACATATCAAAATACATGTACCAAAAAGTAAAATCGACTTATAATTTGGAGCAGATATTTTTTTTAGCAATTGACAATGTATTAGAAGAGAAATTGAGGTTAACATATATTTTGTTTGACTTTTTCCTTAATTAAAATACACTGATCACTAGTGAACAGAGGTATTATATAGTTGTAGCATAAATAAATAACTTTATATTTATAAAGGGAAACATCAAACATGCATGCCGCATTTGTATGTGCTCTTTAAATTGTTCCGCTAAATCACATCCAAACTCGGAGTCATGAAACTCCGTTCCAATTTGAATCAAGCAAACCCAACTGTCCTTCATTGGATTTCCACTCTGGGCCGAAAATTCATCCACCTGGGCCGAAATTCCATTCGGTATCTATTTTGAAATTTTTTATTTTTAACCTTTATAAAAAAATATCCAAATCTAACACCGTTGCTTTTTTATTTTTAAATGTAACACGTTTGGCCGCGCCTAAGTTCGAAGCATGGACAAAACACGCTGTCGTGCCACATGCATCGGCGCGGCACGATCTGTCACGTCGGACAACGATTTTCACGTAAAAATCTTTGCCGTGCCACTCCCGTCGGCGCGGTAGCACCATAGCACCGCGCAAACCAGACTGGCGCGGCAAGGTGTAACCTTAGAAAAATTGTATCTTTTTCATATGATCTCGGATGAAAATGATTTTATATGAAAATTATAGCTCTCGACGAGATCTACAACTTTCTAGCTTTAAGTTTTTTTTAATTTGAGGTCATTAAGATGCTCAAAAAGTTAAATAAAATTTCGGCAGTATATTAATCGCGTACAAGTGCATATCGTCTTGGAAAAATTGTATCTCTCTTATATGGTGTCAAATGAAGATACTTTCTATATGAAAGTTGTAGCACTCGACGATACCTAAAACCTTATAGTTTTGAGTTTTTTAATCCGAGGTCATTAAGATGCTTAAACAAATTAAACAAAGTTTCAACAGTATATTAACCGCGTATAAGTGTTTATCGTCTTGGAAAAATTGTATATCCCATATATGGTGTCAAATGAAGATACTTATTATATGAAAATTGTAGTTCTCGACGAGATCTACAACTTTTTAGTCTTGAGTTTTTAATTTAAGGTAATTAAGATGCTAAAAAAATTAAATAAAGTTTCAGAAGTATATTAATCGTGTACAAGTGCTTGTCGTATTAGAAAAATCATATCTTTCTTATATGGTGTGAAATGGAGATATTTTTTATATAAAAGTTATAGCTCTCGATGGTATCTACAAAACTATAGTTTTGAGCTTTTTCATTTGAGATCATTAAGATGTTCAAAAAAATAATATAAAATTTCAGCAGCATATTAATCACATACAAGCTTTTTTTGTCTTCGAAAAATCATATCTTTTTATACAGTGTTGAATTAAGTTTTTCCATTTAATTTCCGCCAGGTAACAACCAAGGTGATAAGCACTTGTACGCGATTAATATACTGTTGAAATTTTATTTAATTTTTTAATGGCCTCAAATTAAAAACTCAAAACTAGAAAGTTGTAGATCTCGCCGAGAGCTACAATTTTCATATAAAAATTATCTTCATCTAAGATCGTATGAAAAAGATACAATTTTTCTAAGGTTATCTTGCCGCGCCAGTTGGTTGATGTGTCACTACAGTGCTGCCAGACCAATGTGAGTGGCGCGTTGTCCGAAGTGGCAGATCGTGCAGCGCCGACATGTGGCGCGGCAGCGTGTTTTGGCCGCGCCACGGACTTAGGCGCGGTCAAACGTGTTAGATTTGAAAATAAAAAAGCAACGGTGTTAGGTTTGGAATTTATTTTTAAAAAAGGTTAAAAAATAAAAAATTCTCTATTTTCAGGGCGCATGCATATCCTTGGCTCAGCCCATTTTCTCCGAGAAGGAACCCAATTCCCTCCCTATTTAGACCGACTGCAGCGGTGACGGTAAAAGGTCCGGTATACAATATAGCGGAGCAAAAATGGTGCAGCGTGGTCCTTTAAACGATACTGTAAGCTACCCGATAGCTCTACGCACGGTAAATTTGACGCATGTACGGAACCTCCGCTATGGCCTTGTTCGGCTGGCTGGTTGCCAGCCAGCCAGCAGTGCTTTTCTCTCACACCAGTTCAGCACCAGCCACCAGCCACCAGCCAGCCAGCAGTATTTTTCTCTCACAATAAATCAGCCTCAGCCACCAGCCACCAGCCAGCCGAACGAGGCCTATGCCTCGTCACAGGGCCAGGCTTGTCCTGCACGCAGAGAGAGAGGGAGGAGGGAAAAGGTAGATGCAGGGTGGGTCCCACCACTTCAACTTGCAAAAAAAGGTTATAACTCACAAACCAATTAACCAAATTAAATTTCGATTGCATCGTTAAATTTATTTCAATAAATTCTTCAAAACAAGATCTCACATGAATATATTTAGATAAAGTGACAAGTGGGTCCCACAGTGGATAGAGGATGATATAGAGGATGAATGAGTGCGGGAGAATTAGGTATAGAGGAGAGAATCTTGATGACTAGGATGTATAGAGGATGAATATAGAGGTTCATGAGTGAGGATAGTCTTAGACTACCCGCAGTGTGTACTCTAAAACGATACTCTACAACTTTAGAGTATGAATATAGAGTAAAAACTGCTGCACTGGGTACTGTAAAACGATACTCTATCCTTTCTCTCACTCTATATTTAGAGTGGTACTGTGCTTACTCTATACTCTATAGTGGCGGGCCCCACTAGCTAAACAAAGGAAAAAATGCTATAACTCACAAACCAAAAATCCAAATTAAATTTCGATTTCACCATTAAATTCGTCTCAATAAATCCTTCAAAACTAGATCACACATGGATATATTTAGATAAAGTGACAAGTGGATCCCACAGTGGATAGAGTGGATAGAGGATGATATAGAAGATGGATGGGTGCGGGAGAATTGAGTATAGAGGAGAGAATCTTGCTGACTAGGACGTACAGAGGATGAATAGTACATGAGTGCGAGTAGTCTTAGGCCTCAGCCCTTAGCCCAACAAGGGCCCATGCCAGCCCACTAACGCCCCGTAATAACGAAGACGCACCATGAGGACGGGGAGGAGTCGACGGTACCAGAAGGTCCAACAGATGCAAACATCATTCTGGGCTATGCATACATAGAATTTGGGCCAAAAAAAATATAGACCAGGCCTATATACTATTGGATTGTACATATGAAAAATTGGAGGCCCTGTGCGGTCGCACGGCGCGCACAAGCCCAGGGACGGACCTGCTTCAATACCACATGACAATTCGGAAGAAAAAAATGTTTATATACTTTACACTTTAGTTTCTTGGTCACTTTCTGGTTTCTTGAAATTTAACACTATCCAAATACTCTTGACATACTCTAAAAGGTTTCATCAAGAAATTTCAAATATGGTAATCACGTGATGCATTTCAAAAAAGGTCCTCGATGGCCACCCAAAGCATGAAGGAATCTTGATCCGGTTCCATGGCGAGGTCAAGATTGTCGTTGGCGACACTGCCATATAGCCAGTTCTGCATGCAGGTGTCGGTCTGCATCTAGATGGGATAGGTGGGACAAGCCGCCATATTGTCAATGTGGTGAGGGCTAGAGACAACCCTAGAGGGGGAGATGACTGCCGGGTAGGGGCGGGCATTCGGTTAACCCGAAAATTTCAGCACGGGTAATTCGGGTATTAGAAATTGCTATCCGATTTTGGCCCCCAAAAAAGTACTACATGGTACTGATAATTTGTGTTAGGGTTTTACTCGATATACCTGAAATTGACAAACCAACAATTTCGATAGAATTCCATTCGCATTTTTATGCAATAAACAACAATATTTCAAACCACTTCATATCTTCACATCAATTAACAAGAAATCAATTATCAAGCTATCATATATAGTAGATCTATATTGAGCCATACCAAATAGCAGATTTACACTGCACTGAACCACTTAATGTCGTCATGTTTGAAATAGAAGAGCAAATATTTGAGATATTTCGGGTAATCCAGGTACCGGGGAACATTACCCGAATTAAATTCGGGTTTTTACAATTACCATCCGAAATTATAATAGAGTATTTCAGGTTTTGGTACTTCGGGTTTGGGGATTGAGTATCGGATATTTTGCCCACCCCTACTGCCGGGCTTGTTATGGTTCCTAGCTAGCCCCTCTTGATATTGTGCTATGATCAAATATCAATAGTATCCTACATGTGTGTGAGGGATCAAGCTGCTGGTGCTGGTGGAGTGGTCCATATATGTAGAGAGAGCTATTATGAGCAAGTAGCTAGGCAATATAAGGAGAAGAAAGAGAAAGATATCAAATGCCGGTGGTGTGGTGGAGTGTGTGTGGACTGTGGAGTGATCCTATCACTATCAGATCAGGAATGGACCTATGGTTTTTATTACCAGAGACCTGTTGACGGGCTGCAGCTAGCACTAGCAGTAGCAGGGGACCATTGACCCCCCGTCGCCGTCTTCCTTAATCCATCCCTAGCTCACCGCCGCTAACTCAGAAGGACCGCTGCACGGGTACACATGTCAATTTGTGGCCGGCCGACCACACCACGACTTTGATTATCCCCTTTTAGTGCCTCAATCAATCAGGAACTTATTATACTATTATATACATATAAAGCTCAATGAAAAATAATAATCCGTTCACATAAAACAAAACAAAATCTTATTCATCGGCAAATTCTAAGGGCATTTGGTCGCCAGCTCTAGCTCCCGGGCCCTTGCTCCTGTCGCGAAGCCATATCAAATAGGTGCTGAAATGGCTTGGACGAAAGAGTTTGGAGGAGACTTAGTCGTTTTACTTGAGGAGCCGGAGCTGTAAAAACATGGTTTCTCCTGAACTTTCCTTATAAAGTTGGCATAATTTATAACAAAGCTACCACTAGGGTTGTTTTTGTAAAGTGGTTCCCAAAACGATTTCAACCCACTAGAAAAACTACTCTACCAGAACAAATAATGAAATAAACATGATCGAAATTGATCGATCCAGCCAGCCGCTTCAATGAGAGACAGCTATAGTGTTGTTAGCCGAGAGAGTTTAGGGTTTTTGGCACCTAGTCATGTCTACTTAAATGATGAAGTTACACATGTTTAGTGCTTGTTTGATGCCCATATACGCACCACAATCTATGTGTGTTGGGATGGATTGTTGTGGAATTTAAACTAAATTCACTGTCAATCCACCTCAACACACATGAAAATTTTTCACATTAGGCCTTGTTTGGATGTTGTCGAATTCACCTCAATCTACATGTGTTGGGATGAAACTTAGTTCAAGTTCCAATCCGTCCCAATACATATGGATTGATGTGAATCCAACTACGTCCAAACAAGGTCTAATAATCCAACTCAACACACATAGAGAGATGGATATATGAGCAAGCTTAGACATGACTTATGAGTCAAGTCTCGATTGTATATGGACTTATCGCTGATGGAGTATGGGTCGACAGTCGACAACACAGGCTTAAATGCCGAGTATGAGACTCCTTTTTCTTCATTTAATAGTCTGCCCCCCTCCACACACAACTCCTAATTATGGAGTACGTAGCACTGTGACATGATATACTATACGTACTGTACTCTCTGTACACGTAATAACATATTAGTCTTAACTCAGACCATTTTAACTTCAGTTAAGATTATTTACTCACAGTAAATTATCTTATAAAAAGCTATATATATTATGAAAGTGTCTTTTTAACCTATGGAAATTCTCGACCGTCAGGTCCAGAATTCTATTATATATTTCTGGCCCATGAAGACGACATGAACACACATTTTGACCGTCAAGTAAAAAGTTTCCCTATCATGCTTGTACCGTTAAACAAATATATTCCCTAACAATGCATGAGCCCACTTTCAGAAAATAATGTTATTGTTTTGTTGGCCGGTCACCATCAAAGCAAAGGTAAAATTTCCTGTTGTCCTCCATCCGACAGGAGAATAATAAAGAATTTATTCGAGTATGCAACCACAACACATGGAGAAAAGAAACAAGGTTTACCCTTTGGAGTTAGGGATGGCAAATGGGTTTGTGCTCAGTGGGTATGTCCCATCCATATCTATACCCATTAAAAGATTTTGCACCCACGAAGAAACTTATGCCTATGTACGGGTGCAATTTTGTGCCCATAACCATGCCTATGCAGGTTGCGGGTACACACGGGTTACCCATGCCCAAGAAAACATATATCACATGTATTAAACTTTGAATATATGAGAAAATAATAGAACAACAAATATGTAACAAAATGTAACAGATAAATGATATCTATGCCGCCCTTTCTTATATGGCACTAAGTGTGCAAGTTGGACCATGTTTTGGAGTACATTAGGTTACGAGATAGCATTGTAGTTGCATATCGGGTATATACATACCCATGGTTTGATGGGTTTGGGTATAGCACAACCATAACTGTACCCACGAACCCAATGGGTATGGATTTTTGCCCATTAACATACCCATAGGTACGTAAATTAGTCCACACCCATATCTTAATGGGGTAAAACCCCATCAGATTTCAAGTAACAAGTACCCATTGCCATTCCTATTTGGAGTGGAATTGGCAATATCGGTCAGCATTGTCAAGTAAGCTACTTCAGAGTCTACGCTTAAGGGCTTCTTCGTCGTGCGCTCCTTGGCCTAGGACTCATTCATCACGGGTTACTTCGATTGTGGATCTTAGGGACGCGAGGATGGGGTTGGGAAGGGGGGGCACCGACGACTATGGTTGTGTACTGCTGGCGGATTAGGGCATCAACCTCGAATGGGAAGAGCAGATATTAGTGGAGAGGGCTAGCGCCTTAGGTGGGGTGGGAGTGGAGGTCAACCTTGGGTGGCACCGCCTTGGATGTGGGATGATGTTTTGTGCGCAAGGTCATCTATGGTCGAGGGCATTTTGAAAGTCCTATGTTTGGTGTTGGCAATTAGTGACAATGCCTAAGTACTAACCACATATGCATAAGAATGTGTGTAGCTATGATGTGGTTGGTGCAATGACATGGTGAAGCAAGGATCAAGCAATGGTGATGTGATCAAGTGCTTGCCATGGTGAAGGAGGAACAAGGTGCAACCCTATGGAGCTCAAGGCAAAAGTATCAATAGGGTTTTGCATTTTGGTGATCAAGACACCTAGAGGGTGTGATCACATTTAGGATCGATAGCCGTACTATAAAGAAGGGAATTTCTGGGGCTATTGATCACTTAAGTGCCACTAGATGAAGATTCATTTGCATATGCATGTAGATCTAGTGGAGAGCTAACTTAACGCCTCAAAAATGATTGTAAAAATGCTAACACACATGCACATGATGATGTACACTTGGTGATGTTAGCACATTTGTGAAGGCGGTGGAGTTTGAGCGGTAGAGAGGGGTTTGGGTTCCTCTCTCCCTCCCGCCGAGCTTGCGAGGCGGGATTCAACACTTTTCGGGAAATGAAACGCCTATTTTGCACTATGCCGGACGCGAAGAAACGGAGGCGAATGGAGGTCACAGAAGTGACCGGACGCTGGACCGGACGCGGTCTCTGTTTGACCGGACGCGTCCGGTCAGTGCTCAACGTTTGCGCGTGTCTCGGTATTCTGATCGGACGCGGTGGCGCGTCAGGTGACGATTGACCGGACGCGTCCGGTCGCGGTGGGTGCTTACTGGACTCAAACCGAACGCTGGCACTGTGGCGTCCGGTTCGTCTAGCAGCGTGTCCGGTCGTTGACTCGCTGGAGCGCTGCTCGGCTTGACCAGCGCGTCCGGTCAGTTATGGGACTAGCGCGTTTGGTCGAGCTTCGCGTGTGGGCAGTGTGCGACCAGCGCGTCCGATCTGTGCGACCAGCGCGTCCGGTCAGCGCGACTGCAGCAGAATCAAGTGTCTAACGGCTCTATTCGAAGGGGTACGTCTATAAATACGTGTTGGCCGGCTCTTTGGAGTAACTCTTGGCTTGTTGATCATTCTAGCACTCCTTTGAGCTGAGCACACGCCCTCCCACTCATCTCCCTTGCTTGTTTGCCTAATCAAAGCGAGATTGAGTGATCTCAAGTGCATTTGCTTGTGAGTTTGCATCTAGTTGGCACTTTGGTGTTCTTTTGCTGCGGGATTCTTGTTTCTCTTGGTGGTTGCCGCCACCTAGACGGCTTGGAGCAGCAGTGCAGGTCCGGCACGTGTCAGTGATTGTTCGTGGGCGGCTCCGGTGAGCTTGTTGTGAGGGGTGGTTGTGGTTCCCCGGCGGAGCGCCGAATTCCAACTCTAGTGGATTGCTCGTGTCGGAACTTCTTGGCAAGAAGATCTTACCATTTGGTAGGTTCTTGTGGCGCCTTTTGAGAGGCTCGGTGTGTGATACTGATTAGCCACCGAACCACGTGGTGTAGGGGGCACAACGGGGACTAGCGTGCCGGCAAGCACGTGAACCTCGGGATAAATCATTGTGTCTTCACTTCATTGATTGTGATTGATTTGTCTCGGTGGATTGGTTATCTTGAATATCATCACTTGGAATTATTGATTGGTTGGCTCAATTCATCACTCCTCGGTGAAATATTTCTTACCCTACTCTTGTATTATATTTCAAGTACTTAGTTGTTTTTTCTAGTGCTTAGTAGCTTGAGTAGAGTAGCCTTCTAGTTTTCCTCTTGCGGTTTGACTTATGCGGTTGAGTGATATATATATTAGAATTGTTTTTGGATAGGTGTCTTGCAACACTCCATAGGCTAAGCAAAACTCGCTTCTCGCTATTTGTTATTGCTAATTAAATTGTCTAGCACTTTTTGTAGAAAGTTTTATTAGGCTATTCACCCCCCTCTAGCCATCAAGATCTTTCACATTCGTGCTAGAGGAGGAAGGCACACTTTGTGGGAGATGTGTAGGGGAGATCGAGTTCTAGTTTTTTTTATTATTTTTGCAGCATGCCACCCGCAATCTGGTGGGTTTTGGGGCTTTTGTTTGGCGTTCACGCTCTGCCCAGAGGAAGATTTGGCGTTGCTAAGATGTTTCCCCACAATTTTGCTATGGGTAAGCTAAATATCGACATAGAAAAGGTAGTATGGCAAGAGATAAATCATTTTTCTATGTGTGTTAGGTTAACTAGTAGGTGCAAGTTCGATTGTGTATTTTTCTTGGTTGTAAGTTGTAACTAACCTACCAGCAGTTTACACCCTATTTGCTTAGTTGATAAGCCATGACTGAAAATACTGTTCGCTGATTTATCTTGAGAGGAAAATACTGCTGAATGGCTAGCTGATAAGCTCAAACGAACAGGGCGTAAGTGCATTATGTTCATGTTAGTATAGTTAAAATCGACAGGGGAATTCCGCTTTCCAGCAGTGAAGCATAGTCTTAAGTCTCACCATTTTAACTTTAAGTAAGAATGTTGTTTAAAATAAGATGGCTAAATGAATTATGAAAGTACCATTTTAATCCACTCAAATCATAAATATTCATGGTCAAAGTTGGAAGCTCATTAGAACAAACTTAGGTTGAGTATATATATAGGAGTATTTGTCCGTTTGTAATTTGCAATTAAGCCGCGAGTCCTTTTCTGTCGCATTGGTCCACGGAATTGATGCACAACAATTAAGCACGCATTGACACCCAAGATCACGACTATTCACTGTGTCTGTGACGACAAGTCGCCGTGGGAAAGAGCTAACGACCTGGAAGTACGGAGTACACGGTTATTGCACAACAATTTCTCTCATTTCCAGATTTTGGGCTCAAGACATGATTGAGCTATTGGTCAATGCATACATAAATATTCTAAAGCTCATCTAGAGGTCATGCTAGTACTCCAAATTATATTTCCTCCGTCGAGGTCATTCCAACTTTCTTGAAGAGTCAAAATATCTCAAGTTTGACCAAATAAGTATCAATTCTTCATTAATTATATTTTCATAGTAATACCTATTTAATGTCAAAAGTCTTTATACTTCTCTCTATAATTTTGATCAAACTTAAGATGCTTTAACTCTAATTTTTTTAAAATGTCTTATAATTTGGGAGGGAGGGAGTAGTTGTTTAGGGCATTATTGTTTTATACATGTTCTATCAGGCAATTAATACTCCCTCTATATTCTTTTTTTTGTAAGGTGTATCATCATTTTTATTTTTTAAAGAACGGCAAACGTTTTGTTGCTAGCTTATGAAAGAAAACAAAACAATAGTTGGCTCCCACAACCGGGAAACGTACATGGCTAATTAGAGGGAGCACAACAGCTCCAAACTTCTAGGAAAATTAAAACGTCTCATCATCTACCATATAGAGAGAGTATAAAGCTTTTTGGACACTCTGTACCTGTGTTTTTTCTCAATAAAATTCCTGAGTTTCATAAAAAAAGAGAGAGTATAAACTAACACACATTGACGTGATTTGACTCATCTACCCTTATAGCTATAGTGTCTGAAGAAGATAGGGAGGGACGTAGGTGCACGGCCGGATCGGAGCCCGGATCAGGAGGCGTGCGTGCATCACGCCGCATGAAGAAGGCCTTTTCACAGTAGTAAAACGCCTATTAAACGGGCACGTGTGCGTATATATGTTGAGTTCAGCATAATAAATACTGCTGGGAGAGAAGCTAGCGACGGGCTGGGCAATCAGGGGAACTCATTAATAACGCGTGAGTGACGACGTGGAGCCCCAGCCTCCCACAAATTAAAAGCACACTGCCGTGTGGTACACCATGGATCGTGGATGGCAGGGCAGGGCATGGGTATTGGGTACCAGCAGTACTGTGGATGGCCATGGCTATTGGCTACCGCCTCTGCACGAGTACTGCTGTCCGGTTGGCAAGAGCCAAGGGCTTTATAGCATAGGTACACACGCCCTTTGTCTCAAAATATAACTAAGCGTATGTTTTGTTCTTGAGATCGTTCAATTGGGTTAAGTTGGGTCGAATCCATTTTTAGAGGTATTTGGATGAGAGACGATATGGTTTAGGTTCATCCTGCTAGGTATATTCCTATGAGATTCAGGTTGAGTCTGTTTCTTCAATCGGTGGAACCGGTCGGAGCACGAGCAACACAAGGAGTGAGCTGCTTAGGACGTTGACTTGCGGAGTCGTCTCTTGTGCTACTACATCAGCGGGTTTGTGGATGGAACCCGGGCATCAACAATGGGGGGTGCAAGGACTTCAACGGTAGGCGGTGCAACGTTTTTTTGGCTAGCAAAAATATATAAAATGATTTTTATTCAAATGACTCTTCAACTAATGATGTATTAGAGAGTAATAAACTTTAAAAAGACTCTTGGAGATCCTCTGATTACTAGCTAACTAATATTTTACCACGGCTACCATTAATCCATCTAAATAGGTTCTAAATAAACTATAATTTAAAACAGAGGAAGTACATTAATCCATCTAAATAGGTTCTAAATAAACTATAATTTAAAACAGAGGAAGTACATGCTAGCAAGCATACTCATTAAGAGTGATTGACTGATGAGATACCGATCAATTTTGATGTGATCCATGTACGCAAGAAAAATGTGACGTGGGTACCGAGTTCTGATCCTGATGTGCCGTGGGAGGTAATATTTAATAATTGGTAACATGAGAGATCAGATTCATCTACAGTTTTAATTTATTGCAGAGATGTGGCTGGACTACAGGACACATTTTGCGTTCCACTGCATGTGCTGGGCCTAAGTTGCAAGTTGCCGCACGATTATGAGGGTGGGCCTACTGCATCACTTCACTTGATAAAAGTCATGCAGGTCCATTATACTATTTACTTATTAATTAGGTCGACTAACCAAATCATAAGTATTAATTATATGATCTTAGTCTTGTTGTAAGCTGTAACTGAGGTCCACAGTTTAGTATTACACTATTACTCATTGGAATTTGCATGGGTACCCTCATTTTTTTAGGATCAGACGGCACAAACGCAAACACTCACCCACGTGAATAAACACACGTATAAATTACAATAGGAGTATGTGTGTACTTTCTCCTATTGAAAATATAAGTCCATCTAGAGATTGCTCTAGTTAAACTCCTTTTCAACTTTGACGAGCAATTAATATCTACACAACATGCGCTATATATCTTTATTCAAATGACTTATATGTTACAGAAACATTTATCATAATGAATTTAGTAATAATGACAATCTTGTATTTCATTCTGTATACTATTTTAAATATCAATAGTTAATAAAGTAAATAGTTTGCCATAAGGACAGGAAGTACCTATATTTTTCTAGTAGGAGGAAATACTAAAACCTGCAAACAAGGACATTTGTAGCTAAACATAGCTGTCACCCAAAGTATGGGGCAACCCTTCATATGTACCACTCTCATTAGCAGAACAAAATGCCTTGACTCTTGAGTCTTGAGTGAGCATGCATGCAAAGTCCAGGCAGCCAGCCTAGTCGCTGTAAGTTTCACACAGTAGAAGTCTAAAAAAAAGTTTCACACAGTAGCAGCCAACAGTTCCACCAGGTAACCCTTGCTTTAAAGTGGGCCCGGCCGGGTCAATTTCCATCTTCCGTCCATGTGATGTCGTTGACAGAAAGGGAAAGCATGCACAAGCTACACACACATAGACCATGAGTGAAAACTAAACCCATCAGCTAGCTAAGCTAGGTAGCTCAGCTGAGGTAGTTGTTGCTGTAGCAAACTTAG
The DNA here is from genome assembly GCA_038087645.1 of Saccharum hybrid cultivar R570. Taxonomy (NCBI): domain Eukaryota; kingdom Viridiplantae; phylum Streptophyta; class Magnoliopsida; order Poales; family Poaceae; genus Saccharum; species Saccharum hybrid cultivar. The sequence goes on along the minus strand of JAQSUU010000731.1, from coordinate 3,268,665 downwards.
TAGGTTGGTTGGTTAGTTAGATGCATGATAGCAAGTGAAAAGGAACTCACTCACATTCACCCCTCGTCCTATATATAACCAACCGGCCACACACTGCACGTACGCTTCATGGGAGCAGAGCTACATAGCCACAGGTAGCTAGGCAGGAGGCAGAGGGAGCAGCCATGGGCAGGCCGCCGTGCTGCGACAAGGAGGGGATCAAGAAGGGGCCATGGACGCCGGAGGAGGACATCATCCTGGTGTCCTACATCCAGGAGCACGGCCCGGGCAACTGGCGCTCCGTGCCCATCAACACGGGCCTCATGCGCTGCAGCAAGAGCTGCCGCCTCCGCTGGACCAACTACCTCCGCCCCGGCATCCGGCGCGGCAACTTCACCCCGCACGAGGAAGGCATCATCGTCCACCTCCAGTCCTTGCTCGGCAACAGGTGGGCCGCCATTGCTTCTTACCTCCCGCAGAGAACCGACAACGACATCAAGAACTACTGGAACACCCACCTCAAGAAGAAGCTCAAGAAGCACCAGGCCATCGGCGCCATCTTCGCGCCGCCGCCTCCGGCCTCCGACTGCTCCTCGTCCTCGTCCATCGTCATGCCCACCACCACCGTCGGCGGCAGCCATGTCATCGACCACCACCACCACCGTGACATGCTCGGCACCAATCCCAGCTACTACGCGCGCCCAGGAGGAGGCTGCTGCAGCAACCCAGCCGAGGTAGCCCAGCTCATCGCCCGGCGCTCTCCTTTCGCCGCTGACGGCGGCGACATCTCCTCCTCGTCCTACGCCTCCAGCATGGACAACATATCCAAGCTGCTCACCGGCTTCATGAAGCAGCAGCAGCAGCAGAGCTCCCCGTCCCCCGACGCTGCAGCTGCCGACATCAAGCCCTCGGCCGCTCAAGTCAACAACAACCATGCTCTGCTGTCGTCGTCGTCGTTCCATCACATGTCCGCCGGCACCGGGAGCACGCCACCTGCAGCAACCTGCTTCAACGACATGATGCCGTCGCCGCCGCATGCGCAGCAGGCGGCGCTGATGGGGCACGGCGGCTACGACGACCCCAGGCAGCCGTCCCCGCTGTCTCCGATAGAGACGTGGCTGTTCGAAGAGGCTGCAGCCGAGCAGGTCGGCGACCTCATGGATCTGTCCGAAGACTGCTGCTCATCAGTTCCGATGATGTTTTAGATCAAAAACAAAGAGAAGAGATCAATAATATATTATATGACAGCCCAATATACACATCAGTTATTAGTTACTAGGTTATAATATGTTGCTGCAAGTTACTTTTTTTTTAGGTTATATACTTACATATATATGTTGCTACATATATCATATATGGATGCATGCATGCATGCATGCATGAGACAAGACAAGATATATACATACACATATATACTGGTCAAAGTCAAACACCCCTGTGAAGTGTGAAGGCCATCTTACTTACCCACCTATATTAGGTATACATACAGACGTTACTACTTGTGGTAGATTTGACACTGCCAAATTTTTTTCAATATAAATATAAATATATGTACTGCTCTGCATATTGAACTTTTAGTATCTCTTTGTCCATCCATAGTGAAGTACTTACTAGAATTTTTCCCTCTTTTAAAAAGGAACAAATGTGTGACCACTTAAGTTTGTCAGGAGCAATAAAGAAAGTTTCTAAGGGGATGTTTGGATCCGGTGACTAAAATTTAGGAGGTGTCATATGGAGGTGTCGCATGGGGTGTTCGGATACTAATAAAAAACAAATTACAAAATCCGTCAGTAATCCACAAGACGAATTTATTAAGCCTAATTAATCCATCATTATCACATGTTTACTATAGCACCACATTGTCAAATCATGGACTAATTAGGCTTAAAAAATTCGTCTCGCAAAACAGTCTCAATCTGTACATTTAGTTTTGTAATTAGTTTATATTTAATCCTCCATGCATGTGTCCAAACATTCGATGTGACAACGCCTAAAGTTTAGGAGGTGAATCCAAACACCCCTTAAGCCAGCAATGGTGTGGACTCGCCATGACTTCTTGCTGTACTTTATGTTAGCGATGAAAACGGACGGAAACGGACGGAAAAACCTCATTTCTACTTCCGTTTCTATATTTGTTGGCGGAAACGGGATCAGGTTCGGAAAATACGGATTCAGGAACGGAATCGGGATATGCGGGTGTACGAAAACGAACCAATACGATCGGAAATTCAACAGAAATGGGCGGAAGCCGGAAACTTAAGCCGGAATACTGCACATCTTTATACTCACAATCACAATCACACACATCTTTGGCGATGAAAATGCGAATGAAAAGTAACATGAAAATTATTTGTACAATTTTAGCTAATGAAAAATTAGTGGCAAGTATCTATGTATGATCTAGGGTGACTCTAGTTTATTTTAGAATTTTCTGGGAATTTTTCCATGATTAATAAGCTCACCTTTTATATTCCTTTGTACATTCCCCGTGTACGCGTAGCATTTTTTACTACGGCTGACGCATGGGCCTGGTCGACCGAACTGTGCTCATGGACCAAAGCACCGATCTGTAGACTCTCCTCCTTCCTCTCTTTGTTTCACGTGGTCTGTGTCCACAGAAAAGGGGAAGTGGCCGGCTGCTATTGGTTGCTGTGACGTGGTTGGGAGCTGGTCATTGGGTGCCTTCGGTGCTGCCTCATCCCTTCCCATCCATGTGCTCTGACTTCAGAGAGAGAGAAAAAGAGAGCGGGAGAAAGAGAGAGTGGGAGACGGCAAGGAGAAAGCAAGCAGCGCGAGGCGGAAGTGCATGGCGCCGGCGTAGCAAGGCAAGGCGGCGGTGTTGGTAGGCGGCGAGGTGGCGCAGGGCGACGGCAGCGGCGGAGCTCCGGTGCCATCCGCGCTGCGTGGGGAGGTGGTCGCTCGCGCAGCCTTCGTTGCGCCGGCCGTGACAGCCGCGGCCGCACAGGTGGCCACCGCCGCCAGCCCTATGGCACGCGCTGGGGTGGCGTCGGGGAGGAGCGGTGGCGGCGGCGCCAGCTGTGGGACGGCGTGGAGGGCCGGAGGCGGCGGAGATCGAGCGGAGCGGGCGCTGTGTGTGCGAACTGCCGCGTGCCCGAGCGCCTGTCAGAGATCCGGTAAAATGCGGTAAAAAAACGGAAATATTCCGATCAAATAAGGAATTCCACAAATACGGACGTAAAAACTCTATTTCTACTTCCGTCCGTATTCCGACAATCTCCGCCTCGAATTCCTACAATCTCCGCCTCGAATTCCGAACCGATTCTGGATTTTTCTGAAAATACGAAAACATATAGGTCAAATGTAGAAAAACGGACGGTTCAGACCTGAAAAAATTTCATCCGTTTTCAACGCTACTTTCTGTACACTCTGAAATATGAACTGCAGAACAGCAGGGCTCAAGAATAAAGGCCTTGTTTAGTTCCCAAATTTCCCCCCAAATTTTACTATGCAAAAAGAAGATTCCCCATCACATCAAAATGCCGGCAAATGCATGGAGTACTAAATGTAGATGAAATCAAAAACTAATTGTACAGTTTTGTTGTACTTTACGAGACGAACATTTTGAGTCTAATTAATCAATTTTTGGACAATTTTTTGCACTAAAAAACAAAAGTGCTACAGTGTCCCGACCCGGGCACTGTAGCTACAGTGCCCGAATCGGGCCCCCGATTTGGGGAACTAAACACGGCCAAAGAAAAACGTGAATGAATGAATGAATGGCTAGATAGAATAAGTTGCAGAGAGGTGCAGTGGTCCCTGATGTAATGGCAAGTCTCTATCGGCAAGCAGATGGTCCGTGATCACATTCAGTGCGGAAAGAAAACTCATTTTCTTATATATTTCCTCCGTTCCTAAATGTTTGTCTCTAGAAAATCGTGTTTTTTTCACAGACATACTTTCCGAACACACTTTCCGAACGCCACACATAAAGGGACGGAGTAGTGTGCCTCCTATCCCCATCCCATCCATTTAACACAAATCATTTCTTTTCTTTTCTTTTCTAGCGCTTTAATGCTTTCATGGAAAATTGAATAAGTGTTAGAGCATTTATGCAGTACACAGCTTTCAATGGAAAATAACGCATATTTGAACAAAGCCATCAACATAAGTGGAAATGCAATTGCTGTAGTCAGATGCCAAACTAAATAAATCCCAAGGTACACGGTACAACTAAGAGCGCTGACATCAATACACAGGGAAATATTACTATTCCATGATTGAGACATTATCCGAGACGTGTCCTTCTCTCGTACATGTCCCTTTTATGTCATTTACAGAAAACAGAAACCTCTACACATCTGTTTTTCTTTCTGAGAACTTGTGCCCGTATTTTTCCATATAAAGGAGAAAGAGTTTTAAGCGACCTATAATGCAATGCACAGCAGGCAACCAGCGAAAAACAGAGACAAGCTATTTCATACTACTGACAGAAAAACGACAACATGATATAGGCAGAAATACGACAAAGGGTAGCGCGTGAACTTCACAAGTCATTCAAGTATATTTCTTTTTCTTTTGAAAAATGAACAGTCCAAATGGTATATTAGACCTTTAGATGAGGGCAAAAACCTCAGAGCAAAGTGTACAAGCCGATGACGGTTCAAGCTTTGATTGTTCTGCCTGTACAACGACTAGTCTGTCTCTGGAATCCTGATGTTGCACACCTAAGTACAGAACGTACTGAAGCTTCATTGGTTTAGATATATGCATGCCTCAGATCAGGTAAAGCTGGACCAGAGATCATAACAGCATACACTGTTCAAACTTTGTCCTGTATCAACCACGAGAACGTGCATACCCAGTCAGTGCCCCCCAGTGTCTTAGGTTCTCCTGTGCTCCCAATACAAAACTTCACATCAAAATGTGCATGAACAATTCAGCAAAAAACACGGATGGATAGATGATGCAGGTATCTATGTTCATGCAAAATTTGAGGTGGAACAAAATCCTGTGCAAGGAGAAACAAAAAAGAAAAGAACACAAAATCGGCATGCATGTCCATCGGTCATAGTCTAAAATGTTTAAGTCCAGTCATAGTCTAAGTAACTCATATCATTAAATATTCAACCAAATGAAAGGAGGATGCCTACCTTATGTGAGGACAAAAATAGGCGACTGAGGGCCGTCTGCATCAAGCCAGAAAAAACAATAATCCATGCACACTATGCGGCGATTCAAACTGCGAAATATATATGAAACAAACACTGGCCAGTTGAACTTGATCAACCTTCAGAGGCAAGTAACTGTAAGGACTGCATGGTCAACTCATCTATTCAAAGAATCTGGCAAGTAACTACTATTCTACAGAGCATAATAAGCATCGATCAGAGTTCAGAGGCATACATCTCATCCTCGGTATAGCCTTGAGTTCACATGAGGGGGACCATATGCAAGGCAGGACCATATGGCATTATTGCTCTTGCTCATGTTTAATTACAATGGAATGTGCCAGCATAACCAACCCGCAAGTAGGATTTAAGTATATATATATGTAAGGTCAATTATATTTATGTTACCTGTGGACGACAGAGACAAGCCCCACTGCCTCTCAGGAAACTTCTTGCAGCATAGCAATAGCAATAGCAATAGGTTGGGTGTCAGTTTCGCTGTCGAATAGCGTTTTACATATCTGTTCTGATAACAGGCAAAATCAGTCTTCGGTTATCGAACTGGAGCAAAAACAACCATTCCTCAGAATTTTGCAGCACATGCTGACAAGGCAGTTCAGTGAGTCTGACCACTGATGGACGGTTCTAATAATTTCTAAACAATTCTGAAGTCTCTTGTGCAAAGCTTAGTACCTCACAGCTCATCAATACCAGCAGAAAAACAAGTCTTTCTGTACAGAGCTAGGCTTCAACTGCTCTCTTCATGGAGACCGAGGGAGGATGGGTCCTTGTTATCTGAAGACTGCATGCATTGGTCATATGTGTAGATCGATGCACATTCCGTACCAAGTCGTCAATTGGCACTTTGGCAGACATGAGTTGCCATCTCTTTTATTTCTGTGCAAAGGCAATGCAATAGACTCAAAGCTGAACCATTATTGACACCAGTTTGCCCTAAATAGATGATACCCTCAGCCCTCAGGAGTACTCGTAAGAATACAATGCATCTGAAAGTGACATGTTCAATAGCATAAGGACAGTGTCATCATCAGTTATTTAATTGCTATTTAAGAGGCAGATGATGTAACCAAAAAGAAACAAAGATCTGACGACCTGAACAATGTTATGCATGAATAAGGATTTTAGTTAACTCAAAAACAATTTCTAGTCCATATTTGTAGAACTACTACAGGGTTTATTGCGCTAGTTTACAGTCTGATCAAAACAGGTGTAAGCTTCAAAATACCTTTGACCAAAATGGATTTTAGTAGCTATAAGTAGCTCTATGTAACAAATACTTCAAAACTACTTTAACTGAGTGTATTCTATAAAGAATCATATTTCTATTGTTTTCTTTTTGTTTTGTCAATCAAGCACAATTTTTTTACCTATTGGCTGCATGAGTATCTTTATGTGCAAAGACATGTCTTACACATATATATCATATATGTCTGTGTCACAACATGTTCATGAGAGAACCAGTGATCTGGCATTGGCCCCATCCCTCACTAGAATATCATCACAATGAATTGGCAATAGCATTCCAGTTTCTGGAAGTCATATGTCCAAAAATCTGCCCCTTTGTCTGCCAGCGGAAAAACATCACAGCTGCTCAAGAAATTACGGTGACATGCTTATTTACTCAAGAATCAACTATTTCTGCTGAAGATGCTGTGAGTTTAAGAAGTCAAAGTCACAATATCTCCACGAGTACTAGAATAGTGTTCTAGGTACTCAGCAGGCCTGGCTCTACCTATAATTAAAGGTGATCTATAAAGATGGAACATTGCAAAAGCACATGATGGAACCTTTAATTAACAAAGTTAAGTCAAGATAAAAGAACTGTTACAGAAATTTGCCACCATAAGAGAAACAGAAGCAGCAGGAAAAAACACTATAATAGTGTAGGACATGGCATACAATACAAGAGAACACATTGCAGCTTGTTGCACTATTGATTCAGAAGAATGTCTCAGAAACACAACTTTTGGACAAGCTTTGACTTGTCCGTATCTTATTTTCTTAGTTCAGATGAAATTGCAATTTTACAGCATAGTCATGGAACAGAGTTAGTAGCCACATTCCAACTACTAAGTACTAACCAGACTAGTACCAAGGAGGCAAGGACCACCTCAGCGGCTCAACCAGCCAATCCTTCTGTCGTTGTGTAAGAACACCACACATCCATTGCCTTCAAAAAGGACTTACTAGTCCTATCACAACCAACTTTTGTCATGAGAACATTACGTATAACAACCTCATCAAAATTTTGTAAGTTTCAGAAAATGTCTTGACATGTAGAAAAAGCTAGAATCTCTGTCATATCACGCAATAGTATTTTTTTTTACCTTGTAGAGCTGCTACTTAGCCTACCCCAACTTGGTTGGCAATAAAAAGGATCTGTTACTGTTCTACTAGTCTTCTAGGGCTGCTAGTTACAGAGTGTAGCTCTTATGGAAGTAAATAAGTACTCCTGGAGTTGCTATATATCACATCTACAATGGACCACAATAGAGAAGGGGGTATACAAACAAGACGAAGGTTGGTATTATCAGAATCCAGCATCTGTTGTGAAGTAATGTCTGTATTGGAAACTACTTAACTACTAGGTTACGTTACTTTCCCAGACAAAGCGTCCCCACCCCAACCCCACCCCCACTGCTCGCCCTCACCTTGTGTGAGAGCTTTCAGCACTGGTTGGTTAGGCAACTTTTAAACCACTGCAATAGACCTGCTTGAAAGGATCAAGATGCCCAAGAGAGGAGGTGAATTGTGCTTTTCTAAAAATTAATTGCAAGAATTAAATCGTATAAGCCAAACTTCACCCCTAGTGCCTACTTGTGTTCCTTGTGATTCTACCGATAAAAGTTTTGCACCCTAAGTTCCAATCCTAGACTAACAAGGCAATTCTAGGAAAGTAAACAAACAATGAAAGTAATGCAAGAAAGTAAATGCTTGAAAGTAGGGAATAGGAACACGGCGATGTTTTGCCGAGGTATCGGAGAGTCGCCACTCCCCACTAGTCCTCGTTGGAGCACCCGCGCAAGGGTGTAGCTCCCTCTTGATCCGCGCAAGGATCAAGTGCTCTCTACGGGTTGATTCTTCGACACTCCGTCGCGGCGAATCACCCAAAACCGCTCACAACTTGAGTTGGGTCACCCACAATCTCGTCGGATGATCACCAAACTCCCAATCACCACCAAACCGTCTAGGTGATGGCGATCACCAAGAGTAACAAGCTAGAACTCTCACTTGACCACAACAAGCCTAATGAGATGATGGATGCACACTTGCTTGACTCTTGTTACTAGAGAGGATTCTCAAACTTCGATTCGCAAATCACTATCCTCTATAGGGCTCTTGCACTTCCTTGCACTCTAAAGGTGTTTCTCAGCTGAACAAATGAGCAAGAGACCTCTAAAAGAGGTGGAGGGGGTGTATTTATAGACCCCTCAAACAAATCCAACCGTTACCTTTCGAAACAGCCAGACGCGCACTGACCGGACACGCCTGTCGATATGACCGGACGCGCCGGTCAGGTGTAACGATCGAATAACGGAAACCTGTGCTGAGTGACCGGACGCGCCGATCTGTGATGACCGGACGCGCCAGTCTGAGATAACCGGACGCGCCGACTAAGGATGATCGGACGCGTCCGATCATGCAAGAGCTCTCTGAAAAACTGACCTGACGCATCACCACGTCCGATCATAGGTGACCGGACGCGTGAGGTCACCACGGGACCTTACTGGAACATGACCGGACGCATGACCGCGTCCGATCATAGGTGATCGGACGCGTCAGGTCACCACGGGACCTTACTGGAACATGACCGGACGCGCCGGTCGTTTTCACAGTCGCGTCCGATCTTGCTGTTTACCCTCTGTAACACGTGTCAGACTGACCACCGCGTCCGGTCCTCTCAAGGACCGCGTCCGGTCAGTCAGCTGAAAACGCAGTGAAGATTTAGTACTGACCGAACGCGTCCGGTCATGACCAGGACCGCGTCCGGTCATAGGTAAACAGCTCAAACGTCTTCTAAACGCGATGCAACTTGAACCAAGTTGCTTCTAACTGAACTCTGAGCTGTTCTCGAGCTACCTAGTGCTAAGTTTGACAAGTGTGCACCACACCTAAACACAAGACTCACCTAGGTCAAGCTACTCGCTCATGCCCCTCTTCATAGTACGGTCAAAGGAAGAAACAAAGATCCTAACGACTATTCCAGATGTATCTCAACACCTTGACATCCGGAACTAACCGTCCTTAATCTTATCGTTGATCCTTTGAAAACCGAAACGATTTCCATCAAGGGACATGAATACCATATTGCCCAAAGCAGTTATCATCTCCATGACCTAACTTACCAACGTTTCTGCAAAACACACGTTAGTCATGGTAATTATGTGTTGTCATTAATTGCCGAAACCAACACCAGGGCCTAGATGCTTTCAATCTCCTCCTTTTTGGTGATTGATGACAACACTTAGATTCAGAAGATATGAGTTGAGGTTTTCGATCATGCTTGGTTCACATAAGCATAAAGCTGTAAGCACAAGGGGTTAGACAATGCTTATGTGTTCCAAGCCAACTGAGTGTACTCATAAGATAAAACATGAAGAGTTAGTACACATAAAACATAGCTCATATGAAATCGGAGTAAGGCACGGAAGCACAACCTTATGAGCTATAAACAAACAAGTGAGATGATTAAAACTGAGACTAGATAAACCATATAGGCTCAAGGTATCTCATAAGACCACATGTCACAAGTATGCAAAAACCGTAAAGTAAACATGATGCATGAGTGTAGCACACAAGAAAAGAACGAAAAGCCCTCTAACAAAAACTCTCCCCCTGAATCTACTCTCTCTCCCCCTTTGGCATCAATCGCCAAAAATCTAATCTAAGGATCTGACGGGGGAACAGACGGAGTCGAGTCGGGTGCCGAGGAGCGTGTAGTAATCACAAACTGAGAAGTGTCTTCCTCGGACTCGGAGCTATCAGGCTGACCCTCTGAAGAAGCACGCGACTGTGAAGCGGTCTAGGTCTGATCAACAGGAACAGGTACTGACAAAGTAGCAACAAGTGGAGCAGTCTCTGTGACCTGAGCCTGAAGTGAGCCAATAGCTGGGGGATCTGTCGAGGCAACGGACGAAGGAACTGTCTCTGTAGTGCCTATCCCTGTTACAGGAGGAAACTCTGCCTCTGAAGCTAACAACCCTGATGAAGTAGCAAAAGTGATGTGCGAGGGCGTCGGCTGACCAGTCAACTCACTATATGTGGCACTAAGATCAATGAAAGGTGTGCCGGTCAACATGTGAGGGCGAGGCTGGTCTGAAGGAGTAAACCCCGTCTGAATGGGCGTGTAGCTCGGGGACTGGAACGACTGAGGAACCTGTAGCTGTGGACAGGTGAACTGAAAGCTCGGCTGATCCTGACTTGAAGGTCCACTAAAAGGTAAAGCTAAAGTCAGGACAGATGTAGGTGGAGGAGCCCCAACTGTGACTAGGTGACGCAGAAGATCCAGGTACTGCTGCTGGCTAGCTGCACTCTGTCGCTGCATCTCATACTGCTGACGCTGCATCTTGACTTGTTGGCGCTGTATCTCAAGCTGCTGTCGCTGGAACTCGTCCTGTCGAGCCTGTATCTGTGCAAACGCAGCAGCTGTATCCTGAGCCTGTCTCTGTAGCTGAAGCTCCTGTCGCTCCTGTGCCTGGGTTAGCCTCTCAAGAATAGCCATCATGGCTGGGTCTGAGCGGGAGGCTGAACCAAAGCCACCGGCCTCATGGTCGTGAGGCCGAGGAGACCGATACCTGGGGATAGGCTGATAATCCTCGTCAGTGCTGTCGGAGGCCTCATCCTCAGCTATATCAGCGGGCTGAGCATCTAGATCTGCAAGCTCTGCCTCAGCAAGCCCCTGTACGGTCGCATCCTGCTCAGCCGCTGTCTCAGGCACCTCAGGTCTCTCTCTCTGTCCTGGCACAAGGACCTGCTCTCTCGTAACTGAGGCCCATAACTGACGAATATCATACTCAGAAAAAATAGTAGTAGTTTCAGTTATCTCAGCACTAATCTCTGAAGGCAGCTCAAGTGCAGATCTGATGATGAAGCAAATCCAATGAGCATAGGGTAGCTGACGGTGTCCCTTGAAGCCTTCTGCCAGGGTGTCCTCCATCTCACTAACCATAAGATCCCAAATGTCAAAAGGTGTCTGTGAGAGAAGGTGGTGAACTACCCATAGCTGCATTCTGGTCAATCCCTCTCTGTAACCAAGCCTGGGAAGAAGAGTACGCCTGATAATAGCATCCAGGACTCGGGCAAGTGGTGTCAAACTGGCAGGTGTGCGACGAGACCCTTCGCCAAAAGACTCACGGAAGCAGGGTCGGATCAGATCTGTAGGTGGCACAGTACCGCCATGAGGGCGTCTGGGTGGAGCTATCTGACCAAAACAGAGCTGGTGAATCTTCGTGTCTGAAGCTGGGATTCTGAGAAGCTCCCGCACTCTTGTGTTGTACAGTCTGCGGTCGCGGCCTCTGAATGCAAAGTGTATGAACTCATGGGCTGGATCAATCCATAGTGAAGCATAGAATTCCCTAACCCAAGTGCCACAGTATGCCCCCGTCTGTCCAAGAAAATCTGACAAGCCTGGTAGATATGACAGGTGCGGACGAAGCTGCTCACCCACTACCTCAACAAGTGACTCAATGCGACAGACCCTCTGTGGTCGAAAAGCAATGCCACTATAAACAAGAGCTCTGTAAAAATCCTCCTGTAGAGGAGTATAAAAACCCTCTGAAGCTCTAAAGTCCCTCTGAGGTGGGAACCACCGGCTGACCTCAACAAATCTCAAACTTTGCACCTGACGTGCAGTAGCACCTCTCAAGTCAAAGTGCTCGACAGGGGGTGAACCTCTAACCCTGGGAGGTGGACGTCCTCCACGACGCTGGCCCTCTGGCCTGGGAGTCACCTAAGCCCGTGTGCGTGTGGAGTGGCGACGCTGTGGAGTCTGAGCTGACTGCTCCTCTGTCCCCTCTAGAGCCTCTGCAGGTGGATCAACTGACATAGTATCTGCATCCATTTGCACCTCTGTGCCCTCAGTGGTCTCAGTAGTCTCTGTACCAAGATGTCGACCTTCAAGATGAAAACGACTATCGCCAATGCGTATACCACTGCTCCTGCCACCTCTCTCAGCTGCATCAGCAACATCTGCCACTGCTTGAGCTATCTCTGCATCAGTAAGAGTCTTCTTCTTCTTTTTGGCCATAATCTTGATGCGCTTTCCACGCGCAACCTCAGACATACGAGGAGGACTGTCGTCCCCGTCACCAGGAGCACCACCAGCATTCTTGCAACGAACCATGCTGTCACACTGTCGGAAAACCTCTGAAAGATGGTGTACTGACACTTGAGAGGCTTGGCCTCAATCCGTATCCGCAGGCTTGGCCTCAGATTCAATCACTGAACAGCAGTCACCCCGACACACCGACAAACTCACTAAAAAGACGGAATAGATGGATCTACTATAAGCAACATATATGATCTAAAAGGTACGAAAGCGTAGAGATAGCAAGCATATAAGATAAGATGTGAAATGAAACGCGATGGCTACCTCGGATCGACGAGAAAACGGTGTTGAGACGAGATGACCTGGGTCGCGAGACTTCCCGAAGCACCGGACGAGCGCTGATTTGCCGAAACAGAAGTCGATTAGGATAACGATAACGAAATTTCGGCAAACCCTAACACGAAGATCAAGGATGAGCGTAACCACCTCGGAGCGAAGACGTCGCGCGAAGAACTTTTCGACGATGAACGAAGGAGGCCCCGCAGCGCGAACCCTAGGGTTAGGGCAACGCGTGGTGGCCGAAAACTGAGGATGGTCGCGAGGGCAGGGGCCGGCCGGAGATGGTGCTGGAGCGGTGGCGGCGCAGGGGCGGTGGAAGTGGCGGCGCGGCAGAGGTGGCTGCGCGGGCGCGAGAGAGGCGGCGGCGGCGCAGGCGCGGTGGAGGTGGCGGCGCGGCAGAGGCGGCTGCGCGGGCGTGGGAGAGGCGGCGGCGCGGGCACGGGAGAGACGGTGGCGCGGGCGCGGCAGAGGCGAAGCTGCGGTGAGCTCCGGCGAGCCGTGGTGGCGAGTTCCCGGCGAGCTAGGGCTAGGTGGCGGTGGATTCGCGAGGTGTACGGCGCGGATGAGGAAAAGAAAGAGAACGCGAAAGATTATATGAAGGATTAGATTCGCTCATCACGTGATGACCGGACGCGGTGGAGGCAGCGTCCGGTCACATTCCAGTAAGCTCCTGGAATGACCGGACGCGTCCGATTATCCATGATCGGACGCTGACAGCGTCCGGTTTTGATTTCCCTGGAAAACGAGACGGATGACCGGACGCGGTGGTGGTTACCAGGACCGGACACGGTGGTCAACAGGGGCGCGTCCGGTGCAGCGTCCGGTCACTGGATCAGGAGATGGTCTTCAGGATGACCGGACGCGCTGGTGGTCGCCGGGACCGGACGCGGTGGTGAAGCATCACTGCGTCCGGTGCAGTGTCCGGTCCAGCGTCCGGTCACTGATTTTCGCCCTTCTTCATTCCGATCTTCGACGCGACTTCTCCCAATCAAGTTCCAATTCAAAGAGACACAAATAAACACCAATTGGAACATGATATGAGTGACCTCACTCAAACCCTCAAGTTTCTCAAAATAGTTTGCCTTAGGCTAAAATTATTTTTAGGAAAATAGGCAACAAACACTCGAGGAGCAACGTATGGCCATGCAATAGAGTTTTTGAACCCTTGGGAGCGTCAAAATGCTCTCTCTATCCATGGACGAACACAGAGGTTGCTCAAAGCTTAACCGAAAAGAAACGACAAAGCAACAAACATGCATATGCAATGCAAAACAAGTAAGTAAAGCTAGGTTGCTTGTCAAGTTTGATCCACGGTTAGGCTTTTTCACTCCTCCAAAGGAGGGTTATCGTAACCGTGTTAGCCAAGCCCTAGATGCATTGCGGGTAATTAAACATGGCATATAATACAATGCAATGCAAGGGACAACACAAGCTCATTTTTTAAAGTTACTAGAGTCAAGCACATTGAGTTCACTTCTCAACCTACAAAAGGTAGCTTCATCCAAAGGTTTAGTGAAGATATCCGCTAATTGATTTTCACTTCTTACACCTTCTAGTGAAATGTCATTTTTAGCAACGTGACCTCTTAGAAAGTGGTGGCGGATATCAATATGCTTGGTGCGAGAGTGTTGTACCGGATTATTTGCAATTTTAACCGCACTTTCATTGTCACATAAAAGCGGCACCTTTTCAAGAACAACTCCATAGTCTAGGAGGGTTTGTTTCATGTATAAGATTTGTGCACAACAAGCCCCCGCGACAATGTATTCCGCCTCAGCGGTAGACAAAGCCACACTATTTTGCTTTTTAGATGACCATGATACTAAGGATCTCCCAAGCAAATGGCGCCCTTCGGATGTGCTTTTTTCTATCAATTTTGCAACCAGCATAATCCGAAATGGAGTAGCCAACTAGTTGGAATCTAGCTCCTTTGGGGTACCATAGTCCGATGCTTGGAGTATACTTAAGGTATCTTAGGATTCTTTTTATGGCACTTAGGTGAGGTTCTTTAGGGCACGCTTGAAAGCGGGCACACATGCACACACTAAACATGATGTCGGGCCTAGATGCAGTAAGGTACAACAAGCTACCAATCATAGAACGGTAAAGAGTTTGATTGATTGGTTTACCTCCCTCATCTAGGTCGAGATGTCCATTAGTTGGCATTGGGGTCTTGATTGGCTTGCATTCTTCCATCTTGAATCTTTTGAGAAGATCCTTGGTATACTTTTCTTGAGAGATAAAGATCCCTTCTCTCATTTGCTTGACTTTAAACCCAAGGAAGAATGTTAGCTCACCAATCATTGATATCTCGAACTCTTTTGACATCAATTCACCAAATTCTTTGCAATAGTCTTCATTTGTTGACCCGAAGATGATATCATCAACATACACTTGACAAATGAAGATCTCTTCTTTGAATTTCTTGGTGAATAGTGTGGTGTCAACCTTCCCAATAGTGAAGCCCTTCTCTATGAGGAAGTCCCGGAGGCGCTCATACCACGCTCTAGGGGCTTGCTTGAGCCCATATAGCGCCTTGGACAACCTATAAACATGATTAGGATATCTAGGGTCTTCAAACCTGGGAGGTTGTTCAACAAAGACTAGTTCATTTATGAAGCCATTTAAGAATGCAGTTTTCACATCCATTTGATATAGTTTCATATCATGATGTGATGCATATGCAAGAAGGATACGGATGGCTTCAAGTCTTGCAACGGGTGCAAAAGTCTCTCCAAAATCAAGACCTTCAACTTGAGAGAACCCTTTTGCCACTAGTCTTGCCTTGTTTCTTACCACTACCCCTTGATCATCTTGCTTGTTGCGGAACACCCACTTGGTTCCAATGACTCTTGCACCTTTTGGATGCTCTTCAAGTGTCCACACTTGATTGCGGGTGAAGTTGTTCAATTCTTCATGTATGGCATTCACCCAATCCAGATCTTGAAGAGCTTCTTCTACATTCTTCGGTTCAAGACAAGAGACAAAGGAGTGATGTTCAACAAAAGAATTAAACTTTTGAGATCGAGTCATTACAACCTTTGTAGGACTCCCTATGATGAGATCTTGTGGATGTGCTTGAAGTAGAGGTGAGTTTCTTCGATCAACCATTTAAGGAGTAGGATGGGGAGCATCAATATATTGTGCTTGTGCCTTGGCTTGATGATGAGAGACATGGGTGTCTTCATTTTCAACTCTCTCATTCTTGTCATCATTTTGAGGCACATATGATGAAGATGGTGGATTGACAATTTGTACATCGTCTTCATCATCTTTAGGCTTGATGTCACTCACCGGCATGTTCTTCATGGCCTCCCTCAATGGTTCATCACCTACATCATCACAATTCTCAATTGCTCCTTGGGAGCCATTAGATTCATCAAATTCCACATCATATGTTTCCTCAACCAAACCGGTGGCATGGTTAAATACTCTATATGCTTTGGACTTTGATGAGTAGCCAACAAGAAAACCAATATCACAACGTCTTTGGAACTTCCCTAGGTGTTGACGCTTCTTGTAGATGTAGCATTTGCAACCAAACACCCGGAAGAATGAGACGTCCGGCTTCTTCCCATTTAGCAACTCATAAGGGGTCTTGCAAAGGAATTTTTGTAGGAAGAGGCGATTTGAAGCATAGCATGCGGTGTTGATTGCCTCGGCCCACAATTTTTTCTGGTGTATTGTACTCATCTAGCATTGTTCTTGCAAGAGTGATCAAGGTCCGGTTCTTTCTCTCAACTACACCATTTTGTTGAGGAGTGTAGGTTGATGACACTTGATGCTTGATTCCAATTTCATCACAATAGGCTTCAATGTTGGTGTTGTCAAACTCTTTTCCATTGTCACTTCTAATCTTCTTTATTTTGACTTCAAATTCATTTTGAGCTCTCTTTGCAAACTTCTTGAAGCAACTTGCCACTTCGGATTTGTCATGAAGGAAGAAGGTCCAAGTGTATCTTGAGAAGTCATCCACAATCACAAGACAATAAAGATTTCCACCCAAACTCTTGTAAGTTGTAGGACCAAACAAATCCGTGTGTAGAAGTTCTAGTACTCTTGATGTTGACATGTAGGCTTTGGTTGGATGAGTGTTTGCAACTTGTTTGCCGGCTTGACATGCACTACAAGGTTTGTCCTTTTCAAATTTTACATCCTTTAAACCTCTCACTAATTCTTTCTTCAATAGCTTGTTGAGAGTATTCATTCCAACATGAGCAAGCCTCCTATGCCAAAGCCATCCAAGTGTGGTCTTGGTGAACAAACATGTCATCAAGTTTGCATCTTCGGAGGTGAAGTCAACAAGATAAAGATTGTTGTATCTAAAGCCCTTGAAAATCACTTGCTTGTCATCTATCTTGGTAACAACCACTTTATTTGGACCAAACAAGCATTGGTAGCCAAGATCACAAAGTTGCCCAACGGATAGTAGGTTGAAACTCAATGAAGCAACATAGAGCACATTTGATAGAGAGTGATCATTTGATATTGCAACCTTGCCTATACCCTTGACTTTGCTCTTTGAATTATCCCCAAATGTGATCTTGTCTTGACATACCCCATCCTCTTCAAGTGAGGTGAACATACGAGGATCACCGGTCATATGTTGTGTGCAACCACTATCAATCACCCAATGAGATCCACCGGTCTTGTAGTTCACCTATACACAAGAGATCAAGCCTTTTGTTTAGGGACCCAAACTTGAGAGGGACCCTTAACTTTTTCAACTAGTGACTTGGCAACCCAAATTTTCTTTGGCCTATTCTTGTTAGGAGGACCCAAGAACATGACTTTCATCTTTCCACTAGAGTCCTTTCTAAGCATGTAGTGAGCATTGAAAGCAAAGGGTCTAGCATGCTTGGGCAAGGGTTGTGGTGGTGGAGTTTTGCACTCATGAGCAAAATGACCTTCTTGTCCACACTCAACACATCTCTTTGGCTTGGGCTTTGTCTTGCTTTGTTGTTGTTTGGCCTTTACCTTCTTTTCTTGATTTACCAAATAGCCAATGCCACTCCTATCCAACTTCATGACGGTGTTCATGAGTAGCTCACTTTGCAAGTGTTGGCCTCTTGTGAACTTGCTTAGGCCGGTCTTGAGATGCTCTTTCTCTTGCTTGAGCTTCTTGTTTTCTTCAATGAGTGACTCATTTGAAGCTTGCTTCTCAAGAGCCATCAACTTCTTGTTCTCAACTTTAAGCATCTCATTTTCACTCTTGAGCTTGACATACTCATCATAGTCATTGGCCTCAACCACACTCTTGCCTTTACCGCTAGAGCCTTGCTCAAAGTTCTCAACAATCAAGTCATCACATGATGTAGCTATATCAATCTTAACAATTTGGTTAGTAGCATCATGTGTCTCAAGGGCAAGCTCATTAGCAACAATAAGAGTATCATAATCAATTTTTAAGGCGGTGTACTCTTCTTTTAGCAAGTTTAGTCTAGTGATGAGTTCACCATGCTTCTTCTCAATTTTATCATGTTTATCTCTAAGCTCCTTGTTAGAAGTTTTAAGCTCTTTGAGAGAAGAAGACATAGTTTCATGTTGATCTATGAGCTCATCCCTAGCATTATGTGCACTTTCAAGCTTAGATGAGAGTGATTCATTTTCATGTTGAAGCTCATCATTTTCATTTCTAGTCCTCCTTATGATTTTAGAATATTTATTTAACAATTTTACTAGTTCATCATAAGAGGGAGCATCATATTCATCATCACTATCACTATCATCATCATTATCACTATCACTATTTTGTACCTTTCGATCACCCTTTGCCATAAGGCATAGATGAGTAGTAGAAGATGATGGTGAAGATGGCGGTGAAGGTGGTGATGAAGATGTCGGTGAAGATGATAGTGGCCCAATCACAAGTGCGGCGATCTTCTCTCTTTCATTGTCACTTTCATCGCCGGAGGACTCACATGATGATTCAATGTCGGTGAGCCAATCACCAACAATATAGGCCTTGCCTCCCTTCTTCTTCTTGAAGAATTCTCTTTTCTTGCCATCTTTCTTCTTGTAAGGCTTGTTCTTTCTTTTGTCATCTTCTTCATCACTTGAGTCATCTTTCTTGCCCTTGTACTTGTTCTTGTACTTATCTTTTGGAGACTTTGGGCATTGATGAGCTAGATGGCCAAGTTCTCCACAATTGAAGCAATCCATTTCGGAGATTGGCTTCCTTTTGCTACTAGTGAAGAATTTCTTCTTCTTGCCATCGAACTTGATGCCACTCTTATTTAGTTTCTTTAGCATCTTGGTGGTCTTCCTTACCATGAGTGCAAGTGATTCATTATCAATGTCACTTTTACTAGAGCTTTCTTGCACAATCATGGCTTGGGCCTTCTTCTTTTTCTTTTCATGACTAGCCTTGAAGGCCAAGTCTTTCTTCATGGAAGATGATGAGCCCTCTTCCAGAGTGATATGCATGTACATCTCATGTGCGTTGATCTTTCCCAATACTTGAGTCAGTGTTGCGGTGGAGAGATCACTTTGGTGAAGTACGGTGACAATGTGTCCATACTTCTCAGCGGGAAGAACACTTAAGATCCTCCTTGCAACATCCAATTGACTCATTTTAGTGAGTCTAAGAGCATTTAGATCTTCTACAAGAACATTCAAACGAGTGTACATGTCGTTAGCACTTTCTTTAGGAAGCATCTCAAAAGAATTAATTTTCTTTAAAGCAATATGATAGCGTTCCTCACGCTCACTCTTAGTTCCCTCATGGAGAGCACAAAGATTTTCCCACAATTCGTGAGCGTTTTTGGCATTTCGCACACGATTGAAAATATCCTTGCCTAGTGCCCGGTAGATTGCATTTTTTGCTTTTGCATTCCCCCGGTCGTATTTCTCCTCATCACCACTTGGGTTAGCGGGATCCCTTATGGGAGGAAGCCCTTCGGTTGCGGCTCTAAGGCACCCAACATCTATGGCTTCGAGGTATGCCTCCATACGAATTTTCCAATATGGAAAATCGTCTCCCTCAAAAGTGGGAGGTGGTCCTTCCCCATTAGACATCTTGCTCTAGGCGGTAAAGCCTAAATTAAGAGCAACACGGCTCCGATACCAATTGAAAGGATCAAGATGCCCAAGAGGGGGGGGGTGAATTGGGCTTTTCTAAAAATTAATTGCAAGAATTAAATCCTATAAGCCAAACTTCACCCCTAGTGCCTACTTGTGTTCCTTGTGATTCTACCGATAAAAGTTTTGCACCCTAAGTTCCAATCCTAGACTAGCAAGGCAATTCTAGGAAAGTAAACAAGCAATGAAAGTAATGCAAGATAGTAAATGCTTGAAAGTAGGGAATAGGAACACGGCGATGTTTTGCCGAGGTATCGGAGAGTCGCCACTCCCCACTAGTCCTCGTTGGAGCACCCGCGCAAGGGTGTAGCTCCCCCTTGATCCGCGCAAGGATCAAGTGCTCTCTACGGGTTGATTCTTCGACACTCCGTCGCGGCGAATCACCCAAAACCGCTCACAACTTGAGTTGGGTCACCCACAATCTCATCGGATGATCACCAAACTCCCAATCACCACCAAACCATCTAGGTGATGGCGATCACCAAGAGTAACAAGCTAGAACTCTCACTTGACCACAACAAGCCTAATGAGATGATGGATGCACACTTGCTTGACTCTTGTTACTAGAGAGGATTCTCAAACATCGATTTGCAAATCACTATCCTCACTAGGGCTCTTGCACTTCCTTGCACTCTAAAGGTGTTTCTCAGCTGAACAAATGAGCAAGAGACCTCTAAAAGAGGTGGAGGGGGTGTATTTATAGACCCCTCAAACAAATCCAACCGTTACCTTTTGAAACAGCCAGACGCGCACTGACCGGACGCGCCTGTCGATATGACCGGACGCGTCGGTCAGGTGTAACGGTCGAATAACGGAAACCTGTGCTGAGTGACCGGACGCGCCGATCTGCGATGACCGGACGCACTGGTCTGAGATGACCGGACGCACCGATCAAGGATGATCGGACGCGTCCGATCATGCAAGAGCTCTCTGGAAAACTGACCTGACGCATCACCGCGTCCGATCATAGGTGACCGGACGCGTCAGGTCACCACGGGACCTTACTGGAACATGACCGGACGCATGACCGCGTCCGATCATAGGTGACCGGACGCGTCAGGTCACCACGGGACCTTACTGGAACATGACCGGACGCGCCGGTCATTTTCACAGTCGCGTCCGATCTTGCTGTTTACCCTCTGTAACACGTGTCAGACTGACGACCGCGTCCGGTCCTCTCAAGGACCACGTCCGGTCAGTCAGCTGAAAACGCAGTGAAGATTTAGTACTGACCGGACGCGTCCGGTCATGACCAGGACCGCGTCCGGTCATAGGTAAACAGCTCAAACGTCTTCTAAACGCGATGCAACTTGAACCAAGTTGCTTCTAACTGAACTCTGAGCTTTTCTCGAGCTACCTAGTGCTAAGTTTGACAAGTGTGCACCACACCTAAACACAAGACTCACCCAGGTCAAGCTACTCGCTCATGCCCCTCTTCATAGTACGGTCAAAGGAAGAAATAAAGATCCTAACGACTATTCCAGATGTATCTCAACATCTTGACATCCAGAACTAACCGTCCTTAATCTTATCATTGATCCTTTGAAAACCGAAACGATTTCCATCAAGGGACATGAATACCATATTGCCCAAAGCAGTTATCATCTCCATGACCTAACTTACCAACATTTCTGCAAAACACACGTTAGTCATGGTAATTATGTGTTGTCATTAATTGTCGAAACCAACATCGGGGCCTAGATGCTTTCACTGCTCACTACATCTATTCGAATTGTGTAACTTGCCCAAAGCAGGATGCTTCCGTTTAAGAAGCATATATAGGTAAACCACTGCTGTATAGTATTTATGCAACAAAGAAGTCATACAGCTTAATCATCCGCATAATCCTTCTCTATTCGTCATAAGCCAAAGGCATATTTATGAGACCATTCCATAACCCATTATTAATTGTAGACTATCTACACCAGAGCAAAATAAATAGGCCTGATGTGGCATTGAAAGGTATGAAACGTGCCACATTGCCTGTTATGTGTTCCATGCAATCTTCAAAATACTCAAGCTCCAACTCAAGAGCTCAACTAAGATGTTGATCCATTTGGCACAGCTTAGTGTTAGAACCAATGCACAGGTTTTGGGGCTATAATTTCAGTTTCATTAGCCTTACCACAACTATAGCAGGTTGGGGATACAGGACAAGACTTATAGCTGTCATTCTCCCCCTAAGTCTTGTGTGGCGCCTTCTGGGGAATTTGAACCATCCCAATTCTGGCATGAAGCTCCTAGAACTTGACCTGCCCAAGGGACTTGGTGAGAAGGTCTGATCCTAGGTGTTGATGTAGCCGACCTTGATGCTCTCCTCATCCAAGCAGCTCATGATGAAGTGGTACTTAATGCAGATATGCTTGCTACGCTCATGGAAGACGGGGTTCTTCGCCAAGGCCAAGGCGGACTTGCTGTCTACCCTGAGCTCCACTGCTTCTGCGTCTCTGCCTAGGAGATCGCCTAGCAGCCGAGCCAACCAGAGAGCTTGAGTCGAAGCGATTGTGGCAGCGATGTACTTCACCTCGCAACTGGATAGAGCCACCACTTACTGTTTGACCAACTGTCAGCTGATCAGGCACTTGCCGAGGAAGAATAGTGTCCCGCTAGTGCTCTTGCTTGTGTCGATGTTGCCGACGAGGTCGCTGTCGTTGTACCCGATGAAGTGCTCCACACCAGGACACCTCGGGTAGTGCAAGCCGTAGTCAGTGGTGCCATTGACATAGCGGAGGATCCTCTTGACAGCCTGCTGATGCTTCGTCGTCGGTCGCTGCATGAACCGACTGACGTAGCCGACAACGAACGCCAGGTCCGACCGCATGTGGATAAGGTAGCGAAGGCTGCCCACAATGCGCTGGTACTGCGTGGCATTGACCTCCTTGGCTGTGCCATCACGGCTCAGCTTCAGCCTCTCCTCCATGGGAGTGTAGGCTGGGTTGCAGCCGGTGAGCCCACCCAACTCGATGATGCGCTTGGCGTAGGCGGTTTGGCGAAGGAAGATGCCGGAGCTGTCCTGGTGGACCTCGATCCCTAGGTAGAAGGAGAGAAGGCCCAAGTCGCTCATCTGGAAGGTGGCCTTCATCTCCTCCTTGAACGCCTCCACCTCGGCCTCCTTGGTGCCGGTGATCACCAAGTCATCGACGTAGACGCTTACCAACAGGGCATTGACATCCTTGCCTCGTCGGTAGACAGCAGCCTCGTGAGGACTCTGCTCGAACCCCATTTGCTTGAGAGTGGAGTCCAGCTTGGCGTTCCAAGCTCATGGCGCCTACCGCAAGCCATAGAGGGCTTTGCACAGGTGGAGAACCTTGTTCTCCTTGCTGGGGATGACGAATCCTGATGGCTGGTGGACGTAGACCTCTTCCTTCAGGTCACCGTTGAGGAAGGCGGACTTGATGTCCATGTGGTGCACACGCCATCCCTCCTGGGCCGCCAGCGTGAGGAGACTGTAACAGAACCGACCAAATTATAAGAACATAAGTATAAAAACAATCACCGAAGTGATCAAATTCTTGTACTTAAGCTCCCATAATCCCGGTAGTCTAGAAATCTCGAAGGATTTTAAACAACTTTCGACATACAAACCAAGATTGTAGTGATTCAACACAACACATCATTCATTACAATATTTCACAAGTGGTATGCGGATTACATCCATCGGAGTTCAAAATAAAATATTACAAACCAAGTTCGTTTCATGGAAGCAACATAGTTTAGTATATAACTTCATAGTTTCAAATACATTGCCAGAATAACAGTCATGTCCCACAAAAGCATCTTTAGGTACAGAAACTAGTAGAGACCGCACCCAATGGTCTAGTCTTCATCCCCGGCCGGGAGAAGGCAATACTTGCAGCATCCAAAGTAGAACTAGTCATCTGCAACAGGTGGAAAATAAACTCTGAGTACGAGAAGGTACTCAGCTATACTTACCCGTCAAAACCAGAAATAAAGGACACCAAGGATCATGCAAGACTTATGAGGTGGGCTAGCTTGACACAGTTGCATAAAAGAGCTTATGAATATAGTGACCAATTTAAACTTAGCATCAAGTTTATCATCATTTACCTGTCCACTAGATTAGCACATGTACTAGAGCACTCACTTATTAGGAGCAAACAATATTAACCATAGCAGGTATAATAAGGCTGTCATCATCATATCATCATTCTTGAACCATCATGTTATTTAGTATATCTACTTTGGAGATAAGCCCATCAAGTTCTCACTACCCGATGAGAGACGGCGACTCGAATGGAATTACAACTCAGCTGAGGGGGTATTCCTAACTCTCACATTGGCATACTTTGCAAGGATAGCCGTGGGTCACCTTTGGTACAACTCAGGAACCAAATCCGCAGGTTTGATCAGCGCCAACACTCTCAGGGATTACCCTTCCGCCAGGACGATCATGACTTTTAAATCACCTGCCCTTGGGCTCACGCCTACGGCTCTCTTCTGAGGCGTACTTTATACTTATCGACTCCCGACCTGAGTTGAGCTACTCGGCTTCATGGTCAGTCTCCAGACCCGGCCAACTAAGAGAGAGGCATATGTTCAACATGAACAGGAAAGGCTCCAAGATTCGGTCTTTAAGCGACACAGACGGAGTCACTGCAAACCGGCAAGCCTCCGCCCAGTCTTCAATTCAAATTAAGACATGTTCTTTTCCACGATAGCAAATATAGCCAACCGTGCCATATGTATATCCCTATAGCTCGCAGGTGACAGGAAATCATATGACTTTTACCGCATTTAAGCAGGGCTAAGCACTACACGAGCCTGAGTTACATAGGATTTAGGGTATCAATATCTGGACAAGGATTGGATAACCAATGCAGCAAGTGTTTTCATCCAACACCTAAACTTAATGCAACAATATATATGTAACAATAATACTTTAATTGCGTTTCAGAAATTAGGAAGCTTAATATGCTTCGAGGCTTGCCTTTCACAAAGTTGCACGGACAATGGTCCAGACACTCAACGGTGACCTCCTCGTCTGGTACTTCTCCTGAAGGCTGCACCTCCTGAACCTCCGGTGTTGGCTGCTGCTGCTGCTCCCCGCTCGGTTCCTCGAATTCCAGCAGTGTCACTCCTTTCGGTACACCTATTGCATGCATATGCACAAGATAAATATCATGGATGCATAAGGAATGATATGATGCTCATGATGAATGGATAACAGTAAGTATTTAACGAAAACATCACTGGACACTCGTTTACCGATTAAGAATAGCTCTATTCAAATCACTTTAAAACATATAACTAACTTAACTCGAAGAACAAGATCAACTTACCTAACTTGCATAACCTAAGAAAAGATGCTCATCTTCAGTTAAAGGCCTAACACCTAGGAACATTACTACACGCTTAGGAAGAGTAAAGGCATACTTAAATCGAAAGCTCAGGTTTCATATGCAAAAGAGCAGCTCCTTAATTCAATCACAACAGGAGTTCTACAAATTCAAATTACTTGCAAGAGGACATTCTGGAAATCTTATGAAATTCTCTACAAATTATTTATAAACATCAAAGCATGATTCTTACGTTAACCAAGTTGGATTCATGTAAACATAGAATCTGTCCAGAAGTGGCAGATTTACCAAATTAACTATTTAGTGATGATGCAAAAGCATAATTGGACCAAACCAAGTATACCAACTTGTAGTGCACACTAGAGGAACATCAGAAAGTATAGTGCCAACTTCTAAATAAATTATTTAATGCCCTTTTCTAATTTATTTAGTTAATTAGGTGATTAAAGCAATATATAGTAAAACTATACAGAAAAATCTACAAAAATTACAGTAGCTATCTCATGCTTCACATAGATCACCCTAAAAATTTCAAAGCAATTGGACAAGCAGAACTTGCTGCATCAAAAATAACAGATGTCATGTATATTTCTAGCATAAATAGGAAACCCTATTGAAAAGTGTCAAACAATAGATTTAATATTTTTTCTAGTATCATCCTAGTATAAGAACAACACTCACCAAATTTTACCTTTACTGGATCTATAGAAAAATTATGAAAATTCACACAAGATCCATCCATACAAACAAGAGAAATACATAACTCCCACATATAGTGTCCAAAATGTATGAAAATTTAACTACGAGCTATTCATGATATGAACAGTCCACTATAAAAATTTCATGCCATTTGGAGCTACACATAAAAAGATATAATTACCCCTATTTCCCACATGAATAAAAGAGATAATTAGTAACCCTATTTTGCATAACAGAACATGGCACATATTATATTTTTAATATAAACTAGACATTACTAGAAACTCAACAAAATTAGAATCACATCATTTGGATCTACCAATAAAGAGATATGCATTTTTGAATCTATGCACAAAACTGTGAAAAAGAATAAAACAAAACAAAATTTGGAATCCTAATCTCTACTGGACCGGTCCGGAAAACCACTGTGGCCCGCGACGCGCGCACCCGCACACGCCAGCGTGGCCCAGAACACAGCGCGGCCCGCTCACGTGCGCGGCCCGTGGTAGGCTCCCACCCGCGCGCGGCTGCTAACAAGCGGGCCCCGCTAGTCAGAGAGAGAATACAGGAGGGAAGAAGAGCGACGACGGTAGCTCGCCGCCGGTGGCAGCTCCGATGAGGCCATGGGTACCGGAGTGTTCACTTCAACCGTGTGCACCTAGGGGGACCATTAATTGCAGCAATTGCAGTGGCTAGGGGGAATGGCGGCGGCCATGGCGGCACACGGCCACGAGTTGGCCAGCTCCGGTGAGCCGACGGCATCACGACCCTAATGGCCTACTCTACGAGCATCAGCATCACTAACTGGACCTAAAGCAAGGGAGAGAGGGGCAGTAAGGGGCTCGAGCGGCACAGCCACGTGCGAGCTCGGCGGCGGCGGACATGGCGACCCGGTGGAGCTGCCTTCACGGTGAGCCCTACCTGAGGCGAGAACGAGGGTTTGGTGAGGTTGAGGATTTGGAGGGGCTCACGGTGGTGCTATGGTTCAGGGGAATCAGACAATGGCACTCGGTTTGGGTGATTTGGCTCGGCGGCGGTCACGGTCTTCCTGGTCACCGCGCTCGCGTGGAGGAGGACGACAGAGAGGGAAATGGCGAGAGGAAGAGGGAGTGAGCGAGGCATTTGCTTTCACCTGGAGCATGGGCGCGCGACGTGGAGGTGCTAGCTGGGCATGCACGCCATGCGGTGGCTCGGCTCTATGCTGGTCGGCCACGACGTTCACTGAACGTTGCTGAATTGACTGAATCGGCGTCCAAAGGGAGCGACTGACAGCGCCATTTCATCGCCTCATAGCTCGTAATCTAGCCCGAGTTAGCAGTAGGTGGTAACATCAAATTTGTAGAGCTGCAGTAGTACTACAACATTGTCAATTGGAGCTTGGACTAATTCGGTCTGGATTGGGAGATACAAGGTCTCAAAGAGGGGCTCATGAAACTGTAAGTGAGGACTTGACTGAAAATTTTTTCTAAGTCTGAAATCAGCATGGAAACCTGACTTGTGGGCCCTGTTTGAGCATGTTCTAGCCATTTTCATAAGATAGTCATATTGAGATTTTTGTTCCTTGATAAATTGGCTACAACTTTGGTAAAGGGTGCACATCCATGCAAGGTCTCTAGGTTAGACTTTTTAATCAGTCAAACAGAGTCACTCTATAGGTCATCCCAAAGTCAAACCTCCCCCTAGAGGGCAAATTAGTCATTTTGGTCCACATGAACAATGTTCCATCAATCACCCTAAGTATATTTAAGGGGTATTAGACCATAATTAACCACTCTACACAAGTGCTACACCAGCTTCTAAGTATCACATGTGATGAAACAACGAAACACTCAAATTACCCTAATGTTGCAAACCCATGTTTCACATGTTTCATGACTTTGTTGCAATTTTAAACTTGTCATATTACACTACCATGTTTCCATGTTTCAAGGTATGAGAAACTCATGTTGCATTCACATGTTGCACTAACTACCATTCACAAATAATCAAGTATGAAACAAACATAATTGAGAATGTTGCATATACATGTTTCAGTAACAATGGCATGATGAGATAGATGATTCACATGTGTATGAAATGAAATGCAATTTTGTGGGAGCCAAACACCTAGGGTGTTACAGAGATGAACGGACTCCATCTGCGCGATGGGCGTGAAGGCGTCGTCGAAGTCGACTCCCTACTGCTAGACGAACCCACGCGCCACCAGACGCGCCTTATGCTTGATCACCGCCCCGGCCTCATCCTTCTTGAGCTTGTAGACCCACTTGAGGGTGATGGCGCGGTGGCCGGCAGGAAGATCCGCTAGCTCCCATGTCTGGTTCCGCTCGACTGTGTCCATCTCCTGCTGCATCATGGCGCGCCATGCTGCGTCTCCCTCCACCTCTGCGAAGGAGCAGGGCTCACCGTCCTCGTGCGTTAGGTGCAGCTCTGCCTCAAAGTCATGCATCGCCAGTCTAGGGATGGGCTGATCATGGAAGATGTTGTCCAAGGTGTGGTAGCACAGAGGCTCATCCTCATGGTAGGCATCGACACGATCCTCGTCGTCGAACAGCGGAGTGGCGAACTCCACCGTGCGCTGCTGGTGCCGATCTTGAAGACGTGGGCGCTGATGTGGGAGAGTGAGGAGCCGATGTAGGAGAGTGGGACGCCACCGGTGTAGGAGAGTGGGGCACTACTAGTGGTAGAGGACTCGCTGGTGGTGTAGGCGATGGAGGACTCACCGGAGCTGATGGCGAGCCGGGTGCCGAGGTGGACGAGCTCGGTGAAGATGAGCTGCTAGCTCTCCCGGCTCCCTCGAAGTGAACGTAGTCGACGACGAAGTCTCTGAGAGTCAAAGTCGAGCCATCATCCACCACCTTGTCCCAAGCCCAGCCTCGTCCTTCGTCGAACATGACGTCCCAGGAGATGCGGACGCACTGTGTCACAGGGTCGAGGATGCGGTAGGCCTTGACGCCCTCCGCGTAGCCGATGAAGACCCCCGGCGTGCTCTGGTCGTTGAGCTTGCCAATGTGGTTGAGCTCCTTGGCGAAGGCGAGACAACCAAAGACGTGGAGGTGGCTCACCACTGGCTTCCACCCATGCCAGGCCTCGTACGGTGTCTTGCCATCAAGGGCCTTGGTGGGCGAGCGGTTGAGGAGATGGACGACAGTCATCACCGCCCCCCAGTAGAGTGTTGGCATCCTTGTCTGCTTGAGGAGGGTGCGGGCGGTGGCCACCACGGTCTGGTTGTGGCACTCAATGACGTCGTTCTACTATGGGGTGTACGGGGCAGAGAAGTGGCGCTGGATCCCTTCATTGGTGCAGTACACCGCGAACTCAGCCGCCATTGTCGGTGCATAGCATCCGATGCTTACGGCCACACTCCTTCTCCACGGTAGCTTGATGGCGCTTGATGGCGTCCACAGCCGCCGTCTTAGTGTCGAGCTGGACCACCCACATGTAGCGGGACACATCATCGATGAGGAGCAGGAAGAAGCGCTGGCCTCTAGGTGTGGCCGGTGTCATAGGGCCACAGAGGTCACCGTGCATGAGCTCTAGCTTCGCCTTAGCACGGAAGCTCGCCTAGTAGAGGAAAGGGAGCCACCGCTGCTTGGTGAGGACGCAGGTCGCAGAACTGCTCCACGTGCTTGACTCATGGCATGCCCTGCACATCTCCTTGTTGCCAAGCTGCTTCAGGGTTGCGAAGTTGAGGTGCCCAAAGCGCTTGTGCCACTGACAGGCATCATCGTCGCGACGGGCTGCAAGGCACACTTGGGCTACGCCACCTACACGTGGAGGACGTAGAGGCGATTGGCGCCTCTATTTACCTTGGCGAGAAGGCGACGATGGCGATCCCAGATACATAGGACCTCGTGCTCGATCTCCATACATGAGCCATTCTCATCCAGCTATCCCAAGCTGATGATGGAGTTCCTCAGCGTGGGGATGTAGTAGACACCGGTGAGCAGCTGGTGCTCGCCGGTCTTGGCGGTGAAGATGATGGAGCCGACGCCCTTGATCTCCATGGTGGAGGCGTCCCTGAACTTGATGGAGCCTCAAACGCCAGAGTCAAACTCGAAGAAGAACTCCCGCCACCCGATCATGTGGTAGGTGGCGCCGGTGTCGAGGTACCACCCGTCGATCTTGTCATCGCTGGACCCATTGCCGAGGAAGATGTGGGCCCACGGCTCGTCGAGGTGGAGGAGTGCGATAGCAGCCAACATGGGAGAGGAGTGCGGCTCGATGCTCCTGTGTATGAGGAACAGAGCCGGCTCATCACCCTCCTGTGCTTGCGCGACATGTGCCTAACCGCCGCGCTTCGCCTGCTGGCATTCCTTGGCCCAGTGGCCGATCCTCCCATAGTTCTTGCAGGTGTCGTCACAGGTAGCCTTGCACTTGCCGTCAGTGCTGCCAGGAGCACCACCACGCGCCTTGTCCTGCTTGCGCGGCCGACGCTTGCGGCTACTCAACGAACCGAAGCCGAAGAGCCTGAGGCCTCCTCCTTCTTCTGCTATCACTGGCGGGCGAGCCACTGCTCCTCGGTGAAGAGAAACTTGCCACCGATGGTGATCGGCTCTGAGGGAGGTAGCTGCTCACAGTTGTCAACGGCCTTAAGGCGACCCATCACCTCCTTAATCGATAGCTCGGAGAAGTCCAGCAACATCTCGATCGCAATGGCGACCTGCGAGTACTTCTTAGGGACGACGCGGAGGAACTTCTCGATAGCTCTCTCCTCATCAATGTCATTGTTGCCGTACCAAGCCAACTGCTGCATTAGGGTGTTGAGACAGAGAGTGAAGTCATCGACGTCCTCACCCGGCTTGAAAGCCAGGTTCTCCCACTCCTGACGCAGCTTCTGAAGCGTGGACCTGTGGGCATGGTCGCTGTCGATGCGTGCCGCGGCGATGGTGTCCCAGGCATCCTTGGCTGTCTGCTTGTTCGCGAGGGAGGAGTGCATCTCCATCGGAACAATAGTAAGAAGCGCCTCCAGCGCCCACCGATCCTCGTCGAAGTCAGCGTCGCTGTACCATACCGCGTCCTACATGCGCCGCGCCTGCATCTTCACCTTCATCACTATAACACCCTTGGTGTTACGTGTGAAAACAAATCACTAAACCGTGTCATGAGCATCATGTCTATGTGATGTTTCATGTGATGAAGTGTGTAGAACAATTCTCGTAACCTAAAATAACTAATAAAAATGTTAAATAAAAATTGATTCAATAGCTCAGGTTATGCCAAGTATGGTTCAAAACCAAATTTTCATGAACAAAAATGCTATAGAACATATATGTGACACATTCCATTAATAAAGTTGGAAGTACACACTTTGTAGATGATAATGCAACTTTGGTCATAGAAAAATAATATAGTAGCTGGTGTTTTCAATAAGTCTAGAAATGGAACTTGAAAGAGAATTCAGCTAAAGACTTAGCTAATTTCCAACTTTGAAAAATAGTGCGACAATGCTATGTTTGTGAATTATTTCTGTGAAATCTAGTTGAAGGGCGGTGTCATGTTTTAGCTCTGGTCGATAGTCCTTTGTGCGCTCTTTGGTGTAGTGAAGGTGGTTTGGTTCCAAGTTTCATCGTTTAGTTTTTACGAACGCTTTAAAACTCGTGCAGGCACACAGTGACTAACCGACTGGCTCTGCGCGTGCTGCTTGGCAGTGGCCGGCCACAGCGACTCAATGGCCGCCTGCCGGCCAACAGCTAGCCATGGTGCCCTGCCGCTCTGCCCCACCTCGCTTCCTTCGCGGCCGTGCAAGCTGCTGTCGCCGCGGGCACCGTGCTATGCTGCTGCTCACCTCACCGCAGCGTGCACGAGGGCTTGCCCCTTCTGACCGCGTCGTCGCCTCGATGTCGCGTCCGCCTGCGCCTCGTCCCGCTGCCGTGGTTGTCTCCTTGCCAATTATGGCACTACGGCCGCACGACCGGTTCAGTCGCGGACGGGCGCGTTTATCCGCCAGACCCGCGCCATCAATTCGACAGGGTGGAGTCGCTTCGGCTCAATTCATCAGGCCTATGGCTTCATAGTCAAGTCGCCCCAGTTGCGCAACCCCACTCCACCTTGAGTGGTGTCCGGCCAAACTCTAATTTTGGAGCTTTGCTTGCCACCGTGCCGATAAGGCCAAATCAGCCATTGCCAATGGTAGCCTCCCGCCAACCACCCTGAGCCAAATCCGTTATGCCACCAGACCCGCCTCATTCCCCTCTCTGCCCGGCACTCGCCAGTGGAACCCCTATGCCTTCCCCAGCGCCGCTGCCTCGGCCGTGTTCGCCGGTGAGCCGTCATGCGCACGCAGCCAACCCTCCTCCGCTCTCCGCTTCCCCAACCGTCACTGCGGCCGAGTCCAGGGTAAGCTAAGGATGCTCACACACTGGCTTGATAGTTGTGCGGGGGTCTAGGTGTGGCCGAAATGGCCGCGCCACTGGCATGGGTAGGCACTCACCGTGGCCACCATTTCCGCGAGCTCCGCTGCTCCCGTACCTCCGCCTAGCGTAGGCGCTAGGGCAATAGATGGAGGTCGGCCCACTAGCTGGGCCGGTGCGGACCTCAGCCGGCCAGTGCCCATGCCCACCGCGCCGCCGCTCGTCCTGCATCGGGGACCTCCCGGATGTGAAGGAGAGAATTTGAGAGGGCCTTATTGCATAATCACTGTCTAGAGGAATAATAGCGTGGGTCGTGGGATGTTTTGTCCAAAAGCCGAGGGCTTTTCTGCAAATACGCCAGCGCGCGCGGGCTCCCCCACCGCGGGCTGTCTCGCGCATGGGCCGCGCCCGTCGTGGGCCACGCTGGGCCAGTTTACCTTTTCTTTTTCGTAAAGAAATAGAAATAGCTTTTTATTTTCAATTCTGAGCTGATTTTTGATAATTAATATCAATTCATTTAGGTGTCAAAAAATTGTGAAATAAATTTTGTTGAGTTTCTAAAAAGGTTGTCTATCTGATAGTATGGTTAGTTATACATGTCTGTATTGATGCTAAGGTCTGTTAAATCATTTGGAAATGCTTACTATTATTATGATAATATTTGTAGGAATTTTTGTGGCAAATTGGTAATAACGTTGATCATGAGATTTTTTATGTTAGCTTTGTTGTATTATCATGTGCTTGCTATAAAATTTCGTAGCACTAGAATAGATTGTTTAATATGGTAGCTAGATATCTGTTAAAACTAATAAGAATAAGAGCATGATATTGATTAATAAAAATTTGGTATTTGTTAGGGTGAGCTTAATATCTGGTTTGGTGAAGATGATAGTTAGTTTAGCATCTTAGCCTTTAGAGCTAGCTTGTTAATGTAGTTTGTGTTCTTGTTTGAAGAGTTGCTGTTGCTTAAATACTAAATTATTGCATCATCATCGCATGCATGTAGAGAACGAGTTAGTGGAATTCGTGACCACCGGGGAGCAAGAGTATGAGGAGGTGATGGAGGAGTATGAGGAGGAGATCCCCGTAAAGGAGGGAGTCCCAGAGCTGACTGATGCAGCTGACACCGCGCCTGCCCAAGGCAAGCCCCGATGCATAACCCTTATTTTGCTAATCACCGTTTATATATATTTGTTGTGCATTTACGTTGCAGGAAATGTTATGGAAACGACACACACACACACACACACACACATATATATATATAGGTATTGGTAGGTGTAATAGGTTGTGTCCTACGGCCACGGGGCATAGCTTTGTTGCACTGTTTCCCTGTCCGTGTCGATTGAGGACCGTCCGTTGCTGTGGATGGTAGTCAGGTCACATATTTATTATCCCGAGCACATACTTGCTTATGAGAGCAGGAATGCTCGTTACTCTCTTGTCATGGGTTCAGGCTCTTTCTGGACCTACTAATTGGAGGCGGGGAAAGGTGGAGGTCTAAGCACCGCACTGAGACCGGGTCTTAAGTGTGGGGGCTTGGAGTCCAAGTTTGGACGGGGACCTGGACCCTTCGACAGAATTGGAATGGGTTGGTCTTGTTTGTGCCTGGGGTATAAATAAGGTATGTGTTTTTGGGGTACCCAGCTAGGCTACATTGATTTGCGAATCGCTGTTTCTACGTGACGGTACGACTTGGCTATGGTCTAGCATTGTAGTAAGAATTGGAACATGAAAGATGATGAAATGATTCTGATTGCTCAACTCTTGCTTAGAAGTAGAACAAGTGCTTACATAGAACGGTTGGATAATGAACTAATTATGACTACTAATAAAACTTTATCTTAAGGACGAAATGCTAGTAATGCTTTCCGCAAAACAAAATATCCCACAAGCCATACTGCCTATCATGTCCCTTGAGAGTTGGGAAATATATTTCCACTAGTCTGGTAAGTCTTGCAAGTACATTGTGTACTCAGGGTTTATTCACCCTCGTTGCAGGTGGAGCTTGAGGAGTTGCTCTTGTGTGGAGGATTCTTCTGGTGGGCACAAACGGATCCTTGTATCTTTCCGCTAGATGTTTATGTTAATTCCGTTGTTTAATTATCGCACTCTGAACTCTGGTATTGTAATAAATGATTTACAAGACTCATGTTGTATGAAATGGACTAACTATCGTAAGCTCATACTCATTATTGGATTCTGGATGTAAATTGTGGATTGTTTCGAGTTATCCCGTTGGGTGGGCTCAAAGGAACTGTTCGACTTAGCTCACTTTTAGGGTACTTAGTGTCTAGTGGTAGACAAGTGCCTCCGGAAGTGAGTTATTTTGGGCAGTTCTGCCATAATCACCATGGACCACTTGGCGTAGTTGGTCTTGGTGAGCATGGGCCATCCACCGCCGACGTCCTTAACGAGGGTCTGCACGACGGGAGGAGAGCCGGGCCGGCCACGGCGACCACGGCGCCGGTCCGGGGAAGGGTAGGCACGCTGCCTGTGAGGGCTCCACGCGCCAGCGTCCCGTCCACCCTGCTCATGTCTGCCGAGGTTGCGCACATCGAAGTCCCAGAGAGCCCGCTCCAGCTCCACCCGCTCGCACTGCCGTTGTGCCTCCATCTCGCGGTCGACTCGTGGATCACGCCAGGCCCGTGCGCCAGAGTCCACGTCGTCTCGCTCGCGTTCCCCACGTGCGTCCGCATCCCGGCCGCGTCCGCCCAGGGCGTCGAAGTCACGACCGCGCGGGGCGTCGAAGTCACGAGCGCGTCCGCCCGCCTCTGCTTCACGTCCTCCCGCACGGTCCGCACCAGCCCGTCCGCTAGCTGCTCCCACGCCACGCCGCTACTGGTCGTGGATCCCGTCGGGGTCGCGTCCGTCGCGCCCGGCCTCCAGCTCGCCCACGTTCGCCTCCTCCTCGCTCGCGTCCATGTCGAAGCCGCCCACACCGCGACCGACTTGACCATCCGCGTCCGCCTCCGCGCGTCTGCCTACTTCGGCCCGCAGGGCAGCGGCTTCCGTTGTCGCCTCTTGAGCAGTAGCAGCCGCGGCCGCGACCTCCTCGGCGGCCTGTGCTGCAGCGAGCTCGGCAGCCGCCAGCCGCTGCTCCCAAGCATCCGCAGCCACGCGCTCCACCGCCTCCTGCTCGCGCTGCTCCGCCGTGAACAACTCTGCTGCTGCTGCTGCTTGCCTGCGCCGAGCACTCTAGGTAGTCGACCGATTGGAGAAAGAAGAGGAGTAGGAACGGACGGACATGGCTGAAGATTGGGATGGGGAAGAAAAACTCCAGGTAAGAACATTAGGCTCTAGATACCATTTGTTAGAACCAAAGCACATGTTTTGGGGCTAGAATTTCAGTTTCATTAGCATTACCATAACTATGGCAGGTTAGAGACACATGTAGGATAACTTGCTTGCAACTTAAGAAAGTTAAAGCATATTCTAGAGATATTAAAGTAGATGCTAGGGATAAAGATAAGAGCTAACACAGCCACCAACTACTCTAGATAAGTATCCTAGGCAGATAAGGACAAGACTTATGGCTGTCACTTAGTGCAGTTTGTAAATTCAATTAAAGATTAGTAGATAGCACTATCTGCGGGTCGGCAAAAGTTTATATGAATTTATCATCACAGGTTCACCAATTGATTATGCGTTTTTTCAGATAAGGAAAATAACTATAGTGGATGACTGCCAACTGATAGTGGCAAGGGCCATAAAAGTTGACTGGAAGCACTCAGGTTTCTACAGAGCCAAGACAAACTAGAGTAGATGTTTCCTTGGCTTGTAACGAACTGAGGACAGTTAAAGATGTACAATCTTCGAGAGAGGCATTTTACACTATCAAGGCATCGATATCTATTTAACTTCATATAGAAAGCATGGTAAACAAGGCATGTTGCAGGATAATTTTTTTTTAAAAAAAAACATGACACTTTTCAGTAGCTTTATGTGCCTATCAAGTATCAACCAAAGTTCTAAAGGGGGGCATGGCACCAAATTATTCCTGCTGTAAGGAATTAGCATAGGACCACTGATTGTTTGCAACACGTACTGGACTAAAAGTATCATCAGATTGGACAATGGATTTGCAATTTCCATGATTAAGAACGACCAATTTAACCTAAAGAATATTAAAAATCCTAAGGCCTAGCGCCTACGCAACAAATTACATGTAGTGATGTGGATTGTGTAGTAGAAAGCAGCCTTTCTGATTGATGTAAACAAAACTGTAGAGACAAAGCTCTCAGCTGAAGATATTTGATAGGAACAACAAATAAGACCCTTTCTGACAAGAAAATCAACCAAAACTCCAAAAGAGGGCAGGACAGAGCAACAGGTCAAAGTATATAGTGGATGCCAAGTCATCATCAAATATTCAATTGTTCATAAATAGTTAAACAGTTAGCCAGCAACCATCAATCTTGATCAACATTGGATTGGGCATCATCGTTAGACCTAAACACAGTAAAACACAAGTTAGGCTGTGGAAAATTGGACTTGCTAGTTGTTAGGGGGAAACCATTTGGGCAGTGTTTTGTTGGGAAGAACTTAAAAGGATTGACTGATGTGAACGTGAATCATTAAAGACAAGCCAATTGCCAGAGTTACTTTCAGTAGATTAAATGCCCAGTAAACTGTAATATTTAGCTAGTGATGCATAACGATGACTAATGACAACAAAATGAAAGTGAGTCTTATTGGAGTGAAACAAAAATCAAGCAGGTGTCCAGAAATGAGGGGACTCACAAAACAAACATCGCAGAGGCTGACAACATGCTACTTGACAACCCAGAAAGGCCCGTAGCTGCAGAGGACCAAGGACCATCACTGTCTCAAACTGTGAAATATGTGGATGAATTCAGTTTTTAGTGATTCAGATCGCCAGAAATTAGCAGGAGGAAAAGAAAAAGGAAAAAAAAGGCCTATTTGGCTATCCTTCAGTCATTGTTTAAGGCCCTAACAGTTCTTAGGCCCATTTGGATTCCATATTAGGGCCATAAACTATGAAGCACACAGCTGATTGTTACAACCCGATCCAAAAAAAAAAAATACTACTAGATCATCACTTTAGAAATACTTGCGGTAGCCAGCACCCAGCAGGGTCTGGAAATTGCTGCAACTAAGCAAAAGCTTTCAACTTACAAGCAAACAAGAGGGAAACTCAACTTAACATCCTTTTCTAAAAAAAACTCAACTTAACATGTCATAAGGGTGTGGTGCTACTGCAATCATTTCAAAGTTTTTGGACTTGTCAGTTTATTATCTCAACAAGGAAAAAGTCCAAATTACCCCCCTCAAGTTTGGCATATGTCTAGATTACCCCCTAAACTTACATTTGGCTTAATTTACTCCCTCCAACTATTTCAGTTCGTCTAGTTTACCCCTTAACATGGTTTGTTATTTTTGTTCTTCCACGTATTAATTGAGTCTTAATATCAACTTTTGTGACATGATAGAGAACATCATAAGTTATGTTAGAAAAAAATACCTTAACTTTTTGCCACTATTTTGATAGCTTAGAAAATTTAATAATAATAATAAATTAACACTGGAGGTACAATATCGTATAAAACATAATGATGAAAAATTCATAGTGCATTTTTCTAATACAAAATACAATGTCCTCTATCACTTCACAAATTTGAAACTAAAATATAATTTGTACATAAAGAAACAAAAAAAAGAAAAATCTCTTTAAAGTGTTAGTTGGACCAACTTAATAGTTGGAGGAAGTAAATTGAACCAAATATTAGTTTGGGGGGTTATTTGGACATATGCCAAACTTGGAGGGAGTAATATGGACTTTTTCCTCTCAACAATGTTCAGCAGGCAACAGAACGAAAGTATATCAACCATCCTCAATATAAAAAGATATAATTTAAGTCTCTTGTAGTTTTACATGTCAACGTGCAATAGAACTAATTTAGGAAACTGCATGCATATAATATGGAATGAGGAAGGAGAAAAAAAGGGAGTTTTTCAGTTGTTACCAGTTGTGTGAAATTATCAGTTAATTCAGTTGGAAAGCGTTCAGTTTTGCAAGAGACAAACCTCACCAGTTTGCATACACTGCTTGTCATAGAATGCAACAGAAATTTCAAATAAGAAATCCATTTACTGTTGTATATAACTTTCAATGTTTACAATCAAATTCAGATGATCACCATTTCTTTCAGATAAAAAGGATGGCATTAGCATTCCAGTTAAATGAATAAAGTATGCTCCAGTTTTTATCATAACTGCCACAGATCATCAATTGGTGTTAACTGGTTAAAAAAATTCAGTTAACAATATGAAATGGAAATATGCTCAAAGAAACATGAATTGTGAAGACTGGTTAAGAAATTCAAGTTCTTATCTACAATGTTTAACATCACCAGAAGTCTAAAACTACATCATACAGGTTGTATTGTCAAATATCAGGATACAGCACTGTTTCAAGATTGAAAGGTTGGTTTGTAGCCTAGTGAATGAACACAACAATCCATAGGACCTTGTTATAAAACAGCACTATATTGTCTGCACAAAACATATACAGTGCTCAAGAGCACTTTTCCAGTGCATTGAGGAATTAAAACTCTAGAGCAGCTAAGGTACCTGAACTATCTGGGCCAGGAACATACCTGATATTTCTTTGTAAAAAAGATCAACTATCTAACTTTGTTAATGCACAGAAAAGTTCATGAACATCGAACAGCATGTCACAGGTTTACAGCCTTCAACATTGACAAAAAGAAAATGACTGTTTCCTTGCTTCAACATTACTTGTAACAGAAAAGAACAATCCGCTCTTAAGATGGCTTTATGGTTCATACAAATATGAGCGGGTTCACATACTATAAAGGCACTTGTTATAAACTTATAGAGTTTCAAGACACTTGATGGATATAACAAATGTTCTCAATCATGTTTATGCAGATACAGATACAAACATCCATTGTATCAGATAAAAAGAAAGTAAAGAAATATACCTTGCCCCCTCTACGCTAGAACCAGGTTTGCATTTGAATCTACAGATCTATCATTTGCTGGAGTTAAAACAGAGGAAAACCCTCTTCTCAATTTTTGAAGTCACGATCCCTAGGCAGCTCAAACTTAGCAAAGCAGGATGCTTGCCAGGCTGCTTTCCCTACATTAGTGAAATGGGAGGTGGAACGGTACTTAGGAAACTACATGTCATGTACCACCTGGCCTCAAGCAACTTTATTCTGAGAGAATGGTGCTGAATCTCCCATCTTGAGACCTGAAAGAATCATTCACGTAATACAAGATCACTCCGTCTGATTACAGTTTACAGCTTGTCTGTTAACCGAATCATGAAAGAACTGACAGCAACAACATCCAGAACAATCCATGATGACTCAAACATGTCATGGAAATAGTCTGCACCGATCTCCTCTGCCGATCTGAATGCTTTACCAAAGGCATTACCCTGAGCAGCCCCAAGTCTTGGTTTTCCACATACCCCAACAACCAGTACCTTCTCAGGCTCCTTTGCTAAGCACGCACAGATTAGCGGTTCCATCCTCGCACCCCTTTCCTTCAGCGCATCCATCAGAAAGAAGCAGAACTTGGTAAGAGCCTGTGGGTGGCAAAGCTTGATAGTGTCCACAGGGTCATCAAGCTTGACCCACCGGAACTTCTTGGCACTCCGTATAAACCCTGTCTTAGTAATGGCCGAGCTTCCTTGCCTCAAAATCGCCCTCTGAATCTCAATTGCAGACTGCATCCCTTTCTGCAACTGATCAACATTGGTCAGTGACTGACAATGCTGAGTATGCAGAAGACTCCTTTGAGCCCTTGGACTCGGCATTCAGCGATTCAAGCAACGCCGTGACACCATACACAACGTCTGCAGCCGAAACCTTGGACCTGTACCCGTGTACCCTCAAGAAGCTCCGGTAGTAGAATTCGGTGAGGCCGTACTCAGGCAGCAAGCGGTCAAACTCGTCCCGCATCTTGCGCTTGACCTCCATGCTCATGTACTGGAAGCTCTTCTGGCAGTCGGCGAGCGGGAACCCCATCCTGGCGAGCAGCAGCTTGAGCTTCTTGAGGCCGTTGTCGGTCCACGTCCTGAGCCTGGTGGCGACGTAGGAGGAGCAGAGCATGGAGTCGAAGAGGCTCCACTCCCGCAGCAGCATGAGGCGCGCGTAGAAGGCGTCGACGCGTAGCTCGCGCACCATCGCCGCCGCGTCAACCAACCGAGGTCGGGAGTGGGGAAAGGTGATCAGGGAATGGAGGTGGAGAGAGATCTTGGCGGGCTTTTTACTCCAGTTGCCAGCCTTATTTGTGCAAAACCTTATTTGCCACGGAACACAGTAACCGTCCTATTTTGTTGCTATTTTTGCTGACGTGGCGTGCCAGATCGTCGTGCTAGCGTGGACAACAGGTTTGGCGCACTTGCTTCACGGGAAAAAGACCCTTGTGCCCTCCCCCCATTCCTTTTGCCTCCAGCCCCGGTCCAGGTCCAGTCCAGCCCGTCCACTCCCTTGCTCCCTCTTCCAGCCGCCTGCGCCTGCTCTCCTTCTCCGTGGCAACGGTGGCGGCGATTGAGACGGCGACTTCGGCTGCTCCTCTCCCAGGCGGATCTTGGCGGCTGCTCCTCCCTCAAGATAACGCCCGCACTCGACTGAACCCTAATCTCGCAGCCTCATTGTGCCCGGATCTGAGTGGCCTAGCAACTAGGGTTGTGTTTTAGTACCCCGGTCTCCATTTGATCGTGGTTTTGTCGGTTTTATTGTAGTTGTTCATGCTCACGCGTTACGATGAAGTCGACTGACTTCCCTCCTTGATAAGTTTATGTTCTAGTTTGGTCAGCAGTGTTGATTTGGAGATCGATTTTGTCCTAATTTCCCAATGTTTGTTCATGTTCGTATGATTATGTCAGGATTGATCCTGGCAACGCTTTTAGAGTCCACGTTAGCGTCGATAAGTACACAACTTTATTTGATTATGACAGTTCTGTCACATTTGCTGCTCAAGAGCATGATATTTGCCTAGATCTCACTAAGAGCTGCTCTCTGACTAAGTTTCTTGAAGAACTGAGTGGCAAAATCATTTGGGGTAGGGATCAGCAGGTAATTGTCTAGGGTGTTGACAAAGAAAGTGCAACAGAATGGAAGGTTACTACTGATGAGCAGTTCTGGGACATGATACAGGCTAGATGGGAGGTGATGGAAATGGATGTCTGCTGTGAGGTGGTTTACAAGGACCAGGGGTCTTCTAGAGTGTTTAAATAGGATTCAGGAAAGGCAAGTGTGCCAAATGAGCAAAGTACTTATGCCACATCTAGTGTGGGGCCCTCTGGTTTGACAGCAGAGCAGTCACATGCACATGTTAGTGATGATGCTTCTAGCAGTCCAAAACATTCTAAATCAGATGATAAGTCCATTGACTGGTCAGATTTCACATTTGTTCTAGATGAGCAGTTAGATGGTGATGCTACTGTACTTGTAGATGAGGAGCTAATCTATGAGGCCATGGGCTTCAGAGATCAAGATGAGGGCATAGCAGAAGGTTCAAAGGAGATACCTGTCCCTGAGATTCCTCCTGAAGTGCAAGCTGAAATGGAAGCAGCAGCTGTCCCTGTTGATGACAATAAAGC
Organism: Saccharum hybrid cultivar R570; assembly: GCA_038087645.1. Taxonomy (NCBI): domain Eukaryota; kingdom Viridiplantae; phylum Streptophyta; class Magnoliopsida; order Poales; family Poaceae; genus Saccharum; species Saccharum hybrid cultivar. The sequence continues at coordinate 3,226,882 of JAQSUU010000731.1, read as the reverse complement.
AGCTGAGCTAATGTTTTTCTATGATAGAGATAATCCTGAGATGACAGTGGGCACACTCTATCCATCAATGGATGAATTTAGATTGGCACTAAAGCAGCATGATGTAGTGAAAGACTTTGAGTTGGGCACAGAAAAATCTGACAAGAGCGGATTTAGGGGTTTCTGCAAATCAAAAGGATGCCCATGGATTATTAGAGCTAAAACTCAGAGGGATGAAAGTGTCAGGGTATCTTGTCTCAATAATGTGTATGTCATTGTTTACCTTAGTCATATGTCATTGTTTACCTTAGTGAAGAAGCTTTTCATACTTTTTATCTTCTTGTCATATGTCATTGCCTAACTATTATCTTGTTGTCTTTTGCTCTGTTTGCAGATACAAAAGAACTCATATGTCCATCGATGTGCCTCAAGAAAGAGAGTGCCTGGAAACAATTTGGCCTCTAGAGGTTGGATTGCAGAGAGAGAGCAATACCACTACTGAAAGATAATCCTCAGTGGAATGCAAAGGATATCAAAAAAGCACTTGAGGATTCGTACAACATGCAGATTAACTACCAGAGATGTTGGTATGGAAAGAAGAGGGCTGCATAGAAGCTATTTGGTAAATATGATGACTGTTTTGATTGGTTGTTTAGATTCAAAGCTGAGATAGAGCTTAGGTCTCCTGGCAGTGTGGTAGAGATAGATACTGTGACAGTAGGAGGCAAGGTGCATTTTAGCAGATTTTTTTGTGCATTCAAGGATAGCATAGATGGTTTTTGGGAGGATGCAGGCCATACATTAGCATAGATTCCACTGCTCTCAATGGCCAGTGGAATGGACATATGCCAACAGCCAATGCTATAGATGGGCACAACTGGTTGTTCCCAATAGCATTTGGGTTCTTTGATTCAGAAACAAAAGAGAATTGGATATGATTCATGGAGCAGTTAGCCATGGCACTTGATCCTATGGACAAACTTGCAGTATGTACAGATGCATGTAAGGGGTTAGAATCTGCAGTTAAACAAGTTTTCCCAGAGGCAGAGCAGAGAGAATGCTTTAGGCATCTAATGGACAACTTGAAGAAAAGGTTCAACCAAGGAAAAAGCAGTGGCAGCTTGTTGGGGCAGTACATGTGGCATGCAGCCAGAGCATACACAGATGAGAGGTACCAGAGGCTCATGGCTAAGGTAACTGCAGGTTCAGCAGACATCCAGCCTTGGCTGGATGAGCATCACAACCTCCTCTGGCAAAGAAGCAAGTTCTCCATAGAAATAAAGTGTGACTACATCAACAATAATTTGGCTGAGAGTTGGAATTCTTAGATCAAAGAGTTCAAAGACCTGCCTCTACACCTAATGGCTGATGCAATTAGGATCAAAACATTGGTCTTATGGGAGAAAAGAAGGAAGATTGCCAATGCATTGTCTGGTCCCATTCTTCCTGCCGTCATTCACCAACTAAATGCTGCAAGTAAGGAACTTGACCATCTGAAGGTTACAAAAGGAAACACCACTGCCGAGGTCACTGTATGGTTCAAGGGTGAAGAGGTGAGAAGGCATGTAGTGTACCTAGAACAACAGGAGTGTACATGTAGGCAGTGGCAGGTTAGTGGCAAGCCATGCTCACATGCCCTTGCTGTCATTACCACTGAGAGGCAGCTAGACATGTCAAAGTATGTTCATGAGTACTACTCAGTGAAGAAGCTGAAAGCAGCATATGCAGGACAGATACCTAATATCACAGACAAAGGACAATGGCCTATTGTTGACAAGGGCTACAAAGTATTTCCTCCTCTGGCAAAAAAAAAAGAGATCTCCTAGGAGACAGAGAAAGAATAGGATCCTTGGTGCCTTGGAGAGGACAGGAAAAGCAACAAGGCAGGTGATATATAAAAAATGTGGTGCCTCTGGCCACAGACAAGACACTTGGAAGTGCCCTCTTAGTGGGATCAAAAAGAGGCCAAGGACAAAGAAAGTTGGAAGACCTAAGAAAGATGTAACTGAAGAAGAGGAACCTACTCAGAAGAAGCAGAAGACAGGTGATGACTCTAAACCAATGGAGACAGCTGCCTCTGAACCAATGGAGACAACTGCTGCTGATCCAATGGAGACAAGAAGTCCAAGAACTCCAACTAACACTGCTGCAGCACCAATGGTGAATGCAAGGACTCCATGGACTAGGTTAGCTACAAGAAAGGAGGCTGCAGCACTACAAGAAGCAGCAGCACAACAACAGGCAGCAGCACCAGCAAGCAGCAAGAGGTTTGTTGCTTATTTTCATTGTACCAACATATGCATGAAAACCATTTTCATTGTACCAACCAGCAACAACTAATGCATTTTTATTGTAGGAGGCTAGAGTTGGATGAGCCTCAGCCACTTGAGGTAGTACCAGCATCAGTTCAAGATGGAGGAGGCCCACCTGCTAAAAAGATGACCCCAAGGAGGAAAGAACTTGCAACCAAGGTGAAGAAGAAGGTAGCAACCAAAGCTGGAAAGTAAAGGTTGTTTATGCTGTCTGGGATGTTTCATTCTGGAGAACTTGCCTCAATGGCTATTTTGTGCATGGAAAAGCTTGTATGCTGTCTGGGACCATTTATGTATGCTTGTTAATGGTACTGTCTGGCTGATGGTGGTGTTAGACTGCTCAAACTGATGTTTGTGTATGGTACTGTCTGGATCAGAAGGTGGTGTATTTATGTTGAATGCTATGTTTGTGATGAATGCTATGTCTGTTTGTGATGAATGTTGAAACATTATGTCTATTTGTTTGTCATGTCTATTTGTGATGTTTATTGATGGTTCTAGTGGTTATTTATATCAAAGATCATGTGTTTTTTGGGCAAGCACATAGCACAAACCACACAATTGGATAGCAAAATACCCAGCATTCATTCACTTAGCATATCAGTTCACATAGCATCCAATTCACATAACACACACAATCAGTTACATACTGGGCATACATTTGCTCCAGAACACATCAGATCACTTGAGCACATAGATTAGGCCTACAACAGAGCTAAAGCACAAGACTGCAATCAACATCTTGAACATAGAGATCAGGTCATGCAACTTGTTCTCAATGCCCTTCCAAGCCTCGGAAATGACAGGTTGTGACTCTGCTTCTCCTTCACCAATCCAGTCAGCTGCTGCTTCACCCAGTCCAGCTTCCAAATCGATGGAAACATACTTGAGCTCCACCAGCTTCTTCAAGTATGTCTTCTGGAATTCGTAGAAGGTACATCTACCAGGCATCTGCCAGATCCACAGTTAGGGTTGTTCAACAACATCTGAAACCAAGAAAAATTGAGGGCAACAAAGCACATAACACTTACACCCTACACATTTCTTAGACATTTGAAGAACACGCGCCCCTAGTTCCCCTTCTCCGTTGACTTGACTATGAGCTCGATTGTCCTCTCCCTGTTGCAAAGCGGGTAGACAATCAGTGGGAGCCCTGTCTCCTTCCCGAAGTCGTCCTCGATGGACCGCGACGCCATGCTCCTCGACGCAGATGCCACATTCCTGTGAGCCATGGCGGGGGAAGGGGGTCTACGCAAGGGAGAAGGGGGGAAGTAGCCACCGCTGGGGAAGAGACAGTGAGGAAGAGGAGAGCAGGCATAGGCCGTCTCAATCGCCGCCGCCATCGCCACGGAGAAGGAGAGCAGGCGCAGGCGGCTGGAAGAGGGAGCGAGGGAGTGGACGGGCTGGACTGGACCTGGGCCGGGGCTAGAGGCAAAAGGAATGGGGGAGGGCAGAAGGGTCTTTTTCCCCGCGAAGCAAGCGCGCCAAACCTATTGTCCAAGCTAGCACGACGATCTGGCACGCTACGTCAGCAAAAATGGCAACAAAATAGGACGGTTACTGTGTTCCGTGGCAAATAAGTTTTTGCACAAATAAGGCTGGCAACTGGAGGAGTGGCTTCCATAAGAGTGGCAAATAAATAAAAAGCCCGATCTTGGCTCACAGATGGAGATGCACGGGCTCCGAAGGGTTTGGATTTGGGTGGAGTTGGAGCGCACGGCAGTGGGGATTGATTTGGAAATTGGAATCTAAAATTTGTTTCGGGTTTGGGAGGAACTCCATCCCTTCCAAAGCATGTGGATTGGCGTGAATTTTTGCAGCCAAACGAATCTTCACGAGCGAGCCAGAGTTCGTCTTCCTCCATCCAAATCCAACTCTCACTCATCCCCACAGCACAGCCGCCGAGTTGGGCCAAGTAAACTTGGGCTGCAGTCCCTTTGGCTTTTTGGCCCGCTAGGTCCATGCACTCACGAAAAAAAAGCTGCCGTTGCCGGTTGGACGCGCGTGGCCAGCTTGGATAGGGGCCTTTCACTCTTTTGGTTGCAAGTATGGATTAAGAGAATAATCTAATCAGAGATATTTATGTAACCCCAAAAAAATCAGAGATGTTTATGGATATCCGTGTAAGGAAAGAGAGAGATTAAACAACCTAACGTGCAAAGAAAGAAGATATATATATTTATAATAGAAAAAGGAAAGTTCAATCAGCTATGCAAGGAAACTAATCAGCAGTAGAAGTCATAGTTAGAAATAGTGCGTTAGGAACATGAAGTAGGGCATGTGCGCTGAATAAAGATTGCGATATGGCTGACTTCGAGAGGGCCATCTTGGTTGTTGCTATCCTAGCAAGCAAGGTAAATGTGTGCCAAACAACAAATCTAGGCCATCAAACACTTGAAATCGAGGGCGTGCGTAGATTGGTTTTTGACTAGGCAAAGTTACTTGGGTAAGAGCAACTCTAGCAGAACCCCTACTTGACCCTAATTCAGGTAGTGAAGGAAAAAAAAGCCTCTCTGTCCTTCCATTTCTGCATGTAGACGTAGGAACCAGGAAACCCCAGATCAGATCGGGGTCGTCGTACGCCTTTGCATCCGGGCGCTGCCACAAATTTGGACCCAGTCGGCAAAGGTGGCAACAAGCACAATCATGGAGCGCGACGGCTCCCCTTCAGCGGGGCGTTGCGACGACGACCTCACGAAGAAGAAGGTAAAATTCCTCTACCATCTATCCATATATAGCTTGTTTTTTTTCGAATTAGGGCGCAGAGTCCCCATTCCCACTCACTGAGCGGAAATACGTGGGCACCGGGCTTCGAACCCGGGCGGCCGAGCTCACGCTGTGAGTCTCAGACCAAACGAGCTATTGCTCGTTCCCATCCATATATAGCTTGTTATGTCATTCCTTTCTTCATTCGTTATTACCGAAGGGGAACCTTAATTATTACTTGGGTTTTGCGTGCCGGTGTGTGCTAGATTTCTGCTTGATGATTTCTTGCCGTCTCTTTTTTGTGTGTAAATTTGATTTTATCTACTTGTTTCCAAATTAAGATTTCGTGGAGAAAATATGGGGATATGGGACAAACTTGTACCGAAGGGGACTTCAGTGTCGTGGTCTGACTACAGCGCATGGGTGGGTTAACAACTTAACATGGGTTTGGATCAATTTTGGATCACTAGTTTAAATGGACTGGGTTGGGTTGGGTTGGTTTGGATGGGTTACTCGGTTCCATGGGTGTACAAATGCAAGCAAAATCATTCATCATAATGTGTTGTTCATCCCAAGATCTATTGTTGTTGCCGGGCAAATCGGCTAACTGCAGTTTGATGTTGACTAAATCGGGCACCCACGTGTCAAGAGGTTCCTGCAGCCCTGCCACTACTGCCGGCGACGTCGGTCAGGGCGGTGGCACCTCGGGTGGGATGTCGTCAATATAGAGGACACGTGCGAGGTCCGCGGAGACTGGGAATCCGGTGTAGAGCTTGCCAAGCGCTAGGCGTGGCGCTCGGCATCGCACCCGGCGGCACACGCGCACGACGCGTAGAGGGAGGCCCGGTGAACAGCGCAGCGCGCAGCAGCCCTCGCAAAGCGGGGCAAGCTCGTGGGCGCACGAGGTGGCGGCGTGAAGGGGACGCAGAAGGATGCATTAAAATGGGACCTCGCGCCGCAAACTCAATTAGTGTCGCTCGCTTTAGGCCCTTTGATGTTAAGTTTTTGAGTCCAGCATCATCTAAGGCTTTGATTATTTGTGTTGCCATTCGGCATCCCAGCTGAGGTAATTTTTTGAAGATGTCCTTTGTGTTATTTTTGTTGCGCAATACTTGCACCTAGGGATTTGCTCCAAATTCAAAATAAAACCCACACCATTCAGATTTGAACAGTGGGACGAGTACCTGCAAAAACAAACATGTAACACATCTAGTATCCCTATCCTGAACCCTAAAACAAACATGTACTAGAATGCTGCGCAACTTACATCAATCTCCACTTTTTCGTTTGGCCTTTTTTTCTTAGTGAAACCTTCTAAAACAGCATTGGATTTAATTGCATCTTGCATCATTTTTAGAGTTTGTTCATTATCTATGTCGTCCTACACTTGGGACAAAACAATAAGTACAAGTTATTTGCTATTATTGTTAAAGTTAAGTGCAGAATACTTACCTTAATGATGACTGGCGGGAGGAAGATCTTGCCAGCGTTTTTATCAGAAGTAGAAGCATCCAGCTTGAGGCATTCAATGAATGTATTGAGAATGTTCAAGACACTTTCGCCTCCCTCTTGTAAGGTTTGTTGAAGTTCACTCCAAGTCATTTGTATACCCCCCCCACTCGCAATATGACTTGTCCTCACTTTTTTCCAATTGAAAACGTGATATCAGTCAGTATAGAAAGTTGTACAAGTCTCTAGAAACTTACTAAGTATATATAATTGTATAAGTCTCAATAAATTTACTGCCTCAATACTAGTTGGTAGAACGGTTGAACCTCAGATTTAGGCAAACAAGTCTCTACTGTCATATTCTTATCACTGTGAACACCAGGATGAGGTCTGGCTTGTTTAAGGCGCCTCTTTACACCAAAAGCCTTGACGTTAGCCATGTCCATTTCTTTTCTACCTCTTTTTGGTTTCGGGGGTGCAGCTGTGCTTTGGATTTCATTGGACGATGCATTCTTGGTTTCATCCTCCCCATGAGTCTTAGATTCAGTTCTAGCAGTACGACTGCTTTCATCCTTGCCCTTAGTTTCAGTTTCAACAGCGTTGTTGACCTCCTTGAAGTGAAACCTGTAACTGTTGTCAATCATGTACATATCATCCTCACCATGCATGTCCTAATCACCATTCACATTTTTCCTGTTTTTTCTGTTATGACTGTTATTTTGTTGCAAGAGTTTTTCGGAACATATCAACAATTTTTTGCATTTTTAAGGCATAAGTAATTTTCTAGGATTTGCAAATAGGAATAGAGTTATAGTTATTGAAAGGCCATTCACCTTGTTATTTTCATTTCGAAATCCTTTTATGTATAACAAGACATGGAACCCACATCAGTCAAATGTACAAAAACTAATATTATCAGTTCTTCGTTGTTGTTGCTTCCTCAAATTTTGTGGTTGATTTTTGTAGATTTGACTGTGGTTTCCATGTCTTGTTATACATAAAAGGATTTCCAAATGAAAACATAACAGGCACTAACAAGGTAAATGGCCTTTCAAAAACTATAACTCTATTCCTATTTTCAAATTGTATAAAATTTCTTATGGCTTAAAATTCCAGGAAATGGTAGATATGTTCCGGAAAAGACTTGCAACAGAACTCATTAACAACAGTCATAATAAAAAAGGGAAAATGTGGACGGTGATCAGGACATGCATGGCGAGGATGATATGTACATGATTGACTGCAATATGCAATTACAGCTATGACTTTGAGGAGGTCAACAATGCTGTTGAAACTGAAACTGAGAGCGAGGATGAAAGTAGCCATATTGCTAGAACATAATCTAAGACTCATGGGGAGGATGAAACCGAGAATGCATCATGCAATGAAAGCAAAAGCCGAGCTCCACTCCTGAAAGGTCTTGATGGCTAGAGGGGGTGAATAGCCTAATAAAACTTTCTACAAAGATCACTCAAATAATTTAATTAGTAACACAAAAGACGAGATGCGAGTTTTGCCTAGCCTAAAGGGATAATGCAAGCCACCTATCCAATTAACAATTTTAGTTTGGTTCACACAACCGCCACAAGACAAACCGCAAGCTATCAAAGCTACAAAGCTACTACAACTAGAACTACACAAGCTAGCAACTAAACAAGAGCAACAACAAGCTAAACAAGAAGATAACAAAGTAAGTGCAAGAGGGGATTTGGAATGTTATTGTAACAGAACCGACTAAATTATAAGAGCATAAGTACAAAAACAAGCACCGAAGCGCTCAAATTTTCGAACTTGAGCCCATATAATCCCGGTAGTCAATCGAAACCACGAAGGATTTCAAACCAACTTGCTTACAACCAAGATCGCATCATTCAACATACAACATCATACGTTACATTTCACAAGTAGTTCCTAAATAAGTTTACACACACGGAGCCGCAATTATTACAAACCAAGTTTATAAAGTAGCGGAAGCATAACATACGCATTAGTTCACATACTACTGCCAGTCTTAATGATCAACAACCCACAAAAGCATCAGGAAAGTACATAAAAGATGATCACGCCCTAGTGATCTAGTCTTCGTCACCTGCAGGGTGGAGACAAGTTTTGCAGAAGCCTTGATAGAGCATATCATCTGCAACAGAAGGGAATAAACCCTGAGTACTGGAATGTACTCAGCTAGACTTACCCGTCAAAAACCAGAAATAAGATGACACCAAGGATTATGCAAGGCTTACATAAGAGGCTAGCTGATATCACATTTTTACATAAAGGCATAAGTAATTGAAACTCTTATAACCTGTACTAGCAGTTCTTTTTAGCATTTACCTGTCATCTATCTTAGCACCTGTACTAAGCATGCACTTGATTATAATCAAACAATTATCATCATTATATTCAGAGCAGGTATGAATTGTGGTAATATTGTATCATTCCCTTAACCACCTGTTCATTTAATGAGATCTACGCTGCCGCTGCTCAAGTCAAGTGCTCACTAACCGGGAGCGACGGCGATTCGAATCGAATTCCTATCCAGCTGGAGGGGTATTTCTAACACTCACCGCGCAGGCCCCTGCCAGGGTCGCACAAGCCACCTTTTCATATGATTTAGGAATCGCGGGTCCGAATGATGTCACGACCCCAAGGGCGACACTCTGCCAGGTGATAGGGACTCTAACCCCCCCTTGGTCTCACGCCAATGTCCCCAAGCACATCCTTTCTCTCCTCCAAGAAGTAACCTACCATTCGATTCCCGGCCTGAATCAAATTACTCGGCTTCGCGGTCAGAACGACTTATCCGGCCAACTAAGTGTTAGACTGCGTTCAACATGACTCAAGGACGTACAGCGAATCGGTCCTTAAACGACTCAGACGGGCATAGCTCCACACCCAAGACGTGAAGTGTCTTGCGGCTGTACTATCGAACTCCCGCCCGGTCTCAATTTCATTTTAAAGCATGGTTCCATCCACGATAGCCATAAAGCCACTCGTGACTCCTTCCTACATCTCGCGGATGACCGAAAATCACCCGACTTCTACTGTACTAAGCAGGGCTAAGCATTGATACGTGCCTAAACCTAAATTAGGATTTAAGTACAATATCTGGGCAAGGACATGTATAATGCAACAATTGTTTTCATACAACTCCTACAACTTAATGCATTAAACATTTAAAAGTACTCAAGATAGATTTATAAAATGATGGGTTCAGCATGCACCGGGGCTTGCCTTTTAAAAAGGTCGAGGGTCGGTGGTCAGGACACTCAGGCAGGTCTTCTGCGGGAACTTCTCCGCCGGTTGGTTCCTCTGGTTGCTCCGGCTGGTCCTGGATTTCCTCCGAAGTCACTTGCTCGAATTCGAGGAGCGTTACCCCCTCCGGAACACCTATTGTATGAGTGCACAATAATTATCATGGATGCATAATGGGTGCAACATGCTCGGAACGAAATGCATTTCAGCAATAAAAGTACTCTATTCAAGTCACTTCAGCAATACGTGCAAATCTCTTCTCCGGTGGAGAAGTACTTACCTAATCTACCCAACCAAAGATATAGTTGTTCTTCTTCGGTTAAGGCTCTAGCACCTAACAATTACAAGAGTAGCATTACTTAGGTCACCAAATCCAACACCCAAAATATCACAGTAAGACACCCTGGACAGCAGTTCAAAGATTCTAACATAACTGAGGATTCCTAACTCCAAAAGATATGATCTAAGACAATCTGGAAAGCTTATGAAATTTCCTACAAATTATTTTCAGACCTCAACCTTAAATTCCTAAGTTTTCCATGTCAAATTTCTCAAGTTCCAGAATTTGTCCTCTCTAAACAGAGAGTAGCCAATTCTGGACTGTCACTTTAAACAACAATAACTCCCAAACTACTAAGCCAAATGCTTCCAAATTTTGACACAAGCTAGTTTATCAAGCTTACTACAACTTTGGTATTTACAAGTTTTCCAGCAACCACCTTTATAAAAGGTCAAACCTAGAAATACTACCAGCTATCCAGAAAACCTAGAATTGCAAAGATTAAATATTTATTTATGTGGCAAACATCCCTTAAGGCCAAACTAACGTTACCACAAGTTCACATAGGTCACAAAAACACTAGAAAGTAAGGTGTGCCCACCTAGAATATTTATTTGTACTCATTTCTTAATTTACTTAATTAATTAAGTGGAATTTTAAACATATATGTAAACTGCTCCTAAAATTCTACAAAAATTACAGGAGACTCTATGAACCAAAAAGAGACCACTGTAAAAATCTGAACTAAAATTATTTACAGAAACTCTCCAAACAAAATTCACAAGCCCAAAAGACTGATTTTTGTATAATTAACAAATCATATTAAAAAGTGTCAAACAACAGATTTCCTAATTTTCTTGGACACTTTAGGGTACCAAGACATTCTCCAAAAATTTATAAGAACAATGCACATGTAGAAAAATTACTAAAATCCCTTCAAGCAATTCCTAAAACAACATGATAGCATTATAACTTGAAAAATATTTAAGCACTAATGCCCAAATTTTTACCAGAGCTAACATAGGTATAAATTAGCCTACCCACCAAATTTCATAATTTTTGGAACAATGAAACTCAAGATATGACTTAAACAAGTTTGCATGCAATCTAAAACACATTTCAAAAACCTATTTAAATCTCCCAGAAACTAAACATCACATAACCAATTCATATTTTTCTAAAATACTACACATCATGTAGATCCTAACAAAATTTATCTCATAATTTTTGGGCAAGTAAAACCCTAGATCTACATTTTCTCAAATCTTACTTAAAATATGTGGCAAATATAAAAAGGAAAACAAAAACTAAAATCAAAACCCTGCTACCGGGCCGGCCTGGGAGAACTGACGCGGCCCAAACCACGCGGTACAGCCCGCTTCCACTGCACGGCCCGCGGCCGGCCTCCCGCCCGCGCACGCGCGCGCCTGACCAGGGGACCCCACCGGTCAGCGAGGGAAACAGAGGGGAAAAGAAAGGCGACGACGATAGGTCGCCGTCGGCGGCAGCTCCGGCGAAGCTACGGTACCAGCGCGTTCACCTCAACCTCGCGCACCTAGGGGTACCCTCAACTACTATGATTATGGCGGCCAGAGAGGATGGCAGCGGTCATGGCGGCGTGCGGCCGCGGCTCGACCAACTCCGACGAGTCGCCGGCATCCCGGCTCAATTAGCCTACCCTACGAGCTTCAGCATACCTAACTGTACCTACAGCATGGAGGAGATAGGATAGGGAGGGGCCCGAATGGCATGGCCACGTGCGAGCTCGACGGCGGCGGACATGGCGGCCCGGTGGAGCCGCCTTCGCGGTGTAGCTCACCTGAAGCGACAAAGATGGTTCGGTGAGGACGAGGAGGTGGAGGGGCTCACGGTGGTGCGGTGGTCTAGACGGTTTGGCCAATGGAGCTGCGGTTTGGGAGAATGGCTCGAACGCGGTCGCTATTTCGCTTCTCCGGTCACCGCCCGCGCGCGGAGGAGGAAGCAGAGAGGGAGGGAATGGTGAGCGCGAGTGGTGGGGGTTGAGGTGTCGGCTCCGACTTCACACCCGCGCGTGTGCTTGCGACGTGGAGGCGACGGCAGGGCGCGAGCGCCACACGGCCCCCTTTGCTCTGCACGACCGCCACGACAGCATAGCTGTCTGTCCGACTGAATGGAGCCCGACGTGGTGGTCTGACAGCGAATGTTTGACGTTGATTAACTCGTAAACGAGCTCGAATTAGTGAAATCTCCAATTAGCAAAGTCGTAGCCCTATGCAAGGACTACAAGTTGGTAAGAGAGATCGGGGACTGGTTCGGCTTGGTTAGTGACATACAGGGCCCTGAAGTGAGGTACCCAGAAACTGAAACCGAGTTTCAGTTAACTAACCGACTGAAACCTATTTTTCCAGGCACCATATCTCCTAACCCATTTAGAACTAGGTGATGGTGATGTTGACAATGTTGTAGAGCTAAGTGAGTACTACAAAAGTGTCAACATGAGTTAGAGCTGGTTTGGTCTGGTTTGCAAACTACAAGCTTCCAAAGTAGGTCACCGTAAAACTGGAGGGACACTTTTGAGACTTAGAAAAAATTCTAAGTGTTGAGACAGCCCCTCTAGCTGACTTGTGGGCCATTTTTGAGCATGTTCTGGCCAGTTTCATGAGATGGTCATATTGAGACTTTTGTTCCCCATAAAATTCCCTACAAGTTTGCTTAAGGGTGCTCCTCCATGCAAGGTCTCTAAGCTAGACTTTTTAATTGGTCAAACTAGAGCACTCTAGGGCTAAATGATGGTCAACTACACCTTGGAGGGCATTTTGGTGATTTTGGTCAACATGAACCTTGCTCCATTAGTGACCCTAGGTATAACTAAGGTGTTGTGAGACATAATTAGCTACTCTCCCCTTTTGTTACACCAACTACCTAGTGTCACATGATGTGAGCCAAACAAAATTCTAAAAACAACCACATAAAATAACATGAAATGATGCATGCTTATGCTCATGCAATGCAATGCAATTATGGAGCTAAACACCTGAGGTGTTACAGCCCTCCCCCCTTATAAAAATCTCGTCCCAAGATTTGGAAAGCGTACCATTTTTCATAGAATTCCTTATAACCACCCCGCAAATAGTCTTCCCGTTCCCATGTAGCGTCACTTTCACTACCCTGATTACTCCACATTACTTTATACCACTTAACCACTTTGCTTCTAGTCACTCGTTCCTGAGTATCGATCACTCGGACTGGCTTTTCTTCGTAAGTTAGATCAGATTCCAGCCTGATATCTCCTAAAGAGACTCTTTCCTCAGGAACTCGAAGACACTTTTTGAGCTGAGATACATGGAAGACGTTGAATATGGCACTCATTTCAGGAGGTAACTGGATCTTGTACGCAACAGCTCCACTCTTGCCTATGATTTGGAAAGGACCCACGTATCTTGGCGCAAGTTTCCGCTTAACACCAAAACGTTGGACACTCTTCATTGGAGAAACTTTCAGATAAACGAAGTCTCCAACTTCAAACTCGAGCGGTTTTTTACGACGATCAGCATAACTTTTCTATCTAGCTTGGGCTGCAGCCATATGTTTTTGGATGGTACGGACTTGTTCCTCAGCTTCCTGAACAAAATCAATACCATAATACCTCCTTTCACCAGCTTCTACCCAATTTAGTGGAGTTCTACACTTACGACCGTACAAAGCTTCGAATGGGGCCATCTTAATACTCTCTTGGTAACTATTATTATACGAAAACTCAGCTAGAGGTAACCATTTTTCCCAAGAACCCTTGGATGAAATGACACATGCCCGCAACAGATCTTCCAAGATTTAGTTAACCCGTTCCGTCTGACCTGACGTCTGGGGGTGATAAGCAGAGCTTCTCACTAACTTGGTTCCCAGAAGGTGATGCAAGTGCTCCCAAAAGCGAGCAGTGAACTGGGGACCACGGTCAGAAATGATAGTACGAGGTACCCCATGGAGCCGGACTATCTGATTGAAGTACAACTCAGCATAATCAGTGGGACGATAGTCCACTCTAACAGGAATGAAGTGAGCTGATTTGGTTAAACGATCCATAATTACCCAGATGGAGTTATGATTTTTGACAGTAGGAGGAAGTCCAACAATGAAATCCATGCTTATCTCTTCCCATTTCCAACCTGGGATAGAAAGTGGTTGAAGTAACCCAACTTTCATGTGCACAGCTTTAACCCTACAGCAGGTGTCACACCTAGCAACATATGCGGCTATCTCTTTCCGCATTTTGGTCCACCAATAGTATGGTCTCAAATCATAATACATCTTATTGCTACCAGGATGGATGGACAACTTAGAGGAGTGTGCTTCAGACATAATATCGTTTCTAAGCTCTCGGTCCTTAGGCACAACTAACCTATCCTTGAACCATAGTACACCCTCTTCATCTACCCTGAAATGCTTAGTTTCTTCCTCTTTCATCTTGCGTTTTATGTGGAATACACCAGGATCAGTCTTTTGAAGCTCAATAATTCTGCTTTTGAGAGTACAACTGACAATGATGTTGTACAAGACTGCTAGATGTAGAAGGCGAGATCGATGAAAATCAGTTTCAACTCGGGAATGGCAATGAGACTTACGGCTTAAAGCATCCACAACCACATTTGCCTTGTCAGGATGATAGTGCACTTGAAGGTTATAATCCTTAATCAACTCGAGCCATCTTCTTTGACACATATTTAACTCAGGTTGGGTGAAGATGTATTTGAGGCTTTTGTGGTCTGTGTAGATATTGCAGACATTGTCCAGCAGATAATGCCGCCATACTTTCAAAGCATGAACAACTGTGGCTAGTTCTAAGTCATGCGTTGGATAATTCATCTCATGTTTCCAAAGTTGTCGAGAGGTATATGCAATCACTCGGCCTTCCTGCATCAACACACCTTCCAAACCTATGCCTGAGACATCACAATAAACATCAAATGGTTTCTCGATATCCGGTTGTGCCAAAACCAGAGCCGAGGTTAGGAGGGTGCCCAGTTGGTGAAAAGCCGCATCACACTCAGGAGTCCAGACAAACCTGGTGTCTTTTTGCAGCAACCGAGTCATGGGTTTGGCTATTTTTGAGAAATCCGGGATGAAGCGACGATAATAGCCAGCCAACCCAAGAAAACTCCAGACCTCATGAACCGAAGTAGGAGCCTTCCAATTCAATACTTCCTGTACCTTGGTGGGATCCACCATAATTCCCCCATCGGACAACACATGCCCAAGGAAAGGTACTTCACGAAGCCAGAATTCGCACTTACTGAACTTTGCATATAATTGATGTTCGCGCAGTCTGGTGAGGACTATACGTAGATGTTCAGCGTGATCTTCCTCATTTTCAGAATATACCAGGATGTCATCAATAAATACCACCACACACTTGTCCAATTCGGGCATAAACACTGAATTCATCAAGCACATGAAGTGTGCGGGGGCATTTGTCAGGCCGAAAGACATAACAAGATACTCATAAAGGCCGTATCTTATCGAGAAAGTCGTTTTTGGAATATTTTCAGGACGGATTTTAATCTGATGGTAACCAGACCTCAGATCAATCTTGGAAAAGACTTTAGCTTTGGATAACTGATCGAACAGGATATCGATATGTGGCAGAGGATACTTATTTTTGACAGTGACTGCATTCAGAGGTCTATAATCTACACACATCCGCAAGGTCTGATCCTTCTTCTTCACAAAGATAGCTGGACATCCCCACGGAGACGAACTAGGACGAATCAACCCCTTCTTCAAAAGTTCATTCAACTGCACCTTAAGTTCAGCTAGTTCATTTGGAGGCATTCTATAGGGTCTCCTAGAGATGGGAGTCGTGCCAGGCAACAACTCAATTTTAAATTCCACATCCCGATCCGGAGGGAGTCCCGGCAAATCATCGGGAAAAACGTCCGGAAACTCATTTACTACGGAAATTTCAGCCAACGCCTTTGCTTGCACAGCATGGACTTCCCCAGACAAATTAACTTTTCTGGAAAGTTGTACCAGAAAACCCTTTTGATCTGTAGGATCTCTGAGCATAACTACCCGAGTGGATGTATCAATGAGTACCCCATTCTGACTCATCCAATTCATACCCAGAATAACATCTATGCCTAATCCCGGCAAAACCACTAAGGCAAGCGAGTACTTTCACCCTTCTATCTCAAGCTCAAGACTTCCCACTACTTTATTTGTGGAAATATTCCCACTTGCTGCGCTAATACAATAACCTCCACCTTCAACAGTATGCAATTTATGTGCAAACTTTGATGCAAACTTAGGACTAATAAAGGAATGCGAAGCACCTAAATCAAAAAGTACCACTGCAGGGTGTTGGTCAACTAGGAACTTACCAGCAGTGACAACCTCACCAGATGGGATTTCCTCAATACTGTTATAATGAGCGTGCCCTTGACGGCCACCTTGGTTGACATTCTTCTTAGGGTAAGGACAGTTCCTGGACCAATGGCCTGGCTTGTTGCAGTTCCAGCAAGGCATGTTGCTGGGAGGAATACTAGAACTGCTCTGTCCAGAATTTCCCTTTGGCAGAGCGACTGTATATGCCTTGCGGAACCCAGTTTTGGTAGCAGGCTTCTTCTGTGGTGGACGGAACTTGGTATTCTGAGCAGGTGGGCGAGGAGAAGACCTAGGTGCAGCTGAGGTCCGAGACTGCGAATTACTCGCCTCAAGGGCCCTTTTGTGGCTCTTAGAGACAGAATAGATAGCATTATTGTTCTCCTAGGTCAAAGCATCACTGATAAAATCATTGAAGGTAGTACACTTGCTAGTGCCCATAGTCTTCATCAGCTTTGGGCCGAGGCCTCTTTTAAAGCTAGCAATTTTCTTGGCATCGGTATCCACAAACTCAGTGGCATACCTTGCCAGGTTGTTGAAAGATTGCAGATATTCAGTCAAGCTTTTATTTCCCTGCGACAACCTCATGAATTCTGTGTACTTGATTGCCATAAGACCTGGAGGAATATAGTTCCCACGGAATGCGGCCTTGAACTGGTCCCAAGCAATCGGGGCATTTTCAGGCAATGTGGAACGATAGTGGCTCCACCAAAAACTCGCTGGACCATGCAGTTGGTGAGAAGCATATTCAGTCTTTAGCTCATCAGTCAAGCGAAGCAGACGAAACTTTTGTTCAATAGTGTTCAACTACTCATCGGCTTGCAGTGGTTCCTCCGCCTCCTTAAAGAGCGGGGGCTTAGTATCAAGAAAGTCCTTGAAATCACTGTACTGATTGGGTTCTGGGCCCTGGCGGCCATGACGAGCCTCCCGGTTGGCAAGCTGACGCATAGCATCTGCCAGTATGCGCTGCCCTTCGACCACGGTCTGCATCAGCTCAGCCGGGGTAGGTGGTGGCGGAGGGGGTGGCTGTTCCTCATCCTCATTACCACGACCCCGACAGAGATTGTACGACATCTGCAAAATGCATAGCCAATGAGCACTGACGATGTGGGAAATTTGTAGATGAATTATTGTAAATATGTCAAACTGACTTCATGAAATAGACTTCTCAAAATACTCATGGCACAATAATTCATCACAACCGCACAATCTACTCAAGCGCATCAATTGACGCAATCATGCGAGGGAATCCAACAAGATGTACTTTGATAAAGGCTCACTCACAAGGAGCACAACAGTTACTGAACCGTTTACGTTAAAATCTACGTGATTTTTGACCTTTCGCCCGGTACTTGGATTCGATCTCAAAATTTTTAGTTGACTGAGAAAGGCTACTTCAAACAGACCACAAAGAGACTTCTCAACGGTAGTGTTCCATGGTGGATCATGACTAGCCACCTCGATACCAGCGCGTGCCAAGCAGCACAACCTTATGTCGCGCGCCATAGGAGGCCCTCAGTTTTGTCGCGGCACCGAAGGGTGCTAATCGTGACACCATCATTGAACGCACGCAATAAGACATCCAATTATGATCGAAATTAACAGGTTCAACTAAACATCTAGAAAACATAGGGTTCGACCTTACATCCCAAAAGTCAAGTTATTACAAAGCCTCACTCCAACCCCATGAGGCACAAAAGATGATTCTAACATCGTAACTACGCGATGACTACTCTAAGCATCATCCTCAGAGTCGGTGTTAAGGATCTCCCCGCCATCCTCGTCGCTAACAGGCTCTAACTCCTTGTCTTCTTCTTCTTCTGGCTCTTCTTCTGGTGCTTCTTCTGGTGCGGCATCTTGGGGCCTATTGACCTCCACTTCATCATTATCTTCAGCCATGATGATTCCCGAACCCATGTCCTCATCTGCGTTGTTGTTTCGAGGCAGCAGAGGATTTAGCTGGTTGTTCAGGCGGTGCACTTCTTCATGAAGATTGTCATTGTATTCTTCAGCATTCTCCAACTGTTGCTCGAGCTCAAACTGACGAGCTCTTAGAACGTTCTCCTTGTGTCAGGCTTTATCCCTCTGATTCATGACACGGACCAGCATGCGTTGACAGTTGCGATTTGCTACTGTCAATCTCTGGACTGCAAGGGTTTCCTGGTCATGATCATGGATCACTTGCTCCAGTTGCTGACGCGCTGCATTCCTGGCAGCAGTCACTTCGGCCAACTCAGCCCTCAGCCTTTCCACCTCAGTGGGCTCGGGGCGGGGCTCACAGGGAGCGAGCTGGTGACGAGGTGCCCTGCCTCCAGTGGACTTGCGAGCGGTACTCTCGGTACGTGCCATCTTAGTAGAAACCTAAAGTTCTAACGCTAGGCGGTGGCATACATACTTTCTCTCATATAAGCGAAACTATCGGTCTACTCGTTATGCTGTTAGTGTACCTGCAGAAAATCTCATTTTAGCCCAACAGTTTCCCAATATAAGCACACAAGAAAGCAGTAATTTAAATACTTTCCATATACACATCCCCTGATGTATATACTTTAGTATCAAAGCTACCCAATATAAAGGTTCCTCCAATTAAGTGCTTATATAATTACACGGTTTAAACATGTAAGTATGCAAGTTACCAAAACTACTCTCCCCTAGATCGCCGGTTGGACGATCATGCTCTCACAACTCACACTTACCAGAGTGTCGAGGCAATTGATCCATACATTACCACCCAAGTGGATGACATCCATACAATATCACGCCGTATGGACGATGAAACAAAAACAAACAAGGCCCCCAAGTTAGTCTTTATAATAAGCCACCTAAGAGTCCTTATTTGGGCTAAGGGATGTGATCACTGGCATACCTATGAAAATAATTCTTAGAGTTTTAACCCTTTTCATAATCAAATACTTTTGTTTTTAAATACTCGTACGATGTGTTTAATGTTGAATTATGCTCCGATACTAGCTGTAACAGAACTGACCAAATTATAAGAGCATAAGTACAAAAACAAGCACCGAAGCGCTCAAATTTTCAAACTTGAGCCCATATAATCCCGGTAGTCAATCGAAACCACGAAGGATTTCAAACCAACTTGCTTACAACCAAGATCGCATCATTTAACATACAACATCATACGTTACATTTCACAAGTAGTTCCTAAATAAGTTTACACACACGGAGTCGCAATTATTACAAACCAAGTTTATAAAGTAGCGGAAGCATAACATACGCATTAGTTCACATACTACTGCCAGTCTTAATGATCAACAACCCGCAAAAGCATCAGGAAAGTACATAAAAGATGATCACGCCCTAGTGATCTAGTCTTCGTCACCTGCAGGGTGGAGACAAGTTTTGCAGAAGCCTTGATAGAGCATATCATCTGCAACAGAAGGGAATAAACCCTGAGTACTGGAATGTACTCAGCTAGACTTACCCGTCAAAAACCAGAAATAAGATGACACCAAGGATTATGCAAGGCTTACATAAGAGGCTAGCTGATATCACATTCAGCTAGACTTACCCGTCAAAAACCAGAATTGTGGCAACATTGTATCATTCCCTTAACCACCTGTTCATTTAATGAGATCTACGCTGCCGCTGCTCAAGTCAAGTGCTCACTAACCGGGAGCGACGGCGATTCGAATCGAATTCCTATCCAGCTGGAGGGGTATTTCTAACACTCACCGCGCAGGCCCCTGTCAGGGTCGCACAAGCCACCTTTTCATATAATTCAGGAATCGCGGGTCCGAATGATGTCGCGACCCCAAGGGCGACACTCTGCCAGGTGATAGGGACTCTAACCCCCCTTGGTCTCACGCCAATGTCCCCAAGCACATCCTTTCTCTCCTCCAAGAAGCAACCTACCATTCGATTCCCGGCCTGAATCAAATTACTCGGCTTCACGGTCGGAACGACTTATCCGGCCAACTAAGTGTTAGACTGCGTTCAACATGACTCAAGGACGTACAACGAATCGGTCCTTAAACGACTCAGACGGGCATAGCTCCACACCCAAGACGTGAAGTGTCTTGCGGCTGTACTATCGAACTCCCGCCCGGTCTCAATTTCATTTTAAAGCATGGTTCCATCCACGATAGCCATAAAGCCACTCGTGACTCCTTCCTACATCTCGCGGATGACCGGAAATCACCCGACTTCTACCGTACTAAGCAGGGCTAAGCATTGATACGTGCCTAAACCTAAATTAGGATTTAAGTACAATATCTGGGTAAGGAAAGGTATAATGCAACAATTGTTTTCATACAACTCCTACAACTTAATGCATTAAACATTTAAAAGTACTCAAGATAGATCTATAAAATGATGGGTTCAGCATGCACCGGAGCTTGCCTTTTAAAAAGGTCGAGGGCCGGTGGTCAGGACACTCAGGCAGGTCTTATGCGGGAACTTCTCCGCCAGTTGGTTCCTCTGGTTGCTCCGGCTGGTCCTGGATTTCCTCTAGAGTCACTTGCTCGAATTCGAGGAGCGTTACCCCTTCCGGAACACCTATTGCATGAGTGCACAATAATTATCATGGATGCATAATGGGTGCAACATGCTCGGAATGAAATGCATTTCAGCAATAAAAGTACTCTATTCAAGTCACTTCAGCAATACGTGCAAATCTCTTCTCCGGTGGAGAAGTACTTACCTAATCTACCCAACCTAAGATATAAATGTTCTTCTTCGGTTAAGGCCCTAGCACCTAACAATTACAAGAGTAGCATTATTTAGGTCACCAAATCCAACACCCAAAATATCACAGTAAGACACCCTGGACAGCAGTTCAAAGATTCTAACATAACTGAAGATTTCTAACTCCAAAAGATATGATCTAAGACAATCTGGAAAGCTTATGAAATGCCCTACAAATCATTTTCAGACCTCAACCTCAAATTCCTAAGTTTTCCATGTCGAATTTCCCAAGTTCCAGAATCTGTCCTCTCTAAATAGAGAGTAGCCAATTCTGGACTGTCACTTTAAACAGCAATAACTCCCAAACTACTAAGCCAAATGCTCTCAAATTTTGACACAAACTAGTTTATCAAGCTTACTACAACTTTGGTATTTACAAGTTTTCCAGCAACCACCTTTATCAAAGGTCAAACCTAGAAATACTACCAGTTGTCCAGAAAACCTAGAATTACAAAGATTAAATATTTATTTATGTGGCAAACATCCCTTAAGGCCAAACTAACGTTACCACAAGTTCACATAGGTCACAAAAACACTAGAAAGTAAGGTGTGCCCACCTAGAATATTTATGTGTACTCATTTCTTAATTTACTTAATTAATTCAGTGGAATTTTAAACATATATGTAAACTGCTCCTAAAATTCTACAAAAATTACAGGAGACTCTATGAACCAAAAAGAGACCACTGTAAAAATTTGAACTAAAATTATTTACAGAAACTCCCCAAACAAAATTCACAAGCCCAAAAGACTGATTTTTGTATAATTAACAAATCATATTAAAAAGTGTCAAACAACAGATTTCCTAATTTTCTTGGACACTTTAGGGTACCAAGACATTCTCCAAAAATTTATAAGAACAATGCACATGTAGAAAAATTACTAAAATCCCTTCAAGCAATTCCTAAAACAACATGATAGCGTTATAACTTGAAAAATATTTAAGCACTAATGCCCAAATTTTTATCAGAGCTAACATAGGTATAAATTAGCCTACCCACCAAATTTCATAATTTTTTGAATACTGAAACTCAAGATATGACTTAAACAAGTTTGCATGCAATCTAAAACACATTTCAAAAACCTATTTAAATCTCCCAGAAACTAAACATCACATAACCAATTCATATTTTTCTAAAATACTACACATCATGTAGATCCTAACAAAATTTATCTCATAATTTTTGGGCAAGTAAAACCCTAGATCTACATTTTCTCAAATCTTACTTAAAATATGTGGCAAATATAAAAAGGAAAACAAAAACTAAAATCAAAACCCTGCTACCGGGCCGTCCTGGGAGAACTGACGCGGCCCAAACCACGCGGTACAGCCCGCTTCCACTGCACGGCCCGCGGCCGGCCTCCCGCCCGCGCACGCGTGCGCCTGACCAGGGGACCCCACCGGTCAGCGAGGGAAACAGAGGGGAAAAGAAAGGCGACGGCGATAGCTCGCCGCCGGCGGCAGCTCCGGCGAAGCTACGGTACTAGCGCGTTCACCTCAACCTCGCGCACCTAGGGGTACCCTCAACTACTATGATTATGGCGGCCAGAGAGGATGGCAGCGGTCATGGCGGCGTGCGGCCGCGGCTCGACCAACTCCGACGAGTCGCCGGCATCCCGGCTCAATTAGCCTACCCTACGAGCTTCAGCATACCTAACTGTACCTACAGCATGGAGGAGATAGGATTGGGAGGGGCCCGAATGGCATGGCCACGTGCGAGCTCGACGGCGGCGGACATGGCGGCCCGGTGGAGCCGCCTTCACGGTGTAGCTCACCTGAAGCGACAGAGATGGTTCGGTGAGGATGAGGAGGTGGAGGGGCTCACGGTGGTGCGGTGGTCTAGACGGTTTGGCCAATGGAGCTGCGGTTTGGGAGAATGGCTCGAACGCGGTCGCTATTTCGCTTCTCCGGTCACCGCCCGCGCGCAGAGGAGGAAGCAGAGAGGGAGGGAATGGTGAGCGCGAGTGGTGGGGGTTGAGGTGTCGGCTCCGACTTCACACCCGCGCGTGTGCTTGCGACGTGGAGGCGACGACAGGGCGCGAGCGCCACGCGGCCCCCTTTGCTCTGCACGGCCGCCACGACAGCGTAGCTGTCTGTCCGACTGAATGGAGCCCGACGTGGTGGTCTGACAGTGAATGTTTGACGTTGATTAACTCGTAAACGAGCTCAAATTAGTGAAATCTCCAATTAGCAAAGTCGTAGCCCTATGCAAGGACTACAAGTTGGTAAGAGAGATCGGGGACTGGTTTGGCTTGGTTAGTGACATACAGGGCCCTGAAGTGAGGTACCCAGAAACTGAAACAGAGTTTCAGTTAACTAACCGACTGAAACCCATTTTTCCAGGCACCATATCTCCTAACCCATTTAGAACTAGGTGATGGTGATGTTGATAATGTTGTAGAGCTAAGTGAGTACTACAAAAGTGTCAACATGAGTTAGAGCTGGTTTGGTCTGGTTTGCAAACTACAAGCTTCCAAAGTAGGTCACCGTAAAACTGGAGGGACACTTTTGAGACTTAGAAAAAATTCTAAGTGTTGAGACAACCCCTCTAGCTGACTTGTGGGCCATTTTTGAGCATGTTCTGGCTAGTTTCATGAGATGGTCATATTGAGACTTTTGTTCCCCATAAAATTCCCTACAAGTTTGCTTAAGGGTGCTCCTCCATGCAAGGTCTCTAAGCTAGACTTTTTAATTGGTCAAACTAGAGCATCCTAGGACTAAATGGTGGTCAACTACACCTTAGAGGGCATTTTGGTGATTTTGGTCAACATGAACCTTGCTCCATTAGTGACCCTAGGTATAACTAAGGTGTTGTGAGACATAATTAGCTACTCTCCCCTTTTGTTACACCAACTACCTAGTGTCACATGATGTGAGCCAAACAAAATTCTAAAAACAACCACATAAAATAACATGAAATGATGCATGCTTATGCTCATGCAATGCAATGCAATGCAATTATAGAGCTAAACACCTGAGGTGTTACAGTTATACCGAGGGGCGATGATTGAGCCAACCAAAATGAACACCAAGATAGCCAATGAAGTAACCAATCACCGGGATGAAATTCAATTGATCAAGCACAATTGAGACACAAGATTTATCCCGAGGTTCACGTGCTTGCTGGCATGCTAGTCCCCGTTGTGCCCCCTACACCACGTGGTTCGGTGGCTAATCGGTATCACACACCGAGCCTCTCAAAAGGCGCCACAAGAACCTACCAAATGGTGAGAAGTTCTGACACGAGCAATCCACTAGAGTTGGAATTCGGCGCTCCGATCCGCCGCGAAACCACAACAACCCCTCACAACAAGCTCACCGAAGCCGGCCACGAACAATCACCAACACGTGTCAGACCTCCACCGCTGCTCCAAGCCATCTAGGTGGCGACAACCACCAAGAGTAACAAGAATACTCACAGCAAAACAATCCCCCAAGTGCCTCTAGATGCAAAGCAATGATCAATGCACTTGAATCACTCAATCTTACTCAAGAATCGCAATCGAATGCAAGGAGATGAGTTGGGATGTGTGTGAGAGAGTTGGCTCAGCTCAAGAGAGTCACAAGTATGTCAAAATGCCAAGAGTCAGAGCCCAAAGCAGGCCAACAAGTATTTATAGACGTACCCCTTCGAATAGAGCCGTTATTCCAACAACGGGGTCACCAGACGCGTCTGTTGCCATTGCAACAGACGCGGTCACCAGCGTCCGATGCTCAGGATGGCGCCATGTGTCCTGCATCTTCGAATTTCCAACGGGCGATTTTGACACCATCAGACGCGTCTGTCACTTGAATCCTCCGCGTCCGACGTTCACCAGACGTGGTCCAGTGAGCTCCCAATCGCGCCGATTTCTCACCTGACGCGTCTGTCGAAGGGTCACCAGACGCGCTCTGCGTTTGTCGTCGCTGCGGCTTGCGAAGCTGCTGACACCATTTGCAACATACGCTGACGCACGGCGTCTGACGCCCCTGCACTGCCGCGTCCGATGCCACCTTCTCAGCAGCGCGTGAACGAGGGTTAACCAAACAGACGTTGGCCAGCGTCTGATGCTCATGGGGCCAGCGTCCGATGCACGATCAAGAGCTGATCTTCAAGTTTTGTTTTCGATTCTTGTTTGCCCTATCCACATATGAGCTAGTCCAAGTATGTGAAAATCTTAGCACATATTTTAGCTCATTTTCAAGTTAAGCATATAGGGCGAAGATGATGCGCTCTATCCAAATGCATATGATCAAAGAATGACACCTAGAAGCACATGTCGGACTCAATTGCAAAGAGAATTCCCCTCTTCATAGTACGGCTATGTATCCTATGTCATCCACACCCTCTATGGTGTCTTGGATGCAAACTGAAAAGTCCTATCATATACCTTTGCCTTGAGCATCCACTTGTTGCACCTTGTTCCAACTCCATCACTTGAGCTTGATCATTTTATTCACCTTTGCTTGATCCAAGCTCCATATACCAACCACCATGGTGCTATTACATACATGCTAGATCACGGTGGTTAGCACTAGGTATTGTCACTAATTACCAACACCAAATATTGGAGTTTCAATCCCCAAAACCAAAAAGAGGCGGAAAAGAAACGGACATGGCTAACATCAAGGAGTCTGGTGCAAAGCGGCGCCTTAAACAAGCCAAACCTGATCTTGGTGTTTGCCGTGAAGAGAATATGGCAGTAGAGACTTGTTTGTCTAAATCTGAGGCTCAACAGTTCTACCAACTAGTATTGGGGCAGTAAGTTTGTTGAGGCTTATATGATTAATATACTTAAAGTTTCTAGAGACTTGCACAACTTTCTATACTGACTGATATCATGTTTTCCATTAGAAAAAAGTGAGGGACAAGTCATATTGCAGGTGGAGGATATACAAATGACTGGGAATGATCTTAAACAATCCTTAGAAGAGGTAGGTGGAAGTGCCATGAACATTCACAAAGCATTTATGGAATGCCTCAGGCAGAATGCTTCTACTTCTGATAAAAACGCTAACAAGATCTTCCTCCTGCCGGTCATCAATGAGGTAAGTATTCTACACTAAACTTTAACAATGATAGAAAACAACTCTACGATGTCGCCGTGCACACCGCCACCGCGCGTGCCCATGAACATGCCCCGCTTCTGCGAGGGCTGCTGCACGTTGCGCCGTCCACTGGGCCTCCCTCTGCGCGTCGTGCGCGGGCACCACCGGGTGCGACGCCGAGCGCCATGACCAGCACCGGGTGTGCTCTACACTGGGTTCCCGGTCTCCGCGAACCTCACGCGTATCCTCTATATTGATGACATCCCGCCTAAGGTGTTGCCGTCCCTCCACCGCCGCTGCCGGTGGCGATAGGGCTCCAAGAACCTCCTGACACGTGGGTGCCTGACATAGTCAACGTCGAACAGCAGTCAACCGATTTCCCCGTCAGTAGCAACAGATCTTGGGACGAACAACACACTATGATGAGGCCCTGTTTGGTTGGGCCGTGGCTTTTAGAAAAGTTGGTGTGAGCTGTAGGCTGTGAAAAAGCAGCAGTAAGAAAGCAATTGTGGGAAAAGCAGAAGACCGTTTGGTTAGAGCAGCTGTGAAACTATCGGCTATGTAAGAAATACCTGTAATGCCCCTGAAGGGCGGGGGTCTGTTTATTTGCAAATTGCTCGTAACAAAATAATATGTTCACTAATTCACATGTAAATGACTATCTTAGAAATAAAAAATAATTTTTCTAAGTTTTATGATTTTTCTACAATTTTCTTCATATTTTAGAAGTTTTCAACATGTAAATGCATATATAAAAGAAAAAGATACTAGGAAAAGGAAAACACACTTGCACTCAGAACCATAGAGATTTCACAAATCAACCCATAGCCTAGAGTTACTGTGCGGCACTGTCCATTTGGGTCATGGATTTTGCATCCGGAACCTGCAAAAGTTTCCAATCCTTTTGCGACCTTCTTCTTGAATCTACAAACAGAGCAAATGAGCGCAGCAGGTCCGGATGTTGGAGTTGCGCTCGCCGGAGCAGGGAGCGCCCGCCGCCGCTGTAGGGGCCGCGCTTGTCCGCCGCCGTGGGCTTCTCCCGTCGAGTATGGCAGCTAGTGTGGAGGCGCGCCTCCCTCCGCGCAGAGGTTGGGGTCGCGCCCGCGCGCCGCGGCTGGTGTGGAGGCTCGCCGTCTCCGGAGACCTGGCCCAAGGTGTCGCCGGAAACTAGGGCTTGCTCGCCGGAGGGGAGCTCGCGCCCGCGGCCAGCCATAGAGGAGGGAAGGACCGGCGAGATCTGGCAAAGCTAGAGAAGGGGCGCTCGCCGGAGGGGAGCTCACGCCGCGCGTCCGCCCAACAGAGGAGCGCCTCGCCGGTGATGGAGCTCCACCGGCGATGGAGCGCCGCGACGGCCGGAGTGGAGCGCCGTCTAGAGATGCGCTGCGGCGCCCTGGCTTCCTCGCGATGCGGACAGGAAAAGAAGCTCGCGACGCGGACGGGAAAAGAAGAAGGAAAAATGAACCGGTACCCATCATAACCAGTGGCAGGTGGGTAAATATTTAACCCAAAAGCAACTGAAAGCAGGAGGAGACATTTAACCCAAAAGCAACTAAAAGCAGGAGGAGACCTGCTTTCAGTTTTGTACTAGAGCAAAAGCTGCTTTTGGATACAAGTAGTTGTGACTTTTGAGTCCTTTGGTTGGCTTTTGACTTTTGCAAAAGCTAAAGCAGGGTCAAAAGTCCAACCAAACAGGGCCTGAATGAGGGATCTACATGATGCTGCTTGCGTTTGTATACCCATGGAACAGGGTACCCCACCCAACCCAATCCATTTAAACTAGTCCATAAATGGGTGGATCCAAAATTTTGATCCAAACCCATGTTAACCCACCCATGCAGAGGGCTAGTCACAATGCACATGCAGTTTCTAAGGATAGCAGCATAGCTGCTCTCGCTGGGACTGTAAGTAAACCACCAATTTTTATATCCTGCTCCTCTTTAATTTTTATCTATTTCTATTGTCTTGTTTTTTTGTGCTAACTTACTTAAATTTTGGTGATCGATCGATTGGATGCGGGACTACTATCTGTCGATCTGATGGTTTCAATCGAGCATTGCCTCACGAATGAAAGGAACTTGTATCTGAGTTCAAGATCCGGATGAAACCCGAAGAGGAGACGCTCTTGCAGGCGAGGAAGTCAATCATTCTGAGTTGCCTGATCCGAATTAATAACATTTGTTTACTGTGTGTACCCTGTGGGAGTAGGGAGTAGCTGCAGGGTAGTAGTAAATCTGTCTTCAATTTTTGTAGTTTCGTCTGTTATCCATGTGGGTACCTTGTACTGGCAATATGGCACTATCCAACTTGGTGCATACACCTTAAGTAAAATATCTGAAATGTTTGGTTACATTATAGAAATATGTAGGCCAACCTAGGAGGAAATTGGTGGCTTTCTTTTTTATAAAGGATAAATTAGCACCCAATTTCACCTTGATGAGTTGGATGGTATATGGATTTTTTTGCCCCACCTTTTTATGGCCATTGTACTAATGCAAAACTACGGTTTCTCAAGTGTATTGCCAAGGAGGCTGACATGATATGTGAGTTGCTGAGGCGTGACGCTCATCCCGTTGATGATTACTTAATCAGCCAGGGCACAGCGATGCGCAGTCATAACTGCATCAGTCAATATGGACCGCAGCCAACCACTGGCATTCGTGGCCAGTCATAACTGCATCAGTCAATATGGACCGCAGCCAACCGAACGGATACCGACCACTGAAGGGTCGCCCCCAGGAGAAGCTTGCCACACCACTGTCTACTTGCACAGGACGCCGCAACCCAAACCTTCCGTTGAACTCCATTTTTTTTTTTTTGATAATATTGAACTCCATAGTTGGTAGTATAGTCCTAAAAGAGCTACCAGCAACGTAAACCACTCTACCTCACTAAACAGAGAAGCCACGCGCATGCATGCGTGATGGGCCTAACTACTTGCGTGATGGGCCTAGTAGCTTAATTAGGTACTATCAATGACTAATGCATGCTCTGACGACGTGTGCCAGACTGCCAGCCCGGCCGGTCCGTTATGCATGGCATGGTTGTCAAATCACAAATCAATCATCATATCTGCATTCAGCCTCCGCGGCGTGAGTCGCGCCGCTTCCTTTCCTTCGAGTTTGACGGTTGGACTCCTTTCCTTCAATCCTTCTACGCGACCCAGGGAAGCGAGTCGCCGGCCGGGCAGTCCGAGCGCTCCGCCACACCACTCTCCCTGTTCGCACGGTGACGTGATCTGCAGATCATCTGCAATATAGGACGTGATCAGGCAGGCGGCAGATCATCTGCATACGACTGGACTCTGAACCTGAACGTGATCCACTGATCCGATCTCTATCCTCCTATTCTTATCTCTTATGACCGATCCCTAATTCTCTATTCACTGATCATGTACAGCCTACCGAGGGTTAATAAGTGATTCAAATATTCAATCTGCTAGGCACTAAGGTAGTGTACAATTGTTTAACATTTCTGATTTTTCTCTTTGTATATATAATTGTTTAATTTTTGACTATTTGTTTTTCTAAATTTTAATTTCATATGTACATTGCTTTTGCATTCAGTTAACTACGTTTCGTATATGTGTGTATATATACTAGCAATGAGTAGTACTAGTAGCATTATCATATTTATATAAAAAAGCCCAAATTTTAGCTTCGTTCTAGGTCTAAAAAAACTCAGGACCGGCCCTGAGTTTAGCATCCTTTGCTTTTTTTTTTTAATAATGGAACAAACGTTCCAGCAGCCTCTACCAATCCTTAGCTTGTTATCATTCCTTTGTTCGTTTATTCCAAAATTTGTCAAAAGAGCGGGGTGTTTTCCTTGCTTATCTACTGTATAGATTAATTTGTTCGACAAACATGAATGACATCGGGCACGCATGCCGCCATATCTATCCCGATGATGATTTCTTCTCGCCGGCCTCTTCTGCATTTTTCCTTGTTTCAAAAGATCTCTTGGAGAAATTATGGAGATGGGACATGCTGCTTCAAAAGGGAACTTCCGTGTCGTTGTCTGTCTATAGCACATACCTTGAAGAGTATCACCGTCAAAATGTGCATGCAGTTACTACGGACACGAGCATATCTGCTCTCGCTGAGACTGTGAGTAAACCTTCTATGCCGCGTGCCACTTTATCAGTTAAACCACCCGAACGTTTTTATATCTTACTCCTGTTTAATTTTTATTTATTTCGGTTGTCTTGTTTTTTTTTTGTTTTTGTTTGCTAACTTATTGTGTGACACTGTCGTGCCGATACAGAGATCAATCATTCTGAGTTGCCTGATCCAGGAGCGTTCACGTTCAGTCGTCCACACAGCAGGTTGCAGCTTTTCTGGTGTTTCTGGTGCGGCTTTGTTGGTATGTTCATTCTTCTCCGATCCTGGCCTGACTGTAACACACCAAACATTTCTCTTGTATGTATATTTGACCATGAAAATATGTTATGTAATAGTTTCTCTGCATCCGGCCTGGACAATTAGCTGAAAAATAAATCTGTTGTCCCAACTATAACTGAACCATTTTCATCAATGTCAGGTTGTCATTGTCTCCTGGAAGTTCTACTTATTGCTACATGACTATATATATATAGGTCCAATAGCCATGCCTTCTTATCTGGATCTTCAAGAAACCACCGGGTAAATACTTTGGGCAGTTGTAAACAAACTACAACGTGATTGATATTGTAATCACCAACAACCTCAATATGACCTGCACATTGCATGGATTGAGTTTCTTTTTTTTTTTGGCTACATGGTTTTCTTTTATTGAAGCTAACCTACTGGTGTCTCCTCTCTGACCTTTGGTTTTATTTTAGTCAAACATTGCTAAAGCATTTGTTTAGTGTGTGTACCCTGTGGTACAGAGTAGATGCAAGGTAGTAAATCTGTCCTGGATCTTCAATTTTTATCGTTTATTTGTTATCCATATGGGTAGCTTGAACTGGCAGTCTAGCACTATCCAACTTAGTGCATATACCTTAAGTAAAATAGCTGAAATATTTAGGTACATTATAGAAATGTAGGACAACCTGGCAGTCTAGCACTATCCAACTTGGTGTATATACCGTAGGTAAAATAGCTGAAATATTTAGGTACATTATACAAATGTAGGCCAACCTGGAAGAAATTAGTGGCTTCCTTTTCTTTGTAAAGAATAAATTAGCACCTAAATTCGCCTTGATGAGTTGGATGGTTTATATTATTGATTATTTTGCTAGAATTTTTTATGGTCATATTGTACTAATGCAAAACCATGGTTTCAAGTGTATTGCTAAGGAGGCTGACCTGACACGTGAGTTGCTGAGGCGTGATGCTCATCCCACTGATGATGAGTTAATCAGCCAGGGCACAACGATACGCATGTGTGCCTTGAGCCTTATGAACTGCGCTCGGGACAATCCTGTTTCTGCATCCGCTGTTATGTTGGTACGTACCTGTCTTCAAAAACCCACCTAATATTATCATCCATCCATCTGTCAAACCGATGATCATCACCTATGAGCCTTATGGGCCATCTGCCAATGCACACTTCATAATATCATGCATCCATCCATTCTTGAGCCTTATGAATTGCACTGCACTTTGCACAATTTTTTTACTACTAGCTTATATATCGGCACTAATTGTAATTTTTTTACTACTAGCTTATATATCGGCACTAATTGTATATACTGACGGGTGGCTTCAATTTAAGGGTATGGCTGAAATGATGTGTTCGTGATGCATATAAATAACAAGCTTGTTGATTTCTATGTTGATCCCTTACCTAATGAGATCTGGGAGCAGAGGCAGAGCCACCACTAGGCGAGCTAGGGCGGTCGCCCTAGGCCCTTGTGGCCGGGCACCCCTTCACCCCTCAGAGGCAGCCGAAGCCGAGGAGGCGAGGAACCAAGGTTGAAGACGATCACGGCACTGCTCCCATACCAGGCGGAAACAGAGAGCTTCATGGGCTTGGGCGCCTGAGAGTGGGCCGCAGCCCAATAGGCACCCAGCCCAGGCGAGGCGGCCTTAGGGCAGGTGGCATTGTCACCGCTCTAGCTCCTTCGCGACGCAACTCACTAGACAATCAACGCGCACGCGCTGCCACGGCCTCCACGTAGGCGCTCGCCCTTGCCATCCTGGCGCTCGCGGATTCGGCGCCGCTGTCCGCCGTGCTAGCCACTGACGGCTTGCCTGCCTCCCTACATTGGTGCCTCCCCCGGTGGCCCGACACTGCTGCCATGGGCCCCGCCACCTCGGTCTCTCGGAGCTCTTGCCGGCTGCCCCACGGCTCAGCCTTTGGCGCCTTGGCGACCGTCAGCCGGCCCAACTCCCCCTCGAGCCTTTGATGCAGGTGCTCCCTGCCTGCTGGCAGCTGCACTGCTATAGTCTGCACATGTTTTTTTTGCTTTATCTATCTATCTCATTCACTGTTTTGTTTATTTAGAGACCCAGATTTCGTACAAAACCCAACTACAAATATATGTTCAGAAGCGAGGCAAACAGCTGCCTTCGTATCGACACATTCAAGAAGGTCCTTCTCATGCACCTCTATTCAAGTCAATAGTAACCATAGATGGACAAACATTTGAGAGCCCACAATATTGTCATGCAAGGAGGGAGGTTGAAGCTGCCGCAAAAGTTGCTCTGGAGTCCTTACATCAAGAAGCAATCCCACCGTCGATTAGTCCATTTCTTTGCTTTCCTTTTTTTACTTATGGAGCATTAGGTAATCTGGAACTCACCTGTTTACGATTACTGACACACTTAAATATTTTTGTGTATTTTCACTTAAGATCTAGTAACCAACTTTTAAATGCCGCGTACATCTCAATGACAGTTTGTTCTATAGTGATAAAGTGCCTTTTAATTGAAAATCACTTATATGGAAGGACATTCTATAGTATCAAATGTTCTAGTAGTTCATCTGAATTTTCAAATGTATTTAGCCACATGCCATTTCAAGCCCTATTGGCAAGTGAGTGATATAGTTGTCAAAATAAAGCCACTGCTTCAAGGTATTAGTTATGCTAAAACCCAAAGAAGTTGCTTCCACTCCATTTCTTCCATTCTGCTTGCTAATAAAGTATAGGACTTGTTACTATTTTATATTATTGTTATTGTTTATGGATCATGTGGCTCTTGTTGGGTTTCATGCTACCCGATTCAACTTGCCTAAGGCTAAACTTGTTGCTGTCGTTCCATGATATTGGAACCGCAATCCAAAGTTGCAAATACTAGGGTTTTGGTGAATGATGAGCGTAATAGGCTTTTCTCCTAATGTTTGTGCTAATTTTTTTTTTGTCAAACAAGCTATGGTCCATTCATCATGTTAAAATGATCCTTCCATTCCTAAACAAATGTTCACCTTTTTTTGACAAAATGTGAAAGTAACAGTAGCTCAAAGATAACAGTTTGTAAACAAAATTGGTCATATGCATTAACTTCTTTGATTAGTTTGAAAAATTATCAATCCATGCCATAATGTATCTTCCATGGATCAAATATGCAAAATAATAATGTCACAAAAAGCTATCCAGTTAAAAATTATTATTAGAAGGTATTTACTAAATTTTAATGACATCAATGAACTTCTCAATCTTTTTTAGATTTCATCATTGTCTTATAAGAATCTTCTGCAAGAAATGACTCAGAAACAAGGCATTCCCTTACCTTCCTACAGTACAACTCTAGATGTCTCAAATTATTCAGCTGCCTTTAAATCTACTGTGGAAATCAAAGGTACAACTTTTGAGGGAGAGCAAAGAACAATAGGATGTAAGCAGAGATGAATGCTGCTAAGGTTGCTTATCAACATTTTGTAGTGAGTGATTAAGTTTCTGAAATAATTACTTTCACATCAAGAACAAACTTGCCCACCAGAATAGTAAATTTGCATGTATAGTTTCTATTCATTACTTTGGTATAGCGACGTCATTTATGTTTAAAAACTTTATTCTTAATATAGTTCAACTTTTGTTCTATCAATTAGATTAGAAGCCCTCGATACACCTTCCGACTGTTATAGTAGAACCACTATGTATTAAGAACCGCTCTTACTCCGATAGTCTGACATATATGAATTATATACAGATAAATTCTTAGTATGTGCACATGTGCCGACGAAAACATGAACTACTTGACTCTTAGTATTATCTATATGACAAAAACAGGAACTACTTGACTCTTAGTATTATCTATCCACTATTTTTTTATAATGTAATGTGCCATATCATATATCAGTGTGCCCTAGGTTATAAAGTTCATATATGTAATGTGCCATATTGTGAATGACTTTATCCCTTTGTTTACCTTTCAGGGGAATGCTCTGTTTCGTCTGCTGCTTGATGTTTGACAAATTGTCCCTTCTAGAGACAAGCAAAGAGGTTGAAGCGATGAGCTTATCTCAGGAGCTTATCTCAGAAGTTGACATATGCGGTTGCTATGTGTTAACCAACAGAATCCAAGTCTACCCACACTGCACTGACATGGTAATCCTAGAAGATGCGACCATACTTCCATTCAGCGACGATGAGTGGGTGGTTGTCAGTATATGCCGGTCACCAACTATGGAGACAAAGAGGAGGAGCTAGCGTTTCCCATCCTTATAAGTAGATAATAGATCTCTAGAAATCTATTCAGGGATCATTATCCTAAATAGATTTCTAGAGATTTGTTATCTACTTAGGGATGAGAAGCGCTAGCTCCTCTTTGTCTCCATGGTTGGTACAGTCATACTGACGGCCACCCATCGTCCCTGAATGGAAGTATGGTCGCGTCTTCTAGGATTACCATGTTAGTGTGGTGTGGGTACACTTGGATTCTGTAACACGTAGCAAACGCATCTATCAGCTCCTGAGATAAGCTCATCATTTCAACCTCTGTGCTTGGCTTTGCAAGGGACCATTTGTCAAACATCAAGCAACAGAAGAAACAGAGCATTCCCTCCCTGAAAGGTAAACAAAGGGATAAAGTCATTCACATTATGGCACATTACATATATGAAATTTGTAACCTAGGGCACACTGATATATGATATGGCACATTACATTATAAAAAATAGTGGACAGATAATACTAAGAGTCAAAGTAGTTCTTGTTTTCTCAGCCTATCAGAGTAACCGGTTCTTAATACATAGTGGTTCTGCTATAATAGTCAGAAGGTGTATCGAGAGCTTGGAGTCTAATTGACAGAACAAAAGTGAATAGAGTTTATAAACATAAATTACATCGCTATACCAAAGTAATGAATAGAACCTATACGTGCAAATTTATTGCCCTGGTGGGCAAGTTTGTTCTTGACATGAGGTAATTATTTTTGAAACTTAATCACTTACTTCCTTCAAAATGTTGATAAGCAACCTTAGGAGGATTCATCTCTACTTTGATTCCTATTGTTCCTTGGCTCTCCCTCAAAATTTGTCCCTTTGATTTCCACGGTTAATTTAAGGGCAGCTGAATAATTTGAGACATCTAGAGTTGTTCTGTAGACAGGCAAGGGAATGCCTTGTTTGTAAGTCATTTCTTGTAGAAGATTCTTATAAGACAATGATGGAATATGAAAAAGGTAGAAAAGTTCATCAAATTAATGTCATTAAAATTTAGTAAACACCTTGTAATAATAATTTTTAACTACATAACTTTTTGCGACATTATTATTTTGCATATTTGATCCATGGAAGATACATTATGACATGGATCTATAAATTTTTCAAACAGCTCAAATAAGTTAATGCATATGCCCAAATTTGTTTGCAAACTGTTATATGGTTTTTCTAAGCTACTGTTACTTTCACATTTTGTCAAAAAGGTGAACGTTGGTTCAGGAATATTGAAGCATCCTTTTAACATGGTAAATGGACCATATTTTGGCAAAAAAAAAAAATAACGACAGCAACAAGTTTAGCTTTAGGCAAGTTGGATAGGGTAGCATGAAACCCAACAAGAGCCACACATGATCCAGAAACAATGACAATAATATAAAGTAGTAACAAATTCTATACTTATTAGCAAGCGAAACGGAAGAAATGAAGTGGAAGCAACTTCTATGGGTTTTAGCATAACTAACACCTTGAGCTAAAAATATACAGGAACTAGCAGCAACTTTATATATTTTGACAACTATATCACTTATTTGTCAATAGGGCATGAAATTGCATGCGGTTAAATACATTTGCAAATTCAGATGAACTACTAACATTTGATACTAAAAATGTCCTTCCATGTAAGTGATTTTCAATTAAAAGTTACTTTATCACTATAGAACAAAGCGTCATTGATGCGAGATGTACAGGGCATTTAAAAATTGGTTTACTAGATGTCAAGTGAAAATACGCAAAAATATTGAAGTGTGTGCTAGTAAACAGGTGAGTTCTAGATTACCTAATGCTCCATAATAAGTGAAAAAAAAGAAAGAAAGGAAATGGACAAACCCACGTTTGTTGTGGTGGGATTGCTTCTTGAGGTAAGGACTCCAGAGCAACTTTTGCGGTGGCAGCTTCAGCCTCCCTCCTTGCATGATAGTATTGTGGGCTCTCAAATGGTTGCCCATCTATATGGTTACTACTGACTTGAATAGAGGTGCATGAGAAGGACCTTCCTGAATGCGTCGATACGAAGGTACTTACTTGCCTCGCTTTTGAGCATATATTTGTAATTGGGTCATGTACAAAATTTTGGGTGTCTAAGTAAACAAAACAGTGAATGAGATAGATAAAGCAAAAAGAACACACATGTGCAGTGTAGCTGCCAGCTACAGGCAGGGAGCGCCTGCGCTAGAGGCTAGAGCGGGAGCTGGGCCAGCCGGCCGCCGCCGAGGCGCCAAAGGCCAAGCCGCGGGGCGACCGGTGAGAACTCCGAGCGACCAAGGTGGCGGGCCCCATGGCAGCAGTGCCGCGCCTTCCGGGGGGAGGTGCCGAGGCAGGGAGGCAGGTGAGCTGCCGGCGGCTGCGTGGCAGACGTCGGTGCTGAATCCGCAGACAACGCCAGCATGGCAAGGGCGAGCGCTATAAATGTCCATGCAGCCCGAGGCACGGCGGCCCCGGCACGAAGCCCGTATTTTTGGCCCGGCCCAAGCACGACACGGCCCGATAGTCAGTGGGCCCAGGCCAACCCGGCTCGGGGGAACAGGGCGTGCCTTGGCCGTCGCTCAAGCCCGTGGACTGGCCCGGCCTACAAGGGGTGGCCCGGCAACGGCCCGGCATCCCCCCACCCCCAGTCCCCCCTTCCCCGCGGCCTGCCAGCCGGCCCAGCCCCTCTCCACCTTGGCGCCTCCCCCCGCCCCCCTCATATATAAGTGCACGGCCGCGGCGCCCTCTCCCTCACCCTGAACCCTAAATCATTTCCACTTCCACTCCCCCGCCGTGCCGCTCTCGTTCTCGCTTCGCCATCTCGTCTGTTAGGGGTGTCCGACCTCCCCAACTCCGGTAACCTCAATCCACCTATCGCCAGTGAGCCGCTCCCTACTCCTCGTCTCCTCTAGCCTGATCCCCTCCCTCTCCGCCTCTCCCTTCTCCCTCACCCTATCTCCCCTCTTGATCTCAGTGATT
Source organism: Saccharum hybrid cultivar R570 (assembly GCA_038087645.1). Classification (NCBI taxonomy): domain Eukaryota; kingdom Viridiplantae; phylum Streptophyta; class Magnoliopsida; order Poales; family Poaceae; genus Saccharum; species Saccharum hybrid cultivar. The sequence continues at coordinate 3,189,292 of JAQSUU010000731.1, read as the reverse complement.
ATGTGAGTCTGTGTCCCCGTTTGTCCCTCCTCCGCCGCTCGTCGTCCTTCTAACCAGTGTGTCGTCTTCTCTGGGTGGCCCTCGTCTTCTCTGGCGCCGGGCTCCGGTTGCGCAGGTATAACCCTAACCCTAACCCTACTCTTCCACGTATTCTGATTCCGATCTGATCTATTCTTTTCCTCTTCCATCTCTTTGCGCAGGTCGGTGGCCGATGTGTCGTCCTCTAGCTGCGGCATAGAGCGACCAAAGGCTGCCCCGCACACCGTTGAGGAACGGTGCTGGAGAGGCCTCCACCGTTGAGGAAATGTGATTGTGAAAATGATGAAGTGTTGGATGAGAGAAGCAATTTGAGTGTTTTAAGGGAAACAGGTTGTGGGCTAGCACGGCCCGCGGAATTGGCCGTGCTTTGCGGGCCGGCACGGCACGGATTTCGGCCTATAGTGTCGTGCTTGGGCCGAAGGCCACGCACGAGGCACGGCGGGGCATGACCCGGGAGGCACGGCATGCCGTGCGGCCCGACACCCTACGGGCCGTGCCTGGCCCGTGCCTGGCCCATGCCAAGCCGGGCCGGCCCGTTGGCCAACTATAGTGAGCGCCTGCGTGGAGGCTGTGGCGGCGCGTGCGCGTTTGTTGTCTGGTGAGTCGCGGCTAGGCCCTTGAAGCCCTCTATCTCCGGTATGGGAGCAGTGCCACGATCGTCTTCAACCTCAGTTCCAGGCCTCCTCGGCTTCAACTGCCTTCGAGGGGTGAAGAAGTGGTGCCCGGCCACAGGGAGCTAGGGCAGATTCTCAGTATATAAGAAAGGTGGTGAGAAGAGAAATAAGCTAATCACAAAACTTATGATTCCTATGAGCTTTCTTAATTCCCTTGCATTACACTTCATATGTAATGTTGTTTTGGTATTGTTTTCAGAAGATCTTTTGGGTAAAATATGGTGTTGGGAAAGGCTTGTGATGCCACCAGACAGTTCTGTTAAGTGGTCTGACTAGCAGCTATCTTGAGGCGTATTATGAACGCAATGCTTCTGGGTTCGTTGCTGCTGCTGCTGCTAAAAATTCACAAAAGGCCACTATTACTGACATGGGTGCTGCTGTTGCCAAATTTGTTAGTAACCCTCTTGCATCTTTACTAAACCACCGATGATCTTACTGAATTCAAACTCACAATTTTTTCAATTAGTGTCTCAAGATGGAGGAGGAACTCCTGTCCTTGTGGAATACTCAAGTGTTCCGTAGGTTCGATGACCACCTTGCAGTCAATACGAGTAGCCTGATCAAGGAGCATGCACTTTCAATCTGTGGCACAGGGGTCGAATTGTATCTTCCTTCTGCCATTGCTTTTGTGGTATGTGCGCCTACCTTGCCTGAACAGACCAAATAAAACATTTTTTTAATTTTACTGCTGTAATGCTATTCTTTTTTTAATCCTAGTGACTGAATTTGTGCTGCTGTTAAGAAAAAAAATAGCTAAAATGAGGAGGTGGGGGATGGAAATCATGCTTGAAGGGCAGGAAAACGAAAAAACCTTTGTCTCACTGTCCTGTTATCATTGTGATGTGCTACTCATTGTTACAAATTAAGTGTAATCATCTTGTCTCTTTCATGTAATCTTGAAATAATACTACCTGGAGTCCTGGATGGTGTTTGGATTTGGCAGCTGCACAAACTGGTGCAAATTTTTATAATCAGGGTATGGTATTGTTTTTGACTAATGCCTAGCATTGGTTTCAAGTGTATTTACCAGGGAGGCTGAACTGATGTGTGAGCTGCTGAGGCATGGTGCTAAGCCTTCTTATCAATACATCCAGCTGAGCAGCGTGATCCGCTTGTGTGCCTTGGGCACTACTACAGAAAAATGTTTCTGAGGCAGGCATAAAGCATTTTCTGAGGCGGGCATAAAAAAACGCCTCGGAGCAAATGTCATGGTGAGGCAGTTTGTTGCCCGCCTCGGTTAATAGAATAAAAAAGCAAAAAAAAAAAGAAAAAACCCGTGGATAAGCCCGCCGAGCCCATCCACGCGCTGCTGCCACCGCTCGCCGGATTCGCGCACCCACCGCTGGATCAGGGCACCTGGTCGCCGGATCTGAGCACCGGCCGCTGGATCCGGGCACCCGCTCACCGGATCTGAGCACCTGCTCGGCGGAGCCGGTGCTCCTCGCCGTAACGTCGCCGGAGGAGAGGGGGGAGGGAGAGGGAAGGCTGGATCCGGTGAGGTGTTGCTGCTGCAGGCCCCCGCCGCCGGGGCGCTGCTCCTCCTCGCGCTGGACCTCCTTGTGCTCCTCCTCCTTGTGCTGGATCTTGCGAGCCACCGTGTGGGACCGGTGGGGGAGGGGAGCGGGCGCACGACCTCCTTGCGAGCCGCCGCCGGGGTGCGGGCGTGCGGCGCTATCGATGCGAGGGAGGGGCGTGGCGCTCGGTCAGAGGGTGAGGGAAAGGAGAGAGTGAGGGGGGTGCGGCTGATGGGCTGAGTGAGAGCTAGGGTTTCATATATATATATATATATATATATATATATATATATATATATATATATATATATATATATATATATATATATATATATATATATATATATATATACACACACACACACCCTGTAGCTGGCTACAAAATAACTTATTCTGTAGCCACTTTGAGTTACGATCATTGCTATGCTAATTTACGAGATTATAGTAACTCCTTACTATGTGATTTACTATAACATTATGGTAAATATCCCCATGTGTTATAGTAATTCAACTATGGTAAATTATCGTAAATAGAGGTGGCCACCTCTATTTACGATAATTTTATATACTAATTTATGACAATGTCAGTATATATTTACGATAGTTGAATTACTATAACACATGGAGATATTTACCATAATGTTATAGTAAATCACATAGTAAGGAGTTACTATAATCTCGTAAATTAGCATAGCAATTATCGTAACTCAAAGTGGCTACAGAATAAGTTATTTTCTAGCCAGCTACAGGGTAGTAGTTATATATATATATATATATATATATATATATATATATATATATATATATATATATATATATATTGGGCCTCGTCTGGGCCTGCTGGGCCTCGGGAATATTGACTGAGTGGCCCGCCTCTGAAAACAGGGGTATTTTTGGAGGCGGGCCACTTATAAAGTCCGTCTCGGTTAATAGATTTTAGGTAACCGCCTCCATAAATCGATTTTTGCGAGGCGGTTGACTATGGCCGTCTCGGTTAATAAAAAACAACCGCTTCGGTTAATCCCAAGCATTAATGCCTGCCCGCCTCTGAGACCCATTCCCAAACGCCTTGCAAAAGATTTTTTTATAGTAGTGGGGCCTTGTGAACCTCAAGGGGAACCAATCTATTGCTTCTGCCGCTGCAATGATGGTTAGTGCCTACCTGCCTCCTGTCAATATGTGCTAAATTTTAACAAGTATCGATCCATTTATGTTCTGTAATACCTAAGTACTCATGTTGGCACTGCTGGTTGCAAAATGAAGAATGTCAAGGGTATGGCAAATGAGGCAAAAAGGATATGTGATTGGATGAAGAGAGAGTGAACAATCTTGTTACCTTCAGCTTTGTTACGGACATTGGGTCCAGTAAAGCAATACAGAACGGCCCAAGGAAGAAGCGAACCAGGAAGCCCAACAAGAAGTTCTCCGGCCCAGAGTGGAGCACGTGAAACAAGCCCAGCTGTGTCTGGTGAATCGCTGTCCATACAGCTGTAATCGTATATAGGAGAAGCCAACTCAAACTTCTCCTCTGTCTTGGTTGTTGTCGGAAACATTGGCGGCGAGCTGCGGCTCGAGATGGCCAGCGGCAACCTTGCCCACCGGAGCTTGTAAACTCCTGCTACCCAGTTCTAAACAAGGTTCCTCCTAGTATCCTATCATTACCGTAACAATTGATATCGGATTCGTTTCGATCCACTCCACATTATTCCCCTTCCGTTCATCACTCACTCGTCGGAGTTTAGTGCGCCTTGATCTGCAACTGTAATCCCCATCGGCAGGCGCTGCGAGTCGACGCTTTGGTGTTGATCCGCGTTCGCCATAGGTCCGATCCAAGGTCGGTTGGGTCGGCAATCGACGCTCTGGCGCACGCCCACCGTACACGCCTCCAGGTCACCATGAAGGTTGAAGACCAGCTCTCGCTCATCCTCTCCAAACTCGAAGAGCAGACGAAGGGCATCAACGAAGGGAATCGCCGCATCAATGATGTACAAGTCTCCATCGATGAGTTGAAGGCGGCGCGAGACGATTTCGATCACTAGCGGCCTCAGGTCGACAACAAGGTTGCGGATCTGAGCAACGGCTTGGATTCTCTCCGTATCCAAGTCGATGCTCGTCCAAAGCTACTTCACCTGTTCTTGGCGAGGGATTTGTTTACACAAAGACGCTGGGGTTCGCTCATCTGAACCCACCCTCGTCGAAGGCGACGCAAGGGTCATTCGGCCACGGCGATGCAACCCATCACCGGAGGTATGGTTTGGGGGGCGATGATACCCTTGAACCACCTCCGGTCAAAGGTGAGGAACCAAAATCCCCCACCTCTCCCTGTGATTCCCCTCATCAGCACTGTAATTGTCATGCTGCTATTTCTGGCTGTCATTTGCCTCTGATTCCTAGTTATCATCATGCCATACCTCAATCTGATTTTCCCAGATTTGATGGTTCCAATCCTAAGCTCTGGATAAAACAAGCTGAAACTTACTTTGATCTGTACTCAATTCCTCTTCATAACTGGGTTAAATTAGCTACCATCAATTTCAAAGGCACTGCTGCTTTTTGGATGCAAACTATTGAAATCAATCTTCGTCAGTGCCCTTGGGATGAACTCTGTCATCATGTTATATCTAGATTTGATAGAGATCAGTTTAATCATTTCATTCGCCAGTACCTTCATGTTCAACAAACTGGCTCTGTCATTGAATATATATCCCACTTTGATGAACTCATGCATCAACTTCTAGCCCATGATCTCAGTGTTCATCCTGCTTTCCTCACTGGCAAGTTCATTGACGGTTTAAAGCTAGAAATTAAAGCAGCTGTAGTGTTACATAGACGGATAGACCAAAAGATCTAGATACTGCTAGTTCTTTGGCTATTTTGCATGAAGAAGTGCTCTCTGGGAATTCATCAAAACAGTACAAAAGGTTGGAGCCATAGGGCCAAGCTAAATTTACCCCAAGACAAACCCACTACTCTCCTGTAAAGTTGTCTGACAACAAGCAGTATGAACAATCAAAGATGGACACTAAACAAGGCAAGCTGGATGACAAATTATATAATCTCATGGCTTACAGAAAATCCAAAGGCCTATGTTTCAAGTGTGGTGGTAAATGGGGTCCTCAACACAAATGTTCAGCAACTGTACCACTTCACATGATTGAGGAAGTTTGGCAGTTGGTCTCTGATCAAAGTGACATATCTCATGGCGATCCAGGTCCTGACTCTGACTCTAATCCTGATGAGCTGATGGCCATTTCTGACATTGCCTTCAAGGGTATCAATACTGCGAGCACATTGAAACTTCATGCATTTATTGGCAGTCATCAAGCAGTCATTATGGTGGACTCTGGGAGTTCTCACAACTTCATTAGTCAGTAGATGGCATCACGGTTTCAATCATGGACACCACTCAGACAAGGCCTAACAGTTAGAGTTGCTGATGGAGCTCATATTCCTTGCACTCATGAACTACTCAACTGTCCTTGGTCTGTGAAAGGTACTATGTTCACTTCCCCTTTCAAGATCTTACCTCTGGACTGTTATGATGCCATCTTGGGCATGGAATGGTTACAGATGTTTAGTCCTATGAATATTGAGTGGAAAGAAAAGTGGTTAAGCTTCCAATACCAGGGCACTCAAATTACTTTGCATGGCATTAAAGATACTTCTTGTGCTGCTCCAGAAATTACAGTCAATCAGTTACTTGGTATGGAGAAATCTCAGTCTATTTGGGGTATGGTTCAGCTTTTCAATATAGCTCCAGACTTTGTCCAACAACCTGCTGCTATACCATTTCAGATACAACAGTTAGTTGACAGTTTCCAGGACCTCTTTGCTGAACCTACTGGTGTAGCACCCATCAGAGCTCTTACTCACTCTATTCCTTTATTACCTGGTGCTCAACCTTTCAGGCTCAAACCTTATAGGTACACACGCTTTCAAAAAGATGAAATTGAGAAACAGGTTCAACACTTGGTGGATTCTGGCATGATTCAACACAGTACAAGCCCTTTTGCCTCACCAGCTCTGTTGGTGAAGAAAAAGACAGGAGATTGGAGACTATGTGTTGATTACAGAAAATTGAATGCCTTTATAGTAAAAAAACAAGTATCATTTGCCCATCATTGAGGAATTATTTGAAGAATTGCATGGAGCTAATTGGTTCACTACTTTGGACTTGAGGTCAGGCTTTCACCAAATATTAGTGCACCCTGATGATCAATATAAAACAGCCTTCCAAACTCATCATGGGCACTTTGAATACATGGTTATGCCATATGGTCTCATTGGTGCTCCAGCTACATTCCAAGCCATCATGAACCATGTGCTAGCTCCACTGCTCAGGAAGTGTGTCGTGGTTTTCATAGATGACATATTGATCTATAGCAACACATTCTAGGAGCACATACAACATGTCAAGGCAGTCTTTCAGTTGCTGGAACAGCATCAGTTCAAGGTGAAACTCTCTAAATGTTCTTTTGCTGTCCAAGAATTGCATTATTTGGGCCATGTCTTAAGCCCAAATGGAGTGTCCACTGACCCTTCCAAGCTTACTATAGTTCAAAATTGGCCAACACCATCTAATGTCAAAGAACTGAGAAGTTTTCTTGGCCTGGCCGGCTATTATAGAAGGTTTGTAAGGAATTTTGGAATCATTGCTAAACCTTTGAATGAACTGCTCAAGAAACATGTCATCTTTACTTGGACCACAACCACTGAAGAGGCCTTTCAATTGCTCAAACAGGCCTTGTTGTCTGCCCCAGTTTTGGCACTACCAAATTTTAAGGAATCCTTTGTGGTGGAAACTGATGCCTCAGATTATGGAGTGGGTGCTGTGCTTCAACAGAATGGACACCCCATAGCTTTTGTGAGTAAAGCACTAGGACCAAAAACACAAGGCCTGTCTACTTATGAAAAGGAGAGTCTGGCCATTCTATGGGTAGTAGAACAGTGGAAAACATATCTTCAACCCCAGGAGTTCATTATTCAAACTGATCAAAAGAGTTTGATACATCTCAATGATCAGAGGTTGCATTCCTATTGGCAATAGAAAGTTATGACCAAACTTATGGGCTACCAGTATAAAATTATGTACAAGAAGGGTATTACAAATAGAGCTGCTGATGCCTTGTCTAGAGCTCATCATACCACTGCTACTTTAGATGTTGTTTCCGTAGCTCAACCACAGTGGTTACAATTTCTTCAAGACAGTTACCAAAATAGCTCAGAAGCTCAAACACTGTTAACTGCTCTGAGCATTCAATCTCCTCATGGCCACTATACCTTAGTTCAGGGTATTATCAGATACAAAAATGTTGTATGGTTAGGCCATTCGTTGAACATGCAGACCAAGGTGATGCATCAGTTTCACTCTAGCCCATTAGGAGGTCACTCTGGTTATTTTGTTACTTATGTAAGAATCAGGAAGTTATTCTACTGGCCACATATGAAACAGTTCATTCAAACCTTTGTTGCTGGATGCCAAGTATGTCAACAAGCTAAAGCAGAAAGAGTACCATATCCTAGACTGCTTCAACCATTAGAAGTACCAGCTCAAGCTTGGCAAACTGTTACTATGGATTTCATTGAAAGTCTTCCTGTTTCATCTAGTTTTAACTGCATCTTGGTGATAGTTGACAAGTTTTCGAAATATGCTCACTTCATTAAGCTGAAACATCCATTCTCAGCTTTACAAGTAGCACAGTCCTTTATGGAAAATATCTACAAGTTGCATGGTATGCCTACTGCCATTGTCTCTGACAGGGACAAAGTGTTTACATGTAGACTCTGGAAAGAATTGTTCAAGCTTGCAGGCACTGAACTCTGTATGTCAACAGCTTACCATCCTCAAAGTGATGGCCAGACAGAAAGAGTGAATCAATGCATTGAAGGTTATCTCAGATGTTTTATTCATTCTTGCCCAACTTCCTAGTCACAGCGGCTTCACCTTGCTGAGTATTGGTACAATACTTCTTACCATTCTGCTCTCAAGCATACACCATTTGAGATCCTTTATGCTCAGACGCCCAAGCACTTTGGTATTGACCCATACCAAGATGTCATTGTCCCTGGACTGACCACTTGGCTTCAGAATCGACAGACTGTCAATGCTCTTTTGCAACAACAGTTGAATTGGGTGCAGCAACACATGAAACATCAGTCGGATAAGCACCGTTCTGAACGTAGCTTTGAAGTGGGTGATCAAGTATGGCTCAAATTACAACCTCATGCTCAAAGCTCCGTGGCTACTCGTATGAATCAGAAGCTGGCTTATCGTTATTTTGGCCCTTATGAAATTGAAGCGAAGATCGGTTCCGTGGCTTATAAGCTCAAACTTCCTCCAACTGCTCATGTTCATCCTATTTTCCATGTATCATTGCTCAAGAAGGTTACAGGTATGGTAGACATTGTCCCTTCTCCTTTACCATTAGATGTTCCTCAGGTTCTGGTGCCCGAAGCTGCTCTGGATCGTCGCGTTACCAATAAGAACAACCGTATCCACCACTAGCTTCTGATCAAATGGGAAGGTATGCCTCCAGAGCTTGCAACCTGGGAAGATGAAGATGACATTTTGCAGCGTTTTCCTGATCTATCGGCTTGGGGACAAGCCGCTGCTAAAGGGGGGGGGAGATGTTACGGACATTGGGTCCAGTAAAGCAATACAGAACGGCCCAAGGAAGAAGCGAACCAGGAAGCCCAACAAGAAGTTCTCCGGCCCAGAGTGGAGCACGTGAAACAACCCCAGCTGTGTCTGGTGAATCACTGTCCATACAGTTGTAATCGTATATAGGAGAAGCCAACTCAAACTTCTCCTCTGTCTTGGTTGTTGCCGGAAACATTGGCGGCGAGCTGCGGCTCGAGATGGCCGGCGGCAACCTTGCCCACCGGAGCTTGTAAACTACTGTTACCCAGTTCTAAACAAGGTTCCTCCTAGTATCCTATCATTACCGTAACAAGCTTGTCCGAGCCTCATGGGCTCGAGGAGTGCTGCTTGATCCGGTACAAAGCCCTGAATGCTATGACCAGCATATTGCATGAGTCTTCCGTTCCTTCTTCCAAGGTTAGTGGAAAATATATAGCTGTATATATGTCTTTCTGGTCCATCGAAATACTCGTACCATAGCTGTGACTAGTACATGATTTTTCCTTTTGTTTTCAGCGTTTTTATTTCTGGACATTCGCTATTGTATTTTTACAGTAGGTTCACATACTAGTCATGTTTTACCTCGGCTCATACTAGTCATGTTTGTTGTCTGGTATGTAAGAACGAAGAAACATTTGCTGAGTTTCTTATTGTTTCTTTGTTGATCAGTAAAAGTACAGTTGCATTTTGATGGCATTTCCCTACTGCTCCTGGCAATTGCAATGTTATCGTGATTGCAGATGCGGGACGATGCAATGCCATAACCAAGCAAGGATTGGAGCAAGGATGGGACCCATGGATAACATGTTTGTTTTACCTTGAACACACGATATATGGTCGTAGTTTAAGGCCCTGTTTAGTTCCTTCAAACTCCCAAAAATTTTATAAGATTCTCTGTCACTCGAATCTTTGAACGCATGGAACATTAAATATAGGTAAAAAAATAACTAATTACACTGTTTGGTTGTAAATCACGAGACGAATCTTTCGAACCTAATTAGCCTATGATTGGACACTAATTGTCAAATACAAATGAAAGTGTTACTATGCTTCTAAAAATTTTACAGGTGCAACTAAACACGGCCTAAGTTTTAATATATGTACTTTTTTTTGTGCTTCGGAGATCTGCCTTCGATGAATGAAATAGTACAAACAGTATGTGGTCCTGTCTGATCTTATATATCAATATCGTCATGGTACTATATTACGCTCAGTCAATCCTCGAAAATCTGGTGACAGACACCGGTGACCGGTCTAGTTGTCTGATTCCTCGTACGAAATTCCCTTTCGTCTCCACCGGGATACTATCGGAGGGTCTTTTGAATCTGGGCCTGAAGGTTGTAGCCTTTTACGATTTGGGGCGAGGCAGAGTAAAAAGTCCACTGACTAGTTTGGCCCATCCAACCACAAAGTTGCTCCCTTGCTCCCTAGGCCCTAGCTTTATTAACAATCTAATTGCCAGTTGCCACCCGATCCTTACTTTAAAAAAAAATAAAAAAGCTAATTGCCACCCGTAATAGCTTTCTGAAAAGCAGAGATGTTTTTCCGTTCAAAAAAAAAAACCTAGCTCACCAAACGCCGCCGCCGTCGGAATGCATCTCTTTCCCACCCCAGCTTGCAGCTCGTACATCCCTTGCAGATTCACCCCGAGCCATCCAACTTTATCGCCTAAAAACCAGGTTCAAACAGAACAGAATAAATGGGCTTGGAAAGGTTATGTCACTGCCCCCTCAAAAAAAAAGTTTATGTCACTACCAGCAATTGCATAAAACTGTGGTAAAATTTGGATATGGTAATGCTACGCGTCTTACGTCTGACAGAAACAAATCGTTGGACACTCCCACAGGCCTACCGCCTCGTTGCTTGCGCTTTTACCCCGCCGCTTGCTCTGCCCGCGAGTTTATTAAAAAAAATCACACATCCTTATCTCTTCCGCTTCCTCCTCTCCTGTCACAGCGCCCTGCGCCTGCCCTGTCCTAGACACGGACGCGCACTCCCCTCACTGCTACCGGGCGCCCCGTCGCGCACGTCTCTCGCCCCCTCCCGTCACGCGCTGGTGCTGGCAGTGCACGCGCCACCGGCCCGACGGACCCAAGCCCAGTGCTAATGGTGGTGGTGCTCGCGCGCGCCACTGGTGCTAGATGCTAGTGGTGCTCATGCACCGTTACTCGCCGTCGGCTCCCACCCTGACGACCAGAATTGACCGGCACATGCGCTTCCCCTTCCGTATGTTGCAAATATATGTTTCAAGTGTTTCAATCGTTTCAGAGGTATGTTGCAGTTGTTTTATATGGATATTGTAAAAGTAGATCTGGGACATTGCATATGTTACAAGTTTTCAGAGACATGTTGCAAGAGTTTATTCAAAATGTTTCATCTGTTCCAGACGTATGTTGCAAATGTTTTGATCAGGATGTTGCATATGTTTCACACATATGTTGCAGCAGTATGTTCTAAATGTTTCATCTGTTTCAGTCTCCATTGCAGCAAGTGTTTTCATGTTGCAAGTTGCAAGTATTTCATCTGGATCTTGTATATGTTTTCACACATATATTACAAGTGTGTTCTAAATGTTTCATCTGTTTCAGACGTATGTCGCATTCAATTGTTTTATGTTGCACGTGTTTCATGCTGTTTGGAGAGTCAGAGGGCGCGGGGGAGTAATGGTGACACATAACGAGCGCCGAGGAATGGGGCGCGGCGAGTTGATGGCCGGCGAACATGGCGCACTTGGGGCCAGTAGTAGGGGGCATGACGGGCGGGGTGTGCCTACGGGGCGGGGCGAACGGATGTGGGTGGGTCGAATCGAGGTGAACGAGGCGGATTGCGAGCGAGTCGTATGGACGCGATGACGGCACAATACGCATGCGAGCAGGGCAAATTAGCGGACGGGAGGCAAGCTAGGGAGGAGAGCGCTGGAAACAGATGGAATCCTATCCTGTCAGGCGTTTGGGCGCCGGCACGTCCCATGTGGATACTTCTACAGTACTCATTTTGGTTTCTAGCATAAAATTTCACATGGATACGGTACAGACTATCAGCCGCAAGCTTGGAACCGAACGTCATCAGGCACCAAAACCATGTGAAACGCCCATCCTCCCAGCTGAAGCAAATATTGCACATGAAGATTGCAACGCCTTCATCATGCTCTTAACAACTCCGTTCATGGGTGCACATAGTTTTACATAGGCGTTCTTGCCCTAAGATTCAGTGGGGGGGACACTTTGTCACTATGCCTCCAGATACACAGATATAAATCTCTGTAACCTGACTACGAATCCACCCTATCCTTGTTCATTTCCTGTTCTCCATGTCCATAGCTACAAAACGTTGGGTAAGTGGCAGCTGCACTTCAACTTGGGATGTGGGCAGAGCACTTGCTGCAGAGCCATATCCAGTCACACCCTCACGGAACAATTCGTCATACATCAGGCACATGAACTAATCCATGGCCAGCTAAACCAAGGAGGGTGACGGGGGCGTGTTCACACCACCTGCACATTGGTGGTAGTGGAGTGGCTCACCGCACGGCCGCCCACGCAGGCATGCGCTCGTGCTCTGTTTCCAACTTGGCTGTGTGCGCAAGAGATTCCACGATCTGTACAAGACATCGACACCCAAATTAAAGTTAGTAAAGCATGAATTGCATGCATAAATATGCACAATGAAATTACAGAATATATGGAATCCATACCTGTCTTGCATTGTCATACCACTTTCCCCTCTACCATTAATTTGTGTCTACATCCAACTAACTAGTTGACATTCTCTTACATTGTGCCCCAATGATGCATCAGAGAATTTTGGTTGCAGGTTGAGGAGAAATCCTTGTTGGAATGGAAGTAATCAAATTCGTTCCCAATAGTTGCTCCTAGTTTGGTTGGTTCTTTGACAAGATCCATACTGACATTGATTGAGTCATGCTGACACCAATAGTGCATCTTCCTGCCCGCTGAAATTCTTTGATCTTTTGCTGAGCTTCTTTGAGCTTTTCTGATTTGGTCTCTCAGTGGGTGCTGCTCCCAGACTCTGTGACAGTTGCTCTTAAGGATTGGTATTCAGTTCAAGGTCAAGCAGTGGGTTGAATCACTCGCTCATCAGATTGAAAAATAACCATTGCCTTCCATAGTCTCTGATCATGCAAGAGATATTGTCAATCCATGTACTGCACAAGAGATGTTTTGCAAATAAGATGACAGACACCAAGATGTTCATTTTCTAATCTGTTGATGATCATGGAGAATAAGATGACAGGCAGTTCATGATGACCTTGCAATACAAGTGCAATATTCTGTGCTATCTACATATGTCTCTCGACATGAGCATTTGTGTACAGGCAAGTGCAAAATTTTTTTTTATAAAAGCAGCCTAGGTCAGAAACAGAGCACAAATGGAACCAATAAAAAAAATGAACTATGGACTAAAAGGATAAATGAAAGTACAGTTCAGTGTAAGCTTGAATAACCAGATCTTCTCTACTGGTTCTCTCCTAAAGATATAGTGTCAAAAGATAAATAGCATGATCACTCTCAAGGAAAACTTAGCATTCCAAAAAAATCATAAAGCATTGCTCTCAAGGTAAACTTAGCATGGCAGGTTCAAAACACATATATAAACATAACATGGGAAGTATAATTGTCAATTGGAGACATACAGGAATGGTCAAAGTTATTTGGCTATTTGAGTAAAGCTGTACACCATACTGATTTTGTTCATTGAAATTTTCATCTCATATGAAAATTACCATTAACTTGGTCTCTTTATTGTCACAAGGCACCAAAAGCCATTGGTTTTTATTTTCTCAAAGTTCATCACAGTAAGCAATCTAATAAGCTTCTTGTTTCTATTTCTAAAGAAAACTAGACAATTCTGAGGTCAAATCTCCAAATTGTTTTGCCACTGATATTATGTCACTGAGATGTGGCTCAAAGAGTTATATAGCAGGGCAAAAGAACTTTGCTACAAGCCAACAAGTTTATCAGATGAGCAATCATGTGTTAATCAAAACAATTGCCAAACAATTTCTAAACTGATAAATGAGGGTCGTCCTATTGCAGCAAACAAGTTAAAAAATATATACTAATCAAAGAAAGCTCTGTTAAGTGGAGAGCAAAATGAATAAGAACTGATAAGAAAGAGCTGCATTCACACTGTGCAATCCAGAAATGAGTGGCAATTCTCAAAAAAAGTTGGCCACTCTTTGGCAAGATGTGGTATTCCCTACCTTAAATCACTAGGCAGAAAAAATAAGAAGTTTCCCACTATGCAGCAGAACAGATTCTCTGATATCCTCGTTTCACAAGTCTACTTGAACAATCTCAACATCCAGGGCAGCTGTGCATCTTTAGTTCACAACTTTTTGAAGAAATATCTTGTCACTTTCTGAATATTTTTCACCTCCAGCTGCAAACTCATGAAAAGGCTCATTCAACTCCATCCAACTCAAGCCTGTTTCTTTTGAGACCCTGTGGAGTTTCATTACTTCCCTCACCTCCTGAGCATCATTCAAGTTATCAGATTTCATGTATATCTTCGATAAAAGCACAGATGCTCCATCATGATTAGGATCCAACTGCAAAATTTTCTTGGCAGCAAATGTGCCGAGCTTGAGATCACCATGCATCCAGCATGCTGCTAAAAGAGATCCCCAGATAGGCACATTGGGCTCTAAGTGCATTGACTCTATGAGATTAACTGCTTCTTGCATAAGTTTAGCCCTTCCTAGAAGATCCACCATACAACCATAGTGCTCATGCTTGGGTTCAATCCCGTATTGCTGAACCATAGAGCTAAACAATGAACGGCCTTCATGAACTAGACCAGCATGACAGCAAGCATAAAGTAAATTAAGAAATGTCACTTCATTGGGTTCAACGCCTTCATTTTTCATCTGCTCAAACAGACATAAGGCAGATTTTCCATCGCCATGCATAGCAAGAGCAGTAATCATACTCGTCCAGGTGATGACATTCTTCTTAGGCATTTCATTGAAGATATTAAATGCAAGGTTAACACCCCCACATTTGGCGAACATATCAATAAGAGCATTGCAAATGTGCAATATCTTATTGAACCCATTATTCTTAATGTAGGCATGGATCCATTTGGCTTTATCGAGGGAACCTAAACTAGCACATGCAGATATGACACTTAACATGGTAACTTCATCAGGCCTGATAACACACCCTTGCATATCATTGAACAGACTCAATGCTTCGTTAGGCTGGTTACTATCAACATATCCAGATATCATAGCACTCCAAGATACCACATCCTTCTCTGGAATTCCATCAAATATAGAGCGAGCAATCTCAACTTTTCTGTTCCTGGCGCACCCAAAAACCATGGCAGTTGATGCTACCAAGTCCTTCCTTGGCATCCCATTATATAGCTTTTCTGCCATCTCCATGTTCGCACAACTAGCATACAAATTTATGAGAGCACTACTGAGGTGAGCGCTAATAAGAATGTCTGACACCAACATGTATGAGTGGATGGCTCTCCCAGTTCTCAAATGCCTTATATGCCCACAAGCTGATAGAACAGTAGCAAGGATCAATTGGTCTGGAAGAACTCCAGAATTCTTCATCTTAGCAAATAGAAGCAAAGCTTCTTTGTAGTTCCGAGTCTGACAATAACTGCCAATTGATATCAAAGAGGTCTATAACAATTTGTAGTGAAAAATACAACTGCCAAGTAGCATGCAGAATGGAGAATACAGAGTAGCAGCAAATGAGTTATTTGTAAAGATGACTACTTTAGATGGAATTTTGCTATCCCTAGACTTTCTGCATGGTAAACAGAGATCTTTGGAAAAACTAAACATTGGGTATCAATATGCCATTTGTCAAGTATATGAATCATGGATAATGCACAGAGTATGTTCTACCTTCTTGAAGGTCCCGTGATTGCATCACCATGCAAATTACCGAGTTATGTTTAAAAAATGGAGAAATCTGGCAGAAACATAGTTTTTCTAAAAGTTAGATAATACTAAATGGCAAGTCAAGTTCTGGCTACAATATTTCCAGATTCGAAAACAGAGTTATGATACTTCACATACTGGGCAGAGCAGATCTGAATTATCTGATTGGATGTGAACCTAATTAACTTGGCACGCAACATCAACTTGTTCCAATTTTGACAAACAATTGCAAACAAACATGTTGGCTCAAGCGAGTAACCTATCAAGCATGACGCCCCAGGAGACGACGTCCCGCACGGCCATTCCGTCAAACAATTTCCGCGCGTCCCCCACACATCTGCACGATGCATATGCCCCGACCAGCGCGGTTCCAACGAACCCATCGTCGAGTGATCCAACCCTGAGTGCCAGCGCGTGCGTGCCCCCGACGTACGCGCCAGCACCCTCGCAGCGAGCAGCGGAGCGGAGCAGGGCCGGAAGCGCTCGGCGGCCCTGTGGGGGAAGGCCAGCGCGGCGGAGGCAGGCGCAGGCAGCGAGCACAAGGCGTGGGGTGGAGGCGGCAGCTCGGATGGTAGCGAGGTAGGCCCGATCGGGGTCCGGGAAGGTCGCCAGCGGCGTGGGGATGGGGTGGCCGCGGCGGAGGAGCACGGCTTGGAGCTGACGCAGGTGGTGGTGGTGCGTGTGCGGGTTCATTGGTGCTAGCGTCTCGTTGAGCCGTCCGATGGTTCCTTTGGATGGCTGAGATTGATTAAACCGTTGGTAGTTGATTGTTGACTGCATAATAAATGATAATATATCTAAATGGTCTCATAATACCTTAAACTTCAACAAATAAGTTCGAAACATGCATAAATCACAAATGAGATACGATCTTATGTAAATAGAAGAATTCAATACTAGTCTAAGGCTTTTGCATCATTTTTAGCAAATGAGATATGATTCGTTTGCAATGTCACCCAAACCATAAAGGGTTACTCGTCATAGTAATCACTGACACCTGCCCAACTATCCTCTCCCATCCGCTCGGGAGTTTCTAAAAAAAAAATCATCCCGTCTAGTCCTGTACTCTCGTCCACTTGTTCCTACTCCATGCACCGCCCCTCTAGACGACCCCGCCGCCGCAAGGTCGCACCGGGATGCTCTCTCTTCCCCGCTCCCTCCCCAGCATGAAGCGCCTGCTTCAGCATCTCTCCCGCGTGGTCGGCCCCTTCCCACGCCACTCCTTCCCCGCGAGGCACTCGGCCCCTTCTCGCGCTGCTCTGCGCGCCCGCGCCGCGCCACCATCCACCTCACTCGTCGCAGGAAGGGGGAGGGGGCAGGGAGGCCTGTGCCTGCGCCTGGGGAGGCCTATACCTAAACCTACGCCTAGGGTGGCCTATGCCTGCGCCTACAACCCCATCCACCTCGAATCGTCGGTAGGAAAGGGAGGCCTGCGCCACCGCAGTTCCCTGCCAGGTAGGCCATGGCCGGCGGCGACGTTGTGTTTTCAAGTATTTCAGACATTTTCAGACATGCTGTAAGACTATGTTTTAAGTATTTCAGTTATTTTCAAATTTATGTTTCAAGTGTTTCATATGGATGTTGCAAAAGTAAATCGGGATGTTGCATATGTTGCTGTGGTTGCACGTGTATGTTGCAAGCGTCTATTCCCAATGTTTCATCTGTTTTTTCAAATGTATGTTGCATATGTTTCACACATATGTTGCAAGTATTTTATCTGGATATTGCGTACGTGTGCAATGGTTTTTAAGTGTTTTCAGGTGTTTTTTTGCAAGTGTTTCAGACGTATGTTGCAAGTGTTTGAACTGTTTCTGATATATGTTGCATGTGTTTCATCTAGATGTTGCAAAAGTATATCGGTTTATTGCACATGTTATAAGCAGACGCGGGAAGCGGACACAGGTGGAGGTGGTCCCCATGTGCGTGCTGTAACCGAGGCGGGCGAGGGCAGTCCCCATGGAGCTGCGCGAGTGAGTAGGCAGGCGAGCGAGCAGCGCAACAGGCTAGCAGCCATGGGCGTCCTGGGCCCGTTCTTATAAAAATAGTACTTGCATTGTTTCTCAGACTGAGCGCACAGATGATATTGTGTGAGCTCAGTGTTGTCTTCATGTGGCTGCAGATCTAAAATTGTATCCTCTATTTTGTTATGATCGTTTCAGTTAATGATGGAAGATTTCTCTAAGGCCTAACTCTGGGACTGGGAGTAACCAAAATTCAGTTCCGATAAATAAATGACACTATTTATATGCATTGTGCCACAAATTTTGGCTTAGATAGCTAACAATTAGGCATTGATATCCAAGTTCTCCGCGGATAAGCCACGCATTGGTCAGAGAATGTTCTCCGCAGATTATCTTCTCAAACTTGTCGCCTCCATCATGGAATTCCGTCGAAGTTGGGTACACAACCCTTGCCCCTGCAGCCTCACAGTACAGGCATCGGACTTGCTCTGCTGTCATACAAAGATGATAAGAATTAAGAAATGTGAAATGATAAGAATAGTATGGTAAATATTACAGCCATTCAGTTAAAATTTGTTGTCAGTGTCATAAAATGAGCGATATTACAAGCAACTCAAAAGGGCTAGGTGCTACTTGGAAGAAGAAAAGAACTGCCCAACTTTGTCTTAAGCCTTAGCTGTCTCTTCTCAACCCCAGACACGGGGCCACCTTCACAGGACAAACTGTGGTATGAATGAAATTGGTTCCCCCTTGTATTTATGCTGAAAGATTTTATAGTAGAAGTTCAACAATAAGACCTTGCACATAATCACATACTTATATGCCCAGCAAGAAAGGAGAGAAGAGATCACTAATTGTCAGCATCGGAGTTTATCGAGTTCTTCTTTAGCCCCTGCTAGATTTTTGTAGAAACTATAGTCGAGACAATTTTTTGTCATCACATGAGGCAGAAAATTTTCAGTAGTATATACAAGGAATTACCTCCTACTTGTGTCGCCACAAGGTTGTTGTAAACAATACTGATTCTCCAATGTGCATTGTTTGTAAGGACAGTTTGGGCCAAAGCTGTAGGGTGACTTTATTTTTTGTTGGCTTTCAGTTCTTTTTTTTTGAAAGAACAGGAGGGGCAAGGAGCCCCTACTGGAGATTAAATTAAATGAAACTTGCAGTTTTTTACAGAAAATGAAATACATCAGCAATAGAAGAAGGCTTTCAGTTCTTAGTATGGCTATGATGAATTCCTATGTTTGAAATTATTCCTTGCACTGTTATACTGTTACCTTTCGCTATGCATAGACCTCAGCAATCTAAAAATTAATTCTACTATGATCCTCCACTCTATTTATTTTAATTTATTTGTATGATATTACCATGGCTGTAACACCAAACATGTTTGTTCAAAGGCAGCTTGATGTTAGTAGCTGCCAAAGTGAAAACTGACATGGAGAAGTCATGTGGAAAGAAGAATGCATGTACTTACCGGCAAAAGCTATTGGCTGATGCACAGGGCAGCACAAAAGGGGTGCCCCATCCTTCTTTTCATTATCAAATTCAGCAAAGAAGAGTGTCGGATAGGAGGCACTGGACAGAGAATCCTTCCGAGTGGCCAAGAAGTTGACATGAGTGTAAAGGTAGCGACAGGGGGCAAAAGACAGGTAATCCTCAGCAATATCACCGCAATACTCCGGGCCACCTATATTCTCATTCAGGAGTTGGTGGCTGTTCTGAAGACATAAACTGCGACCAACGGTGCACATCTTCAGAGTTGACCTGGTTCATAGCCACAGGATCTCCCTTCCAAGAAGCAAGGAATGCAGCTTGCTCATCAGGATTGGGATGCCATGCATGCCGCGGTGGCTGCAGCCATGTAAGCCTCTTCACGCCAGCACATGGGCTTTGCTGCTCCACTTTCAGATGACTTCATCATAGTGTTTGCACATGCAGGGACAGAGATGATGACTATCTGAATTGCGTTGGTGATGATGGTGTTGTCGTTCCCCGCATCTTGGCAGTGGCGTCGCTGCATGGAGGCCGGAAAGCAGCAAGATCCCAGGACATGGCGATTGAGGTCGCCGAGCGGAGACGGAGAGTGTGAGTCCACCTCCGAGATTAGGGAGAAGGCTTGGTGCAGATGGGAGCACAACAGCATCCAGACATGGAAGAGGTGGTTGGTTGGGGGTGATTGGCGACCTGCGCGAGGGCCGCCTGGACGGCCGGCGCATCTGTGATTTGCCTACCTCCTAATTCCGTTGTGGCTACTTATACTGTGCTCATGACGATGGAGGATGGTGCACTGGGAGTCACAATACCAGAGGGGGGCAGACTCATATCTCCCTCTGGTCGATGGAGACAAGATCCAATGGAGACATAGGGTGGGCACAAATCAGAGTCATTGAGCTTGAGTAGCTGCTCCCAGTCAACGCCTTGCCCATCTCTTGTACTTGTATTGCTTTCACCCATGGTATTAGAGTCTTATTCGTACATGGAGATGTTGGGTTATTTACCATTGATATAAAATTTGACACATGAGCTTCTACACTCCAGGTATAACAATGGTAGGTTCTTCATGGTTTGCCAATTTTTGAACTTGGAAGAACATTGACAGAGGGAACGTTGGATGGATGATGAGGCGGCGGCGGATGCGCCTGCTTGGGCGGTTCACTGCCCTTATGCGAGTGCGCGAGCAGCGGAGAGACGACTGCGGTGCAACCGAGAGGAATGGTTTGCACACCGACGGGAAAAACATTGGTTTTGGGTGGTGATCAGCATTGCTGCCTCCTGCGACGGCGATGGCCGATGGGGTTAGGGTTTTGGAGGATGTAAGAAGAGGGAATTGGGAAACCTCGAGTTCCATTGATCTCTGAGTACAGTTCATTCATATACAAACGACAGAGCAATGGTGACCGATCGTGAGAGGATCGTGGTCAGCTACATGCCTATAATCTAGGATCCTGTGATTACAGTTAAGAGCGATTGGCTCAGAGGCCACCGATCCTGTCTATCATGAGTTCATGACCAGGTCGCTGACAGAGGGGAACGAACGGGCGAGCGAGAAACGGGGGCAGCAGCAGCACGGCGAGAGAAGGGAGAGACACGATGACGTCGACGCTTGGCGCGAGAATGTCGGTCGGCTTATAACAAAGGAAAAAGCCCAAAATCAGGAGCGTGTACTGGGGGCCGACGAAGGAAACGTGGGCCGGAATCCGCCTCCAATTTTTTTGGTGGCCTTCGATCGGCCGAGCAAAATGCAGGTCACACCATGCTTCAACCACTGACAACACAAAATCAGGAGCGTGCGCTGCGGGCCAAAGAAGGAAATGTGGGCTGGAATCCGCCTCATATTTTTGGATGTCCTTCGGCCCGTTTCAGCCGAGCAAAATGCAGGTCATACACATACGGCATACCCCGCTCCACCACCCACCAATAAGAAGTCCTCCCTCGAGCACACTACACACTAGTGCAGGTACCTACAACATACCAGGAATTCTTCTAAGTGGCTTTCATATGCCGAATCACAAATTCACATCTCACAATTACCAATTACTCACCAGAGATGCAGAGCAGCAGTAGGCACTCAGCAGAGGCAAAAGCAGCAGGAGCACGCAGATGCACATCACTAGTGCAGCGTCGGCGCTCAGCTGGAGAGTGTTGAGGACTCAGAACAGACGGGGCGGTGGCGGGTTTTCGGCTGGTAGCAGCATGGCGTCGACTCGCATGACAACAGCCGAGGCGGTCGTCAGCTCGTCCGTATGGATGTACAAATGGGCGCCAAGCCCTAGCACGCCACGGGCCTATGGCCCTATAGATACCGGGCCGGCACCAAGTTAGCGTGTACCAAGGGCCTGTGTCATGCCACCGAGCGGGCCTAACCTCAACCTAGTCTCGATGCTAGGGTGCACCAAGGGCCTGTTTCGTTCCCACCTATCGATAGATGTTCGATTTAGGGTCGGATGTAGCTATCTGACATCACTATCCAGGTGAGGGTAGTAACCAAACACACCCCAAATGTGTCGTGACATGCTGGTGGGCTAGTGAATCCGTAGAGCCGAGCGCATGTGCCAGCCTGCTAGCCCAATAACAAAACTCATAGTCAACTTTAATTTTTTCTAGAATACGCAAAAAGATTTGCGCATCTCTACAACTAAAAAGAGTCGGATGTTATCGTCACCGTAATTAATCGGACCGCCTCCTCCTAATCGTGTCGTCAGGGAAAAAATCAGAGCACTCGACCGCTTTCGCGCTGCCTCCGGTCCGGAGAAAGCCCACGCACGACGCCTCCCACGATCCTTCTATCGCGCGCTGCCTAGGCGTCAGCAGAACCGACGCCCGCGCATGACGCCCAGCTTGGCACGATCCCCACCGCCGCAATCCGCCGTTGGACACCAAGGAGACCTCCGCAGCCGCCGCGAAGCACTGCTTCTACGGATGCCGACCTCCGCAGCTGCCGCGAAGCACTGCTTCTACGGATGCCGACCTCCGACGCCGCGACCTTGGCGCATCCCCGACACCCGCGCCTAAGGACGCCGACCTCCAGTGACTCCGCTGCCGCTGCCTCCTTGTTCGGCCCTGGCGTCTCTTCCCGCGACGCCTCCCCCGACCTACTCTCCGGTGCCCTCCCCGACACAAAAGGCCGCCCCGCCACGACCTTGGGCGCGTCCCCGACGACGTCCGCACCAAGGGCGCAGCCTCCGACGACTCCGCTGCCGCCGCCACCTCGTTTGGCCCCGGTGTCTCCTCCCACGACACCTCCCCCGACCTCCCCTTTGGCGCCCTCCCCGACCCAGAAGGCCGCCCCGCTCCCGGCCCTCTGCGCCCAAGGCCACAACACCTTCTGATGTGATAATCAGGCTGCCTACAACGAGGATCTCCTCAACGCCAAGTCCATTGAGGTGCGTGGCTTGTGCTCCTAACCTGCTCACCAAAATGTTTGCTCCAGCGTCACCTTGGTAGGCACGCTGCGGGGCATGGACCTCTCCACCCCGCCCTCCTGCTGGTGCGCTTCGTCGCGTGCGCCGCGCTGCCGTCGAGGTCCGGGACGAGAAGAAGAAGAAGAAGCAGCAGCAACAAAGCAACAGGCATCCCGCTCCTCTATCCCAACCGCTGGGACTGAATGAGAGATTTTCCCGGTCCCAGGTATGCTAATGCTAATTATGCTAATTACAATACTTGACTCTTGCAATGAAACTTGGGATTATTCATGGCAAATTCCATCGTGGGAGTTAGTAGAGTCCAAACCAGTGTGGTGATCTTCACTATATTATACATTTATAAAGTTCTTGGAATATTCACTGTGTTGAGTAATTATTGACTCAGCTTTTGTAATGCAGATGTGTGATGTTGTTGCTGTGGCCCGCTTCCTTAATGCAACTCTTGTGATCCAGCGTTTGGTATGATCCTAGATAATTATTCGTCTGGTTATTATGTTGTTTCCTTACCATAATAAAACATCCTTTTCATTTGCGAATTTCTATTTTTTTATTGGCAACTACTTGTTTAAGAGTCTAAAGCAGTTTGTCTAAGTTCTAAACATTAAACTATAAATTTTCATTAAACTGTAAATTTTAGCTTTCTAATTTGAGATGATCATTAGTATTGCTTCTGCACATCTTATTATGTAGTTTCATGAGGATATGAATATTGCCATCTTACCTGATGTATTTCTTTCAGCACTTAAACATTAAACTGGAAATTTTAGGATTCTAATTTGAGATGATCATTGGTATTGCTTCTGCACTTCTTATTATGCAGTTTGATGAGGATATGGATATTGTCATCTGACCTGATGTATTTCTTTCAGCACTTCTTAAACATTAAACTGAAAATTTTAGGATTCTAATTTGAGATGATCATTGATATTGCTTCTGCACTTCTTATTATGTAGTTTCATGAGGATATGGATATTATCATCTGACCTAATGTATTTCTTTCAGCAACTTTGATGATATATTTGAAGGTTTCGATCGAAGGTTTGCTTGATGTCTTTGATCCCAATGCAGCTGGAATACGCATGAGTTTGACCTGCTAGCATACTCACTTCGATAATAGCCCTGCCTAAAATACAAGTCTAGAAAATTTATATGATACATGAGTGTTTTGCATCTATTTCTTAAGGTTTAGATGGCTAATTACTTTAAACTTAGTTGCACTTACATGTATTTCTTTCTTAATAAGGTTAAGATGGCTAATTACCTTTAATCTGAGGGATTGTATGCAAGGGTCGAGGTGCTGGAGGTGGACATGGTGGCTCTGTGGAGGGAGATCTCCGCGTTGCGGGTGGAGACGACACAGCTGGTGATGGCTAGGGAGATGGCGCAGACGTGCAGTGGCTCTGCTAGGAGATGGTGTAAGTCAATCAACCTCACTATGAACTGGATCACTCAAGATCAGAGGCTCAACTCAGAGATATGGTATTGCTGCAGAACTTGCAGCTTTTCTGTTTTTGTTGCATATTATTTAAAGCAGCTTTCCCTGTTGCCCGCCGTTTCTTGCCCCCTCTTCCTTCAGGTTGTGTGCTCGTCAAATGCAGCTTGTTTGATTAGCTTCTTGTCTTGTCGTTCCTTGTAATTTGCTGCTTGTTAGTGCGATGCAGAGGATAAGTACCGATGCTGACTAGAGATAATTTGGGTAAGAGAAGGAAAGTTGAAGATGTTACTTCCTTGTTTTGTTGTGAAACTGAATCGGTTCATCACCTTTTCTTTGATTGTGCGGTGGCTACCCAACTCTGGAAGATCCTCTCTTTAATTCTGAATGTTAATCTTGGGGGTTCCATAGATGAGGTGGGGAAGTATTGGCCTTCAACAAAAAACATTGTGTTACTAATATCACCTCATCTGTTGCGATTTGGAGTATTTGGAAACTGAGAAATAATCTATCAAATGGTCATTGGTATGATACAGAATTGGCTAATTCTGTGTCCCATGGACACCAGGATCGTCTGAAGGATGCTATTGCCGCTCTGAAGCTCCAAGCAAAGATGTCAAGATGGTTGCCGCCCCGTTGAACACCCAAGTCTGGCTGCCGGAGGTGTCGTTGCTGTATCAGGGGGAAGACAAAGGGGAAGTGTTCAAATTGTTCTTTCCTGAGTGGAGGCTGCCTTTGAAAATTTAATCACTGAAGCTTAGTATGTTTCCTTTTGTTGGCAGTGTTTGCCTGTTATCTTGTAATCTGTTACCTGCTCGTTGGGGTGCTTTCTGAGAACTGTGTTCTTTAGGGTGAGGTTTTGTCAAGGTCTTGGGTGGCTTGCCACCATATATGCTGTAATGACATTACTTGTCTTTTATCATAATGATGGAAGACGGGGACCTGTTGGTCCTAAAACTCTAAAAAATAAGTACCGATGCTTGTTAGTGCTAGGCTTATTCACTTTCTTTTTTCTTTATGTCATGCAACTCCTCTTTAGTTGAGGGTCTCAATTCAATGAACCCTTGCACCTAAGTGTAAACAAATGTTCACTGAATGATTTCTCGTAATTTTTCTTGATCTGATGCTTGATTTCCAAATTAAAAGTTCAGAACATCAGTCAAACATCCATTGGCATTAGACATCCGTTAGTTTGACATTATATGTTAGCAGTGAACGTGTTGATTCATGTTCTCACTTCTCACCTCTGGCATTTGTACACTACATCCTAGTATTTTTGCATAACTGATATTTTCTCCCCAAATGGTACTTCAACTTTGTCTTCAGTTGAGGCTCTAGAACCAAGATTACCAGTGGTTGGTCAGGTAGTTGCAGCAGTTCAGCATGAGCTAGGAGTTAGACTAGCTTGCTAGCTAGCTAGTTTGGGGCAGTGGCTTTTTTCTTTCAGTGGCCTGTGTGGCTTTTACATTCAGCTAGCTAGTTGCAGCAATTCAGTGGCCTTGTGATTATGTTGCTATATTAAGTTCTCTTGCATGTTGTCTATGGCACTAACTAGTCTCTACATTGTTTGTGCAGATGTTTTCTTGAACTGCAACTCCTGTAGAACATCCGGTCAGTACTGACTCTATGCAGTTCTCTACAAAGCAGAGAGCACAAATTCTTGTACAGTGATGCTTTCTAGTCTTCGTGCTGGGTTGCTAGCATCTTAAGTTATGTTTGGAGCTCTCTATCATCAGAGACATCAATTCATTAGTAGTTAGTTTAGAACATAGGTGCATAAATTCAGTTGAGATGCCACTCGTCAATTCATCTAGGAGCTATAGATTTTGGAAACATATGATGTTTATTTAAGCTATGTGTATTATCACTAATTTAACCAATGTTTGTCGTTGCATGTTCTGGATTTTTTGTGTGAAAATGTCAATTGTTGCTTGGTCCTGGACTAGTGCTACCAGGAGCAGCAGCAGTTGTGTTTGATTTGGTTCAATGCAATATATTAGTGGTAGAAAACGATGAATCAATGGGGTTCAAGTTGCTTGTTTTTCGTGGAATGGATTCACTGCAGCGGCAGTAGGGTTTGCCTAGTAGATAGCAACAGATGTGCCTTGCGGCACCATGCGGGTTGCCGCTCCAACCCAAAAAAATTTGGCGGCAAGATATGGGTTGCCGCACCAACTCTAATCGGATTTTGCAACTGGAGCGGACGTGGGGTGGGCTGCCCACCGCCGCCCCATTTGTAGTGGTACTGCAAAACCATTGATCGTCCCAACAATTTAATATCTAAATTTACGTCTTGGATATTTTGTTTGGTAGGTTACCAACATGGTGAATCATAAAGTCTCTCGTAGTTCTAATGATGGGAAACCATGGAGATGTCGCTTGGAACTATGAACAATGCAACAAAACATCGCTTTTTTCAATCTACCAGATTTGTAGTGCAGCAATTGTGAAAGAAAGGTTTCAAACAACTCCTTATTTTCATTTTATCTTAGAACCGATCTAAAATACTCTAGCTATCCACAAAAGAATGCAATATAGTAGTAATTTAAAGTATCTGGAGTTTGAGTAACTATAAATAAAAATATAAATATTTATAATATCAAATAAGTACCATTAGATTTGTCATGAGATATATTTTCATACTTGTTGAAATCTTGCTCTTCGCTACTGCCCTCTCCGAGATGAGAGTGTGGCTGGGGCGACGAGTTTCACACAGGAAAGAGAAAGTGAGGCAAAACACTAAAGACTAAGGCTTGCCAAATCCTCAGATCCCCTTCCTCCTTACCCTTGGGTTCCATTTATAAGGGATGTAGGAGGATGCATCTTCCTCCTTACCCCTTATGGTTCACGAATTTACATAAAGGTCCTTGAATCTACTAGGCGTTGGGCCTTTTGCATGGAGGGGGCCCTTTTACAGAAAATATATGTATGTCCCACATTCTTTAAGCAAAAAGTCATGACAACCAACTCAAACAGACCAACAAAACTTAGATAAATAAAAGCCATTTTTGATGCATCCTCTTTGGCCATAAAGATTTTATTGTAATTTGTAATCAGCATTACCATCAAAAAAAAGTGATAACCCAGTGTCCCAAAGCATCATTAAGAAGAATATCAGCTATAGTCATAGGATACTCATCTTCGGGAGTAGCTCTATTAAGAACTCTAAAATCAACACAGACTTATAACTTTCTGGAGTCTTTCTTCTCAACAGGCACAAAATTAGAGACCCACTGGTGTACTTGCATGGTTTATTGAAACTTGCTTTCAACAATCGAGTAATCTCCTCTTTAATGCAGTCATTTATTATAGAGTTGAAGCAGCACGAGTATTGTTTGTGAGGCCCAATCTAGGTTTAATGGGAAGATGATGCTAAACAAGCTCGTGGCTCAATCCAGGCATCTCAGTAGAGTTCCATGCAAAATAATCAATATTTTTTGAGAAGCTCAATTAACTTAAATTTATAATCAACTTCCAAGTTTTGATTTATAAATGTTGGTCTAGGCACAAATCCATCCCCAATATCGACCTTTTTCCAATGGGTCGACCGATGTGAAACCTTGTCCTAACTTATCAAGTTCATCAAAATCATCAATAGTCTCATAGACATTAGTTTTAGAAGCCCGATACTGTTCAACATGATATTTCAACCACTCTAAGTTAGCATCCATTAATGACTACATGATGATATATACTGAGCCGATTATCAATTGACTTTTAAGGAAATAGGCACAAAACCCTCTCTAGTGACACTAATAAACTAAAAATCAACAAGATCATGTCCAGATAAGCAAGTAATACCATCATGCCTATTGATAGTCATTAAACTCTAAATTTAACCATCATTTATTGCATGAAAAGACATGAAATGAATCACCAACTATAGCTATAGGGTTTGATTCTGACAAGTTCCACTAGTTTTGGTGTTTTCACTATCTTGCAGGAATATTTAATTTTTCACCAAATATAAGTGTCTCAAATGATGAATTGGAGTACACCATTGTGTAAAGCTCGTCACGCTGATCGAAACGGATATATTACTTGCTATATTTGGAGCCCAAAATAAAAAGATATGAATTTCGCAAATAAAAGAAAAACTCCACATCATGAGCTACAAGATTAATTGAGCCCAAATTAGAATTAGGCCCATATGGCTGGGATTATAGAGGAATATTCTTTGGTGATCCCATTGCAGTTCCTTGGCCTCTACTCTACCTCAGGCCTATATAAGACACCCCCACTCCATCAAGGAGGCCATCTTTCGTTCAGATCAAGGCACAACAACAGGAGAATTAGGGTTAGACTTTTCAATGTAGAAGATTAGTTCTAGTTGAGAGTTAGGGAGAGTCGAGCTATGCTCAGGTTCTATAGAATTCTTTGAAGGTCTGGTATATCTTTGTATCTTATCTTTGCAAGACTTATGCCTTAATATATTTATCTTCTCTATTTACTTTTATGTCTTTTATGTGATTGGTTAGTATAGTTGTTATACCTTGGCATGAGATCTCTGCTCGCATCGAGTGCTTTAGTTATTAATTATGACTATAGTAGTAATCAATAGTGTAGACATGATGTCTAGACTAAAGGTTACCTGAGATTGCACTCAACCTCACGGATAGTTGTGGTAGTCCTAGGTGGTGACAGCCCTGATGGTCGACGTATTCCACCATGTTAAGGTTGATGTTTGTAGGACCGTAGTCAGAGCTTTCTAGCCCCTTTCTCATCCCTATCTGTGGCTAGTGTTCTGATGTCCCAAAGTGCTATTGTGTAATTACTATATCTACTAATTCTTTAGTTATCGTAGAACCAAAGTAATAGAGAAGTATATAGAAATCTTGAACTCTCCCGTTGTACTCTCAATTTAACTAATCTGCTCTTTTATCATGGAATTATTCTATGTGTGTGTCATTATGCATAACTCATATCATTTATTATTCATCCCCACTTTAGTTAGTTAGTGTATTAAGTTAGTAGATACTTGATGGTGAATTATCAGTCTCTTTAATCATTGCTTCCCTATGGATAAATTCGATACTCTGGAATACTCCCGGGTAAAAGCTATAACGGTATACATGTGCTTGCAAAAATTTCTATGTGCGTTAATAAATACTAACAATGCCCTAAGCAAAGGAGCACCGGCTGTGGCAACTTGGGCCGATGAGTCCGCACGGACAGTCTCTACCTCGTCGTCCACCCACCGAATGAGTCGTTGATGCAAGCTAGAAGGGACACACCAATTAACATGGATCCAATTGCACCCAAGAATCAAGTTATAACTCCCTTGCACCTCTACAACAAAGAAATTGGTAGCCAATGTCTTGCTTCCGATGCTGAGCTCCATCGACTTGACTCCTTTGTATGGAATTGGTTCGCCTCCACCAATGTCATTGTTAACACGTTAGTCTTGATCAGCTCCTCATTCGTGCATCCAACTTCTTGTAAAGCGAATATGGCATCAAGTTCATAATTGCTCCACTATCCACTAACATGTTCTGGACCAGTGTACCATTAATGTGGCCCTTCACATGTAGTGGCTTGAGACAATTTATGGAATCTCTAGGCTTCTCAAAGACAACACTTTGTGTAGCAAATTTGAATTTGAGTTGTGTCCTTGCATCATCTCCCACGAAGTAGCCCTCGGATGAGAAATAAACAACATCAACATCCATCTGCTCCAGAGAAGGTTCATAGTCAACCATCTCCTCCTCTTTGTCTTCCTCAGGCTTCTTTGTGGCTGCACAAACAATAGAAGGAACAACAGAGGCTGAATCAATTGGGAGCGCATTGGCCGCTATTGAGGTAGGAAAAACTAGCTTAGCTGGTTCTAGAGAACCGGCTTGGTCGGTTTAAGCAGGCTTGGAACTAGACCTCGATAGAACCGACTTGGCCGATGAAAGGTCCTAGATGGCTAGAGGGGGTGAATAGCCTAATTAAAAATTATACAAAGCACTAGAGCAAATAGTTAGATAACAATAAGGCGATAATAGTGTTTTGCTCTAGCCTACTAAAATGGCAAGCCACCTACCAATATGTTAGTCAATTACAATCTCCATGGCACACAATGGTTATGTCACTACTTTACCAACTAGGAGCTAGTGAGCAAACTAATTAGATCAACTATTTACTTCTAGTTACTCAACTAAGCTACACTAGCTAGACTAAGCAGGCTACCACTACAAAATATATATGAATGTAAATATACAAGGGAATAGGTGAATGGTATACCGAGATGGCAAGAGATAAATCATTAAGAATACCAATTGACACCAAGATTTATCCTGAGGTTCACTTGGTTCCTAGCAAGCTACGTCCTCGTTGTGACGACTCACTCGCTTGGTGGTTCACACGCTAATTGGCATGCACAAGCCAAAACCTACACAAGGGTTCCATAAGAACCAACACAAGATGAGGGTACACAAGTTACGAGCATTCCACTAGAGTGGCTTTTGGCGCTCTGCCAGGGAATAAGTCTAAGAACCCCTCACAATCATGATAGGGAGTGGCCATGAACAATCACCAACTCATGCCAAGACTCCTCAGCTGGTCCAAGCCGTCTAGGTGGCGGCAACCACCAAAAGTAACAAGAAAACCGCAGCAAAACGATTCCCATGTGCCACTAGATGCAATCACTTAAGCAAATGCACTTTGGATCACTCCCAACTCACCACGAGGATGCATAATCAAGCAAGATATTGAATGGGAGAGGTTTGGCTTAGCTCACAAGGTTGTATCAATGATCATAATGTCCAAGAGAGTGAGCTAGAGCCAGCCAAATTCTATTTATAGAGCCCTAAGGGCTCACTAGCTATTACCCGAGCTTCGGACCCAAAGATCAGGGGGTCCGAACCAATCACTCCGAGTCTAGTTCCTCCCACCTTTGAATGCAGAGTCGCCACATGTCCAGTAGTCGTTGCCACGCCAATGTCTCTCTACCATGATCCGAACCGTGGGTCTAGACCAATTGCCACCATAGTCCGGACCACAACAAAGAGATCTAGAGAGCCAAGATTGACTTCAGACCGAGTTTGGACCCTGCCTCCGGACCAACGGCCATTGAGTCTAAATGGTTTTGGCTAGTCTCTACTTGCTGAAAATAATTCTTTGGACTACACCATGGTCTAGACCCACCTCCGGACCAAGTTCGGAGCTCGCTCAACATTGCTCGCCACTCCACGTGTACCCTTGCGCCCAACGGGATCGAGGGTCCATGGTCCGGACCACCTGCACAGCAGGGTCTGGAGCCAACGCATAGTGCTGTGGAACTTAGTGTATGGTTCTAGACCCATGCACCATGGTCTGGACCACTACAAACCCTAAGTTTGGAGCAACATTTCTTCCCCTTTTCAACTCAAACTTCCACCCCTTGCTTCCATGTGCCAATACCAATGTGTTCCACCACTTGTGCATGTGTATTAGCATTTTCTAAAGCATTTTCAAGTGTTAAGTTAGTCCACACTAGGTCCTAATGCATATGCATGAATGACATCACCTAGTGGCACTTGATAACTGCTTTAAGCATGATTTTTTCCTCTTCATAGTATGGCTATCTATCCTAAACCCAATCATACCATCTATGGTGTCTTGATTGGTAAAACAAAATCCCATCAATACCTTTGCCTTGATCTCTATGGGATTTTTGTTTTTCTCGTTCTTCTTTTCCAAGTTGGAGCACTTGATCCATCTTTTGGTCACCTCCATCACCATGAGTGCCATCATCTAGCTCAACCGCTTGGTGTGTACCAACCTATCTCATATCACCTAGAGCAAAGGGTTAGTACACCAAAGTTTTTTTCAATTATTCAAAACTAAACTAGAGCTTTCAGCCAGCTCCAAACCGGCCTAGCTAGTTTTGGCTGGCTTTGCAGCCCTTGCTGCATTCTTCGTTGTTGGAGGAAAGAAAGGATGTGTCGCATTGATGATATCTTCCCTCATTTTTTGCAGCTTCTCCTTTTTCTGTTGGTGATTTTAGGCATGTTGAAGTTTATGCCGTTTAGTTTTTGTCAAGCCTGGTGGGCACCACTTTTGTTGGCAACACCTATATTTTCTCTTGATACCCTTAGTTTCTTGATCATTGGCAGTAGGAACTATAGGGGCTTCTTCTATCACCACTGGAGTCGAACCCTCAATCACAATCCTCTATGGAGCCTATTGTAATAGATGTTAGAGGGTTGGCTTCTTGTGTAGGAGCAGTGGGAATTTCCTCCCTCTCCTTAGGCACATAGACTTGCTTGACTAGTGCCTTCCCTTCTCTTGAGCTGCCAAAGTCCTCAATGTGGCTAGTTGCTTTTGACCCATATTATTGAAGATCGATTGACTAAAGTTCAATAGGCAAAACACCGAAGGACGCAAAATCAATGCCAACAAGACCTTTGATGAGGTACAGGTGCCGACAGAGGATATATAGAAACCACACACAAATAGGACCCCCACATAAGATGGGTTGGAGGTTGCACTGGAGGACCCCTAACAAGACACATGTACCGTCTGCTACTGCAAGCAAGAACCGAAGCTTAAACAATTTGCTTTGATGATTCATCTTGCTTTGGAGGTGAACACTCTCTTTTTTAATGCACGATTCATAGAATCAACCTTTTTCTTTCTTGTACTGGGGCATAATCTTATCAAAAGTGCATTGATATCTCACCACCTTCTCTATGTTCTTCACCTCACTAGACTTTTAGGTACCAATCTCCTGACGATGTGGTCTAAAAGTGTGCACAACATGCCCCCCAGGAGCTACTAGCACTGCAAGAACCAGCCTGGCCGGTTCTAGAAACTGGCTCAGCCGATTTGCCTACTGCCAGTGGGTTAGAACCGACTTGGATGGTTTCTAGAACTGGCTTAGCCGGTTTCAGCAGAGCCCCCGACGTTTTGTCACTTGCTCATTGTAGAGTTGATGCCCATGTTGGTCCCTTTCATGAGAAGGATCAAACAGTGATCTTGAGCTTGTTCTTGCTAGCTTCATCTTTTTCAAGTGCGACTTTGCGGATCTGGCCTGAACCAAGACTGCTGGGCTATTGCACGTACTCAAGCACATTCACTAGGAAAGGAGCCTTATCAATTTGCATTTCACTCCTCGGGTGATGGTAAAGGATGAGGCCCCCTTTGGATCACAGGATTGCAAAACATAGGAATAGAAAAATATAGGAACTTTACAGGAACGCAATTGCAAAACATAGGATCCAAAAACACAAGAAAACTATTTTAGGTAGGTGTTTGGATGGCTATAGAAAATTCAGAGGAATAGGAATGTCTAGTATCCCATGATGTGATGTGATGTTTGTCCTCTAGCTCTTTATTTCTCTGTGATACCTATGATTTGGCTCTTGATATGCCTCATTACTACGCAAGCCAGAGAAACAAAGAAATAGGAGTGGATGTTTTTTCCTGTACTTTTCCTATGTAATGAGCTATGAAGGAATGTTTCCTTTACATTTCCTATGGTTCAATCCTATGAGCCAAAGGGTGCTACAGTGTTGAACCCTATAGGAAAGGGAATCCTCCATTTCTCTTATGAAATTCCCATGAACCAAACGAGGTTTGAGTCAATTTAATATACCCGTCTCTAAGAAATTCATCAAAAATACGATCACACCTAGCCGGGTCAAAAGTAAACTTCATATCATCTTTCTAATCCTTTTGAATCGGCTTAAGAGATGTACATGTAACATTTTAAGAAGTAGGTGGCCGTGCAAACTTAGCAAGATAACGTTCATTAGAATCATCGTCCGAACTATCTAAATAGTACTCAGTGGCATGCATATTAGGACGATATGTGTTATGATGTTCCATAGATTCTTTACTTTGGCAAGATAGGTACTTGTATTAATTAATGACAATATATACAGCACAGTAGCAACACGTACCGGCACGCAGACTTTTATTAATTTGCTCTATTGGTTCATGCATGCTCGATCTGCACGCATGCATTTAAATTCCATAGGATTCATACATGCTTGCCAATACTCTCCATCAACCCGTGCTCATCAGATAGAATAGAAATCACTCGTGTTGATGGGCCGTGGAGCGCGGTATGACACACCTGCATTGCACGGCTGAAACGGGCCATACGCCATCCCAAAACAGAGGCGGATTCTTCTGTCTGGGCCCCCAGCACACGGTCCTGATTTTATGGGCTTTTTTCTTTGTTGGGCTGACCGACATGCTCGCTCCAAGCGTCGACGTGATCGTGTCTCCCTTCTCTCGCCGTGCTCGCTCTTCTCGTTTCCCTCCCAAACCCTAACCCCATCGTCCATCGCCGTCGCAGGAACGAGGCGGCCATGGTCGATGATGGCGCGGGACGATGCAGCACCCTTCGCGTGGCTCGGCCTCCGCGGCATCGGTACATGCCTTCCTCAAAGGAGCACTGCGAAGCACGGGATGGCCTCCTCTCCAAGATCGAGTCTTCCTACACGGAGGCGCAGCACCGTCTCGCCGTGCGGGGGATGCCCGTCACGGTCTCGCGCTTCCTCGACGCCGGCGTCTGCATCGGCCTCCTCGACCCCGTCTCCAACATCATGGTCAACACCATCTGCACCTCCGACCGCTGGCCAGACGTCCAAGAAAAGGTCTTGGCCAGCGGCTCCGTCGTCGATGACGATGAGAAGCTGGCCGAGATGGGCCGCCTCTCGATGCAGGGCCTCATTGCCTTCCTAGTATACTTATTCCCCTACCTCGCCGAGTGGGAGGCCATACGCTACCTGCTCCTCGCCGACGCCGACCTGCTCTGCGCCGCCCGCACCATCGTCGCCGACCGGGGCATGTTGCTGCGCTTCTCCCTCAACTCCCCTGCGTCCGCCCCCGCCGTCGAGGCGGCGCTCGCGTTGGCTGCGCAGGTCGCCAAGCACCCCGAACCCAACCACCTCGTCCGTGTCTGGATGCTGCTGTCGTCCCGTCTGCACCAAGCCTTCTCCCTCCTCTTGGAGGTGGACTCCCACTCTCCGCTCCGGGAACTCGAGCGCCTGAAAACGATGCTCGATGACCCCGCGGCTGCGAACCTGAACATACCCTGGCATCTTGCTGCTTCGCGGCCTCCATACATCAACACCATTGCCAAGATGCCATATCAGCACACCCGATCTCTGCGAATGGTGCTCCTCGACACGATCCACGGATTCTACCTGCAGGCGCTGGTCAGGCTACCGCGCGGCGAGCTACGCTCTCACCTCCACCGCAGCCTGCTCAGGGCTGGTCACTGCTACGGACCCATGGACCCTGTCTCAAACATCATCTACAACACCATCTGGTACCATGCCAACTTCCCGGCAGCAGTCACCCCGGTGCTTGATGTTATCGGCCCAGACAGCCTCACCCGCCTAAAAAGCCGCTCCTTCTATGGGCTTGTCTCCTTCATCCAGACTCGCTACCATCATCTGTCTGAGCACCAGGCCGTGCAGTGTCTGATCGCTGCCTGTGGTCAGCTGACCCTCGCTGATCCTAAGCTCATGTCTACAGCAGAGCAGGCTAAGGTGGAACAGCATCATCACCAACGCCGCTCAGACAGTCATCATCTCTGTCACTGCATGTGCAACCACTATGATGAAATCATCAGAAATGTGGAGCAGCAAAGCCCATGTGCTGGCGTCCAAGAGGCTTACATGGCTGCAGCCATCGCAGCATGGCATCCCAACCCAGACGAGCAAGCTACGTTCCTTGCTTCTTGGAAGGGAGATCCGGTGGCTATGAACCAGCTCACATCTGAAGATGTGCACCGTTGGTCTATGTTAATGTCTCCACAACAGCCTCCAACTCCTGAACGAGTATGCAAGTCCGGCTATCCTGTCGTAGCTGGAAAGATGCGCTCTGAGGCTCAGCAGAGAAGGGTATCCAGAAAGGTGAAAGCTGCATTGCGCAAGCACCTACTGGAGGATGGGGTTGGTTGAGTACATCTGATCTTCATTGAACTGATGATTATGTTTGTGTTAAATTGTTGCGTACAATAAAAAGTTTTGCTAACTGATCCTGTGTTTTGTTTTGTAGAAACCTGCATATGATCTTCATATCATCTCCTGTGTGAATGAGAATGTACGTGGCCCGGAGTATTGCGAGGAGATTGCTGAGGATTGCCTGTCTTTTGCTCCCTGTCGCTACCTTTACACTCATGTCAACTTCTTGGCCACTCGGAAGGATTCTCTGTCCAGTACCTCCTATCCGACACTCTTCTTTGCTGAATTTGATAATAAAAAGAAGGATGGGGCACCCCTTCTGTGCTGCCCTGTGCATGAGCCAATAGCTTTTGCAGGTACGTACATGCATTCTTTCCACATGACTTCTCCATGTCAGTTTTCACTTTGGCAGCTACTAACATCAAGCTTTCTTTGAACAAACATGTTTAGTGTTACATCCTTGGCAATAGCATACAAAGAAATTAAAATAAATAGAGTGGGGGATCATATAGTAGAATTAATTTTTAGATTGCTGAGGTCTAAACATAGCGAAACATAATATTATAACAGTGCAAGAAATAATTTCAAAAATAGGAATTCATCATAGCCATACTAAGAACTGAACGCCAAGAATAAATAAACAAGGTGACCCTACAGCTTTGGCCCAAACGGCCCTTACAAACAATGCACATTGGCGAATCAGTAGTACTTACATCTACCTTGTGGCGACACAAGTAGGTGGTAATTCATTGTATACTACTGAAAATCTGCATCTTCTCTTATAGTAAAAAAAATTGTCTCGACTCTAGGTTTTATAAAATCTAGCTGGGGCTAAAGAACTCAATAAAATCCGTTGCTGAGAACTAGTGATCTCTTCTGTTCTTTCTTGCTGGTCATATAAGGATGTGGTTATGTGCAATGTCTTAATGTTGAACTACTACTATAAAATCTGTCAGCATATACACAACAAGGGGGAACCAATTTTATTCATACCACAGGGGGAGCATTGTAGGTTGTTTGTCCTGTGAAGGTGGCCCTTTGTTTGGGGATGAGAAGAGATAGCTAAGGTTTAAGAAAACAGTTGTTGCCCTGTGTTTGGGGATGAGAAGAGATAGCTAAGGCTTAAGAAAACAGTTGGGCAGATTTTTTTTTCCTTCCAAGTAGCACCTAGCCTTTGAGTTGCTTGTAACTAATATCGCTCATTATATGTTACTGTGACAACAAATTTTAACTGAATGGCTGTTATACTTACCATATTTTTCTTATCATTCATATTTCTAATCATCTTTGTATGACAGCAGAGCATGTCCGGTGCCTGTACTGTGAAGCTGCAGGAGCAAGGGTTGTGCATCCAACTTCGATGGAATTCCATGGTGGAGGCGAAGAGTTTGAGAAGGTGATCCGCGGAGAACATTCTCTGAGCAATTCGTGGCTTATCTGCAAGAACAACTTCGCTGTCGAGCGCATGTGTGCAGTAGAAGAGGATTTCATGTACGTCGATGTCAATGAGACCGATTGAATCATTATGTAAGGCTGTTAACACGCTACAGTAGTAGTACTTGAACTGGTAGTGATGACTAAACATATATGTGCTATTTTGGACCGAGGAGGGAGTATAGTTTGTACGTTGTACTCCATGAAGGACAGAAGGCGAGTGCCTGCCCGGTCTGCATATGGAACTACGTTCTTGCATTGGCATTATGTCAGCATGGCATCTGATCGTTCCTGATTTCGTTCGTTCATCATGTAGTCCTGATCGGTGGTAGCGCTCGATCGATCGATCACTGATTATGATGGTGTGCACGGCTTTGAGATGAGTCCTACCGAACGGGTGTTTACTTTTTTATTAAATGACTACGAGAAAGCGACTCGTCTGGGAAAGTAGGAATAAAGATTAGGCGAACAGTAGTACTCTCTCTCTCTCCCCCCCCATAAAGTAAAAATCGAACATTTTTAACTTGAACTATATATATATATATATATATATATATATATATATATATATATATATATATATATATATATATATATATATATATATATATATATATATTAGTATTAATTAATATTATTAGATGAATGGATGGTTTATATATAATAAACTTACTTAGAGATATAGATGTTGCAAAAAAAATTAAAACCTAATCAAACTTAAAAAAAAGTTTCACTCATACGAACTCATAGTGACACTCATTTTGGGATGGGATTAGGGTGTTCGGACGGTTCACTTTCTGTCGGACACCGCAGCCATTCTTAACGCTACGGACCGAATAGACTCCCTGTGTCGCTGCGGCATCCCTGCATCGCCATGCGCACCCACCTTCGTGCTTCCCCTGCTCGCTCCCTGCACCACTGCATCCACCCACATGTCTTCCTCACCGCCATGGTTTGCTCCCAGGTGATCCCCACCAACCTCCATTTCCTCCCATGGAAGGCGTCCGTACGTATGGACGAGTCTGCACCCCGTGACTCCCAACATCGCCTTGTCCGTTGCGGCTTCAACACCTCGTCCCCACCCCGCTCGCCCTCTGCGCCACCGAGCTCCGCGCCATCGGCGAGATCACCGGTGACCTCCACGTGCCACCCACCCACCCTCTGCGTGCATTGCCGCCCGTGTTGCCCCCACACCTGCCCTTTGTGTGCCGCCACCTAGCTCTGCATTGCCGGCGAGCTCCACACCACCAGCGAGCACGCAGGTAACCTCCACGTGCTGATTAGCCTCCATTTGTGAACAACAAGGAGATGTGCTGAAAGAGCATGTTGCAACCATATGTTTCAAGTGTTTTAGGTGTTTTAGAGGTATGTTGCAAGTGTTTTGTATCGATGTTGCAAAAGTAGATCGGGATGTTGTACATGTTGTAATGACAAAATACGCATGATGCAAGCCTATGTTTCAAGTGTTTCATGTGTTTCAGGCGTACGTTGCAAATGTTTCATCTGGATGCTTCAAAAGTAGATCTGGTGTTGCACATGTTGTTGTGGCTGTACACACATCTTTCAAGCGCATGCTTCAAGTGTTTCAACTGTTTCAGACGTATGTTGCAAATATTTTATTTGGATGTTTCAAAAGTAGATCTGGTGTTGTATATGTTGCTATGACTATACACACATGTTTCAAGCGCATGTTTCAAGTGTTTTGTGGGACTAGATTTGTGCATACAATTGATAGATTTATTAACCGCATGATTTGTGCATGTAACTTAAAGCAGATGCGTTGACAGGTCGATCATGTAGCAAGCAAGTAATTTATTCTTTTGTCATGGAAGAGAATAATAACAAAATTAAAAAATATTTATTTTACATGCCAGGAGTTAAACCCATACCTTTATCTGCATAGATTTACGCTCTATCAATTGAGCTAAATCTCCTATTTTTGCTTATTTTACACTATTAAGTAATTTATTCTTTTGTCATTGAAGTAAAGTGAAATTAAAAAGACTATTTATTCGAGCATAGATTAATGCTCTATCAATTGAGCTAAATCTCCAATTTTTGCTTATTTTACACTATAAAGTAATTTATTCTTTTGTCATTGAAGTAAAGCAAAATTAAAAAGAATACTTATTCGAGACGTGAGGAATTGATGTACCTTTATCATGCTTAGATTAACGCTGAACCAACTAAGCTACATCCACTTGCTTTATTCTATTTTTGTACTAATAAACAGAAACAAAATAAAAAAGGATGTTTATTATTTGGAGATTCAAGGATTGACCCCGTACCTTTAATTATGCTATGGATAACACTCTACCGATTGAGCTGCATTCCCCACTTTAGTTTATTTGTGTACT
This sequence comes from Saccharum hybrid cultivar R570, assembly GCA_038087645.1. Taxonomy (NCBI): domain Eukaryota; kingdom Viridiplantae; phylum Streptophyta; class Magnoliopsida; order Poales; family Poaceae; genus Saccharum; species Saccharum hybrid cultivar. Next base: position 3,149,503 of record JAQSUU010000731.1, on the reverse strand, counting down.
ACATATTAATTTGTTACTTTTGTCATTGAAGGAAAACAAAATAAAACACTTTTAGGAGATGCGAGGAATCAAACCCATGCCTTTATCATGCTTAGGGCATCTACAAAAGCTCCTTAATCATGCTAAGTGAATAAATTGAATATGGAGCTCTATTTTTGCCTTTCTCTAATAGTAATCTTTTCTAAAACTCAAAAACTAGGTGGCAGAGAGGGAAAATAATGCAAAAATTGTTGGGGAGGACACCTGAACGTATAGCAAGAACATAATGCACACACATGCCTCCCCTCTTTTCTCTTGGCTCTGGGCTGCAGACAACCTTGGTAAACATAAATTCTTCTTTTGGTTGGTCATTAGGGATAGACCGAATACCAGAAACATGCTAAGAGGAAAAACAAGCACCTTGATGACTACAGTTGTGTTTTCTGCAATGACTTTACTGAGGAAACATGTTTCCACCTTTTCTTTGAGTGTCCCTTCAGTGCTTCATGTTGGCAGACACTCTCCATCAACTAGAATCTGAACCTGGAGCCGTTGGATATATATTAATTGATGCTAGAATGTCTTTTGGAATCCCCATTTTTAGAGAAGTGATCATTACATCATATTGGATCCTCCGGACTACAAGAAATAGAGTTATTCTCGATAATGCTTCTTTTAGCTTAGGTTATTGGCTAGAAGATTTTAAGAGAGAGCTTGGCTTGGCTTGTACCAAGGCTAAGCATTCTATTAGTGTTCCCCTTATTTTGTGGAGAGATAGTCTTTTATAATGCTTCCTTTTCTCTTTCGGGCTTTGCAAGCCCTTGTACAGTTTCATATATAATAAAAAAATTTAAGTAGGGGACTCTCCTGTTGAGACCTCAAAAAGAAAAATAATGCACACACATATTTGTGAGTTGAGAGGAAGATTTATCAAATGCTTATTTATAGGGACTTTAGATATCAATTATCAAAAGAATTTTTTTCTTCTTTAAACAAAACAATTAAGGAGTTGTTTTAAGGAGCTCATTTTTTTGCACTAAAAAGTATAACTTTTGTCACTGAAAGATACCAGAGAAAATATTTATTAGAGATCTGAGGAATTGAACACCCACGCCTTATCATGCACAGATTAACCATCTACTAATTGAGCTACATCCCCACCTGTGGAATATTTTTGCACTACAAATTGTTGTTTTCTTTTGTCATTGAAGTATAACAAAAAATAAAAAAGAATTCTTTTGGAGATGGAAGGAATCAAACACGGACCTTTATCATGCATCATGCATAGATTAACACTCTACTAATTGAGCTATAAAATAATTTATTCTTTTTTCATCAAAGAAAAACAAAATAAAAAATATTGGAGACATGAGGAATTGAACAGATGTACTTCTTAGATTAAAACCCTACCAACTTAGTTGCGCCCCCAACTTTTTGCTGTAATACAAATAAGTTTATGTATGAAGAGAAACAAAATAAAAAATATTGTTGGAGATGCGACGAAGCGAACAGTGTACCTTTAGCATGCTTAGATTAAGGATCTACTAATTGAGCTACATCCCCCAAACAAAAAATGTAAGGAAAAAATACTTCCATGAATCGAGGTTAATTAATGTCTCTGCGACTTTTTTTTTTGAGCAACACGTCTCTGCGACTTCTAAAATGCGAGAACGTATTGATTGGCCCAAACCTATCCTGCCACCAAGAGACAGCCCAATTCAAGCACTAACCAACCAAATTATTCCTACAGGCCCAATTGGAAAATAAGTGGGTCCAATACACGATATCCTGCACCTTTCGCGAAAGTCCGTTTTTCCTCCCTAAACTACAAAATCGGGTAAATCATCTCCCTCAACTTTTGAAACCGTGCGTTTTACCTCCCTAGCCCGGTTATAAGGGGTTTTAAAGACGGTTTTGTCTTTTTCTTTTTTATTTATTTCGGCTGAATCTTTGAAAAATCATAGTAAATCATAGAAAAAATTATAAAATAGAAAATCCAATTTTGTTGGACTCCACATGAGTAGATCTATACAGTGAACATATAATATGATATGCTTTAGTATAAAGTTACTACCGTAGATTTTGATCTATTCTTTTCTGTAATTAATTAGAATAATTTATAACTGTAGTTTGTATGGTCCAATTATGGTGAAATTTTTATAATAGCCTAATTATTATATGCTTGAATTGTAGTAAAAATTTTATACTCATTGGATAATGTACAACTTAGTTATAAATTTATTTAGCACAAATCCTAAATAAATCTATAACTAAGTTATACATGATCCAATGAGTATGAAATTTTTACTACAGTTCAATCATACAATAATTAGGTCACCATAAAAATTTTACCACAATTGGACTATAAAAACTGCAGTTATGAATTATTCCAATTAATTACAGAAAAGAATAGATCAAAATCTACAGCAATAACTTTGTACTAAAACCTACCATATTATATGTTCACTGTGTAGATCAAGGCGGCGACTAGGCGGCGACTAGGTGCTCGGCGAGGGGGTTCCGCCTCGCCTTTGGGGGTAGGCGGACCCCTAGGCGGGCCGAGGTCGCCGGCGAGGGAGGACCAGGCGGTGGCTGTGGTAGAGGAGGCGGAGAAGCAGGGACGGGGGCGGCGGAGGGCGTGAGCGAGAAGAGGAGAGAGATGCCACAGAGGGAGAAGAACCGGCGGCAGCGACTAATGCGGATCCGAGAAGGCAGCGGCATCAAGCGTGGATGCGGGTGCGGCACTGCGGCACGATGAGAAGAGGGCATCGAGTAAGGCTAGGTAGAGAGACGGATAAGGTTGGAGTCTTGGGCAGGAAATGAGCTGAACTCTTGCCTCTTGGGCCTTTTTATTTATCTAGGCCAGCCTTTCTATCTATCTAGATCCACTATTCAGTTGTTTATTTTTTTTCTTTAGAAGATAATACATGTATATTAGTATATATACAAAAAGCCTAGGAAAACGCCTAGGAATGTCTAGATTCTGCCTAGCGCCTAGCTGAACCATAGTGTAGATCTACTCGTATGGAGTTCAATAAAATTGGATTTTCTATTTTATTATTTTTCTATGGTTTAGTATAATTTTTCAAAGATTCAGCCGAAATAAATAAAAAAAGAAAAAGACAAAACCGCCTTCAAAACCACTTATAACCGGGTCAAGAGGTAAAACGTATTGTTTTAAAAGTTGAGGGAGGTGGTTTGCCCGGTATGAAATTCAGGGAGAAAAAATAGACTTTCACAAAAGTTAAAGGAGGAAAAGTGGACTTTTTCCTTTTTCCCTAGTAATATACTATCGATCTCTGATTCGATAATAATACGAAACGTCTAGCGCCCGGGCGTCCGGACGCCTGTGCCTACTTCACGTAGGAGCTCGCGTCGCATCGTGTCCTGCATCAGCACCATGGCCCACGTCGCTCAGTGTCCCCATGTAGGCGGGCCTAGCAGCTGCAACATGTGGCTGCTGCAGATGGTTCGCACTACAACATGTGCAACTTCAGATCTGCTTTTACATCATCTGGATGAAACATTTGCAACATACGTCCGAAACGATTAAACTTGCAACATATATATATATATATATATATATATATATATATATATATATATATATATATATATATATGAAACACAAGGAAAAAGACGTGTGTAGCCATTGCAAAATATACACAACATTCAAATGAAACACTTGCAACATATGTGTGAAACATATACAATATTCGGATGAAACACACTTGCAACGTATGTCTGAAAAAAAACAGATGAAACATTAGGGATAGACGTTTGCAACATAAGTGTATAACCATTGCAACATATGCAATATCTTGATCTACTTTTACAACATCCATATGAAACCCTGCAACATACCTGTAAAACAATTGAAACACTTAAAACACGTGTTTCCATCATGTGCTTTCAGCGCAATATCATCTTGCTTGGACGAATGGATCAGAGCTCGTCCTTGTGGAGATCGACTCCGGTGCAGAGCTCGATGCCACGGAGTGCATGAATATCGTCGGTGCAAAGCTCGTTGGCGGCACGAACCTCGGCAATGGCCGCGACAGGCGGATGGAGCACGGCCGCGACGAGAGGCGCGAATCCGGACGGCTGGTGGGCGGTGCGGGCAGGGGCGGTGCTGGCGGAGTTCGTCGCGCGGGCGGAGGCGAGTGGAGTCTGTCCAGCGAGCGAGGCGCGCAGCGCAGAGCGAGCGTGCAACACCGGCGAGGTTTGCGTATGAGTGGATGAGGATGTGTCTTTGGATGGATGAGGATGACGTTCGGACGAGAGTCATGGGATGGAATATAATATAGTGATCTGCTGAAATTTTATATTATTTTTTCATATATTTCAACGATCTCAAATGTAAAAACTTAAAACTACAAAGTTGTAGATCTCATTGAGAGCTATAACTTTCATGTAGAAAGTATTTTCATTTGACACCATACAAAAATGATATTATTTTTCTAATACGACAAGTACTTGTACGCGATTATTATGTTCCTGAAATTTTATATTAATTTTTTGAGCATCTTAACATGCTTAAATAAAAAAACTCAAAACTATAAAATTGTACATCTTCATCCGACGTCTTATCAAAGAGTTATGATTTTTCAAAGATTTTGTCTTGTCACGCCACTCCCGATGGCACAACAGAACAGTACTATCACGCCAGCGGGAGCGGCGTGACAAGATTTTTTACATCGGAAACGTCATCCAACGTGGCATATCTTGTCGCGCCAATGTATGTGGTGCGACAGCGTTATTTGGTCACGCTAGCCCCACTGGCGCGACCAAAAGAGTTAGATCTGAAATTTTTTTGAAGCGGTTATTATTAAAATATTGAATAAAAAATAATTAAAATATAAAAATTCTCCCAGAAGATCTACCTTCTTTTTTTTTCTCTACTGCGATGATGATAGTAAAGTTTGTGCACGAACAATGCTGCTGGTTGGTAAATTCAGCTACATGCCCAACTGTGGTATATTTTTGCACTACGAAAATTAATTTGTTTTTTTCATCAAAGGAAAACAAAATAAAAAAGAATATTTTGGAAACCCAAGGAATCAAACCCTCTAACTTTATCATGCTTAGACTAACAATCAACCAATTGAGCTACATCCCTAAATTTAATTTTTTTCACTAAAAATAATTTATAACTTTTGCTGTTAATGAGAAATAAAAAAATATTTGTTATTGGAGATGTGAGGAATCGAATCACATGCCTTTATCATGCATATAGATTAATTAATTGTCTACTAGTTGAGCTACATATCCCCAATTTTAGTTTACTTTGGACTACAAACTAATTTATAGATTTTAACAATGAAGAGAAAAAAAAGGGAGAATAATGTTTCTATCAAATGAGCTACATCCCAAATTGTGGTATTTTTTCATTGAAGGGAACAAAATAAAAAAATTATTTTTGTGTTGATGCAAGGAACTGAACCCTTTCCTACCAAGTTTACATTAATGCTCTACCAATTGAGCTACGTTTCTAACTTTAACTTTTCCACTAAAAAATAGTTTAGATTTTGCCACGTCATGTAGGATTGCATTTCTTGAATCTGGATATCTGAATTAATGTACGGTAAATTTCTGACTTAAGGTTACTCATCATATATAGCAGCAATGCGTTGACAGATGACTAAACCATGGGCTAGAGAGTCTTGAATAAAACATTTTTATAACAAATACGTTTTTTTTTATCATTGAAGACGATGAACATGATGAACCATGCATCATCCTGAGTGGGAGGACAACATATACTTACTGTGTAATGGAGAATCGATCCTATTTTCACTTAAACAAAAACGAGTTTAAATGATGGATCGTTCTCCATTAATTTTTTTTTCGAAAGATCCGATAACGGCTTTCATTGATAAGTAAGGAAAGAATGGTAAAAAATTTACAACGTCCGGCACAAGCTGCGCCAGCACTTGGACGTTCTCCATTAATAAGATCAGAGATACCAGAGTTGAGGAGAAAAAAAGCATCAAGAACAAACACACAAATTCCAAACAAAGAAGCACATGTATACATATCTACCAAATATGTAAGATGTCTGTTTCATAAGTAAATAACAGGGAAAACATGTACACATCAGTTACAAGCACCATATACCAACGATCAAAACATATGTTACATCACACATAAAATTCACTGAATATCATCCAGGAACAAGAGAGGGACTGGAAAAGGAAAAAAGGAAGAAATTAAAAGAAATATTGGTCCATATATATACGGCTGAATATAATGCAGCTACCAAACCATTTCAATGCCCCCACGAGCCATGACGACACCCATCTGCTAGCTGCTGCTGACGGCTCATCAACCGGAGGTGGTGGAGGTGGAGGTGGAGGAGCAGTCGCGGTCGTCGCCGGCCTCCACCTCGCGCCTGTGGAAGCTGCGGTGGCACCCGCAGGCCGCGCACGCCAGCGCCGCAGCCGTGCCCACCGCGCCCGACGCCATGAACTCCCGGCACCCGTCCACGGCGTGCCCGCCGATGGACGCCGCGTGGTTGCGCTGGCACTCCCGGTAGTGCACCACCTTCGCCTCCTTGCTCCTCGCCGCCGCCGTGCCGTTCGCCATGGACGACGACCGGTCTTGCTGAGGCCCCATAGGGAACTGATGAACGCTGGCGATGCGTACGTACCTCCGGTCCCCTCCTTCTGGTTCTTGATGCTAGCTAGCTATGCGATGGGGAAGATGGCCTGGTGTGGAGACTTGAGAGATGGAAGGACTAGTGGGAACGAAAGGCTCTATTGCTATCTATCACGGCTTTGGAGGAGGGTGGACGGCTTTTTTTATATGGGGATCACGGGTTGAGAACCAACCTTAGCTAGTTCGCTAGAGCAACCGGCTGCCCTTGCTGCGGCTTTCTGTTTGGCAAAATACCCAAATGCCAATGTGTATGTGTATCCACTCCTGTCTTGTTCATTTTGTCGTTTCAGGTATCGTGCTAATTTACACGTAATTTCTTTCTCTTTATCAAAGAAAGATATGTATAGTGAGTCATATAGCAATCCAATATGACTCCTAAGAATCGCGTGTTGGACGGTGGTTTGTTTCTTCACGAACATGGCTGACATATAGTTTGCTATCCTAGTGGTGGTTCATGTTTCATGTTATGGTGATGTATTTTTTTAGTCATCTTTCATTTACGAGAATTTTACTTTCCAAGTGGACCATGAGTCATGAAGCATGATCGGATACGACTTTTATGAATCACCGCACTACGACAATTCTTTGATTACCTCGTCTTGGCATGGTCATTTCCAAAATTGTTAGCAATGCATGGGCTTATTTTACTATACCTTTTTTAGGTGGATCATGATCAGTCAAGTAGTAATCCAATACTACTTCATGAATCACATTTTTATAGTATAGTGAGACCATTTCCACAATGCATACTCATCTTAGTCTTGGGTTTTATTCTTAGAAACAATCTGAAACTTGCATTGATGTATTATATTGTTTCTTTACATGCTTATTGATATAGCAATTTGTGTGATTTAGCCATATTTAATTTACAAGAATTTTAGTTTTCAAGTGGACCATTCCTCATGAAGCATGATTGGATACTACTCTTGGAATCACCACACTACGGCAATTCTTTACCATGTCGTGGCACGGATATTTGTTTACAAATTAGTAAACATGAACTCTTTATTTATTTCATTTTTTTCAGATGGATTCTGATCAGAGGTTGTAATCCAATATACTAATTTATGAGTCACATGTTAGTGCAGTAGTTTATATTAGTGAGACTATTTGTTTTTTCACAGCATTAGTGCATACTTGTCTTACACTTCATTCTTACAATATTCATTATTATGCCTGTCTATTTATTTTGAATTAATGTTTCTGATGAGTGAGGGGAGTACGTTGGCACATTATTATCATAAACTAGTCTGGTCGTTGTTTCTGTTGGCAGTGCTAATTCATTTCAACTAACAAAAGGCCACATCCTATCTTGTGGTGTTGCTACCAGAGAGCCACTAAAGTGACTAGTATTATTATTTGTCAAAGACCAGCATGACCAACTAACCCAACATTTTTAGTAGTAGTAGGTCCATTTGTGGACAAGATTAGATCTGAATTGACTTGACAAAACGTCTAATGGGTCTCAGTTTGGATTGGGACTTATACGCCGACAAGGTTTTCGTTTATTTTCTGACACTGACATCTTGACAGAGAACCCTGAACAGAAGAGGGAAAATGCACGCCCAATTAGCTCAGATTTTTGGGAGTTACAGCGACTTGTGTACCAACTAGGAACACGGGCGTAGAAGAAGGAAATTAGGCATGAAAAGAAGCTTATTCTTTGGATGCATATAGGATATGAGGTTGGACAGAGAAGCACTCCTCTCCAATTGACTCTTCGTCCTGACGTGTGCAACTTGCTTTTGCCACCTTCCCTCTGTATTTTTCTTTCCTTCGTTCTGATAGACATCTAGCTGTCTGAACAATGAATCATGTGCTCTTATTCATCAGTCAACATTATTGGTGAATGATGTTTGTATAGGTCTAGCTGTGTGATATGAACAGCTTACTTAAATGCAATAAACCAGAGCATTTCCTGGAGGTATAGGTAGCAACTGCATTAGTGCATTGCGGGAAAGGCACCATTAATATTAATTACTTCAGACTTCAGATCTTGTACCAATTTGGCCACATTTGAACCTATGATATGAGTGTCAGGTTTTGTCAAAACTTAAGCCAACGTAGCTAGGAAGAATCTTCCATATATAGTGGTGGGCAAATGTAAGATGTACCAAACCCAATGTAGTTCTGAATCTTCCATATATACTGGTGCCGTGGTGGTCATATCTCAGATTGATAGATGCTGGCTGGATACATGCATGGAACTATGGAAGATACCATCCATATCTGCCTGTCAAGGTCGAGTGATCTCTTTAGGGAACAGGAGAAAGGATTCACAGTACTGTGGTAGAATCAACTAGGCCACCAGTAGAGTAGACTCCAACAGTAGCGACAAAGATACAGAATGGTCGTTTTCAGTAGCCAAATTTGTCTTCTGCGTGGTGGATCCAAACAGTGTTCATGTTTTTGTCAAAAAGAAAAAGGAAAGGAAAGAAAGAAGAGCGTTGTGGGAATATATTCGCATGATCACGCACATCACTGCTGCTGTACGCCTGTACCGGCGAAAAAGGGTATGTACGTATTCCTACTCTGCTTGACAACTTCCCAGTAAAAGTGGAAGAAGGGATCATATTTCAGGTAGGAAAATGCCATTGCTTGTCATCTCATTATCACAGCGTTGTAACTGTAAACTTGAATTTGTCTCAAAAAAAAAAGAGCAAAATTCACCGCTGATCCCTGAACTTGGCCGGCGGTATCGTCTAGGTCCCTGAACTTCTAAAGTGACATATGTAAGTCCCTAAACTTGGCAGATGATATCATCCAGGTCCATAAACTTTTAATGTGATCACCGCATGTCCTTAAACTTGGCCGCCGGTGTCACCTTGATTCCTGAACTTTCAAGGTTATCACCGCAGGTCCCTAAATTTGGCAAGCGATGTCATCTCTGTCCAAATATAATAATATTAAAAGTTACCTATAGTATTAAAAGTTTTCTCAATTAAAAGTTACTTCTAATTTTAGTATTATTTTAAAAGTTTTAATAGTAGTATTATAGAAGTAACTTTTATCTGTTATTAATACTATAAAATTATTATTAAAAGTTCTAATACTATAATACTACTATTAAAAGTAGTATAGTATTATAGTATTAATAAAAGAGAAAAGTTACTTCTATAATATCACTATTAAAACTTTCAAAATAATACTAAAATTAGAAGTAAGTTTTAATAGAGAAAACTTTTAATACTATATGAATTTTAATATTATTTTAATACTATTAATGATACATAAATATTAAATTAATTTTAGTATTTTTCTGTTTTAGTTTAAACCTAATATATTTGTTGTTGTAAATTATTTTAATACTTTAATTTATGTTTGCTGATGTAAGTTATTTTATATAATTTATATTTTCATGATAACTATTATATAAATAATGATTGATTAATTGACACATGTTGGGTCCACGTCTAATGTACAGTCAGTGTGCTACAACAGCTTATAGAGATATCATTTGGACAGGGATGATACCGCTTGCCTAGTTTAGGAACCTGCGGTGATCACCTTGAAAGTTTAGGGACTAGGATGACATCGCCGGCCAAGTTCAGGGACCTGCGATGATCACCTTGAAAGTTTAGGGACCTGGATGGCACCGTCTGTCAAGTTTAGGGACCTGCAGATATCACTTTAGAAGTTCAGAGACATGGATGACACCTCCGACCAAGTTCAGGGACCGGTGGTGAATTTTGCTAAAAAAACCCTGTAAATTTGAATTGTTTGCTATATGTCATTGTCATAATCACAGTTCCATTGGTAATCTTTCTTCTTGGCTTTATGTTATATTCCTTGATGAATATGCAGGTTAACTTTATGTTTTAAAATAAGCATTGACGGTTGTGAACTAATCTTTTCAGGACGGACGTGCAGTGAGCAGTGGCGGATCCAGGACTCAAAACCTGTGGGGCCAGCTAGTAGAAGCTGAGGGACCAAGTCATATATGCTACAGTAAAATTTCACTAGTTTTATCAAAACTTGTGGGGCCGGATGGCCCCACAGATTATACATGGATCCGCCACTGGCAGTGAGGTACTTAGGATCGGAGTTAAGACCGCATATCCACTCGGCAAGTTGATGGACTTTGGTTGGCCAACTTATGTCAAAATGGAGTTGGGGGTCCTCTTTGCTTAATCACTAGCCTTAAATAATATATACTAGCATGCAAGTACTAACAAACAACAATGCTAGCTGCTCTTCCTCATCAATCACAAGCAGTGGCGGATCCATGATTTTATCTTAGGGTATGTCGCCAAAAATTTTCATATACAATTTGGTAGGTTAATTTTAGTAATTTGGTAACAATTGTAATATTTGCAACGTGATTTAGTATACATGCACTAAGTAACACGATAAAGGCTTAAATTCAAGGATTAAGTTGAAACCATTCACTAAATACAATATAAATAGTTTAAAATTCATGCCAATAGTTATTTATCATGCAACATTAAAAAAACACATTGCCAAATAATTACATAATTTGTTATTTGTGATGTTATCAAATATCTATGGAAATAAAAAAAATAATTTTGTATAGAAAGACGAAGAGCTGAAGAGACTAAAGAGCAAAGATTGAATTTTATCTAAGGTCATGTTTGGATTCTTGGAATTGAATTCATTCTAATAATTATAATTTAGATATAGGTTAATTAAGCTAATATATGTTGTTCCTCCGTCCTCTGATCAAGATTAGTGCTTGTTTGGTTACCATGGGATTCTAAGAATATGGATAAAAAAATCTCAGAATCCTAGAATCCCATCTAAACAGACTAGGATTCTACAGGATTTTAACACATATACACACAGAGTCCCAGAAACATGAGAAATTATTTCTATCCAGAATCCAGATTTTAGAATCCCCATCCAAACAGGACCTTATAGATTAATTAGGAATCGGAAACATCATGTACGTAGGCATGTACAGGGCGTCTGGACTTGCGTATTGCCGCGTGGGCTGTGTCACATGGCCTCCCTTCCTCCCTTTATGGCATGATGCGAACTAGGTGTTTTATTTATTTTTACAAATACAGCATATACATACTACTACGTATACTAGTTGCCGCCGCAAGCATCAAGAATGAACAATGGTATTATATTACTACTAGTACCTGGGCGTCCCCAACGGTGTCCTGTTCACTAGCTAGGAGCAGCGTCTAGCCAATGAGAAGGAGTGAGAATTCAGAAATTCATCGAGCTCGTGCTTGCACGAGAGCCTAGCTCTGCACGGTTACCGAAATTTTCCAAGTCTCTGACAATACCTGTCAATATCTAATCTTTTAGTTCTAAGGGTGTGTTCACTTCGCGAAAAGTAGGTGAAAAGTTACTGTAGCATCTTTCGTTGTTATTTGACAAAATTTGTTCAATCATGGACTAACTAGGCTCAAAAGATTCGTCCCGACATTTACAGACAAACTATGCAATTAGTTATCTTTTTTACCTACATTTAATGCTTCATGCATGCGTCGAAAAATTTGATGTGATGGGTGGAAGAAGAAATATTTTAGGTTGGGATGGGGAAGTGAACAAGGCTTGTATCCTCCTCCACACGAGCTGCACAGAACCAAACAAATGTCCTTGCCAATATATATAATTTCCACCCTGTGAACTAGCTGGTGGATAAATGCGATGATGATCAGTCTTCATGTACAACACCTCTATCATCCCAATCATATCAATCATGCATGCAACAAGGCGCCAACATGGGACACACTGTCTGCATGTCGCTGAACCCTGATCACTCAGGCAGGCATGCATGTAAGGATGACATTCAGATCGGGTGGAGTGTTTGGGTACCCAAAACCGAAACCCGAACCTAAAACCTGAATCTGCCCCGAACATTGATTGAGTGAAAATTCATCACCGAAACCGAAACCCACGGATCCCAAAACCCAATGGATAATCCAAACCCCGAAATTATTTTGTTCACAAACAAGCAATGACAGCCCCAATCGGTACGTCTCGATCTCCTCTCCGCTCCCGACCCTCTGGATTTTTTTGGATCCCCCATCCTTCCTCGATACAATCAGAGTTCAGATCAGATCGTGCAACCAAATCTAGTTTAGATTCATGATTCATCGTTCATAAATACATCATTGCTCGTTGCTGTGCTGTCCGCACAGAGCTGTGTGGGCGATGGCAGTGGGCGCTCTGGTGGTGTACAGCCGGCACGGGCGGCTCGATGCCTCATCCACGCCAGGATGCATGCCCGGGCGCTCACGCTCGCTTAAGGATGGCAACTGGACGGGTTCGGATAGGGTGAAGTGTTTGAGCACTCAAAATCGAAACTCGAACCTAAAACCCGAATCCACCGCGAACACTGATTTGGGTGAAAATCCATCCCCGAAACCGAAACCCGCGGATTCTCGAAACCGAACGGATAATCCAAAAACCGAAATTATTTTGTTCACAAACAAGCAATGACAGCCCCAATCTGTATGTCTCGATCTCCTCTCCGCTCCCGACCCTCCAGATTTTTTCGACCCCCCATCCTCCTCGATACAATCAAAGTTCAGATCAGATCGTGCAGCCAAATCTAGTTTAGATTCATGATTCATCATTCATAAATACGTTGTTGCTCGTTGCTGTGCTGTCCGCACAGAGCTGTGTGGGCGACGGTGGTGGGCACTCTGGTGGCGTACAGCCGGCATGGGTGGCCCGACGCCTCATCCATGCCAGGATGCACGCCTAGGCGCTCACGCTCGCAGTCGAGCCGTGCGGGCCGCGGTCACGATGCAAGCGGGCCGCTCTGCAGACGGCCCGCAGGTTACTGCACGTGTATTTGCGGGTTTGGCGGGTGCACGTTACTGCAAGTGCCACTGACCACGTCGTCCCAGCAGGCCTTGCAGGAAAGAGCTAACAAGCATGCAGGAGCAGGCCTTGCAGGAAACAGCTAGCAGGAAGCAGGCCGCACTAACGCATACAGTTAGCTTGCTACTCTGCTTCTTGGTGACGGCCCCCTCGGCGGCCGGAGCAGCGGCGGATGCGCCCTTCCTCTCTTGTCCTTGGAGGAAGGCGATGGCTTCTTCTTGGCCGGCACGGTGGCGGGGACATCGACGGTCTTCTCCGGCACCGGCATCGGCGCCACGGTGGTCGCCTTGGCCATGGACGTGGGTGGAGCGGCCGTTGGGAAGCGTTGTTGCGGCGTTGAGTAGGGCGACAAGAGAGGAGAGTCACGAGACCTAGCGGAGGACCGGAGGTGGCGGACCGGCGGCGGCGGAGATCGAGTCGCACGCGAAGGACGATGGAGAAGTCGCAGGACTTTGCGGGATGCTGCGGGTTCTGCGATCTGTCCGCATTCGCTAGCAGGCTGGACTGCCTGAGCCCGCAACTCAAAATCAAGCAGGTCGCGGTTCCCCAGTGGGCCTGTTTTACGGGGCGGGCTAAGCGGGCTTGCGGACAGGCCCGCACCACTTGCATCCTGAGGCCGCGGCAAGGAGCAGCCGCCTGCGCTGGCCTACAACATCCTGCCTCCTCTGTTCCTCTTCCTCCATCGATCTGCAGCGTCCAAAGCAGGAAGGTGAGGGAAGCAAGTGATAGAGAAGGGCGAGCTGGAGAGGTTGCGAGCGGGGTGTGGGGAAGCGGAAGAGCCATGACTACACGAGCGCCCGTACGTGCCGACTGCCAACTGGCGGAGTGCGGGACTGAGAGTTGGCGTGGTCGCGAACGGGGTGCGGGGAAGCGGACGAGCCGCCATCACTTGTTGGGTGGGTGCGGCCTTTGATGCGGATGAGAGCTGAGGGATTGAGGAATGAGGATTCTAGGCTTATATACTTAGGGCTGCTAGTTGGGCTTTTAGGATCCGCTCCAAAACCGCATTATTTTGGGTATCCGAACCCAAAAATCCGTGGGCGGAAACCAGGCATCAAAACCGAAACCCGCGGACCTGAAACCGGCGGATATCCGCACCGAACCCGATCTGCTGCCATATTTACGCTCGCTGTTGAGCCGTGCAGCTGCTTGTGTGGGCCGCAGCGAGGAGCAACCGCCTACACTGGCCTGCAGCATCCCGCCTCCTCTATTCCTCTTCCTCCATCGATCTGCAGTGTCCAAAGCAGGAAGGTGGGAGAAGCAAGTGATAGAGAAGGTCGAGCCGGCGAGGTCGCGAGCATGGTGCGGGAAAGCAGAAGAGTCGTGACCACGCGAGTGTGTAAGGTCCAAATAGGCTAGAGGGGGGGTGAATAGCCTAATTAAAACTTCTACAAGAATTACTTAACCACGAGTTAGTACGAAAGGTGGCGAAGCAAAAGCACTAGCTCTAACTAATTAAGCAAGCCACCTACACAAGTCTAGTACAAGGCTATTCACTAAACACACCAACAACTATAAGCTAGAAACGAGAAGTAATACGAGAGAAGAGCTTCGAGTGATTATACCGCCGTGAAGAGAAGAGAAATACCAATCAATCATACAAGAGAAATCCTCGGGAAGAGAATGACACAAGAATTTATCCCGAGGTTCACTTGCTTCCCGGCAAGCTACTCCCCGTTGTGGCGATACACCCACTTGTCGGTTCGCGAGCTAATCGACTATCAAGAGTCGAGCCCTCGGCAGGCGCCGCACAACCGCACACAAGATGGGGATCCTCCAAGCCACGAGCTCCACTAGAGTATCCAATTTGCGAACTCCCGCGGGGAAGGATCAAGAACCCCTTACAACACTTGGTGAAGGCTCCAACAATCTCCAATTGTGAGCTCAATCACCTCCGCTGCTTCAAGCCGTCTACCGTGTCGGGAAACACGGAAGAGTAACAAGAAATCCGCAGCAACTCGAAGATCAAGTGCCTCTAGAATGCAACTCTCAAGCAATGCACTTGAATCTCACTCAATCTCACTCAAGATGTGCAACTATGCAAAGAGATGAGTGGAGGGGTTGTTCTCTAGCTCAAAGTATGTCTCTATATCTCAAAATGTGCAAGAGTTACCCTCAAACCCCGGCCAACCTCTATTTATAGCGAAGGGGTACGCAGCTAGCCGTTACAGACGACGCAGCGAAAAACGCACTGACCGGACGCTCCGGTCAGGGTGACCGGACGTGTCCGGTCACTACACGACAGCAAGAAACAGTGCGTGTCAGAACTAGCCGTTGTCGTGACCGGACGCGCTGAACCGATTGACCGGACGCGACAGTGCCCGCGTCCGGTCGCATTCTAGTATGCTCCCGTTGAGACCGGACGCGTCCGATCGCACGTGACCAGACGCGCCGCGCGTCCGATCGTTACTCCGCTTCGCTCTACCCTTCTGGACGCCTGACCGGACGCTCCGGTTACGTGAGGGACCGGACGCGCCGGTCGCGCGCTCTGATTCGCTCAGGAGAACTGACCGGACGCGCTGTTGAACTGACCGGACGCCACAGTGCCAGCGTCCGATTAGAGTCCAGTAAGCTCCCTGGATGACCGGACGCGTCCGGTCATCAGTGACCGGACGCGCTGCGCGTCCGATCATCAAACTGAAAACCGCGCAGACGCTGAACACTGACCGGACGCGTCCAGTCATACAGAGACCGCGTCCGGTCCAGCGTCCGGTCATCTCTGTGACCTCCGTTCGCCTCCGTTTCTTTTCCGACTTCCGGCGCAATAGAAAATAGGCATTTCACTTCTCCAAAAAGCGCCGAATCCCGCCTCGCAAGCTCGGTGGGAGGGAGAGAGGAACCAAACCCCTCTCTATCGCTTAAACTCCACCGCCTTCACAAACTGTGCTTAACACCACCAAGTGTACACCACCATGTGCATGTGTGTTAGCATTTCATAAATCATTTCTCAAGGCGTTATGTTAGCTTTTTACTAGATCCTAATGCATATGCTCAAGACATTGATCTAGTGGCACTTGATTTCCGAGCTAACCGTGATTGCCCCTCTTGATAGTCGGCCATGTATCCTAAACCCGGTCAATCACTTCTCTACTCATCTTAGACCGGCAGAAGGAAAACCCTATGGTTATACCTTTGCCTTGAGCTCTTAGATCCTTCTCTACTTGATCATCATGTCCTTCCTTTTATGTGCATCTTCACCATGATCATCATTTCATGTCCATGCACCATCTCTTTGTGATCTTGTGGCCACCACACCTTGCCACATACACCTTCATCACATGTGTTGCTTATGCCTAACTCAAAACACTTAACATATGACATTAGCAACTTGGTGTCATTAATTACCAAAACCAAACTTGGGCTTTCAATCTCCCCCTTTTTGGTAATTGATGACAACCATCACAAAGATATGAAATGAAATCAATTTTCAATTTCGATAGTATTAGCTCCCCCTACATATGTGCTTCCATGAGTTTGGTTCAATTATGCACATATGTATGGATTTGAAATTTGAGAGAGTTACTACTATCAAATTGATGCTAAGGTATATAAAATGGACCTTTGAAGCGTGATACCAATCGGAGTTGCCTTTATATACCATCCTTAGCATCGATGTAGCTAGAAACCACTTGTAATCTATCACTTGTAAAGATCACAAACACTAAAGTACCCCGTGAGATCAACATTATAAGCAAAAGGTGTCTAGATACTACTTGTAAAGCTACTCTCAACAAATCATCATTCAAGTTCTATTTCTAGCATACACCATTCAATCATGAATATCGAAATTAAACTTTGCAATGCAACATTTCATCATGTTAATGCACATACAAATGCAACAAATAATCCATGAGCTTGCTCCCCCTACTTATGTGCTCAAATTTAATTTCTCTCCTCCTCACTATATTTTTTCTCTCTTTGTGACTTTTCTTTTTATCTTTGTGACTTTTCTCTCCCTCTTATTATATTTTATTTCCTCTTTGCAATATCTTTGTGACTTTTCTCTCCCCCTTTGTCAACAATCACCAAAAAGGTGCCTAGAATAGGTAATTTTAGTGAGAGATAAGTCAATCAATATGAGGGAGTCCAAATTATGGTTCAACCTAGATCACTTGCCTAGAATATGTAATTCGGTTTGATCCAAGGACAAGCTTTTTCACACCTCATAAAGTATAAGGGTTATCTTGACCATGTTGAATTACACATCATGAGCTCATTTTCTAGATTCAACACTAGGTTTGCAAGCCCACAAACATGTCATATGCTACCACTAGATCAATCAAACATAGAAGCAATAGTGGTACCATATATATATCAAAATTATTTGATTTTCATGAATGAGCCTATTTGTCATGCAAATATGTCTATATGTTCTAAACATGTCCTTAGCAAAGTATGAATGATATGCCAAACAACTTTACCTTGCTATGTTGGAGGAGAGGCATGTCATATAAGAATGTGGGGGTGCACTCATTTCAAGTTGGAGAAGTCAAGTATGTTCAATTCATTCTTCAACTTGTAAAATCTCTTTTCATCAAGTGGCTTTGTAAAGATGTCGGCTAGTTGATCTTTGGTGCCAATGCTCTCAATGCTAATATCACCCTTTTGTTGATGGTCTCTTATGAAGTGATGCCTTATGTCAATGTGCTTGGTTCTTGAATGTTGAACCGGATTTTGTGTCATCTTGATAGCACTTTCATTATCACAAAACAAAGGCACATTCTTGAATTTAATTCCAAAGTCATTCAAAGTGGCCTTCATCCAAAGCAATTGTGCACAACAACTACCGGCACTAATGTATTCGGCCTCGGCGGTAGATAGTGCAACACTATTTTGTTTCTTTGATGACCATGAAACAAGAGACCTTCCAAGCAATTGACAAGTGCCACTTGTGCTCATTCTATCAATCTTGCATCCACCATAGTCGGAGTCCGAATATCCAATCAACTCAAAATTAGACCCCTTGGGATACCATAATCCAACATCATGAGTGCCCTTAAGATATCTCAATATCCTCTTGGTTGCTTTCAAGTGACTTTCTCTAGGTGAAGCTTGATATCTTGCACACTTGCACACACTAAACATCACATCCGGCCTAGAAGCGGTGACATAGAGCAAACTTCCAATCATGGACCGGTATTGCTTTTGATCTACCATGTTTCCACTATCATCAATACCCAATTGATCATTAGTGCCTATTGGTGTGCTCATTTGCTTAGCATCTTGCAATCCAAACTTCTTGATCATGTCCTTGATGTACTTGCCTTGACTTACAAAAGTGCCATTCTTCATTTGCTTGATTTGAAGTCCAAGGAAGTAACTAAGCTCTCCAATCATAGACATTTCAAACTCATTAGCCATCATATTTCCAAACTCTTCACAAAAGTCTTGGTTAGTTGATCCAAAGATAATGTCATCCACATAGATTTGCAACACAAACAAGTCATTTCCAAGCTTCTTGGTGAAGAGAGTGGTGTCAACCTTTCCCATCTTGAACCCTTTAGAGAGGAGAAAGTCCCTCAACCTCTCATACCATGCTCTAGGTGCTTGCTTCAAACCATACAATGCCTTCTTTAGCTTGTAAACATGGTCAGGCTTCTTGTCATCTTCAAAACCGGGAGGTTGCTCAACATAAACTTCTTCATTGATGTAGCCATTTAGAAATGCACTCTTGACATCCATTTGATAGAGCTTGATGTTGTGTGCACAAGCATATGCTAATAAGATTCTAATTGCCTCCAATCTTGCAACCGGTGCATATGTCTCTCCAAAGTCAAGACCCTCAACTTGAGTATATCCTTGTGCTACTAATCTTGCTTTGTTCCTTACAACCATGCCATCTTGATCTTGCTTGTTTCTAAAGACCCACTTAGTACCATTCACATTGTAGTTCTTTGGCCTCTCAACAAGTTTCCAAACTTGATTTCTAGCAAAGTTGTTTAGTTCTTCATGCATGGCATTCACCCAATCGGAATCCTTCAATGCATCTTCTATCTTCTTTGGTTCTTCTAATGAGACAAATGAGTAATGCTCACAAAAGGATGCTAATCTTGATCTAGTTTGAACACCACTTTGAATTCCACCAATGATTTGGTCCAACGGATGATCTCTTGCAATGCTAGTAGGTTGGAGTATTGGGAGTTGATTGCTTTCACTTGTTTGACCTTGAACTTGCACTTCATCATGAGAACCACTAGAGCTTGCTTGATTTGTATTAATTTGCACACTTTGGTTGATCACATGAATATCATCATCATCAACTTGCATCGGCCTTATATCACCAATGTCCATGTTCTTTATTGCATTTGATAATTGATCTCCTCTCACATCATCAAGGTTTTGAGCTTCATTTTGAGACCCTTGGGTTTCATCAAACTCAACATCATGAACTTCTTCCAAGGTGCCATTTGTGACATTCCAAACTCTATATGATTTGCTTGTGGTAGAATAACCAAGTAAGAACCCTTAATCACATTTCTTTTCAAACTTGCTCAATCTAGTGCCTTTCTTGAGAATATAGCATTTGCAACCAAACACTCTAAAGTATGCAATGTTGGGCTTTCTTCCATTCAATAGTTCATATGGTGTCTTTCCAAGCTTCCTATGGCAATAGAGACGGTTACTACAATAGCAAGCCGTATTGATAGCTTCACTCCAAAATAAATGACTCACATTGTATTCACTAAGCATTGATCTAGCCATATCAATCAAGGTTATATTTTTCCTTTCAACTACACCATTGGATTGAGGAGTGTATGTTGGTGAGAATTGATGCCCAATACCATAATCATCACACAAATCTTCAATTCTTGTGTTCTTGAACTCACTACCATTGTCACTTCTAATCTTCTTGATGGTAGTCTCAAACTCATTTTGCACCCTCTTGACAAAAGACTTGAATAGATCATAAACATCACTCTTGTCATAGAGAAAGAGCACCCAAGTGTATCTAGTGTAGTCATCCACAATCACAAAACCATACTTGTTGCCACCAATGCTAGTGTATGTTGTTGGCCCAAACAAGTCCATGTGCAATAGCTCAAATGCTTTTGATGTGCTCATTTCACTTTTACTAGGATGTGAATTTCCAACTTGTTTGCCGGCTTGACAAGCACTACATAGTTTATCCTTTTCAAAAGTGACATCTTTCAAGCCTCTAACTAAGTCATGCCTCAAAAGTTTGTTCAATTGTTTCATTCCAACATGACCAAGCCTTCTATGCCACAACCAACCCATACTAGATTTACTAAGCAAGCATGATGTCAATTGTGTCTCACTATCATTGAAGTCAACCAAGTATAAGCTACCATGTCTAAATCCTTTGAATATCAAGTTTGATCCATCAACACTTATGACTTCAACATCATCACTACCAAATATGCACTTGAAGCCAAGATCACAAAGTTGTGCCACCGACAAAAGATTGAAATCCAAGCTCTCAACTAGCAACACATTAGATATGCTCATGTCATTTGAGATAGCAATTTTACCAAGCCCTTTGACCTTGCCTTTCTTGTTGTTCCCGAAAGTGATAGCATCAAAACCACCATTTTGACTTGTATCAATTGATTTGAACATACAAGAATCCCCAGTCATATGTTGAGTGCACCCACTATCAAGCACCCAATGCCTTCCTCCGGCTTTGTAATTGACCTACAAGACAAGATCAATTCCTTTTAGGTACCCAAACTTGTTTGGGTCCTCCAAGGTTAGAGACTAAGCTCTTTGGTACCCAAATGGCTTTCTTCTTTGAGGCCATCCATGGTGCACCAATGAACTTAGCATGAACACCATTTGTACCCTTGGTAAGCATATAGAAAGAATTAAACTTGATTGAGGATACATTTGCATTGGATTTCTTGTTCATGCAATGTTGCTCTATGTGACCAACTTGCTTGCAACTTTTGCAATAGCTACCATTGTTCTTCACAAAACGAGTCTTGTGAGGAGCAAAAGTGGCCTTGCCTTTCTTGGGGTTATAGCCCAATCCCTCTTTGTAGAGAGAAGCTCTTTGGCTACCCAAGCACATAAGCAAGCGGTCCTCACCACCATAAGCCTTAGCTAATGTGTGATTGAGCTCTTTTACCTTCTTCTTGAGATTTTCATTCTCAACTATAAGTGTGGAGTCACAAGTGAAACCATCACTACTAGATGAGGATGATGTAGATGAGCTACATGAAGGGTTAGTAGGAGCAACAATAATAGGCTTATGAAAAGTTTCATCAATTATATCACATGATATGCCTATGTTGCAAGTTTTAGCTTTCTCAACATTAGTTGGTATGTTTTCATATTTTTCAACTAGAGAGGAATGAGCTTCTTCTAGCTTAATGTGAGACTTTTAAAGCTTCTTATGGTCTTCCTTTAGACTCTCATAAGATGCCCTAAGCTCATCAAGTTCTTGCATAAGGTTTTTCTTTTCCTTAAGCAAGCCCTTGCACTCCTTTCTAGATTCTTTAAAATGTTGAGTGCAATCTTCTAGCATAGTGATTAGTTCATCTTTAGTGAATTCCTCTTCATCACTATCACTATCACTAGCATTATCATGATCACTCTCATCATCGGATGATACCTTAGCGGCCTTAGCCATGAAGCATGATGGAGTGTCGAAGAGGGAGACCTTCTTTTGGATGGCAATGCTAGCATGTCCCTTCTTCTTGCTCTTGTAGTCATCCTCATCATCACTTGAGGAATCATCACTATCCCATGTAGCAACATGAGAATCATTCTTCCTTTTATGAGAGCTCTCCTTCTCTTGCTTCTTCTTTTGCTTCTTTCTCTCCTTCTTGATAGCATCTTCATCATCACTATCATAAGGACACTTTGCAAGGAGATGGTCCTTGCTATGGCATCTAAAGCATCTCATGGTATGCTCATTCTTCTTGTAAGAGTTCTTCCTCCTTCTTGCACGAAAGCCCTTCTTCTTCATGAATTTGCCAAATTGTTTGACAAAGAGAGCCATCTTCTCATCAATGTCATCACTATCACAAGAGCTTGAGTCTTCATCACTTGATGATTCAATCTTGGATTTGCCCTTGGATGTGGTGGCTTTGAATGCCACACTCTTCTTCTTCTCATCATCCTTCTTCTCATTTTCCTTCTTCTTCTTCTTTACCAACTCATCCTTCTCATCATCTTCTCTATATGAATCGTCGGTCATCACTTCTTGAAATATTTGTTGAGGAGTTGAATCCTTCAATGTAGTCCTTACTAGCACGGTGATCAATGTATCAAATCTCTTGGGCAAGCTTCTTAAAAACTTCATAGAGAATTGATTGTCCTTGACCTCCTCACCAAGTGCCTTGAGCTCATTGACAATGACTTGCAATCTATGAAACATCTCCGAAACACTCTCATCATCTTGCATCTTGAAGCTTGAAAATTTTTCTTGCAAGATATATGCTTTAGCGGTCTTTGTGCCTTCGGTGCCCTCAAATGTTTCTTCTAGCTTGGCCCAAGCATCATGTGCAACTTCTATGTTTTTCACTTGCTCAAATGTCTTGTCATCTAATGCCTCATGAAGAGCACTAATGGCAATGTCATTGCATTGGAGCTTCTTCTCTTCCACCGGTGTAGGTGCTTCCGGATTAGCAACCTCAAATTTTGTTTCGATGACCTTCCACACTTCTCTATTGATTGACTTTAGGTGTGCGGTCATCTTAACCTTCTAATATGTATAATTTGTGCCATCAAAGTGAGGTGCCTTCTTGGTGTTGTTGATGTGCAAGCTTAATTGAGCCATTTCTTTTTCACCGTAGGTTGTTAAGCCTCAAATAAACGGTGCCTTGGCTTGGCTCTGATACCACTTGTAAGGTCCAAATAGGCTAGAGGGGGGGGGGGTGAATAGCCTAATTAAAACTTCTACAAGAATTACTTAACCACGAGTTAGTACGAAAGGTGGCGAAGCAAAAGCACTAGCTCTAACTAATTAAGCAAGCCACCTACACAAGTCTAGTACAAGGCTATTCACTAAACACACCAACAACTATAAGCTAGAAACGAGAAGTAATACGAGAGAAGAGCTTCGAGTGATTATACCGCCGTGAAGAGAAGAGAAATACCAATCAATCATACAAGAGAAATCCTCGGGAAGAGAATGACACAAGAATTTATCCCGAGGTTCACTTGCTTCCCGGTAAGCTACTCCCCGTTGTGGCGATACACCCACTTGTCGGTTCGCGAGCTAATCGACTATCAAGAGTCGAGCCCTCGGCGGGCGCCGCACAACCGCACACAAGATGGGGATCCTCCAAGCCACGAGCTCCACTAGAGTATCCAATTTGCGAACTCCCGCGGGGAAGGATCAAGAACCCCTTACAACACTTGGTGAAGGCTCCAACAATCTCCAATTGTGAGCTCAATCACCTCCGCTGCTCCAAGCCGTCTACCGTGTCGGGAAACACGGAAGAGTAACAAGAAATCCGCAGCAACTCGAAGATCAAGTGCCTCTAGAATGCAACTCTCAAGCAATGCACTTGAATCTCACTCAATCTCACTCAAGATGTGCAACTATGCAAAGAGATGAGTGGAGGGGTTGTTCTCTAGCTCAAAGTATGTCTCTATATCTCAAAATGTGCAAGAGTTACCCTCAAACCCCGGCCAACCTCTATTTATAGCGAAGGGGTACGCAGCTAGCCGTTACAGACGACGCAGCGAAAAACGCACTGACCGGACGCTCCGGTCAGGGTGACCGGACGCGTTCGGTCACTACACGACAGCAAGAAACAGTGCGTGTCAGAACTAGCCGTTGCCGTGACCGGACGCGCTGAACCGATTGACCGGACACGACAGTGCCCGCGTCCGGTCACATTCCAGTATGCTCCCGTTGAGACCGGACGCGTCCGATCGCACGTGACCGGACGCGCCGCGCGTCCGATCGTTACTCCGCTTCGCTCTACCCTTCTGGACGCCTGACCGGACGCTCCGGTTACGTGAGGGACCGGACGCGCCGGTTGCGCGCTCTGATTCGCTCAGGAGAACTGACCGGACGCGCTGTTGAACTGACCGGACGCCACAGTGCCAGCGTCCGATTAGAGTCCAGTAAGCTCCCTGGATGACCGGACGCGTCCGGTCATCAGTGACCGGACGCGCTGCGCGTCCGATCATCAAACTGAAAACCGCGCAGACGCTGAACACTGACCGGACGCATCCGGTCATACAGAGACCGCGTCCGGTCCAGCGTCCGGTCATCTCTGTGACCTCCGTTCGCCTCCATTTCTTTTCCGACTTCCGGCGCAATAGAAAATAGGCATTTCACTTCTCCAAAAAGCGCCGAATCCCGCCTCGCAAGCTCGGCGGGAGGGAGAGAGGAACCCAAACCCCTCTCTACCGCTTAAACTCCACCGCCTTCACAAACTGTGCTTAACACCACCAAGTGTACACCACCATGTGCATGTGTGTTAGTATTTCATAAATCATTTCTCAAGGCGTTATGTTAGCTTTTTACTAGATCCTAATGCATATGCTCAAGACATTGATCTAGTGGCACTTGATTTCCGAGCTAACCGTGATTGCCCCTCTTGATAGTCGGCCATGTATCCTAAACCCGGTCAATCACTTCTCTACTCATCTTAGACCGGCAAAAGGAAAACCCTATGGTTATACCTTTGCCTTGAGCTCTTAGATCCTTCTCCACTTGATCATCATGTCCTTCCTTTTATGTGCATCTTCACCATGATCATCATTTCATGTCCATGCACCATCTCTTTGTGATCTTGTGGCCACCACACCTTGCCACATACACCTTCATCACATGTGTTGCTTATGCCTAACTCAAAACACTTAACATATGGCATTAGCAACTTGGTGTCATTAATTACCAATACCAAACTTGGGCTTTCAGAGTGCCCGTGCCGAATGCCGACTGGCGGAGTGCGGGACTGGGAGCGAATGGGGTGCAGGAAAGCGGACGAGCCGCCATCTCCCGTCGGGTGGGTATGGCCTAAGATGCAGATGAGAGCTAAGGGATTGAGGAATGAGGATTCTAGGCTTATATACTTAGGGCTGCTAGTTGGGCTTTTAGTGGGCTTAATCTTTTCGGGGCCCGATGGAGCTCCACGGGTGAAATTTAGGATCCGCCCAAAACCGTAGCATTTTGGGTATCCGAACCTAAAAATCCATGGGCGAAAACCAAGCACCCACTACTACAATAATCTTTGCAGAGGCGGGCATTTTGGATTTTAGGAGGCGGGCAAACAAAACGCCTCCAATCAAAGGTTGCAGTAAATTAGGCATTAACCGAGGCGGTTTTCACGCCTGCCTTGGTTAATCAAATAAAAAAACAAAAAAAAGGAAAAGCCCGTATCCAGCCCTAACTGGGCCTGGCTCTACCGCCCTTGCGTGCTATCGCCGCCGCCGCCGGGAGCAGGCCCCGCCTCGCCGCTCGCCTAGCCCGCTGCCCCACCCCACCCCACTGGACCTGTGAGAAGGGAGGGTAGGGGGATGTAAGGTCCAAATAGGCTAGAGGGGGGTGAATAGCCTAATTAAAACTTCTACAAGAATTACTTAACCACGAGTTAGTACGAAAGGTGGCGAAGCAAAAGCACTAGCTCTAACTAATTAAGCAAGCCACCGACACAAGTCTAGTACAAGGCTATTCACTAAACACAACAACAACTATAAGCTAGAAACGAGAAGTAATACGAGAGAAGAGCTTCGAGTGATTATACCGCCGTGAAGAGAAGAGAAATACCAATCAATCAATCATACAAGAGAAATCCTCGGGAAGAGAATGACACAAGAATTTATCCCGAGGTTCACTTGCTTCCCGGTAAGCTACTCCCCGTTGTGGCGATACACCCACTTGTCGGTTCGCGAGCTAATCGACTATCAAGAGTCGAGCCCTCGGTGGGCGCCGCACAACCGCACACAAGATGGGGATCCTCCAAGCCACGAGCTCTACTAGAGTATCCAATTTGTGAACTCCCGCGGGGAAGGATCAAGAACCCCTTACAACACTTGGTGAAGGCTCCAACAATCTCCAATTGCGAGCTCAATCACCTCCGCTGCTCCAAGCCGTCTACCGTGTCGGGAAACACGGAAGAGTAATAAGAAATTCACAGCAACTCGAAGATCAAGTGCCTCTAGAATGCAACTCTCAAGCAATGCACTTGAATCTCACTCAATCTCACTCAAGATGTGCAACTATGCAAAGAGATGAGTGGAGGGGTTGTTCTCTAGCTCAAAGAATGTCTCTATATCTCAAAATGTGCAAGAGTTACCCTCAAACCCCGGCCAACGTCTATTTATAACGAAGGGGTACGCAGCTAGCCGTTACAGACGACGCGGCGAAAAACGCACTAACCGGACGCTCCGGTCAGGGTGACCGGACGCGTCTGGTCACTACACGACAGCAAGAAACAGTGCGTGTCAGAACTAGCCGTTGCCGTGACCGGACGCGCTGAACCGATTGACCGGACGCGACAGTGCCCGCGTCCGGTCGTATTCCAGTATGCTCCCATTGAGACCGGACGCGTCCGATCGCACGTGACCGGACGCGCCGCGCGTCCGATCGTTACTCCGCTTCGCTCTACCCTTCTGGACGCCTGACCGGACGCTCCGGTTACGTGAGGGACCGGACGCGCCGGTCGCGCGCTCTGATTCACTCAGGAGAACTGACCGGACGCGCTGTTGAACTGACCGGACGCCACAGTGCCAGCGTCCGATTAGAGTCCAGTAAGCTCCCTGGATGACCGGACGCGTCCGGTCATCAGTGACCGGACGCGCTGTGCGTCCGATCATCAAACTGAAAACCGCGCAGACGCTGAACACTGACCGGACGCGTCCGGTCATACAGAGACCGCGTCCGGTCCAGCGTCCGGTCATCTCTGTGACCTCCGTTCGCCTCTGTTTCTTTTCCGACTTCCGGCGCAATAGAAAATAGGCATTTCACTTCTCCAAAAAGCGCCGAATCCCGCCTCGCAAGCTCGGCGGGAGGGAGAGAGGAACCAAACCCCTCTCTACCGCTTAAACTCCACCGCCTTCATAAACTGTGCTAACACCACCAAGTGTACACCACCATGTGCATGTGTGTTAACATTTCATAAATCATTTCTCAAGGCGTTATGTTAGCTTTTTACTAGATCCTAATGCATATGCTCAAGACATTGATCTAGTGGCACTTGATTTCCGAGCTAACCGTGATTGCCCCTCTTGATAGTCGGCCATGTATCCTAAACCCGGTCAATCACTTCTCTACTCATCTTAGACCGGCAAAAGGAAAACCCTATGGTTATACCTTTGCCTTGAGCTCTTAGATCCTTCTCCACTTGATCATCATGTCCTTCCTTTTATGTGCATCTTCACCATGATCATCATTTCATGTCCATGCACCATCTCTTTGTGATCTTGTGGCCACCACACCTTGCCACATACACCTTCATCACATGTGTTGCTTATGCCTAACTCAAAACACTTAACACATGGCATTAGCAACTTGGTGTCATTAATTACCAAAACCAAACTTGGGCTTTCAATCTCCCCCTTTTTGGTAATTGATGACAACCATCACAAAGATATGAAATGAAATCAATTTTCAATTTCGATAGTATTAGCTCCCCCTACATATGTGCTTCCATGAGTTTGGTTCAATTATGCACATATGTATGGATTTGAAATTTGAGAGAGTTACTACTATCAAATTGATGCTAAGGTATATAAAATGGACCTTTGAAGCGTGATACCAATCGGAGTTGCCTTTATATACCATCCTTAGCATCGATGTAGCTAGACACCACTTGTAATCTATCACTTCTAAAGATCACAAACACTAAAGTACCCCGTGAGATCAACATTATAAGCAAAAGGTGTCTAGATACCACTTGTAAAGCTACTCTCAACAAATCATCATTCAAGTTCTATTTCTAGCATACACCATTCAATCATGAATATCGAAATTAAACTTTGCAATGCAACATTTCATCATGTTAATGCACATACAAATGCAACAAATAATCCATGAGCTTGCTCCCCCTACTTATGTGCTCAAATTTAATTTCTCTCTTTGTGACTTTTCTTTTTATCTTTGTGACTTTTCTCTCCCCTGTGACTTTTCTCTCCCTCTTATTATATTTTATTTCCTCTTTGCAATATCTTTGTGACTTTTCTCTCCCCCTTTGTCAACAATCACCAAAAAGGTGCCTAAAATAGGTAATTTTAGTGAGAGATAAGTCAATCAATATGAGGGAGTCCAAATTATGGTTCAACCTAGATCACTTGCCTAGAATATGTAATTCGGTTTGATCCAAGGACAAGCTTTTTCACACCTCATAAAGTATAAGTGTTATCTTGACCATGTTGAATTACACATCATGAGCTCATTTTCTAGATTCAACACTAGGTTTGCAAGCCCACAAACATGTCATATGCTACCACTAGATCAATCAAACATAGAAGCAATAGTGGTACCATATATACATCAAAATTATTTGATTTTCATGAATGAGCCTATTTGTCATGCAAATATGTCTATATGTTCTAAACATGTCCTTAGCAAAGTATGAATGATATGTCAAACAACTTTACCTTGCTATGTTGGAGGAGAGGCATGTCATATAAGAATGTGGGGGTGCACTCATTTCAAGTTGGAGAAGTCAAGTATGTTCAATTCATTCTTCAACTTGTAAAATCTCTTTTCATCAAGTGGCTTTGTAAAGATGTCGGCTAGTTGTTCTTCGGTGCCAAGCTCTCAATACTAATATCACCCTTTTGTTGATGGTCTCTTATGAAGTGATGCCTTATGTCAATGTGCTTGGTTCTTGAATGTTGAACCGGATTTTGTGTCATCTTTATAGCACTCTCATTATCACAAAATAAAGGCACATTCTTGAATTTAATTCCAAAGTCATTCAAGGTGGCTTTCATCCAAAGCAATTGTGCATAACAACTACCGGCACTAATGTATTCGGCCTCGGCGGTAGATAGTGCAACACTATTTTGTTTCTTTGATGACCATGAAACAAGAGACCTTCCAAGCAATTGACAAGTGCCACTTGTGCTCATTCTATCAATCTTGCAACCACCATAGTCGGAATCCGAATATCCAATCAACTCAAAGTTAGATCCCTTAGGATACCATAATCCAACATCATGAGTGCCCTTAAGATATCTCAATATCCTCTTGGTTGCTTTCAAGTGACTTTCTCTAGGTGAAGCTTGATATCTTGCACACTTGCACACACTAAACATCACATCCGGCCTAGAAGCGGTGACATAGAGCAAACTTCCAATCATGGACCGGTATTGCTTTTGATCTACCATGTTTCCACTATCATCAATACCCAATTGATCATTAGTGCCCATTGGTGTGCTCATTTGCTTAGCATCTTGCAATCCAAACTTCTTGATCATGTCCTTGATGTACTTGCCTTGACTTACAAAAGTGCCATTCTTCATTTGCTTGATTTGAAGTCCAAGGAAGTAACTAAGCTCTCCAATCATAGACATTTCAAACTCATTAGCCATCATATTTCCAAACTCTTCACAAAAGTCTTGGTTAGTTGATCCAAAGATAATGTCATCCACATAGATTTGCAACACAAACAAGTCATTTCCAAGCTTCTTGGTGAAGAGAGTGGTGTCAACCTTTCCCATCTTGAACCCTTTAGAGAGGAGAAAGTCCCTCAACCTCTCATACCATGCTCTAGGTGCTTGCTTCAAACCATACAATGCCTTCTTTAGCTTGTAAACATGGTCAGGCTTCTTGTCATCTTCAAAACCGGGAGGTTGCTCAACATAAACTTCTTCATTGATGTAGCCATTTAGAAATGCACTCTTGACATCCATTTGATAGAGCTTGATGTTGTGTGCACAAGCATATGCTAATAAGATTCTAATTGCCTCCAATCTTGCAACCGGTGCATATGTCTCTCCAAAGTCAAGACCCTCAACTTGAGTGTATCCTTGTGCTACTAATCTTGCTTTGTTCCTTACAACCATGCCATCTTGATCTTGCTTGTTTCTAAAGACCCACTTAGTACCAATCACATTGTAGTTCTTTGGCCTCTCAACAAGTTTCCAAACTTGATTTCTAGAAAAGTTGTTTAGTTCTTCATGCATGGCATTCACCCAATTGGAATCCTTCAATGCATCTTCTATCTTCTTTGGTTCTTCTAATGAGACAAATGAGTAATGTTCACAAAAGGATGCTAATCTTGATCTAGTTTGAACACCACTTTGAATTCCACCAATGATTTGGTCCAACGGATGATCTCTTGCAATGCTAGTAGGTTGGAGTATTGGGAGTTGATTGCTTTCACTTGTTTGACCTTGAACTTGCACTTCATCATGAGAACCACTAGAGCTTGCTTGATTTGTATTAATTTGCACACTTTGGTTGATCACATGAATATCATCATCATCAACTTGCATCGGCCTTATATCACCAATGTCCATGTTCTTCATTGCATTTGATAATTGATATCCTCTCACATCATCAAGGTTTTGAGCTTCATTTTGAGACCCTTGGGTTTCATCAAACTCAACATCATGAACTTCTTCCAAGGTGCCATTTGTGAGATTCCAGACTCTATATGATTTGCTTGTGGTAGAATAACCAAGTAAGAACCCTTCATCACATTTCTTTTCAAACTTGCTCAATCTAGTGCCTTTCTTGAGAATATAGCATTTACAACCAAACACTCTAAAGTATGCAATGTTGGGCTTTCTTCCATTCAATAGCTCGTATGGTGTCTTCCCAAGCTTCCCATGGCAATAGAGACGGTTGCTACAATAGCAAGCCGTATTGATGGCTTCACTCCAAAATGAATGACTAACATTGTATTCACTAAGCATTGATCTAGCCATATCAATCAAGGTTCTATTTTTCCTTTCAACTACACCATTGGATTGAGGAGTGTATGTTGGTGAGAATTGATGTCCAATACCAAGATCATCACACAAATCTTTAATTCTTGTGTTCTTGAACTCACTACCATTGTCACTTCTAATCTTCTTGATGGTAGTCTCAAACTCATTTTGCACCCTCTTGACAAAAGACTTGAATAGATCATAAACATCACTCTTGTCATAGAGAAAGAGCACCCAAGTGTATCTAGTGTAGTCATCCACAATCACAAAACCATACTTGTTGCCACCAATGCTAGTGTATGTTGTTGGCCCAAACAAGTCCATGTGCAATAGCTCAAATGCTTTTGATGTGCTTATTTCACTTTTACTAGGATGTGAATTTCCAACTTGTTTGTCGGCTTGACAAGCACTACATAGTTTATCCTTTTCAAAAGTGACAACTTTCAAGCCTTTAACTAAGTCATGCCTCAAAAGTTTGTTCAATTGTTTCATTCCAACAAGACCAAGCCTTCTATGCCATAACCATCCCATACTAGATTTACTAAGCAAGCATGATGTCAATTGTGTCTCACTATCATTGAAGTCAACCAAGTATAGGCTTCCATGTCTAAATCCTTTGAATATCAAATTTGTTCCATCAACACTTATGACTTCAACATCATCACTACCAAATATGCACTTGAAGCCAAGATCACAAAGTTGTGCCACCGACAAAAGATTGAAATCCAAGCTCTCAACTAGCAACACATTAGATATGCTCATGTCATTTGAGATAGCAATTTTACCAAGCCCTTTGACCTTGCCTTTCTTGTTGTTGCAGAAAGTGATAGCATCAAAACCACCATTTTGACTTGTATCAATTGATTTGAACATACAAGAATCCCCGGTCATATGTTGAGTGCACCCACTATCAAGCACCCAATGCCTTCCTCCGGCTTTGTAATTGACCTACAAGACAAGATCAATTCCTTTTAGGTACCCAAACTTGTTTGGGTCCTCCAAGGTTAGAGACTAAGCTCTTTGGTACCCAAATGGCTTTCTTCTTTGAGCCCATCCATGATGTACCAATGAACTTAGCATGAACACCATTTGTACCCTTTGTAAGCATATAGAAAGAATCAAACTTGATTGAGGATACATTAGCATTGGATTTCTTGTTCATGCAATGTAGCTCTATGTGACCAACTTGCTTGCAACTTTTGCAATAGCTACCATTGTTCTTCACAAAACGAGTCTTGTGAGGAGCAAAAGCGGCCTTGCATTTCTTGGGGTTATAGCCCAATCCCTCTTTGTAGAGAGAAGCTCTTTGGCTACCCAAGCACATAAGCAAGCGGTCCTCACCACCATAAGCCTTAGCTAATGTGTGATTGAGCTCTTTTACCTCCTTCTTGAGATTTTCATTCTCAACTATAAGTGTGGAGTCACAAGTGAAACCATCACTACTAGATGAGGATGATGTAGATGAGCTACATGAAGGGTTAGTAGGAGCAATAATAATAGGCTTATGAAAAGTTTCATCAATTATATCACATGATATGCCTATGTTGCAAGTTTTAGCTTTCTCAACATTAGTTGGCATGTTTTTACATTTTTCAACTAGAGAGGAATGAGCTTCTTCAAGCTTGGTGTGAGACTTTTGAAGCTTCTTATGGTCTACCTTTAGACTCTCATAAGACACTCTAAGCTCATCAAGTTCTTGCATAAGGTTTTTCTTTTCCTTAAGCAAGCCCTTGCACTCCTTCCTAGATTCTTTATAATGTTGAGTGCAATCTTCTAGCATAGTGATTAGTTCATCTTTAGTGAATTCTTCTTCATCACTATCACTATCACTAGCATTATCATGATCACTCTCATCATCGGATGATACCTTAGCGGCTTTAGCCATGAAGCACGATGGAGTGTCAAAGAGGGAGACCTTCTCTTGGATGGCAATGCTAGCATGTCCCTTCTTCTTACTCTTGTTTTCATCCTAATCATCACTTGAGGAGTCATCACTATCCCATGTAGCAACATGAGAATCATTCTTCTTCTTATAAGAGCTCTCCTTCTTCTCTTGCTTCTTCTTTTGCTTCTTTCTCTCCTTCTTGATAGCATCTTCATCATCACTATCATAAGGACACTTTGCAATGAGATGGTCTTTGCTATGGCATCTAAAGCATCTCATGGTATGCTCATTCTTCTTGTAAGAGTTCTTCCTCCTTCTTGCACGAAAGCCCTTCTTCTTCATGAATTTGCCAAATTGTTTGACAAAGAGAGCCATCTTCTTATCAATGTCATCACTATCACAAGAGGTTGAGTCTTCATCACTTGATGATTCAATCTTGGATTTGCCCTTGGATGTGGTGGCTTTGAATGCCACACTCTTCTTCTTCTCATCATCCTTCTTCTCATTTTCCTTCTTCTTCTTCTTTACCAACTCATCCTTCTCATCATCTTCTCTATATGAATCGTCGATCATCACTTCTTGAAATATTTGTTGAGGAGTTGAATCCTTCAATGTAGTCCTTACTAGCACGGTGATCAATGTATCAAATCTCTTGGGTAGACTTCTCAAGAACTTCATAGAGAATTGATTGTCCTTGACCTCCTCACCAAGTGCCTTGAGCTCATTGACAATGACTTGCAACCTATGAAACATCTCCGGTACACTCTCATCATCTTGCATCTTGAAGCTTAAAAATTTTTCTTGCAAGATATATGCTTTGGCGGTCTTTGTGCCTTCGGTGCCCTCAAATGTTTCTTCTAGCTTGGCCCAAGCATCATGAGCAATCTCAATGTTCTTTACTTGCTCAAAGGTCTTGTCATCTAATGCCTCATGAAGAGCACTAATGGCAATGTCATTGCATTGGAGCTTCTTCTCTTCCACCGGTGTAGGTGCTTCCGGATTAGCAACCTCAAATTTTGTTTCGGTGACCTTCCACACTTCTCTATTGATTGACTTTAGGTGTGCGGTCATCTTAACCTTCCAATATGCATAATTTGTGCCATCAAAGTGAGGTGCCTTCTTGGTGTTGTTGATGTGCAAGCTTAATTGAGCCATTTCTTTTTCACCGTAGGTTGTTAAGCCTCAAATAAACGGTGCCTCGGCTCCGATACCACTTGTAAGGTCCAAATAGGCTAGAGGGAGGGGTGAATAGCCTAATTAAAACTTCTACAAGAATTACTTAACCACGAGTTAGTACGAAAGGTGGCGAAGCAAAAGCACTAGCTCTAACTAATTAAGCAAGCCACCTACACAAGTCTAGTACAAGGCTATTCACTAAACACAACAACAACTATAAGCTAGAAACGAGAAGTAATACGAGAGAAGAGCTTCAAGTGATTATACCGCCGTGAAGAGAAGAGAAATACCAATCAATCAATCATACAAGAGAAATCCTCGGGAAGAGAATGACACAAGAATTTATCCCGAGGTTCACTTGCTTCCCGGCAAGCTACTCCCCGTTGTGGCGATACACCCACTTGTCGGTTCGCGAGCTAATCGACTATCAAGAGTCGAGCCCTCGGCGGGCGCCGCACAACCGCACACAAGATGGGGATCCTCCAAGCCACGAGCTCCACTAGAGTATCCAATTTGCGAACTCCCGCGGGGAAGGATCAAGAACCCCTTACAACACTTGGTGAAGGCTCCAACAATCTCCAATTGCGAGCTCAATCACCTCCGCTGCTCCAAGCCGTCTACCGTGTCGGGAAACACGGAAGAGTAACAAGAAATTCGCAGCAACTCGAAGATCAAGTGCCTCTAGAATGCAACTCTCAAGCAATGCACTTGAATCTCACTCAATCCCACTCAAGATGTGCAACTATGCAAAGAGATGAGTGGAGGGGTTGTTCTCTAGCTCAAAGAATGTCTCTATATCTCAAAATGTTCAAGAGTTAACCTCAAACCCCGGCCAACGTCTATTTATAACGAAGGGGTACGCAGCTAGCCGTTACAGACGACGCGGCGAAAAACGCACTGACCGGACGCGTCCGGTCACTACACGACAGCAAGAAACAGTACGTGTCAGAACTAGCCGTTGCCATGACCGGACGCGCTGAACCGATTGACCGGACGCGACAGTGCCCGCGTCCGGTCGCATTCCAGTATGCTCCCGTTGAGACCGGACGCGTCCGATCGCACGTGACCGGACGCGCCGCGCGTCCGATCGTTTCTCCGCTTCGCTCTACCCTTCTGGACGCCTGACCGGACGCTCCGGTTACGTGAGGGACCGGACGCGCCGATCGCGCGCTCTGATTCACTCAGGAGAACTGACCGGACGCGCTGTTGAACTGACCGGACGCCACAGTGCCAGCGTCCGATTAGAGTCCAGTAAGCTCCCTGGATGACCGGACGCGTCCGGTCATCAGTGACCGGACGCGCTGCGCGTCCGATCATCAAACTGAAAACCGCGCAGACGCTGAACACTGACCGGACGCGTCCGGTCATACAGAGACCGCGTCCGGTCCAGCGTCCGGTCATCTCTGTGACCTCCGTTCGCCTCCGTTTCTTTTCCGACTTCCGGCGCAATAGAAAATAGGCATTTCACTTCTCCAAAAAGCGCCGAATCCCGCCTCGCAAGCTCGGTGGGAGGGAGAGAGGAACCAAACCCCTCTCTATCGCTTAAACTCCGCCGCCTTCACAAACTGTGCTTAACACCACCAAGTGTACACCACCATGTGCATGTGTGTTAGCATTTCATAAATCATTTCTCAAGGCGTTATGTTAGCTTTTTACTAGATCCTAATGCATATGCTCAAGACATTGATCTAGTGGCACTTGATTTCCGAGCTAACCGTGATTGCCCCTCTTGATAGTCGGCCATGTATCCTAAACCCGGTCAATCACTTCTCTACTCATCTTAGACCGGCAAAAGGAAAACCCTATGGTTATACCTTTGCCTTGAGCTCTTAGATCCTTCTCCACTTGATCATCATGTCCTTCCTTTTATGTGTATCTTCACCATGATCATCATTTCATGTCCATGCACCATCTCTTTGTGATCTTGTGGCCACCACACCTTGCCACATACACCTTCATCACATGTGTTGCTTATGCCTAACTCAAAACACTTAACACATGGCATTAGCAACTTGGTGTCATTAGTTACCAAAACCAAACTTGGGCTTTCAGGGGAGGAACGCCACCGCCGACTGCCCCGCGCCCGGATCTGGCCTCTCCGCCACCGGATCCGGGCTATTCTCGCTGGATCTAGGCCGTGGGGGGAGGAGGAGGAGGCGCCCTCGCTGGATCCATGCCGTGGAGGGAGGGGAGGAGGGAGCCGGGCCGCCCCACGCTAGATCCAAGCCAGGAGATGCCTTCCCGAGCGGCACCATGACAATGCCAGCACCGCCTCCATACCGCTGCCTGGGAGGGAGATGGAGAGAGTGAGAGAGCAGCGCCGGCTTGGAAAGAGTGAGAGAGCTGCGCGAGAGGGAGGGGGCGTGACCGCGCGAGAGAGACGCAGAGGCCAGGCTGCGACGCCCCTTATGTCGGGTTGTGAGAAAGGGTGAGAGTGGAAAACCCTAACTCTGCTATTTATATAAGCCTGAGAATAGTGGGGGTTTTGGGCTTTGGTTGGGCCTGATTTACCGAGGCAGTCACCGATAGAATGCCCGCGACTGCCTCAGTTAATATATATTAACCAAGGCGGGCATTTTAAGGGTGCCTATGGCAGAACCGCCTAATCTAATGCTCTCCAAGCGTACTTGTCTTCCATTAGATATTAAGTACCCAAGGGAAAGCACTAAACTACACGATTCTATCGAGCACACCTAACAAGAGAACTAAAAAATCCACATTTATTTTTTCATCAGGATCATAAATGAGAAATAAAGCTTACAATATTCTTAGCCATTTCTTACATCACTTTTAATACAACATCAGAGTAATTTATCATTTGATAATAACAGCGGAATGTAAAATGTTATTCAGAGTTTCAGCGGAATTAAAATCATTTAATGACAAATTAAACATTATCATGAAGAACATTTATATACATAAAATGATAACATGTTACAAGTCTTTCCATTGAAAAAATATTTTTGGTGGAAGTTTTAGATAAACTCTACGTCCGCAACGTAAAGGAAAATCCTCACTGAGCCCACCAGAAGGTTTCCACACACATGGTCAGCTTTATCAACACCTGACACCTGCAACAGGGTAAAACAAACCTTGAGTACACAATTATACTCCGCAAGACTAACCCGTCAAGAAGAAATAAAAAGACTCTAAGGGTATACAAGGCTATCTACTATAGGGAGTATTACTAAATGTACATCCTTATATTTAATTTTTATTAGCAGTCATCGTAGTTCATTATCCGACCATTCTATGTAAGCACCTATGCTACTTTTAAGCATGTGGTAAGCAATCAAAACCATTTTATCCTCTTTTCATGTTCCAGTTCTTACTATGGTGCTAGACCATAGCCAAGTTATACCGTCACATAGAAATGGTGATTCGTGAATCAATGTAGCCCAGCTGGGTACTCCGAAACACACGCCTCATCTGTACCCCAGGAACAAATAAGACCAACCCGTTCCACTCCTGTCAATGGGTCCAAATTTCTGTCCAAACTGGGACTCCAAGCCCCCAACACCTGAGGTCTAGCCTTAGTGCGGTGCTTAGACCTACTACCCAATAATCCACCCTTAACCGTCGGTATGGAAAGAGCCAGAACTCATGACAAGATAGTAACATGTTTTCCCGCTCTCATAAGCAAGTATGTGCTCAGGATAATAGTTCTGTGACTTGACTACCATCCACAGCAACGGATGGTCCTCAATCGACACAAGCGAGACAAATGCAACTAGAGCCCCGCTCTGTTGCCCAACCAAGACCAAGTCCATCCAAACCCAGTCTCGCCCGATCTCCAATTATTATTTATAAATATTCCATGTGATAGTAACATGATAATGATAGTATTAATATATTTTTCCTAGCTCTCGTGAGTGACAGGAAATGGCTCGACTTCTACCAAGGTTCTATAGCATAGCAAGCTACACAATCCTGTCATATTAATAGGACTCATAGGATAAGGACATATAGTGAGTGTATTTCATTCAACTCCTTAAAACTTAATGCACAAGCATAAAATAAAGTGCAGAATAATAGGAGCTATGCACCGGGGCTTACCTGGGTAAAATAAAACCTAAGTTAGCATTCCATTGTGTGACACGATCGTCAAAGCACCATCATTCACGCTATTTCGATCAGCTCCACGATCCATTATTGTTCCCTATATGATTTACGTGAATGCAATGCTAAGACATAAGTAATCGACGACAATCGCAACTCTTATCATACGACTACGCCTCGCAAGCTAACGAGCTAGCTCAACGACCCACGTACTAAGCTACACATCTATGTTGTCGGATAACGTGGCAATTCCCATTAAATATTTCAGTTATACAAACCCAAAGTGTTGCTTTATTTTATCGATTTAATATTTATATTCTAACTAGGGCTCACTAGCTATCTTATCAAACCACTTATTCTGGAGCTACAAAATTTACAATGAGCATCCAATAATATGAGGAACATACTGTAAAATTTTTAGAATTAATACTAGCACAGATTAACCATAACAATTCCTACAAGTTTATATTTTAACAATATTAAGCACCTCAATTTAATTAGAGGATCCCTGAGAAGATCGTAAAACTATGTGAACCAATTACACTAACAGATAGCTTGTGATTTTAAGAACCTAACAAAATTGGTTTCACAACTTTTGGATTTTTACACAAATTTATATTGAATTTGCAAGCTTGATTTTTACACAATATTAAGCACCTCCATTCGGCCCAACACTCCCTGCGGCCCGCGCGGGGGCGACCACATGCACAATAGGCCGGCCTAGCAAGCGGGCCGAGGCGGGGAGCCTGCGTGCTCATGCCTTTTTGCAAAAGAAGGCTCAGGTTCTTAGGTAATAATATGGAACATTTGTTTACTATTACCACATACTTATGTTTTTCATTCATGACCCCGTAATGTGCCTTCTTTACAACGGGGCAGTCCTCGACGCCCTTGCCCACGATGGCACGGCTCCGCCGGCGCTGCGCGGCCACGCCGGCCACACGGGGGCCGACGAGCATCATGAAGCAAAGACGAAACCCTAGGCGGCGATTTTAAAGCTACTCGCTGACCCTATCACGCTGCTCACGTAGGCAGCCAACCACCATGGCGATGTGAACATTCCGATGACCCTACTGGCTAACAAGACAAAAGAAGTTGCGAGGGAGTATGAGGGGCTAACCACGAATCCAGCTGCGCAACCGGTTGAGGCGGAGGATGACTGAGGAATCCTGGGCACGTACTCCCGCACCGCGTGACGGCGCCCCGAGTCGGACACCAACGCACCACCTCGTCACTGATGGGCGGTCAGATCAAGATAGGGGGAGCATCAAGTAGAGGGAGTCAAGGTGAATCCACGGGTACGAGAAATCGAACTGCAACCAGCCAAGCGGGCCTTACCCGCAATTCGCGCTCTGCTCTAGCGACGAGCTGATCGGCGGCGACGAAACGCCAAATTGGTGGCCCATAGCACACCGACGGACCAGAGAAGAACAAGGTGCTTAGATAACCATCTAAGCTTCCCACAAAAGTGAGGAATTGCGCTGCGAAGCTATAGCTTGGCAATGGGGAGAGGGAGAAAGGATGGTGGCTCAGCACACGGTGAGGCTATGGAGTGGCCTACGAGCGAGCCGAGCAGTTAAGGTGGGTAGCTCTGGTTGGTGGCAAGGCGAGCATATGGTGCAGTTGACGAGATGGGGAGGGCTTCGCTGGACACGCTCGACTTGGCGTGGCTAGGCCCGAGCGGGGCTCACCGGCGTCCGCTTGCGGGGACAGGGCGAGGCAGGGCGGCGTCCCATCGCCACTATGATCATGTCAATGACCAAGCATGGTGGCACTGGCAAGCATCCAAAGACACTACGCGGTAGTGGATCGAGTGGTGGAGCGAGCGCCTCGATGGCCATGCCACGGCAGCCGCGGCCTTGGCGTAACCCTGAGCACGGCCCAGCGGCCAGTAGCGCACGCAACAGCGGAGCCAGGACAATGCGAGGCTAAGGCACTGCGTGGCCCCGACCAACACACGAGCTGGCCCGCAGCACAGGGCGGCCACGGCCTGCTGCCGGTGCCAGCAGCGCCAGCACGCATGGTGACCGTGAACACGGAGCCAAACGGCCGAACGTAGTACTTGCACGAATTTTGAAGAGAGCTAATACGCGAACCCAGCTCGGTTGAGGTTCAACCAGCTTCACAAACCTAAGGTGCGCATCACCAGCTATCAAGCGACGCAACCGTTGAGGCCAAAGAGTGACTAGAGAGGGAGGTAAGGAAGTGCCAAGATGGGTTCGTCACACTAGACGCCGGTTCACGAACAGAGTGCCAAATGTGCTCGGCCGCGCATTCAAGCCAAGTTTGGGCAATTTTCGGGGAAGCAACATGTCATCCAAACGAACTACGATCTACACCACACTCAAGTACCTACTTAAAGGCAATTAATGGGACAAAAACATGAAGCTAGTGTTTAATTATTTTTGTTAGAATTTAATTACTAAAATGACATTGTCTAACGCTACCTCGGACTTAGGGATATCAATGGTTCGACTAGAATTAACATCTCGTAATACTTTTGTCACAATTTTTGAAAGGT
Organism: Saccharum hybrid cultivar R570; assembly: GCA_038087645.1. Classification (NCBI taxonomy): domain Eukaryota; kingdom Viridiplantae; phylum Streptophyta; class Magnoliopsida; order Poales; family Poaceae; genus Saccharum; species Saccharum hybrid cultivar. Next base: position 3,108,617 of record JAQSUU010000731.1, on the reverse strand, counting down.
CCAAACCCTAATGAACTCCAACCAACAAGCATAATGCGCACTATTACGTATTTTACATAATTTAATTATCCCAAAATGGTACTTTTTAATTCTAAACTATATTGCACCTTTGGTTATAGAAATTTTTTTCATGCCAAACAATTAAATAATTTATTCTACTTTGCATATTAGGATTTCACAAGCGTGTTTACACATTAAATAAATTAACTCACAATATCCCTTGATTCCTCTTCTCCAAAAAGATGAGACATACACCTCGATTATCATCTCATGCGAGTTTGAAATTTTAAACCCGAAAACTTGGTTTGTTAATTTCTTTTAGGCATTAACCGAGGCGATTGAAATTCCTGCCCGCCTCGGAGGGTGTTTTCAAAAGGTCGCGGTAAATCTTTTTTTGCAGTAGTGACCAAAACCAAAACCCGCAGACCCAAAACCCGTGGATATCCGCACCGAACCTGATCCGCTGCCATCTTTAAGCTCGCTCTCGAGCAGTGCGGCCGCCTGTGCGGGCCGCGGCGAGGAGCAGCCGCCTGCGCTGGCCTGCAGCATCCCGCCTCCTCTATTCCTCTTCCTCCATTGATCTGCAGCGTCCAAAGCAGGAAGGTGAGACAAGCAAGTGATAGAGAAGGGCGAGCCAGCAAGGTTGCGAGCGGGGTGCGGGGAAGCAGAAGAGCTGTGACCACGCAAGCGCTCGTGCCGGCTGCCAACTAGCGGAGTGCGGGACTGGTGGGAGCCGGCGTGGCCGTGAACGGGGCGCGGGGAAGCGGACGAGCTGCCATCGCCGTTGGGTGGGTGCGGCCTAAGATGCGGATGAGAGCTAAGGGATTGAGGAATGAGGATTCTAGGCTTATATACTTTGGGCTGCTAGTTGGGCTTTTAGTGGGCTCAATCTTTCGGTGTCCGATGGAGCTCCGCGGGAGAAATTTAGGATCCACCCCAAAACTGCAGTATTTCGGGTATGCGAAACCGAAAATCCGTAGGCAAAAACCAGGCACCAAAACCAAAACCTGTGGACCCGAAACCATAGTCACAAAATTTCTGGGTCGATGGGGTCGAGGTACGGGGTCGCGGTACGTGGTACGCTACTTGCGAGAAATTTTTACACGTTGGGTTGAAAATAAACTTGTGAACCCAGGTCAGGGTCGACGAACCTGGGTCGAGGGTCGAAGGTGGTAAACCCGTTTTATGTGACTATGCCCGAAACCCGCGGATATTCGCACCGAACCCAATCTGCTGCCATCTTTACATGCATGCATTTCGCTCTGCTCTGATCTCCTGATGGTCTGGGCATCAGAATGTCTGTTACTTCCCCAGCCACAGTCACTGGCATGGAAGACCACGCGCACGTACAGTGTTTCAGTTGCTCGATCGAACCAAACAATGAAATGAAACAAATATAATGGAACTGTTTGTCAGGCAGGGAAGCTAGCTGCAAAGGTGAAGTGAAGGTCCCCTACCACTGTGGTTGCTGTATGCGATTGCTGAATGGCATGCATGCTCCATTTAACATTCATGTGGCCGTGTGAAGGATCGAAACACAACAGTGGTTGGCGCATCCATCGGTTGAATTGGCTGGCTGGCTGGTGAGGCCGACACCCTTTTTGGCTTTTTTGCATGTGAAGGAGTTATGCAATTGAAGCCCCCGGCCCTCACCACAAGGGCAAAGGGTTTTTGTGGCGAAAATTTTCATCACAAAAGCTTATTTTTTCGCCACAAATTGGACTTTGTGGCGACTTTTAAAATCGCCACTAGTCGCCACAGATACTCGCCTCACAAATACTCTAGTGATGATTTTCTATTCCCCACAAATAACCATACTCATTAGTGACGAATTGTGGTGTCACTAGTGAAGTGGCCATTTGTGGCCCCAGTCGTTGCCACAAAGACATATGTATTAGTGACGGAAAAAATTGCCACTTATAATGTTTTTTAGTGGTTATAATAGTTGCCACAACTATAGAGTATTTATGGCAATTTTGTCGTCATAGTTACCGTTGTAAAAGTGACGAATTATATGGTCACTAAAGACTATATAGCAGTGACCAAAGTTTCGCCATTATACAAGTTTACTGTGTCAAAATTTGTTCTCACTATTTTAGTTGCAATTGTGTCTAGTTGGTCGCCACAGCTTATATGGGAAAAAGTGGCGCCTTATCAACACAAATGCATTTTATTTGTGATGTAACTCATCCTCACATATATATTACAGAGGCAAAACTTTTCCTCACAATATGATTTTTTTTGTGAGAGCTGATAAGACATGTTGTGTCGATAATTTCATCACCAAAAAACATAGCATTTGTGTGAAAATATTAGTTACGACAAGTTTTGTCACAAGATAAAGCCTCAATTGTGTGGAACAATAGATGATGTGGCAAACAATTTATCATTGTCACGCATGTTGTAGTGACAAAAATGGCTCAACAAATATGTACCAATACAATTCTCACAACTGTAGACCAATAGTATTTATTTCAATAATTCTTTAACCATGATAATGTTGGAATCCAACAATATACAAAAATTAATAATACTTGGAACTCTCAAAATAACTCACACACTACTTTCAAATCTCAAATAATTTATTCAACTATAGGTATTAAACTCTATGGTGGAGACTGTGAAGCACCAGATTGAATGCATGCAAAGAAATCCGCCATTTGTTGATCAAGTTGCTCTCTCACTAGACGAGCAACTTCTCCACTCTGTGTTTGACGCAAAGAACTAAGCTCATCACGTTGGAGTTGCTGCTCTTCTTGTAACTGTGTATTTGTTTCGACCACCGTCGAGACTTGGCCTTCCAAAGCTTGTGCTCGTTGCTCAGCAGCCTCAGCACGTTACTCAGCAGCATCTGCACGTGCTCGAGCTGCAGCCTCACGCTGTTCAGAAGCCTCGATTTGTGCCTACAATCTGATCCTTTCCTCGGCGACTCGGTTTACAGCACGAATGCCAACACCACGTGAATAGTTTGGCTTTCGACCTAGAACTAGTGTGAAGTGCTCCACTATTGGCACGGGCGCAGAAGATATCTTTTCTTGATGTGTCCCAGCAACTTCTTGTAGTTTGGTTTGCAAAGCATGAAACAACAAATTAATTAAGAACCCATATACTACACAGCAAGAAAAAATGTTCAACTAATGAATAGTAAGTTTGAGCACAAATTCGCTCCAGGATAGTGTAACATGCACATGTTGTGAGTTGCTGTTGTTTAAAAAAATTCTGCAGACATGTCATCTAATAAATGAAATTTACAGAAAAATTAAATAATATATGAAATTTACAAACAGCTTAATAAAACAAAATTGTTCATGGTTTGTTCATGGTTAGGGCTATACCATGTCATATATTGCACACACACATTATAGTGGCCAGAATTTTCAATTCATTAAATGAACAATACATCAGAAGCTATGTTGTAGAGATAATAACCATGAAAGAGTGATACAGAATTCTACTATAATATTTTTTCATACAAAAGCACACGACTTCCACCTAATCCTAATTCAGAAGGTGACATAAACGTGAAATCCAAAGATGCCATCATAAAGGGAAGTAACATGTTCATACCATTATTTCTTCACCCGTTGAAATAGACCATGTCCCATCAGCCTTTTGGTATGTAGCCCTCCAAACTTGCATAGCAGTAGGCCACTCACTAGTTTCTGGGTCTCGCTACATTGAAATAAAGAAATATATATTCACTAATTTAGAATAATGTGTAGCAGATAAAAAATTCTTCCTAGTATTTTTTTTACTCACCAGATCATAAGCAATTTGAGCAATTGATCTAGTTCCTACTTTGGACCCCATCTCTTGCTTTCCTCTGTTGATAGAGTTTTGGTTGCTCCTTTTCTGGTTCACAAATTGCATAGATGTTTCATTAATAATTGTGCAACACTGTAATTTAGGATGAGTTTTATGTACCTGAAAATCATCATCCGTCCACAAATTCCTTATCAACCATTGCCAACATTCTGGTGAGACATGTTGTGGCCTTGGCTTGTTGTTTCAAGAGATTCTTGCGCAGACTAAAGTCATTTGTAAAAAACAAAGCTCGTCCAGAGGGAGCAATTGTTGAGGCTGTAGTGTTACAGGAATGTGTGACTCTTTGTTCCATGTACTTGCATGGAATTGAGATAAGAATCAACAGGCCAAGCCGTAATGATGACAGTGATGATAACAATAGCAACACACAGCTCCAGATTTTTGCTAAAATTGGAAGACGACTTATTGGGAATAGATATTGTGAGATGGAGATGAATGAATTGAATAAAGCGCAAGCATACGTTCTAAAGAACTGTGAAGAGGCTGCTCCATATACAGGGTAAGCCACTCCTAAGATGTTCATTGAACTGTGGACTCCAATTTTGTAACATCTATTCTCCTATGTCACAGCATTCACAAGGAATATTTAAGGACACAGAGCACCAGGAATGTAGATAAGCGGCATGAGAAAGAGTTCTTTCAGTGGTTCAAGAACCATGCAAGTATAAGGATGTATTTATTACATTATTTCTTTAGGGTAGCTTAATTAACTACTGTGTTTCATGTAGATATCAGATATGTATTCCAAAGGAGATCCTTCTGTTTCTGATGAATTATTTGATCTAGCAAGAGGACCCGATACTAGAGTGACATATATTCTCAAGTTATATGGTCAATGGATGGAGATTTAACACAAGGGACAGAGACGCCCTATTTCAAGCACAAAACAGTGGAGTATATGTCAAGGGCGATGAAGGAACTGGAAACAAAGATTACTTTGGTGTCTTGACAGATATTGTGGAGCTTTTATATGGGACTCATAAAGTTGTTCTTTTTAAATGTGAATGGTGGGATGTACATACAACAAGGGGAGTTAAAGAAGATCAGTATGGGTTCATAATGATAAATACTACTCGCAGGCTGTCAACAGATGAGCCATATGTTTTGGCTTCACAAGCAGAGCAAGTATATTATGTGAATGATACTCAAGATCCAAAATGGTATGTCGTGGTAAAAACTAAACCTCGTGATTATTTTGACACTCCTCCCATTGATGAAGAAGATGCCAGTACTAAATCAAGTAAATCCAGTCCTGAAGCTTGCCAAGAAAATGAAGTAATAACTATGCCGAATCCAAATACAATAGAAGATGATGACACAAGTATATTGGACACACCTCAAGTTGAAGCGGAAGCTGAAGGTATGCCTGTCGCTGTGGAAGGTAATCCGATACTCCATTACGAGGGTGATGTTGAGGATGAAGATGAGCAACAAGAATCTGAAAGTGATGACAGCGAAGGTGGTGAGTACATGGATTCAGATGATGAAGACAGTGAATCGGAAGATGAAATAGATGATGACTAGCAAATAACTGATAATCAAGCTGAAGTTTCTATAGGGAATATATATATAAGATGCAGCCTCATCTCCTTGGTCACTTGCTGTACAAACACTACACAGTAGTGTCAAACAAATAAGCATTTAGGATATCAAGGTCACTCTGGCATTTTCAGCTATGTTTTATCTCCTAATACTTTGCAAGCCCCGGTAATATGATATATATTCATTATAAACAAGCTATTCATCCACAAATTGTCAATTCACGTATTACTATGGCCATACGGATTTGCGCTTGCTTTTGTTCGTTCTCACTAATTTTACTTCTGTTCTGGATCCCTACAAGACAAACTTGTGTTTTTTGTTCCAACAACCAAATTAACTTGTACATAAAGTCACTAAAACCTAAGATAATAGAGCTCTAATTTGTACTTCAAATACAGAATTACAACATAATATATTATGTAACTAAACATAGGGGGTCCAGCTCTGCCGTATGCAATGACCAAGGTTCAGGTGCCCAATCAATGCCACTGAAACATCACTAAGACATTTAGCGATTGAGCTTCTAGCCTACATTCAAACTCCAGAAAATCGAATAGACAAATATGGTGAATTGACCAAATAATCTAAACTGGAGAGCAATCGTGCTTAGTTTCCAATCCTATGACCCCGGATGAGCCGCTGTGTTAGGCCCCTGGGCACACGAGCCGCTAGCTGCACAGGCGGCCCTGAAGCTCCACTACGGACACGCCCGACCTACGACCGCCCGCCACACGCCTGAGCGGCTGCCCGCATGCCTACCCGTGTTGATGCCAGCAAGATGACCATACCACGTACCTGGCTCACAGGACGGCACGAGCAAGCGGCTCGGCGTCTTCCTCCTCGCACGTAGATGGCCACGGCCAGGGATGCAGCGAATCCGACCTTTTTGCGAGCTTATCGAGATTGGCGGCGGCGACCGTGGGCGAGCTCATCGAATGCTGCACGAGGCGAAATTCGGTGGATCCGGGTGGCAGCGGGGATGGCCGGAGACCATGGGCGAGCTCGTCGGCCGGAGACACTCGTCGAGATAGGCGGCTGCGGCCGTGGGCGCGCTTGCTAAGCGCTGCGCGTGTGAGCTTCTGTGGAGCCATGGGCAAGGTTATCGACGGCCGGCGACTATGGGCGAGCTCGTCGGCGCTTGGCGGAGCTCTGAGCTTGGGGGTGACCAGAGATGCTCCGTCCAGTAATTGCAGCTGCAGAAAATGAAAGAAGATAAGGTGGAGTTTGACTGACAGGTGGGACCCATGATAATACAATATTTGCCACTAATTATTTATCATACGGAACACGTGTTTTTATCACCAATAGAAATATTATATAACAAGAAAATTTATTTGCTCACAATTAACTTGGTAACTAGTGACAAAAGAATATTTTGCCACAAAAAATTCTCAGTAATCAGGTACCATGTGGCGATGCAAAATTTTGTCACAGATAAACGTACTAATAGTGGGGGGAAATTGTTTAGTCACAATTAAGATCGGAAATAGTGGCAAAATACAATTTCGCCACAACATTTTCTCACTGACCTTGAACCATGTGGCGATACAATATTTTGTCACTGATAGATGGCATAACTGTGAGGAAATAAATATTTAGTCACAATTAACCTATTTGTTAGTGACAAATTAATGTTTCTTCGCTAAATTCGCCACTGAAGGTGCATGCTGTGGCGATATAGTAGTTTGTCACTAATAGTCGGCGCAATAGTGATGAAAATTAGTTTGGTCACTAATAACATGGGAATCAGTGACAAATCAAGATTTCGCCACCACATTTTGTCACTGATGCTCGGTCTTCCTGTAGTGCCTCTTGCTGTCGCTCGGCCAGCTTGCATGGCTGCAAGCGCCGCAGACTTGGTTGGACACTGACTTGCTGGATCAAGCCATAAAGGATCGATCATGGCCCTGTTTGTCTGGCTAGAAAAACGTTCGATGCTGATGCTGTGCTAGAGCTAGCTGTTACTACTGTTCGATCTCCTCTGACTGGTATGAACGTGAGATGGAACGATCGAAGAAGAGCAGGCAGCACAGCAGTATGGATTCTCTGGACTGAAGAGACGATCGAAAAACCATCAGACTTCACAACCTGCCGATGTAGTACTAGTACCTAGTACTACTATACGTGCATAGAGCGTAGTTCGTAGTGCGTGTATGTACACGGCTAACAACTTTGCTGTCTCTAAAGATGGATGCCGTCTCTAAAGATGGAGCTGACATTGGTGTCGATCGATGCACACGAGTAGGAGTAGGAGTAGGAGTAGAGGTAAGCCAAGGGGGTTCACATGCCTGGATTTGGGAGACTAGAGAGGAATCGGTAATGCTCCACATAGGCGTCCAGACGAACAGACACCGCGTGCCCACTTTGCCTCGCTGCAGCAGCCTCTTCCCCCACCGCGCGCATCTAGCCTACACCGCTCGCTCCTCGCTCTGCCCGTCGCGTGCCCACCCGTGCCGTCGGGCGCGCCGCCCACCTCTGCTTGTGGTGCTAGTACTGCTGTCGTGTGCCTCAGGTTGGTCCTGGCTGAGCCAGGGGCACCCACAAGCACGACCCATGCTGGTAGTGCTTGCGTGGCACCGCTCGCCGCCGACTCCCACCACTAGGCCGGAATCAACCGGCCTCGATCTCCCTTCCCCTATGTTGTAAATGTATGTTTCAAGTATTTAAGATGTTTCAGAGGTATGTTGCAAGTGTTTCATATGGATGTTGCAAAAGTGGATCGGGATGTTGCATATGTTACAAGTGTTTCATAGGCATGTTGCAAGTGTTTTCAGAAGTATGTTGCAATCGTTTATTCAAAATTCGGGATGTTACATATGTTTCACACACATATGTTACAAGAGTATGTTCGAAATGTTTCAACTATTTTAGTCTTATGTTGCAACAAGTGTTTTCATGTTGAAAGTTGCAAGTGTTTTATTTGGATGTTGCATATGTTTCACACATATGTTGCAAATGTATATTCCAAATGTTTCATATATTTTAGACGTATGTTGCATCTAAGTGTTTTATGTCGCAAGTGTTTCATGTTTCAGAGGTAGAGAGTCGTGGGGGCACGGCCCGGGCGTCCGGGATGGGATGCGGCGAGCCGGGGGACGGTGGATGGGGTGTGCTGGGGGCCGGCAGTCGAGGCACGCGGTGCACCTGGGGTCTTGCGGACGTGGCGTGTTTGTCCTCATCCCGGCTCTTGGGTCCCTCCCGCGTAATGAGAGGAGGGGGTCAGGGGGAAGGAGCGGCGGGCATGGCGTTTCCCGTGGGCGCGCGTGACGGAGGAGGCGCGGTCGTCCAGACTCGTGGAGAGAGAGAGGAGGGGTTAGGGGGTAAGGAGTGGCGGGCGCGGTGTTGTCCGCAGCACACGTGACGGAGGAGGCGCAGACGTCTGTACGTGCGCTTTTGTGCGGACGTCCGGGCGCTAGCATGTCCCGAAAGGAATTTTGTGTCCGGTTTTGTTGTTGATGGAGAAAAAGTTTACTTTTGCGATAGTTGAGATAGAAAAAAATAATCTTTTTCCTTTCCACTAACCAACTAAAGTTATTCCCTCACTCCCAGTTGGAAAAAGTGGGCTGGGCCAAAGATACGTTCGATAGCCTGGACCTAAACGACTCAAGGGCACTTGGGCCTTCCTTTGGTGTTAAAAAAAATTATTATCGGGCCTTCTATTGTTGGTCTTCCGGTCATCGCAGGATCGCAGTCGCAGCAGGCGTTGACGTAAGCGGCACGCAGAGACACTTGGTGCAGCACTGAGGCACGCCTTCCTGTGACGCGTCAGGCGTCGGCGAGCTGCTCTCCCCGCTCTGCAATTGTTTCAGTTCAGCATTTGCCAAAAATCACTGAATTGTTAGTATCATCTCTGACGCGCACGCGCTAATACAATGCATCGCACAACAATAGCAGCAGGAAGAAGCATGTACATAGACCAAAACGAACACAGAAGACAAGGCAAAATAGGTTCAGCATATACACTCGCAATTATATTACCTACGGACTTACACTCTGTTTTGTAAAATAATGTAACTAGAAAAATGTTCAGAAAGACTTAGAGACTTACAGTGTGGAATGGAGGGAGTGCTTGCCAAAAACACTCTTCTGTTTCAGACAACTTCTCGTAAAAACGGTTTCAAAAGGACCTACAATGTTTTGTAACATACAGTAGTAGTATCTTCCTCCGTCCCGTGAAAGAAAAACCTTATACCATTGCTTGATCCTTAATTTGTGATAAAAAAAACCTGCAAGTCTTTATTTGCCGGACAGAGGAACTATACGGCATGCAGGTCATTATAACTCTAAAAACCTTGTCTTTCCCCAAGGCGTATATTATAGTACATTCACATAGCTTGGGAGACTCCGGAGTCCACACCAGCCAACACAAGATATGAAGTTGGGGTACTTAATTAGGGCCTTATTTGATCCCATGGCCTAAAGTCCTGCCACTAAATTTTAGAGCACTTTGGCTCTTGAGACTCTAATAAACTGGTAGTCTAATTAAAGTTGTATCTAAAATTTAGTCGACCTCATAAAAAAGCTGTTAGTTCGTTAGACCACACAAGCACTACTACAATTATGCTCTGTACAGGCGGTTCAAAAAAGGATCTGTACAGGTGTCGGTGTTCGGACCAAGGGGGTCCTAAACCAACGAGTAAATGCTGCGTGACTCTTTCCTGGATGGTGATGCAAGGAGAACACACGGGGGTTTATCCTGGTTCGGGCAAAAGAAGGCCCTACGTCCAGCGGGGAAGAGAGGTTTGTATTTCCTTGCACCGGGGTGCTCGTGTAGGGGTTACAAGCAGACGAGAGAGGGTGTCGAGCCCCAAGTCTCAAAGAGAAAAAGGAGAAAGATGGTTGCTCCGCGTTTTTTCCGTGATGCTTCGTGTTTTTTCTTCTTCCTCCCCCCTTTGGTTCGCCCTGGCCTGCCTTTTTATAGGGCGAGAGGTGGCCAAGTCGAGGGGAGGCTTGAGGCGATGCTTCGTCGATTCCTGTTGAGTTGACTGTAGCGACGTGGCTTCGGGATGGCCGGCCATCCCTGGGTATCCTGACGCGGTACGGGACAAGAGGGTGAAATGACCCAGAGTGCCAGGCCATACCGTCCTTCGAGCTAAGTCGAGCGTTGGGGCCGGGTCGAGGCTGGGTCGAGGCTGGATGGATAAGGCCGAATCCCCGGTATCGCGGGGGACGGACCTTGTCTTATCCTCCCTCGAGGGTGACTGATGGTGAATAGTGCGCGGTATGGTGGATACAGTGACGGCTTTCACCTCCCATCACGGGATGGGCGGTAAAACAGTGAGACTTGACGTGGGTATTGTTCCCGCGTTGACCCATGCCGTAGCCATGTCGGTCGGTGGTAGTAGGTAACCGCATTGAATGCTATGGCTTTTGTCCCGGGTAGGTAAAGAAAGGGCGTCGAGGGGCCGGGGCGCGGTCGAGGCGCCCCGTCGAGCGGGCCTCGTACGAGTCGGAGCCGGAGCGCGGTCGAGGCGCCCCGTCGAGCGGGCCTCGTACGAGTCGGAGCCGGGACGCGGTCGAGGCGCCCCGTCGAGCGGGCCTCGTACGAGTCGGAGCCGGGGCGCGGTCGAGGCACCCCGTCGAGCGGGCCTCGTACGAGTCGGAGCCGGGGCGCGGTCGAGGCACCCCGTCGAGCGGGCCTCGTACGAGTCGGAGCCGGGACGCGGTCGAGGCGCCCCGTCGAGCGGGCTATCTTTTCTACTGGTTTCGGTTTTTGTTAGTGTTTTGGCGATAGCTGTGGTACCCCCGTACTGTTGGTACCGACAGTAGCCCCCGAGCCTTTGGGTGAGTGTGTGATCACTCTCCCAGAGGTTAGTCAGAACTGGAGTCGTAGCGTCGCGATTTTTCCGGTGGGGGCGCGCGAGCGCACCCGCCGGGTGTAGCCCCCGAGCCTTTGGGTGAGTGTGTGATCACTCTCCCAGAGGTTAGTCAGAACTGGAGTCGTAGCGTCGTGATTTTTCCGGTGGGGGCGCGCGAGCGCACCCGCCGGGTGTAGCCCCCGAAGCCTCGGTGGAGTATGGAGACTCCTCCGAGGTCTTGTTTGCGTTCGATTGGGGGACATTTTGTTGCGGTCAAGCCCCCGAGCCTCGTGCGCGCGAGGTCGATTAGGGTCCCGGCCGTCTTTTGCTGTGCGACCCTCGCGCTCCTTTTTCGAAAAAAGGAGGAGGGGCGTAGAATGTCGTACTACCCTCGTTTGGGCCCGAGTTACGACGATCTCTGGTGAGCTGCTAGCGGGGGAATTCGAGTGAGAACCCGTGCCCCGTTCGTTAGGGGTCGGCTAGTGGCCCGGAGGCGCCCTCAAAAATGCCAAGAAGTGGTCGTGTGGATCTCGATTCCCTTCGACAGGATTCGAGGGCTCGATGCCTCCCCCGGAGGGATTCCTACCACAACCTTCTCCTTCGGCCTCGAATACGTCCTGGGGTGCCTCGAGAGCGTGGCTCGAGCCCTTGGCCATGTACGGGCGCACCCTGAGTCGTCCCTAACTCTGTTGCTCGAGGGCAGCTGTCGAACCCCGTTCGAGGGCCAGCTTTCGCTCCCTCGAGACTTATTGCGGGCTTCGCACCCATTTTTGCGGTCGGGACCCCGAGCCTCGCACGCACGAGGTCGATCAGAGTCCCGGCCGTCTTTCGCGACCCTCACGCTCCTTTTTCGAAAAAAGGAGGAGGGGTGGAGAATGTCGCACTACCCTCGTTTGGGCCCGAGTTACGACGATCTCCGGTGAGCTGCTAGCGGGGGAATTCGAGTGAGAACCCGTGCCCCGTTCGTTAGGGGTCGGCTAGTGGCCCGGAGGCGCCCTCAAAAATGCCAAGAAGTGGTCGTGTGGATCTCGATTCCCTTCGACAGGATTCGAGGGCTCGATGCCTCCCCCGGAGGGATTCCTACCACAACCTTCTCCTTCGGCCTCGAATACGTCCTGGGGTGCCTCGAGAGCGTGGCTCGAGCCCTTGGCCATGTACGGGCGCACCCTGGGTCGTCCCTAACTCTGTTGCTCGAGGGCAGCTGTCGAACCCCGTTCGAGGGCCAGCTTTCGTTCCCTCGAGACTTATTGCGGGCTTCGCACCCATTTTTGCGGTCGGGACCCCGAGCCTCGCACGCACGAGGTCGATCAGAGTCCCGGCCGTCTTTCGCGACCCTCACGCTCCTTCTTCGAAAAAAGGAGGAGGGGTGGAGAATGTCGCACTACCCTCGTTTGGGCCCGAGTTACGACGATCTCCGGTGAGCTGCTAGCGGGGGAATTCGAGTGAGAACCCGTGCCCCGTTCGTTAGGGGTCGGCTAGTGGCCCGGAGGCGCCCTCAAAAATGCCAAGAAGTGGTCGTGTGGATCTCGATTCCCTTCGACAGGATTCGAGGGCTCGATGCCTCCCCCGGAGGGATTCCTACCACAACCTTCTCCTTCGGCCTCGAATACGTCCTGGGGTGCCTCGAGAGCATGGCTCGAGCCCTTGGCCATGTACGGGCGCACCCTGGGTCGTCCCTAACTCTGTTGCTCGAGGGCAGCTGTCGAACCCCGTTCGAGGGCCAGCTTTCGTTCCCTCGAGACTTATTGCGGGTTTCGCACCCATTTAAGACATACCTGGAGATATTTCGTTGTCCGGGCGCGTTTTTTCGGGAGGCGAGACCGGCGCGTTATCGGCGTATGGTTACGACGTGGGGAGCGGCCACGTGCTCAGTTCCTGCGAGATATAAGGAAACGGTTAGGCGAGCGGTTTTATCGCGAGAAACTGCTCCTTACTTTTCGCGCGGCCGTTGGGCTTCCGTCCGAGCATATAAAGCTAAGGCCTTGGGGTCTCCGTTCCCCACCGGTTACTTGCATCCCTGCAATCCTTTGCCCTAGACATCCCCTGCCACATCGCGTTCTCCGCCCGTCTTGCCGCAGCCACCGCATCCTTTTCTCCCATCCCCTTCCGACGACATCGATGGCAGGAAAGAGCCAGATCCTTCCCGCCGACGACTGGGCCGCCTCCTCGGTGACGGAGAGGAGGTTGGAGGAGTTGGTCGAGGACGGGCTGTTGCGGCCGAGGACGAACTCGGCGCGGCCGGAGTGGGTGGCACCGCCCCCCGCCCACCAGGAGCCAGTGCCCCCCGAAGGGTACGTGGTGAGCTTCGTCAGCTTTCATGAGCGGGGGTTCGGCGTGCCGGCGTCGGTCTTCATGCGTGCGCTCCTCCACTACTACCGGGTGGAGCTTCACCACCTTTCCCCCAACGCCGTAGCGCAGGCCGCCATCTTTGCGACGGTCTGCGAGGGCTACCTTGGGGTGGAGCCACAGTGGAACTTGTGGCTTCACCTTTTCAAGGCCGAGCTCTTCGCCAAGAGGGCAGGGGAGAAAGGCGTCCTGTCCGCGGCCCAAGTGGGGAGCTGCGTGCTGCAAGTGAGATCGGGTCGGACGGATCTATACATCCCGGCCCGACTCATCTCCTCGAACAGTGGGTGGCACGAGGGTTGGTTCTATCTCCGCAATGATGAAAATCAGTTGCCGAGGTACACCGGCCGCGTGCTGACTGCTCGAGAAGAGCACTGGTCGTACGGAGTGCCCGAGGCCGAGAAGACGCGCTTGGATCCGCTGCTGGCGGCGCTGCAGCAGCTTCGCCTTCGGGGCCTGACGGCTGCGGCGGTGGCTGCGGGCTTCGATCGTCGTAGAGTGATGCCGTTGTGCCAGCGTCGTCTCCGCCTGGACCAGATGACTCCAGAGGCGAACCTGGAGGGCACCCGGATGTCCCACGAATCCCTCACCCTTGAGGAGGTTCTCCGGCGGGCTCGCCGGATGGTCGGGAACTTCAAGGCGGAGGAAGCCAATCAGGTTCCCATGAGGCCTACCGAGGGGTGCGAATCCGTGGTACGTATCCCGGGGCTGAGGTATTGCTTTTCTTGTTTTTCTGTGGATTTCGCTGATGTGGTCGAGGCCGGTGTGTAGGATTTGTCGGCGTTGCGGGAAACGCGCCCACCAGTCCCAGAGGACCGGCCCGCCCGGGAGGCTCGACGCCTGCATGCCTCCCAGAAGAAGCAGGCCAAGGAGACGGCCAAGAAGCGGGCGATCCGCAAGGCCAAGAAGGCGGAGGCGTTGAAGAAGCGCCGACGCCAGCAAGCCATCGACGGAGTGCCCCTGTCACCGTCGCCTTCCGAGACAGTCTCGGGGGAGGACGACGGCAGCAGCGATGAAGATGAAGATGCCCTGTCGCGGTATGAGATTGCGACCAGGCTTGGGGATCTCCCCGACATTCGCCCCCTGCTGGAGCCCATCGGGGGGGGGTCCTCCTCGGTCGTCGTGGTCGAGGAGGTCGAGGGGAAGAAGGTGGAGAAGGGATCTGGCCCCTCGAGGGGAGGGGCCATTTTACCCCGGACCCGGCGAGAGGGGTCGTCGGGGACGTCCGCACCAGCCGGGGCCTCGCAAGCTCCGGCAGGGGCGGAGACGGTGGTACCGGCGTCGTCATCAGCGGCGGCGCCGGTAGGAGTAAGGACCCGAGGCCAGCTGGCCTCGGGAGCACAAAGGGCGCAGGGCGGTGTGTTGGCCGGGGCTCCCAGGAGCGCTCGGCCTGCTGGTGAGGCCGCCGCGGGGCCACCAGCGGCCGTCCCGGGAGGCTCGAGCCGCGCAGGGTCGAGGTACTTGGTGCCGATTTCCGGGTAAGTATCTCAACTTGGTTGTCCTGCCTTTCCCAAAGTCCGTCGGCTGACAATTCTTCTCACTTCGCAGGCTGAAGCGGAAGGCGGAGCCAATGGGGCCTACCCCTGTGAAGTCGCTGCGAGCCAGCGCCGTTGTCCTCAACCGGACGGCGGAGCAGGACGCGGCCTGGGTCCGTCAGGTCGAGGCAGCGAAAGGGCGCCTGCGACATCAGCAAGGGTCGGCCGACGCCGCGGCGGTTGCCGGCCCGGAGCCCGCCGTCGAGGGGGCCGAACCGGCAAAGGCGGCGGCTCTTGACGTGGTCGAGGCGGGGCCCCGGCCGTCGGGGACGGCCAAGGCTGCCGTTGCGGTCGCGACGAGCGAGGCACCCGTCCGCGACGCGGAGCGGGCGGGTGCTGACGTGACCAAGGAGGAGGTCGCGTCGGTGTCGGGGCAAGAGACGGTCCTGGCGAAGGGGTCGCAGCCGCGACAAGGCCCGTCGGCAGAGCCAGCGGGCGTGGTGGAGATCGGGGCGGTCGAGCCCCCATCCGGAGCACCCGAAGAAGAGACGCCGGCTCCGGCGGTGCCGATGGTCGAGGCGAGGGTACCGGAGCCGTCGTCGGTCGAGGTGCCGGCTCCGGTGGCGCCGGCGGTCGTAAGTGCCCGCCCTCACGCTCCCCTCGACAACATCTCCCTGGACAAGGGAAAACAAACGATAGGGGTCGAGGGGGGTGAGGTCGCGGACCAGGCCGGTGTCTCGACGGCCGTTGGAGAGGCGGATACCGCGGGCGAGGCCGGTCCTTCCGCGGGACCGGGAGACGCCCCGGCCGGGTCGTCCTACTCGTGGCCCGACATCGCCGCGCTGGCGATAGCGCGGGTCGAGGCGGAGCTGCCGAAGTGGGGGGGGGCCGTCCCTTGAGTTCAGGGACGCTACGAACCCCGACGCCGAGCCCGTCTTTGTCCTTAGCGACAAAGACGAAGTGCACCGATGGGAGTACCTCGAGGGCATCCGCCAGCATCTCGACCGGTTGCTTCGAGTGGCGTCCGGCGCTGTGCGGAGTATGGGGGATGCCACCGAGGTATGATCGACCCGTCGGCTCGCTTGATAGGCTGTTTTTTCTTCGGATTTGTGACCTTTTCGAATTGCGTTCAGGAGCTGAAGGAGTACTCCCGCCGCAAGTCACTCTTCATCCGGGACGAGAGTGGCGTGTGGGGCGCGCTGTCCCAGCAACGGGTTCTGGTCGAGGAGGCCCAGAAACGGCTATCCGATCGGAACGCCGAGATGGCTGAACTGCGCGTCGCATACGCCACATTGAAGGAAGAGGCGGCGCAGGCATGGGCGGCCGAGGCCGTGATGCGCACAAGCCTGGACAAGGCTCGGGAGGAGGCTACCCAGGCGCGCAGGGACCTCGAGCCCTTGTCTGCGCGGGTGAAGGAGCTTGAGGAGGATGTCTCCCAGGTCAGTCTTCAGCGCGACGCCTTCCATGCCGAGGTCACGACGCTGCAGGGAGCCGTCCAAAAGAAGGACGCAGCTCTCGAGTCTGCTCGGCAGGAGGTCGAGGCGCTAAAGGCAGCCATCCGTGACAAGGACAACGCCTTCCTGGGGCTCGAGCGAACATGTGGGGGGCTCCGCGACGAGGTCGTGGGCCTGCAGACCCACATCGAGGGTAAGTGTGGTTGTTATAGTCGCGACGTTGAAGGCCCCGCGTTGGGCACTAATTTGTTTGTCGTGTTTCAGAGCTGGAGAGAGAGAACCGAGAGGCCCAATCGTGCGCCAACTCCTTCCAGAGCCTCTTCGAAGCCGAGGTCCGGAGGACCCAACTTCTCCAGGGCGTGATCACCACTGTGTGTGATGGCCTAGGGGTCGAGCCCGACACCGACACCGGGGAAGATGTTCCGGGGAACTCCTTCGTCCGACGGATGGTGGCGCTGGGCCGCCTTGCCCGGGAGAAGATACGGAACGGCCTCCATCACGGCGTGAAGAGGGCGCTGGCCGTCGTCCGTTCGGGGTTTGTGTTTGATATGAGGCTCGTTGCCGAGGGCTTCATCACAGACCCCGATCGGACGGACGAGGAGAACGAGGACGCCTGCGTGGAGCTGATCGAAGCCGCCGAAGAGCCTGGGAGTCGTCTGGCCTCGCTTTTTGAAGCCGAGGTGGTTCCTCCTGCCGACGACGAAGGCCTGTGAGCCAAATCTGGGCATGAAGGCCCATGTAATAAGTTAGTATTTCGAATTTTGATCGCGGTGGCCGCGGAGGCCTAAAAGACTCGAAACATAAACCGGTTCGCGGTTGATTTAGTTTTACTCGAGCTTTTCTTCCCTTTATCGCACGGATCGTGTTCTCGCGTGATTTACCTAGCGCGCAGCTACATCCTTTGGCGTAAGGGAGCGAGTGGAGGTACCGTAGCCTCGGGGGCGTAAGTGATCTCGCGGCTCGACTGCCCTCGAGCTTCAGGGTGATGTTGCGGCCTAGTAAATCGTGTGAGAGCCTGATCTAAGCGACAGGGGGTATGTTCTTTTTTAATTTTAGGAACCGTTGTTTAGATCTTCTCAGCGTGAAGGCATACCTCTAAAAGGCGCAAGGGTCGAGTGGAGGTACCGTAGCCTCGGAGGCGTAGGTGATGCTCCAGGCTCGAGAGCCCTTTCGAACCTTAGGGTGCTCTTTCAGCGAAGTCGATCTAAGAAACGGTTCTTAAATTTAAAAAAGAGCGCAAGTTTTTTCGGTTTTTCGGGGACCGGGGGTTCCCCCCTTGCCAGCCCCCGAGGGAGGGTCGACTCTGGGAGTGCAGGGTCGATCCTTCCTTATTACGAAACGAGAAATTTTAAACATCGCTGTATTCTTTATTGACGAAAAAGGAAATACAGAGCCTCGAGGCTTTTTAAGGAAAGAAGCGACGTAGCTGTTCGATGTTCCAAGCGTTGGTGAGGATTTCGCCCTTCTCGTTGGATAGCTTGTAGGTGCCCGGCTTTAGTACTTCTGTGATGATGTACGGCCCTTCCCATGGTGGTGTGAGCTTGTGCCGTCCCTTGGTGTTCTGGTTCCGCCGTAGCACCAAGTCACCAACGTTGAGGTCACGCTTGCGGACGTATCTGTCGTGGTAGCGTCGGAGACCCTGCTGGTACCTGGCAGAATGCAACAGAGCCACATCTCGGGCTTCCTCGAGCTGGTCGAGGGCGTCCTGTCTTGTGGCGTCGTTGTGTACTTCGTTGTATGCCTTCAATCTTGGGGACCCGTATTCTATATCGGTTGGTAGCATAGCCTCAGACCCGTAGACTAAGAAGAACGGAGTGAACCCCGTGGCTCGACTCGGCGTTGTTCTTAGGCTCCACAGGACCGAGGGTAGCTCGGCAGCCCATCTTTTGCCATGTTTGTTTAGTTTGTCAAAGATTCTGGGCTTAAGGCCTTGTAGAACCATGCCGTTGGCACGTTCCACTTGCCCGTTTGTTTTTGGATGAGCCACGGCCGACCAGAGCACACGGATGTGGTGGTTGTCGCAGAAATCCAAAAACTTCTTGCCAGTGAACTGGGTGCCGTTGTCCGTGATGATACAGTTGGGGACCCCGAAGCGATGAACAATGTTAGTGAAGAAGAGTACAGCTTGTTCGGACCTGATGCTGGTGATAGGGCGGGCCTCGATCCACTTGGAGAATTTGTCGATTGCGACGAGCAAGTGGGTGAAGCCGCCGGTCGTCCTTTTCAGTGGTCCGACAAGGTCGAGCCCCCAAACGGCGAACGGCCATGTGATGGGGATAGTCTGTAGGGCGTGTGCCGGAAGATGAGTCTGTCTCGCATAGTACTGACAACCCTCGCAGGAGCGTACTAGCTTGACAGCGTCGGAGACCGCGGTCGGCCAATAGAATCCTTGTCGAAAGGCGTTTCCGACAAGGGTTCGAGGCGCAGCGTGGTGACCGCAAGCCCCCGAGTGAAGATCGCCGAGCAGATTTCTGCCTTGCTCTTTCGTGATGCAACGTTGGAGGATACCGGTAGGGCTACGACGGTAGAGCTCCCTGCTGTCGCTCATGATCACAAAAGTTTTGGCCCGACGTGCGATCCGTCGAGCCTCAGTCCTATCCGAGGGGAGGTCCCCATGGATGAGGTAGTCGAGGTACGGGACGCGCCAATCAGGCTCGAGGTCAGGCGGTGACGTCGAGTCTTCCACCTGCATGGCTTCAGCCCCGGTCGAGGGGGCTTCTGCCTTAGGTGGAAGGTCAATCGACGCCTCGTCGACCCCCCCCCCCGTCTGGCCTGAGGTCGACGGATGGGCGCTGAAGGTCTTTCGCGAAGACGTCCGGTGGAACCGTGGCTCGACCGGACGTGATTTTTGCCAATTCATCAGCGGCCTCATTATACCTGCGTGCGATGTGGTTGAGCTCGAGGCCGTGAAACTTGTCCTCGAGGCGCCGTACTTCCTGGCAGTAGGCCTCCATCTTGGGGTCGCGGCAGCTCGAGTTCTTCATCACCTGATCAATCACGAGTTGAGAGTCGCCTTGGACGTCGAGGTGTCGGACCCCGAGCTCGATGGCGATTCTCAACCCCGTGACGAGTGCCTCGTATTCGGCGACGTTGTTAGACGCAGGGAAATGAAGCCGGATGACGTAGCGCATGTGAACCCCGAGGGGTGAGATGAAGAGCAAGCCCGCGCCTGCTCCCATTTTCGTTAATGACCCATCGAAGTACATGGTCCACAGCTCCGCTTGGAGCTGTGCAGGAGGGAGTTGTGTGTCAGTCCACTCGGCCAGAAAATCTGCTAACGCCTGTGACTTGATAGCTTTTCGCGGCGCATAGGACAATGCCTCGCCCATAAGCTCGACCGCCCATTTGGCAATCCTACCCGAGGCTTCCCGGTTCTGGGCTATCTCTCCCAAGGGGAAAGAAGAAACCACAGTAACCGGGTGACCCTCGAAGTAGTGTCGGAGCTTGCGCCGTGTCAAGATGACAGCATACAGCAGTTTCTGGATCTGTGGGTACCGACACTTTGTTTCTGAGAGCACCTCGCTAACGAAATAGACCGGCCTCTGGACGAGCAAGGTGTGTGCCTCCTCGGCCCGTTCGACAACCAGGGCAGCACTGACAACCTGTGATGTCGCTGCGACATAGAGTAGGAGTGGTTCCCCCGGGGTCGGAGGGACGAGGATCGGTGAGCTAGAGAGGGTGGCTTTCAGTTTTGTGAGAGCCTCCTCAGCCTCGAGGTTCCAGGAAAAATGGTCCGATTTCCTCAAGAGACGGTACAGAGGGAGTGCTTTATCGCCGAGGCGCGAAATGAAACGGCTGAGTGCCGCCAAGCAACCTGTGACTCTCTGTACGCCCTTGAGATCTCGGATGGGGCCCATTTTGGTGATTGCAGAGATTTTTTCAGGGTTGGCCTCGATGCCACGTTTAGATACGATAAACCCTAAAAGCATACCTCGTGGGACGCCGAAGACACATTTCTCTGGATTGAGTTTGATGTTTTTTGCTCTGAGGCACTTGAATGCAACGTCGAGGTAAGCCTAAAAGCATACCACGATGTCGTCGACGTAAGCCTCGACGGTCGACCCAATGTGCCCCCCAAAAACATGTTGCATGCATCGCTGGTACGTTGCCCCCGCGTTCCGGAGACCGAAGGGCATCGTAACGTAGCAATACATGCCGAATGGGGTGACGAACGAAGTCGCGAGCTGGTCGGACTCCTTCATTTTGATTTGGTGGTAACCGGAATATGCATCTAAGAATGAGAGAGTTTCACATCCCGCGGTGGAATCAACGATTTGATCAATGCGTGGCAAAGGAAAGGGAACTTTTGGACATGCTTTATTTAAACCAGTATAGTCTACGCACATCCTCCATTTCCCACTCTTTTTTCTAACTAAGACAGGATTAGCTAGCCACTCGGGATGATGAACCTCCTTGATGAACCCGGCCTCCAGCAGTTTGTGTATCTCCTCGCCGATGATCCTGCGCTTCTCCTCGTCGAAGCGGCGCAGGCGTTGCTTCACCGGTTTGGCTCCGGCCCGGATCTCCAAGGCGTGCTCGGCGACCTCCCTGGGTATGCCCGGCATATCCGAGGGACTCCACGCAAAGATGTCGACGTTCGCGCGGAGAAAGTCGACGAGCACTGCTTCCTATTTAGGATCGAGGGTGGCGCTGACGCTCAGCGCCCTCCCCTTGGGATCAGCGGGGTCGAGGGGTACGAGCTTGACGTCTTCGGCGGACTCGAAGCTGCCGGCATGGCGTTTTGGGTCGGGGATCGCATTGGCTAGTCCGTCGAGGTCTGCGGCCAAGATCGCTGACCCAAAAACAGCCTCGCCGTGCTCGACGCACTCGACGTCGCACTCGTAGGCATGTTCAAACGAGGGCCCTACAGTGATGACACCGTTTGGGCCACGCATTTTGAGCTTGAGGTAGGTGTAGTTCGGGATCGCCATGAACTTGGCGTAGCATGGGCGTCCCAGGATAGCGTGGTACGTTCCACGGAATCCGACCACTTCGAAAGTGAGAGTCTCCTTTCGGAAGTTCGCCGGCGTGCCAAAGCAAACAGGCAGATCGACCCGCCCGAGGGGTTCCGCCCGTTTCCCTGGCACGACTCCGTGGAAGCCCCCGACGCTAGGCTGGAGGCGCGCTCTGTCGACCCCCAAGAGGTCGAGGGTCTGAGAATAGATAATGTTGAGGCTGCTTCCGCCGTCCATGAGCACTTTGGTGAGGCGTGTGTTGGCGATGACGGGGTCAACGACGAGTGGATAGACCCCCGGGTTGGGGACGTAGTCTGGGTGGTCATCACGGTCGAAAGTGATGGCCACCGCAGACCAATCAAGGAAGCGGGGTACTGCCGACTGTACGGAGAAGACCTCGCGCCGTTCTCGCTTGCGCTGACGCGCGGAGAGGCAGGTCGAGGGTCCTCCGTAGATCATATAGCAGTCGCGGATCTCGGGAAATTCCCCGTCCTTGTCGTCACCCTTAGGGTCCTCCCCCTTGTCGTCCTTCTTAGCGCCGGCACCCCCGAAGTACCTGCGCAGCATGTGACAATCCTCGAGGTTATGGTTAGTGAGTCCTTTGTGGTAGGGACACGGCTCTTTGAGCATTTTGTCGAAGACGCCCCCGCCGGGGGGGCCTCGAGGTTTCTTGTGCTCGGTAGCAGCGACGAGCTCGTCGGCCGGGGCCTCGAGCTTGCCCTGCTGGCCTTTCTTCTTCTTGCGGTTGTTTCTCTTGGGGCCTCGGGTGGAACTCGCGGGGTCATCGACCTTCTGCTCCTCCCTTGCCGGCTCACCGCCAAAGATCGCACCAACCGCCTCCTCGCCGGAGGCGAAGTTGGTAACGATGTCCATCAATCCGTTGGCAGTGAGCGGGGTGTTACGGCCCAACTCCCGGACCAACTCCTTACAGGTGGTACCGGAGAGGAAGGCCGTAATCACGTCGGAGTCGGTGATGTTGGGGAGCTCGGTGCGCTGCCGGGAGAAGCGCCGGATGTAGTCCCGGAGGGACTCATCTGGTTTCTGCTTGCAGCTCCGGAGGTCCCACGAGTTGCCGGGGCGCATGTAGGTTCCCTTGAAATTTCCCTCGAACACCCTCACGAGATCGTCCCAGTCGTGGATCTGCCAAGGTGGGAGATCCTCGAGCCAGGCTCGGGCGGTGTCGGAGAGGAACAGGGGGAGTTGCCGAATGATGGCCCGGTCATCGGTGGCCCCGCCCAACTGACACGCCAAGCGGAAATCGGCGAGCCAAAGTTCGGGTTTGGTCTCGCCGTTATACTTGGTGAGAGTCGTGGGGGGACGGAACCGAGCCGGGGGCACCGTCTCACGGATAGCCCTACTGAACACCCGAGGGCCTGGAGGTTCGGGTGAAGGGCTACGGTCTTCCGAGCTGTCGTAGCGTCCGCCCCTGTGGACGTGGTAGCCTCGAGCTACACCGTCACCGTGTTTGCGTGTGCGACGCTCGACGATGTTGCCACGGGTGTCTCGAGGCTCGCGGCCGTTGGCGATGGGCTCAGGGGCAGGTGCTACCCGGTTTCGCCGGGCAGGCTCGGGATGAACCGAGGCTTCTCTCTCCTGTCGGGAAGGCTCGAGGGTCCGCTCCGAGGCTGCTTCGCGCCGCCTCGAGGCAGAGCTCTCGGCCTGCTGCATGGCGGCAGTCTCGAGGAGCCCTCGGATTTCGTCTCGAGCCCGACGGGCGTCAGGGTTTGACGGCTCGGGCATGTTGCGCAGGAGCATGGCAGCGGCGACAACGTTTTGGCTGGCTCGAGCGAAAACCGGGGGGTCGACCGCCCGGTCCTCGTCGATGCGACGGTTTACGTCGCGAGCCCTCTCACGAGCTCTCCCGCCAAATGCGTGTTCCGCACGCTCACGCTCGAGGGTTTGCTGGAGAAGATCCAGGTTTTCGCGTTCCTCGTCAAGCTGGTCCTGCAACTCGCGAATCTGTTCGAGCTGCGCTCCTTGATCCGCAAGGAACTGGGGCTCGTTTCGCTCGGCAGGAAGCTCGACATGAGGGGGCGTGTGCCTTTCCTCGACCGGCTCTTCGTCCTCTGATTCCGAGGTGCTTTCAACGTCGATGTTGAAGCACTCACGAGTCGGATCATAGGTGTCGTCGGCCGAGTCGGAGTCAGGTGCGCCAAAGTAGTAATATGATGGGGGAATGTGTGGCCGATGCCAACCATCACCGAGGTGGTGACGTGGAGAAGCAGTCACACGGGGTTCTGTTTCCGGTGTCTCCGTAGAGTCCCGATAATCAGAAACCGGCGTGGACGCAACGAGGTCCAGAGTGGAGCGTAGATGGTGTCCGGGGAGTTCCTCATAAGCGCTCATGCGAGTGCTCACGGAGGATGCATACACCCGGGCGACCGAGTCTAGTCCAAACGGGAATGGTGATGGGGACGTCACTGTTCGTGGCGAAATAGATGCTATGGACAGTGGTGTCTCACCGGACGGGGGAGCGGCGGGATTCCTCGTTGGCACGCGACCCTCGACCAGGCTCATCCTTCCCAAATCTTCCAAAAGGAGATCTGGGCTAGCGCCTGTCTGGGGGGTGCCGGACCGGGGGATCCCATCGCCCTCCGTCAGGTAGAGACGGTAGTTGTGCTGGGCTCGCCGTCGCCGGGCGGCCCGCGACCGCCTGGAGCGACGGTGCCGGTTGACTGCTCCCCCGGGCTGGGAGAGCTCGTAATCTTCGTCGGTCGGGTGCCTGGGTGGGAGTAGGACCATGTCGTAGCCAGAGCCGAGCGACATGAACTCCAAACTCCCAAACCAGATCACCGTACCCAACGGGATCGGGCGTTCGGGGTTAGCCATCCAGGAAGAACGGCGACAAAGCGAGGTTTGCACGCAGCGTACCCCTACCTGGCGCGCCAACTGTCGGTGTTCGGACCAAGGGGGTCCTAAACCAACGAGTAAATGCTGCGTGACTCTTTCCTGGATGGTGATGCAAGGAGAACACACGGGGGTTTATCCTGGTTCGGGCAAAAGAAGGCCCTACGTCCAGCGGGGAAGAGAGGTTTGTATTTCCTTGCACCGGGGTGCTCGTGTAGGGGTTACAAGCAGGCGAGAGAGGGTGTCGAGCCCCAAGTCTCAAAGAGAAAAAGGAGAAAGATGGTTGCTCCGCGTTTTTTCCGTGATGCTTCGTGTTTTTTCTTCTTCCTCCCCCCTTTGGTTCGCCCTGGCCTGCCTTTTTATAGGGCGAGAGGTGGCCAAGTCGAGGGGAGGCTTGAGGCGATGCTTCGTCGATTCCTGTTGAGTTGACTGTAGCGACGTGGCTTCGGGATGGCCGGCCATCCCTGGGTATCCTGACGCGGTACGGGACAAGAGGGTGAAATGACCCAGAGTGCCAGGCCATACCGTCCTTCGAACTAAGTCGAGCGTTGGGGCCGGGTTGAGGCTGGGTCGAGGCTGGATGGATAAGGCCGAATCCCCGGTATCGCGGGGGACGGACCTTGTCTTATCCTCCCTCGAGGGTGACTGATGGTGAATAGTGCGCGGTATGGTGGATACAGTGACGGCTTTCACCTCCCATCACGGGATGGGCGGTAAAACAGTGAGACTTGACGTGGGTATTGTTCCCGCGTTGACCCATGCCGTAGCCATGTCGGTCGGTGGTAGTAGGTAACCGCATTGAATGCTATGGCTTTTGTCCCGGGTAGGTAAAGAAAGGGCGTCGAGGGGCCGGGGCGCGGTCGAGGCGCCCCGTCAAGCGGGCCTCGTACGAGTCGGAGCCGGGACGCGGTCGAGGCGCCCCGTCGAGCGGGCCTCGTACGAGTCGGAGCCGGGGCGCGGTCGAGGCACCCCGTCGAGCGGGCCTCGTACGAGTCGGAGCCGGGGCGCGGTCGAGGCACCCCGTCGAGCGGGCCTCGTACGAGTCGGAGCCGGGACGCGGTCGAGGCGCCCCGTCGAGCGGGCTATCTTTTCTACTGGTTTCGGTTTTTGTTAGTGTTTTGGCGATAGCTGTGGTACCCCCGTACTGTTGGTACCGACAACAGGTTTCCTCAAAAAAAAAAGCTGCGGCAATAGAACCTACCTCTGCTTATATGTCTCTAAGAGGCGGATATCCAACCGTCTCTATAAATTAATTTCTAGAGGCGGTCAGAAATTAACATGCCTCTTAATATTAATTTATAGAGACGATTAGAAATTGAACCGCATCTAAAATATGGGAAAAAAACAAAAAAGCGGGACCACGCACCACAGCACCCGCGGCTACCACTCGGCTAGGTTGGCCCACGCACTGCCGCTTCTGCACCACCGCCCGAACCATCATCGTCACGCGTCACCGACGGGTGATGGAGGTGACGACGATGGTTTGGGAGAGAAGGAGGCGTCGATAGGGTTTGGGAGAAGAGGCTAGGGTTTGAGAGAGGAGAAGGTAGAGTATGCAAGGGGGTTCATTTAATTTTAGACAAACAAGAGGCAGCTCCAAAGCCACAGCCTCTATAATTGGATCTATAGAGGTGCCTGGAATTGCCAACTGCCTCTGCATTTTCAGAGGCGGTGGGTAACTCCAGCCACCTCAATACAGTCAATGATAGAGGCAGCAAGACAGCGAGCCACCTCTCAAGATGTATATAGAGGCGGCTTGATTCACATGGCACTATAGAGACGGCTCAATTAAGAGCCGCCTCTATAGTAAAATGGTCCTATTGCCAAAAATTGTTTTTGCGGTAGTGCACCACACGCAACATTGCTCGTTGAGGACGACCACCATACGCCGGGGCTGCTGCCATGCTCACTGTCGTGCGCCACCGGCATGCCTGCGGGCTACTACAACACTTGTTAGGCTGCCGCGCTTCGTGCCTCCACCATGGGCTGACTGGCTGCTCAACTTGAGAAGAGAAGGAAGAGACAAGGAATGGGAGAGGAGAACAGTGAGATAAATAAGGGGTGTTTGGATTCACCTCCTAAACTTTAGTCGTTGTCCCATCGGATATTTAGACACATGTATAGAGTATTAAATATAGACTAATTACGAAACTAAATGCACAGATTGAGACTATTTTGTAAGACGAATTTTTTAATCCTAATTAGTCCATGATTTGACAATGTGGTGCTACAGTAAACATGTGCTAATGACAGATTAATTAGGCTTAATAAATCCATCTCGCAGATTCTGTAATTTATTTTTTTATTAGTATCCGAATACCCCATGTGACACCCCCATGTAACACCTCAACTTTAGTCACTGGATCCTAACACCCCTAAGAATGAAGAAGAGATAATTCTCCACGAGGCATGTAGTGGAGGGCCCACCCATGTTCAGCTCTTTTTGAATCAACAGTCCGTTTTTTTAGAACAGTCCATTTTGAATCAATGGTCCGTGTAATGGTAGGTCCTACCACACATGCTAAGGCTCTATTGCGTTCCAAGACAGTTTGATGTTTCAGCTGCCTCTACAAATATATGTTTAGAGGTGGTTGTTATTATCAGTTGCCTTTAAAAATAATGTGATTTCCAGCCACCTCTAAAGATGCATTTGTAGAGGCGACGGGTTTTGTAGCCACTTGTATAAATCCAATTTCAGAGGCGGATTGTATTGCTGGCCACTATATATGTGGCTCCTGATTAAACCACCTTTGTCATAAAAGCTCCTATTGTTAAAAATCATTTTGTAGTGAAGTGAGTTAAAGTCGTCTAAAGTTTAGCACTTAACTTTAGGTAACTAAAGATCCAAACAGGGCCTTAATCCTTTACGATGACGATGGTTATTTGTTAGTCTTGAAGAACCTCTAGTTGCAAGCATGTGCCCCTGGCACTGATACTATTCAAATATTTATGTCCAGCGCAAGCTCGTCAGTCCAAAAACACTAGATCGAGATATTTGCCGGGCCACTAGAAATATATATGTGCCTAGACTAGCATCGTTAATCTCAAAACAACAGCTAGCAATAGCCTGGGAGGGACATCAGCTTTCCTAATGTCCCTGTTCTCCTAGATAGATGCTTGCAGGTCTTGACACACTTGAGAGGCCATATGTTTCTGATGAACTTCAACATCCCCAATACAGAATTAATATAGCATAAAGTCCCTTTGCAAGACGACATTCATTAAACTATCAACTGCAGAGTCCATTGGTTAGAGCAAGTGATGCAAGATATCAACATCTGAAACAAGGGCAGTAACCTAACCACAAAGAAAGTCCCCTGGTACACATTAGTTAGGGCAAAGGCAAACTATGATACAGCCACAAAGAAATACAACCCAATTTTCAAATAAGGGCAGCGACCTAGCCACAGCAAACTACTTGCAACCAATACCAATGCTAACTGATCAGCAACTAAACTAAACAAGTCTTTCCTCCGTCCTCCCTGACAACAGAAAACGCCTCATGTCTTGACCTTCTGAGAAAACCTGGAACTGCAAACTTCGCGCTTGATATTGGGGGCTTTTCTCTAACTGAACCAGAAGCTCCAACTCCAAACAGATAGCTTACCAAAGGCAGCATTGCAATTGGACAGCAAGGAGGATCAAATCCAGATTTCTCTGCTATTAGGTGAAAGCACTAGCCTAACAGGGGATTTGTCATATCCTTCAGGCCACAAAACACATAATTCCGCACAGAATTGCCGCTTGCTGCATCCTTTGGAGGTCAGCGCGGGCAACACGGCCACGCACGGGAGAAGAGGCGGCTCCGGCCGCCGCCGGACAGCTCGCTCGGATAAGATCAAGTAGTGTTCGAGAGGACCGAAGCCCTCTGGCCTCTTCGCGTCCTTCCCCATGGCCTTTTATCACACGACATGGGCCTCTGAAGGCCCAGCCCAATAAATGTCTCGTCTAACTACAACATGGGCCCCCAAGAACTACTACGGCCCATATATCTCAAACGCTCCACGGGCCCACGTGCCATTCTCAGAGCCTCCGGGGCACCACACAAAACCCTAACGCTTCGAGGCTATAAAAGCCCACTCACTCCAGCCGCTCCCCGCTCTCCGCCTCCCCCTCCCCCTCCCCCAAGCCGCCAAAACCCTAGCGCCGCCGCTGCGAACCCAGCAGCAACCACCGCAACCATGTCCGTGCTGAGCCGCCCTACCCCGGGCACGGTCCAGTGCTTCGGGCGGAAGAAGACCGCCGTGGCCGTGGCGTACACGAAGCCGGGGCGCGGGCTGATCAAGGTGAACGGCGTCCCGATCGAGCTGATCCGCCCGGAGATGCTCCGCCTCAAGGCCTTCGAGCCCATCCTGCTGGCGGGGCGGTCGAGGTTCAAGGACATCGACATGCGGATCCGCGTCCGCGGCGGCGGCAAGACGTCGCAGATCTACGCCATCCGCCAGGCCGTCGCCAAGGGGCTCGTCGCCTACTACCAGAAGTACGTCGACGAGGCCGCCAAGAAGGAGGTCAAGGACATCTTCGCCCGCTACGACCGCACCCTCCTCGTCGCCGACCCCAGGCGCTGCGAGCCCAAGAAGTTCGGTGGTCGTGGTGCCCGCGCCAGGTTCCAGAAGTCGTACCGTTGAGCGATTGCTTGCCGGATCGCAAATTTGCATGGTCGTTCTGGTTGTTCGTGGCTTCATTTCCTGTCCATGGAGCTGCTTATCTATATCTAGCTTCTGTTTTACGTACCTTAATGTTTTAGACTGGCATTGTGGTATCAAATGTGAGAAGATTTTGAAGACTATTAATTAGTCTCTGAAGTATGTTTTGCTTGTTATTATCTCTGTCGAATAATTATGATATGATCGCCTATTGGTTAGCCTCTGAAGTATGTTTTGCTTGTTATATTATATCTAGCACATGATTTGCCTTTAAATTTTCATCGGTATCCGTTTTGTGTTTAGTTAACTTGTGCTAGTTTCTGTCTGTTTATGCTTTGTTGAATTGATTGCACGATTATGAGAGTAGTATCGCATTATTGGTGTTTGATACTGCAACATGTAGATTTTAGGATCTACTTACTCCTAACTTGCAGCTGATGCTCAAATTCACTAGGGAATAAAGTGTGCATGTGATTGCTATATCCTTCGCACTGAAGTGAGCTACAAAATGCTTTATATCAATTTTGGATGATGTCTCTCCATCCATTCACTGTAGTTTTAGGATGTCAAATGTTGCTTTCATGATTTCATGATTAGTGTAGTGATTTGCCTATATAATTCTTTTTATCAACTTAGTTGCTTTCATGATTAGTGTAGTTCCTTTTTATCATACACTTTGGCACCACCTCTGGTATGATTATTTGTACATAGGTGCTGCTGTTGTAGTTGTGACTGGAATGGCTCTATTGTTAGTATATGGATATCTTGTTTTAAGTGACGTTATTATTCATAGTCCTAATACAGTGTTTAGAGAAAAAATACTGTCACTTGCCACAGAAGTATTGGTATAGATTGGACAGGTGATTGTTTGATGGAAAAAAGAGAGAGCTTGTTTGCAACAGGCACAATTAAATCCTCAATAGCACTAGCGCTATAAAGAGTGCTCTGTTGAATTGTACTTGTTTGTTTGCTGTTTACTCCCTACGTTCCAAATTGTAACTCGTTCTGACTTTTCTAGATGCATAGTCATATCTAAGGAATGTGGTAAAAGCTATTGTATGCTGATAGCCCTACGTTCCAAATTTGGAATGGAGGGAATGATAATTCTCTGATGGTCCTTAGTGTGCGACAATTGCCTGATGGTCCTTTGTGTGCTGATAGCCCTACTTCAGTGTTCGTAACTTAAACCTAAGCTTTATGCTTGCTCCTAGTCTACTTGAATCTCTTACTGTCGTGCAGCTGTTACTCAATGTGTGTATTGGGGCTTGCTCTTTTTGTAGTCAGGGTGGACTAGGATTTTCAGTGCTCTTGGTTTGATGGGCTTTAGGATTATCATACTATCATGACATTGTGTAACTTGTTCATCCTTGCCGTTTGCAATTTTAAAATGTTCTCGTTCTGATGTTGATTCGATGTGCCCATTCTTTGAGACTGTTGGAGGTATACTAATTTGTGGCTAGCAAATGCTACATGTCGCAGTGTGTAGTACCCTCTGGAGGCCTTTGGTTTAGGGAAATGTGACGTGATCTCATTACTTGGGGAATCAGATCGTGATACAGGTGCTTGGTTCGGCTCAGCGATACCATGGAATCAGATAGCGCTCTATTCCTATTCACAGATCAAGGAATCAGAGATCCTCCCGCTAGTCACCGGTCATCCTATTGCCATTACTGCTTACGTTACCTGGCAGGAAACCAAACGCCATCAAGTTCATCCGTGTCATTGTCACAGAAAGCAATCCTTGCGTTGCTTCATCATTCGCCGCCGATGTCTATGCTGAATACAGCAAGTTCCGATCGGCTAGCAAGTACTGGCGCTGGTTTGGCCCCGGTCAGGAAGTGAATTTGTTTTGTGCAACTAATAATTAGTTAGAAGCATGAAACTCAGTTTACCTCGCACGGTGGGAGGCATGTTGTCAATACTCAATACACTACATGCATTGGTTTTAGAAGTCATGGGCTCATGGCAACAGACCAAACAGAAACATACGAATTTGTAAAGTACTACAACCCAAAAAAAAAATAAGGGGTCTACAATAGTAGTTCTCACAGGGTTCCCTCTTTATAATAAGCTGTGACCAAACATGGCACTAGCACAAAGGGAAGACAACAAATAACCTAGCTAATCTAATCAGTAACTTGACAGAATCTTAGAACTGCATGAACAACTGTTGGCTAATCTGATTAACTGTCATATGTTCAATTAACCTGACAATGAATGAAAAAAAACTACTAATTGTTTCACATGTAGTTTACAAACTACGACACCACAACAATTTCAACTTCAAATTAGAATACAAGTCTACTGATTGTTTGACATGTAGTTTACTAACTACATGTGAAAGTTCAGACTTGTGTGATTTTATTCGTCCGGTTGTCTTGATCATCTGGGTCGCTGAAGTCACCAAGGAATGCCTGTATGCTGGCAAGCTTATCGTTGATGTACTGGATGCCGCCACGAACCACTCTGATCAAAGTGTACTCCTGGGCGAGAAGGCCGCCCAGCTTTCTCAGGAGCAGGGCTGGACAAAAAGCTCGTTAAGCTGGCTCGGTGGCTCGGTACAAAAGTGTTCCGATTGGACTCATTTATCTTTTAAAATAAAAATGACTTGATTTGGAACGACTTTCAACTTCGGCTCGGCTCGTTAGGCTCGGCTCGTTAGGCTCGTCGTGAAGTTGAGTCTTAAACAATGCAGGAAATAATGATGAATAAGATTATACCAATTTCTAAAAAAGCTCGAAAAAAATATGGTTGGCTCGATATCCAGCCCTGCCCAGGAGAGACTTCATGGTGGCTTGTCACTTGTGAAGCACCTACAACCAACTCCATCTTCTCTATGTTCTTAACCACAATCACTTGTGAAGCACCTACAACCAACTCCATCTTCTCTATGTTCTTAACCACAACAATCTCTCTCTGGAGCGAAGATATGGCACTGTTGCACGTGCAGGAAAGTATAAGTCGACAGATAGTTCAGAGAGCAACGGCTGTTCAGATCAAGTGCAGATCAGTCGACAGTTCAGGACTTCAGGTCTATTTTCTGGCCACAGTATACATTGCCTGAGTCAAACAAGCATGCAAATAATCGGAGGATAATGAACTGATCAATATGAACTCAAATCGAATCAGATGGACAGATACCCAGATAAATTGCTAGAGACAGACAATAAACTGTCTACAATCCAGAACCTATGAAAATGTAGCAATGTAAAGCACTACTATCCTACCACTGAAATTTTATGCATTGAGGGATATACATGCTTAATATTATTATTTGTAACAAAATCATCTGCATCTACGCTCCACCATGTTCGACGAAATGTGCCACCCACCATTGTCATCGAAAAGAACAGTGTGTTGCTTCAGCGTCGAAGGCTTAAAGCGTTGTCAGCTTGACTGTGCTAAGTTGAACGTCAAGCCACACATGCCTTTGTCCAGGGCCGAGCCCCATGGGTGTGCGAGCGGTTCATAGGAACAGGGCCCCCAAATTCTAGGGGCCCCGCAGGTCATCAGTCATCACCCCACCGCGCTGTGATAGATCAGTGTTGCGAAAGTACCGAGCACCCGGCGCACGGTAGTTGCCGCTGGCTGATGTTACTTGACTACTACATCCATCACTCCGTGATGCGTGCGAACCACGAAGCAAGTGACTACTCTTGAGTACGTAGTGACTACCCGACCTAGGGGATCAAACCAATGCAGTTAACTTTTCTAGGATCAAGCCCAGCATACGCAGATACAACAACAACAACATAGCCTTTTGTCTCAAGCAAGTTGGGGTAGGCTAGAGATGAAACTCAAAAGAGACGAGAAAACAGAAAGACACATAAAGGGACAAAAAGAGCACAAGACAAAAAGAGGTCACGGTTCAGGCACGTTGATTGCCAATCTCCAAGCGCTCCTATCCATAGCTAAATCCTTGGGGATATTTCACTCCTTAAGATCTCTCTTAACGGACTCGTCCCAAGTTAGTTTAGGTCGACCTCTACCGCTCTTTACATTATCGGCCCGCTTTAGAACTCCACTACGTACCGGCACCTCAGGAGGCCTCCGTTGGACATGTCCAAACCATCTCAACCGATGTTGAATCAATTTCTCCTCAATTGGAGCCACCCCAACCCTATCCCGAATATCATCGTTCCGGACTCTATCCCTCCTTGTGTGCCCACAACACCAACGCAACATACGCATCTCTGCTACACTCAATTGCTGGACATGTCGTCTTTTTGTAGACCAACACTCAGCACCGTATAACATCGCCGGACGAATCGCCGTCCTATAGAACTTACCTTTCAGCTTCTGAGGCACCCTTTTGTCACAGAGGACGCCAGAAGCTTGACGCCATTTCAACCAGCCGGCTAAAATTCTATGCCTAACATCTTCATCAATGTCTCCGTCCTTTTGTAGCATCGACCCTAAATACCGAAAAGTATCCTTCGTGGCCACCACTTGCCCATCGAGGCTAACGTCTCCCTCCTCATGCCTAGTCGCGCTGAAATCGCACCTCATGTACTCGGTCTTAGTCCTACTAAGTCTGAACCCTTTCGACTCTAATGTTTGCCTCCATAGTTCTAACTTCCTATTAACCCCTGCCCTACTGTCGTCAACTAGAACCACATCATCAGCAAAGAGCATACACCATGGGATACTACCTTGTATGTCCCTTGTGACCTCATCCATCACCAAAGCAAATAAATAAGGACTCAAAGCTGACCCCTGATGCAGTCCTATTTTAATTGGAAAGTCACTGGTGTCGCCATCACATGTTCGGACAAACGTCACCACATCCCTGTACATATCCTTGATGAGGGTAACGTACTTAGTTGGGACTTTGTGCTTTTCCAAGGCCCACCACATGACATTTCTCGGTACTTTGTCATATGCCTTCTCGAGGTCAATAAAGACCATGTGCAAGTCCTTCTTCTGCTCCCTATATCTCTCCAACAATTGTCGTAATAAGAAAATCGCCTCCATGGTCGACCTACCAGGCATGAACCCAAATTGATTTTGGGTCACATGTGTCACTCTCCTTAGGCGATGCTCGATAACCCTCTCCCAGAGCTTCATCGTATGGCGCAGATGCAGCTAACTTTTCTAATGGGTACAATAGTAGCACCATGAGCCAGCGACAACGCCCTATATGCAATTTTAATCTTCTCCTTCAATTTAAATTCTATTATCCTTTGTATGATTATGTCTAATGTTCCAACACTCAGACATGTCTTCAAGCAAATATCAATCTACTTAAGAAAACAACAAATAATAGATTAGGATTTAACTCAGTTTCAGAAAATAGTTACGGAATGATTATTATAAAAGAAAATAGGCACGTGAAAAAGGGCCTTGTTTTAGGGTTTCGTACAGGGCCTGAATTTTGCCGGCTCGGCCCTGCCTTTGTCACTAGAGAACCTGCACTTGTCCGAGAGCAGCGAGCAACTGCTGCAATTGCCAGGCCAATGCCTCGGGTGGGGTCCTCTTCCTATTCCAATTTCAGTCACCTGAATGAACAAGCTTGGGCTATGGGGGATGAGATGTCAGGGTTAGGATTTGGACGTAGGTGGGAGCTGCTGCAGACACATGACAACACTCGAGTCACTGGAGATGAAGTCCTCCCGAGCTGCCAGTGAGCTTGCGGAGCCTCACATCCCTCCCGTTTTCTGACTGTGTTGGCTTGCTCTGCTATTCTCATGCTGCACTGCACGACTGGGTAGGGGAACTTCAGTCTCTGCAACAGCTGTTCACCATGTGCTTCCAGGTTCATGCACACTTGCAGCTAGGCTTTTACAGTTTGCTAAGGCATGTGCATTTGAACACAGTGTGATATGAACAGATTATGCTACAAGAGAAGGTGACATTATCAGCATCAAAGTATATATACTTACACTTACTAAAGGCACATTAATTGGTCCAGATTTGTCGAACAAACCCTCATGATCTCTGTGCGAAAGAAATCATACTGATATGGTGTGCCTGATCCAACTAGTGATACTTAAAGTTCTGTAGAGATGACAACCTTGTTCCAGCCAACTTCAGCCTTACATTTTGTGACAGTGAAAGATAGTAGATCCCTTGACAGCCCGAATTTTATAGCACCTCAATTAAAACACCAAAATCTGTACAAAAATGAAAATCATAATAACTCCAGAGCTAACTGTTATATATAGGAATAGAAAAATCAGTAGCTTGACAGAATCTTAAAACTGTATGAACAACTGCTGGCTAATCTGATTAACTGTCATATGTTCAATTAACCTGATAGTGAATGAAAAAAAAAATACTAACTGTTTGACATGTAGTTTACTAATTATGACACTACAACTACAACAATTTCAACTTCGAATTAGAATACAAAAGTCTACTGATTGTTTAACATGTAGTTTACTAACTGCATGTGAAAGTTCAGACTTTTGTGATTTTATCTGCCAGCTAAATGCTCGTCTATGCAATGCAGGTTGTTTGTTCGCCAATAATTTTGTAGTGAACTTTCAGATAGAAGCACCAAGAAAGTTGTAAGTTAGCTTACATATGTTAATGGTAGAAAGGAACTTCAACACTTTGAGAACTCTCTCATCAACATCTTGACACTTGACTTCAACAATGTTAAGGTGTTCTGAAATTTTAGCCGATCACTCCATCAGATTCAAGCTTCCTTTCATTTCAATTTTATACTTAGGTCCCTGCAGTGAAATAAATCATTTTTCCCAAGATCACTCAGTGGTGTAACTATTCTCATTTGCAGAGAAGCAATTGCTCATTATTTATAAAGAACATACCTCACAAAACAGTTCAAGTGTAAGCTTCTCAAGAACCGGTGAGTGTTCAAGAATACAGACTAATGCGTTGAAGTCAGGTGTACACCAGTAGTCATTGAGAAATAAAGCCTTCAGATTGTTAAAGACGGGGCACCATCTCAAATCACTTCTGAATATAATCTGGACAAAAAGATGCAATAATGTAGCCAATGTAGCATAAATATGGGGATGGCATATAGAGTTATTAATAATGTAATTGAGGCAAAGTGTAACTTTACCTGGTCTGGTTCAGAAATCAACACCAAGCTCTTAGCTTGGGATAAACCTCTTAGGAGCACAGAACTACCGCTGCCATCAGTGTTCTCAGAACTGTTGCACAATTGGCAGATACAATCCAAAATTTCTGGGTCCAACAGCTTTGCACAGACATCCGCACATTCCTCGGTTATCCGGACAAAGGCCTTCACTAATGATGGCATGCTGTCAAGTGTGGGAGTCGTCTCGCAGAGGTCATCTAGACACAGTGAAACCAGGCTTGGGGTATAAATGCAAACGCTGTTAACAGAATCAAAACCGCAATCAGTCAAGCTCAGATGCTTTAGGGACTTGGACGAGATCTTGTTGGCAGTCAAGAGACCACAGTCAACCAACTCTAGATGTTCCAAGGCCGGGCAGCTGGAGAAGTTGAGAAAACTGCTGTGGAGTTGTACACCACGGAGGTCCAGTCTTGTCTGGTGCTGAGAAACGAGAGGCAGGTCATCTAGCACAAGATAGAACATGGAAAACATATGGAGCTTGAGCGCTCAAACCCTGCACATCATGGCATGGTGGAACCAGAGATTCACCCGTGGCACATCATCATCCTGGAATCCAGTAAATCCGAATTCACATACGTCAAGAGGTGAACCTCCACGGAGGAGCAGCAGATGGTCCAAAAACTCGCGGTGCTCTTTCACCAGTGCCACTTCATCCTCATGGCAGCACCCGACACGCAGGCACGTGGTGAATCTCCAGAGCTGGCACCAGCGTCGAGCGAGAACGCACGTCCGCACGGCCTCTGGAGCTAGCAGGAAGCTGAGGATGTGCTCGAGGACGCCGTCCGGCAGGACGTCCATCATCGGTAACTAATAAGATTCTGGGCCTGTCCAACAATAGCCAGCAACTGGAGTTAAACACAATGCAATCATCAGTAACTAATAACTATTACATACTGCACAACTATATTGAATACTGCACAATCATCAGCAACTGGAGTTAAAAACCATCATCAGTAACTAATAACTATTACATACTGCGCAATCATCTGTAACTAATAAGATATAGAAGTACCTAAGTTACAAAGCTACAGGTGCAAAAGAAATGACAAGCAGGCAACACTGACCATCTCCAGAAATTTAACATTTGAAGACATACCAAAATTTCACAATGAATCCAGGAAGGCAACCGGTAGGCACGTGATATGTATGTCAAAAATGCCATGTACTCCTACAAATAGCAATGAACTATCCAAAAAGCAATGCAAAAACCACAATTAGAACACCATTGAACCAAGCTGATAGAAAAGGCACCATTGTCATTCCAGATCCATCAGGCAGCAGTACCTCGAAAGCGCAACCTTAATTCTCAAAACATCCCAACTGCATACTAAGCCATCCATTGAACAGGGCCAATGATAATAATAATGCAGCCAGACAAATTAACAGAGGGAACCATGACCAGCAACAGCACCCCACTACCACCAGACACCAGTACAAATAAGAGGGGAAGCCACTGCTTAGGAAAAGAGGCACCAGATCATCACCATCACATATCTACCTACTACTGGCTGGAAATGCCTTCTTGCAAAGGAAGATTGAGTTACGCTATGCTGAGATAGACTACTGTGCTAGCAGCGAAGGAAGATCCACATACCAGCACAGTTAATGAGGTTCATATGTCAGGTAACTGTTATTATTAGCTAGGAATAGAAATGGAACTGAAACGGTTTGGCCAGTGCTCACCAACGGATGAGGATGACCAAACATCAACATGCATGACTAAGTTCTTAATTTATGACATTATGCTACCTTAGCACATACTATAGGGTACAACAGAATATTCATAATATAAATATGCTTATAACTAACAAGGTTTATAACAATATGCTACCTCAGTGCAGACCATATGCTCAAATATGTGTACAAGTAATTAGTACATCTGTGTACAAGTAAGAGGGGGAGGTTACAGCCTGTACTGGAAAACAGGCGGCAAGTGCTACACTGTATCTGGACTATTGTAAAATGACAAACATGGACAGCAGGTAGACTCTTAGAAATCTGGAGTACCTTTTCATGGTGATCTCAAGTGATAGACCCAAAGATGCCAGTCTGTATAGAGCTTGATGAGATTTCCAGGGTCCTCCACCTGAACAAGCAGAAATTGAAACAGTCACCTCAAATAATCTTGCACTTATGAAAATTAAGTGATTAACAGGTTCAGCCTATAAAAAACATATTGATCGTATGATTGGCCTAGTATCTGAATTAGTTGCAGTAGCAAGGGACAGTGAAGTAGTGTCATCATACTGTAGCCGTGTAGCGTTAGCTAATGTTCGTTAGACTGGGGATGATTTTTTTTTTTCATAATTCCATTTATTAAGTAGAAGTTTTGAATTACTCGTTACAATGCCTACTAGTGTTATGAATGAAAACAATCATGCCCATTCCAGGAAATAATCTTAGACTAGCATCAACATCATGGAAATCCGGAGCTACAGTGTACCTCGTGGATCTAGCAGAGGAAAGGATATGGAAGAGTAGGGCTCGTAGCATACCTCAGCGCCGCTGCGTACTGCCGGATGGACGGGCGCGCCCGCGGCAGCTGCAGGGATGTGGTCAGGTCTTCTTGACGGGATGGACGGCAGGGTGCTCTAGGCTGAATGAGGGAGCTCCACCGCCACGATCCACGCCTGCAGACAGATGGAGGACGGGACGACGAAATTCCACTGTGGCGAGGAGAAGGGAATGCCCCTTACTCGGTCGTCGCAGCGCAGCGCCGTCCGCCGCCGCCGCCGCCGTTAGTGATGGAGGAATTGGGGAGGAAAAAAGGTCGACATGTATATATCCACTTACCTACAAAATTAGCTACTCTCTACCCTGTAAAACTAGGTATCTAAATTTCAATCTATCAAAAACCGTTTGTGGGTGGTTTTGTCTTGCTGCCACACATGTAAGTGATCTCTTATATCAAAACAATTCATAACTTTTCATATGAAATTAAATGAAGATAAACTTTATATCGAAATTATAAAGTTTAATGTAATCTAAAATTTGTAGTTGACATCTATTTCGTTTGAGATCATTTAGATGCCTAAATATTTAATAAAATATTTCATACTTTTAATGGTCTCAAGGAAAAAAATCAACAAAAAAGTTTTAGATCTCACTAAACACTACAAATTTGGTGTAGATCATTTCTACATCTACGATCATAAAATATTAATTTCTAAATATGATAGCTTAAAATGATATTTGAGCCTCTAAAGTAACTCAAATAAAAAAATTTGCCATATATCTCATCAAGGGCTACAAGTTTGGTATAGACAATGTCAAACATCCGAAGTCATTTGAAAAATTAAAATTTTGAATTTTAAAATCTGATAACTTAAAACAAATAATTGGCATCTAAACTATCTCAAATAAAAAAAAGTTTTCAACTATAAGTTTATAGATCACGTTAAGTACCAGAGCTTTGATATAGACGATATCAACATTTGAGGTCATTTGGAAATAAAAAAAAACAAAGTCGGTTCAATTAAAATGAATGTTTAAACCCCCAAACTATCTTAGGCCTCGTTTGGTTTGGGTGTTAAAGTTTAACAAACACTATAGCACTTTCGTTTTATTTGACAAAAAGTTTTCAATCTTGGACTAATTAGGCTTAATAGATTCATCTCGTAAATTACTCCTAATCTGTACCGACATGCATGCAATTAGTCTACATTTAGTACTCCATGCATTTGAGGGAACATTGATGTGATGAGAGTTAAATTTTAACTCCTCCAAACCTTAGATAAACATGTCTATATTGCCTTTATCTCTTTTTTTTTCTTTTGTTTCTTTTTTTTCTTCTCTATTCTCTTCCATATGACCTTGTCCGTACACCGCACGAGATGCCTCCTTGCCCCGAAGCTTCCTCCGTCGGCGCTCCGGCTTCCTCCGCCCCGGCGACCACCGCGGCCCTACGCTGCCCACGCCCCGGCGAACGGCGTCTCCAGTGGCTCTGCGCCCAGATGCCCCAGCGGCCCTGAGATCCAGGATCACACGTATTCTCAATGTGCCTTGTTTAGTTCCCCTATTCTCCCCAAATTTCACTATGTAAAAAGAAGATTCCCTATCACATTAAAATGTCGGCAAATGCATGGAGTACTAAATGTTGATGAAATCAAAAACTAATTGCACAGTTTTGTTGTACTTTGCGAGATGAACATTTTAAGCCTAGTTAGTCAAAATTTGGATAATTTTTACCAAATACAAACGAAATGCTACAGGAATTCTGATACAGTATTTTTTTTCCCCAATTCACCGAACTAAACGAGACCTGTGTTTAGTTGTGTAAAAAGGTGTAAAAAAAGTACTATAGCACGTTTTGACTTTATTTGGCAAATAGTGTCCAACCGTTGACTAATTAGGTTCAAAATGTTCGTCTCGCAAAGTATAACCAAGCTGTATAATTAGTTTTTTATTTCATCTATATTTAGTACTCTATGCATGTATCGTAAGTTTATGTGACGAGAAATCTTTTGTTTGCACAGTATTTTTTTTTTAAGTAAACACAGCCTAGAAGCCGTATGTACTGTGTTGCCAGACTATAGCCCAAAGAAGCAGGGCCTATAGACAGGGTGTGTTTAGATGGGAGTGTAAAATTTTTGGAAGCACAGTAACCCTTTCGTTTGTATTTGACAATTAATGTTTAATCATAGACTAATTAGGTTCTAAAGATTCGTCTCGTGATTTACCACTAAACTGTGTAATTAGTTATTTTTTTTATCAATATTTAATGCTCCATGTATGCGTGGAAAGATTCGATGTGACGGAAAATCCTGTAAAATTTTTGGAAGTTCGAAGAAAGTGAACACAACCATAGACAGTGGCTTCAATAATTTGAGGTGACAAGACATCGTGGAGAAATTGATCAACCCAATCTGGCTTCAATAACTGAAAGCCGTACGTCATTTTGCTCCAATCCACCCTCTGGGTGGGCTTGACTAATCAATCACTAGCGGCCACAGCCCACAGCCGACGCATCCTTTCATTTCTGGGCAAGTCGATCAACCCAGACCACACGTTGCAAAGGAGGAAAGGAGGGCTACGCCACGCTTGCCAGGTACCTAGCTAGCAGATCCCGGAGCTCCAGTATTTACTTAATTCTTGACGAATAATCTAACATCTGTATGTTTAGTTTTGTTTTGTTTCTTGCTCTGGTGTGCATATACTCTACATATGTAGCAAAGGAGAAAAGGAAGACCTCAATTTTTAGATGGATGAGTAAAAGCAATAGATCTGAGCTCCCCGGAAAACTCTGGTTTGCGTAAGTTGCATCATGTTTGAGCTCTGATTTTCCTTCAATCTACTGTACCTTCCACTGATCAACTTCTTTCTTGGCGTTGGGGGAAAAGCCTCTCGTTTTCAAATGCGCGCAGGCATTCATCTCTCCTTTTGTGACAAGAACTCAAGGCTCCAAATGTCTTATCTATAAATATAGAAGCAGCAACTCAGGCTCAAGGTTAACAGTCACTAGTTTTCTCAGGTCAGATATCCATACCTTCAAGTTCAATCACTTCCTTGGGACTTCTATCAGATCCTTGTTGACTAGCTATACTGATAACCACACACGAAAGCAGTAGTACCATATGTCCATATACATGGTCCAATTAGTTCATTAGTTGTGACCTGCGAAACCCTACTATTCTGGAATACTTCTTTTTTGCAAACTATTTTGCTTTCAGAAACACCTGATTATGTCAAAATTCAATGTACAGGGCAAACATGGTTGGCATGGAAGCCGCTGCACTGTCTGCTGCAATAACTGGAATACTGAAGGTTGTGGGAAACAAGTTAGCTCCATTGGTCATCAAAGAGTACAGCTCTATAGTGAGTGCGAAAAAGGACCTCCAGGAGCTCCAAGATCTGGTTCAGGAGATCAATTGTCGGCTGGGAACAGCAGAAGATAGAGCTACAGGGGATGCTCCATGGCTCAAAAAATTGAAACAAGTGGCTTACGATGTTGATGATGTTGTGGATGAGTTCCAGCTAAAGGCTGAGAAACATGACGCTAATGGTGGTGGTGGATTTGTGTCCAGGTACCTGCACACAAAAACTGAATCATTTATATTTCAATGCAAGGCGGCCAAAAAGATCAAGAAAATCAATAAGAGATTTGCTAAGATTGTGAAGCAAAGAACTGACTTGACTGCAATATTTGGACATGATCTTGTTAGCCATATAAACATGTCAGTTGTCAATATGCAAACATTGCCTGTCGGGGATGAGGCAACAATACTTGGAAGAGACCAAGAGATGCACCTAATAATATCTAATCTGGTAGAGACTAATGACAAACAGGAAATCAAGGTAGTTTCCATTGTTGGACTTGGTGGCTCTGGGAAAACTGCCCTGGCTAAACTGATTTTCAATGATGGTGAAACAATAGAGAAGCATTTTGAAGTAAGACTATGGGTTCATGTGTCACAAGAATTTGATTCTGAAAAGCTCATCAAGAAACTGTTTGAGGCTTTTGCTGATAAAGATACTGGACAGCCTTCTTTGCCGTATATGAGCAAAAGAATCCAAGGGGGGTTGACTCAGAAGAAGTTTCTGATTGTAATGGATGATGTTTGGACTGAGTCCCAAAATAAGTGGGGAGAAATAATGGGCTATCTGAAAACTGGCGCACCTGGAAGTGGCCTTTTACTCACTACTCGCAGTATAAAAGTTGCAGAAGCAGTGCGATCCACATACCAGTTATGTTTGCCACGCTTATCTCAGGATGATAGCTGGCATCTGTTCCAACAAAGCTTTAGGATGCCTGCGAAATTTTTGGATTCTGACTTTACATTGGTTGCAAAAGAGATTATTCAAGCATGTTGTGGGTTGCCGCTAGCAATTAAAGTTCTTGCAGGTTCTCTTGCTGACAAGGAACTAATAGGAGAGTGGCAGGCCATGAGAGACATTTTGTTAGATGTTGAGGGTGAAGCAGTATCTGCATGCTTGAATTTGAGCTATTTAAATTTGCCTTCCCATCTGAAGCAGTGTTTCACAATGTGTTCATTATTTCCTAAAGGTCATCTGATCTATAAACAACAATTGATTGACCAATGGATTGCCCATGATATGATCAGTTTGAGTCCTGGAGTTGATGATTTGGAGCATATTGGCCACATGTACTTTAACTCACTTGTACAATTGTTCTTTTTACAAGATGTGGAGGAATATGAAGGGGTGGTGAGATGCAAGATGCATGATTTGTTTCATGATCTTGCCCGGTCCATCTTGTGTGAGGAAATTTCAACTATTATGCAAGAGGATGCAACCAGTTACACAAGAGGCTACAGATACTTTTCTTTAATTGAACAACCAAGAAAACTTTTGCCTGAAGAGGTTTTTGAAAATGCACGTGTTATATATGTTGATAAGGGAGATGGCATAAAATTTGGCAAGGCACTGAAGAACACAAAGCACTTGCGCAGTATCATTCTGAATTCTATTTCGTCAACAGCAGTGTTGACATCCATATTTCAGGTAAAAAATCTGAAATATCTTGAAATGTCTCAGTTGAAATGTGAGGCACTCCCTGAAGCTATTTCAGATATTTGGAGCATGCAAGCTCTTTACATAAAATCAAGCAGTCTTCTTGAGTTGCCTAAATCCATTGGGATGCTGAAAAAGTTAAGAACACTGAGCCTAACAGGGTGTTATAGGCTGAAGACTTTACCAGATTCTATTGGTGA
Organism: Saccharum hybrid cultivar R570; assembly: GCA_038087645.1. Classification (NCBI taxonomy): domain Eukaryota; kingdom Viridiplantae; phylum Streptophyta; class Magnoliopsida; order Poales; family Poaceae; genus Saccharum; species Saccharum hybrid cultivar. The sequence continues at coordinate 3,064,993 of JAQSUU010000731.1, read as the reverse complement.
TTGTGACATGCTTTCAACTCTGGATTTCACAGATTGCACTGCATTTAAGGAGCTGCCAAATTCTATAGGTAGGAACAAAAGACTAAGAGTGTTGAGACTAGTTTGCACCGGGATTGTTAGGCTACCATCAAGTATCACAACTCTAGAAAATCTTGAGTATTTGAAACTTGAGAGGAACATGCCAACAGAGTTCCCTGAAGGCATAGGGAACTTGACAAAGATTAAAGCATTGGAACTAGATAAATATATAGCCATACCATCTGGCATTGGGCAGCTCACTCGACTAGAAAAACTTAATTCTTTTTGTGTGGAATTCGATGTAAAATATGCACGAATCTCAGAGCTAGAAACTTTATCGAGGATAAGTGGGAAACTAACTATCAATTTTCTTGGACGCTTGATGGATTCATGTGATGCACGCAGGGCATGCTTGAAACAAAAGGAAAATTTACATGAGCTGGAACTTTCATGGGGGCCTCGTCATAGGAGTTTGAATGACGAACATGAGGTCGCTGTATTGGATGGTCTGGAACCTCCATTAGGGATCAAACAACTTACGATAAGAATGTATGGAGGTGGACAATTTGCATGGTGGATGTTGAAGCAAGTCGGTGGTGGAGTACAGGGGTCTCGTCAATTCCCCTTTTTGACCAAGATGATTCTGTTTGATTTCCCAAACTTGAAGCAATTGGATGGGCTTGTGCAGTTGCCTTGTTTGGAGAAGCTTCATCTGAAGGATATGCCTGCTCTTGAGAGCATAAGTGGAGGACCATTCCCTTCGCTTGTGAAGTTAAAAATGGAGGGATTGTGTAGTCTAGGAGAGGTGTGGATGGTACCAAACAGGACCTTTTTTGGCAACGAGGAGGGAGAGGGCTGCAACAACTATAATCCTCATCAATCAGGACAAGTGCAAATTGGTAGTCATCTTACAGATTTGGATATATATTGTTGTCCTAAATTGAGGGTAGAGCCATACTTCCCGGATTCACTAGAGCACTTGCAGTTGGACACATGCAACATCAACATGCTGCTGTATCCATGCCAAGGCCAAGGGTCCTCTTCATCCTACTCTACTTCTCCACCATCTTATAGCCACCTGAAGGTGGTTGAACTACTGCGTATGAAATCATCGTTGCCATTATCACCTGGATTAGGATCTGCTGGATGTGGGTCGGAGATGCTCCAGCACATGTCGGCACTTGAGTCGTTGGTGATTTTCTGCTGCAATGATCTAACCGAACTGCCTGAGTGCCTAGGGGAACTCTGTTCGCTGCAAAAGATGACCATCAAGAAGTGTAATAGCTTATGCAGCCTTCCCAAGTCAATAGGTCGCCTCACCTCCCTCCAAGAGCTCGAAATACAAGAGTGTGAGGCGCTTGTCCAGTTTCCGGAAAGCTTGGGAGAGCTATGCTCTCTATGTAGGCTCGAGGTTGACCGTTTGCCAGTCTTGACTTGCCTTCCCAAATCCTTGTGCCACCTTAGGTCCCTCAAGGAGCTCAGCATAGGATGCTGCGATGTGCTCGGTGAACTACCCGAATGTCTGGGTGAGCTCCACCGCCTACGCAAATTCAAGATTTGGGGTTTGGATAGCCTGACCCATCTTCCCCAATCCTTGTGCTGCCTCATGTCCCTGCAAGTGCTCGAGATAGGGCTGTGCGATGCAATTGGGGAACTGCCTGAATGCCTAGGCGAGCTCCACTGCCTAGGCAAATTCAGGATTTGGGAACTGCCCAGCCTAAGTTGCCTTCCCCAATCCTTATGCCGCCTCACCTCCTCCCTTGAGAAGTTTGAGATTGTGTCTTGCCCGGGCATCAGATCCTTGCCGGAGTGGACAAAAGACCTCACCGCTCTGCAACGATTGGAGATCAGTGGCTGTCCTCATCTAGAGAGGCGCTGCGATAAAGAAATCGGGGAGGACTGGCATCTCATCTCCCACATCCCTGTTTTGAGGATTGGGTAGGCGATTGGTGAGTTTGTTGTACTATATTAGCCTCTAACCATGAGCCCGTTTCTCCGTGTGTAGATTCGATTCACCAGAAAACCTATTCCTTCTTTTCTTTTCTTCTTTTTGGTGGTCATTTGTCTCTAAACCCTTTGTTTAGGTCTGCTCGTTGTGGTTGGAGTTGAGGTTTCCTGTTTTTGCTTCAAACATATTAAAGTATGCATGCAGTGATTTTCACCCTAAAATATAGGAATTTTCAGTTGCCCAAAAGTCCAATAACCCTAAGTTTGACAAAGTTTGTGCGAAGAACGATTGGTTACATTGTGTCAAATGTACTCACAAGCCTTGCTTCTCAAACAAAAATGATTCAACACTCTTGATTATTGTTTCAAATCAAAGAAAAAAAATACTCACATTGGCATCAATGTGACAAATCAGAATGCTCTGGTCCTTGAACAAGTCGGCAAAGCTACCAGACCTACACTCTGACACCTTGCTGCACCTTTTGTATGCAGGCAGCTTTGGAAGCATAGGATTGAGGTGGTGTTCAACAGCTCACAACCGTCTGGCAGCTGATTCACTGCAACCTTCAAGGAAGTTGGGCATCTGTGTAAGTTTCGCTTCTCAGAAGAAGATAGATTTGCTGCCCATATTAGGTGTAATTAACTATTAAACTTACGCCAGGCGTGTACTCTACTCATTTCTGCTACCCATGGCCAGGGTACTATCCTCAAAATTTACCAAAATATGATGGCAACTCCGATATGAGATAATTTGTCATGAGTTATGAGGTAGCAGTCACAGCAGCAGGCGGGGACAAGGCTACCCTCGCAAACTCAGGCTGCAGGGGCCTTACATTCACAGACCCTCGCTAGAGCTTGTTGAGAACAGGGTGAAAGTAGTGTAGACCCTACTTGCCTTGTATGGGTCACCTGCTAGAGTTGTTCAGCATGCTAGCACGTGATTAGGTGAGTTTCTTATACTAGTTTAACCTCTAGAGAGACTCTTTTTCCTCGTTTAGATTCACTGGATAACCTATTTCATGATAATTTTTTTGTTCTCAACAAATGGTTCCCAGGTCAAGTGCCGATGTGCGTTAATGTTCAGGTATCCAATTTCCAATTGGATTACTGCTGAGAATTTTGAATTGAGGTGTTATACATTTGTAAGGGACATGCTAACTACATGCTGCCAAGTACCAACGCCATTGTTGTTGCTTCTTACGCCCGCATATCAACAGCTACCTTGAACTGGGTGCCAGCAAGCAAAAAAAAATTAAGGTAATTCTCTTGTTTCTTTTTGTCAGAAACAAAATGACGCACTAACAGCATGGCAAATGTCCAATTTGCAGCACATGCATATATCTCCCTAGGATAATTAATCCCTGATTCATTGGTTTTTCTCTGTCTATAATGATTTAAATGATATAGTACTTACATATTATTGCAGCTGTGATGCACTTGGGGGATTGGAATTCCTTGACCAGCCTACAGCAAAGATCAAGCGATGCCCATGAGTGAATAAGGAGATGAAGAACTTAGAGGCTCATCACTGATGTGATCAAATCTGTTCTGAACTTAGAGGATCATGGATGTGCAGAGAAGATAAATGAACAAGAGTGAACAATCCAAAAGCCATGAGGCATCCTTGAGCTCTATTTGCCATGAAGAAATGCGTTGCTTGTACCGAAGTGAGCTGTTGGAAGGGCAAATTAATTTCTCTTTTAGGTATTTAGAAATATCAATGCATTATAGTTAAATTTTGAATAAAGATTGGAATTTAATTGAGGAATGGTTCCAAAACAAACTCAGCATCTGGAAGGGAAAGTTGTTGTCAGTAGGTTGTAGATTGGTGTGATCTCTTCGGTTTTATTGAGCTTGCCAATAATGTTCATGGTCTCGTTTTTTAAAATTCCTAAAGCAATCCTTAAAAATCTAGATTATTGTACATCTAGATTTTTTTTGGGCAAAGATATGAACATAAAAAGAAATACAGAATTGCTAGATGGAACATAAAAAGGATTGGGCATTTTGAATTTAGAAATTTAGAATAAATGCCTATTAAAAGTTCTTACTATATATCATCATTTGCTAGAAAAAAATAGGGGCTCTTGCATATATACCCTTGTTTTGTGTCGAAATTGTGGTTTTGCCTCTTTTTTAAAAACTTTGTGAATTTACCCCTGGATTTTCAAAAGGAAGCACCACTTTAACTCTGCTCGGCTGCACTAGTTGCAGCTGCTACAGCCATAGGCATTTTGCATAGTGATTTCACTGTAGATAATGCTTACAGCTGCTGCAGCCGCAGCTGCAGCCAGTTCAACCGGGCACTCCGTCTCTATTATGTCATCCTCCCCTGTTAGTGTTAACTTTTACACAAAAGGACAAATATGTCCATGTGATTTTGCCCCTAGTTTTTATGTTTGTTTGTGATTTTACCCTTGATTTGGAATAAAACATTGTATTTTAACAAAAAATGGTTAGATTTTATCAAATATATTTGTTATCATTTGCAATTATTTCAAATTACTTCATCCTCAAATAAACTGAACCATGCTGTCTACGTCAGGAGCCAATGGGGGTGTAGATGCCTCGGATGCTCCACCGATGCAGCCGTTGCCCGCGAGAAAGCCCACACGTGCGTTTTCCTTCTGGTCGGATGAGGGATAGGCTAATAAGGGGCAGTTTTGTCTTTTTTCCTTTTGTGTTTACAGATTTTGTATTTTTTTTAATTTATTTGTTTCATCCTCATGTAACAGACATCCAAAGCAGGGCCAAACGAAAATAGCGAGGGCAAAATCATAAAGTTAAAAAAAGGATAAAATCATAATTGGACTGCTAGACAGGGGCCAGAACACAAACTTTCCAAAAATATAATCTCAGATGCACTTTAAATACAAATCCATTATAATCTCGAGGCACTTTAAATAAATACAAATCCATTGATACAAGTTTCATGATCTAATCTTGCATATAATTTGAAGAGCAAAATTCACCGCGGTTCCTGAACTTAGCCGGCGGTGTCATCCAGGTCCCTAAACTTTTAAAGTGATATATGTGGGTCCCTAAAGTTGACAGACGGTGTCATCCATGTTCCTGAACTTTTAAGGTGATCACCGCATGTACCTAAACTTTGCTGATGGTGTCATCCTGGTTCCTGAACTTTCAAGGTGATCACCGCAGGTCCCTAAATGTAACAGAACCGCCCAATTATACGAGATTAAGTAGAAAAATCATCCAACGGAAGGACAATTTAACAAACTTAAGCCCGTATAACCCGGTAGTCCGTGAAATCTCGACGGATTTCAAACCATTTCACATAACATCCAAGATCGTACTAAGTTTAGCGGTCACCATCATAAGTTACATAAATGTTCGCGGCATAAAATACCTCGGAGTTTAAACATAGTTATTACAAACCAGGTTCGAATAAAAGTAGCGGAAGCGGTAGTTCAAATCACGCACACACACAACATTTTGAAATAAAGTGCCAGCTTGTGATCATCTCCAGCAAAAGCATCAGACGAGAAGTAGCGAATGACCATTGCACATGGTCCTAAGCTTCGCCCATCGCAGGATAGAGGCAGTTGATACAGTAGCCGTAATATATCTGCCCATCTGCAACAGGTGGGAACAAAGCCCTGAGTACGAGAAGGTACTCAGCTAGACTTACCCGTCATAAACCAGAAATAAAAGACACCAAGGAATCATGATAGGCTTTCTGGTGGGGTAGCTGACTCATTTGCAAGAAAAACATTTTTAACTTAACAATTCCTTTTCAAAAGCATGCAGTAATTAACTCTTTATTACCATGTCAACTATGTTTGCACTGGTGCTAGAGTAACATGTAATTAAGCAAGTAAGGATTACCATTGATCATTAACAATAGTTATCATGTCATCTTCCACATAACTATCCACGTGATTCATCAAGATTACTACGATGAAGTAGCTCAAGTCAAGTGTTCACTATCCAGTGAACGATGGCGATTCAAATCGATTATTAACCAGCTGGTAAGTTATTCCTCACACAAACCTCACTCACCCGCTAAAGTGAGGTGTTGGTCACCGAGTCAACCATTCAGGTAAAGTCGTGAGCTTGCCAGGAACCACTTGTACCCGGGGGCCACCCGACTGCTCTTTGGCCTTATCATCGCGGCCCCGTATCCTGCCACTACTGCTCCGGTACAGTGCGTTGCGGGCAATTCACTCGGCCCGAATAATCTCCCAGTTTCGCGTCGGAAGGTACTTTATCCGGCCAGCTAAATGTGAGGCATGCGTTCAACATGACCCGAGGGACAACAACGGTCGGTCCTTAATCGACACAGACGAAAAACACTACAGTCCGAAACCCTGCAAGTTTCCGCCCGGTCTCAAATTCATTTCACACTTAGTTATACCATGACTTCATAGTCATTCAAGCAGATCCAGGTAACCACCTATAGCTCGCAGGTGACAGGAAATCACCTGACTTCTACCGGTCTAAGCCAGCTAAGCATTGACTCGACTACGGATACCAGAGTAACAAGGATATAGTATAACAAAGGTAAGCAAGGTATAATGCAGCAACGTTTGCAAACAACTCCTAAACGTAATGCATCAAATTAAGTAAAGTTAATAATAAATTATTTGCAAACCGGGAGAGAAATGCTCCGGGGCTTGCCTCTCTCAAAAGAGCTCGGACGGTGGTCGGGGCACTCTGGGAGCTCTTCACCGACCTCCTCTTCGGCTTCGGTCACCTCCTGCTGCTGCACCTCGAGCTGCTCCTCTGGCTCCTCGGGTAAGACGATTGGGTTCTCGGTTTGCGATCCTGTATGATGCAATGCGCATAAGTGATTATGCAAACGTGCATCGAAGGAGATGAATGCAATGGATATGTTGAAATGCAAGGTAGTCAACATCATCCAAGAAACTATACACTACAAGCACATGTCATCTACTACATTCTCTTCTACTACTATTATGTTAAGTTAACATATCTTATGAAATGCTTCGAAGATATACCAAAGTTTTACTAATTTCTTAATCACACTTAAAGCAACACTTGCTTAAACCCTAAATAATAATAGGTTTGAATAGCAACATATATTTTTGATGCTCCTAAAAATCTAAGAAAATTACAGTAGCATAATACTACCCTAAACCGACTACCATAAAAATTTCATGGCATTTGGATAAGTAAACTATCCTATACAAAAATGACAAGCTATAGCATAAAAATGAGCATGAAATTACTTTGTACTATGAAAAGTGTCAAACAACAGAATTAATATTTTTCCTAGGTTCTTCATAGCATACTATGACTGTACAAAAATTATCACATGCATGTTTTATACAAAGTTTGCTCTCTAGCAAAAATAACAAAAATTAGCCATTAAAGGTACTTGAACTACTCCTCCAAAGTTTTCCACAGCACATGCATGAAACATATTTTTCCTAGGAAGTACATGATATAAGAAGATTAACAAACTTGAAATCATATTTTTCTGATACATATAGGATTTACTAACCATTTTACAAGATATCAGCAATATCAAGAATTAATTAAAGCTCTACAGAAAAGTATCCCAAAAATGACATGCAATATTTTTATATTGTAGATCTGGTTCCAATGAGTCCATAAAAAATTATTTCACAATTTTTAGAGCTCAAATGAATACAAAAACATTTTCCATAATATTTTTCATCATGAATAATAAAAGAAAACAGAAAACGATTTTCATTATTGAAACTGGGCCGGCCCGTGGGAGTAAACCGGCCCGTGGCCGTTCTCGGCCTGGTTCACGCGCGCGGGGGAAAGAGCGAGCAGGCCCGCTCGGAGGCGCGGCCCACAGGGCGTGGCCCAGTGACGACCGACGGGGGGGAGATAGGACGTCCTCGTCGGCGTTCGGAGCTGCGACGGCGTGGCAGTGGCCGACGGCCAACGGCCATCTCCGGCCACGACCCATCCAGCGAGCGCGCGCACAGTGTTCGCGAGGAGGTAGCGAACTCGAGAGAAGCTCAGGGGGATGGAGAGGGAGCGAGGAAGACGGTGGGCGAAGCACGAGCTCGGTGGCCCCGTCATGGTGACGCGGCGGGAAGAGCTCGATTGAGCCTTACCGGAGGCGAACAAGGCAAACGGAGGTCCGTTCAGAGGAGAGGAGAAGGTGGCGGAGCTTCATGCACGACCAATCGAACGGTGGTGGTCCACCGGTGTCGGAACACGGCGGTGAAGGCGAGGATGGCGGTGGTGAGCGACGCTCCCGCTCGGTTTTCTCCGGAGAAAGGGAAAGAGGGAGCGAGTGAGTGGCGAGTGGGATGGAGACCGGACGCACGCGGAGATTTGAGACGGAGCGCGCGCGGGGTCCACGGGCGGCCACGCGGGGGCGTCGTCGGCATGCGGCCGCCACGTGGCGGGCGCGTTCTGCCGCGGCGGACAGCGAGGCGCGGGGTAAGCGGGAAGAGGAGGAGGAGGCCGAGCGGACGCGGGCCGGGCCGAGGCGACGGCTGCGGCGCGCACGTGCGGGGGCGGAGCTGGGCCGCTTCCAGCAGCAGGCCGAAAACGAGGCGGCGGCCCGTTTAGGTTAGAAATTGAATTTCCAATTTCATATTTTCAAATAATTTCAAATAATAGTTTTCAAATCTCATTTTGAGCAAGAAAAGGACCTTTTCTGAAAATGACCCAAAAATAAAAGTTGCTTAGAATTTAATTCTCTACAACTTTGATTAAGGGGCCAACCTCAAAACTCTTATAGATTTTGATTTTTAGAATAAAAGCTAATTTAGGGAGGATTTTTGAATATTTTCAAATATCATTTTTAAAACAAATCTTTGACAAAACTTTGAGTGATTTTGTGGCTCCAAAAATTTTCCTTATAATTCTAAGTGATATGAAATTTATAGTTGCACAAATTTGATGAATGTCATTAGCACATTATCACAACATGTTATGCAATACTAGTTTCCACACTTTTATTTTACTAAAGGTACACCCTAAGCACATATGATTATGGATGCCATGACATGTTATGCTCAAGATTTGCAATGCAAATGCTTGCGTAACACCGGAGTGTTACAGCCCTCTCCCCTTATAAAAATCTCGTCCCGAGATTTGGGTTACGAACCATTTATTATAAAAATCTTCGTATGCTTTTTATAGGTATTCACCCGTTTCCCAAGATGCATCCCCTTCATCATGATGACTCCATTGTATCTTTATATGTTTTCACCACACTGTTTTGAGTAGCCCTTTCTTTGGAATCCAAAACTCGAATTGGCTGCTCACGATACACCAGATCTTACTTAAGTTTTATGCCTCGAGGTTCAATTATTTCCTTTGGAACGCGCAAACATTTCTTGAGATGTGATACGTGAAAAACAGGGAATATAGCACCCATTGATTCTAGTAATTCTAATTTGTAAGCCACTGGACCCTTCCTTTCTAAGATTTTGTAGGGTCCTACAAATCTGGCGGCAAGCTTTCTGCGTATTCCAAACCGCTTCTTCTTCATTGGCGTGACTTTTAGATAAACATAGTCACCAACTTCGAACACAAGTGGTCTCCTTCTCTTATCCGCATAACTTTTCTGACGTGACTGAGCTGCTCTCATATTTTGCTGAATGATATGAACTTTCTTTTCGGCTTCTTCCACGAAATCAATACCATAATACCTTCTTTCCCCTGGCTCAATCTAGTTTAAAGGTGTTCTACACTTTCGGCCATACAGAGCCTCAAAAGGTGCCATCTTGATACTTTCTTGATAGCTATTATTATACGCGAATTCTGCTAAAGGTAACCACGACTCCCATGAACCTCTGGAAGACAACACACAAGCTCTTAACATATCCTCTAAAACAGCATTAACTCTTTCAGTCTGACCATCTGTTTGAGGATGATAGGCAGTGCTACAAATCAGACTAGTCCCCAAACCTTTGTGCAAATGCTCCCAAAAGTGAGCAGTGAACTGTGACCCTCTGTCAGACACGATAGTCTTCGGTATGCCATGCAATCTCAAAATCTCCGCAATATACTTCTCGGCATATTGAGGTGGTCTATAAACTGTCTTGACAGGCAAAAAGTGGACTGTCTTGGTAAGACGATCCACGATTACCCAAATCGAATCATGGTCTTTCTGAGTAGTGGACAAACCTGTGATAAAATCCATACTTATATCATCCCACTTCCAACTAGGTACTGACAAAGGTTGCAGCAATCTGGCAGGTTTCATGTGAATAGCTTTCACTCGACAACATGTGTCACATCTGGCTACATAAGCTGCAATTTCCTTCTTCATCTTTGTCCACCAATAACGAGGTCTTAGTTCTTGATACATTTTACTACTGCCAGGATGAATGGACACCTTAGAGTGATGATCTTCATCCATAATTTTATTCTTAAGCTCTCTATCCTTTGGAACAACAAGACGGTTGTCGAACCACAACACGTCCTGCTCGTCCACTCTGAAGTGTTTTGAAGGTTCTTCTTTAATTTTCTTTTTGATGTGGAATATCCCTTTGTCTGCTTTCTGACCTTCTATTATCTTACTCTCTAAGGTGCAACTGATCTGAATACTATGCAACATGGCAGGGTGCATTAGATTAAAACCATCTTCGAGTAAGGGTTGCATATTCAGACAATGTGACTTTCTACTCAAAGCATCAGCTACCACATTGGCTTTCCCAGGGTGATACTGTACATTCAAGTTGTAATCTTTAATTAGTTCTAACCATCTTCGCTGTCTCATGTTCAATTCTGGTTGGGTGAAAATATACTTGAGACTCTTGTGATCGGTGAAAATATTGCACACATTACCAAGTAAATAGTGTCTCCAAATCTTTAAGGCATGCACTACGGCGGCAAGCTCAAGATCATGTGTCGGATAATTGATTTCATGTTTTCTCAACTGACGGGAGGCATAAGCAATGACTCTTCCTTCTTGCATCAGAACACAGCCTAATCCTGTTTTTGATGCGTCATAGAACACATCAAAAGGTTTCTCGATGTCTGGCTGTGCAAGAACTGGAGCAGTGGTCAACAGTTTCCGCAAGGTGTGGAAAGCTGTCTCACACTCCTCTGTCCACATAAACTTGTGATCTTTCTGTAACAGACTTGTCATCGACTTGGCAATCTTCGAGAAGTCTAGGATAAAGCAGCGATAGTAACCAGCTAACCCTAGGAAACTCCTGACTTCTGGCACTGTGGTTGGAGTTTTCCAATCCATAACCTCTTGCACTTTGCTCAGATCTACCGAAACTCTATTCTCAGATAGAATATGATCAAGGAAAGGAACTTTCTTCAACCAAAATTTATATTTGCTGAACTTAGCATACAACTTATGATCTCTCAGTCTGGTCAAGACAATTCTCAGATGCTCTTCATGATCTTTCTCATTCTCAGAGTATACTAAAATGTCATCAATGAAGACAACTACAAACTTGTCCAACTCCGGCATGAAAACCATATTCATCAGATACATAAAATATGCAGGAGCATTTGTTAAGCCAAAAGACATAACAAGATACTCGTACAACCCGTATCTGGTAGAAAAGGCGGTTTTCGGGACATCTTGTGGCCTGATCTTTATCTGATGATACCCTGATCTTAGGTCTATCTTGGAGAACACTCTAGCTTTAGCCAACTGATCAAACAAAACGTCGATATGAGGCAAAGGATATTTATTCTTGATAGTTACAACATTAAGAGGTCGATAATCCACACACATTCTCAGAGTACCCTCTTTCTTTTTTTCACGAACAAGGCATGACATCCCCACTCAGACTTACTCGGTCAGATAAACCCCTTCTTTAGCAATTCTTCCAGTTGCTTCTTCAGCTCAGCTAACTCATCCGGAGGCATCCGGTAGGGTCTCCTCGAAATAGGAGCTGTCTCGGAGATCAACTCGATTCCAAACTCAACATCTCTATCTAGAGAAAGGCCAGGTAACTCGTCTGGAAACACATCCGGGAACTCACACACTATCGGGATCTGGTGGATAGGAACAACTTCCATGGCACAGGTCACACTCACAAGGTCTGTTCTTTCGGGCAATGGTACCTGAAAAGTACCCTCTCCCTGGGGATCCTTAAGGGTAAGCAACCGACTGCTTGTATCTATGACTGCCCCCTAGTTCTTCATCTAGTTCATTCCTATTATTACATCTAAAACTAGTCCAGGCATAACTATCAGGTTCACTCAGAACTTCCGATTACCTAACTCAAGGGTTGCCCCTCTAACCATCTTATTGGTTAACACATCAGCCCCGACTGAACTTATACGATAACCATAACTCAATTCTGTGCATAGTTGTTCATGCTTCCGTGCAAATGCTTAACTCATAAAAGAATGCGAGGATCCAGAATCAAATAGAACAACTGCAGGGTGATGGTTAACAAGAAACTTACCGGCAGTTACAGGCTCTCCCTCAGGAATCTCATCAACGGTGGTATGGTGTACACGAGCAGTATAAGTCTGTTGCTTCTTTTTAGACGGATAAGGGCAGAACTTTGAAAAGTGGCCTGGCTGACCACAATTGTAGCAGAGCCCCTTTACTGTACCAGTAGATCCTATAGCTCCCTTGGAGTTGCTCTGTTCTGTAGCTGCGGTGATCTTTGCTGGCGGCACGGCCATCTTGTACGGCTTCTGTGGTCCCCTGTAGTTCTGGGTTTTATGCTGTGGCGGCCTGAACCTTGCACCAGGTGCGGACGGACGATAAGAAAGACGGTTTGCAGTGACAACTCTGGACTGAGATGGTCCTGACTCAAACAACCTTTTGCGATTCTTGGATGCAGTGTAGGCGTTGTTGTTCTTTTCTTGTTTCAAACAATCACTGATAAAGTCATTGAACCTGGCGCGGGTATTGGTACCCACATGCTTCATCATCTTCAGACTTAATCCTCTCTTGAAACTAGCAATTCTCTTTGCATCTGTGTCGACCATGTCTGGAGCATAGCGGCACAAGCTATTAAAGGCATGTAGATACTATGTTACAGTCTTGGTACCCTGATTTAAGGCCAAGAACTCTCCGAGCTTCATCTCAACCAACCCTGGGGGAATATAAATTCCCTTAAACGCTTCAGTGAACTCTCTCCAAGTAATCTGGGCATTGGGAGGAAAGGTGGTGCGGTGATGCTTCCACCACATCCCTGCCGGTCCCTGTAGCTGATGTGCAGCATATTCTGTTTTCAGAACTTCTGTCAGTCTCAACACACAGAACTTATCTTCCATAGTGTTGATCCATTCTTCAGCATCGAGTGGCTCTGCTGCTTCCTTGAAAACTGGCGGCCTGGTGTCCATGAAATCCTTGAAATTGCTGTACTGGTTCACCACATGGCCACCACATTGATTATTTCCTCTCTGAACATTTTCAGCGATGGTACGTAGAAAATCTTCCATATTCCTTTGTGACTGCTCGGCGTTGCGCTGGCTTCCAAGGAACTGTGCGAAGAATACCTCTGCAGTGAGCGGTGGAGGAGGAGGCAATTGTGGCTCTGGCTGTGGCTCCTGGCGGTTGACGTTGTTTGCACCACCCCCACCAGCCCCTGCACCGTTGCCACCAGTTTCAGCGGCCTCATACGTGGCACGACGAGTGTTTGCCATCTGCATATTTCAGCAACAAGTAATAATTGAGCGAAGTTGTAGTAATTGTATTCGAATGAACAATCATGCCATACTGAATTTATTGGAGAGAACAAGTCATGCAATAAAACAGAGGCACAATAATCACATTCCAATTAAAACAACATCACTAATCAAATTACTTCGAATGCAACATCGCGTTCCATACAACCACGTTGCCAGCATACATACACTGGACTTTTATGCGTTCGAGCATCGCATACACAACCAAGATCCAAAAGATTACCAGTCTCAAGATCGAACAGGATACAACACGATACATGGAAACCAAAAGAAGGCCATCGCGACAGGATCTAGTTATTAACGCAAGGCAACTAGCCTACTCCTTGGGGCCATCGTCGAGGTCAGAGGCGTCACCATCGCTACCATCAGTAGCGGCGTCGTCGTCGACGTCCATCTGGGCGGCGTCCGGAGGAGCATACGGGCCCATCCCGTTGTAGAGGGCATGAAACTCTTCATGCAAGTTGGCATTATACCCTTCTAGCTCCTCGACCCTCTGCCTCAGAAGGTTCCTCTCGTTCCAAGCTTCATTCCTTTCCTGCACTAGCTGTCCCATCATGCGGTCTGCATTTCTGTTGGCCTGAGTCAACGTCTGTACCCGCTGCATAGCACTCTCACCTCTCTCGAGAGCCCGGTCTCGCTGCAAGCTCATGTTGGCCAACTGCTCCTGCAAGCTAGCTATAGCACGTGCTTGCTTCTTCTTCTGCTTCCTTGCTTCAAGCCGGTCATCACCACGCAGACCAGTCAAGGTCCAATAGGTACTCTCATGACCTTGGTATGCTCTGATGGCTGCATACATGGCACTCATTGTGTGGTTGTCGCTAGCCCGTCCTTCACTTAGGCCTCTAACCAGGGCACTTCCTTGCGGCTGCACCCAAATAGCATCACGAGGATCATCTCTTGGGAAAGTACTGGCCAAAGCTGCTGCCAACTCATTAGGAAACCTGCTCATTATGTCTCGGATGACGTGAAAGGTTGCACCCTCTGCACCCTCAACTGGAGTGCGTCCTTCAAATTCCAAATGCCAACCATCCCATTCTGGCGCATCACCAAGGGCAGGGACGGTGATTTCCACTACCGCAAGTCCATCCTCAGCTAACTGGCTCTCACTCCAAGAGTACACCGGCTCTTGACCCTCTGGGTACCCCACATCATGGAGCACTCTCCAAAGCAAGGTGGGCATGTCAAACTCGCTTAGAAAAGTGTCCGTGCTGCGGCGCTCCCGCAGGGCCATCTGGTGACGGGGTGCTCTTCCGCCAGTGGACTTACGGGCAGTTTTCTTCGTGCGGGCCATCAGTAGCACAAGTTTTTAAATTACCTGGTGAGAACATATTTTAAGTTGATGTCACTTTTATCAAACTGGGATAATCCTTTTATAAGGGGAGGAATGCATATTATGAATGAAATGCACAAGCAATATGATGCATGCGCGAGTCTTACGTTCTCACAAACTTAGAAAATAAAGACATCTAACGATGAATTCGGTGGCATACAAACGATCTCTCATATACGTAACTAATTCGATCTACACGATAAACGCTGTTATGTACCTGCAGAAAATTCATTTCAGCCCATTCCCCATGAATACATGAAAGCAGTAAATCTACCTACACGCTCTACACGAATCCCCAGATGCGTGTACAACGGTAGTAACTACCTAAACGCATCGTCCTATTGACGGCATCGCCTCAACGGACGGAACACCCACACATGCGATACTTTCATAAAAACATGTGTAAAACATGTAATTATTCTAGTATCATATAAGCACTCTCCTAGATCGGCGGTGTATCCGATCATGCTCTCACAGCTCACACTTACCAAAGCGTAGAGGTAACTGATCCATACATTACCACTCAATTAAGTGACACTCATACAATAGCACGCCGTATAAGCAACGAAAGAGAAATATGGTGCAAGAACCCCAAGTCAGTACTTAAATAGCCACCTAGAGTCCTTAACTGGGCATACAGAATATGACCACTGGCACACCTTTAGTTTTAAAATCACACTTTTTAAACAGAATTTTGTTTCAAATACACTTATGAACAGTAATTACGCTAAACCATGCTTCGATACCAGCTGTAACAGAACCGCCCAATTATACGAGATTAAGTAGGAAAATCAACCAACGGAAGGACAATTTAACAAACTTAAGCCCGTATAACCCGGTAGTCCGTGAAATCTCGACGGATTTCAAACCATTTCACATAACATCCAAGATCGTACTAAGTTTAGCGGTCACCATCATAAGTTACATAAATTTTCGCGGCATAAAATACCTCGGAGTTTAAACATAGTTATTACAAACCAGGTTCGAATAAAAGTAGCGGAAGCGGTAGTTCAAATCACGCACACACACAACATTTTGAAATAAAGTGCCAGCTTGTGATCATCTCCAGCAAAAGCATCAGACGAGAAGTAGCGAATGACCATTGCCCATGGTCCTAAGCTTCGCCCATCGCAGGATAGAGGCAGTTGATACAGTAGCCGTAATACATCTGCCCATCTGCAACAAGTGGAAACAAAGCCTTGAGTACGAAAAGGTACTCAGCTAGACTTACCCATCATAAACCAGAAATAAAAGACACCAAGAAATCATGATAGGCTTTCTGGTGGGGTAGCTGACTCATTTGCAAGAAAAGCATTTTTAACTTAACAATTCCTTTCCAAAAGCATGCAGTAATTAACTCTTTATTACCCTGTCAACTATGTTTGCACTGGTGCTAGAGTAACATGTAATTAAGTAAGTAAGGATTACCATTGATCATTAACAATAGTTATCATGTCATCTTTCACATAACTATCCACGTGATTCATCAAGATTACTACGATGAAGTAGCTCAAGTCAAGTGTTCACTATCCAGTGAACGATGGCGATTCGAATCGATTATTAACCAGCTGGTAAGTTATTCCTCACACAAACCTCACTCACCCACTAAAGTGAGGTGTTGGTCACCGAGTCAACCATTCAGGTAAAGTCGCGAGCTTGCCAGGAACCACTTGTACCCGGGGGCCGCCCGACTGCTCTTTGGTCTTATCATCGCGCCCCCGTATCCTGCCACTACTGCTCCGGTACAGTGCGTTACGGGCAATTCACTCGGCCCGAATAATCTCCCAGTTTCGCGGTCGGAAGGTACTTTATCCGGACAGCTAAATGTGAGGCATGCGTTCAACATGACCCGAGAGACAACAACGGTCGGTTCTTAATCGACACAGACGGAAAACACTATAGTCCGAAACCCTGTAAGTTTCCACCCGGTCTCAAATTCATTTCAC
Organism: Saccharum hybrid cultivar R570; assembly: GCA_038087645.1. NCBI lineage: Eukaryota > Viridiplantae > Streptophyta > Magnoliopsida > Poales > Poaceae > Saccharum > Saccharum hybrid cultivar. The sequence goes on along the minus strand of JAQSUU010000731.1, from coordinate 3,048,160 downwards.
ACTTAGTTATACCATGACTTCATAGTCATCCAAGCAGATCCAGGTAACCACCTATAGCTCGCAGGTGATAGGAAATCACCTGACTTCTACCGGTCTAAGCCAGCTAAGCATTGACTCGACTGCGGATACCAGTGTAACAAGGATATAGTATAACAAAGGTAAGCAAGGTATAATGCAGCAACGTTTGCAAACAACTCCTAAACGTAATGCATCAAATTAAGTAAAGTTAATAATAAATTATTTATAAATCGGGAGAGAAATGCTCCGGGGCTTGTCTCTCTCAAAAGAGCTTGGACGGTGGTCGGGGCACTCTGTGAGCTCTTCACCGACCTCCTCTTTGGCTTCAGTCACCTCCTGCTGCTGCACCTCGAGCTGCTCCTCTGGCTCCTCGGGTAAGACGACTGGGTTCTCGGTTTGCGATCCTGTATGATGCAATACGCGTAAGTGATTATGCAAACGTGCATCGAAGGAGATGAATGCAATGGATATGTTGAAATGCAAGGTAGTCAACATCATCCAAGAAACTATACACTACAAGCACATGTCATCTACTGCATTCTCTTCTACTACTATTATGTTAAGTTAACATATCTTTATGAAATGCTTCAAAGATACACCAAAGCTTTACTAATTTCTTAATCACACTTAAAGCAACACTTAAAGCAACACTTGCTTAAACCCTAAATAATAATAGGTTTGAATAGCAACATATATTTTTGATGCTCCTAAAAATCTAAGAAAATTACAGTAGCATAATACTACCCTAAACCGACTACCATAAAAATTTCATGGTATTTGGATAAGTAAATTATCCTATACAAAAATGACAAGCTATAGCATAAAAATGAGCATGAAATTACTTTGTACTATGAAAAGTGTCAAACAACAGAATTAATATTTTTTCTAGGTTCTTCATAGCATACTATGACTGTACAAAAATTATCACATGCATGTTTTATACAAAGTTTACTCTCTAGCAAAAATAACAAAAATCAGCCATTAAAGGTACTTGAACTACTCCTCCAAAGTTTTCCATAGAACATGCATGAAACATATTTTTCCTAGGAAGTACATGATATAAGAAGATTAATAAACTTGAAATCATATTTTTCTGATACATATAGGATTTACTAACCATTTTACAACATATCAGCAATATCAAGAATTAATTAAAGCTCTACAGAAAAGTATCCCAAAAATGACATGCAATATTTTTATATTGTAGATCTGGTTCCAATGAGTCCATAGAAATTTATTTCATAATTTTTGGAGCTCAAATGAATAAAAAACATTTTCCACAATATTTTTCATCATGAATAATAAAAGAAAACAGAAAACGATTTTCATTATTGAAACTGGGCTGGCCCGTGGAAGTAAACCGGCCCGTGGCCGTTCTCGGCCTGGTTCACGCGCGCGGGGGAAAGAGCGAGCAGGCCCGCTCGGAGGCGCGGCCCACAGGGCGTGGCCCAGTGACGACCGACGGGGGGGAGACAGGGCGTCCTCGTCGGCGTTCGGAGCCGCGACGGCGTGGCGGTGGCCGACGGCCAACGTCCATCTCTGGCCATGACCCATCCAGCGAGCGCGCGCACAGTGTTCGCGAGGAGGTAGCGAACTCGAGAGAGAAGCTCAGGGGGATGGAGAGGGAGCGAGGAAGACGGTGGGCGGAGCACGAGCTCGGCGGCCCCGTCGTGGTGGCGCGGCGGGAAGAGCTCGATTGAGCCTTACCGGAGGCGAACAAGGCAAACGGAGGTCCGTTCGAAGGAGAGGAGAAGGTGGCGGAGCTTCGTGCACGACCAATCGAACGGTGGTGGTCCACCGGTGTCGGAACACGGCGGTGAAGGCGAGGATGGCGGTGGTGAGCGGCGCTCCCGCTCAGTTTTCTCCGGAGGAAGGGAAAGAGGGAGCGAGTGAGTGGCGAGTGGGATGGAGACCGGACGCGCGCGGAGATTTGAGGCGGAGCGCGCGCGGGGTCCACGGGCGGCCACGCGGGGGCGTCGCCGGCATGCGGCCGCCACGTGGCGGGCGCGTTCTGCCGCGGCGGACAGCGAGGCGCGGGGCGAGTGGGAAGAGGAGGAGGAGGCCGAGCGGACGCGGGCCGGGCCGAGGCGACGGCTGCGGCGCGCGCGTGCGGGGGCGGAGCTGGGCCGCTTCCAGCAGCAGGCCGAAAACGAGGCGGCGGCCCGTTTAGGTTAGAAATTGAATTTCTAATTTCATATTTTCAAATAATTTCAAATAATAGTTTTCAAATCTCATTTTGAGCAAGAAAAGGACCTTTTCTGAAAATGACCCAAAAATAAAAGTTGCTTAGAATTTAATTCTCTACAACTTTGATTAAGGGGCCAACTTCAAAACTCTTATAGATTTTGTTTTTTAGAATAAAAGCTAATTTAGGGAGGATTTTTGAATATTTTCAAATATCATTTTTAAAACAAATCTTTGACAAAACTTTGAGTGATTTAGTGGCTCCAAAAATTTTCCTTATAATTCTAAGTGATATGAAATTTATAGTTGCACAAATTTGATGAATGTCATTAGCACATTATCACAACATGTTATGCAATACTAGTTTCCACACTTTTATTTTACTAAAGGTACACCCTAAGCACATATGATTATGAATGTCATGACATGCTATGCTCATGATTTGCAATGCAAATGCTTGCGTAACACCGGAGTGTTACACTAAACTTGGCAAGCGATATTATCCCTGTCCAAATGTGGTCTAACCTACTCTATAAGCTGGCATGGCACGCTGACTGGACGTTAGATGTGGATCCAACATGTGTCAATAAATCAATCATTATTTATATAATATTTATCATGAAAATATAAATTATATAAAATAATTTACAACAACAAATATATTAGGTTTAAACTAAAATAGAAAAATAATAAAATTTATTTAATATTTATGTATCATTAAAAGTATTAAAATTCCTATAGTATTATAATTTTTCTCTATTAAAAGTTACTTCTAATTTTAGTATTATTTTAAAAGTTTTAATAGTAATATTATAGAAGTAACTTTTCTCTATTATTAAAACTATAATGCTATAATACTATACTACTTTTAATAGCAGTTTTATAGTATTAGAACTTTTAATAATAGTACTATAGTATTAAAAAAATTTAATAATAGTGTTGTAGTATCGTAATAACAGAGAAAAATTACTTCTATAATAGTACTATTAAAACTTTTAAAATAATACTAAAATTAGAAGTAACTTCTAATAGAGAAAACTTTTCATACTATAGGTAACTTTTAATATTATTACATTTGAATAGGGGTGACATTGCTTGCCAAGTTTAGGGACCTATGGTGATCACCTTGAATGTTTAGGGACCGGGATGACACCGCCGACCAAGTTTAGGAACATGCAGTGATCATCTTAAAAGTTCAGAGACCCAGATGGCACAGTCTGCCAAGTTTAGGGACCCACAGATATCACTTTAGAAGTTCAGGGACCTGGATGACACCGCCGACCAATTTCAGGGACAGCCGATGAATTTTTCTCTAATTTGAATAATAATTGGTCAAAGTTTGTGTATGTTTTTTTTTTCGTTTGCCTTATCATTCTGACACGGAGGAAGTATTTTTGCATCGTTATTAGTGGAAAGTCATTGTTTTCCAATGGTAAAAGTTTATTATACTGCACGGTACATTTGATTGTTAAAAATGCATTGTTGATTGTTCTATGGTATATTTTGGACAAGTTCAGCGATAAAAATAATTGTCCTCTTTTCATATTTTGGCTTGTTCTAGAAAGCGAGAAGTTGCTCTCTAATAAGTATATTTTGACTTTTTTTCTATTAGTATAAATCATCTTCCATTGCTTATATTTTTAGATTGCTCCAATGTCGAAATGTGTGGTTCCACGTTATATTTTGTTGTTCCTTGACCAGTATATACACAGTATGTTGCTCTCTGTTGTAGGAGCAACAATTTTTTTTCCGGAAATGCTTAGACGCGGGCGTCCATCCCATTCGGATGTGGCTTACCACTCCGCCTCGCCCGCCTTTCTCAAAAACTCCGCCTCGCGCCATCGTGGCTTCACTGCACCGTGTTGTTGTCCACCCGCCCTACTCCACCACGGCCATCCCCCGCCGCGCGCCCCCATCTTGCGCCGCGCTACGCCCCATCCTCCGCTAGACCCCAGTTTGCCTCGTCCGTCGCGGCCACGATGTTCACCTCACCACCACCACCTTGGCGGCACCAGGAGGAGGTGTCGCCGGTCCGGACATCGACTCCCGCGCCCAGTCGAAGACACCACGGTAGGAAGGGGAGGCCTGCGCTTGCGTCTGGGTGTATGCTGGGCCATTGTTCTCGATGTCCACCCTGACCCAAGCTTGCTAGCTATCACAGTTCCCTACTGGGTGGGCCATGGCCGCCGGCGACACCGTGTTTCAAGTGTTTCAGACTTATGTTTCAATTTCATCTAGATGTTACAAAAGCAGATCTGAGATGTTACGTATGTTGCAATGGTTATATACGTATGTTGCAAGCTTATGTTTCAAGTGTTTCAGGTGTTTCAGATGTATGTTTCAGCCATGATGTTCACCTCACCACCACCACCCTGACGGCACCAGGAAGAGGCATCGCCGGTCTGGACATTGTCTCCCGCGGCTGGTCGAAGACACCACGGTAGGAAGGGGAGGCCTACGCCTGCGCCTGGGTGTATGCTGAGCCGTTGTTCTCGATGTCCACCCTAACCCGAGTTTGATGGCTACCACAGTTCCCCACTAGATACGCCATGACCACCGGGCGACACCGTGTTTTAAGCGTTTCAGACGTTTCAGGCTTATGTTTCAAATTCATCTGGATGTCAAAAACAGATATGAGATGTTGCATATGTTGTAATGGTTATATACGTATGTTTTAAGCTTATGTTTTAAGTGTTTCATGTGTTTCAGATGTATGTTTCAGCCATGATGTTCACCTCACCACCACCACCCTGACGGCACCAGGAAGAGGCATCGCCGGTCTGGACATTGTCTCCCGCGGCTGGTTGAACACCACGGTAGGAAGGGGAGGCCTACGCCTGCGCCTGGGTGTATGCTGAGCCGTTGTTCTCGATGTCCACCCTAACCCGAGTTTGATGGCTACCACAGTTCCCCACTAGATACGCCATGACCACCGGGCGACACCGTGTTTTAAGCGTTTTAGACGTTTCAGGCTTATGTTTCAAATTCATCTGGATGTCAAAAACAGATATGAGATGTTGCGTATGTTGCAAGCTTATGTTTCAAGTGTTTCAGACGTTTCAGACATATGTTTTAAGTGTTTCATCTGGATATTGCATGTTATGTTGTTATGGTTATACATGCATGTTTCAAGCGTTTGTTTCAAGTATTTCAGACATATGTTACAAGTGTTTCATATAAATGTTGCAAAAGTAGATTTGAATGTTGTATATGTTGCTATGGTTATACACACATGTTTCAAGCGTATATTTCAAATGTTTTGTTTGTTTTTAGACATATATTACAAGTGTTTTGTCTATACATTGTAAAAGTAGATCTGATGTTGCATATGTTTCAGCTGAAAGGTAGGTTGCCAGGAAGAACATCAGGTCCTCCAAGAAGTGAGAAGGCTTCCTCTTGCCGCTGGCCTGCACCTCCTCCACGGTGGTGGACGCACAGGCGCGAGCGGCCTATAGCCTGCCGCATCGGAGTGGTGGGCGAAGAGCGTGCGGAGCTGAGGTCGGCAGCCAGCTGAACGCAACGTCCGAGGGGGATGGACTCGGAGGCAGGGACGCGCAGCCCTGCATGCATGCGGATGCGGATGTTTCCGAACGTGTGCGTCCAGACGCTGGTCATGCCCATTTTTTTTTCTGCCAACTGCAAAGGCCTGCCTTCCTAACGTTGTGTTTTATCGCGTGACGCATGATGCATTCCATGTGGATCCCATCTCAAAAAATAGAATTGCAGAGAAACAAAAAGTACCCAACTCCAATACATGAAGCACACGAGAGTGCATCACCAGATTCAAACGTTTTTTTTGGGGCGGGGGGGGGGGGTAGATCAAACTTTAGAGAACAAAACAATACATACGTATTTCTTTCATTTTCACTTGAGCTCAGATCGAAAGATGCCACGTTCTGTGTGTGTGTGATGAATAACATGGAGCCTCCTGCGCTATCAATGATGACGCCGCAGTTTTCTTTTTTTATTAGGAATTGAGTTGTCGGAAGTCTCGTTGAGTTGTCGCCGACTACGGACTCCTCGCGTCGCCTTTAACCTCCCTCTGTCTCGCTCCTCTGTTATCGTCTTCGTCGCAGCCACTCAAGCGAGGCACAGTGCTTGTCCTCACTCCTCAGTACAGAGACCGTGGAGCCATGATTGATCAACCCGTGCCTGCCGGAGAGACGAAGCTAGGCCGCGTGCCGCGTGCGAGCGATCTAGGATGATGAGGGGTGGAAGATGCAGAAGCAGCAGGGCACGCCCGCACCGCACGGGCATGGATTGGGAGTGAACCGCTGCCTGGCTGCATCCTTGGTCACCGCGCGGCCCCTGCGCACGGACGTGGAATCGCGAGCCTGCCAACCTGCCTCTGGTGGGGAGTACGTGCAATGCCAACGCCCGAGCGTTGTCCTGCTGTGGGCGCGGTCGCGTGATCAAACCAGTCTCAGTGCGCGCTGTCCGTTCGACGAAATGTGCCACTGCCCACTGGTGGAGCCTTGCTGCTTCAACGTCAAACGAAGCGCCGCGTGAAGTGTGAACTTGAACTTGGTTCATCAGTCGCCACGGTACGTGCCACAACTCCGTGGCATCTTCCCCGATAGTATTTTTCAAGAACTCATTTTTTTTTCTTCTGAAGAAGAAGCGATTGAGAATCCTTGGTTGCTTGCTTTGCTTGGGTCCCTCCATCTAACTGTCGCACGAATCATGGAGATGGAGGCAAGATGGTACGCGTGCACATGGGGGGTCTCTCTGCGGTCTGGCCTGCAGCTCCGCGTCCACATGACCACATGGTATGCCTTTCCACCTCAGCTTCCTCTTTTTCTTTGCCATTGGCCTTGTTTAGATCGGTACCCTGAATTACTGTGTGACACTGTAGTAATTTTATTTTTATTTGGTAATAATTGTTCAAACATGGATTAATTAAGCTTAAAATGTTCGTCTCGCAAAGTACAACAAAACTGTGCAATTAGTTTTTGATTTCATCTACATTTAGTACTCCATACATATACCGGCATTTTGATGTGATAGAAAATCTTCTTTTTGCACAGTGGAATTTGAGGATGAATTTGAAGAACTAAACATAGGCCTCGTTTAGTTCACGGAATTGGAAAGAAAAACACTGTATCAGAATTCCTGTAGCATTTCGTTTGTATTTGGTAAAAATTATCCAAATTTTGACTAACTAGGCTTAAAATGTTCGTCTCGCAAAGTACAACAAAACTGTGCAATTAGTTTTTGATTTCATCAACATTTAATACTCTATGCATTTGCCGACATTTTGATGTGATGGAGAATCTTCTTTTTGCATAGTAGAATTTGAGGAAGAATTAGGGAGCTAAACAAGGGCATAGCCATCGTCACTCGACCAAAGACTCAGAGGTGGTCAGTCCTGCTTCTCTCTTGGCTGTGTTTACTTCTAAAAAAAAGTACTGTGCAAACAAAAGATTCCCGTCACATCAAACTTGCGATACATGCATAGAGTACTAAATGTAGATGAAATAAAAAACTAATTGTACAGCTTGGTTATACTTTGCGAGACGAACGTTTTAAACCTAATTAGTCAACGGTTGGATACTATTTACCAAATAAAGCCAAAACGTGCTACAATACTTTTTTTACACCTTTTTACACAACTAAACACAGCCCTTGTCCCGAAGGAGCAGTGCAGTGCGTGAACATGTGCAAAATTTCAGTGACATCCAGCAAGGCCCAGTTTAGATCCAGAAAATTTTGCAAAAGAACAGTAGATTTCCCGTCACATCGAATCTTTATACGCATGTATGAAGCATTAAATATAGATAAAAAAATAAAACTAATTACACAGTTTAGACGAAATGGACGAGACGAATCTTTTAAGCCTAATTAGATCATGATTGGACACTAATTACCAAATAACAACAAAAATGTTACAGTTGCATTTTGCCAAAAATTTTGGCAACTAAACCAGGCCCAAGATTAGCTGCTGGCCTGCTGCTGCTCCTATCCTGGTTTTACAGTTTTACTGAAGCAAGATGCTGCAAGCCCTGTTTAGTACTAATTCCTTCCACCAATCTGAGTGTTTTCGATTCAGACTCGTCATTAGATCTCATCAACAACACATTCTTTAGCTGCTAAAACTAAACATTTCAATGCTACTCGCCGTTATCAGATAAACATTTCCAGCGGCCTCTTTTAACCCCTTGTATCGACGCTTGACTGCTTGAGCAAGACTCAGAGTCGGTCAATGACCTTGGCAGCTCCTCTCCTGTCCTGCCTGAGTACAGTGCATGCGCAGCTGTGCAGCACGTGAACTTTTGCAATGACAACACATCGCTATGGAAGAATCGCAACATCCTAGATGCCTTACAAATCCTACCCCTTAGGCCCTAAAATACAAGCTGTAAGGTCAGACGCTCAGACATGTTAATACAAGCTTAAACACAGTAAATTTTGATATCTAATCGGAAGAGATGAACCATGTGTATCTGTATAAAATGATAGGTTGAGATCACGTAGATGTAAAAGGTCCAAATTACTCATAGTGCTTGTAAGAATAATAATATTATGTAACATACTCGAATTGATTTTAACATGAGGGACCAACTTAAAAATTGCTCCATTCACCGTACTGTCCTCGCTGCTTGTGTCCTTGTTGCTTCCCTTGGTCCGCACTGTTGGCCAAACAGATCCGCATTACTCCTTGTGTCCTTGTTGCTTCCCTTGGTCCGCACTAGCTCATCTGGAAGGTCACAACTCATCACAAGCTACATGTTACAGTGTTGTGGTAGTTGTCATGTTTAGGAAATAAATATTAACTTATTAAGTGGACATCAAGTTTAGAAACACAATATTACGTTGTCGAACTCAGCAGGCACCACAAGTAGTTATAATTGGTTTGCTTTAGTAATTGCATTTCTGCTGATGGAAATGTAAAAATTGGAAGAAAAAAAATGCAAAGAAATTTGTTAAACAAATTGAATGGGGGTGTATTTTGAACAAACAGTCAGAAGAAATGTTGCTTGTTTTCTTTTTTATGAAGTTTTAAAACAATTCATTGTGTTTGGCTGATAAGCGAGCTGATGCTGTTTTGTTGTGAGAGGAAAAACACTATACCATGACTCTTGTGGTCAGTCAGTCAGAACATGACAACATGATAGAAAAACAAAAAAGACAGGTAGGAACAATTGCGAGTTGATTTTTTCCTGTCCAACAATGGGAATGAAATGTGTGACCGGAATACGTTGCTGAGACGATCAAGCTGCCCGGACCTGTGATTTGAGCAGGGCGAAGCTGAGACAATGTTCAGGGCTTAGTTGAATCTGAACTGCTCAATGAGGGACTCGTTCCTTTTCGCGAACATGCGTTGGCACATAATCAGGGTCTCACTCCATGGAAAATGTTCAGCTTACACCATATGTGTATATACGGATGAAACGTGTAGCCACGCGTCGTAGACTACTCCTCCGTCCTAAAAAGAACGTCGTTTTAGACTTTTCAGGCATCGTTTTTGACCATTCGTTTTATTCAAAATTTTTATATAAATATTATTTATCTTGTTATGACTTATTTTATCAATATAAATACTTTAATAATGGTTTATTTATTTTATAATATGGACAAATTTTTTGAATAAGATGAAAGGTCAAACACAGTGTCTCAGAAGTCCGAAAAGCCACACAGCACACGGCTAGGGCCGTTCCACCACCAAATCGCCGCCTGCCGCGTCCCGATGGGTAGCATTGGCACTTGGACGCAAGGAAACAGCTGGTGTGGAAACAGGAGCAACCAACCAGCTGCCTGCCTCCTTAGCTCGCGATGGCGTGTCCCCAGATCCCCACCCAGTGCGCGCTCTCGCGGCAACAGGAGGCGTTGCACGGCGTGTCTGCGCACAACCTGTTCGGCGAAATGTGCCACAGGGCACAGGTAACAAACAAACAAGCTATCCAAATTTCGTATTTTTCTTCTAACTGAGCTGCTTCTCTTGAATCCGTGGAGGGTTCGTACTCGTATCGCATGGTTCCAAGTTTAATAAATTTCCCTTGAACGATAGCTTCACTTCTGTTACCACGACGAGTGTAACGGACACGAAGGTCATTTGAACTCGCTGTTCAGACCGAACGGTGAGAGGGGGTCTGCCTGGTAGTGGTAGCCGCGTATCTATCCGTGGTTGCTGTTGCTTTTTTTTTTCCCCTTCCCTGCATTAAACAATAAGTAGTACTCCTACCTATCAGCGTGAGCATGCAATTCTCCATGTAATTACACTTACTACTGAGGGCGCACTATATGAGAGGCCTTTCGGCAACTACCCTGTTTGTTTGTTTAGTTGCCAAAAATTTTGCAAAATTTTTCAATATTTTTCGTCACATCGAATCGTTGGACGCATGTATGAAGTATTAAATATAGATAAAAAATAAAATAAATTATACAGTTTAGACGAAATGGACGAGACGAATCAGTTTGGACGCATGTATGATTGGACACTAATTACTAAATAACAACGAAATTTGCTACGGTATCATTTTGTAAAATATTTTGTAACTAAACCGGCCCTCAGTAATTCCAGCCTAGCAGCCTATTCAAGATGCAAGTAGTGGATTCAATATTTAACCTGTAAAAGGAGCGACAGCTCCTCGAGCAGGAGCCCTGTCCACGTCACCTGAAGTCGTGCCGGCCGTTTCATTTCCAGATCGACCGTCCTGATGGTTCCGGCACGTTTGCTACAGCCCCAACTTTATACTGAGAATCGGTTCGGTCTGCCTACTAATGCGCCTTACTTCCAGCTTCAGCTTTTCCTCTCTCACGTTTTCACCTCAGCTTCTCTGCTGGCTGCCTTCTCCTTCCTGCCTCGGCTTCTCCCCAATCTGCCTTCTGCCTCTTTGCCCCGGCCTTGTCCCAATCCAGCTCCCTTCTTCATCCCTCCCCTTCCATTCTCGTTTCCTCCGCAGTCTCGCGCGCCGCTCCGCCGTCCTCGCGTCTTCGTCCACTTCGTCCATCCGCATTCGCCGCCATTCCATCCCGCTGCAGCCTCCGCGCGATGGGGACATAGCGCTCTGCCGCTGCTGTTCCTGCTGGACCGCCGTGCCTGCGCTTCTGTGCTTCGCTCGCGCCGTCGCCGGCGTCCGCGGTGCTCCGGTCGCGCCATCGACGCCGTGCTGTTGGCGGCCAGTGCCGGCGCTCCTCCGCTCCAATCGCGCTGTAGCCGGCCAGGGAAGGGACGCAACCTGCTGGCCACATGCATCGAGAAGCCGCCTTACACCAGGGCGGTGGGGATCTGGCCGTGGTCGTCCATCTGGAGGAGTCAAGGTCCGCGCTTTGGTACCTTTACTACCGCCGCATTTGTGTCCATTGCTTCCTGCTCCTTGCGTCATCTTTTTTGCCTTCCATTATCTTCTTCTGCCATGCAGGTTTCCATATTGCTGTTTCCGGCTGTAGAATCAAAAGCAGCCCTGCGTGTTCCTGTCCTTGCTTGTTCGTCTTTTGGTCTGTGGACAATTCCGCTCCTATTTTTCGCAGCTGTGCCTTGCCTGCATTTGTTTCTGATCTTAGGTGCCGAGGTGGGTGTACGCGGCCATCATTCATGGTCTGTCGGTGGATTATTTCAGCTCCGTCTTTTTATCATGCAGGTTTTCCTTTCAGTGCCTCGGTTGGTCTTTTAGATTATTGGCACCTGCCTCCTAGAACGGTGCTCCAGTCAGCGGCAAGTTTCTTTACTTTGTTCACAGGTATGCTTCCCAAGCTTTGCTTGCTAATCTGTTGTGGACATTGGCTACGGGTTCTGCTATAACTAATACACCTCTGTTTTTTCTGGATTTTGTTCCCTGTTTTGGTCCACCACTATTGTGTCCGTCATAGGGGGAGGTGGCACAGATTTTTGGTCTCGTTTCCTGCGTTTGCGGAGGTGTATTAAAAAGGAAAAAAACTTTTGCAAAACAGTGTTTGCACAACGGGCAAAAAAGGTTTTGTCGGCTCTTGGCCGCACAGGAAAAATCGACCATAAAATCATAACCTTTTCAAACACTATTTGGCCAAACATGTTTTGCCTACGTATACCGTACTCGACTATTTTACAGGCTGTTGGTGAACACTGCCGCCTCCGTTATATTTCGACTATACGGCAGGCAATAGATGATGGGACTCAGTTGTATGGTGTTGAGATCGCACTACCACCTCAAGTTGCACACAGAACCTCCGGCACACTTTTTTTCTGGGCACCTCCTGGTTTACATCATTCTGCTGCATATGAGTCAGCTTCCCTTCAGGCTTTGACATTTTTGCAGAGTATATTTGGTTTTGTGATTATAGATTACAGTATTCATGGTCTACTACTATACAGAACTTTAGCGCAGCGCCTTTTTCCCATTGCAAATAGAGGTGTCCAGCTTGCAAGGCTTGTTATTGCAGCCTCACAGCATGAGGGCATGTACTCCTCGGCACTAACAGCATCTGCCCACCAGCTTATTGAAGAAATGATAGCCGTTCCAGATCAGCCACTCTAATAGATGGTAGATCATTATGTATATTTTTGCATTACTTCTGTGGGTCTAATTGTTGTCATGTTGTTGTCTATAAATTTTTGTCTGTGTATGTTGCTACCTACTGCTATATCAATGAAATCTTTGATACTTTCTTACACAGTTTTTTTCTACATTTAATTAATGGTAGCCTCTACTATATTTCGTATGCTACATCAAAAAACAAATTTGTGCCACTATTTTGAAAGCATCTAGGCCCCGAGGTTTGGTTTCGGCAATTGATGACAACGCTTTATTACCATGACTAACATGTGTTTTGCAGAAACTTTAGTAAGTTAGGTCATGGAGGTTTTAACTGCTTTGGGCACCATGGTATTCATGCCCCTTGATGGAAATCGTTTCGGTTTTCAAAAGAGTGACGTCAAGATTAAGGACGGTTAGTTCCGGATGTCGAGGTGTTGAGATACATTTGGAATAGTCGTTATGATCTTCGTTTTTCTCTTTTGGTCGTACTATAAAGGGGGGCATGAGCGGGTAGCTTGACCTAGGCGAGTCCTACGTTATAGGTGTGGTGCACACTTGTTAAACTTGGCGCTAGGCAGCTCTAGAATAGCTCAAAGTTCAGTTGGAAGCAACTTGGTTCAAGTTGTGACGCGTTTCGGAGAGTTTCGGGTCGTTTTCCCATGACCGGACGTGGTCCTCGGCATGACCGGACGCGTCCGGTCAGTACAGTTCCGCGGCTAGGGTTTCAGCTCTGACGACCGGACGCGGTCCTCGCGAGGACCGGACGCGGTGGTCAGATGTCGACACGTGTCACTTAAGGGAAACACCCGATCGGACGCGACCTGGGTGTGATCGGCGCGTCCGGTCTCAGTCCAGTAAGGTCCAGAGACGACCGGACGCGTCCGGTCATCACCGATCGGACGCGGTCGCGCGTCCGGTGCGAGTACAGTATGCTCCCTGCACGATCGGACGCGTCCGGTCGCCCCTGACCGGTGCGTCCGGTCACTCAGTTGATTTTCGGATTTCGACCGTTACGAGCGACCGGCGCGTCCGGTCAGTTCAACCGGCGCGTCCGGTCAGCTCGTGTTTTGCTGAGTCAGCGGGTAACGGTTCGTTTTGTCTGTGGGGTGTATAAATACATCCCCACCACCTCTTTTAGAGGTCTCTTGCTCATTTGATCAGCTGATAAACACCTTTGGAGTGCAAGGGAGTGCAAGAGCACTAGTGAGGATAGAGATTTGAGAATCAAAAGCTTGAGAGTTCCTCACTAGCGATTAGAGAGTAGCAAGTGTGCATCCACCTTCTCATTTGGGCTCGTAGTGGTCAAGTGAGAGTTCTAGCTTGTTACTCTTGGTGATCGCCATCACCTAGACGGCTTGGTGGTGATTGGGAGTTCGGTGATCATCCGGCGGAGCTTGTGGATGACCCAACTCATCTTGTGAGCGGTTTTGGGTGATTCACCGCGACGGAGTGTCGAAGAATCAACCCGTAGAGAGCACTTGATCCTTGCGCGGATCAAGGGGGAGCTACACCCTTGCGCGGGTGCTCCAACGAGGACTAGTAGGGAGTGGCGACTCTCCGATACCTCGGAAAAACATCGCCGTGTTCCTTGCCCCTTTACATTCAAGCATTTACATTCTCGTATTTACTTTCATTGCTTGTTTTACATTCCTAGACTTGCCATGCTAGACTAGGATTGGAAACTAGGGTGCAAAACTTTATATCGGTAGACTCTCTAGGAACACAAGTAGACACTAGGGGTGAATTCCGGCTTGTAGGATTTAATTCTTGCATTTAATTTTTAGAAAAGCCCAATTCACCATCCCTCTTGGGCATCTTGATCCTTTCAATTGGTATCGGAGCCGTGTTGCTCATCTTTTAGGCTTTACCGCCTAGAGCAAGATGTCTAACGGGGAAGGACCACCTCCCACCTTTGAGGGGGATGATTTTCCATATTGGAAAATCCGCATGGAAGCGTATCTTGAAGCCATAGATGTTGGATGTCTTAGAGCCGCAACCGAAGGGCTTCCCGCTATCAAGGATCCCGCAAACCCCATTGGTGACGAGGAGAAGTACGACCGGTGGAATGCAAAGGCCAAAAATGCACTCTACCGGGGCTTAGGCAAAGATATCTTCAATCGTGTGCGTAATGCAAAGAACGCTCATGAATTGTGGGAAAATCTTTGTGCTCTCCATGAGGGAACTAAGAGTGAGCGTGAGGAACGCTATCACATAGCTTTAAAGAAAATTAATTCTTTTGAGATGCTTCCCAAAGAAAGTGCTAATGACATGTACACTCGCTTGAATGTTCTTGTAGAGGACCTCAATGCTCTTGGGCTCACTAAAATGAGCCAATCGGATGTTGCAAGGAAGATCTTGAGTGTGCTTCCCATTGAGAAGTATGGTCACATTGTCACGGTGCTTCACCAAAGTGATCTTTCCACCGCAACACCGACTCAAGTATTAGGGACAATCAATGCTCATGAGATGTACATGCATATCACTCCGGAAGAGGGATCATCATCTTCCAAGAAGAAAGACTTAGCCTTCAAAGCTAGTCATGACAAGAAGAAGAAGAAGGGCCAAGCCATGATGGTGCAAGAAAGCTCAAGTGAAAGTGATGTTGATGATGAATCACTTGCACTCATGGTGAGAAAGACCACCAAGATGCTAAAGAAGCTCAACAAGAGTGGCATCAAGTTCGATGGCAAGAAGAAGAAATTCTTCACAAGTAGCAAGAGAAAGCCAATCTCGGAGATGGATTGCTACAATTGTGGTGAACTTGGCCACCTAGCTCATCAATGCCCTAGACCACCAAAAGACAAGTACAAGGACAAGAACAAGGGCAAGAAAAATGATTCAAGTGATGAAGAAGAAGAGAAGAAGAAGAACAAGCCATACAAGAAGAAGGATGGCAAGAAGAAGGAGTTCCACAAGAAGAAGAAGGGAGGAAAGGCATACATTGTTGGTGATTGGCTCACCGACATTGAATCATCTTGTGAGTCCTCCGAAGATGAGAGCGATGATGAGAAAGAGAAGATTGCCGCATTTGTGATGGGGCCATCATCTTCACCGATATCTTCATCACCACCTTCACCGCCTCCTTCACCATCATCGTCCACTACTCACCTATGCCTTATGGCCAAGGGTGAACGAAAGGTACAAAACCATGATAGTGATGATGATGATGATAGTGATAGTGATGATGAATATGACTCACCTTCTTATGATGAACTTGTAAAATTGCTAAACAAATACACTAAAATCATAAGAAGGACTAGAAATGAAAATGATGATCTTCAAAATGAAAATGAATCACTCTCATCCAAGCTTGAAAATATTCAAAAGACTAGTGGTGAGCTTAGAGTTCAAAATGAAGTGATGTCTTCCACTCTCAAGGAGCTCAAAACCTCTTATAAAGAGCTTAAAGATCAACATGATAAACTTGAGAAGAAGCATGATGAGCTCATCACTAGACATAATTCTCTAAAGGACAAATACACCACATTAAAAATTGACTATGATAGTCTTGTGGTTGCTAATGAACTTGCTCTTGAGACACATGATGCTACTAACTATGTTGTTAAGTGTGATATAGCTACATCATGTGATGATTTGATCATTGAAAGCATTGAGCAAGGTTCTAGTAGCAAAGGCAAGAGTGTGGTTGAGTCAAGCAACTATGATGATTATGCCAAGATCAAGTGTGAAAATGAGAAGCTTGCAAATGAGAACAAGAAGCTAAAAGGTTTGATGGCTCTTGAGAAGCAACCAACAAATGAGTCACTCATTGAAGAAAACAAAAAGCTCAAGCAAGAAAAAGAGCATCTCAAGACCGGCCTAAGCAAGTTCACAAGAGGCCAACATTTGCAAAGTGAGCTCCTCATGAACACCGTAATGAAGATGGATAGAAGTGGCATTGGGTACTTGGCAAATCAAGAGAAGAAAGCAAAAGCTCAACAACAACCAAGCAAGTCAAAGCCCAAGCCAAAGAGATGTGTTGAGTGTGGTCAAGAAGGTCACTTTGCTCATGAATGCAAAACTCCACCACCACAACCCTTGCCCAAGCATGCTAGACCTTTCGCTTTCAATGCTCATTATATGCTAAGAAAAGATTCAAATGGAAAGATGAAAGTCATGTTTTTGGGTCCCCCAAACAAGAATAGGCCAAAGAAAATATGGGTTGCCAAGTCACTAGTGGAGAAAGTCAAGGGCCCCTCTCAAGTTTGGGTCCCTAAACAAAAAGCTTGATCTCTTGTGTGTAGGTGAACTACAAGACCGGTGGATCTCATTGGGTTATTGATAGTGGTTGCACTCAACATATGACCGGTGATCCTCGTATGTTCACCACCATTGAAGAAAATGGAATATGTCAAGAGAAGATCACATTTGGGGATAATTCAAAGAGCAAAGTCAAGGGTATAGGCAAGATTGCAATATCACATGATCACTCACTCTCAAATGTGCTCTATGTTGCTTCATTGAGTTTCAACTTGTTATCCGTTGGGCAACTTTGTGACCTTGGCTTCCAATGCTTGTTCACACCAAATGAAGTGATAGTTTCAAAGATAGATGACAAGCAAGTGATATTCAAAGGCTTTAGATACAACAATCTTTATCTTATTGACTTCACCTCCGAAGATGCAAATTTGATGACATGTTTGTTCACCAAGACCTCGCTTGGTTGGCTTTGGCATAGGAGGCTTGCTCATGTTGGAATGAACACTCTCAACAAGCTATTGAAGAAAGAACTAGTGAGAGGATTGAAGGATGTGAAGTTTGAAAAGGACAAACCTTGTAGTGCATGTCAAGCGGGCAAACAAGTTGCAAACACTCATCCAACCAAAGCTTTCATGTCAACTTCAAGAGTGCTAGAACTTCTACACATGGATTTATTTGGGCCTACAACATACAAGAGCTTGGGTGGTAATCTCTATTGTCTTGTGATAGTGGATGACTACTCAAGGTATACATGGACTTTCTTCCTTCATGACAAATCCGAAGTGGCAAATTGCTTCAAGAAGTTTGCAAAGAGAGCTCAAAATGAATTTGAAGTCAAGATAAAAAAGATTAGAATTGACAATGGCAAAGAGTTTGACAACACCAACATTGAAGCTTATTGTGATGAAATTGGAATCAAGCATGAGGTCTCTTCAACCTACACTCCTCAACAAAATGGTATAGTTGAGAGAAAGAACCGAACTTTGATCACCCTTGCAAGAACAATGCTAGATGAGTACAACACTCCGGAGAAGTTGTGGGCCGAGGCAATCAACACCGCATGCTATGCTTCAAATCGCCTATTCCTACAAAAGTTTCTTGGCAAGACCCCCTATGAGTTGCTTAATGGGAAGAAGCCGGACGTCTCTTTCTTCCGGGTGTTTGGTTGCAAATGTTACATCTACAAGAAGCGTCAACACCTAGGGAAGTTTCAAAGACGTTGTGATATTGGTTTTCTTGTTGGTTACTCATCAAAGTCCAAAGCATATAGAGTATTTAACCATGCCACCGGTTTGGTTGGAGAAACATATGATGTGGAATTTGATGAATCTAACGGCTCCCAAGGAGCAATTGAGAATTGTGATGATGTAGGTGATGAACCCTTGAGGGAGGCCATGAAGAACATGCCGGTGGGAGACATCAAGCCAAAAGATGATGATGACGATGTACAAATTGTTGATCCACCATCTTCATCACGTGTGCCTCAAGATGATGACAAGAATGAGAGAGTTGAAAATGAAGACACTTATGTCTCTCATGAACAAGCCGAGGCACAAGCTCAAGATGTTGATGCTCCCCATCCACCTCCTCAAGTGGTTGATAGAAGAAACTCACCACTACTTCAAGCACATCCACAAGATCTCATCATAGGGAGTCCTACAAAGGGAGTAATGACTCGATCTCAAAAGCTAGCTTCTTTTGTTGAACATCACTCTTTTGTCTCTTGCGTTGAACCTAAGAATGTAGAAGAAGCTCTTCAAGATCCGGATTGGGTGAATGCAATGCATGAAGAATTGAACAACTTCACCCGCAATCAAGTATGGACACTTGAAGAGCATCCTAAAGGTGCAAGAGTCATTGGAACCAAGTGGGTGTTCCGAAACAAGCAAGATGACCAAGGCATAGTGGTGAGGAACAAGGCAAGACTAGTTGCAAAGGGGTTCTCTCAAGTTGAAGGTCTTGATTTTGGAGAGACCTTTGCACCCGTTGCAAGACTTGAAGCCATTCGTATCCTCCTTGCATATGCATCACATCATGATATGAAACTATATCAAATGGATGTGAAAAGTGCATTCTTAAATGGCTTTATAAATGAACTAGTCTATGTTAATCAACCTCCCGGGTTTGAAGACCCTAGATATCCTAATCATGTTTATAGGTTGTCCAAGGCGTTATATGGGCTCAAGCAAGCCCCTAGAGCGTGGTATGAGCGCCTCCGGGACTTCCTCATTGAGAAGGGCTTCACCATTGGGAAGGTCGACACCACACTATTCACCAAGAAGTTTAATGGGGAGATCTTTATTTGTCAAGTATATGTTGATGATATCATCTTTGGATCAACAAATGAAGATTATTACAAGGAATTTGGTGAATTGATGTCGAAGGAGTTCGAGATGTCAATGATTGGTGAGCTCACATTCTTCCTTGGATTTCAAGTAAAGCAAATGAGAGAAGGGATTTTCATCTCTCAAGAAAAGTATACCAAGGATCTTCTCAAAAGATTCAAGATGGAAGAATGCAAACCAATCAAGACCCCAATGCCATCAAATGGACATCTCGACCTAGATGAGGGAGGTAAACCGGTTGATCAAACTCTCTACCGTTCTATGATTGGTAGCTTGTTGTACCTTACCGCATCTAGGCCCGATATCATGTTTAGTGTGTGCATGTGTGCCCGCTTTCAAGCGTGCCCTAAAGAACCTCACTTAAGTGCCGTAAAAAGAATCCTAAGATATCTTAAGCTCACCCCAAGCATTGGTCTTTGGTATCCCAAAGGAGCTAGATTCCAACTAGTTGGCTATTCCGATTCGGACTATGCCGGTTGCAAAATTGATAGAAAAAGCACATCCGGAGGGTGCCATTTGCTTGGAAGATCTTTAGTATCTTGGTCATCTAAAAAGCAAAATAGTGTGGCTTTGTCCACCGCCGAGGCGGAATACATTGCCGCGGGGGCTTGTTGTGCACAAATCTTATATATGAAACAAACCCTCCTAGACTATGGAATTGTTCTTAAAAAGGTGCCACTTTTATGTGATAATGAAAGTGCCGTTAAAATTGCTAACAATCCGGTACAACACTCTCGCACCAAGCACATTGATATCCGCCATCACTTTCTAAGAGATCACGTTGCTAAAAATGACATATCACTAGAAGGTGTAAGAAGTGAAAATCAATTAGCGGATATCTTCACTAAACCTTTGGATGAGGCAACCTTTTGTAGGTTAAGAAGTGAACTCAATGTGCTTGATTCTAGCAACTTTAAAAAATGAGCGTGTGTTGTCCCTTGCATTGCATTGTATAATATGCCATGTTTATTTTATCGCAATGCTTTTAGGGCTTGGCTAACACGGTTACGATAACCCTTCTTTGGAGGAGTGAAGAAGCCTAACCGTGGATCAAACTTGACAAGCATTCTAGCTTTACCTTCTTGTATTGCATTGCATATGCATGGTTGTTGTTCTTGTCGTTTCTTTTCGGTTAAGCTTTGAGCAACCTCTGTGTTCGTCTATGGATAGAGAGAGCATTTTGACGCTCCTAAAGGTTCAAAAACTCTATTGCATGGCCATACGTTGCTCCTTGGGTGTTTATTGCCTATTTTCTTAAAAATAATACTAGCCTAAGGCAATCTATTTTGAAAAATTTGAGGTTTTGAGTGAGGTCACTCATATCGTGTTCCAATTGGTGTTTATTTGTGTCTTTTTGAATTGGAACCTGATTGGGAGAAGTCGCGTCGTAGTTCGGAACGAAGAAGGGCGAAGAACAGTGACCAGACGCTGGACCGGACGCTGCACCGGACGCAGTGATGCTTCACCACCGTGTCCGGTCCCGGCGTCCACCAACGCGTCCGGTCATCCAGAAGACCAACTCCAGATCTAGTGACCGGACTCTGCACCGGACGCGCCGCTGTTGACCACCGCGTCCGGTCCCGGTTACCACCACCGCGTCCGGTCATTCGCGATGAATTCCCGAGCTCCCCTCGACCGGACTCTGACCGCGTCCGGTCAGTCCTCACCGGACGCGTCCGGTCACTCTAGGAGTTTACTGGAGTGTGACCGGACGCTGCACCACCGCGTCCGGTCATAACGACCACCACGTCCGGTCATCACGCGTCGAGCGGATCTAAACCCTTCATATACCGGTTCGTCCTCGGCCGTGTTTTTCATCCGCCCGAGTTTTTTCCGCCGCCGCCTGCCCTAACTCGCAGATTCGCCGGAGACGCCGCGTCCTTGCCGTCTTCCTCGCCTCCGGCAAGCCCAGCCATGACCCAGCCGCGTCTCCTCGCCCGCGCTAGCCTCGCTCGCGCGCTCGCTGCCGCCCTGCCCGCAGCCGCGTCTCTGCCCGCAGCCACGCCCACGCCAGTCGCGCAGTCGCGCCACCGCCGCCCGCTCGCACCGCCGCCGCCGGTGAGCCACGCTCCCTTTGCCAGCTTGACCTCCGGCAGTGGACTGCCTCACGCTCGCCTCCGATCGTTCTTCGTCGAGTTGCCCTAACCCTAACCCTAGGGTTCGCGTAACGTCGTTCGATCGTTCGTCGTCGAGGTTTTGTCGCGCGTCGTCTTCTTCGCGAGGTTGTTTCGCGTCACCTTGACCTCCTCGCTAGGGTTTGCCGTAATTCTTTCTTTTAATCCTAATTGCATCATGTTTCGGCAAATCAGAGCTCGTCCGGCGATTTCGGGGAATCTTGCGATCTAGGTCACCTCATCTTGTCACCGTCGTCTCGTCGATCCGAGGTAGCTTCGCGTTTCGATTCACATCGTATCTCATATGCTTGCTATCTCTAGGGTTTCGTACCTTTTAGTTATATATGTGCTTATAGTAGATCTCTCTATTCCGTCGTTGCAGCGAGTCTGTCCGTGTGTCAGGGTGAGATCAGTTTGCTGAATCCGAGGCCAAGCCTGCGGATACGGATTGAGGCCAAGCCTCTTGAGTGACAGTTCACCATCTTATAGAGGTTTTCGGTCAGTTTGTCAGCATGGTGCATTGCGAGAACGCCGGTGGTGCTCCTGGTGACGGGGACGACAGTCCTCCTCGTCGGTCTGAGATTGCACGTGGGAAGCGTATCAAGATCATGGCCAGAAAGAAGAAGAAGACACTTACAGAGGCAGAGATTGCTCAGGCCGTGGCAGATGCAGCAGAGCAGGCAGAGAGAGGTGGCAGGAGCAGTGGCATACGCATAGGCGAGCGTCGCTTTCATCTAGAAGGTCGACAGCTCGGCACAGAGGCCACTGAGGGTACTGAGGATACTGGAGCTACAAAGGGTATGTCAGTTGATCCACCTTCAGAGGCCATAGAGGCTCCAGAGGCCACAGAGGCTCCAGAGGCTACAGAGGACACAGAGGAGCAGCCAGCTCAGTCTCCACCACATCGCCGCTCCACACGCGCACATACTCAGGTGACTCCTAGGCCAGAGGGCCAGCGTCGTGGCGCACGTCCTCCTCCCAGAGCTCGAGGTTCACCCCCGGTCGAGCACTTTGACTTGAGGGGTGCTACAGCACGTCAGGTGCAGGGGTTGAGGTTCGTGGAGGTCAGTCGGTGGTTTCCACCTGTGAGGGATCACAGAGCTTCAGAAGACTTCTATACCCCACTTCAGGAGGATTTCTACAGGGCTCTAGTTGACAGCGGTATTGCTTTCCGACCACAGAGGGTCTGTCGACTTGAGTCACTGGTTGAGGTTGTGGGAGAACAGCTACGTCCGCACCTGTCCTTTCTGCCAGGCTTGTCAGATCTTCTTGGACGGACAGGTGCATACTGCGGCACATGGGTCAGAGAGTTTTATGCTTCACTATGGATTGATCCTGCCCATGATTTCATTCACTTTGCATTCCGAGGCCGCGATCACCGTCTATACAGCACCAGAGTGCAGGAGATTCTCAGACTCCCAGCTTCCAACACGAAGATACATCAGCTGTGTTTTGGTCAGACTCCTCCACCGAGACGCCCTCACGGCGGGGCAGTGCCACCTACAGACTTGATTCGACCCTGCTTCCGTGAGCCTTTTGGCGAAGGGTCTCGTCGCACGCCTGCTAGTTTGACACCACTTGCCAGAGTTCTGGATGCTATAGTCAGATGCACTCTACTTCCCAGACTTGGCTACAGAGAGGGACTGACTCGGATGTAGCTATGGGTTGTTCACCACCTCCTCTCACAGACACAGTTTGACATTTGGGATCTCATACTTAGTGAGATGGAGGACACCATAGCTGAGGGCTTCAAGGGTAATCGTCAGCTGCCCTATGCACATTGGATCTGCTTCATCATTAGATCATCCATTCAGCTACCAGCAGAGATCCGAGCTGAGATATCAGATACTACTACTGCTTTCCCTGAGTATGATATCCGTCAGCTTTGGGCTTTAGTCACTAGAGATCAGGCCCCAGTGCCAGGACAGCGTGTGCGACCTGAGGTTCCTGAGACAGCGGCTGAGCAGGACGCCACAGTTGATGAGCTTGCAGAGGCAGAGCTTGCCGATCTTGACGCTCAGCCTGCTGATCTTCCTGAGGATGTGACATCTGACAGCACTGATGAGGACTACCAGCCCATCCCCAGGTACCGGTCTCCTCGGTCTCACGATCACGAGGCCGGTGGCTCTGGTTCAGCCTCCCGCACAGACCCAGCCATGGTGGTGATACTTGAGAGGTTGACCCAGGCACAGGAGTAGCAGCAACAGCAGATACAGCGACAGGCTCAGGACACAGCTGCAGCACTTGCACAGATTCAGGCTCGTCAGGACGAGTTTCAGCGTCAGCAGCTTGAGATCCAGAGGCAGCAGGTTGAAATGCAGCGACAGCAGTACGAGATTCAGCGACAGAGTGCAGCTAGTCAGCAGCAGTACTTGGATCTCCTGCGCCACCTAGTCACTGTTGGGGTTCCTCCGCCTGCTTCTGTCCTGACTTCTGCTTTACAATCCAGTGATCCATCGAGTCAGGGACAGCCGGGTTTCCAGTTCACATCTCCACAGCAGCAGGTTCCCCAGTCATTCCAGTCCCCGAGCTTCACGCCTATTCACACGGGGTTTACACCTTCAGACCAGCCTCGCCCTCACCTCCTGACAGGCACACCCTTCGGTGATTACAGTGCTACCTACAGCGAGTTGACTGGTCAGCCGACGCCCTCGCACACTACCTTTGCTACTTCTTCAGGGTTGTCAGCTTCAGAGGCAGCTATTCCTCCAGTGACAGGGACCGGTACTACAGAGACTCTTCCTTCATCAGTTGCCTCGACAGATCCTCCTGCTATTGGCTAGCTACAGGCTCAGGTCACTCAGACGGATCCTCTTATTGCTACTACGTCAGTACCTGTTCCTGCCGCTCAGACCTAGACCGCTTCACAGCCACGTGTTTCTTCAGAGGGTCAGCCAGATAGCTCAGATTCCGAGGGAGATTCTCTACACTTCATGATTACTCCGCGCACCTCGGCACCCGACACGACTCCGTCTGTCCCCCCGTCAGATCCTTAGATTAGCTTTTTTTGGCGTTTGATGCCAAAGGGGGAGAGAGAGTAGTTTCAGGGGGAGTTTTGAGAGAGGGTTTTTGGTTTTTTTCTTGTGTGCTACATTCATGCATCATGTTTACTTTTCAGTCATTGCATTCGTGTGACATGTCGTCGTGTGATAAACCTTGAGTCTTAATGTTTTATCCAGTCGCAGTGTTAACACTTGTCACCGTTTTTAATTATAGCTCTAAGGTTGTGCTTCCGTGCCTTACTCCGATTTCTTATGAGCTATATCTGTATGTGTACTAACGTTCTTTGTCTTATCTTATGAGTACACTCTTTTGGCTTGGGGCACATAAGCAATTCCTAACTCCTTGTGCTTATTGCTTTTTGCTTATGTGAACCATGCATGCTCGAAAACCTCAACTCAAATCTTTTATATCTTAGTGTTGTCATCAATCACCAAAAAGGGGGAGATTGAAAGCATCTAGGCCCCGAGGTTTGGTTTCGGCAATTGATGACAACGCTTTATTACCATGACTAACGTGTATTTTGCAGAAACTTTGGTAAGTTAGGTCATGGAGGTTTTAACTGCTTTGGGCACCATGGTATTCATGCCCCTTGATGGAAATCGTTTCGGTTTTCAAAAGAGTGACGTCAAGATTAAGGACGGTTAGTTCCGGATGTCGAGGTGTTGAGATACATTTGGAATAGTCGTTAGGATCTTCGTTTTTCTCTTTTGGCCGTACTATAAAGGGGGGCATGAGCGGGTAGCTTGACCTAGGCGAGTCCTACGTTATAGGTGTGGTGCACACTTGTTAAACTTGGCGCTAGGCAGCTCTAGAATAGCTCAAAGTTCAGTTGGAAGCAACTTGGTTCAAGTTGTGACGTGTTTCGGAGAGTTTCGGGTCGTTTTCCCATCACTGGACGTGGTCCTCGGCATGATCGGACGCGTCCGGTCAGTACAGTTCCACGGCTAGGGTTTCAGCTCTGACGACCGGACGTGGTCCTCGCGAGGACCGGACGCGGTGGTCAGATGTCGACACGTGTCACTTAAGGGAAACACCCGATCGGACGCGACCTGGGTGTGATCGGCGCGTCCGGTCTCAGTCCAGTAAGGTCCAGAGACGACCGGACGCGTCCGGTCATCACCGATCGGACGCGGTCGCGCGTCCGGTGCGAGTACAGTATGCTCCCTGCACGATCGGACGCGTCCGGTCGCCCCTGACCGGTGCGTCCGGTCACTCAGTTGATTTTCGGATTTCGACCGTTACGAGCGACCGGCGCGTCCGGTCAGTTCAACCGGCGCGTCCGGTCAGCTCGTGTTTTGCTGAGTCAGCGGGTAACGGTTCATTTTGTCTGTGGGGTGTATAAATACATCCCCACCACCTCTTTTAGAGGTCTCTTGCTCATTTGATCAGCTGATAAACACCTTTGGAGTGCAAGGGAGTGCAAGAGCACTAGTGAGGATAGAGATTTGAGAATCAAAAGCTTGAGAGTTCCTCACTAGCGATTAGAGAGTAGCAAGTGTGCATCCACCTTCTCATTTGGGCTCGTAGTGGTCAAGTGAGAGTTCTAGCTTGTTACTCTTGGTGATCGCCATCACCTAGACGGCTTGGTGGTGATTGGGAGTTCGGTGATCATCCGGCGGAGCTTGTGGATGACCCAACTCATCTTGTGAGCGGTTTTGGGTGATTCACCGCGACGGAGTGTCGAAGAATCAACCCGTAGAGAGCACTTGATCCTTGCGCGGATCAAGGGGGAGCTACACCCTTGCGCGGGTGCTCCAACGAGGACTAGTGGGGAGTGGCGACTCTCCGATACCTCGGAAAAACATCGCCGTGTTCCTTGCCCCTTTACATTCAAGCATTTATATTCTCGTATTTACTTTCATTGCTTGTTTTACATTCCTAGACTTGCCATGCTAGACTAGGATTGGAAACTAGGGTGCAAAACTTTATATCGGTAGACTCTCTAGGAACACAAGTAGACACTAGGGGTGAATTCCGGCTTGTAGGATTTAATTCTTACATTTAATTTTTAGAAAAGCCCAATTCACCCCCCCTCTTGGGCATCTTGATCCTTTCATATTTGATGTTTATGTCCATGGATCTTGCCTTTATATTTCCCATGATATGTTTGGGGTGGGAGGAGGAATCCAACAGACATTATTGCAGCCCAACCAAACCAAAAAGGAGATACCTTTTTAGCCATTAATTAGGTTTTAAGAAACAATATTTCTGTGTGTAAATTTCTATGCAAAGATGCACCTGCACCTTCACTAATGGACTTTACAAATGAAGCTGCCGGCCGGCTTCAGAGTATGTCTCCTAACATATTTCCATTGTGTTGGATGTGCTGCATACTATATACTAACAGATTATACTTGCAACTGCCAGCTGAGGCTTCAGTGCTTATAGGCACTTCTACTGCTGCCACAGCCACAGGCCGCTGCATAAGAGCGCGTGAGTATCGCGCAGCGTTCAGGCCACTGGGCTTATATGTTGTAGACAAAAAATTATATTCTAACACTTTATGTTTCAATCTACCAGCAGAAACTCCAGTGCTTATAGGCACTTCTGCTGCAGGCACAGGCACAGGCCGTCGCGCTAGAGGACGGGCGCGTGAGTATCGCACAGCGTACAGGCCACTGTGCTTATATGTTGTATACAAAAAATTATATTCTAACACTCTATGTTTCAATCTACCAGCAGAAACTCCAGTGCTTATAGGCACTTCTGCTGCAGGCACAGGCACAGGCCGTCACGCTAGAGGACGTGAGTATTGTCCAGCGCTTCAGCCAGTACGCTTATGTGCTTATAATTAGCCTATTTTTTCCACGCTTATTTCCTGGAAATTTTTACCAGCAAACACCACCTCTATCATCATCCAAAATACTGATCCATCAAACTCAAGACAGAAACGGAAGAGATTACTGGAACAGCATCGTATGGTTTGGGGAGGTAACTATATTTGTTGCCTTCCCTCAGCTTCCTTTGTCTTCTTCGAAAGAACTTTCTTTAGAAGCTAGATTGCCTACAGGTGCAGCCTCTCTTCGTAGTGCAAGCCTCCACTGTGGCCAATTTGATGAAGCCTTCATAGTTGTCTTAGGTGGGGATCTAAGACAAATACTACCTGTTGTGGAAGGAGGGAGCAAGGCAGAAGTCCTAAACTCAACTATAATCAGGTCACGTCTGTGGTCATACATAGAAATGCTAAGCCTCAACCAGAACATGCGATTGTTATGTCCCACAACTGATCCCAGTCATCAACAAGAGGTTGCTGAATTCAGCAAGTGGATATTGGAAGTCGGTGAAGGAAAATTGCCATGTACAGCAAAAGAAGGAGAGTCTGAACCAAGCTGGATCAAAATTCCTACAGATCTACTACTAGCCACTGATGGAAATAGGCTTGCATGCATTGTTTCTGCAGTCTATCCAAATTTTCATAACAACTTCTGTAACGTGTCATATCTTGCGGAGAGAGCTATATTGACACCGACAAATGAATTGACAGACACAGTCAATGACTATGTTGTGTCATTAATTAACAAGCTAGAGAAAGAATATTTAAGCTCTGATAGCATTGAAAAATCCAAAGGCCCACATGAAGCTTATGATCTGCTTTATCCTGTTGAATATCTCAATTCGCTTAGTGGCAATAACTTCCCACAACATCATATAGTACTGAAAGAAGGAGTTCCTATTATGCTGCTACGAAACCTCAATCAAACAGCAGGTCTCTGTAATGGTACCAGGCTCATTGTTACATCTTTAGGAGACTGGGCCATTGAGGCAAAAATAATGAATAGCCGTTTCAAGAATCATAGTTTTACCATACCTAGAATCATATTGACCTTGAAAAGTAACAAATGGCCATTTGTTCTTCAAAGGCGGCAATACCCTATAAGAGTTTGCTATGGCATGACAATTAACAAAAGCCAAGGTCAGACTTTATCAGCTGTCGGTGTCTATCTCAAGAGGCCTGTTTTTACACATGGGCAGCTTTATGTTGCTGTTTCGCGTGTCACAACAAAACAAGGCCTCAAAATTCTGATACAAGATGAACAAGGCAACTGCACTGATGAAACTAGAAACATTGTGTACAGAGAAGTATGCAGTTCCTATCAGCCTGATAAAATTACAATCATAGCTAGAAGGCTTCTGCTCTTTAAGTTCTTCCATGTATTTTGATGATTAGGACTTATGAGTGCTGAAACAGTTCCATCTTTTGTAGTCAACTCGGTGTACCTATCATGCTTAGCTGAAGTAATTGTACATAATATTTTAACTGGCCAAGCAAAATGGCTATCAATATCCACACTGCTATGTTACTATATTCACTTATCAATTTACAGCCTTCGTACTTTTCTGTATTTATTATATGCCTTTCCAAATATTGATGAGGAAGATTTATTCTAACCAAAATTTCTTTTATCAAATAAACCTCCTCACGTCAGCATACATCACATTTAAAAAAAAAATAGAAACCAAACCAGCCAGTGCACTATCCAATACTCCTAAAATTCTTTGATTGTACAGATTTTCAACTCTACTACAGAGATGGATCAGACCGTTTACCTTGGAAACATAGCCAAAAAAGGTCGAGAGACAAGAGCCCTCACTGTACGAGTTATCAGGAAGTGGACTATGAGAGAAAATGCAGGCCAAGGCGATCCTTTGTATGTTGGCATGATCTTTGCAGATGCTCAGGTAAATCTAGCACAACAAATTACCACAGACATGACAAAGTAGCAGCGCAGCAGTTGCTAAGATGTTTTCTATAGGATATTCCATGTCTTATTTGTTTGCAGGTTACATACCAAGTTCAGATCTATAGTACTTAACAACGTTACGCTAAAGAAATAAAAACTGATATAACCATGAATACAATTTCTACGCGTCAAATTAACATTGCTATGGTCATCCTATTTGTACCACAGATCGTATTTGTTTATTGAGCACATACAAATCCAAGGGCTAAAGTATTACACAATTTTTTTTTAAAAGTGTGTTTACATTGTGAAAATAATGCTACAGTTATTCTTGCTTATGTTAATATTATCAGGGACATGCTATGTATGCTGAGATACCAAAAGAAGTGATACCTAAGAAAGAATATTTGCTCGATGTCGGCAAGGTATACATCATCAAGAAGTTCAAGATTTCAAATGCCAAAACAACCTATAAAGTTGTTGACAAACAATTCATGATAGAACTATCAGAGTTCACGACAATTGAGCTTGCAAGGAATCCTCCACACACTATTCCAGAATATGTATATAGGCTGACTCCATTCTCAGCAATTGTGCCTGCAGAAAGGATCGTCTCTACATACACAGGCAAGCACGAGTCCATATGACTGGTTACATCACCTGTGATTAGTTCTCTTGCTAACCTATTCTGTAATTGCCTTTTATATGTCATTGGATATCTCATCAAATATACCGCTCTGGACACCTTTGTGCCAAAAAACAAGGAAAAAGTTAAAATGCTGCGAGAACTTTATATAAAGGATCTAAGGTACGTATACCATGCAAAAAAAGATTAGTCCAATCCGCTCATCAGCATCTTACACCCTACAATTTTGTTTCTATGTAGGGACAATGAGTTCAAGATAACAGTATGGGGTGACCATGCAGCAAACTTTACTATTGATCATATCTACGATGAAAAGGCTGGTAACATTGTTGTGTGCCTCCTTGTCGGCTGCATTCCGCACAAGGACTACAAAGATCCTCGTACGTATTTCTAAATGATGCTTCTTTTTAGGATTCAACCATTGCATACGGAAAAAATCGAATAGAGACATCGAACAAAAATTTACATAACCTATACGTAGTAAACTAAAAACAACATATGCCAAATATATTATAAGTACTAGGTACTTACTTCCATGTCACACCCATTTTTAAGGACAAAAATAGGATGCATAAAAGACTCATGTGCGCCCCAGGAAACAGTCGCACACATAAGTTGACAAATTACAAAGTATCATCACAGTGCTTATTACATAACGAATAAGTATTTAAGACATAGTCTTGAACGATAGGTAGTAATAACTAATAGTAATTCTTCAGCGAAAACTCCACACAGGGACATGGTTGACTGGTTGACACCAAGACTAGTACTCATTCCGATAATCTTCCTCTATATCTTCATCTGTTATGGTGAAAATAGCAAGAGTGAGTCCATGTCGAACTCAACAAATATAACATAGGGTTCATGAGGCTCAAAAAGGCTAGACATTGTTTAACTGCGTTTAGCTTTTAATCATATATTAGCAATTGAGTAGCATCAAGATAAACCACTTCCCATTAAAGAACCAATGATCAATTGTAATAAGGATAATGAATAGCATTAACATGAGCAAATAATAATCAACAATAATTAAGCATGATATAACAGTTATGATCAACTATTCCATAAGAATCCCCAAGGCCGCTCGTATCCGTGAGCACGGCTAGTATACCAGTTTTTAACTCTGCGCAGAGGTGTACACTTTCACTGTGAGTCATGATTTCCAAATGAGTGGGGAGATCAAGCCCAAACACCCGAGAACCATATAAAGCCACTCAAAAGTTCGTCTAACAAGTTAGGGCCATTAGATTCACTCGGCAGGCAGATGTAGAACCCCCCTTCCCTGTGGCACAACAACCGCAGCCTATACACACTAGGCCAGGGGCTCACACTACACCCAACGTGGCAAGCCATTCTTACGCCATTTAAGGTAACCTCTAACAAGCTAGAAAAGGTCTCTTGAACAACTAAAGCCAGAGCCATATAGCCCTCACAGCTGTACTGTATATCCCGGTTATCACTTACAGATAAGTCCTTATGGAGAGAAACCAGAGCATCAAGATAATACACATGCTCTAGCCCCCTTTTAACAGTAATAAAAATCATCTTAATAGTTGATTGCTTAATCCATTAATCAAATTACAAGATCATTGTTCTTAGTTTAAGCACTAGCAGTAGCTACCCATATGCATTCCCAAGGTTGACAAGGAATCAAGATAACAATCACTAAGTTATAATCTCTAAAGTTGTCAAGGTAAGCACATGCATATGTATGACAATTCAATGTATAGGTAACAAGGATAGTCCTGTGTTATACTTGCCTTGATCAAAGCTTCCCAAGTGATACTGCTGACTTGGCTCAAAGTAATACTCCTGATCATCCAGATACTGCTCACCTTCTATAATCGATCATCAATCAACAACACACATGCATCTAATCAAACAAACACGAAGCAAACAAAGAGATACAATTAGAACAGTACACCAACAGTAGCAAAACAGTAATAAAAGTTTATAAAACTCTTCTACACATTTCTACAATCACACAGACGCAAAGATCACCAAATTCGGAGTTAAAACGTGAAGGTTATGAATTTTCTAAGATTTCCTATAGATAAATAAATACTTAATTATAAACTCGAAAATTAAATTATCTCAACTGACTGTACAACTATACTAACATGTAGAGCTCGCAAATACGAACCTAACACAACTTGAACGGATCAAATCGGAGTTAAAACGAAGATTTTATGACCAAAACAATCCTAGTGGCAAAACTGTAAATATCTGAAAACGTATTTTTGATTTACCGCGAGAGATTACGCTTTCAAAACTCAGAAACGTAGTTCGGGAATTACGCTTAGGACAGCGGGTTTTAATCTGAAAAAGTCCAGGGGCTCTTTAGAAAAACTATCCGCGAAGGGGTAAGTTCTAATCTTGGCCGTTGATCCAAGATCGGACGGCTACCGTTCAATCCAGGAGAGAGAGAAAATGAAGCCGGCCATCAACACCAACTCCGGCCGGTGGTCGCCATGGCCGACGTCATGAGCTTGCCGGAGAGCTTCGGCTCCACCTTTTCCGACCACAACTCGCCCCGCCACCAACACCAATCGAAAGAGGAAGTAAACCCGAACTCTTCTAGGCGGTTTAGGAGCGCTATGACGAACCGAGGAGAGAGCACGGCTCGGGGGAAAACGGCGGCGCCATTGCCGGCCGCGGTGAGCTCCAAACCCGCGATTCAAAGCACAAAAACTCAAAAGAAGAGCATTGGGAGGGAGAGGAGAAGGTGAAAAACTCACCCAAGTGAAGAAATTGACCTCCAATCCACCCGAAGACTCCCTAACCGATCTACCGCCGGCCTTCAACAACCTCAAGCCCTAGAACTCGATTTCACGTGGTGGAACTCGCGGTTTAGATGAAAAACGGAAAGAGGAGGGTCACGGCTTCTTATTTATAGCTCCACAGCAACGTATTCGAGTAGAAAATCCCGAGTAAATCGGCAAGAATCGGTGGCGGCAACACTTGAGTCCGGCTCGGTCACGACGCGATGAAGAAGATGCGTCTGACATGCGGCCCCCACCCGTCAGCGACCAAGGAGAGAAGGCGCGCGGCTGCTGGCTCGGCCGAACTGGGCTGGCTCGGCTGCTGGGCTGGCCCACGCGGTCGCAGGCGCGGAGGAGAATTTGGGCCGTCAGTCAGCTGGGCTGCCGGGCCAATCAGGTAAGTGTTTTTTTTCTTTTCTTCTTTCTTTTCTTTATTTACTTGTTTTCAAACTATTCCAAATAAAATTCTTTAAACCAATTCAAAATAAAACAAATATATCCACACCACAAAATAAAATAAATGCAACAGCATGAATGCAACACCAAATAATTTTAAAATTTTAATTCCCTTTCTCTAAATTATTTAAAATTTATTACTCCTAAAATTTGGGTGTTACAAATTCTACCCCCCTTAAAAGAATCTCGTCCTCGAGATTGGACTGCTTACTCAAACAACTGCGGATATGATTTCCTCAATTCATCCTCTCTTTCCTAAGTTGCCTCTGCCTCTGAATATCGATTCCACTGAACCTTGCACATCTTAATAATCTGACTTCGAGTAACTCTCTCAGCAGTCTCTAAAATCTTAATCGGAAACTCTTCATATGTAAGATCCTCCTTAACAGTCAACTCTTCTAAAGGTATCTGCTCCTCAGGCACCCGTAAACACTTCTTAAGTTGTGAAACATGGAACACATCATGTACTCCAGATAAATTCTCAGGCAACTCTAATTGATAAGCAACTTCCCCACGTCTACTAATAACTTTAAATGGTCCAACATACCTTGGTGCTAGTTTACCTTTCATGTTAAACCTCTTCACACTTTTCATAGGTGACACCTTCAAATAGACATAATCACCTACCTCAAAAACTAAATCTCTTCTTCTATTGTCAGCATAACTCTTCTGACGAGACTGTGCTACTCTCAAATTCTCACGAATCACTCGCACTTGATCTTCTACGTTTCTAAGAACATCTGTACCAAACACGTGAGATTCACCTGTCTGATCCCAAAACAATGGAGTTCTACACTTACGTCCATACAAAGCTTCAAACGGTGCCATCTTAAGACTCTGTTGATAACTGTTATTGTAAGAAAATTCTGCATAAGGCAAACTCTTATCCCAACTAGTTCTATATTGCAATGCACAAGCTCTCAACATATCCTCTAATACCTGGTTGGTCCTTTCAGTCTATCCATCTGTCTGTGGATGATATGCTGTACTAAAATTCAATTTTGTTCCCAATGATTCATGCACAGCTTTCCAAAAATACGACGTAAACTGCGATCCTCGATCAGATACAATCTTCTTTGGTACTCCATGCAAACAGATTATTCTCTCCATATACAACTCTGCCAATTTTGGTCCATGGTAAGTAGTCTTAACTGGTATAAAATGAGCAACTTTAGTTAACCGATCTACTATCACCCAAATAGAGTCATAACCTTTCTGAGTACGAGGTAACCCCACTATAAAGTCCATACCAACTTCCTCCCACTTCCATTTAGGAATCTTCATTGGTTGCAACAATCCAGCAGGTCTCTGATGCTCTGCTTTCACCCTCTGACAAGTATCACACAATGCCACATACTCAGCCACATCTCGCTTTAATCCAACCCACCAATATTTCTGTTTCAGATCCAAATACATCTTAGTACTATCAGGATGAATAGAATAAGCTGACTCATGAGCTTCGCGAAGAATTGCCTGTCTAACAGTTTGATCCTCAGGTACACACAGCCTCCTTCCAAACCACAAAATTCCATTATCATCCATTCGAAAGCCTGGTGACTTACCAATCACTATATCTTCCGCTATCTTCTTTAGTTTCTCATCCTTCAACTGACCCTTGTAGATTTCTTGCTCTAAGTTAGGCTCTATCACTAATTCCATTGTATTAGTAACAATGCCCAAATTCAAATATTCAAATTCAGCACATAATTCTCTAGTCATAGACAACGTCCGTATCTCATTGGCATAACTTTTCCTACTAAGAGCATCAGCTACTACATTAGCCTTACCAGGATGATAGTGTATCTCAATATCATAATCCTTAATCAACTCTAACCATCTGTGTTGCCTCAAATTCAGATCTGACTGAGTGAAAATATACTTCAAACTCTTATGATCAGTGTATATATCACTCTTATGTCCAATCAAATAATGTCTCCAAATCTTTAAAGCATGAACTACAGCTGCTAACTCCAAATCATGTGTAGGATAATTCAACTCATGCCTTCTCAATTGCCTAGATGCATAAGCCACAACTCTGTCTTCTTGCATAAGAACACATCCCAAACCTTGACGAGAAGCATCACAATAAATAGAAAACTTCTTACTCAAATCTGGCAAAACCAAAACAGGCGCTGTAGTCAACCTCTTCTTTAATTCCTCAAAACTAGCTTGGCATTTATCTGACCACACAAACTTGGCATTCTTCTCTAACAGAGATGTCATAGGTTTAGCAAGTTTAGAAAACCCTTCAATAAACCGTCTGTAATATCCAGCTAATCCCAAGAAACTACGAATCTCACTAACATCAATAGGTGGTTTCCAATCTAATACATCCTTTACTTTACCTGGATCCACTGATATCCCTCCATTAGAAACAATATGACCAAGGAAAGAAACTTCCTTCAACCAAAACTCACATTTACTTCGCTTCGCATACAGTTTATGCTCTCTAAGTTTCTGCAATACCAACCTCAAATGTTCAGCATGCTCTTCCTCCGTCTTGGAAAATACCAGTATATCATCAATAAATACCACCACAAACTTATCCAAATATTCCATAAACACCTTATTCATCATGTACATAAAGTATGCAGGTGCATTGGTCAATCCAAATGACATAACAGTATACTCATACAATCCATACCTTGTAGTAAAAGCTGTCTTTGGAATATCAGAAACTCGAATCTTCAACTGATGATAACCAGAGCGTAAATCAATCTTAGAGAACACACAAGCACCTCTTAACTGATCAAACAAGTCATCAATCCTGGGCAAAGGGTACTTATTCTTGATAGTTACCTCATTTAGTGACCGGTAATCAACACACATCCTCTGACCGCCATCTTTCTTATCAACAAAAATAACTGGTGCTCCCCAAGGTGATGAACTAGGTCGAATAAAACCTTTATCTTGTAATTCTTTAATTTGTTTCTTAAGTTCTTCTAATTCATCTACTCCCATCCTATATGGTCGTTTGGCTATAGGTGCAGTTCCAGGAAGTAATTCAATAAGAAATTCAATGTCTCTGTCAGGTGGCATACCTGGCAATTCATCAGGGAAGACATCCGGAAATTCCTCAATCACTGAATTCTCCTTAATAGTATCTTCAAGCTGATTCACCACAGCGGTTGGTTGCTTCTGCACTGCTATATCCACATTGATTTTATCTCCATTAGGTGCAGTCACAACTACCACTTTCTGCTGACACTGAATCTCTGCCTGATTTTGCTTCATCCAGTCCATACCCAATATCACATCAATACCAGATGTCCTCAACACTATAGGAGCTATCTTAAACTCTACCCCCCTTAATACCATACTAATTGGAAGACAACGATTACTGGTTTGCATGGTACCTCCAGGTGAATTTACTAAGAGAGGTTCTTTCATAGCTAACATGGGTATACTATGCATTTTAACAAAAATGTTGGATATGAATGTATGAGATGCTCCAGAGTCAAAAAGAACAGTTGCGGGAGTGGAATGTACATTGAACGTACCAATCATAACTTCTGGTGCATCATGAGCTGTATCAGAAGACACATGATTCACCCTTCCAGTACCGGATTGCCTCTGGTTGCTCTTCTGGCTCTGAGGAGTCTGCTGGTTCTGCTTCTCAGGACAATGGTAAGACATATGTCCCTCTTTACCACAGACAAAGCATCTAGTAGGCGTGCTGGGAGCACTATTCTTTATGGGGGTAACATTGGAATTTCCAGTGCGAGGAGTCTGTTGCCCAGTCTGCTGACACTGTTGACGCTGTGGATATGATAAACGCTGTTGTGACTGATTACTTTGCCAATTCTGGGACCACCTCTGATTCGGATTACGATTCCACTGGCTAACCGGTCCCTGAAACTTCTGATGGAAACCATGCTGAGAATTAGTGCGCTGACGGTTGTTGCTTCCTGAGCTTTGTACCTTCATCTTCCTCTTCCTGTCCATCTCTCTGCGCTCATTATCAAGCACAATAGCTTTATTTACCAGCTCTTGAAAACTAGCATAGTTGTTCCCCTTCAACTGCAAGCGAAGATCATAATAAATTCCCTTCAAGAAAAGACGCTGCCTGTCTGCATCTTCCCTCACTTCATTAGGAGCATAGCGAGCCAACTGGGTGAACCTGTCATGATATTCACTAACGCTCATCTGTCCCATCCTAAGGTTTCTGAATTCTTCCTGCTTCAGCTCAATTATACCTTCAGGAATATGACGAGCTCGAAAATCTCTAACAAACTCATTCCAAGTGATAGGAGGAGCATTGTCAGGGCGTGCAGCTTGATACGACTCCCACCAAGTCTGAGCTGTCCCCTGTAACTGACCAGATGCATATAACACCTTCTCCATATCATTGCATTGGGCTATAATCAGCTGTTTCTCCACTGCCCTCACCCAATCATCTGCCTCTAAAGGATCAGCAACATGAGAAAACACTAGAGGGCGTCCCTTCAAAAATTCCCCACGCTTATCCCTTACTTGCACAGGCGGTGGTCCTCCTGCAGGGGGATTGTTCTGCATGTGCTGCATAAACATCTGCATCATCTGGTTCTGAGTTTGCATGAGTTCCTCCATAGTAATGGGTGGGTTAACACCTCCACGACCTCTGCCACGTCCTCTGCCTGACATCTGTTTCCAAAAACACAGAAGATGAAATTCAGTACGATCTGAGATGATGTATTCAATAGATAAGCAAAAATCTGATTTTTCTGGGCAAACTCTAATTTCAGCAACTCAGTAAAACTGTCATATCTCGAGCTACAGACATCCAATTCAGATGATCTTTACATGGTTGGAAAGCTTACAAAATTATCTACAACTTTTATTCACAACACTTTTTCTGAATCTGTCAAATAAATTGGCCAAAAACTGAACTTAACCGAAACTGTTTCAGAATTCTAGACTGTGCAGTAACTCCAACTTGGAACAGATATATCTCTTAGCTCTTAATAGATATTAAAATAATTCTTGCGGGGTTGGAAAGATATAGAAGTCTGATTATTCCCAGTAAAATTTCTTAAATTTCTCATGAACGGATTTTAAGTTATTTCTAAAACATCCTAGACTGATCCAAAAATCAGCAAAGGACAGAACTAAGTTAACCTCATATTCAACTAATATATTTTGATCAAACTTAATATTCTTAACCATGGAACTTGTAGGCATGTCTACAAAACTCCAGCACACATTACAAAGATCCAAATCACACATTATCATAATAACAATCCATCAATCACACAATTGTTCACACCACAAACTGACTCTTAAAACAAACCAAACTTAAAATTAACTCGCAACTACTATCGTTCCTATTACATAGGGATTTTTCCTATTTCCTAATTAAGCTTCTCATAAATCTTGGAATGACCTAACTCCGCCCTTAATTGGTCAATCTCCTTATAAGCTTGCTCCTTAAGTTCTTTTTCCTTCAGCAACTCATCCTTCAAATCCACCTCATGGAGAGCCAATTCACGAGCTAATCCCACCGTAGCTTGTAAAGTCAAGGAGGAATCATCTGCAGGCGGCACGGTCCAAATACCCTTGTCATGTAAGAAACAAGGAAAATGCCGGAGTGCACCCTTTAATGTCTTGTCCGAGCGTAGACCATGGTAGTAAACAAAGACATTAAAAGCGACATCCTCCATGCTTATCTCCACGGTTGCCCGGCTCACTCTGGTAATGAACTTTGACTCCACCTTAGACTCCTTAGTGGTAGGATCCCTTTTCTTAACCCATAACTCTGTTTCCCAATAGGAATCCATCCATGGATGACTATACTCTGCACTGCGATACTCCAACGTAGCTTTCCAGTCGTAGTAGTAGTTGTCCAAGGTTCTTGTCAACATGTCATGGAAGAAAGCATCAGCTTTAGGAACCATGATATGAAGCTTCGTAGTCCACCCCATAACTACGTTCTCCATTGGTGTATCACCAACTCTTGATTCAGCATCAGATAGCTCTTGATCACCATCTTCATACGGCTCCTGAGGTTTAAAACGGGCAACGTACTATGCAGCTGACAGATGGGGATAAGGAGACATCTACAAGATTTAGACATAGATTAGATAGAATCAATGTATTTTCGCAATAGAATATAGTAGAGGAAGCATAAAACTTTAGTAATTAACAAGGTGAAAAGAGGAAGCATGAATTAAGTGAAGTATGGATGCTATTAACGACCATTCTAGCTAGGCTCGCGTCCTACAGTCAACACCGCTCTGATACCAATCTGTCACACCCATTTTTAAGGACAAAAATAGGATGCATAAAAGACTCATGTGCGCCCCAGGAAACAGTCGCACACATAAGTTGACAAATTACAAAGTATCATCACAGTGCTTATTACATAACGAATAAGTATTTAAGACATAGTCTTGAACGATAGGTAGTAATAACTAATAGTAATTCTTCAGCGAAAACTCCACACAGGGACACGGTTGACTGGTTGACACCAAGACTAGTACTCATTCCGATAATCTTCCTCTATATCTTCATCTGTTATGGTGGAAATAGCAAGAGTGAGTCCATGTCGAACTCAACAAATATAACACAGGGTTCATGAGGCTCAAAAAGGCTAGACATTGTTTAACTGCGTTTAGCTTTTAATCATATATTAGCAATTGAGTAGCATCAAGATAAACCACTTCCCATTAAAGAACCAATGATCAATTGTAATAAGGATAATGAATAGCATTAACATGAGCAAATAATAATCAACAATAATTAAGCATGATATAACAGTTATGATCAACTATTCCATAAGAATCCCCAAGGCCGCTCGTATCTATGAGCACGGCTAGTATACCAGTTTTTAACTCTGCGCAGAGGTGTACACTTTCACTGTGAGTCATGATTTCCAAATGAGTGGGGAGATCAAGCCCAAACACCCGAGAACCATATAAAGCCACTCAAAAGTTCGTCTAACAAGTTAGGGCCATTAGATTCACTCGGCAGGCAGATGTAGAACCCCCCTTCCCTGTGGCACAACAACCGCAGCCTATACACACTAGGCCAGGGGCTCGCACTATACCCAACGTGGCAAGCCATTCTTACGCCATTTAAGGTAACCTCTAACAAGCTAGAAAAGGTCTCTTGAACAACTAAAGCCAGAGCCATATAGCCCTCACAGTTGTACTGTATATCCCGGTTATCACTTACAGATAAGTCCTTATGGAGAGAATCCAGAGCATCAAGATAATACACATGCTCTAGCCCCCTTTTAACAGTAATAAAATCATCTTAATAGTTGATTGCTTAATCCATTAATCAAATTACAAGATCATTGTTCTTAGTTTAAGCACTAGCAGTAGCTACCCATATGCATTCCCAAGGTTGACAAGGAATCAAGATAACAATCACTAAGTTATAATCTCTAAAGTTGTCAAGGTAAGCACATGCATATGTATGACAATTCAATGTATAGGTAACAAGGATAGTCCTGTGTTATACTTGCCTTGATCAAAGCTTCCCAAGTGATACTGCTGACTTGGCTCAAAGTAATACTCCTGATCATCCAGATACTGCTCACCTTCTATAATCGATCATCAATCAACAACACACATGCATCTAATCAAACAAACACGAAGCAAACAAAGAGATACAATTAGAACAGTACACCAACAGTAGCAAAACAGTAATAAAAGTTTATAAAACTCTTCTACACATTTCTACAATCACACAGACGCAAAGATCACCAAATTCGGAGTTAAAACGTGAAGGTTATGAATTTTCTAAGATTTCCTATAGATAAATAAATACTTAATTATAAACTCGAAAATTAAATTATCTCAACTGACTGTACAACTATACTAACATGTAGAGCTCGCAAATACGAACCTAACACAACTTGAACGGATCAAATCGGAGTTAAAACGAAGATTTTATGACCAAAACAATCCTAGTGGCAAAACTGTAAATATCTGAAAACGTATTTTTGATTTACCGCGAGAGATTACGCTTTCAAAACTCAGAAATGTAGTTCGGGAATTACGCTTAGGACAGCGGGTTTTAATCTGAAAAAGTCCAGGGGCTCTTTAGAAAAACTATCCGCGAAGGGGTAAGTTCTAATCTTGGCCGTTGATCCAAGATCGGACGGCTACCGTTCAATCCAGGAGAGAGAGAAAATGAAGCCGGCCATCAACACCAACTCCGGCCGGTGGTCGCCATGGCCGACGTCATGAGCTTGCCGGAGAGCTTCGGCTCCACCTTTTTCGACCACAACTCGCCCCGCCACCAACACCAATCGAAAGAGGAAGTAAACCCGAACTCTTCTAGGCGGTTTAGGAGCGCTATGACGAACCGAGGAGAGAGCACGGCTCGGGGGAAAACGGCGGCGCCATTGCCGGCCGCGGTGAGCTCCAAACCCGCGA
The DNA here is from genome assembly GCA_038087645.1 of Saccharum hybrid cultivar R570. Lineage (NCBI taxonomy): Eukaryota > Viridiplantae > Streptophyta > Magnoliopsida > Poales > Poaceae > Saccharum > Saccharum hybrid cultivar. The sequence continues at coordinate 3,006,933 of JAQSUU010000731.1, read as the reverse complement.
TTCAAAGCACAAAAACTCAAAAGAAGAGCATTGGGAGGGAGAGGAGAAGGTGACAAACTCACCCAAGTGAAGAAATTGACCTCCAATCCACCCGAAGACTCCCTAACCGATCTACCGCCGGCCTTCAACAACCTCAAGCCCTAGAACTCGATTTCACGTGGTGGAACTCGCGGTTTAGATGAAAAACGGAAAGAGGAGGGTCACGGCTTCTTATTTATAGCTCCACAGCAATGTATTCGAGTAGAAAATCCCGAGTAAATCGGCAAGAATCGGTGGCGGCAACACTTGAGTCCGGCTCGGTCACGACGCGATGAAGAAGATGCGTCTGACATGCGGCCCCCACCCATCAGCGACCAAGGAGAGAAGGCGCGCGGCTGCTGGCTCGGCCGAACTGGGCTGGCTCGGCTGCTGGGCCGGCCCACGCGGTCGCAGGCGCGGAGGAGAATTCGGGCCGTCAGTCAGCTGGGCTGCCGGGCCAATCAGGTAAGTGTTTTTTTTCTTTTCTTCTTTCTTTTCTTTATTTACTTGTTTTCAAACTATTCCAAATAAAATTCTTCAAACCAATTCAAAATAAAACAAATATATCCACACCACAAAATAAAATAAATGCAACAGCATGAATGCAACACCAAATAATTTTAAAATTTTAATTCCCTTTCTCTAGATTATTTAAAATTTATTACTCCTAAAATTTGGGTGTTACATTCCATGATTATGCATTTAATATTTTGCAGGCAAGATTTATCTTAGTAGCGGTGCAGCGTTCTCGTACTATTTGAATCCCCAGATTCCAGAGGCACAGCCTTATTACTCTAGGTAAATTAGCTAACTATGGCAGTTCCTAACATAGCGTATTCATCGACATGGTTTCTAAATATTTCTCATGACAGCAGGTTGAAAGACATACCTATTTTCATAGATCGGCCATTACCAATAGAAGAAATAGCGCCTGGACAGGTAGAGGACACCCCACTCCAGCAGAAAACTGTAGCTGACTTGGACGCTATTGAGGATCCATTCGAGTTTCAGGTACATACTCAAAATACGTTACACAACTATTCATTGTACCTCCATTAGCACTCTTTCAACATATGGTACAAAATGACTTTATAAAAAATATGAGCAACTAACTGTGTGCGCCTTATCAATAGGATGGAACGTATAAATGTGCTGTGACAATAACATCTATACTACACGATACTCCATGGTGGTACATCTCCTGTACACCATGCAAGAAAAAATCAATACAGCAACCAGATCATACGTACAAATGTCCAAAGTGCCATGGCTCTGAAATTGTTCCAAGGTACTCTAATCCTTATATGCAACAATTTGTATGTCTTAGCTTGCTTTCCAATCTATGAGGTTCTCCTGTGAACTAATCAAACTGTCAAATCCACAGGTATTTGCTGTCCTTCATGGCTGCAGATGACACAGCTGAAGCACTATTCTTTGCATATGATGATGAAGCCAGGCTTATTGTTGGCAAGGACTGCAAAGCAAGTATGAATCCGCTTGGATTAACAGGAGATTTACCTCAGGCGCTCCTGAACACTATCAATAAGAAATATGTTTTTACTGTTGGCCTTGAGGATGATATAAGGAGGCAATATGTAGTCAAAGCAGTATTGGAAAGGCCTCCAAGGCGTGCTGCTCAGGTGAATACACTGCCTTTGACAAACGATGCCGGAACATCAGGTGGACAGGTCATTCGCCTAGCATTGCCAGCAACTTCCACTGGACCCATACAAAGCCCAAAGCCTCAAGATGAAATCTTAGCCATACACTCTGCGACACAATCAGTAAACCAGACCCTCACTGTTATGCATTGTCATTTCCTACTATTTCATATATCTTAGTCTAAATGTGTGCTTATCTAATTTGCAGACTCCAGTTCCCTCTAATGAAGATGAAAACTTTACTGTCAAAGATAATGATAGCAGGTAATGAGCCCACATAAACTTTACAAATCCTAATGCTCTATTATCAATTAATACCGTTGTTCACTCTACACCCTTTGAAACTAACTATGCCTCTTCTACACGAAGCAGGCCACCCACACGCACCAGCAATGCACGCAAGAATCTTTTTGGTAAAGGTGAAGCAACAGACAAGGTAAGCTTTGATATTCACATTACCATGAGAAATTTTATATATATATATATATATATATATATATATATATATATATATATATACTGGTACAAACACTTGAAACACAAAAACTCTTTGGTTTTCACAAAAAACATGGTACAGGAAAATGTCGATGATGACAACTTAACACACCACGACTCCTTATTGGATGACAACAACTTCCTGCTGCAAAAACCTACCGAATCAAGGGCGAAAAGGTATGAAACAAGACCCTCCCAAACCATATTTCCTTATCCACCGTACCGTTTCCTAACCAAGAACTGTAAAAAATCTCCATATGGCAGGCCCAGGTCGGGTAGTGCAAAACAAACTACCGAGGATGAACCATGCAAATCTTCATCAGCTACACTTTCAGACTAGGTAAAATTCCCACATTTTCCAATGAAAAATATAGCGTATGCAGGAATACACCTTTTACACCATCTTCTTTAATAATGCTGCCATTTTTTTACTATTGCCAATAACAATGTCAGCTTCAAAAAATTCCTATTTCACACTATCTGTATATGTGACAATGATCAAAGATATTCTTTCACATAGATTATATTTTCTATAACAATATTAACTGTGACCAACTATGGCAGGAACGAGCAGCACCAGAGCTGTTACCTAGATGCTTTTGAACTGCCCCACACCCACAGTTTGTGCGAGCGTGGCAGTAGCAAACTAAAGTAAACTACGCTGCAGTTTGCCTCCACATTCTGTTGTTGTAAATAGTGTGGGTGCCTACACTCTTCTACCTTTGCTGTTAATCATAGCAGGCAGCTTTCAGTATCAGTGTGGCCTCAACACTAATGCAGCCTACCATATCCAGACTTCATGCTTTTCATGCGTGCCCAGGTTGGTATATCATCTATGTAACGTCACATGCAAGTTGTAATGGAATTACCAATCCAATGTTCACAGAGGCAACGAACCATGCTGTACCACTCTTATTTTGTTTAGATGTTTAATGTTCCTTGCATGTGCATGTTAAATGTTTATATCACCGGTTAGTTCCACGATGTTACATCTACGCATGGTTTGCATGGCGCGCGAGGGCGCGCCCTTTCCACTAGTATATTCTATTCTATGACTAGAGTGAGCAGTACGTGGGTGTTCCCTACTCAGCGCGCACTACATCAAAGGCAAAAGTGATTTGCCTGAGTAAACAAATGGAACACGTACTTGACAAACAAGGCAAATAGGGGCTGAGCGCACAACACAGAGAGAGCTAATAAAGTCAATTTTGTATTGGCTCTGCCTGACTGGCTCACATATCACGACGACGTCCAGTGAATGGCTCCCCCCTCAGCATATAAGAGCAAAGTTAATAATAGAGCCAAGTGATTGACTGTAAGCGAGCTATACAATAGTTGTCTCCTATGTGTCTCTAAAAAAAATTCTCTTTCCTATTCCTTCTCACAACGACTTGCTATTTAGGCCCACCACTGTATATACATTCGTGCCCAGCTTAGTGCTGTTACGAACGACGTATGAAATATGAAGTAAAACGAAATCAATCACAGCGGAGACACACGATTTAACGTGGAAAACTCCTCCAATGTGAAAGGGAAAAACCACGGGCACCAGCCAGCAACAATCTCACTATCTCAAGAGTTTTGGGTTACACGCCTGTGGCGGCTTACAAGAGAATCAAGTCTCCATGAAACCCTAGCAAGGGTATATGTACCGTACCGCTCCGGCCCAGCCTTCGACTTCTACGGGCCTCCGCTTCACTCCGTCAGAAGCCCGGCCTATATCCTAGAGTGAATTTGGAACAACTCCAACAAACTCCACCTTGAGACAAATTCATCTTGTATCATAAATCAACCCATCATCCTGAACAACAAAGATAGAAAACCACTGGTGCCAACAATAGTCTCCTGGACTATTCAATTAAACCAACTAAGCTTGAGCATAACTCAAACTTAGCAACAGGAACATGCTTTGTCATCATATCAGCAGGATTATTATGAGTACTAATCTTGCATACCTTCAGCTTACCTTCTTCAATCACATCAAGCACAAAATGATACTTGATATCTATGTGCTTAGTTCTCTCATGGAACATCTGATCTTTAGTGAGGTAAATTGCACTTTGACTGTCACAGTGCAAACTTATGCAAGATTCAATTCCACTGAGTTCAGCGTATAAACCTTTCAACCATATCAATTCTTTGCACGTTTCACAAATAGCCATATATTCTGCTTCAGTAGTAGACAAAGCAACAACAGACTGTAACGTAGCCCTCCAACTCACAGCACAATTGCCAACAGTAAACACATAACCAATAATTGATCTTCGCCTGTCCAGATCAGCAGCATAATCAGAATCCACGTAACCAATGAGACCCTTATCAGTTCTTCCAAACTTTAAACAGGAATCTGTTGTGCCTCTGAGATACCTAAAAATCCACTGAACTGCCCTCCAATGTTCTTTGCCAGGATTAAACATATATCTACTAACAAGACTCATAGCATATGACAAATCTGGACGAGAGCAAACCATGGCATACATCAAAGACCCAACAACACTAGCATAAGGAACCCTTGACATGTACTCAATCTCTGCATCTGTACTAGGACACTGAGCCGCTGACAACTTAAAGTGAGGTGCAATAAGGGTACTAACAGCCTTAGCATTTTGCATATTGAAACGCTGAAGAACTTTCTTGATATAATTTTGTTGACTAAGAAATAGCAAACCAGATTTTCTGTCTCTACTAATTTCCATACCAAGAATTTTCTTAGCACTACCAAGATCTTTCATATCAAACTCACTACTTAATAACTTCTTTAACTTAGTGATTTTAATCTTACTCTTGGCAGCAATCAGCATATCATCAACATATAACAGCAAATATATAGGTGATCCATTAACATGCTTGATGTAAACACAGCTATCATATCTAGATCTTTTGAAACTATGTGACAACATAAATGAATCAAACCTCTTGTTCCATTGACGAGGGGACTGTTTCAAATCATACAAGGAGCGCTTCAACTTTCACACATATCTTTCCTTGCCCGGCACTATGAACCCTTCCGGTTGGTCCATGTATATGTTCTCCTCTAGCTCTCCATGCAAAAACGCAGTCTTCACATCTAACTGCTCAAGCTCAAGATCATGTGAAGCAACAATACTCAAGAAATTACGTATTGAACTTTGTTTTACCACTGGAGAGAACACATCATTATAGTCAACACCCGGAATTTGACTGTAGCCGGGCCTCCGCTTCGCTCCGTCAGAAGCCCGGCCTATATCCTGGAGTGAATTTGGAACAACTCCAACAGGTGCTTGTATGAGAGCCAAACTATCATCTCTCCTCTCTTCTCTCATCCACGTCAGCATTAGCTTGGCTATAAGCCCATTATTATACCTGCTCTGAGCACTCCACACCGAGCTATATGTGGCTTGTCGGTTACCGCTTCTTGATCTAATCCTAAACTTCCCACGTCAGCGCCAGCATGGCCATGCATTCACGACGAGCTACCAGGGGCAAGCAGTACAACATAACTCCCATATGCATTAGTAGTATACTTGCATTGTGTAATTTTTCAATTGTTTTCAAATTTTCTGCTTCTTGTATGTACACTCAATTTCTGCCGATTTGTTTACCTCCCAAAATTCCTATGAACGACGGCAAGGCTGTGGCATCTTCCTCGCCATTTCAGCTCACGTGGCATGCATCTTGGTTCGGACTCCGGAGTAGACAACATCATTATATTGCTCCAGCGGCTTGACTCGAGGTCACTGCCAATTCTGCTTAGGCACCGTTTAGATGCCAAAAATTTTGCCAAAATTTTCAGATTTCCCGTCACATCAAATCTTTAAACACATGCATGAAGCATTAAATATAGATAAAAAATAAAACTAATTACACAGTTTAGACGAAATAGACGAGACAAATCTTTTAAACCTAATTAGACCATGATTGGACAATATTTACCAAATAACAACGAAACTGTTACAGTAGCGTTTCGCTAAAAATTTTGCCAACTAAACAGCCCTTAGTGGGGGTGGTTGGCCACTCCTTTTGAGAGGCAATGTTGGCCACATATTATATATAGTCTCATCATCTATTCTAAACAAAAGATAAGGTTGCTCGTCGCTTCTGTGTTAAACAAATGAGCAAGTTGTCGAGGAAGCGTGTTGCCAGAGGCTTGCTACCCTTTAATTAGGACGCACAATTCACTTCACAAGGATCGGAAGTGCCACAACTAGCAGAAGCAAGCCAAAGTTCCCTCACCCTCTTCTGCCTCAAAAGCTCTGATTTGTGTACAGTGAGTGCATAGTAATGCGCCTGGAGATTGCAGGTATACGTTCGCCGGTTTCTTCTCTAGCAATCGGTATCTGTACCTTTTGCTTTTTTTTTGCGAGGACTGTACCTTTTGCTTTCAATGCAGTTGTTTGCAGCAAACAACACTGTTGATTGGTCTTCCCGTTGTTAGGCTATCCGCACTCATGGACCTCTATACGTCCTAGTCAGTAAGATTCTCTCCTCTATACTCAATTCTTCCGCACACATCCATCCTCTATATCATCCTCTATCCACTCTATCCACTGTGGGACCCACTTGTCACTTTATCTAAATATATCCATGTGTGATCTAGTTTTGAAGGATTTATTGAGACGAATTTAATGGTGCAATCGAAATTTAATTTAGATTTTTGATTTGTGAGTTATAACATTTTTTCTTTGTTTAGCTAGTGGGGCCTGCCACTGCCCACTATAGAGTAAGCACTGTACCACTCTAAATATAGAGTGAGAGAAAGGATAGAGTATCGTTTTAGAGTATCCAGTGTAGCAGTTTTTACTCTATATTCATACTCTAAAGCTTTAGAGTATGAATATAGAGTAAAAACTGTTCCACTAGATACTCTAAAACGATACTCTATTATTTCTCTCACTCTATATTTAGGGTGGTACTGTGCTTACTCTATACTCTACAGTGACGGGCCCACTAGCTAAACAAAGAAAAAAATGTTATAACTCACAAACCAAAAATCCAAATTAAATTTTGATTTCACCATTAAATTCGTCTCAATAAATCCTTTAAAACTAGATCACACATGGATATATTTAGATAAAGTGACAAGTGGGTTCCACAGTGGATAGAGTGGATAGAGGATGATATAGAGGATGGATGGGTGCGGGAGAATTGAGTATAGATGAGAGAATCTTGCTGACTAAAACGTATAGAGGATGAATATAGAGGTCCATGAGTACGGGTAGTCTCAGAGTTGGTCAATCACCCACAAGCTCACTAGTTTCTAACTGGTTCCCTGCCAGCGCATACAGATCCACACTTCAGCTAAGTTTCGTCCCTGAACTGAGCATCCCATATCCTGGAAGCAAGCTCTCCCTTGCATTCATATACACATTGCAGATGCACACTTTGTTTCCTGGAAATAAAGAAGGGGTCTAATTTTCTCAAGAAACATATGCATCAATTGCAGAGAATGACAGGAGTAAAATCAAAGGCAGGAGATTGAGCTCCAGGTACTCACGTTTTTCCTACCCAAGAATGTATCACTCTAGTATTCTACTCTCTTTTTTTCTCTCTCTTGCTCCACTCATGTTCGTCCATTTCTTTTGACATTTATGCTTTCTGCTTTTGCTACAATCTTTTGTCAAAAAATTGAGGACCCAAACAAAAACCCTTGGCAGAAATACTTAGCTCTTCTCCACCTAATCTTTCATGGTGCAGGGATCTCCTAGGGTCCAAGTTAGTAGCTTGGAACAAGCTTTTATGAAGACTGGAGCAAGGATCTGATGTATTTCGCTAGAATCTAACCCAAAATGGTCTATTTTCGGTGGTCACATTATCTTGCCCTTATTCACATAGAGGTTTCCAACTTGAACAAACACTTATGGAAGTTAAAAGCCCCCTTGAAGATTAAGATTTTTTTGTGGTACCTGCATAGGGGAGTAGTGCTCACTAAATATAACCTAGCTGCAATTGGCAAGGGAACAATTTTTTTTGCTTTTGTCACAAAGGAGAGACAATTAGGCACTTGTTGTTTTATTGTCGTTTTGCCCGGCAAATTTGGTCAATATAATTGAGGTGGTTTTAGGTCTTCCACAACCAAGAAGCGTGTCCCACATGTTTGGGATATGGCTAAGAGGGCTTAACAAAGAGTTCAAATCTTTAGTACTGCTAGGAGCGGCCACTACTTGTTAGCCATTTTGGTTATGCAGGAATAATCAAGATTTTGAAAACAAATTCTCTCAACCCCTTTGTAGCTTATTTTACGGATTGCTCATTGGGTCTATAAATGGGCTATTCTTCAGATGTCGGGCTTGCATGATTTAGTTGTGGTAGTTGCGGGATCAAAATCAGTTGGAATTGATGGAGACTGCTCCTGCTCCACCAGCAGAAGGCACAGTGCTGGCCCAGAGCCATTGGATCTCATGCCACCGCCACCTCGCACATCCCCTCCACCCCAGAACCCAACCGGCCTCACACCACAAAATGGCCAACCTTCGCCGCCTGCTCCACCATGGTGAGATGCACACCGGCACTCATGCTTTGCGCATCGGCAATCATGGGCTTCATTTGCCAGGCCAGGAGCTCGCCTTCAAGAATGCCTGCTGCTGTTTCTAAAAAAAAAAGGAATACCTGCTCCTCAACTACCAAGACACTGCAATTCCAAGTTCTATCACTGCATCTCAGCCCTCCTTCATCTGGATCACACCCGCCTCCCGCTCACCTCACTTCAACCTTTATTTCATGCACAATGCTGTGCACTTGCTCGATTTGTTGGGGATTGGAGGTCCCCCTTAATCCCATTCAATCCCTTCCAATCCCCATGGATAGAAATTTAACCGAACAAGGCTTGAGGGGGATTTTGATTTGTTAGGCATTTAATCCCCTTCAATCTCCACCAAACCAAACAGCCCGAATAATACTCAACCTGCTCATAGGCTATCTCGTTCTCAAGACCACCCACTCGTTTCTCTTAGTTGTAACAAGTGTACATGATAATTTCATTGATCTCTCATTGTGATTCCTCGTGATGACAGGGACAAGAGGGTTATAAGGTTCTTTCTGCAAATTAAGAAGCATATAGCAACTCAGAGGCTAAAGGTCACAGCTAATACACTAATTTTCACAGGTCAGATATGCATACCCTCAACCACTGTTTGTGCACTTCTCTCACATCCTATCCTGTCATATAATCACACTTGAAAGCACTATAGAACGCAATTAAAGCACCATGTAAAAGCCCTGTTCTGGAATAGTCCACTTTGCAAATTCTGCATTCCAAAATATATTGCTGCTTATTTCAAAATTCAATTTCTAGGAAACCCCAGGTGACTAAGGAACTTACAAAAACATAGTCGGTATGGAAGCTGCTGCAGTGTCTGCTGCAGTATCAGGAATGTTGAAGGTTGTGGTCAATAAGTTAGCTTCTCTCGTCCTGAAACAGTACAGCTCTATAGTGGGTGCAAAAAAGGATCTCCAAGATCTAGCTGAGGAGATAAACTTTTGGCTGGCAACAGCAAAAGATAATGCTATGAGGGATGCTCCATCCTTTAATTGGCTCAAAAAGTTGAAAGTTGTTGCAAATGATGTTGATGATGAGTTCCAGCTGAGGACTGAAAAACATGATGCTAATGGTGGTATTGTGTCAAAATTCTTAAACCCTACATCAACAATCATATTCCAATGCAAGGCAGCAAGCAAGATCAATCAAATCAAAAAGAGGTTTGCTGAGATTGTGAAGCAAAGAACTGACATCAATGCAATAGCAAATAGCTTACCAGTTCATCATCATGTTAGCCACATAAATGAGAGAACTGTGGAGATTCCGTCATTGCCCACTGTGGATGCGGCATCAGTACTCGGAAGAGATCAAGAGAAGCATGAGATAGTATCAAGGCTGACACAGACTAATGATAAAGAAATAATCAAGATAATTTCTGTTGTTGGACTAGGCGGATCTGGGAAAACTACCCTGGCTAAGCTTGTTTTTAATGATGGTAACATTGTACATAAATATTTTGAAGTTAGACTGTGGGTTCATGTGTCACAAGAATTTTATGTTGAAAAGGTTGTTGAGAGGCTGTTTGAAGCAGTGGCGAATCTAGGATTTTGTATTAGGGTATGCCGTCCAAAAAATTTTGTATATTGGTAAAATTCATTTTAGCAATTCGACAACAATTGTAAAATTTTTTTGAACTGAACAATTGTAAAATTTTGCAATGTGATTCCGTATACATGCACTAACACAATAAAGCTTTCATTCATGGATTAAATTAAAACCATCCACTAATAGGATATAAATAATTCAAAAGCCACGTCGATAATTCAAATATAGGCATAAAAGAGTACCAGAGACTTACAATGCTATTTTTTTGACAGTTTTATTCGACACTTTTGAAGGGGCAGTGAAGACGGGTGTGGCGGTGGTGGTAGTGGTATAGGATTTACAATTTACTCAATTACTCTCATCAATATGCTCTTTCAACCCAGGTTCAACGGGATCAGGAAAACGATTACAAGTAGCAAATAGCTATGAAACTAGACAATATTTTTTTTCTACGAAAAGCAGAAGAGACCGAAGAGCAAATATTGAATTTCACCTCAGAGAAATATCGAATCAAGACGGCGAGCCTTCTTTGACTGCCTGACTGTTGCGGCTTTGCAGACTGTAGATGTGTGATCAACCTGAGTTTAGAGACGTGCGAAATTGCGAATCAAGACGGCGGGGAGCCTCCAATCCCGAGGGCGGCGGGGCACCGGGGCGTCATGGCGTCATCGTCGCGCCATCACCGCGCGGTGCGTCAGGCGGCGTGTTCCATCGTGTTCTCCTCCAATCGAGACTAGGTTAGGGAAGCCTTGTACGTGTACACACTGGTTGCCGCATTGGGCCGCGTCTCTTGGGCCTCCCGTGTTCCGTGATGGGGTAAATTTTTTCCTTTTCATTTTTACAAATACTGATGTATATTAGTATATACTCCTATTACGTGTATATATATAGTAGTAGTACTATACTCACCGGTCTCGCAGGGTATGCCGGGGCATACCCGGCATACCCTGTGGCTCCGCCACTGGTTTGAAGCTATTGCTGGTGAAAAGTCTGATCGCTATACCTTGCAACAAATGAGCAAAGATATATTAGACAAGTTGACTGGAAAGAGGTATCTTATTGTCTTCGATGATGTTTGGACTGAGGATAGATATATCTGGGACAATTTCTTGGTACATGTAAAGGGTGGTGCACCTGGAAGCAAGATTTTAATAACTACTCGTAGTAAAAAAGTTGCAGAAGCAGTGGATTCTGTAGACATACTCAATTTGTCATTCTTATCAGAAGCTGACAGCTGGCAAGTGTTTGAGCAAAGCTTCGGCATGGCTGTGGAAGATTTGGACTCTGAATTTATAGAGATCGGAAAAGATATTGTGAAAAAATGTGGTGGAGTTCCCCTAGCAATTAAAGTTCTTGCAGGCATCCACCGTGACAAGAAACGGATAGAAGAATGGCAGGCCATGAGAAAGAACAGCTTATTAGATGTTGAGGATAAAGAAAATAGAGTATATGCATGCTTGAGGTTGAGCTATTTCTATTTGCCTTCTCACTTAAAGCAGTGCTTCACAATATGTTCATTGTTTCCTAAAGGCCACAAAATTGATAAAGAGCAATTGATTGACCTGTGGATTGCTCATGATATGATAACTCTAGAGGATGGTATTGATTACTTGGAGATTAGTGGAGGCAAGTGCTTTGATTCTCTAGTGCACATGTCTTTCATACAAGATGTCAATAAAAATTCTAATGGGAGGGTGGAATGCAAGATGCATGATTTGGTCCACGACCTTGCCCGATCCATAATGGGAGACGACCTTTCATTTGTTCTGCCAGAGGAGATAACTAACTCTGCAAAAAGCTACAGATACTTTAGTTTGGTTGATAAGCCAAAAAATCTTCCATCTGCAACTGTTTTCCAAAAAGCACGTGCAATGTATGATAACACAGGTGACAATTTCATATATGGCAAGGCACTGTGCAATGCAAAATACTTGCGCAGTATCATTGTGGAAGCTCCTTATACAGCCTTGTTACCCAACACCATACCACAAGTAAAAAATCTAAGGTATCTTAGCATTTCAGGATGGAACTTTGAAACACTTCCTGATGTTATTTCAAATATTTGGAGCCTGGAAGCTCTTCACCTATACTCTTGGAGCCTACGTAGGTTACCTGAATCCATTGGTAAGCTAAGGAAGCTAAGAACACTGAATTTGTCAGGCTGTGCAGAGCTAACAAGTTTACCAGATTCTGTTGGTGACTGTCACATGATTTCAATCATAGACCTATACGGTTGCAAGAAGATTACAGCATTGCCAAACTGTATCAGCAAAAATAAAAATCTAAGAGTCTTGAGACTAGGTCATACTAGAATTGACAGGATGCCGTCAGGTATCACAACATTGAGAAATATGGAGGTTTTGGACCTTCAGGAGTGTTGTCAGCTGGTAGACTTGCCTGAAGGCATTGAGAACTTGAAGAAGCTTGTTATACTAAACCTTGAAGGGTGCATTAAATTGGAAGGCATGCCAGTAGGAATTGGACATCTCACTCGATTACAAACATTGTGCTTATTTCATGTAAGTCAGGGAGATAAATCAGCACGTATCTCAGAGCTCAGAAACATAACTAGGCTTGATGGTGAGCTGTCTATCAGAAATGTTTCTGGAGCGATGGACCCATATGATGCATACAAGGCATGCCTGAAAGACAAGAAAAATCTACAGAGGTTGACAATAAACTGGGAAAGAAATATCACGGTGAATTTTGAAAAAGAGAAGGCTGTATTGGATGCACTGGAACCTCCATCAGGGCTTAGAGTCCTAGAAATTGATTGGTATGCAGGGAGGCAACATGCACGATGGATGTTGAAGCAAGTTGATGGGTCTCTTCGGTTCCCATGTTTGACCGTGATGATGCTGTGGGATTTTCCAAACTTGAAGCATCTACATGGGCTCATGGAGTTGCCTTGTTTGAAGGAGCTCTGTCTCACAGATATGCCTTCCCTCGAAAGCATAAGTGGGGGCCCATTTCCTTCTCTGGTGAAGCTAACTATGAGGGAAATGCCCAGACTAGGGGAGGTATGGATGTTAACAAAAAGTAGGACACTGGTTGAACAAGGCAGCAGCTATGACTGTCCTGATCACTTGGGACAAGTACAAATTGGCAACCGGCTATCATATTTATCTATACAGGGCTGTCCTAACTTTAAGATCAAGCCTTACTTGCCGATGCCGCTTGAGGACGTGTGGTTGATTGGGAGCAATGAGCAGCCGCTACTGCTACCACCAGGCCAACGCCATGGGACGCCTTCTTCACCTTTTAGCCACCCGAAGGAGCTTAACCTATGGGGAATGATGATGACAGCCACAGCATCTCACGAGTTCCAATCTGGATCTCATTGGGAGCTGTCACGTGAGTCACTTAGGATTTTCAGCTGCGGTGGCCTCACTGACATGCCCATTCAGAGCCTCAGATCCCGTCAATCCTTGGAAGTACCTATCCGGTCTGATCTCGGCCAGTCCTTAAATATTTCTGTCTGCTCTGATCTCCGTTTACTTCCCAAATGCCTTGAAACACCCCAGTCTCTCCGAAGGATGGACGACTCTGCAGGCTCCAGTAGACTTAACAGTCTTCCATCATCAATGCAGGATCTCAGAACACTAGTATTTAAAAAATGTAGGGGTCTTGCATTGCTCCCAAACTGGTTAGGGGATCTCCGCTCTCTACAAACCCTTAAAGTTCGAAACTTGTCTAACCTAACAAGCCTTCCCCAATCACTGAGGCACCTAACCTTACTCCAGGAGCTTCAGATAGAACGCTGCCATGAGCTTTGTCAACTGCCTGAATGCCTTGGGGAGCTCTGCCTTCTTCGCAAATTTGAAGTTAGCATGTTGCCAGAACTTACTTATCTTCCCCAATCTATGTGTTGTCTCACCTCACTCAAAGAGCTTACACTTATAGACTGTCCAGGCCTGACTTGCCTTCCCCAATCCATGAGCCACCTCACTTCCCTTGAAGAGCTCTTGATCAGAGGATGCCCAGGCCTCGCACTGCCAGAGTGGGTTACAAACCTCAGCACAACAAGAGTTGTGTTCCAGTGATCTGGTAGCGCATTAATATCTTCCAAGAACTAGGGATGTACCAACCTATTATTGAAGCTGGTGAGTTTGTCATTACTTTCCAAACTAGCTACAATTCTCTATTTCTTTATTCATCTATTTCGTTGCTCAAGTAATGAAATTTGGGATAACCTGAGGTGGAAAAAATTGTTGACATCCTCGTTCTTTGCAATTGATCCAGGTTAATGCATACTTTTGTACAGTTGGGGCGGGGCAGTATGTATACAGTCCCTTTTACTTATGTGGTGTGGAATCCAAGAAATTATAAAATACCTTGATTAGTACTGAGAAACTGCTGCAAATTCATCAAGGGATATGAAGCACTCGCTTTCATATAACGCATACTGACAATTTCAGGTGGTTGGCACCGAGCAAGGAACAGTTCAAGGTATTATGTAAGTTCCTTCTCTCTCTCTCTCTCTATATGTGTGTGTGTGTGTGTGTGTGTGTGTGTTTTCTTTTATAAAGAAGAATTTTATTAATTTATAATCATTATAAAAGAGTTGATACAATAATCATGAGCCCACTTTTGCTCTCTGCATAAAAAGCACACAGAACATGGCCTAAACAAAATATCAAAAGAGGAGCCAAGCACACTACTCAAAATCAATTTTAAGATTAGATCACCACCCATGTGCCTAGGAGAAGAAAAAAGTTGTGATCACTTGCGCTAATTGTTGCGATGCCACTGCAACCAAAGCCTCATAAAGTATGCTTCCGGAGTGTAGAAGATTGTGAAACATCTCACACCTGTTAAGGGAGCAGTGACTTTCATATATATAGTCAAGATACAACTTGGAGTACAAATAGAGTACATACATATCTCTAGACTATACGTATCTCTAATACTCGACCGCTGTCATAGCGGTAGGGAATTGGACCAAAAGTCACTAAACAACTGTACACGTAGTCCCTTAGTCATGATGTCCGCGAATTGATGTGCAGAGGGGACATGTAGCACTCGAACTTGCCCCAAAGCAACCTTCACACCGACAAAGTGGATGTCAATCTCAATGTGCTTCGTGCAATGATGATGAACCAGATTGGTGGTCATATAGACTGCACCGACGTTGTCACCATAGACAATCGTCACTGAAGGAATCGAGACATGAGTCTCCTGAAGCAACTGTCACAGCCAGCCAGCACTCGTCAACTTTGAATGTATATTTCCTTCTGCAGTGACCTAACTGTGCTGCCCAAGCACCTAAGCAATCTCTCTTCCCTGCAACGGATGACCATAAAATACTGTCTTAAGCGGCCTTCCACAATCAACAGGTCACCTCACCTCTCTCCAGGAGCTCATGGATTTGTCCAGTTTTAGCCTTGGGGAGCTCTGCGCTCTAAGTAGGTTTGTGATTGACGATTTGCCTGTCTTGGCTTGCCTTCCCAAATCCTTGTGCCACCTCACATCCCTCAAGGATCTCAGCATAGTAGACTGCAAAGCGCTTGTTCAATTGCCTGACGGTCTGGGAGAGCTCTGCTCTCTAAGCAAGTTGGACATTTGTTGGTTGCCAGGCCTGACTTGCCTTCCTCAGTCCTTGTGCCGCCTCATGTCCCTCTAGGAACTCCAGATAGGAGGGTGTGAAGTGCTTCGTGAGCTGCCCGAATGCCTGGGTGAGCTCCACAGCCTACTCAAGTTAGAGATTTGGGGATTGGACGGCATGACTTGCCTTCCTCAATCCTTATGCCGCCTCGCCACCTCCCTCAAAGAGCTTATGATCATGGATTGCCCAAGCATCAAATCCTTGCCGGAGTGGATAAAGGGCCTCACCGCTATGCAGCAATTGGAGATCATTGACTGCCCCGATCTGGGGAGGCCCTGCGCGAGAGGAACAGGAGAAGACTGGCACCTCATCTCCCACATCCTTCATCTACAGATTGGAGAGCCACGTCACTAGGGAGTCATCTAGTGAGCTCTTCAACCTCTAGCCTTGATCCGTCCTTGTGCAGATTCACTAGTGAGCCTATTTCCTGATATTTATTGCTGGTGTTCAAGTTACATGTGTAGTTTGCTCTGGGTGGGAGTGTGGACAATTTTGAGGCAACATTTCCTGAGAATTTTGTCAAGCCTGCATGCCCATTGTGTACATTTCAATAAGGTGATTCTCATTCTCTCATTTCCTCCTTTCTCTCCTTTTTTACTAACACAAAAGCATCCATGAAATTAACCACCTGAGAGATGCATGTGCGAGTAGGCTAAATTGAACTCTATTTTCAGATGGACTGGGACCACTTGCTTTCATTCATTTCGATGTGAAGGTGCGACTGTGCAGTAAAATAGCTCAAGACCGTTCTGCTTGGGTAGAGTACACGGGTTGGTCGTCAGATCATATTGGACTGTGTCTCACAAGCTACACAGTTTCAGCTCCATGGCCATTTGAATTGATGTAAGGTACATGCACATAGATAATCCTATCTCCTAATATGTTGTGAGCACGTGTGGCAATTTTTTTGCTGTAAAATTTATAGTGGAGAACACTCCACATGATCCAGTGTTGTGCTAGTTGTCATGTTTAGAGAATGAATATTAAGTGGCTGTCATGTTTTTTTTGAACGGAAAATACAGCAGGGAAGGCTGTCATGTGGAGCGGCAGTACAGCCAAGGGAGCTCCAAAGGGCGTTCAAGAGCCCAAGGAGGCACATGTGGCTGTAATCAATAGCAATTAATGTTATGGGGAAGAGAATAGAGTTAATGAGAGATTAGAGTTAATTATGGGGGAGAGAAACGAGGAGCTAGAAGCTGGGTGCCTAGGGGTTGGACGCCTCTATTTATACCCTGTAACTAATTGAGGTTGAATCAAGCAATGAACAAACCTATTCCTAATCCCTTTGTTATCTCTTAATCTCATCCCCTTCAACATAGGGCGTCCAGGGGATAAACCTCAGGAAGGCAATGGGGAGGATTCGGATCGGGTGGAGCCTTCGCGGACCCAAACCCGAAACCCGAACTCAAAACCCGAAACCATCCCGAACACCGTTTCGGGTGATAATCCAAACCTGAAACCAAACCCGGTGGATACCCGAAACCCGAATGGTTAACTGAAACCTGAAACCGCCCACTATAAGCAATAAGAAAAATAATAAGTAAAGAATTTTTAGCAACATATATATGACATATATTACATATTCAAATGTATAAACAAGAGGCAATAAACAACATACAATTTCATGACTCAACTTAGAACAAATTTAATAGCTTACATAAACAAATTATTAATAAAAACACTTGAATTTTATTCAAAATGTTATATTTCGGATATCCATTGGGTATCCGCGGGTGAAAACTGAAACTCGAAACCGAACCCGATAAGTTTCGGGTATCCGAACCCGAAAACCGTGGGCGAAAAATCAAAACTGAAACCCGAAACCGAACCCGATAAGTTTCGGGTATCCAAACCCGAAAACCGTGGGCGAAAAATCAAACCTGAACCCGAAACCGCTAGACCCAAAACCCACGAATATCCGCCCCGAACCCGCCCCGCTGCCATCTTTAGATAAACCCCATGCTGTTACCAACCTAAGCTACGAGCTTCATAGTCGAGGGCTAGCTACCTTGAGCACTGACGCCCTTGACAGAGGCCCCCAGTGTAAAATTTTTATTAAACAAAAAGAGCAACAACAACTCTAAACAAGAGGAAACAAAAGGGAAGCAAGCCCGAGGTAGGAAGCAGAGCTAAACTAGAGCAGGTGTACAAGAAAGGAAGACAGAGCGCTTAGCAGAACTGAATCTATGGGCCTGTAGTCTAGCTTCTTCATAGAAGGAGCTTTTCCGAGAATCAAAGGATGGCCAGCGTCTGCCAAATATAAAGTTGTTTCTCTGCTTTCAAATATGCCAGGTGGCAATGATGAAGGTCTCCAAAAAAAAGGGGTTATTATGTTGGACCTTGGCTTGCTGCATCATCCGGAAGAAATCCATTGTGAAGTTCCAATTTATACCAAGGTGTTGCCAGCAGGCTTGGCTAAAGGGGCAGCTAAAGAACAAATGAAATGCAATTTCTTCAATGTTGTTGCTGCATAGAACACAATTGTAGTTATTTCCCTTAAGCTTGTGCTTTTTCCTTCTCACAATGTTCCTTGTGTTCAGAGTGGTTGTCATGTTTAGAAACAGAATATTACTTGGTTGAGCTCTGCAAGCACTACAAGTAGTTATCACTGGTTTGCTCTGGTAATTGCACTGCTGCTGATTTCTTTTGATGAAGGAAGATTTATTAAAATTTCCAAGTGCAACACATTGAGCTGATACAAAGCCTTGAAAATAATTCTTCTCGCTTCTGCCTTACAAAAGACACAGCCAACAATGGAATGACCCAAACACATATTAGGGATGGAGATGGAAAAAAAACGAAGAGAAACTTGTACTGCTTCATTTATATTGTTGGACCTTCTGAATGAGGATGTATTTTTGTCTTTTAATTAATTGCCTATTATTGCAGGTCCACTGCATCTGGAAGACTAGGAGTCCATTATTTTCGGTCAGTCAGGGTGAAAAACCTGCATGCATGGGTGAAAAAAATATGAAGATCTTGAGGCTATATGTAAACAAATCCCCCTTTCGGTCTTTCGGTGTGACTATTCTGTACCTGTGGTCTGTGGAGTCTGGAGACAATTTAATTGAGAAGCTGATTTATGAAGTGACGAACCCAAAAGGCTATGGAGGATCCTCGAGTCCTGCTTTGCTATGAAGAAATGCATTAATTTACGTACTGCTTATATACTACTATACGTAGTACGTACTACCATCTTGCCTGTGCTCAGATGAGGTGCAAATTTCTTTTGTTTTCTACCTCTGAGGCCAATAAGTAATTTCTTTGGTTAACTGCACTGTTTATTTTCCATGGAAGCACATGGATGGACCATTTAATTGAGTCAAGCGCACGACTCTGCTTTGTCCTATATATCCATTTTTTTTTCCTGAACGAGAAGCCGTATTTGTTTTCCATTTAATTCATGGCAGACAAAAGATCAGTTCTTACAGTGTATGAAATACCGAATATGTTGCTGGGTCTGACTGACGTACTAGAGCCTAGTCTCTCTCCTGAACTTCTGTTCTTTTCGTCGTCCTCCAGGTGACACAACCCCAACTTGTATCGTTGAGTGCAGTTTGATGCGCATGCCCTAGTGTTGATTTTGTAGTTATGTAACATACAATACATCTGGTATGTTACATAACTACATACATAAGTTGCTCCTTTTCTTGTTAACCTTTACTTGCTCATTTTCTTATTAACCTTTTTGCTTGCTCCTTTTCTTATTAGGAGTTGTTATTGAGGATATGGAAGTGGACGATGGGAATGCACCAAATCATCACTAGACACTAGGTATTTATTTTTCAATGTTCCATGATATTTCTTAGCTATTGTATCATACTATTAATTATATACTTGAAGAACTTCTCTCAATTTGGTTACTTTGCTTGAGAATAATTGTTTTTTGTGACATACATATATAAATATGGTCCTATAGACTATGTCGTAGCTTTGGGTTTTTGGCCGCTAGGATTTGGCCCTAGTCTTCGCCAAATCCTAGGTCCGCCACTGATATCACCCACGGTGCTGGAGTTGCTAAACTGTCATGGGCAGCAACAGCCAACAGGACGTGACTCGTGAGATCAAATTTCCAGATCGGTCACACTGTCTGGCAGTGCGCACCAGCTGCTCGACGAAATATGTCGCCGGTCAGATGTGTAGGTGGAGGATTGTCATTTGCCAAACAGGTTTCTGGGTGGTCCTCCCTTGCCAGTCTCCATGCATGCATCCACATCCACGCCATCGCTGCCGGCCCTTATATTAGTCAAAAGCCACGGATTATCTATGTATCTGCTTCTCGACTCGATGGAGTCCACTATGCTAGAAAAGCATATCAGTGACGCGTCTAAACAGTCATTAGTGACGCAGAAAACACGCGTCACTTACGTTGCGTCTGTGATGTGAACATACCAGTGACGCATAAATACACATCACTAATGACCCTGACATAAGCGACGCGTTCAGCCAAGACGCGTCACTGATGACCCTTAGCAGTGATGCGTAAAGCCAATACGCGTCACTGATGACCCCTCAGCAGTGACTCGTACAGCCAAGACGCGTTCCTGATGACCCTTCACCAGTGACTCGTACAGCCAAGACGCGTCACTGATGACACCTCAGCAGTGACTCGTTCAACCAAGGAGCGTCACTAATGCCAACTTACAAAAAAAATCTCTACCGTGGTCCTGTAGGGGCTGTTCGGTACCCTGCTGCAGCAGCTTTGTCTGCAGATTTATCTCACGTTACACATGTTTCATCCATTTCAGCAATCAAATCATTTACAACTTAAGATACAACTTATCAAATCATTTACAACTTAAGATACAACTTATGCTACAAAGTATCGGCACAAGGAGCCACAGCCAAGATCTCTATCACTACATGAGCAGTGGCCTAGAAGATTTCTAACAGTACATGAGCTAACTGCTCTATGGTTTTTCTTGATACAAAATACTTATCGTATTAAAGAGCATTCACCTTATTGATGCCACTTTGGAACATAATACTTTGATAATTGCAGCATGGTGCCTTCCTGATCTGTTTTTGTGAATCTTTCATTGTTCTTTTTATGCAGCACCAGAAATTGTCCTGTAGGCACACAATTCCAGTCATATTTCAGCTGTTAGTATGCACCCAAGGTGCCAACAAGAGAAACAATGGAGAAATGAGATCTATAAATCTAAAATAAAACTGAAGATATGAGACAGTTAATCATCATGTTTTTTTAACACATATAGCAGTTTGAAAACGATAGTTCCACCTTCCTCTTACAGAGATCAGAGTATACAGCATATGTATTTTTTTATTGTCAGATTTGGCTGTACAAAAGTACTTTTATACAGTTATGCATCAGATTGATCACACATGAGATTTATCCTGAATAACGTTCAGTTACAATCTAAATGAAACTGAAAGTGTCAAAGTGATACACTGTGCCAGTAAATGTGGAAGTTTAACCAAAGCTATGTTCATGAAAGGTAAGTGCAATTAGTTAATTACCAGCAACTAAGTACGTGATCTTTTGTCTTTTGCCAAAAGAGGTGCATCAAACATGATTGAGACAGTGCGTGGAATGAAAAGTAGGAGAGCATGTTCACTTGGATAATTGGTTCAGTTCACTAGTAGAGTGAGAAAACATACAGATGTGACAGAAATAGGAAAGGAATTAACAAACCTTTTGGGCTACACTAAACACATACTGAACGATTTAACTTCAGAATAAGCAGGGTTGGTACCCAATCATATCCTTCTTGTGTCCAAACATATCTGAGGCCAAATAAAAAATAAGTACCCATCTATCCTCTGCCGTAGTAAGAAGCAAGACAAATCTTCTCGAAATCTGCACTTTGACTTGCATTAGGGATCAATCATGTGCCTAAATCATACTCAAAAGTCAGAACAGCTAACAATAGGGATCAAGTAACAGTTTCAACCATGTTAACTAATATGGAAAATATTCTTCTAAGTTCAATAAATGATGAATACATGAATAATAAAAAAATTGCATAGTATGTAGGCTTGTAGCCAATATCAGACATCCCAATTCTATTTAAGCAGTCACATATAGTAGCAGGCATTCATTGCAGAAAAGCAAGGGAAATACATAATGGTTGGCACGTGCTATTCAGTTCAGCTAATGTAGCACTTGGCACTTGCTATTCAGATTTGGAAAGACACTAACCAGACAGGTAGTCTTCAATACCAAATCTAGTACAACTGCTACATTAACAAGAGTTCTACTAAATCATATGAAAACAAAAGAGATTAGGCCATTAAGTATGTGACAGTCCGACTGAAACTAAACTTATAACCTTAACATGATTCAATTATAATTGCAACTAAACAATTGTGGATGTAGATAGAACAGCTAAATATCAACAGAGATTTTTTCCCCTTTTGCCTCTGTTATGATCTTGACAAACCTCTATTTGGTATGCTTCAACTCTGAATTAGTACAGATATGGGCAGAAAAAAAAACAGCCATGACTATGTTACATTACTGACAATTTGTTAGACTTAATTTGTCCAATTCTTCAAGGCCTCCTGTACATGCTATACGATCCAAGAGTTAATTCCTCTGCCCAACATCTATAGAGCACAGCACAGCAAATCGAAACAGAAGTGAGGCGAGGAGGGAGAGGGAGTGCTGACCGTGAGCGCGAGGACGCATGGCTTGGCGAGCCTGCCGAGTGATGCCGCGACCCTTGGCGATACGGATAGAGAAGGCCACTTCGTCACTGCGCGTGCCGGACGCCGTGCTTGAGGTCTCCGCCTGTCCGGGCCGCCGATTTGAGGAGATGGGGCAAGGAGCGGGGCACACCGGATGTCGCCTAGATCCACGGAGGGTCCCCAAGCATGCCATGGCACCCAAAATGGGGACACCACTCACTTCCCCCGCGACACGCACAGCCAGATCCGCGACGGGTAGAGAGATAGGGTTTGGAAGAGATAAGTGGTACTCGTGCATGGAGATCCGGGGGGAGGGGAGGGGAAGTGGCGGAGGAAGAGGAGGAGGAGGAGCGCGGTGACGGCGGCGATGGAGGAGGAGGAGGGCGGTGGCGGCGGCGGCGGCGGATTTGTCACGCGGAGCGTAGACCCGAGACCGAGAGAGAAGGGGCGACGGCCGAGAGAAGCGGGGGAGGAGAAGGGGTGCCGGACTTCAGTTGCCATTTAACCCGATTCCTTTTTTTTTGAGAGAACAGGAGGGGCAGAGCCCCTACTGAGATTTATTAAAGAAAGGAACAGTTACAAAAGACTCTAAACAGTAGAGGGTAAGGAGTGAAATAAGGAAACAAAAAAAGAAGTGGAGAAGATGCTCCACAAAAGGAGCAGAAACTGAGCTAGGCAAGATTTACAATCCATTGCTGAATCAGGGGGAAGTAACTCTGCTTTGCTCTAAGCAGAAGCTCGAACTCCTTTCTGAAGTCCTTTTTCACATTGAAAACCAGCGGATTTATTTGACGAAAAACATGATCATTCCTGGCCTTCCATATGCACCAACACATAAGAATTATGATCTCCATGAAGAAAGGTACTGCCAATTGAGCTTTGAAGCTTTGGAGCAACTGAAAAGGGTCTAAATTTGGATCAATCTGAATATTTAACCAACCCCAACATTGGACTGCAAAGGGGCATAGCAGAAACAAGTGCAGAGAAGTCTCATCTGTTGCTGCATTGCAAAGTATGCAACTATACTCTTCTAAAACCATCTGTTCCTTCTTAACAGTTCTCTGGTGCTGACCCTATCCTTTAACAACAACCAGAAGAAAACTTTATGTTTGTTCTGACATGAGCTCTTCCAAACCCATTTGAAGGCAGGGTGTGGATAACAGTGACCACTTAAGTGTTTATATGCTCTTTTAACTGAGAAATCATCTGAATTCCAAATATAAGACCAGGCGTCAGGCAAATTATTCAATCTGACTTCATCCAATTCCCCTTGTAGGAGCAGAAGCTGATCATGGGCCTGCTAAGATAGGGGCAGATGAAACAAACTCTGCAGTGGTGCTTGAGAAGAAGCTTGCTTGAAAGAGATCTGTCTCTTTTTTGCAAATGAAAGCAGCTCTGGATACTTATGTGCTAGGGTGTCCTCCCTCCAAAGATCATCCCAGAAAAAGCAAGACTCTCCATTATTTATCTTTACTTTGGCAAATCCCTTAAATTTGTCCAGCAACCTTAGAATATCCCTCCACCAAAATGAACCTTTCTTTGAAACTCCTGGTACATTTCCAGAGCTATAGTAGCACTCCCAGATTAAAGAGACCCAAGCCAAGTCTTCTTTGTTAAAAAATTTATGCAAGTGTTTTAAAAGCAGTGCTTCATTTTGGGTCTTGATGTTTATGATCCCCAGCCCCCCTTCCTCTCTTGACCTGCAAACCATGGTCCAAGCTGCCTTTGGCCTCTGTTTGGCATTAACATCAGATCCTCTCCATAAACAAATTTTCCTGAATTTGTCTATTTGATCTATAACAGTTTGCTAGAGAAGATAAGTACTCGTACAGAAAGTTGGCAGAGCAGATAGGACTGAGTTGGTGATTTTCAATCTTCCAGCTTGGCTCAAGAAAATTGATGTTGCTACTAATCTTCTTTCACACCTATTAACTAATGGTGTGAAGTCAATCACTCTAGGCTTAGTAAGACTGAGAGGCAAGCCCAAGTAAGTAAATGGTAGCCTTCCTACTTCACAGTTGAAAGTTCTTGCTAGATGGACCAGTTTTGCCTCACTTGTGTTTATAGGAATCATCATGGACTTTGAGTAGTTTACTCTCAAGCCAGTAGAGTCCCCAAAGCTCTGTAACAATGCTTTCAGAGTCCATAGCTGCCTGCTGCATGCCTCCATTATTATCAACGTGTCATCTGCATATTGTATGATTGGAAAATCAGTAGAGCATCTGAGGGGTATTGGCAGCTTAACCAAATTCTGGTCCTTGGCTTTATTTAGGATTGATTGAAGCAAGTCAGCTGCCAACACAAATAATAGGGGAGACAAGGGATCTCCTTGTCTTACACCTCTTCTGCAGTGAATGACTTTACCAGGAACCCCATTCAAAAGGACCAAGGAGGTACCAGTATTCAGAATGTTTCTTATCCAACTGATCCACTTTGGACCAAAACCTTTAGACTTGATGATTTCACTGAATGCTTCATGCTCGACCTTATCAAAAGCCTTCTCGAAATCCAATTTGAGTATAATCAAATCTTTCTTCGACTTATGACAGATATGAATGTACTCCAAAGCCCATGCTAAACAATCCTGTATTGTTTTTGATTTGATGAAACCATACTGGTTCTTGTGTATCATCCTTTTGATTACTCCTTGTAGCCTAGTTGCTAAGAGCTTGGTGAGTAGCTTGAGAGATGTATTGAGCAATGATATGGGTCTATAATCAGACGTAGTCTATGGTCCATCTTTCTTCGGTATCAATGTTATGTGAGATCTATTAATGCTCCTGAGACAGACCTCACCCTCATGAAAGGCTATGAAAAAGGAGTAGAAATCTTCAGCAATTAGAGGCCAACATCCCTTCAAGAATTCGTTATTGAATCCATCTGGCCCAGGGGACTTGTTGTTGGGGAGTTTAGACACAATCTCATCAATTTCATGTTTGGAGAACTCTTCTTCCAGAGCATTCAGGCCATCAGCAGGTTGCGGTAACTCACTTAGATTAAAGAGCATTTGATTATACTCAGAAGTACCTAGTCTTTCTTTAAAAGATTCCCACAGGAAGGCAGCCTTTTCTTCATGAACTTGAAGGTTTACACCATAACTGTCCTGTATCGAAGAGATTTTATTTTTCCTATGTCTGATTGTGGCATGAGCATGAAAAAATCTTGTTCCAGCATCTCCTTCTCTTACCCATCTAATTTTTCCCCTTTGCTTCCAGTAAGTTCTCTGCTGCCTTAGGAGGGAAATAAGTTTTTTAGCTATAATGATCCTGAAGTTCCATTCGGGTAGAGTCAAGTCTCTGAGCCCCTCAATTGCTTCAAGGAAATGTAGGACCATTTTGATTCTTTCAATGACTAGAGCTAGTCTTGGTAAACTAGCATTCCAAGATTTGAGAACTCTTCTCAAGTTTTTGAATTTAGCCGTCAATCTTTTTGCTGGGTCATTCAAAATTTGGTTAGTAGACCAACCTTCAACCGCCATAGAGACAAATTCATCATGAGATAGCCAGTGGTTTTCAAATCTAAAAACTCTTGCTCTGGGAATCTTAGTATCAATCTCAATGACACAAGGCCAATGGTCGGAAGTCTCCATCACTAATGTTCTGACCAGGGTGTTCGGATATTTGAGAGTTCAGGAATTTGATGTAAAGAACCAGTCCAATCTCTCCAAAAGTGGCTCAAACTGCTTGTTTGTCCAAGTGAAACGAGAGCCATGTAGGGGGTAGCTCAATGAGATCAAGCCTGTTGATTGCTTCATTAAAAAGGAACATCTCATTCACATCAGCACCCTCCTTATTTCTATCTTTAGGCCTTCTAATCAGATTGAAATCACCCACTACAATCCAATCAATCTCTGGTGACATATGAATATTTCTGAACCACTCCAAGAAAGTTCTCTTACCCAGAGGGGTGCATGGAGCATAGACTGTTGTTAGAAGCCAGTTCTCATTGTTCAATTTCGAAGTAAACTCAACCGAAATGGCATAATCATTACTGAAAGTAAGCTGCCCTAAGAACATAGAGCTTTTCCAGATCACTGCAATACCCCCCGAAGCCCCATGGGAAGGCAAGTAGTGGAGGGAATCGAAATCTGGAGGACAGAAATTTTTGATATAGTTGAGGTCAAGCACTTCTCTTTTTGTTTCCTGGAGACATACAATTTCACAGCCACTTTCAACGATCTTGTCTCTGACTGAATTCCATTTCGTGTCAGAGTTGATCCCTCTAACATTCCAGTCCAATATCTTCCAAGTTCTTAGCTGATTCATGGTAAAACCAATGTGGGGTACTCAAAGGCAGTTTTGGGTGAAGCACAACCTCATCCAAGTGATCCACCAAGTCACAACATCAGGTTCAGTTGGAGCTATCATCATTGTCCTCCTTGTTGGGTCCGTGAAATGTGATCTGCTACCGGTGTTGCTGGAACGCGTCACTGCCAACAGTCCCTCCTTACCAGAGACTCGTGTTGCTCGGAACACGTCACACGTTCTCTCTGTTGGGCATGAACTGCATCACTCATCTTACACTAGTGACATGTTTTAATTCCTAGTCACTGATTAATGTGTCTCATTTGTGCTGTTTTGGCATAGTGGTCATCACATATATCCTTGTACAAGTCGCGTCATCCAGGATTAGCAATGAAGCAAACGCACGTACGCAGCGTCTTCCTCGTCGTTGCACTGAGATCATCGTATCCGACCAGGTGACCACGTAAGGTGGTTGGTAACGGCCGGCCATGCAATAACGCGAGCTAATGTACCAGTATGTATGTATTTTCTTTGCTGCACCAACCTAGCTGTGGCTCCCCGGCACGACAAACTTCCGGCGGGTCGTTGTCCTATACCTACCTTTTCTACCCGACTCAGCCACCGCGAGGCGCATGCTACTTAACGCCAGCTCTCCTCGCCTCCTCGCTCTCGCTAGTCGCTGCTGCAGAGGATCAATGGCGTGGAGATTCGACCAGTTCGTGGTCGTCGACTTCGAGGCGACGTGCGAGAAGGACGCGCGCATCTACCCGCAGGAGATCATCGAGTTCCCCACGTTCCTCCTCAACGCCGCCGGCTGCACCCTGTCCGAGTTCCGCACGTCCGTCCGTCCGAGGCACCACCCGAGGCTCACCGCGTATTGCCTCGACCTCACGGGCATCCGGCAGGACCAGGTGGACGCCGGCGTGGAGCTCCAGGAGGCGCTGGCGATGCTCGACTCGTGGCTGCGGGAGAACGGTGCCAGCAACTTCGCCGTCGTCACGTGGGGCGACTGGGACTGCCGCACCATGCTGGAGTCGGAGTGCTGGTTCAAGGGCCTGGCTAAGCCGGCCTACTTCGACCGGTGGGTCAACCTCAAATTCCACTTCGCGGCAGCGTTCGGCGGCGGGCCGACGCGGCGGCGCAACCTCCCCGAGGCTGTACGGGAGGCAGGGCTGGAGTGGGTCGGCCGCTGGCACTGCAGCCTCGACAACGCGCCTCCTCGCCGAGCTCATACGCTGGGGCGTCACCATCTCTATCACCGGCTGGCTAGCGCCGCCACCCCAATGGACAACTCCAGCAGCGGCCGCCTGCCAACATCGCCAGCTCTACTAGCGCCGCGGTGTGCTGCTGCTACTGCAGCGTGGTGAGCAGAAGCGACGTGATCACCACGCCAGGGTCGTCCATGCAGGGGCGGGGCTTCTACGGTTGCGGCAACTGGACGCCCCTTCTTCCTCTGGATTTCCTAATAATGGTTGCATCCGATCCTTTCATCATCAAGCAAGGTCAGCGATCGACTAATCCAGCAACATGATTTATATCATCAAGCATTCCCCAATATTATGTGAAATATACAGGCGCGTGGTGTAATAATATAATAATGCATTTTTCACCGCACTGTAGGCCCTGTTTGTGTGTTCTGAACTTTTATGCACCCGTAAATGCAATACAACTGTAATTTGTTGGGCACAAGGAAACCTTTAGAATGCAAATGACTTTTACACCCCTGAGAAAAGCTGTTTGGGTGATGGGTATATAACTATATATTGAAATGTTTGCAGTTGTTCTGAAACTGCAAAAGATAGAGAGAGAGAGCAAACTACTTTAACATCAACTTGGACCTTGGAATTCAATTTGGATCTCGAAGTTTGGAACTGAAAAATTGAAGAATTACATAGCAGAAACACATTCGCTCATCAGCAAACCAGATCAGAAAAGACAAGAGAGTCGACGAGTGAAAAGAAAACAAAAGCCAACTCGTACTGCTCTTGTGCTCCATTGCCTCACTCCTCCGTCTGCCCTGTTGTCATGCCGCCCGCCGAGGTGGTGTGTCCCATGGCCTATACCCGGAGCTGGCGAAACTGTTCCATCGAATCGGCCAGTTCGGGGCGGGCGGGTGGACTCATGGCTGGGCTGCTCGATTCGTCGCTGTCGGGCTCTAGATTAAGATCTGCATATGTGTGTGGAATATGATATGAATATACTCTTTTTTTTTAGCTATGATCCCTCTATAACTTATTATTTTAAAACATGGTTATCCTTCTCTTTTTTTACTAAACATGACCCTTCATGTGCTCATCAATTTTTTTTAACTTGGACCTTCATGTGTTCATATATTTCTAGATTGCCGGATTCAAGTTCCGACTCGAGGAGGAACGAGCCTGTGCTGACTTTTTTTTTCTAAACACGAGCCTTCATATGCTCATCATTTTTTTTACTTGACCTTCATGTGTCCATATATTTCTAGATTGCCGGATTCGAGTTCAGACAGGAGGAGGAACGAGCCGGTGCTGAGGTCTTTGGGCTGCGCCGCTCGATTTGCCACCGTCGGGCTCTGGATCACCAGATTCGAGTTCTGACGCGACGAGGATGAACGAGTCTTGGGGCTATGCCGTGATGGTTAGCAGTGGGGTCGCTACGGTGGCCTTCCGTTTGTGTGGTGGGCGCGGCGAAGCGGGGGTGTTGGTGCGCTCCCAGTGGCACGAGAGGTTGGCAGCGCCTGCGATTCTCGGCGAGGAAGGTGGGCGACACCATGCGATGGTTGACGACGAGCGCCTTGCGAGCCAGAGCCCGATATAGGCGTCGGAAAAAAAGTGTGGCCGGTGGAGACGATTTTTTTTATTTCTGGTTGTAATATGGCAAAACAGACAGAATTTTAGTAGCCTGACAGGACATCCAAGCAGTACTTTTGAGTCCAACCGGTATAATTTTTCTAGCCTGTATTTTACAGGGGTTTTGGACCCCTCCAAGTCAAGGCAAGCAGTGAGCATTGAACACTGGTGAATATGGATTATTTTAATTTCTCCACACCGTGGAATTGGTGTAGTGATCGATACGGCCTGACATGGGTTATATAATTTGCACTTTGGAGACTGCTTTGAAATCGTACAGGATTTTGTATGTAACCAAAGTCTCGGTTGAACCATCATCAACCCTGACACTTCCAGTTCAGCATGCATTATTTAAGGCTCTTAGTGCACTTTTCCCAACCAAGCATCCAATGCAATACTCTCTATAAGTCACTTTGACTTTTTTGTATATCCATTTTACTATGTATCTAGATATAATATTATGTCCAGGACGAACTAAAAAAGTCAAATCGATTTATAATTTGGAATGGGAGAGTAATACCTAAATTAAACTCCAAGACAACACCATTCTTATTGGCTTAACCATGCAAGGCTCACAAAATACACACAATACTTTGCAATGAAGTAAGGCATGCACTTTTTTTTAAAGAAAAATAGAAGGTATGCTGCCGGTGAAGGATTAAACTGGAATCGATATATAGACAATGGAAATGGTTGAGTGCCCAGCGTTAACAAAGTCTCTAAATGCTGTCCTCCCCCCCCCCCCCCCCCCCCCCCCCCCCCCGCCACCCCCCAATTTATATGTATAAATGATAAGATTTTACAAGTAGTAATACACGTATCACCGCTTCATCACAGATAGGTCATTGTTCCAATGACAGATTCAAACATGTGAGGAGGGACCATATTCATATTCTAGTGCCCTCCTGCAAGGGAATCTATGCTTTGCTCGGGACATTCATTTTTATTTAGCCGTCCACATGCATTTGTTTTAATTTTTCCTCTCTCGGAGCGACCCTCATTTGCTGTGTCCTCTAGGTCCAAGATGCTCAAGTAATAAGCTAAGTTGCAAACCGAGGGACCCAAAACCTCCAACTAGCACACACTGCTCTGTCAATCGCTTACGATAAGGAGGGCAGCATTTGGAGAGATCACAAGCAACATCAACACATCTGAGCTCCAGGTATTACTCTACTTTTAACCAATGCAATAAGAATATAGCATCCTCTTGGTTCCATAGTCCATTTCCTTGTACTCTGCCTCCTGCTACTACACTTTCTGATTGCACCTGTAATTTCTTGGCTAAATAACATGGGCCGTGCAAATTCTCATTAACATCATGTCCTTGTTAGGTGGCCTTGATCGGCAGATGCTAACTTCACGAGGAAGCGTCACAAGCTAGTAGAAGAACTGAAGCTTTCTCATCTCTGGCCATCTAGATCTAGGCTCAAGTTAAGCTACCACCTGTATTGTGCAACCCAGATTTAGGAAGCTCTGCTTTGCATACATTGCAGAGGAGAAAAAGACGGTTCAACAGGAAGATGGTACAAGCAAAAGGAGTAGATCTGAGCTCCAGAAATCTCTGTTTTGTATATGTTGCATAGGAGGAAAGGAGGGTGAAGGACGGGAAATGGCGACCAGAGGGGGTGTGAATGGAAGCCTCAAATTTCTTTCGAAAACTTTGGTTCTCAGCTCGATCCACAACCCCAAAAGCAAACTCACACAAGAAGCGAGTGATACACGTGCTAACCGGTAGCAAGATATCCCACGCAAGGTGTTAGGCACACCGGAACATCTTCGAGAGATGTTGGAAATAAATCCTCAAAGGAACGGGCAAGAAATGCTTTCTCTGCGCAGTACTGGACTGTCCGGACTGGGGTGGCAGACTGTCTGCAGGACAGCTCTCGGACTGTCCAGGTCACCATGGCGGACTGTCCGGAGGCACGCACCTGATGGACAACTGTGACTGTCCAAACCACAGAAGACAACGGCGGACTGTCCGGCTTATGGGGGCGGACTGTCCGCAGTTCAAGTCTCAGGAAACGAACATAATCGAACTAGTTCTGGACACAATTCGATGGACACTGGCGGACTATCCGCGACCTGGGCCGGATTGTCCGCAGTCTAAACTCCAGAAAACACAATGAGAAAAAAGCGTTCTGGACTCGGCTGGATAGGGGTCGCGGACTGTCCGCACTGGAACCCCGAACTGTCCGCTGGTCAGAACTCAAAACCACAGTGAGAAAACTTGGTTCTGGACTGGACGAACCCCGATCGGCAGTCCGCGGTTTAGATGGCGGACTGTCCGCGAATCGCGAACCAGAACAGAACAACAGTTCTAAAAATCGTCTCTCACTTTGATCCACGGATTTGCGGCCAAATCTTCACCAACTGCCACGAAACTTGGTGAGCATGATCACAAGGCAGTATGGGAGCTACCTCTAAGAGGTCATCGCCCAATTTGAAGCCAATCAACGGGAAATTGAAGGAGAACGAAAAACACCGGTTCTTGAGACCTAGATCAAGAAATCACCCGATCTACGAGCTCGTGAGGAATTAGTTGATTTCCTTCGGTGGAAAGGCTCAACTC
This sequence comes from Saccharum hybrid cultivar R570, assembly GCA_038087645.1. Classification (NCBI taxonomy): domain Eukaryota; kingdom Viridiplantae; phylum Streptophyta; class Magnoliopsida; order Poales; family Poaceae; genus Saccharum; species Saccharum hybrid cultivar. Next base: position 2,974,803 of record JAQSUU010000731.1, on the reverse strand, counting down.
ACGTCATGGCTCAAGTCAACGCAAAAAGAACGGATCAAAAAGGTCTAGAAACGACGAATTGAAGGAAGAACTAGAGGGGGAAGAGAGGAGCTCGTGAAGAACACATCAAGAACACACAAATTGCTTCATCCGTCGAACACCAGAGGATTCGGGACCTTCTTCCCTCAAAGATTCATAGTTCTTACACTAATCGGTGGATTAGTGGACCTCTCTCTCACAAGCACCTAAGGGGAGGGGAAACCCTAACAAAGGATGAAAGAAAATACAAAATGGAAGAGGTGAGGGAGATGGGGGCTCCCTTATCCTATTTAACAGGGCTATTACACAATCTTCGATTTGCCCCTGGATACAAATGAGCCAAACTATTTAGCCCAAGGGCATAAAGATCCAGCCAGGTCTTCATCTTGATCCGATGGCCACCGCGCCTCCTCACCGGTAGCTTCGCCTCGACGCGAACTCTCCGATACCGCCACGTGCCATCCGTTCCTCCTCGGAACCTCCACCCGGGTTTTGAGGCCTAAACCCATAAACCCGCCACCTATAGTTTTGAGGCCCAAACCACCAAACCGCTCACGAGTAGCGTACTCTATACACGTCCTCCACCAATGGTTTTGAGGACGAAACCACCAAACCCCCGATGTCGACGCGTGTCCGACCTCCCGCCAAGTATGACGCCTTCACCTTCCTCCTTGACTCGGCCCACCGGCCTCCGCCAAGTGCCATGACATCATCGTCTCCATCTTGACTTGGCCTACGCCGTCTTCATTACCATGTACACTTGCACTCGTCGATGTCCCAAGTGTCAGCCACCGCGGCTAGTCACCCGGCCTCTTGGTCCCTCGGTCCAAGCCTCACGTCCGTCCTTCACCACTCCCGGTCCGTCGGCACGGCACGTCCTCCTTGACCTTCACCTCGCCGTTGACTACCTTCTCCGTGCTCCACACCTGCACACCACGAGCCAAGAGACATGCACATATAGCTTTCGTCATGGTAGGATTAGTTATCACTCAACCTACTTCGTGGATCACATTGACAATCATTGATCACAAAATGAACACACAATGATACTTGTCAACCTTGTGTTCGCAGAGGGCAACATCTGGAGATGGCACAAGCAGAAGCATATATGAGCTCCAGGTATTTTACGTTACTTTCAACCAAGAATATATAATAGCATCCTATTCCTTCTGTTCTTTTGCTCTTGCTAGGTTCAGCCATTTGTACTCCACTTTGTACACGATCTGCATGCTTTCACTAGCAATTTCTTGGGCAATAACTTGGTCTTTCTCCCAATTGTGGACAGGTAATCAAGGACCAACACCAAGTCGTGAAAAGACGCCGTTTATTCTTCTGTGATTCAAGCTCTGGTATTTTAATCTTTCCAAGAAGAAGGCTGTAAGGGTGTTCCTGCAAAACAGCACTTGACCAATAAAGAAGCTAAAGGGATTCACTTGTTTTCGCAGGTGAGATATCCATATGATCAACCATTGTTGCATGAGCTTCTAGGACGTCTTTATTAGCACTAGTAATACTGATATCATGGTGCACAAAGAGGCATCAAAGCACTATCTTATCTTGCTATTACTAATTAGAGACCCTAACAAAGACTCCACGTTAATTCTGACTAGGCGCGTTAAGAAAAAAGATAAATGCTAGAAATTCTTACATTAATCAGAAACATCCAACCATCAAATCAAAAGACTACCCATTCATAACCATTGGATCTATTTTATTTTTAAAGAAATTTCCCACCTTTGCCATTATAGATAGAAAAATAGTCTAAAATAATTTTATTGTTCGAAAGAAGAAAAAAAAGACCTCAACCACACGTAGGAAATCTTGAATGGCATGTATCCAGCAATGAAGGCTCCACGTTAATTCTCACAAGACGCGCTAAGAAAAAAGATAAATACTAAAAATCCTCACGTTAATCAGAAACATCCAACCATTAAATCAAAAGACTTTCCATTCATAACCATTGGATCTATTTTATTTTTAAAGAAATTACCCACCTTTGCCATTATAGATAGAAAAATAGTCTAAAATAAGTTTATTGTTCGGTAGAAGAAAAAGACCTCAACCGCACGTGGGAAATCTTGAATGGCATGTACCCAACAACAAAGACTTCACGCTAATTCTCACCAGACGCGCTTAGAAAAAAGATAAATATTAGAAATTCTCGCGTTAATAAAAAACACCCAACCATCAAATCAAAAGACTACCCATTCATAACCATTGGCCCTGTTCAGCCGACTTATAATCTGTACTTTTCATCTTGTTATTTCAGCCGAAACAATATTTTTCTCTCACGATAAATCAGCCAACAATGTTTTTTAGCCGGCTTATCAGCACAGCCGAACAGGGCGTTGGATCTATTTTATTTTTAAAGAAATGGCCCACCTTTTCCATTATAGATGGAAAAATAGTCTAAAATAATTTTATTTTTCGGAAGAAGAAAAAAAATACCTCAACCGCACGTTGGAAATCTTGAATGTCATGTAGCCATCACGTTTAAAGTGGGTCAATCTATTAACGAAAAGCTAAATATATAACAGTATGTAGAAAATCTTGCCACGTTCACAATACGTTAAATAATAGTCCTATCACATTGGGGCCCACAACTACGTTCCCTACGTTAATTAATTTATTTTGGCGAAAAGCGCTAGGTTAATTAATAAATGGTGGTACCCATTAAGTTCATTAATCTGTTAACTAAAAAAATCAGATGGAATGTTAATCTATTATGAACATCAAAAATCAACTTATATGTGTGTCATACTGCAGTTGTATATAAAAATAAAGACGAGACAATTTTTGTCAACCAGAAAGAAATAGGAATCCATCAATTCGGCATTTCTCCTCTTTCCATTGTACCTCCACGTTTATTCTCATCAAACATTCTAGGAAAAAAACAAATCTTAGAATTTTTTACAATAATCCGAAATTTTTTGCCATTAATTTGGTAGGCTCTTATCATCATCACCAATAATAGTCATTAGATCTATTTTGTTCTATAAAATTTATCATATCTACCATTATAGAAATACATAAAGTTATCCCTAATTTTACAACTAAATTACCCACTTATGCCATTATGAAAGACAATTTTAAAACTACTAAATTTAGAAAAAAAAAGTTATCAACCTCTCTCATTATAAAATATAATTTAAAATAGACATCTAAATTTGTGTCTAAATTACCCACATATGCCAAGTATCTATATTACCCAATTACACCGCTATGAAAGATAATCTAAAATAACCATCTAATATCTTTTATAAATTACCCACCTACACTGTTATGAAAGATGATAAAAAGTAAATCCTAAGTTTACATTCAAATTACCATATCTACAATTATGAAAGATAATATAAAGCAACAGAAACAATATCTAAACAAGGAAGTTAGATTCTGCGTTGTATCTATGTTATCCACCAGAGTCCTTATAGAAAATAAACAAAGATATCTCTTAAATATAATCTCTCCATCCCTAAACAGATACAATTCTCAGTTTTTGAGGAGTTAAAGAGTTTTAAATTTGACAAAATCTATATAGGGAAGTACTAAGATTTGTGATATCAAATGAGTGTTATTAGATTGATCATGAAATTTATTTTCGTAGTATACTTTTCTCGAGTCATAAATGTTAATTGCATTTTTTCATAATATACTTATTTGATGTCATAAATGTCAATAGTATTTTCTATAAACTTAGTCAAACTTAAGAAAGTTTCACTCAATACAAACACACAATGTATCCTTTTGGGATACAGGTAGGACATATAAATATTACAAAAAATAATTCAATATTCATAAAGTATGATATAGCTATCTTCCACCATATAGACAAGTAAACATGTATACATTAGGATAACTAAAATAGCATATCAAAAGTGAAAATTTTTTCTTAACAAACAACATAGCAACGACATGGACAATTACCTTAAGTTATATTAATACTTCAAATTGAATGAGTTTCGTAAGTTGTTATTTCAAATCAGTTTATAAATTTGGAGTAAATGTTATGTCAAATCAATATTATTGATTTAATTTTAAACACTCTGTGTTTTATAAAAGAACACTACTACAAATATAATTATGTGATACAAAAAATTCAACATGTTGATTGCCGGGATGCAATATTATTTTTCAATGGTAATAACTAATACGGTAGCCTAAGACCTACAATCATTTTTAATAAAAAATATCTGAATAAAAGATACAATAAGCACTAGAGTTTCAACTAAAAATCAAGATAGAAAAGTGCAACAACTAAATTAAAAAGTTAAAAGCAAAACTATGGATTTATGATGTCGCAAAAAGAGGTTTCAACTAAATACATATTAAGCTAGAAAAAAGATAAAACCCAGAAATGCTAACTATAGGCAGCTAATTTTGCCTCCACATAAATTCTCACAGGACTTGCTAGAAAAAAAAAAGATAAATCCTAGAAATCTCACACTTGTTATCAATTCGATTCTAATCACCATTGACAATAATAGCTATTGGATCAATTTTCTAAATATTCACCTACATCTACGATTTTGTAAAATAACATGATGTAATCCATGAATCTATATTCAAATTACCCACCTATACTATTAAGAAACATGATCAAAAGTAAACCTAAAACTTCCATCTAATTACCCACCTACTATTATGATAGATAATTTATATAACACCTTAAATTTGCATCTAAATTACCACTTCAATCATTATGTAAAGAAAGAAAAGTCTCAAATCCATATGTAATTATAAACATCTTCGATTACAAAAAATGTTTAAATAACTGTAAAGCCTATATAGGTTTTTACATTATCCACTTTTATTAATATCAATATATACTAAATTTTTTATTAAAGTAAACATACATATCATGTCATCATGCAGATCAGTACAATTGCATGAAAAAGCGGTAAATATATATGTTATGTTATAGAATTCATGAAAAATATTTTTCTTAAAGACTCATATATTGATGATCTTGACAAATTATTTAAATTTATATTAATAAAATGACACATAATATATATGAGTTGTTAATTTAGTTATACATTTAACTTAAATGTTTGACACTTACATTCTGATACTATAACCATTACAGCACATATAATTCCTTAACTTTTGGTAAGCGATAGAGGTTAGTGCAGACTACATGTGGCTATATGCCTATATCTTACTGGACTATAATATTCCTTTCGAGTAAATAGTCATTATAAAGATTAAATATTGATATCCTCTCGATTTTAATTAGCACTCCTACCCCTTCCTAGATCTCACTTTAAATTCTACTCCTTATCTTAAGCGACGTGGTGTTGACTTAAAATGATTGTTTATGCCATTGTAGTACGTACTTATTAAGAGCACAGTCTACAATCTAAATTCCTTATTTTAAGAAGGACACAATGAGAGTTAACAAAAGATATAACAAGAACAAGAGCTTTAGCTTAACCCGAGGATAAAAAAACATGTAGCAATCAATAAGATTCAAAATTAACGTTAAAATTTAGAGTCGTGACATCATAAGATATATGCTACAGCAAGAGCCAACATAGTTTAAGCTAAGTTTTCAATTAATGCCTATTGAAGATACACATAGGTTTCATGCAAAGAGAAAAACTGGATAGTAATCTATAGTTTCTCATAACTGGATAAAAACTACATAGTATCTATTATACCTATTGTGTTAGAAAATGAGCAAAGAGAAAAAACATACAATCCAATATAAATATTTTTTATTAGTCGAATGTATTAACCAATATGATTCTAACCCGTGTGAGAACAAGGGTTGACAGACTAGTAGGAGCCAATTAGTTGCAACTTGTCAAAAAATCTGTGGTAGCACAGTTCATTTTGCAAACTTTATGGTTTACAACATAGATGCTGATTTCTGTTGTACTCTATTCCAAGGCCGAAAGGAACAAATATACAAGTGTACATATGCAAAGAACCCCAAATAGAGGGAAAATATATGTAAATCTATACACCAAGAATATGGTATTATATATTGTTTTGTTCATTACTCCAGCTACGTTCATCCATTTGGATTATGTCTTCTACGCTTTCTGCTCTGGACGGTAATCATTTGGAGTTTTGGACAATAACTTGGCCTTTGACTTCTCAGAAACTGTAGGTTGAATACTCCAAAGTCACAGATCATAACAACTACAAAGACACTCACTTTAGTGCTTGACTCTGTGGTATGCTAACCTTAGAATCATTACATAGTTTGTCCCCTTTCATGTTTTGTTATCTATTCCATTTCGCTGCACTTCGAGTAGAAATAGTTTTTTTAATCAGAGGCTTATCATGGATTTAAAGAAAAACAATATTTATTTTCTATTCTTTCGTATACAGCAGATAAAATATATATTTTGTATATTCGTAATTCCCTCACAAATATATTTGTCCCTTTTTCTTCATTATGTTAGGAACGAGAAGGGTGGTTAAATCTATCTGCACAGAAGCAGCAGAGGTCATCGGCAAAAAGCCACAATACCTATTTACCACAGCTAGATAATACTATCAGCTACTGATTAATCCGATGCTAACATGTAACGGTTTCTGTTAGCATGTACATGTATGACTTGCGTATGTATATGGTATGGGCCTGCGCTTGGTAGCCGGCCAGCCCTATAGATGGTTAGAGAGATATGAGGAGATCTGGTTTGGTCCTGTTTCTATAAGCCACGAGATCTTGCATAGGCCTCTCAATCAGTCTAATCTAATATTCCACGCAATCTCTATTACTTTCATGGTCGCTGAGGCTGGGGCACTGCCGGCAGCTCCGGGCATGCCGATTCTTGCTCGGGCCGTCCCCATCGCTCCCGTGGCGAACCAGCATTCCATGAAGACGCGAGGGAAGGCTGGTTTTCGACAACTGGTGATCCCGGTGCTCCTCCAGGCGGCCCCGCTGTCACCCATCCCGCGAACTTACCGTGCCGCTCTTGCTGACCCAAATTGGCGTGCAGCTATGCAGGAGGAGTTCTCGGCACTTCTTGCCAACCACACTTGGGATCTCGTCAACGGCCATCTCGATCCAATGTGGTGATTGGCAAGTGGGTGTTCAAGCACAAGTTCAAGGCAGATGACTCACTTGAGCGCTACAAAGCCCATTGGGTTCTTCGGGGTTTCACTCAGCGTCTAGGCATTGACTATGATGAGACTTTTAGCCCCGTTGTAAAGCTTGCTACGGTCCAAACAGTGTCTCTCTTGTCGTCTCTCGCCACTGGCCAGTGCATTAGCTTGATGTGAAGAACGCTTTTCTTCACGGGCACCTCTCAGAGACAGTCTATTGTGCCCAGCCTTCGGGTTTTGAGGATTCTTCTCGTCCAAACTTCGTGTGTCATTTGAATTGGTCTCTTTACGGGCTCAAACAGGCGCCCCGTGCATGGTACTGTCGGTTCGCCAATTTCCTTCTTCGCTTGGGTTTTGTGGAGGCCAAGACAAATACTTCGCTGTTCGTGTTCCATCGTGGCAGCGACATTGCATATCTCTTTTTGTATGTGGACGATATTGTGCTCACTGCCTCCTCCACGGAACTGCTTCGTCACATCATAGCAGCACTTCAACAGGAATTTTCTATGAAGGACTTAGGTGAGCTCCATCATTTTCTAGGCATGCATGTTCAACGCACCTCCTCAGGGTTATTCTTGTCATAGCACCCGTACATGTTAGACATTTTGGATCACGCTAGCATGGTTGACTGCAAGCCGTGTTCCACTCCGGTCGACCTTAACCCGAAGTTGTCTGTTGATGCTGTTCCTATTGCTGATCCTACTGACTTTCGCAGTCTTGTTGGCGCTTTGCAGTACCTCACCTTCACATGACCGAATATAGCATATGCTCTTCAGCAGGTGTGCCTCCACATGCGTGATCCCCGTGAGCCTCATCTTGCAGCATTGAAGCGCATTCTGCGCTATGTTCGTGGCACTTTGGACTTAGGTCTTCATATGCGCGCCTCTACTCAGTCTGAGCTTGTGGTCTACTCCGATGCTGATTGGGCTGGCTGCCCCGATCGACACCCATAAAGTCCACTTTGGGTTATGTTGTGTTTCTTGGTGACAACTTGATCTCTTGGTCCTCCAAGCGCCAGGACACTATCTCCCGTTCCAGTGCAGAAGCTGAGTATCGTGCTGTTGCCAATGCTGTTGTTGAGGCCTCCTAGTTGTGCCGGCTCCTAGCTGAGCTGCATACACCTCTGCGCCAAGCCACCTAGATCTATTGTGACAACATCAGCACCGTCTACATGTCTTCCAACCCCGTTCAGCATCAGCGTACCAAGCACATTGAGATTAATCTTCACTTCATTCGAGAACGAGTGACCCTTAGAGCTGTCCGCGTCCGTCACGTCCCGATGACATCTTAGTTCGCTGACATCTTCACCAAAAGGCTTGCTAGCTTCAGTCTTCACGGAGTTTCGGTCTACTCTCAACATCCAACTCCTCGACGCTGTGACTACGTGGGCGTGTTAGAATGTACATGTATGACTTGCGTATGTATATGGTACAGGCCTACGCTTGGTATACCCGGCCAGCCCGCCTATAGATGGTTAGAGAGACATGAGGAGATCTTGTTTGGTCCTGTTTCTATAAGCCACGAGATCTTCCATCTCCTAAATATATGTGCATAGGTCTCTCAATCAATCTAATCTAATATTCCATGCAATCTCTATTACTTTCAGTTTCAATTAGTCATACTTCAGGACAACAAAAAGAAGAAACAAATAATCTAGCTAGCAAGAGCAAACATTATAGATCCAAGTGAAAGTCCTATGTTTGGTGTTGGTAATTAGTGACAATGCCTAAGTACTAATCACATGCCTAAGTTGTATGTAGCATATGAGGATTAGTACACTCCAAGGTTGGTGGCAAGATGGACATGGTGATCATGATGGCCACACTTGGATTTGGACGCAACCCTACGTGATCAAGGCAAAGGTATATGCTTAAGGGTTGTGTTTTAGTAACCAAGACACCTAGTGGGTGTGGTTACATTATAGGATAGATAGCCGTACTATAAAGAGGGGAATGACACGGCTATTGAACTCCTAAGTGCCTCTAGATGTGCATTTCATGATCATATGCATTTGGATAGAACTAATATCGCCTCGAAAAATGATTGTGAAAATGCTAACACACTCACACATGACGTGATCACTTGGTGGTGTTAGCACATTTGCGATGGCGTTGGAGTTTAAGCGGTAGAGAGGGTTTGGGTTCATCTCTCCCTCCCGCCGAGCGTGCGAGCGCGGGATTCAGGCAATTTTGGGGAAATGAAATGCCTATTTTCCACTACGCCGAAAGTCGGAAAAAGAAACGGAGGCGAACGGAGGTCACAGAGGTGACCGGACGCTGCACCGGACGCGGTCCTTGCAGGACCGGACGCGTCCGGTCAGTGTCCAGTGTCTGCGCGTTTTTCAGTTGTTTGATCGGACGCGAGGCGCGTCCGGTCACAGGCGACCGGACGCGTCCGGTCGTCCAGGGAGCTTACTGGACTCCGACCGGACGCGGGCACTGTGGCGTCCGGTCAGTTCTTCAGCGCGTCCGGTCGCTGGTTCGTTTTGCGCGACTCAGTGCTGACCGGCGCGTCCGGTCAGTCACGGGACCGGCGCGTCCGGTCGTGACCAGCGCGTCCGGTCGTTGCGACCGGCGCGTCCGGTCAGTGTTTCGAAAAAGAACCGTTGCGCGACCGGCGCGTCCGGTCCACGCGACCAGCGCGTCCGGTCAGCGCGAATTGCGTCTGTTCAAGTTTCTAACGGCTATATTCGAAGGGGTACGTCTATAAATACTCGTTGGCCGGCTCAAGGCTCTTACTCTCGAACATTTGACATACTTGTGAGCACTTTGAGCTAAGCAACTCCCCTCCCACTCATCTCTCTTGCTTCTTTGCATATTCGAAGTGAGATTGAGTGATCCAAGTGCATTTGCATTGTGAGATTGCATCTAGTTGGCACTTGGTGGTTGATTTGCTGCGGGATTCTTGTTTCTCTTGGTGGTTGCCGCCACCTAGACGGCTTAGAGCAGCTTGGAGGCGTTGGCAAGAGTTGGTGTTTGTTCTTGGCCACCTCCGGTGATTGTGAGGGGTTTGTGCCTACCTCGGCGAAGCGCCAAAGGCAACATTAGTATATTGCTCGTGTCATTGCAACCTTTTGCCATTTGGTAGGTTCTTGTGGCGCCTTTTGAGAGGCTCGGTGTGTGACCGATTAGCCACCGAACCACGTGGTGAAGAGGGACACAACGGGGACTAGCGTGCCGGCAAGCACGTGAACCTCGGGATAAATCTTCGTGTCATCACTTTCATATTGTGATTGATTGATCCCGGTGTTCGGTTATCTTGGTATTCATTGTTGATCATATTGGTTGGCTCAATACTTCGCCCCTCGGTGATACCCTCCTAACTCAACTCCACATTACTTTCTTAGTTATCTTTGCTAGCTAGTTAGCTTTGCTAGAGTAGCTTCTTTGTGTAGCTTGCTAGTTGTAGTTTCCTTCTCGGTTTGACTTGTGCGGTTGAGTGCAATTACTAGAATTGTGAATTGGTTAGGTGGCTTGCAAACACCCCGTAGGCTAAGCAAAACTCGCATCTCGCTATTTGTTTTATTGATAAACTTGCTTAGCTTGTCTTTGTAGAAAATTTTAATAGGCTATTCACCCCCCCTCTAGCCATCAAGACCTTTCAAGTGGTATCGGAGCCGTGGTCACCGTTTGCAAGGCTTAACAACCTCGGTGTAAGATGGCTCAAGTTATGTTCAATCATGTTAATGGCAAGCCTCCATTCTTTGATGGCGTCTCTTCCTTTGATCATTGGAAAAGGAAGATGAAGCAATATCTAGGCAATATACATGAGAAGGTTTGGGATGTGACCAAAGAAGGATATGTCATTCTTGATGAGGAAAACCTCACTCTCAATGACCGCATCAACAAACAATGCAATACGGCGGCACTTGACACAATCTATCGTGCCATTGATGATAAAGTATTTGAGCAAATCAAAGATCTTGAAAAGGCAAATGAGCTTTGGATAAGGCTTGAAGAAACATATGAAGGTACTTCAACGGTAAAAAGTGCCAAACTATATATGCTCAAGGACAAGTTCTCCACATTCAAGATGAAGGATGATGAATCCATCCCGGAGATGTTCTATAGGCTCCAAGTCATTGTCAATGATCTCAAGGGGCTTGGGGAGAAGGTTGAGGACAAGGACTTCTCACACAAGTTCTTGATGTGCTTACCCAAGAAGTTTGCCACCTTGAGAAGAATGATCTTTAGAGAGGGATTGGACAAGGTCAAACCAACCAATGTGCTTGGAGATATAATGACCGATGCCCAATATAATGATGATGAAGATGAGGTAGAAGAGAAGAAGGAGACCAAGGTCAAGCAAGAGAAGCCCATTGCATTCAAGGCTTCATCCTCTAAGGGCAAGAGCAAGGTAGAAAGTGATGATGATGATCCATTCGATGATGAGACCATGGCCCTCCTTGTGCACAAGATGGGAAGATTCATGAAGAAGAAAGGATATGGGGCAAGGAAGAGGAGAGACACTATAAAGGCAAAGACCCTTTGCTACAATTGCAATAGCCCCGATCACATAGTGGTGGATTGCCCCTATGAAGATAAGAGATTTCATAATGGGGACTTGAAGCTCAAGAAGAACAAGAAGGATAAGAAAGAGAATGAGAAGAAAGTAAAGAAGAGCTTCACTTTCAACAAGAAGAAGAAGGGTGGTGGTTATGTAGTCACTTGGGATAGTGACAACTCCGATAGTGATGATGATAAAAGCTCTAGTGATGATGAGAGGATCACTCGACGAGCCACTGCAAACATCGCCCTCTCCAACAAGCCATCCATCTTCGACACTACATCAACATGCCTTATGGCCAAGCCTACCAAGGTAAAACATGATGATAGTGATGATGATTCTTGTGCTAGTGATGATTGTAGGAGTGATGATGAGGAGGATGAGGACTACTCCAAGGATGATCTATTAGGCATAATAGATCAAATGAGCAAGGGCTACAAGAGGACAACCAAGAAATACAAAATCTTGGAACAAGAGCTCATTGCCAAGAGCAATGAAAATGATGCCTTGATGGAGGAGCTTGTTGCTCTCAAAAAGAGTAAGGAGTGCAAAGGAATTGAACAAGAGCTCAAAGCTCTTAGGAAATCCTTTGATGAGCTAGAGGCTTCTCGTGAGTGTCTAAAGGAAGACCACGAGGACCTTGAAGTTGCTCACACTAGGCTTAAGGAAGCCCACTCCACTCTACTTGAGCTCATCAAGGAAAAGGATCTCAAATTGGAGAAGCTCATGAAGGAAGCTAAGGAGGAGCAAGTGATTGTCACTTGTGATATTGGACTAACATGTGATATTATTGATGATTCTTCATTTGTTAGTCCTACTAATGCTTCATGTAGCTCATCATCATCCACCACAACCAACTCTACCTCTACTACTAGTGATTCATCACTTGTGGTTGAGACTCTCAAGAGAGAGGTGGATGATCTCACCCGCGCATTAGGCAATGCCTATGGTGGGGATGCCCGCTTGCTAAAATGCTTGGGTAGCCAAAGGTTCTCTCTTAACAAAGAGGGATTGGGCTATACTCCCAAGAAGGGCAAGGCGGCCTTTGCTACTCCAAAGTCTCGCTTTGTGAAGGACAATGGTCGTTATTGCAATAGATGCAAGCAAGTTGGGCATCTAGAGATTAATTGCAATAAAATGAACAAGAACAAGAAAAATGCTAATGTACCTTACATTCCTTTTGATTCTTGTTATGTACTTACCAAGGGTGAGAAAGGTGTGCATGCTAGGTTTGTTGGTACACCAATTGTGGGCCCAAAGAAGAAGGCCATTTGGGTACCAAAGAGCTTAGTGACTAATCTCCAAGGACCCAAACAAGTATGGGTACCTAAGAAACATTAATTTGTTTTGTAGGTTAATTACAAGGCCGGAGGAAGGCATTGGGTCCTTGATAGTGGGTGCTCTCAACATATGACCGGTGATTCAAGAATGTTCAACTCTCTCAAATCAAATGATAGTGGCATTGATAGTATCACATTTGGTGACAATAGCAAGGGTGATGTAAAGGCTCTTGGAAGGATTGCAATCTCAAATGATCATAGCATCTCCAATGTGCTACTAGTTGAAAAGCTCAATTTCAACTTGTTGTCGGTTGCTCAATTGTGTGATCTCGGTTTCAAGTGCATTTTTAGTGTTGATGATGTGGAGATAGTTAGTGTTGATGGCTCTAACTTGATCTTCAAAGGTTTTAGATATGAGAATCTATACTTGGTTGATTTCAATGCTAGTGACACTCAACTTTCAACATGTTTGCTCACCAAATCAAGTATGGGTTGGTTATGGCATAGAAGACTTGGTCATGTTGGCATGAAGCAATTGAACAAGTTAGTGAAGCATGACTTAGTTAGAGGCTTGAAGGATGTCACATTTGAGAAAGATAAGCTATGTAGTGCATGTCAAGCCGGAAAGCAAGTAGGCAACACTCATCCATTGAAAAGCATTATGAGTACTTCCAAGGCAGTTGAGTTGTTGCACATGGATCTATTTGGGCCAACTACATACACAAGCATTGGTGGCAACAAGTATGGCTTTGTGATTGTGGATGATTTCACTAGATATACATGGGTATTCTTTCTTGGGGACAAAAGTGATGTATTTGACATATTCAAAAAGTTCATCAAGAGAGTGCAAAATGAGTTTGAAACCACAATCAAGAAAGTGAGAAGTGATAATGGAAGTGAGTTTAGAAACACAAGAGTTGATGAGCTATGTGAAGAGCTTGGAATCAAACATCAATTCTCGGCCAAGTATACACCTCAATCAAATGGCCTAGTTGAGAGGAAAAATAGAACCTTAATTGATATGGCAAGATCAATGTTGAATGAGTATAATGTAAGTCATTCATTTTGGGCCGAAGCAATCAACACGGCTTGCTTCTATAGCAACCGCCTCTATTGCCACAAGTTTCTAGAGAAGACACCATATGAGATCTTAAATGGAAGAAAGCCCAACATTGCATACTTTCGGGTATTTGGTTGCAAATGCTATATCTTGAAGAAGGGCACTAGATTGAGCAAGTTTGAGAAGAAATGTGATGAAGGCTTCCTACTTGGCTACTCAACTACGAGCAAAACTTATAGAGTTTGGAATTTGGCTAGTGGTTTACTTGAAGAAGTGCATGATGTTGAGTTTGATGAAACAAATGGCTCTCAAGATGAAGAAGATAACTTGGATGATGTGAGAGGAACTCAATTGAGTAATGCTATGAAAGAAATGGATATTGGTGATATTAGACCAAAGCAAGTTATTAATGTAGATGACAACAAAGATCAAGTGCTCCAAAGTCCAATCACTCAAGCTAGTGGTTCTCTAATGCAAAATCAAGCTAGTACATCATCTCAAGTGCAACAAGATCAACAAGTGGCTAGTTCATCATCTCCAACTCATGATCAACATCAACATCCAAGTAATCAAGTCCAAGTGCTTCAACCAACTAATATTGCAAGAGACCATCCATTGGATTCCATCATTGGTGACATACAAAGAGGAGTTCAAACTAGATCAAGATTGGCATCATTTTGTGCTCACTCATCTTTTGTGTCAATGGAAGAACCGAAGGACATTGATAAAGCATTGAGAGATCCGGATTGGGTAAATGCAATGCATGAAGAGCTCAACAACTTCAAGAGAAATGAAGTATGGGAACTAGTTGAAAGGCCTAAGGATCACAATGTCATTGGAACAAGATGGGTCTTTCGCAACAAGCAAGATCAAGATGGGATAGTAATAAGGAACAAAGCAAGACTAGTGGCTCAAGGTTACACACAAATAGAGGGTCTTGACTTTGGTGAAACTTATGCCCCGGTTGCAAGATTGGAAGCAATTAGGATCTTACTTGCCTATGCTTGTGCTCACAATATCAAGCTATATCAAATGGATGTAAAGAGTGCATTTCTCAATGGGTACATTCAAGAGGAGGTGTATGTGGAGCAACCTCCCGGTTTTGAAGATGACAAGAAACCCAATCATGTATACAAGTTAAGGAAGGCTTTGTATGGATTAAAGCAAGCACCTAGAGCATGGTATGAAAGATTGAGGGACTTCTTGCTATCCAAAGGATTTGTCATGGGCAAAGTTGATACAACACTATTCACCAAGAAGATTGAGAAAGACTTGTTTGTGTTGCAAATATATGTTGATGATATCATATTCGGTTCAACCAATCAAGATTATTGTGATGAGTTTGGAAAAATGATGGCCAAGGAATTTGAAATGTCAATGATTGGTGAACTTAGTTTCTTTCTTGGACTTCAAATCAAACAAATAAAAGAAGGTACATTTGTGAGCCAAATTAAGTACATCAAAGATATGCTCAAGAAGTTTGGCATGGAAGATGCAAAGAGTATTACAACTCCAATGGGCACTAGTGGAAGTTTGGATAGTGACAAGAGTGGCAACATGGTGGATCAAAAGCTATATAGATCGATGATTGGTAGTCTACTCTATGTGACGGCATCAAGGCCTGATGTGATGTTTAGTGTATGCATGTGTGCAAGATTTCAAGCCTCACCAAGAGAAAGTCATTTGAAGGCAACAAAGAGAATATTGAGGTACTTAAAGCATACACAAGATGTTGGATTATGGTATCCCAAAGGTGCAAGCTTTGAGCTAGTTGGATATTCGGATTCCGACTATGCCGGTGATAAAGTGGAGAGAAAGAGCACTTCCGGGACATGTCAATTGTTGGGAAGATCACTTGTCTCATGGTCATCCAAGAAGCAAAATAGTATTGCACTATCTACCGCCGAAGCCGAATACATCGCCGCGGGTAGTTGTTGTGCACAAATCTTGTGGATGAAGGCAACATTGAAGGATTTTGGAATCAATTTCAAGAATGTGCCATTGCTATGTGACAATGAAAGTGCCGTGAAGCTAACCAACAATCCGGTTCAACATCAAAGAACAAAGCATATTGATGTTCGCCATCACTTTATTAGAGATCATCAACAAAAGGGTGACATTGCCATTGAGAGTGTGGGCACCGAAGATCAATTAGCCGATCTATTCACCAAGCCACTTGATGAGAAGAGATTTCACAAGCTAAAGAATGAGTTGAACATACTTGACTTCTCCAACATGAGTTGATGCACCCCATATATGACATGCCTCTCCTTCGAGCCCCAAGGTACAATTGGTTGACATGTCATACATTCTATGCTAAGGACTTGTTTAGTGCATCTAGCCATAATTTATATGTTCTAGGCTCATTCATGAAAATCAAATGAATTTGAAGTTTATATGGTGTCACTATTGTTTCCATGACTTGTATGATCTAGTGGTAGCATATAACTTGTTTAAGTAGCTTGTGATCCTAAGTGTTTAATCTAGATCACTTGTCTAAATATTTGCTTCAACATGGTGCATGATAACCCTTCTAGTGAGGTGTGAAGAAGCTTGCCCTTGGATCAAACCGAAGTATTTTATTTATGCAAGCAATCTAGGTTGAATCATAAACTTGATCCTCACCCCATATTTCAACATGATAATCTATCTAAAGTTTGCTCCTTGTGGTCAATTGGTGCCAAAGGGGGAGAAAATATTGTTCACAAAGATAGAACTCAAAGGGGAAAAAAATGTTGTGGGGGAGAAAATGTTGTTCACAAGATAGATTCTAAAAGGGGAGAAAACCTAAAGGGGAGAATTGATAAAAGAAGGGGATCAACTAAAATTTTGAGCACACAAGTAGGGGGAGCAAGCTCTTTAAACATGAATGTTGCATTTCTATGTGCACTTCATATGTATGATGCATAGTTATGCATTTCGTTTTCTCCGATACATTGCTTGTGTGGTGACTTGCTAGTATAATTTGAATGATGCATTAAGATACTAGCATGAATAGAAAGTAGTTAGATTTTTCTTGCTTCATGTTTTTCAAAGTGGTACTAGAGCCTTGCTTATAATGTTGATCTCACGAGGTTTCTAGTTATGTTTGTGTTTTTCCAAAGTGGAATCTAACTACACAAGGTGCTAAGATGGTGTTTATCGCTACTCCGATGGTATCACGCTTCAAAGGTCTATAATCTTAAACACTTAGCACCTATTGGTAGTCAATGCTCCTAATCTTTCCTATCTAACATGTATGCTTCCAAAATCCAAACATATAGCATACATGTAGGGGGAGCCATTGCTATCAATTTGAATTCATGATCACATGTCCATAATTCTTACACATGGTAATATACTTGGACAATATGACATGGATTCAATCAAAATTTTATTATAACATCTTTGTGAAAGGGTTGTCACCAATTACCAACAAGGGGGAGATTGAAAGTCCTATGTTTGGTGTTGGTAATTAGTGACAATGCCTAAGTACTAATCACATGCCTAAGTTGTATGTAGCATATGAGGATTAGTACACTCCAAGGTTGGTGGCAAGATGGACATGGTGATCATGATGGCCACACTTGGATTTGGACGCAACCCTACGTGATCAAGGCAAAGGTATATGCTTAAGGGTTGTGTTTTAGTAACCAAGACACCTAGTGGGTGTGGTTACATTATAGGATAGATAGCCGTACTATAAAGAGGGGAATGACACGGCTATTGAACTCCTAAGTGCCTCTAGATGTGCATTTCATGATCATATGCATTTGGATAGAACTAATATCGCCTCGAAAAATGATTGTGAAAATGCTAACACACTCACACATGACGTGATCACTTGGTGGTGTTAGCACATTTGCGATGGCGTTGGAGTTTAAGCGGTAGAGAGGGTTTGGGTTCATCTCTCCCTCCCGCCGAGCGTGCGAGCGCGGGATTCAGGCAATTTTGGGGAAATGAAATGCCTATTTTCCACTACGCCGAAAGTCGGAAAAAGAAACGGAGGCGAACGGAGGTCACAGAGGTGACCGGACGCTGCACCGGACGCGGTCCTTGCAGGACCGGACGCGTCCGGTCAGTGTCCAGTGTCTGCGCGTTTTTCAGTTGTTTGATCGGACGCGAGGCGCGTCCGGTCACAGGCGACCGGACGCGTCCGGTCGTCCAGGGAGCTTACTGGACTCCGACCGGACGCGGGCACTGTGGCGTCCGGTCAGTTCTTCAGCGCGTCCGGTCGCTGGTTCGTTTTGCGCGACTCAGTGCTGACCGGCGCGTCCGGTCAGTCACGGGACCGGCGCGTCCGGTCGTGACCAGCGCGTCCGGTCGTTGCGACCGGCGCGTCCGGTCAGTGTTTCGAAAAAGAACCGTTGCGCGACCGGCGCGTCCGGTCCACGCGACCAGCGCGTCCGGTCAGCGCGAATTGCGTCTGTTCAAGTTTCTAACGGCTATATTCGAAGGGGTACGTCTATAAATACTCGTTGGCCGGCTCAAGGCTCTTACTCTCGAACATTTGACATACTTGTGAGCACTTTGAGCTAAGCAACTCCCCTCCCACTCATCTCTCTTGCTTCTTTGCATATTCGAAGTGAGATTGAGTGATCCAAGTGCATTTGCATTGTGAGATTGCATCTAGTTGGCACTTGGTGGTTGATTTGCTGCGGGATTCTTGTTTCTCTTGGTGGTTGCCGCCACCTAGACGGCTTAGAGCAGCTTGGAGGCGTTGGCAAGAGTTGGTGTTTGTTCTTGGCCACCTCCGGTGATTGTGAGGGGTTTGTGCCTACCTCGGCGAAGCGCCAAAGGCAACATTAGTATATTGCTCGTGTCATTGCAACCTTTTGCCATTTGGTAGGTTCTTGTGGCGCCTTTTGAGAGGCTCGGTGTGTGACCGATTAGCCACCGAACCACGTGGTGAAGAGGGACACAACGGGGACTAGCGTGCCGGCAAGCACGTGAACCTCGGGATAAATCTTCGTGTCATCACTTTCATATTGTGATTGATTGATCCCGGTGTTCGGTTATCTTGGTATTCATTGTTGATCATATTGGTTGGCTCAATACTTCGCCCCTCGGTGATACCCTCCTAACTCAACTCCACATTACTTTCTTAGTTATCTTTGCTAGCTAGTTAGCTTTGCTAGAGTAGCTTCTTTGTGTAGCTTGCTAGTTGTAGTTTCCTTCTCGGTTTGACTTGTGCGGTTGAGTGCAATTACTAGAATTGTGAATTGGTTAGGTGGCTTGCAAACACCCCGTAGGCTAAGCAAAACTCGCATCTCGCTATTTGTTTTATTGATAAACTTGCTTAGCTTGTCTTTGTAGAAAATTTTAATAGGCTATTCACCCCCCCTCTAGCCATCAAGACCTTTCACCAAGCAATTGAAACTTGTAGCTACCTTGAATCTAATAAAAAATGTATATAGTATTGTTCAGCATAGTCCACTTTTCAATTTCTGTTGTTCTGACTGGTCATTGTAAATTTTGTTATATAGGGTTTGGGCAAAAGAGCCACCTTACACTATGGAAGCTGCTGTAGCATCTGGAATATTGAAGATTGTTGGCAACAAGTTGGCTCCACTACTAATGAAGGAGTACAGCTCCATAGTGGGAACGAAAAAAGATCTCCAAGAGCTCCATGGTCAAGTTGTGGAGATCAACAGTTGGTTGGAAAGTGTAGGAGATAAAGCTGTGGGGAATGATCCATCATTTTCTTGGCTCAAACAATTGAAAAATATTGCTTACGATGTTGATGATATTGTCGATGAATTCCAGCTGAAGGCTGAAAAACATGAAGCTACTGCTAGTGGTGGTATCATGTCCAAATATCTATGCACAAAACCAAAATCACTTATATTTCAGTGCAAGGCTGCTAGCAAGATCAAGGCAATCAAGAAGGAATTTGCTGGAATTGTGAAACAAAGAAAGGATTTTAGCACAATAACAAATAGTTTAACAGTTGGTCACCCTGTTCATCATATGAACAAGACAGTTGGGGAGATGCCATTATTGCCCAACATTGATGCGGCATCTATCGTTGGAAGAGACAAAGTGAAGCTTGAGTTAATATCTAAACTTGTAGAAGTGAAAGACCAACAAATAATCAACATAGTTTCCGTCATTGGACTTGGGGGATAAGGGAAAACTACCCTGGCTAAACTGGTTTTCAATGATGGCAACATTATAGATAGGCATTTTGATGTTAAATTATGGGTTCATGTATCACAAGAGTTTGATGTTGCAAAGCTTGTCGGGAAGTTGCTTGAAGCTATTGCTGGTGAGAAGTCTGAACAATATCCTTTGCAGCAAATGAGCAAAACAATATCAGACAACTTGACCGGGAAAAGGTATCTACTTGTGTTAGATGATGTTTGGAATGAAGACAAAATTTTATGGGATCACTTCATGGTCCATTTGAAGAGTGGCACACTTGGAAGTGCAATTTTACTGACTATGCGCAATAATGAAGTTGTGGGAACTGTAAGATCAACATACCAATTTGGCTTGCCATTCTTGTCTCTAGGTGACAGCTGGCAACTTTTCTAACAAAGCTTAGGAATGCCGGTGAAACATTTGGAGTCTGAATTTGTAGAGGTTGGAAAAGAAATCGTGAATAAATGTGGTGGTGTGCCACTTGCAATTAAAGTTATTGCTGGTGTCCTCTGTGGCAAGGAACTGATTGGAGAGTGGCAGGCCATGAGAGACAGCAATTTACTCGATGTTGAGGACGAAGAAGTTAGTGAATCAGTATCTACATGCTTGAGGTTGAGCTATTTCCATTTGCCTTCGCATTTGAAACAGTGTTTCACAATATGTTCAGTTTTTTTCCAAAAGGTTACATGATAGATAAAGAACAATTGATTGACCAATGGATTGCTCATGATATGATAACTCCACAAGCTGGTGTTGAGTACACAGAGTATATTGGCCACAAGTACTTTAATTCTCTTGTGCAAATGTCTTTTCTTCAAGATGTGGCTGAAGACAGGCATGGAAGAGTGAAATGCAGGATGCATGATTTGGTTCATGATCTTGCCCTGTCCATCATGGCTGATGACATTTCACATGATTTGCCAAACGAGGCAACTGGTACCACAAAGAGCTATAGATATTTTTCTTTGCTTGAACTGCCAATAAATCTAGCACCCAAAAATATTTTTAGAAAGACACGTGCTGTATATATGCCTTGGTATGGAGATTACACATATTTCAAGGCACTGAAGCATGCAAAGCACTTGTGCAGTGTCATGATGGGATATGTTGGTGCAAAACAAGCGGACACCATATCTGAGGTTAAATATCTGAAATATCTTGCCATGTCATTCATAGGCTGTGAAACGCTTCCTGAGGGTATCTCAGCTGTTTGGAGCCTGCAAGCACTTCATGTAACAAACAGCTTTCCACTTGTTGAGATTACGGAATCCATTGGTAAGTTAAAAATGTTAAGAACACTGAACTTGTCGGGCTGTACATACCTAAAGAGTTTGCCGGATGCTATTGGTGATTGCCATATGATTTCAAGTATTGATCTTTGCCGTTGCAGTGAGCTTACAGTGTTGCTAGACTCTATTGGTAAGTTGCGGAAGTTAAGAACATTGAACCTATTATGGTGTAGAGAGCTGAAATGCTTACCAGATTCCATTGGCAGAAACGGAATGCTAAGATTGTTGAGACTAGGTTACAGCAAAGTTGAGAGGCTACCATCAAGTATGACAAAACTGGAAAATCTGGAGTGTTTGGACCTTGAGGGTTGTTGTGAGCTAGTAGAGTTGCCTGAAGGCATTGGCAACTTGGATAAGCTTCAAGTTTTGAACCTAAATTATTGTTATAAATTGGGAGGAATGCCTATAGGCATTGGACAGCTCAGTTGACTACAAAAGTTGGGCTTATTTGCTATTGGTAAGGGAGAAAAGTTTGCTGGAATGTCAGAGCTTGCAAATGTATCTAGGTTTTTTTTTTGAAACAAACGGGGGGGAGAGTTTCCCCACCTAATTTCATTACTTAAGAACGATCCAGTGAGCTGGATGATGTTACAGAATTACAAGAGAGCATATACGAGCGCCAGTCTTCGAGACTGTTTACAAGATCGCGGGACAGCCGCTTTTTCCAAATTACGAGATCGTCACACACGCGAGACACAACGAGCCGGCTGTCATTGCGCTCATTTCTGAAAATCGTACCATTCCTTGCATCCCAAAGCCTCCAAAGAGTCGTGAGAAGAACAAAAGGCCAGAGCTTTCTATTTAGCTCGGGTGGAGGCGCAAAGCTCCAGACATCCTCGTCAGAAAGGGTTGCCACGACGCCGAAACCCAGCCGTTGCCAGACACCAGCACTAACGGGGCAGCCGAAGAATGTGTGTTGCCTATCTTCGATCTCTCCGGGGCATCTCTGGCAGACGTCGTTGTCCAGGACATGCTTGGTGTGTAGGTTTACACGCGTGCTCAGTCTGTCCCTAAAGTATAGCCAGGCGAACACCTTCACCTTGTTCGGCACTCTAGTCCTCCAGATCCGGCGCCCGTGGGGGTCCGGTGTCTCCCGTCGTTGATCCAGAGCTGCATATGCATCACACGTGGTAAAAGCTTTCTGCGTTGTTCTCAGCATTCGAACATCCGGACCTAGGCTGAGAGTAACACCCTGCAAAGAAGAAAGCAGCCTCGCACGCTCGGCGCTAGCCGTGTTTGTTAGTCGTGGCCTAAGGCTCAATTCAAACCCATTCTGGAAAACATACCGAACCGAGACGTTAGGCCTGACAGTGTGGGAAAAAAGAGCAGCGAAAGTAGAGCAAAGAGGCCCATCGGGCAGCCAATGATCGAACCAAAAGGAGGTAGAGGATCCATCACGGATCGACACACAAGTTATAGAACGATAGGTATTAAGCTCCTCACCAATAATGCACCATAAGTAGCTGTGACTCGAATCAATGGAGGTGTCAAAGGGGGTAGCATCTCTAAGGAGCCATTGTTTCCAAGCAATTGGTTCACCGGAGAAGAGCTTGTCTACAAATTTAATGAGGAGACATCTGTTTTGAAGGTGGAGGTCTTTAACACCAAGCCCTCCATCAGTTTTGCTAGCTTGGACATCATCCCATGCCACAAGACATTTGGAGCCATGGCAAACATCTTCACCAGTCCAGAAGAAAGCCCTGCAACGGCGGTCAATCGCCTTGATGACAGTTTTAGGCACGCTGATAGAAGACATGAAGTGGAGGGGCAATGAGCTAAGGACAGCGCAGGAGAGAGTCAGACGCCCGGCACGGTTCAGGAGGGAGGCACGCCAGCCGGCAAGGTGCTTGTCAATGGAGGAGATCAATGGAAGGCAGTCGGACACAGAGATTTTATGGGGAGACAAGGGGAGGCCAAGGTAGGGTTGGGGAAAGGTGGACACCGTAGTCCCGAATGTAGCAGCAAGAGTAAGAGCACTCTCGTGAGAGATGGCAACCGGAAGGAAGGTTGTTTTGTGGTAGTTAATGGAGAGGCCAGTGGCATCCTCAAAAATTTTCAGAATGTGTTTGGTCTGAACAATAGCTTCAGATGAGCACCTCAGGAAGATGAGGGTATCGTCGGCGTACTGGAGAATTGGGCAAGGGGAGCCGGGAACAAGTGGATGCTCGATGGCATTGGACAGGGTGGGGTGATGGAGGAGACGACGAAGAAGATCAGCAACAACAATAAAGAGGTAGGGGGAGAGAGGGTCCCCTTGCCGGAGGCCATTCTTACATGTAATCCATCTCCCGGGCACATTGTTCAGGAGGACAGCAGTTTTTCCGGTCTCCAGGAGCTTTTGAATCCAACTGCACCATTTGTCAGGGAACCCACGACATCTGAGAATGCGATCGAGGCTATTCCAGTTGACACAGTCAAATGCTTTGTGAAAGTCCAGCTTGAGAATGATTGTGGGAGCATTACGACGGTAGCAGCAGCTCAAGATGTCAGCAGCATAGACAAAGCAGTCCGCGATGCAGCGGCCCAGAACGAAACCAGACTGATCGCTACCAACAAGGTCAAGAATGTGGGGCTGCAGCCGAGTAGCGAGAACCTTAGAGATTGCTTTGATGGTGGTGTTTTGCAGAGCTATCGGCCTGAAATCTTGGGGCTTTCGGGCGGAATCTTTCTTTGGAAGGAGAACAAGGTAGGAGCGATTCAGCCTCTCGATGTCAGTGTTGAGGGAGTAGAAAGAGTCAAAGAGTGCGAAGAGAGCGGGGGAGGTGGTGGACCAGGTGGATCTGTAGAAGAGGGAGCCGAACCCATCAGGCCCAGGACTAGCGTTGGCATGCATATGGCGAATGGCTCGGTGAATTTCATCAGGCTCGAAAGGAGCAGCAAGGTGATCAAGGGAAAGGTGATCATTGACATACAAGTTGTCAACACTGAAGGACCAGTTAGTGGGATGAGAAGTGCCAAGGAGTTGGGTGTAGAAGGAGTGAAGAACCATCGCTTTTTGATCATGATTGTGAAGCTCACAGTTGTCGTGCTCAATGACTTGAATTTTATTGCGGCGATGACGTTGATTGGCGCAAGCATGGAAGTAACGAGTGTTTTCATCCCCCTGGAGGGCAGCTCTCACTTTGCTGCGCTGCTTCCAAAGCATAAGTTTAGCCTTAGTCGCTCTGCCAAGGATGTTGACAATAAGTGTACGAAGCTTATGCTCAGAAGGAGAAAGGACCCTTGATTCCTCAACACGATCAATAACATTGATGACGACACGGCAGTCAGTCTCCTGCTGGGACAGATTAGGCTTGTTGCGCACCCAGGTTTTCAGGCTGGCCCTGGTTACTTTGAGTTTGGCTACAAGAACAACGGATGGGTCACTGCTCTCCGTCCGACAACAGGCCCACGCGCCGACAACAGTGGTCATGAACCCATAGTCATGCGTCCAGTAGTTTTCAAACCGAAAGATCAAGGACTTAGGGATAGACGTGGCGATCTCAATCTTCAGAGGAACGTGATCCGAGGTGGATCTGGTAAGAGACGAAAGAGTGGTGCTTGGCAGCATAGCATCCCAATTCAGGTTAATGAAAACACGATCCAAACGCTCGAGTGTCGGGTTGCTACGCTTGTTCGACCAAGTGAAACTCCTATCGAGAAGAGGCACCTCAATGAGACACATCTCATTAATGCAGTCATTGAAAGCATCAGCCTCGGCAGCCTGAAAGTTGGAGTTATTTTTTTCATGGGCATACCTTATCATGTTAAAGTCACCGCTGATCATCCAGGGGGTGTTGATGGGAATGGAAATCGACCTGAGTTCATCCAGGAATGCGATCTTGTGGTCAGGGGTGGATGGTGCATACACATTTGTAACAAGCAGAGAGAGGTCAGAGGAGGTTGATTGCAGAAGAACAGAGAGAGTGTTGGTAGTGGAGGACGAGGAGACACAAATAAAGTTGGCATCCATCCAGGCAGTAAGAATGCCGCCAGAGGCGCCGATGGCATCGACGCAGGCGTGAGAAGTGAGGCGCCGGGGGAGGAAGGAGTAGAGCTTATGATTAGTTATGTCAGAGAGTTTAGTCTCTTGAAGGAGAACAAGATCAGGAGAAGAAGATAAAAGATTAGCAAGAACATCACCACATTTCTCAGAATCACCGAGACCACGTACATTCCAACACACTGCCTTGATGCATCTATTCATTAAACGCTTTTTCAACACCGTACATAAGGTAGCTCTCGACAGCAGCGGACCGACTATTTATATTATTCAGGGGGCACCCGAAGTGCCGGATACAAGGTGCTGAAGCAAAGAGACTAGAAGTAGGACTACTAAGCATCAAGGGAACTGCCAAGGGGGTCTTGCTCGGGGCGCCACCGATGAAGGAGACAAAATTGGAAGCAAGCTTCCAGCGCTTGATGGTGGCGCAACCCTCGTCGTATGCTGGTTGGGGGATCATCACTGCATCTCAGACGGCGTCGCCGTCACACCAGAGAGGTTGGCCTGCTCCTCCTCACTTGCTCCGCAGGCCGCTGCGATCTCCACAAGAGACTCCTCACCTCCTGAAGTGCAGGAGCCATCAGAAGATAACAGATAAGAATTGGAGAGAGCATTACGAAGCCGCTGAGACGCACCCTCAAAGTCGAACTTCGCCTTCTGCACACGAGCGGCCTTGTCCTCAGGGAGCTCAAAGTTGGCTCTCTCCTTCTCCTTGAGCCGCATACTCCTGCGCAGCTTGCGGGCGCTGTTCTTGGCCTTCTTGCGCATGGTGCGCTTCTTCGCAGCACGGACCTCCTGCTCCTCGTGGTCGTGCCCACCCACAGAGGACGTGGTAGGTGCTGCCACGGTCAGCTCAGCTGGTGCCGGATCCGCCTCCTCCGCAACAACCTCGGCGCCCGCACCCTCATCCGTTTCCTCCCGAGCAGGCACGCCACCAACTCCATACCAAGGCAGAGCGAGAACAGGGTGGCAAGCAGCAGCATTTGGTTGCGGAGTGGGGCGCCTAGTGTGCACAGGGCGCAGGGTAGGAGTGACAGTGGAGAGCTCCCACTCCAACACCGTAGCAACAAGGTTATGGGGGTCAGCTGGCATATGGGTGGGCGGGTTGCCAACCGGGTGGTAAGCAGGCGGCGTGTGCAGTGCGGCAGGTGGGGGAGCAGGGGGGTTGTTGGTACTGCGGCGAGTGGGGCTAGCAATGCGGGAGTGGAGGAGGCTAGCGGCGGAGGTGATCATGGCAGAGGTGGTGGGCGAGCGGCGGGTGGGGGTGGAGGAGTTGGAGGAGCTTGTCATGTTGCCGATGAAGGTATTTCTGCACTGGTGGCTCTTATGCCCCGATCCATAGCAAATGGCGCATTTTATAGGGTCTCTGCAATCCGAAACCAGATGGTCATGAGCCAGACACCGGAAGCACCTCTTCCGGGTACCCTTTCCTTTGCTCCTAAGAAACATGGTTGGGTGCAGCGGGCTGTAAGAGCGCCGGCCGTCGGCAGTTACGGGAGGCGCAACTCCGGCGCCGAGGCGACGTGTGAGCACGTCCCAAGCAGAGTTGCTGCGTTGGCAACGGGAGGATGCACCAGCAGCGCGGTAGAATGCTGAGTAACCGTGCTTGTCTCCAACGTTCGTCAGGCTACAGCTACCATTGTGAGAGGGCAAGGCCTGAGCGACTGCAGCACTAGGATCACAGCAGATGGGCGGTGCATTAAGAGATAAAGAGTTTTTTACCACGGCACATCCTTTGTTCACATCGCCGGGCAGCTCAGGCTGACACATCCGCTCGGTGGTCATGGAGGCCAGCTGCGCAGCAGCAGCATTGTCAGGCAAGTGGATGGGTTGACTGCCGGGCTGTTGTTGGGCCAGAAAGCCTTTGGCCATTTCAAAATTTGAATTCTTCCCCGCCGTCTTAGCCGATAACGTGGCACCGACGTCCAGAGCTGCAGCTTGGCGACTATGGTGAATCCTGAAGATAATTCCATCAATGGCGAAGACGCCGATGCGGATGAGGAGGAACTTGACCACATCGGCGGCAACTAAGGTGTAGAAGATGAGAGGAGAGTCACAAAAGGCATGGAAGAACTCGGGATGGGCACAGAAGTGATAGTTGAGGCCAGAGGCCACAAGATCAACAGAAGCAGGGGAATCCCCGTTGGTTTGGGAGATCCAGACCACATGGGAGGGGGCAGAAGCAATCAACGGCCTAACAATCGGACAGTAGTAATTTTCCAAAACAAAAGTTTGAAATCGAGCGCCAGGCCGACTTACAGAGCTTTTCCGGCCATCCCTTGCCGAGCGGCGCTCCTCCCCGTCCGAAACTCCATCGGGGCATTTCGTCGAACGCCTGCCGCGCACTGAAACGGAAGTCACTCCGGTTCCGCTAGGATGCGAGGCCGATCCTCGCGGCTGGCCTACAGACGTCGCCTGGGACGACACGCCTTGCTCCTTCTTCTCAGGTCGCGGTCTCCGCAGATGGAGAGGGGCGGCGGCGGGGTGGGGTGCGGTGGGGAAGAGTGGACTGTGGCTGCCGGGGGTGAGCAAGGACGGGTCGAGGGTGCCGAAGCACCGGGGATGGTGAGGGGAGAGAGGTGTGGATGTTTGGAAATGGGTTTGTTGGTCGGAGACGCCGGCGACGGTGCTAGTTGGCCGGCGGTGGGGAGGAGGTCGGGGTGGAGGGTGGGGAGGGGGGCGCGCGGAGCCCATCCGGATTCTTCTCCACCTGAATATTCTGCTCCTCATGTATCTAGGTTTGGTGAGGAACTAACAATCATAGGTATTCAACATCTGATGGATACGAATGATGCACACGTGGCATGCTTGAAACAGAAGACAAACTTACAGAGGTTGGTCCTAGAGTGGATGTGTCTGGCAGATGACATGGAAGAGGTAAATACCGAGTTGTAGCACGATGTGCTTGATAGCCTAGAACCACCACCTGGGATTAAAGAGCTGGAAATTCATTGGTATTCAGGTAGGCAATATGCACGGTGGATGCAGAGTCAAGTTGGTGGTGGAGTACAGGGCGCTGCTCCCTTCCCGTTTTTGAGGGTGATGAAGCTATATAATTTCACGAACTTGAAGCATCTACATGGGCTTGTAGAGCTTCCTTGTTTGGAGGAGCTTTGTCTGCTAGATATGCCATCTCTTGAGAGCACAAGTGGAAGGCCCATTTCCTTCACTGGTGGAGATAAAAATGAGTGCACTGCCTTGTCTCAGAGAGGTGTGGATGGTAGCAGAGAGGACTATGCCTGATGGAGAAGAGGGGGCAGGCTGCTGCAATTTCACACCACAGTTGGGACAAGTCATCCTAGTTGGTAATTGCCTAACAGAGTTAAAGATTAGTGATTGTCCTAAGTTGGAGGTCAAACCACAGCTTCCTCCGTCGCTGCAGCGGTTGGAGTTGAGTGGCAGTGAGCAGCTGCTAGAGTCACGAGGCCAATGCGAGGGGTCCTCTTCGTTCCCCTGTTTTAGCCACCTGAAGAAGCTTCAACAACTGCGCGTGAGAAGATTAGCATCTGGAAAGTGGGACTGGGAGCTGTTGCAGGACATGACAGCACTCGAGACATTGAGCATTGGCAGTTGCGATGGGCTAACCGAGCTGCCAGAGAGCTTGGGGAGCCTGACATCCCTCCGGTCTCTGGGTATGTGGCAATGCTCTGCTATCTGCATGCTGCCCGAGTCACTAGGGGAACTCCAGTCTCTACAAAACTTGATAATCTCCAGCTTCAGTAGCTTGAGCAGCCTTCCCCAATCAACGGGTCACCTCACATCCCTCCAGGAGCTCCGAATGAGTTTTTGTGATGCACTTGAGCAGTTGCCTGAATGCCTAGGAGAACTCCGCTCTCTACGCTTACTCGACATTGCAGACTTGCCAGGACTGACTTGCCTCCCCCAATCCGTGAGCGGCCTCACCTCCCTTCAAGCGCTCCGGATAAAAAACTGTCCGGGCCTCACATCCTTGCTGGAGGGGATGAAAGGTGTGTTCTCCCTTGAAAAGCTAAGCATCGAACGCTGTCTGGAAATCAAATCCTTTCCGGAAGGCATAAAGGACCTCACGGCTTTGAAGACATTGAGGATCGAATACTGCCCTTCTCTAGCGAGGCGGTGTGAGGGGGATGACTGGCATCTCGTTTCCCACATCCCTGATCTGCGGATTTCATAAGCAAGTCCCTGTTAGCTTCAGCAGGTGAGTTTGTTGTACTACTCTAACCTCTAGCCATGAGTTCCTTTTCCTTGTGTTCGGCATTATACCTGAGAATAATCTATTTCCTGATTATTTCCTATTCTCGGCTAATGGTTCACCATTATTTTTCCAGGTCCATGGGCACTGGCATTTATGCTCAACTGCTCATACAGTTTGCTCAGGGCAGCATGTGTGTATGTGCTCACTACTGCTATTGGGTTTCCAATTTCCAACTGTATATATTGATGCTCAGAATTTTGAATTGAGATGCTATGTATATTTGTTCGGTTGATGCATTTAATAGTTTTGGTGTGGACAGCACGATACTGGTCGCCTGTTGCGTCTCACAAGCTGCAGAGTTGTAGCGCATTACCCGTTTCCATTGATGTAAGGTACACGCACAAGGATATATGATCTTCTGTTTGTGTTGATGCACAAACATAAGGTCCATTGATGTAAGATGCATCCACCGTTCTTGCTTGTGATGCACAAGGATACTAGTTTGACTCCTAAAGTCATATGAAAATGGTTTGTATTATTCTGTTGTCATTTTCTTCTTCTTATTTTTTTGTTTTTTCTTTCTGGAGAATGTTTTATAGGATTTAGTGTGTGCTCTTGTTAAAGCCTCTAGGAGCTGATTAATTTTTCAGTTGAACACCCAAGATTAATAAACAGATGGGCATGCTTTGATGCCACTCAAGGAAATGTGTCATGTTTTGAGGAAAATAAAATATTACGTAGTTCAAATCTGCAAGCCCCACAAGTAGTTAGTATTGGTTTGTGCACTGGGTCTGATGGAAATGTAAAAGAAAACGGAGAGAAACTTTTGTACTGCTTCATTTCCTGAAATATTTCAATGAGAGTGTAGTTTGACTTCTAAATACTTGCCTATAATTGCAGGTCAAATGCCGTTGGGAGTCCTTGATTAGACTGTCAGTCAAGATGAAGGACTCAAAGACCTGCATTGGTGAAAAAGTGGATCAAGATCTTGAGAATCTGCTATTCCGAACCCGTGGAGCCAAATTATATGAAGTTCATTTATCGAGTGAGCAACCCAAAAGGCCAATGAGGCATCATCGAGCTTTGGTTTGCCATGAAGAGATGCATTAGTTACTTACAGGTTACACCTTCCATATTGCTAAAGCGAGCTGTTGCAACTCTGCTTTGTGAGACCATGAAGTAAGTTGGTGAACTGCAGTGGTTATTCTCCATAGAGGCATGGACTGGACCACTCAATTGTGTCTAGCACACAACTCTGCTTTGTGAGACCTGATGGATTTGTCAGAAGGCAGTGTTTGTTTTAGGCTTTTAGCCCTTTTATTTACACATATGAAATCTCAGGTTTCAGAAGAAGGAGCGTTTTCGTATGCTCTTCAGTTAACATGATGGGTTTTCGTTGGCGTGTTTTCTGAATATATGATGGCCCACTGGTAGCTGCAGATGCTCAGTTAACTGACAATGCTGCAAACGGCGCTCTGTTTTGGTTAAGTTTCAGAACCTTGTGCTTACGGCGCTCTGTCGGACACGGAGAAATCACGTTTTCGTTGTCAGTTGTCAGTTCTAGTAACAAATACTATTTTTTCTGCAAAATTGTGATTATCAAATTGCGCTGCGAGAACCGCACTGTAATTTACAGGTAGAGTTTGATGGTCCAGAATGTAATCAAATCGTGCTGAGGATTCATGGACCATTACAACTGCAAAGAAGCATGCTCTGTTCTGCAGTGCCGACGTGGGCCATGGCCCATACGAAGCGCAGGCTTGATGGACTGCCCGGTGATGCATGTCAGGCCTTGTCGTCCTTGATACTGAAAAATCCCCCTTTTGGATGTGGCCTCCTCCAGTTCGACAGACCGCCGCCGCTCATGTCGTGACGCCTCCAGCCACCGTCGCTGCACAAGTTGCCGTCCTCCTCTCACCACCTCTGCTTCTCTAGCCATCTCGACCCTCCAACGGTTCAGTCACCAGCTGCAATGCAACGTCGCACGGCTGGTCCTCATCGTAGCCAAACCGGCCGCCTCCTTTGTTTTCGCTTACTGCGTCTCGTCCCTGAATCCGCCCCAGCGCGGCATACGAGCCAAACTGCCGACAGCCTCGCTGCCACACGCGGCGGCTCCACTAGCACCTGCACGTGGTGCCGCAGCGGCAAGCGGGTAACAATGATGCGGCCATGGTGATCGACGTTTGATGGTGATGAGTGATGACAAGCGTCGAAGCTGATCGTGGCTGGTGGGCAGTACACGTACACCAACTGCTCGACGAAATATGCCACACGAGTCTCGGTTAATTTCTTCTTGTCTTGTCTTGTCTTTTTCAACAGATTTTGGCTTGTGTTGCTCTTGGATTTCTGCAAATTTTCACCAATTCCTCTCATCAAGGACAAGGAGCAGGTGGAATAGTAGACCCTGCACGATGAAGTATTCCTGGAGGTGGGGGCCAGTAGTTACCATCACTGCTACGATAAAGTCAACTTCACCATTCTAATTATCTATAGTCAGCCATGTCCAAGCTCAGGAGATCAAGTCTTGCAAGATTTAATATAGCAAACTACAATATCGACAATGATGTTCCAGCTTAGCCTGCATATTTAGGTTGCAACTAGTGCATATTAATATGCTCTTAGAACACGTTTCCAACTCAGCCATCAGTAATCTAAACTGCAACTGAGCTTTCTCTTTTCAGCTTGACCATGACTCACCAAATACTCTGCAACACGCAAAAGATTTGCGCTGAGGACACATTACTCTTAGAGAAATACATGCAGAGGCTAGTAGCCATAGAAATTAATTATAAACCTTGGGTACAAATTGTAGAAGGAAGGAGGTAAACACCGGAAAAGCTTCCTAATCAGTGACTAGAGGGCACACACGGCATACATTTTTACTTTTGGACAAATAAGTTTGAAGGTTTGGAGCTAGCCTATGTTTTGAATATGTCGCGCTACATATTACCCTGTGATGGAGTCATGCTACGTGTCGGCTCCCACCCCGACAGCCGGAATCGACCGGCCCAGGCCTCCCCTCCCCTATGTTGCAAATGTATGTTTAAGTGTTTCAGATGTTTCAGAGGTATATTTTCAATGATTGTAGCATCGTAGAGAAGCATTTTGAAGTCAGACTATGGGTTCATGTGTCACAAGAATTTGATGTTGACAAGCTCATCAAGAAACTGTTTGAAGCTTTTGCTGATAATAATCCCGGACAGCATGCCCTGCCGTATATGACCAAAACAATCTCAGACAAGTTGACTGGAAAGAGGCTTTTGCTGGTACTGGATGACGTATGGACTGGGTCCCTAATTCAGTGGGAAAAATTTATGGTGCATCTCAAGAGTAGTGCACCTGGGAGCAGGATTTTACTCACTGCTCGTAGTAGAAGAGTTGCTGAAATAGTGCGATCCATAGACCAATTTGATTTGCCATTCTTATCTCTAGATGACAGCTGGCAACTATTCCAGCAAAGCTTAGTAATTCCTGCAGAAGGTTTGGATTCGGAATTTGTAAATGTTGGAAAAGAGATAGTGAAAAAATGCGGTGGGGTGCCTCTAGCAATTAAAGCTCTTGCAGGTGTCCTCCATGGCATGGAACAAATACAAGAATGGAAGTCCGTGAGGGATAGCAATGTCTTAGATGTTGAGGGTAAAGAGTGTATAGTATCTGCATGCTTAAGGTTAAGCTACTTCCATTTGCCATCTAATCTCAAGCAGTGCTTTACAATGTGTTCAATATTTCCTAAAGGTCATAAGATTGATAAAGAACAACTGATTGACCTATGGATTGCTCATGATATGATCACTGTAGAGGATCCATTTGATTACTTAAACTTGGAGTATGTTGGCCACAAGCAATTCAATTCTCTTTTGGAGGTGTCTTTCGTACAAAATGTCGAAGAGAAAAATGGGAGAGTGACATGTGGAATGCATGATTTGGTTCATGATCTTGCCTTGTCCATCTTGGGCGATGAAATTTCACTTGACATGCCAAACGAGGCAACCACAAAGAGCTATAGATATTTTTCTTTGATTAAACCGCCAGAACATATGGCACCTAAAAATATTTTCAGAAAAGCACGTGCTGTATATATTCCTAAGTATGAAGGTGACATATATGCCATGGCATTGAAGCATGCAAAGCACCTGCGCAGTGTTACGGTGGGATATCTCTATGCAGAAGGCAAGTTAAGTATCTGAAATATCTTGCCATTTCAGAACTAAGTTGTGAAACACTTCCTGAGGGTATCTCAGATGTTTGGAGCATGCAAGCACTTCATGTAACAAACAGTTTTTCACTTGTTGAGATAACAGAATCCGTTGGCAAGCTGAAAATGTTAAGAACACTTAACTTGTCAGACTGTACAAACCTAAAGAGTTTGCCAGATTCTATTGGTGATTATCATATGATTTCAAGTATTGATCTTTGCAGTTGCTGCAGTAATTTTACAGTGTTGCCAGACTCTATTGGTAAGTTGCAGAAGTTAACAACATTGAACCTATCATGGTGTAGACAGCTAAAATGTTTGCCAGATTCTATTGGTGACTGTCAAATGATTTCAAGCATTGATCTTTGCGGTTGCAAGGAGCTTACAGTGTTGCCAAACTCTATTGGTAGAAATGAGAAGCTAAGAGTTTTGAGACTAAGTTTCACCAAAATTGTGAGGCTTCCATCAATTATCACAACACTGAGTAATCTTGAGTGTTTAGACCTTCTGGGTTGTTTTCAGCTAGTAGAGTAGGCATCGGCAACTTGGAGAAGCTTCAAGTTTTAAACCTCAGAGATTGTTATCAATTGGGAGGAATGCCTGTAGGAATTGAACAGCTCAGTCGACTAGAAAATTTAGGCTTATTTGCTGTGGGTAAGGGAGAAAAGTTTGCAAGAATCTCAGAGCTTGCAAATGTATCTAGGATTGGTGAGGAACTAACAATCAGAGGTATTTCACATGTGATGGACCCGAATGATGCACACATGGCATGCTTGAAACAGAAGACAAACTTACAGAGGTTGGACCTAGAGTGGATGGCAGATGACACGAAAGAGGTAAACACTGAATTGGAGCAGGCTGTCCTTGATGGTCTGGAACCGCCACCTGGGATTAAAGAGCTAGAAATTCATAAGTATTCAGGTCGACAATATGCACGGTGGATGAAGAATCAAGTTGTTGGTGGAGTACAGGGCTCAGCTCCCTTCCCATTTTTGTGGGTGATGGAGCTGATTGATTTTCCAAATTTGAAGCATTTACATGGGCTTGTGGAGCTGCCTTGTTTGGAGAATCTTAAGCTACAAAACATGCCTTGTCTTGAGAGCATAAGTGGTGACCCATTTCCTTCCCTGGTGAAGTTGGAGTTGTATGGATTGCCTTGTTTGGGAGAGGTGTGGATGTTAGCAGAGAGGAACATGCCTAATGGAGAAGTGGGGGTAGGCTGTTGCAATTTGACACCTCAGTTGGGACAAGTTCGAGTTGGTAATTGCCTAACAGAGTTAGAGATTAGTGATTGTCCTAATTTGGAGGTCAAGCCACACCTTCCACTGTGGCTGCAGCACTTGCAGGTGCGGGCCAGTGAGCAGGTGCTACAGTCACCAGGCCAATGCGAGGGATCCTCTTCGTCCCCCAGTTTTAGCCACCTGAAGAAGCTTCAGCTACGGAATGTGACAGGATTAGGATCTGGGCATGGGTGGGAGCTTCTCCAACACATGACGGCACTCAAGTCATTGGAGATTATTCAGTTCTCTGGAGTGCAAACCCAGCTGCCTGAGAGCTTGTGGAGCCTCACATCCCTGAGGTCCCTGGAAGTGAAGAACTGGTCTAATATATGTATGCTACCCGAGACAATGGGTCAACTGACATCCCTCCAGTTGCTCTACATAGGTTGGTGTGATGCACTTCGCCAGTTGCCCAACTGCCTGGGAGAACTCTCCTCTCTACGCGAACTCGAGATTGAAGGCTTGCCAGAGCTGACATGCCTTCCACAATCCATGTGCTGCCTTACGACCTCTCTTCAGGAGCTCAAAATCGTGAAGTGCCCGGGCATCATATACTTCCCGCAGGGGATGGAAGGCCTCGCCTCCCTTGAAAAGCTCTCAATCATAAACTGTGTGGGCCTCACATCGTTGCCACAGGGGATGAAAGGCCTGGTCTCCCTTGGAGAGCTATGGGTCTCTTCCTGCCCCGGCATACAATCCTTGCCTGAGGGCATAAAAGGCCTCACTGCTCTGAAGGAATTGCGGATCTATAACTGCCCTGATCTGGTGAGGCGCTGCAAGAGCCAAACGGGGGAGGACTGGCACCTCATCTCCCACATCCCTGATGTCGACATGTTTTAGATGGATGAAGGGGGGTGTGATCGTGTGGGGAGGATTTGGCTAGATCGGGTGAGTTTGTTGTACTACTTGTACCTATACCCATGAGTAGTCCCCTTTTTTCCTTGTGTAGATTCACTAGAGAGCCTATTTCCTAATTATTTTTTATTCATCTCAATTGGTTCCAGGTCCAAGTGCTCATACAGCCTGCTCAAGAAATTTACACATGTCTTCACACTTACTAATGGGATATCAGCAATTGCAACTATCTAACTAATTGCTCCCAAGGCCATTGTTGTTGCTTTGTTATGCCTGCATAACAACATCAACTGGTCGCCACTAAGCAAATCATATTTCAAGGTAATTCTCTAGTTTCCTTGTACCTTTTTTCCAACTCACAAGTGGAGAAAATGCCCATGTTTGACTCATTTAATCATCTTGTTGTGGAAGCACAGTACCATTTGTTCTTTTGTATCTGACAATCTACAGAGAATACTATTATACGATTCAGTTATGTGCTGTTGTTAAAGCCTCTGTGAGTTGATTAATTTTTCAGTTGAACACCCAAATTAACATACAGATGTGCATGCTTTGATGCCACTCAAAGGGAAAAGAAAACACTAAGCAGTCGTCGTGTTTAGCAAACTAATATTACATAGTTCAATATGTAAGCACCGCAAGAAGTTAAAAATTGGTTTGCTTTACTAATTTCACTGCTGCTGATGAAAATATGTAAAGGAAACACACAGAGACACTCTTGAACTGATTCATTTCTTGAATATTTTGAATGAGGGTGTATTTCCAGCTTTTTGAGTACTTGCCTATTTTTGCAGGTGCACTGCACTTGGCAGTCCTTGATTAGCCTCAGTCAAGATAAAAGACATGCATGGATGAAGAAAGTAGATGAAGATCTTGAGGCTATCTATGATAAAAAAATTCATTCCAGTCTTGGCCTGTACCTGTGGGTACGATTTAAGAAGTTATATGACGATGTATCAACAAGTAAGCAACAGTGAAGGCTATGTTGGCATCCTCGAGCTCTGCTTTGCCATGAAGAAATGCATTATGCTCACAACTTCCATCTTGCCCGTACTCAAGCGAGCTACTGCGAATGAATTTTACACAAGGGAGCTACTGCGAATGAATTTCCTTTGCAACCAGATGTTATGAAGTAAATTGTTGAACTGTACAGTTTATTCTCCATGGAGGCATGGAGCATTCTGCTGTATTAACTGCTTACTCTGCTTTGTCAGACACACCCAGCGTTTTTATAAGAACATGCAGCGTTTCTTTGATCTCCTTTGCATATGAAGTCTCAGTTTTCAGAGTTGAACTGTACTGTTTATTCTCCATGGAGGCATGGAGCATTCTATTGTATTAACCACATGACTCTGCGTTGTCAGAGTCAGATACACCCAACGTTTTGATCAGAACGTGCAGCGTTTGTTTGATCTCCTTTACATATGAAAAATTCAGATTTCAGAACGACAGATATTTTGTTCTACTGTTCAGTTAGCATGATGATGGGTCTGCTTGCGGTCAGTCACAATTCTTCACCGCCAAAAGTATACTAGCTAGCAGTCTCTTCTTTGCCTGGCAGAGCAAAAGTCCTCCTACCAGCAATCGAAAAATAAAAGTATAAGTAGGTAGCAGCAGCTGATGTGTAACTATTGCCCTTTTTTCTTCCCTGGCAGTGCGTTTGTCCGACAATACGTGGCTGACTTCTCGTCGACCTCATGAATTCGCCACACGACAGCTGATGTGTAACTATTGCCCTTTTTTCTTCCCTGGCAGTGCGTTTATCCGACAATACGTGGCCGACTTCTCGTCAACCTCATGAATCACCGCCGACTACGGAGGCTCACTCAGATCTCGCGTCCACTAACAGAAGAGGGCCTCTCGGCCTCTTCCCCAACCCCCAATGCCGCCGGAATGCCTCGATGCAGCCGCCTTTGCCGATGGCCGTTGGGCGCACGAGCCGGGGCTTCCTCGACCGAGCCAAGGGCACCCACGAGCACGGGCCTATGCTAGTGATGCTCGCACACCACCGCTCGCCATCGGCTCCCACCTCGACGCCCGGAATCGACCAGCCCAGGCCTCCCCTCCTCTATATTGCAAATGTATATGTTTAAGTGTTTCGGATGTTTCAGAGGTATATTGTAATTGTGTTTATATGGACGTTGCAAAAGTAGACCGAGAATGTTGTACAACATATTGTAAGTGTTTCAGAGACATGCTGCAAGCGTTTGTTCAAAATATTTCATCTATTCCAAATATATGTTGTAAGCGTTTTGATGTAGATGTTGCATATGTTTTCACACATATGTTGCAAGAGTATGTTCTAAATGTTTCATCCGTTTCGCTCTTATGTTGCAGCAAGAGTTTTCATGTTGCAAGTTGCAAGTGTTTTATCTGGATGTTGCATATGTTTCACTCATATGTCGCAAGTATATGTTATAGATGTTTTATCTATTTTCAGACGTATGTTGTACTCAAGTGTTTCATGTTGCACGTGTTTTCATATTGTTCAGAGAGTTTGGGGGCGTGGGGAGTGATGGTGGCACAGCAGGCGCGCCGGGGAATGGGGCGCGACGAGCCGGGAGCCGGCAGACGTGGCGCGCCGCGCACTGGGGGTCGGCAGCCTGGGTGCGACAGGGCAGGGTGCGTGAGCGGGGCGGGGCGGGGCGGGGCGGGGCGAACGGCTAGGTGGATGGTGATGGGTTGAGTCGAAGCGGACAGGGCGGACTGCGCGTGTGAGGCGAGTCGTCCGGATGCGTGAGCATAGCGACGGGGCCGGGTGCGCGCGCAGGGTGCGGCGAATTAGCGGACAGGGGCAGGCTGTGCGGGCGTCTGGATATGAGTGTCCGTCCGGATGTCCGGGTGCTAGCCATACTGTGTTTGTTTTGCATATGAAATTTAAGACCGATTTCTTCACGTTTCGCTCGGCTGGGCCGTTGTCAAAAGCCGCTGATTATCCTCGTTCATGTCGCGTCAACCACGACTAGCAATGAAGCAAACGCTGAAACGCACGCACGCAGTCGCAGCGTGTCTTTTCCTCGTCATTACGCTGAGATAGATGATCATCCGATCCGACCACATATGGATATGGTGGTTGGTAACGGCGCGGCCGACCACGCAATAACGGGTAACGGCGGCCGACCACGCGAAGCGAAAAATTTCCCCTTTTTATTTACAAAAAAAACTAGTACTTCAGGTCTAAGTAATAAATAAACTAGTAAAAAAACAGCAACATCGTCGTTCACATCGACTTTAATTTGTCTGTCAAAGAAAGAAGCATGTTATATAACTAACCAGACCACAAAGTGAAAGTCTCGCCGCCCTTGCATGCTAGCTAGCTCTTCCTTGTCTGTGTAAACGTAACTATAAAACGCGGACCAGCCAGCCGAGGCAGCCAAGAGCGAACATACACCGGCGAGACGTACGTACGGTCCGATCCGACGACCGACGACACTGTCCGGCATGGGAGGCAGCAGGACGAGACTGCTGCTCTGCGCCGCGCTGCTCCTCCTCTGCCTGTCCGCACGTCTCCAGTCCAGGGTGCTTGCTGTGTAGAGGCCGGCCGGCGGCGGCATCGAAGGCGGTGCCGGGGGTGAAGCCGGTGGCGAAGGAGGATCAGAAGGTGGGGGCGGCAGCAGTGGCGGGAAGGGTGGCAGCGCTGGTTCTTGTCGTCCCTACACCTCCAGCGGCGCCGCTGGTGGACCCGTGTTCCATCTGGCGCGGCCCGTTTCCACCGCCCTTGTTGCCGCCGCTGCTATCGTCGTTTGGTACTGATGATGATCTTCGTCGGTCACCAATGCAACGACACTGATATGAATTCCGTGCTATATATATATATCTTGCATTGTATGTATGAGTTGAATAATTTTGTATATGCATGTATGTCTGATTATACGTACGCACACGCGTCATTGAATTGCATGGTCAACGTACAGTAGCTACCCTACCCTGGTTTCTATAAACCCTGTTTACCTTCTTTTTATGTGGCTATATAGTACTGTGCTGAATACTTAGCCTGCAGCACCTATGTCTATGTGCTAGTATATCTACACTTACCCGAGCAGTATTAAGTATCTTGATATTGCTAATTAGAACACCACGTTAATTCTCACCAGACGCGTTAAGAAAAAAGATAAATTCTAGAAATTCTCACAATAATCAGAAACATCTAGCCTTTAATTTAGTAGACTCTAATCATCATCATCGCTAATAGCCATTGAATCTATTGTAATTTATAAAAAATTACCCACATCTGCCATTATGAAAAATACATAAAGTAACCCCCTAATTTTGCATATAAATTACCCGTCTATGCCATTATGAAAGAATATTTAGAATAACCCCCTCAATTTGTATATAAATTACCCACATCCGTCATTATAAAACATAATTTAAAATAACCTCCTCACATTGCATCTAAATTACCTGTCATCGCCATTATGAAAGATAATTTAAAATAACCCTCTAACATTGTATCTAGATTACCCAAAACTATCATTATGGGAGTTAATTTAAAATATAACCCACTATTTTTTGTATCTGGATTGCACACATATGCCCTTATGAAAGATAATTTATAAAGATTTTGTAAAATATCCACCTTTGCAATTATGAAAGATATGAAAAATAACCTCCTAAACTTACATTCAACCTACCCATTATATTTTTATTATCTACCTCAGGCATTATAGAAAACAAAAATATTTCTCAAATCTATGTTTGAATAGTAATATGTGCTATTACAAAAAAAATCGATATCCATAAAGTACGAAACTTACATATTTCTAAATTATAAACTTCTACAATCATGAAATTAAATAGCTATGTTATACTTCACCATTTATACTAAGTAAATATATATACATTAGGATATATATTTATTTTCATAGCTTATGAAGCATGGAAAAATGTTTATTTGACAAATCACACAGAAATTTTATAAGTTGTTTTAAATAAGTTTATATATTTTAATTGAAACATTATGTCATATCAAAATTAGTAATTTAATTTTAAGCACTCTTTGATATATCAAACAATACTAGACACATATAAGCCTATGATATAACAAATTCAACAAGTTCGGTGTTCGAGTACAATCTGATTTTTAACTTAATTTTAATACGTGGAAAATAATACTACTAGGACTTAAACTTGTTTAGTAAAAATAATGTTTGAATAAAAGATGAAAAACGCTAGAGTTTCTACCTAACATGTGGAAAAAAATTGGACAACTCGATTGAAAGTTGAAAGCTAAACTATGATTTATGAAGTCACAGAAAAGGATGTAACTAGAGTTTATATATCTTAATATTATGTTTCAACTAAATACATATTATGCTAGGAAAAAGATAAATACTATAAATTCTAACTAGATGCCTCTAATGGAGCCTCCATGTTAATTCTCATGAGACATGATAGGAAAAAAGATAGATCCTAAAAATTCTCACAAAATCCGAAACATTTGACTATCAATTCAGTATAACCTAATTACATTGATAATAATAACTATTGGATCTATTCTGTACATAATTACCCATCTCTGCTATTACGTAAAGCAACGTAAGGCAAACGACTCTATATTCAAACAACCCACATATGCCATTAAGAAACATGATGTAAAGTATGTCTAAATTTGTATCCAATTACCCATGTACTCCTATTATGATAGATAATTTAGTAACCCAATCTTTATCTTTTTTGAAAAATAAATGTCCTCTAAAATCTACATCTAAAAATTACCAACATCTTTTATTAAAAATGTTAAAATAACATAGAGCATGTTTATATTTATACATTACCCATTCCTATTAATATTGATATATTAAGATTTGATCAAAGTAAGATGCATGAGCGTTAAATATATATGTCATGTTTCATCACAAAAATATTTTCTTAACAACTCATATCCAATGATGCTAACAAATTGTTTAAAACCACATTAGTAATCATGACATATAATTTGTATATGTTGTTGCTTTAGATATATTGATGTATTTTAACTAAATATTTGACATGTCTATATTCATAGTATAATCATAATTGCACTTTAACTCCTTGACAAGAAAATTCAATCGTTGTGAGAAGTATGAAAGACCACTAGTGGCTATATTTTCTCAACCATTTAAGATTACTTTAGAGTAAAATATCGAACATTATATAGCTTAGTATTAAATTTCTATTGAGGTTAGCACCGCTACCCCCATCTGAGATCTCACTTCAAGATTTCACTTATCTTAAATGCCATGGTGCAGGTTTTAAATGATTGCTTTTGCTATTGTAGTATTTAATAATGTACTCTAAGACCAAATATCCTTATTGTTAAAAAGTGCAAAAGGTAGAGTTAATAAAAAAATACAATAATCACAAGAGTTTCAACTTTGACGACAAAAAAAACTATAGAAGTCAACAAGAATAAAATTTTAAAAATTAAATTCAGATTCATGACTTCATAAGATATGTGATGCAACATGGACCGCCATAGTTAAAGGCATGATTTCAAACTAATTACACATTTAAAATATAAAAAGATGCCATGTAATGTAAAAATATGAATATGGATAAAAACCATATGAATCAGTCCCTTGAAAAAGAAGTAATTAATAAATTTATGATAATTGGATATAGACTATATGAAATATCTATTATGTGTATTTTGTACAAATAAACAAAGATAAAAACACTCAATTTAATACAAACAATTCTTTATTAGTCAATTGTATTAAACGCTATATGTCTAAAAAATTCTAGCCCGGGTGAGAGCACGGGTTGGTGAACTAGTATTGTATAAATTGCTACAGCATATTCAAGGTGGATCCTTTTTTTGGTTGAGCTATTTTACTATGGTTGAAAAAGTACCATGGTACGTCCAGTACTTTTATCTTTTTCTATTTTTTCAAGTAATTAATTGAGAAATATATTATATAGGGTATTTTAGTAATTGAGGTTGTGGCCTTTAGACGTAACCCTCTCGTTCGGGAATCGGGATCCCAGGTGCCGCGGCCGGTACAGGCGCGCGTTCAGGTCATGCTTCGGGTCCCACGTCACGTCCTTCCACTCCACGCGCAGTCGTCGTCGTCATCGGGGATGGCCACTCTGATGGCTGAGAAAGCATGCGTGAAGAGAGCAAGTAAGCATGCGCATATTCATGGCTGTGCTGCAAGGAGTTGAAAGAGTAACCGGATCAGACCATCGGGCGTCGGCGCTAGTGCTATCGTCGCCTTGCTCCCATCAACGGGCCGCCGCACTGCAGCAACTATGGCTTCCCACGTTCCCAGTCCGCGTTAGCTTGGATAGATGAGAGAGAGGGAGCAATGGAAGAGCCGTGGCACACGGCTGCGCGCGACACAGGTGGCCTCACCGCAGTCCGATTTACCCTTATTCAAAAATAAAATATAAAATAAATATTGGTCCACATATTTTAGTACTATCAACACCTATTTGGTACCTTTAGGTACTTTGGGTACCTCATATTTTTTCACCGTCCGATCTCGCCCAATGAATAATCCGTATTTTTTCCAACCATTATAAAATTTCTCCTTTTGGTTACATAATCTTGCAGAATTAATGGACTGACGGAAACATTTATTAAACCATATATTTTTATATGGCAACATAATTATCATCACTAATTTTTTTTCCTTCTTTTACATATGTTTCATCACGAGACGTTTTAAGGGTCAGTCTGCAGTGAAGGAATTCAAAACAAATGACACGACTATACATGCATCTACAGCAGATACATGTCCGATCAGCGCCAGGGGAGTTAATTCACTAGAATCTTTTCGAATCTTTTATAATTTGGGACAGATTTTGAATACTTTGATACTAATATTTTAGAAGGGAGGAAACATAAAGCAATAATTTCTGGGAAAATAAAAAAGGGAGGGAATATAAAGCAAGCAATAATATAAAGCAATCATTTCTGGGGGAAAAAAACGGAAGAAAGTAGCGAGTGAGTCACCACACGGACATAGGTCGGCACATGGCGTGGGAACAACCTAACAGGGAAAGCTGGATTCCGGGCTGCTTGCTTTCCTTTCCTGCTAAGCATGCTGCTCTCTCGGCTCTCCTTGAGGAGGCCCTTGTTCAACCGTCCTCGTTATAAAGGGGTTCAGCTCAGCTTTTCTTCCTACCGTGTGCATTGCTTTCCCACGCCGCCTGCGCCTTTTGCTCAATCACCGGAGCAACGAAAACCTTGTTCATCTGTTTCCTCGCGCTGCTCCCCCGGCCGGCCGAACGATGGACTTCGCGCGCCGAGGCCGCCCAGCCACTGCCGGGGCCGGGGCCGGCGTCGACGACGACGGCCGCCGCTCCCCCGACCCTATGCTGCCGCACGGTACGTCACGCGGCTTTTCCTCCCACTGCTGTCATCTACCTCTGCGCTCGATCGGTTTTTTTTTTTTTGAGAGAGAGAGATTCAGCTGGGGTTACCAGCGCCAAGCCGAGCAAAGCAACAGGAGGAAATCCTAGAACAGCACGGGTACAAGAAACCAAAAAGGCCAGATACTATTACAGTACTATTAGATTTCGTACAAGGCATACCCTATTACAGTAAGTACTATATTAGAGCTAGCGCTCGGTTTTCTCAGGGAGAACAGGGAATGAAGC
Organism: Saccharum hybrid cultivar R570; assembly: GCA_038087645.1. Lineage (NCBI taxonomy): Eukaryota > Viridiplantae > Streptophyta > Magnoliopsida > Poales > Poaceae > Saccharum > Saccharum hybrid cultivar. The sequence continues at coordinate 2,930,396 of JAQSUU010000731.1, read as the reverse complement.
GATCTATTTCGTGGAGAATTCGGCATGTAAGCGATTGTTAGGTTTTCCGTGCCAATTACCGGAGAATCTGGATGACCTACGTACGCTTCGTCTCTTGCTTGCCTGCTCTTTTGAAGAGTGAAACCCCAGTTTCCGTCAAGGAAGCAGGTCCTTGGCGTAATCATGACTCACCAGCATAAAGCTCCGATAACACGCTGCTTTCTAGGAAGGGTCTACCAAATTTGCAGTTCTGCACGTGCTAGAAATTATAGCAGTACACAAGTTCCCCCGATTCTCCGTGAATGACCGGAACGGTGAACGGAGAGGATAAATGGGCGAACGGAGAGGATAAATGGTGAACGGGGAGCCTGAAAAAATCTTTCTTCTAGTAAATAAATACTAAACTCATATAGTCACAGCGGACATACTAAGCCTAGGGATGAAATTAGAAAACCTTGAATTAATGTAGAAGTAAAAATAAAAGGAACGATACAAAACCTAACAAAAGTTGGCCGCAAAACCCAGATCCTCGAACATGACTCGGGAGTATTCGGAAGTCCGGATCCTAGATCTCCCTGAACCTCCGGATTTAATCCGGATAAGGGTTCTCAGTTCTTACCTCAATGGGTCTGTTTGGTTTAGCTGTGACCTATGAGCTATGAAAAAACTGCTGTGAGCTATGTGCAATAGAAAAGTCGTAAGTTGTTTGGTTGAAACATGTATAAAATGTATCATCTCTCTATCTCCCTTGAAATAGCTATGAAACAGCTCTCTATTTCCACCCATTTCGAAAAGTAGAAAGCCAAAAACAGGGTTCACGGTGCTTTCAAACCTGTACTACGTGAAAATAGCTGCTTCTGAAAAAGCAGCTTTAGGTTTCAACTATTTAGTTGGCTTTCTGCTTATTGGCACTACAAGCACTTTTTAAAAGCTCAACCAAACACAACCGTAGTCTAGATGGTCTGGGTTGTAGAGCTCTTGGAACCTTCATATATGATCCGGGTTAGGGTCCTCTGTCAAACACAGAGTATATGTACCAATTCGTAGTATCGGGTCTAGATCATAGTCACATAAAACGGGTTCACCACCTTCGACCCTCGACCCGGGTTCATCGACCCCGACCCAGGTTCACGGGTTCATTTTCGACCCGAAGTGTAAAAATCTTTCACGAGTAGCGTACCACGTACCTCGACCCCGTACCTCGACCCCATCGACCCAAAAACTTTGTGACTATGGTCTAGATCATAGTATCCGGACTAGTTCGGATATTCAGATCAGCGGCACGTAAGATGTGGAAAAGTAGGCCGACCTCTAAATTCAATAATTTTTTTTTATCATAGCTTTGCCCATACATGTTGAGTCTTTGTCCAAAGATCTCATAAAAAAATATCAAGACTTCATCTCAAATTTCATTGATTTAGAAAAGGCAAAATTTGCTAAGAGACACTGAAAGTGATGTCATATCGCTAGCCGACACCGGAAAAAGTTCAATGGGCTGCTGGATACTCTTGTTTGTGACAAAGTTGCTAGAATACATTATGTCTATTAAAATAATGTTTTTCAGTTGAGTAGGATAGAGGAAGACAGCGAAATGTCATTTTTGCCCCTTGACTTTCTTCTTTCTCTGTCACCCTTCTTCGCCGGCGTGGATTCAGTGACTTTGGTTTGAGCGTTTCCAGGCAACCACATACCCAGAATCAAGAGTTAGGCTCCACGGAGCAGAGACAGAGCTTAGTTCACACAAAAGTGGGACATGCCCCTGTCAAACATAATTTGCCTCCGGCCAGTCGCGGTCACGACGCGCACATCCCTTGCCTACAGCGTGGCATGGTGCGGGCAGCAGTATAGATGGCCAAACGGGCGGGCATGGCACTAGCATTATTTGGCATGGAACTATTAGCACAACACTATTGGGCACTATGCTTTAGCCGCGCCGCGCCGTATCATTCGGCCGTGTCGAAGTCTCAGCCCAAGCCTGGTCCTATAGCTTGTTTGTCATGCCATGCTGTGTCGGTGGGCATGGTGGCCCGGCATGCTCGTGCCGGCCCGGCTCCGCCCAAGGAGCAAATCGCCGCCTTTGCCGCGCAAGGCCGCCGGGCGTTGATGCCGCGAGCCTGCGCTGCTGTCGAGCCATAGTCGAGCACCGCCGCCATGCAGACGCGCGCCGCCGCCGTGCGGATGTGCTGCCATTGAGTGGATGCGTCCCCGGCCATGCGCCACCGCCGCCGCAGACGCGTCCCCGGCTGCTCGCTGCTGCTACCGTAGATGCGCCGCCCACTCCATGGTGTTGAGGAAAGGAGAACTAGGAGAGGGAGAAGGAAGTTAGGGTTTGGGGAAGAGAGATGCTTATATTCTCCATACTTTTCATCCAAGGAAAATTTTGTTGCATGACACCATTCAAACGTGGAATTAACCGAAACACACCGCCAATGGCAAAATATGCCCATTACCATTACAAAACCGTATGTATTTGCTGTAACACACTGCGACGATTATTTTATTCACTTCTAAGATTTCAAGGGAGAGAAGGTAGGGGAAATGTCTTTTCTACTTCAACCTCTGGCTCTTTACTGATTATTTGCCATAACACACCGCCACCACTGATTCATGGCCGTCCTCCTCCCCCAACACCACCGCCGCCTCCCTGTTCCTGGTCCGCCCACTCCACCTACAGCAGCTCAAATGGCACGGCAGGGCCATGTGGCCTGCCGGTCCGTCCTCGGCGCGGTGTCCAGTGTACCAGTGCTCACCCCATCGGGGCGGCGGTGAGGTAGCGCCTGCCTAACCCCTCAGCGCGGTGGCCGGTGTAGCAGTGCCCGCGCAGGACTCGCTCGCCCAGCCCCCTTGGCCCGGCGGTTGGCGTAGCAGCGCCCGCGCGGCTCGCCGCCCAGCCCCTCGACGCGGCGGCCATCGTCGCAGTGCCCACGCGGCTCGCCCGCCTGCACCTCACACTACAGCCAGAAACCAAACAACAGGAGATCCATATCCCTTTGCCGATCTGTGGCGCTGCAGCTGTCTGTGACCATGCACAAGATCGTTGCCTTCTCTGGCCTGAGCTCGTCGCTGGCAGACATGTCCTCGGCCATGGGAGATGCTCGCTGGAGAAGAACGGGATGAACAGTGAACAATCGGAGGTCAAAGACAAGGGTAGAAAAGACATTTCCCCCGCCTTTCTCTCGGTTTAAATCTGATAAATGAATAAAATAATCGATGCGGTGTGTTACAGCAAATATACACAGTTTTGTAATGGTACTGGGCATAATTCGTAGTTGGCGGTGTGTTTCGGCCAATTTCACGTTTGAATGGTGTCCTACAGCAAAATTTCGATGGCTCTAATTCATCTGGTATTCATCCAATGATAGAAATAGATGGAGCCCCATAGTGCCGGCCCAAAATCCATGCCATGCCCGTGCCGGCCCTACGGGCGAGAGTCGTGGCCCCGGCATGGCACTATGCCAGTGCCCGTGCCAACACTGGCACTACGGCCTTCGTGCCGTGCCGTGCTTTTTCGGACTGTGCCCGTGCCGGTCCATCGGGCCTGATCCATTTGGCCATCTATAGGCAGCAGAGCTGCGAGCTTAGCGAGCTCGTAGGACATGGACCCAGCAGCTCAATGCGGTGAGAACACGTGCTCAACGATTGGCACCACATCGGCGGCAACACACTCCAGTGGAGGCAACGCGTGCTGCGTGCAAGGATCATTATATCTACGACCCTGTGTGAAACAGCGCGTATGGCGTGCAGCAGCGAGGTGACCACGGAGCCTTCGCCCTTGTGCCCGCGCTTCAGCATCCCTAACCTGGGCTCGTCGTCGTTGTAGTCGAGCATGACCTAGAGCGCGAGGAGGTCCCACAGAAACGAGCGCGCGATGTGCGGCAGGCCACGGAACGCCGCACACGCAGCTGCGCCGCTCCGCCATCGTGCCTCGGTGCGCGCCCCACAGCTGCGCGGCTGAGCAGCGCCGTCGCCGTGCCTGCACTCTCACCGCTGCCGCGACGCGCGCCGGACCCGCCGTTGCGCTTCGCCGCACCGCACTCTGAACCCGCAGCTGCACCGCGACGCTCCCTTGCCTGCGCTCGCCCCGCTGGCGCGCTGCCCGCCAAACCCACAGCCGCGCCTAGATCCATGATAGATGATTGAAATATCCCTAGCACCTGATACAGGAGATTCTTGTGCAGGAGATTCGATGATGGTAATCAGGGACGCGCTGCTGTCACAGCTCCAGAAGGACCGCCTTCGCCAGGAGATCATCTTGGCCGAGCTTGGCAAGATAGAGTGCGCCTTGGCCCTGCGCTCTGCTGATGCAGGTCAGGAGAATGCAGCACCTGATGAGTGCAATGTACAAGAATCCAGTGAGGTGAGCAACTTACCATGATGTTTTCCTTTTTTCATCTATTATTACAATCTTCTGCCTCTACATTTGTGCTTTTAGAGTATGTATTTACGGCTTTGTAGAGTTTGTATATGGAGGTTTCAGTAGCTTGTCTTGTGTTTCACAATTTCAAGTGCTAATGGCATAATCAAATTGTGTTGAGAAAGACGTGGTAACAATTATGCTTGCCTTTATTTCACCATTGATTAAGTTGTTGCCAGTGATGCTCTAAATCTCTAATCAAACTGCATGTCAAACAGACCATGCTGCCCAAGAAGACGTTGCCTTCTTCAGTGAAATGGGCCTGTTCCATTTGCCAGGTAAATGCAACCAGTCAGGGCAATTTACGGCAGCATTTTGCAGGGCAGAAGCACTGGTCAAAAGTAGCATCCCTGGTATCAGAAAACAATGCAAAATGTCAGAAGGCGAAAGAAACTGCTGACAAATCAGGAAATGCACTTCCAATGTGGGTGTGCAGGTTCTGCCAAGCCAACTGCACTTGCAAATCAGACCTGGAGAACCACATGAAAGGCAAAAGGCACCAAACGAATGTCCGAGCCCTGCTGGAAGAATGCAAAAACATGGAAAGCAATTACGCATCGCCAGAAGTGAAATCGGGTCTGAACAATGTGCAACAGGATGAAGAGGGCCCAGCTCCAACCTGGACATGCAGCCTTTGCCAAGCTAGGTGCACTCGTCAGTCAGAGTTGGAGAACCACCTTAGAGGCAAGAGACACCGTCTGAATTTTCTGCTTCTACAGGTAGAAGAAGCCAAGCTGTATCTGTCATTATATTTTTGCAAACTCTGCAATTTGCAGTGCAACAGCAAGAATACCCTTGCGGAGCATTGCAAGGGGAAAAGGCACTCAGACAAGGTGGAGAAACTGATGTCATTGAGTTTCTGTGAGGTCTGCAATTTGCAGTGCAACAGCGCAAAGATGCTCGCTCACCACCGTACTGGGAAGAAGCATCTGGCAAAGCTCAATGGCTGCTGACTGCAGGATACTAGCACCATATTTCATTTTGGGGACCGACTTCAGTTGTGATTCATTCGCCAAGTACAACTTATTTTACATAATATCTATTAACTAGAATTGTGCGTTCGCACAATATGTAGTAATGCGCATACAGTAGTTTCATCATTTATTCAATTTCAGCATGAATTGGAACGGCCCAATAATTTGTAAACATGTCATGGAGCACACATGTGCTTGTGAAGAAACTTTGGATGGTTTGAATGTTTTTAGAATTTCATTTATTCAATATTTAGCATCCATGTAAATTTTCAGCATGGTTTGAATGTTTTTAGAATTTAATTTTAAATTTAAAACCTTATTTTTGGTATGTGCTTGTGAAGAAACTTTGGATTTCACCACGGCACGTATGCTATTAAATTACATGATAACATAATAATTTTCAAATCATGAATTTAGATGATTTTTGATAACATAATAATTTTCAAATCATGAATTTAGATGATTTTTGTTGGATTCTTAGAAATCGTTTTGGGGCTAAACAGTTTAGCTGAAAATTCAAATATAACATTCTGTAAGAATTTTCATTTCAAAACCTGTCAGATCAAAACAAAATGAATATAGCATCTACTTGAATAATTACATTATTTTTGGAGATCTCTAAGTTTCTCGTTTTGGATTGACAAGAAAAGAGAACTACGCAGCTCAGGAACGGACATCTGCTTTCGACCGAACATCCGCGATATCGATTGTTTTTCCTAAGCGCCTCCACCGAAGGTGCACCGAACCTCCTGTCCCTGACCAGACCTCCAGTGATGACTGGAAATCTCGTCCTGTGCGTCAAGAACGGTGCCCCTCCCCTTTACCATGACGACTCCTCTCCTGTTCTCTCCTTCCCTCATTCTCTCCCTCCCTCTCTCTCACTATCTCTCTCCCTCCTCCTGCTCCACCACACACCGGAGAAGTCCCCCACGCCGGCCTCCGCCTCCTCCATGTTTGAGACGGCCCCAAGAAGCTTCCTCCCCAACATCTACATTGTCTTCTTCAACCTCAAGCTCAAAAACAAATCGACCATGATCTCCTCCACAGCCACTCTACTCCAACTTGTGCCCAAATCATCCTTTTCGATCCTAGGTGAGGTCCCCGTGGCGTTCCCCCTCTCCTTCTTCCTCCTTCAGAGCTTGGCCATAGGCTCCCTTGGTGGATCCCCTTTTTAGGTATTGCATGTCAACCGAACCCTAATGTGTAAAACCCCAGGTGTTAAGCTTGCATTTTGCACCTGCATTTGCATGAGCATGAGCATCATCCAATCATTCATGAGCATAAGCATATGAAAATGCAATTACTTGTTACATGTTTTACAATATGTGATGCTTAGTTTCTATGTGTATGCCCTATGTTCATGTGTGCTAATGCAAATGAGTGTTGTTTGATCGCATAAACAACTTAGACCAACATAGAATCATAAATGAGCTAGGGTTTATATTCATGACTTAGCCAGAAAATGCTTCTAAGTGTTGGTTTAGTTAAAAGCACCTTTTTCATGATACTAGTTTGACCAAACCAAAAGTTTAGCTTCTGTTGCTGTAATGATGTTTGACCTTAAATAAAAGTTGTAGTTCAGGTTTTGTACAACAAACTTTATTTAAGGACTAAGACCTAGTTCAGCTTATAACACAGCCAACCAATAGCCTCAAGTTCAGGAACCAGTGCTGTTTTGAAACTCATATTTTCGTCCATGTCCGTAATGGACTGAAACATGAATTTCAGTTTCAAGTACCCAAGTTTGGCGCTCTTTATCTCCTAAACCAGGCCGAATCAGTCTTTGACCATTTAAGAAAAGTTGGAGATCTCGCGTAGCTCTACAACTTTTGTCACTACGATTTGCTCCAAAATCAATCGGTTTAGGAGATAGAGAGGGGAGAAAGGAGCAGTTTTAGTTGGCTTCCTTAGTCGATTTTGAAATCGGCAGGAGCAGCAGTGGCCGACCGGCCGTAGGAAATTGTCGTTGCGTGGCGTCGCCGCCGTGCGAGCACTTGCCACCGCGTCGCATGCATGAACAGGAGAAGGGGCCGAGCCGTTGCGTCGCCTGCTTCTCTCCCTCGCTCAGTTCGATCTCCCTCTCGCTGCTCTCCTCTCCCAGGGACTGCAGCCGGATCAGCAGCCACCACCACCCAAAATCTGCCCTCACCACCGCGCCATCCTCCAATTCCCCACTGAAAGCATCTGGGCCCCGGGAGTTGGTTTCGGTAATTGATGACAACGCATTATTACCATGACTAACGTGTGTTTTGCAGAAACTTTGATAAGTTAGGTCACGGGGTTGATAAATGCTTTGGGCACTATGGTATTCATGCCCTTAATGGAAATCGTTTCGGTTTTCAAAGGATCAACGACAATATTAAGGACGGTTAGTTCCGGATGTCAAGGTATTACGTTACATCCGGAATAGTCGTTAGGATCTTCGTTTCTTTCCTTTGGCCGTACTATAAAGGGGGGCATGAGCGAGTAGCTTGACCTAGGTGAGTCTTTTGTTTAGGTGTGGTGCACACTTATCAAACTTAGCACTAGGTAGCTCAGGTAAAGCTCAAAGTTCAGTTGGAAGCAACTCGGTTCAAGTTGTGTCGCGTTTCGAAGTCGTTTGAGCCATTTACCCTTGACCGGACGCGGTCTCTGTCTCGATCGGACGCGTCCGGTCAGTACTAACAGTCACTGCGTTTCAACCTGGTTGACCGGATGCGGTTCCTGCGAGGACTGGACGTGTTGATCGTGTTGACACGTGTCTCAGAGGGTAAAAGATCTAATCAGACGCGACTGGAAAGTGATCGGACGCGTCCGATCACGTTCCAGTAAGGTACTTTGCTGACCTGACGCATCCGGTCATCACTGATCAGACGCGATCGAGCGTCAGGTCAAAGTATAGTAAGGTCCTTGCACAACCGGACGTGTTCGGTCACCCCTGATCGGTGCGTCCGGTCACTAAGCGATGTCGTTCAGTTTTTTGACCGCTACGTTCGAGCGGCGCGTTCGGTCACGTCGACCGCACGTCCGGTCAGTGCGTATTTTGCTGAGTTAGCAGGTAACAGTTGGATTTAACTGTGGGGTGTATAAATACATCCCCTTCACCTCTTTTAGAGGTCTCTTGCTCATTTGTTCAGCTGAGAAACACCTTTCAAGTGCAAGGAAGTGCAAGAGCTCTAGTGAGGGTAGTGATTTAAGAATCAAAGTTTGAGAATCCCTCATTAGTGACTAGGGAGTAGTAAGTATGCATCCACCTTCTCATTAGGCTTGTTGTGGTCAAGTGAGAGTTCTAGCTTGTTACTCTTGGTGATCGCCATCACCTAGACGGTTTGGTGGTGATTGGGAGCTTGGTGATCATCCGGCGAGCTTGTGGATGACCCAACTTATCTTGTAAGAGGTTTCGGGCGATTCACCACGACGAAGTGTCAAAGAATCAGCCCGTAGAGAGCATTTGATCCTTGCGCGGATCAAGGATGAGCTACACCCTTGCGTGGGTGCTCCAACGAGGACTAGTGAGGAGTGGCGACTCTCCGATACCTCGGGAAAACATCGCCGTGTTCCTAACCCTTACTTTCAAGCATTTACTTTCTTGTATTACTTTCTTTACTTGGTTTACTTTCCTAGAATTACCATGCTAGACTAGGATTGGAACTTAGGGTGCAAAACTTTTTACTGGTAGAATCACAAGGAACACTAGTAGGCACTAGGGGTGAACTTTGGCTTGTAGGATTTAATTCTTGCAATTAATTTTTAGAAAAGCCCAATTCACCCTCCTCTTGGGCATCTTGATCCTTTCAATTGGTATCAGAGCCTAGTTGCTCCTAATTTAGGCTTCACCGCCTAGAGCAAGATGTCTAATGGGGAAGGACCACCTCCCATCTTTGAGGGAGACGATTTTCCATATTGGAAAATTTGCATGGAGGCGTACCTCGAAGCCATAGATGTTGGGTGTCTTAGAGCCGCAACCGAAGGGCTTTCCGCTATCAAGGATCCTGCCAACCCAAGTGGTGACGAGGAGAAGTACGACTGGTGGAATGCAAAGGCAAAAAAATGCACTCTACCGGGGCCTAGGCAAGGATATCTTTAATTGTGTGCGTAATGCAAAAAAAAATGCTCATGAATTGTGGGAAAACCTTTGTGCTCTCCATGAGGGAACTAAGAGTGAGCGTGAGGAACACTATCATATTGCTTTGAAGAAAATTAATTCTTTTGAGATGCTTCCCAAAGAAAGTGCTAATGACATGTACACTCGATTGAATGTTCTTGTAGAGGATCTCAATGCTCTCGGGCTCACTCAAATGAGTCAATCGGATGTTGCAAGGAGGATCTTGAGTGTTCTTCCCGTTGAGAAGTATGGTCATATTGTCACCGTGCTTCACCAAAGTGATCTCTCCACCGCAACACCGACACAAGTATTGGGAAAGATCAATGCACATGAGATGTACATGCACATCACTCCGGAAGAGGGCTCATCATCTTCCAAGAAGAAGGACTTAGCCTTCAAAGCTAGTCATGACAAGAAAAAGAAGAAGGGCCAAGCTATGATCGTGCAAGAAAGCTCAAGTGAAAGTGATATTGATGATGCATCACTTGCACTTATGGTGAGAAAGACCACCAAGATGCTAAAGAAGCTCAACAAGAGTGGCATCAAGTTCGATGGCAAGAAGAAGAAGTTCTTCACAAGTAGCAAAAAGAAGCCTATATCCGAGATGGATTGCTACAATTGTGGTGAACTTGGTCATTTAGCTCATCAATGCCCTAAGCCTCCAAAAGACAAGTACAAGAACAATAACAAGGGCAAGAAAAATGATTCAAGTGATGAAGAAGATGAGAAGAAGAAGAACAAGCCATACAAAAAGAAGGATGTCAAGAGAAAAGTATTTCATAAGAAGAAGAAGGGAGGCAAAGGTTACATTGTTGGTGATTGGCTCACCGACATTGAGTCATCATGTGAGTCCTCCGACGATGAGAGCGACGACGAGAAAGAGAAGGTCGCCGCATTTGTGATTGGGCCATCATCATCTTCACTGACATCTTCATCACCACCTTCACCGCCACCTTCACCATAGTCGTCCACTTCTCACCTATGCCTTATGGCCAAGGGTGAACGAAAGGTACAAAACAATGAGAGTGATGATGATGATAGTGATAGTGATGATGAATATGATGCACCTTCTTATGATGAACTTGTAAAATTGTTGAACAAATACTCTAAAATCATAAGAAGAACTAGAAATGAAAATGATGAGCTCCAAAATGAAAATGACTCACTCTCATCTAAGCTTGAGAATACACAAAAGACTAGTGATGAGCTCAAAGATCAAAATGAAATTATGTCTGCTACTCTCAAGGAGCTCAAAACTTCTAACAAAGAGCTTAGAGATGAACATGATAAACTTGAGAAGAACCATGATGAGCTCAACACTAGGCTCAACTTGCTAAAATATAAATATACTACATTGAAAATCAATTATGATAGTCTTGTTGTTGCTAATAAGTTTTCTCTTGAGACACATGATGCTACTAACCAAGTTGTTAAGATTGATATAGCTACATCATGTGATGACTTGATTATTGAGAGCATTGAGCAAGGCTCTAGTGGTAAAGGCAAGAATGTGGTTGAGTCCGACAACTATGATGATTATATCAAGCTCAAGAGTGAAAATGAGATGCTTAGAAATGAGAACAAGAAGCTAAAAGAGTTGATGGCTCTTGAAAAGCAAACATCAAATGAGTCACTTATTGAAGAGAACAAAAAGCTCAAGCAAGAGAAAGAGCTTCTCAAGACCGGCCTAAGCAAGTTCACAAGAGGCCAATATTTGCAAAGTGAGCTACTCATGAACACTGTCTTGAAGATGGATAGAAGTGGCATTGGTTACTTGGCAAATCAAGAGAAGAAGGCTAAAGCTCAACAACAACAAAGCAAGTCAAAGCCCAAGCCAAAGAGATGTGTTGAGTGTGGACAAGAGGGTCATTTTGCTCATGAGTACAAAACTCTACCACCACAACCCTTGTCCAAGCATGCTAGACCCTTTTGCTTTCAATGCTCATTACATGCTTAAAAAAGATTTAAGTGAAAAGATGAAAGTCATGTTCTTGGGTCCCCCAAACAAGAATAGGCCTAAGAAAATATGGGTTGCCAAGTCACTAGTTGAGAAAGTCAAGGGTCCCTCTCAAATTTAGGTCCCTAAACAAAAAGCTTGATCTCTTGTGTGTAGATGAACTACAAGACCGGTGGATCTCATTGGGTTATTGATAGTGGTTGCACTCAACATATGACCGGTGACCCTCGTATGTTCACCTCACTTGAAGAGAATGGGGTATGTCAAGAGAAGATCATATTTGGGGACAATTCAAAGAGCAAAGTCAAGGGTATAGGTAAGATTGCAATATCAAATGATCACTCTCTTTCAAATGTGCTCTATGTTGCTTCATTGAGTTTCAACTTACTATCCGTTGGGCAACTTTGTGACCTTGGCTACCATGCTTATTCACTCCTAATGAAGTGGTGGTTTTAAAGATAGATGACAAGCAAATAATTTTCAAAGGCTTTAGATACAACAATCTCTATCTTGTTGATTTCACCTCCGAAGATGCAAACTTGATGACATGCTTGTTCACCAAAACTTTACTTGGGTGGCTTTGGCATAGGAGGCTTGCTCATGTTGGAATGAACACTCTCAACAAGCTATTGAAGAGAGAATTAGTAAGAGGCTTGAAGGATGTCAAGTTTGAGAAGGACAAACCTTGTAGTGCATGTCAAGCCGGCAAACAAGTTGCAAATACTCATCCAACCAAAGCTTATATGTCAACATCAAGAGTGTTAGAACTTCTACACATGGATTTGTTTGGTCCTACAACTTACAAGAGCTTGGGTGGAAATCTCTATTGTCTTGTGATTATGGATGACTACTCAAGATACACTTGGACTTTCTTTCTTCATGACAAATCTGAAGTGACCAATTGCTTCAAGAAGTTTGCAAAGAGAGCTCGAAATGAATTTGAAGTCAAGATAAAAAAGATTAGAAGAGACAATGACAAAGAGTTTTACAACACAAACATTGAAGCTTATTGTGATGAGATTGGAATCAAGCATGAAGTTTCATCAACTTACACTCCTTAACAAAATGGTGTAGTTGAGAGAAAGAACCGGACATTGATCACCCTTGCAAGAATAATGCTAGATGAGTACAATACACCAGAAAAATTATGGGCCGAGGCAATCAACACCGCATGCTATGCTTCAAATTGCCTCTTCCTACAAAAGTTTATTAGCAAGACCCCCTATGAGTTGCTAAATGGGAAGAAGCCGGACGTCTCATTCTTTCGGGTGTTTAGTTGCAAGTGCTACATCTACAAAAAGCGTCAACACCTAGGGAAGTTTCAAAGATGTTGTGATATTGGCTTTCTTGTTGGTTACTCATCAAAGTCTAAAGCATATAGAGTATTTAACCATGCCACCAGTTTGGTTGAAGAAACATATGATGTGAAATTTGATGAATCTAACGGCTCTCAAGGAGCAATTGAGAATTGTGATGATGTAGGTGATGAACCATTGAGGGAGGCAATGAAGAACATGCCGGTGGGAGACATCAAGCCTAAAGATGATGAAGACGATGTACAAATTGTCAATCCACCATCTTCATCACATGTGCCTCAAGATGATGACAAGAATGAGAGGGTTGAAAATAAAGACACTCATATCTCTCATGAACAAGCTGAGGCACAAGCTCAAGATGTTGTTGCTCCTCAACCTCCTCCTCAAGTGGTTGAAAGAAGAAACTCACCTCTACTTCAAGCACATCCACAAGATCTCATCATAGGGAATCCTACAAAGGGTGTAATGACTCGATCTCAAAAGCTTGCGTCTTTTGTTGAACATCACTCTTTTGTCTCTTGTCTTGAACCTAAGAATGTAGAAGAATCTCTTCAAGATCTGGATTGGGTGAATGCTATGCATGAAGAATTGAACAACTTCACCCACAATCAAGTTTGGACACTTGAAGAGCATCCAAAAGGTGCAAGAGTCATCGGAACCAAGTGGGTGTTCCGTAACAAGCAAGACGACCAAGGCGTAGTAGTGAGGAACAAGGCAAGACTAGTTGCAAAGGGGTTCTCTCAAGTTGAAGGTCTTGACTTTGGAGAGACCTTTGCACCCGTTGCAAGACTTGAAGCCATTCGTATCCTTCTTGCATATGCATCGCATCATGAAATGAAACTATATCAAATGGATGTGAAAAGTGCTTTTTTAAATGGCTTCATAAATGAACTAGTCTATGTTGATCAACCTCCCAGGTTTGAAGACCCTAGATATTCTAATCATGTTTATAGGTTATCCAAGACGCTATATGGGCTCAAGCAAGCCCCTAGAGCGTGGTATGAGCGCCTCCGGGACTTCCTCATTGAGAAGGGCTTCACTATTGAGAAGGTCGACACCACGCTATTCACCAAGAAGCTTAATAAGGAGATCTTCATTTGTCAAGTCTATGTTGATGATATCATCTTTAGATCAACAAATGAAGATTATTGCAAGGAATTTAGTGAATTGATGTCGAAGGAGTTCGAGATGTCTATGATTGGTGAGCTAACATTCTTCCTTGGTTTTCAAGTCAAGCAAATGAGAGAAGGGATTTTCATCTCTCAAGAAAAGTATACCAAGGATCTTCTCAAGAGATTCAAGATTGAAGAGTGTAAGCCAATCAAGACCCCAATGCCATCTAATGGACATCTCGACCTAGATGAGGGAGGTAAACCGGTTGATCAAACTCTCTACCGTTCTATGATTGGTAGCTTGTTGTACCTTACCACATCTAGGCCCGATATCATGTTTAGTGTGTGCATGTGTGCTCACTTTCAAGCGTGCCCCAAAGAACCTCACCTAAGTACCGTAAAAAGAATCTTAAGATATCTTAAGCACACCCCAAGCATTGGTCTTTGGTACCCCAAAGGAGCTAGATTCCAACTAGTTGGCTATTCCGATTCGGATTATGCCGGTTGCAAAATTGATAGAAAAAGCACATCCGGAGGGTGCCATTTGCTTGGGAGGTCTTTAGTATCTTGGTCATCTAAAAAGCAAAATAGTGTGGCTTTGTCCACCGCCAAGGTAGAATACATTGCCGCGAGGGCTTGTTGTGCACAAATCTTATACATGAAACAAACCCTCCTAGACTATGGAGTTGTTCTTGATAAGGGGCCACTTTTATGTGACAATGAAAGTGCCGTTAAAATTGCTAATAATCCGGTATAACACTCACGCACCAAGCACATTGATATCTGCCACCACTTTCTAAGAGATCATGTTGCTAAAAATGATATATCACTAGAAGGTGTAAGAAGTAAAAATCAATTAGCGGATATCTTCACTAAACCTTTGGATGAGGCTACCTTTTGTAGGTTGAGAAGTGAACTAAATGTGCTTGATTCTAGTAACTTTAAAAAATGAGCTTGTGTTGTCCCTTGCATTGCATTGTATTATTTGTCATGTTTCAATTTCCACAATGCATCTAGGACTTGTCTAACACGGTTACGATAACCCTCCTTTGGAGGAGTGAAGAAGCCTAACCGTGGATCAAACTTGACAAGCAACCTAGTCTTTCTTTCTCGCTTTGCATTGCATATGCATGGTTGTTGCTTTGTCGTTTCTTTTCGGTTTGTCTTTGAGCAACCTCTGTGAAGAGAGCATTTGACGCTCCCAAGGGTTCATAAACTCTATTGCATGGCCATACATTGCTCCTCGGGTGTTTATCGTATATTTTCTTAAAAATAATACTAGCCTAAGGCAAAATATTTTTGAAAATTTTGAGGGTTTGAGAGAGGTCACTCATATTAGGCTCCAATTGGTGTTTATTTGAGTCTCTTTGAATTAAAACTTGATTGGGAGAAGTCGCGTCGAAGATCGGATTGAAGAAAGGCGTTTTACAACGATCGGACGCTGGACCGGATGCGATGCTACTTCTTCACTACGTCCGGTCCCGGCGACCACCAGCACGTTCGGTCATCCCAAAGACAATCTCAAGGATCTGTGATCGGACGTTGGACCGAACGCGATGTTGTGACCTCTGCGTCCAGTCCCGGACCCCACCACGGCGTCCGGTCATGCGAGTTGGGTTCCCGGGTGAACTCTGACCGGACTTTGTCCGCATCCGATCAGCTCTAACCGAACGCGTCCGGTCACGTCAGGAGCTTACTGGACTCTGACCGGACGCTGCTCCACCGCGTCCGGTCAGTCGATCAGCGCGTTCGGTCATCGCGTGGAAAGCGGATCTGCCCTTTCTTAACCATTTGTTCAGATCTATTTTTTTTCTTTTTTTTCTTTCTCATCCTGCCGCAGCCGTTGCCCTCCTCAGCCGCGCCGTGCCACACCCGCTCGCAGCGCCGCTCCGTCTCCACCGCTCGGGCGCTGCCGCTCCTTCTCCGTGTCACCTCCTCCACCGCCCCCGTCCGTGCGCCGCCGTCGACAGCCGCAGCCGCGCGCCGTCGCAGCCGCTCCTCCTCTGCCGCGCGTGCCACTGCAGCTTCTCCTCCACGCCATGTGCACCACCTCCACCGCGCCGCATTGCCGGAGTCATGCTCCTCCATTGATAGAGCTTTGACCTAACCCTATTCCGTCATGAAGTTTTGCGACAACCGTTCTTCGTCGAGGTCTTTTCACGCAATTTCGTCTCCGCGAGGTGATTTCACATTGCCTTGATCTTCCAATTAGGGTTTGCCGATGACTTTCCGTTGAAATTCTAATTCATCTATTGTGTGTCTCGGCACTTCAGCGCTCATCCGGCGTTTCCGTGGAACTCTCGCGCATCAAGGTCCCTCATCTTTTCACTAGAATCTCGCCTATCTGAGGTAGCTATCGTGCTCTATTCTTTTCTTATCTTGTATGCTTGCTTTCATAAGGACCTCGCTCATCTGGTAGTTAAAATATAATGCTTAATAGTAGCTCTATCTATTCCATCTTTATAGAGAGTCTTGTCAGTGCTCTGTGTGTGGCAGTTAATCAGATTTGAATCCAAGGCCAAGCCTGTGGATACGGATTGAGGCCAAGCCTCACGAGTGTCAGTACACCATCTTTCACTATCATGGTTTTCTCAGTCATAGAGGTTGGTCAGTATGGTTCGCTGCAAGAATGCTGGTGGTACACCGAGTGATGGGGACGAAAGTCCTCCCAGGTTGACAGAGGTAGCCCGTGGCAAGCGCAAGAAGATAGCCACCAAGAAGAGAAAGAGGACACCCACTGAGGCAGAGATAGCACAGGCAGTCGCTGATGCAGCAGAGCTTGCAGAGAGAGGTGGCAGAAGCAGTGGGATTCATATTGGCGAGCGTCGCTTTCATCTTGAAGGACGACAGCTCAGTACTGAGGCCACAGAGGAGACAGAGGATGCACCTACAGAGCAGCCCACAGAGGACACAAAGGAGACAGAGGAGCAGACAGTTCAGACTCCACCGCGTCGTCGCTCAGGATGTACACGTGCTCAAGTGACTCCTAGGCTAGAGGGCCAGCGACGTGGAGGTCGTCCACCTCCCAGGGCTCGAGGTCACCCCCCAGTCGAGCACTTTGACCTGAGGGGAGCTACAGCACGACAGGTCCAGGTTCTTAGGTTTGTTGAGGTTGGTCGGTGGTTCCCACCTCAGCGGGACCTCCGAGCCTCAGAGGGCTTCTACACACCTCTGCACGAGGATTTCTACAGAGCCTATGTTGACAGCGGGATTGCATTCAGACCTCAGAGAGTTTGTCGACTCGAGGCTTTAGTTGAGGTGGTTGGTGAGCAGCTCCGTCCACATTTGTCCTTTTTACCTGGTTTGTCAGACTTTCTAGGACGGACTGGAGCTTAATGCGGGACTTGGGTCAGAGAGTTCTACTCCTCACTTTGGATTGACCCTGCTCACGAGTTCATATACTTTGCATTCCGAGGCCATGACCGCAGGTTGTACAGCACCAGGGTACGGGAGATTCTCAGACTCCCTGCTTTAGAGACGAAGATTCACTAGTTGTGCTTTGGACAGACTTCACCACCGAGACGTCCTCACGGAGGTACTGTACCACCCACATACATGATCAGACCCTGCTTCCATGAGCCATTTGGCGAGGGATCCAGACATACACCTGCCAGCTTGACACCCCTTGCTAGAGTGCTTGATGCCATTGTGAGGCAGACTCTTCTTCCGAGGCTGGGATACAGAGAGGGCCTGACACGTATGCAGCTTTGGGTTGTTCATCACCTCATCTCTCAGACACCGTTTGATATTTGGGATCTGATGCTATGTGAGATGGAGGACACTTTGGCAGAGGGCTTCAAGGGTCACCGTCAGTTACCATATGCGCATTGGATCTGCTTTATCATTCGATATGCGTGTGACCTGCCTGTAGAGATTAGGGCTGAGATCTCTGATACCACTACTGCATTCCAGAGTATGACATTCGACAGTTGTGGGCTTCAGTTACTAGAGAGCAAGCACCTAGGCCAGGACAGCGTCAGAGGTCAGAGGTTCCAGAGACAGCAGCTGAGCAGGACGAGACCGTTAAGGGTCTTGCTGAGGCCGAGCTTACAGATCTTGATGCTCAGCCAGCTGGTCTAGTTGAGGATGACGCCACTGACAGCACAGACGAGGACTACCAGCCTATTCCCCGGTACCGCTCTCCTCGGTCTCACGATCATGAGGCCGATGGTTCAGGATTAGCCTCCCGCTCAGACCCAGCCATGGTGGCTATCCTTGAGAGGCTGACCCAGGCCCAGGAGAGGTAGGAGGTTCAGATGCAGTGATAGGCTCAGGACACAGCAGCTGCATTCGCTCAGATCTAGGCTTGTCAGGACGAGTTCCAGAGGCAGCAGCTGGAGTTTGAGATGCAGAGGCAGCAGGCAGTCACCCAGCAGCAGTATCTTGAGCTCCTGTGACACCTCGTCACTGTTGGAGTTCCTCCACCACTGTCTGTCCTTACTCCAGCACTATAGTCCAGTGGACCTCAGAGTCAGGAACAGCCGAGCTTTCAGTTTACCTCTCCCCAGCAGCAGGTTCCTCAGACCTTTCAGTCTCTAACCTACACTCCTATTCACATAGGGTTCACTCCACCAGCTCAGCCCAGACCTCACCTTCTAATAGGCACTCCTTTCACTGACTTGAGTGCCTCATACAGTGAGTTGACTGGTCAGCCGACACCCTCGCACACCACTGTTGTGACCTCTTCAGGGCTGTCGGCTTCCAAGACTGTGGCTCCTCCAGTGACAGGGACCGAGACTACAGAGATAGTGTTGTCATCAGTTGCCTTGACAGATCCTCCCACAGTTGATATTTTTCAGGCTCCGGTGACAGAGACTGCTCCTCTTGTTGCTACTATGTCTTCAGTTTCTGCTCCTGCTCTATAGACCTAGACTACTTCACTGTCACATGTATCTACTAAGGGTTAGCCTGATAGTTCAGAGTCTGAGGAGGATACTTCGCAGTTTGTGATCACTCCACGCTCCTTGGCACCCGACACGACTGCTTCTGTTCCCTCGTCGGATGCTTAGTTTTGTTTTTGGCGTTTGATGCCAAAGGGGGAGAGAGAGTAGATTCAGGGGAAGTGTTGATAGAGGGTTTCGTTTTTCTTTGTGTGCTACATTCATGCATCATGTTTACTTTCTCGCCCTACATTTTGTGACATGTGTGCTTGTGAGATACGTGAGTCTTATGTGGTCTATCTTGTCTCTTTTATATTTCATGTCTTTTTTTTGTTCTAACTCATAAGGTTGTGCTTTCGTGCCTTACTCTAATTTCATATGAGCTATGTTTTTTGTGTACTAACTCTTCGTGTTTTATCTTGTGAGTACACTCTGTTGGCTTGGAACACATAAGCAATTTCTAACCCCTTGTGCTTATTGCATTTTGCTCATGTGAACCAAGCATGTTTGAAAACCTCAACTCTTAAATCTTCTAAATCTAAGTGTTGTCATCAATCACTAAAAAGGGGGAGATTGAAAGCATCTAGGCCCCGGGAGTTGGTTTTGGCAATTGATGACAACGCATTATTACCATGACTAACGTGTGTTTTGCAGAAACTTTGATAAGTTGGGTCATGGTGTTGATAACTGCTTTAGGCACTATGGTATTCATGCCCCTTGATGGAAATCGTTTTGGTTTTCAAAGGATCAACGACAAGATTAAGGACGGTTAGTTCCGGATGTCAAGGTATTGAGTTACATCCGGAATAGTCGTTAGGATCTTCGCTTCTTTCCTTTGGCCGTACTATAAAGGGGGGCATGAGCGAGTAGCTTGACCTAGATGAGTCTTTTGTTTAGGTGTGGTGCACACTTGTCAAACTTAGCACTAGGTAGCTCAGGTAAAGCTCAAAGTTCAGTTGGAAGCAACTCGGTTCAAGTTGTGTCGCGCTTCGAAGTCGTTTGAGCCGTTTACCCTTGACCGGACGTGGTCTCTGTCTCGACCGGACGCGTCCGGTTAGTACTAACAGTCACTGCATTTCAACCTGGTTGACCGGATGCGGTTCCTGTGAGGACCGGACGCGTTGATCGTGTTGACACGTGTCTCAGAGGGTAAAAGATCAAATCGGACGCGACTGGGAAGTGATCGGACGCGTCTGATCACGTTCCAGTAAGGTACTTTGCTGACCTGACACATCCGGTCATCACTAATCAGACGCGACCGAGCGTCAGGTCAAAGTACAGTAAGGTCCTTGCACGACCGGACATGTTCGGTCACCCCTGATCGGTGCGTCCGGTCACTCAGCGATGTCGTTTTGTTTTTCGACCGTTACGTTCGACCGACGCGTCCAGTCACGTCGACCGGCGCATCCGGTCAGTGCGTATTTTGCTGAGTTGGCAGGTAACGGTTGGATTTGACTGTGGGGTGTATAAATACATCCCCTTCACCTCTTTTAGAGGTCTCTTGCTCATTTGTTCAGCTGAGAAACACCTTTCAAGTGCAAGAAAGTGCAAGAGCTCTAGTGAGGGTAGTGATTTGAGAATCAAAGTTTGAGAATCCCTCATTAGTGACTAGGGAGTAGCAAGTGTGCATTCACCTTCTCATTAGTCTTGTTGTGGTCAAGTGAGAGTTCTAGCTTGTTACTCTTGGTGATCGCCATCACCTAGATGGCTTGGTGGTGATTGGGAGCTTGGTGATCATCCGGCGAGCTTGTGGATGACCCAACTCATCTTGTGAGCGGTTTTGGGCGATTCACCGCGACGGAGTGTCAAAGAATCAGCCCGTAGAGAGCACTTGATCCTTGCGCAGATCAAGGGTGAGCTACACCCTTGCGCGGGTGCTCCAACGAGGACTAGTAGGGAGTGGCGACTCTCCGATACCTCGGGAAAACATCGCCGTGTTCCTAACCTTTACTTTCAAGCATTTACTTTCTTGTATTACTTTCTTTGCTTGGTTTACTTTCCTAGAATTGCCATGCTAGACTAGGATTGGAACTTAGGGTGCAAAACTTTTTACTGATAGAATCACAAGGAACACTAGTAGGCACTAGGGGTGAACTTTGGCTTGTAGGATTTAATTCTTGCAATTAATTTTTAGAAAAGCCCAATTCACCCCCCTTCTTGGGCATCTTGATCCTGTCACCCACACCCACAGCACCACCACCCTCGTTCACCCTGATCTAGTTGCGCCGTCGTTCTTCAAAGGTAAAGGTTGAATGGGCCAAGTGCACCACCAGCATGGATGCCATGGCTGTCGAGCTCGGTCTCGCCGTGGCCAGCTCGTGGCCATCCCTTTCGTCTCTCTCTTTCTCTCGTTTGGTCTTAGCCATCAACCCTATAAGTTCAGGACGCCTGCCGTTTAGTCGCTACCACCACTGTCTCGCCGGAACGGAAAGCACCTTGTTGTAGCCTCGCCGACCTAGATTGTCGTGCGAGCACCCCAGTGCTTTTACGCATGCGCGTCGGCCAAGCCCTGGCCAGAATCAGCCAATCTGCCGCCAACGACCTATGTCGTGCGCCGCCGGGCCGCCATAGCTACTGCCGCCATGCCTAGAGCCCGTCGCCGGAGCCAAGACCCACCTAGGTAGATGCAGGGGATGATGGGGAGCACACTAGTGCTCATCCCGTCGCTGGGGACCTCGCCGCCGGCAAGCTCCGGCCGGTCAAAATCAGCCCCTGCTTTGTGTGCCTGACGGATGGGGTCAGTTGATCCACAGGCCCCAACAGTCAGCCCCTTTGGGTGCACTGAACTGTGTGCACATAGCTTTTGTTAGGGTTTTAGTTTTGGTTTTGGTTTTGGTTTTTGTTTTAATCTTTTCCAGAATATGCGCTAATCTTATAAAATTCATATCTGGAGTTATAGGAATCCAAATTGAGTGAAACCAACTTTGTTGGTTTTGTCTCTATCTAATAGAAACATAAAACTTGCTATTTGGTAATGTTTTATATGTTGTTTTATTTATCCATGTTAAGTGCTACTTCAATTTGTAAAATGTGAAACTAGAGCTATGAATGTCTAAAAATAATGGTTCCAGTTGTGTTAGCCTTGTCCTAACATTTATTATCTAATAAAAATATTGAACCTACAGTAGAGATGATTTTGCTGTGCTGTTATGATTTAATCTTCCTTAAATGCTTGTTTTCATGCAAAAATGAGTATGGAAAATACATGTATCCTCTGTGTATGAAATAATTTTCATAGCCTCCTGGTGATGTGTGGAATGCAAGAAAAATATGAAATATGTTGTTTGACACTTTTCAATAGGGTAAACCTATTTAAGTTGCAGTATGCATGTTTTGCTTGTTATAATTGTAGAGGCTGTTATACTTGCTCAAAAATTATGAAATTTATACAGTAGACTGCTATGTGCATGTTTAAGCTGTTGTAATTTCCTCACAATTTAGGGAGCACGAGAAATAGCAGTTCTCTATTTCACCTTGCTATCTAAGGAAAATAATAAGGGCCTATAAATAATTTATTTAGGCTCAACCATTAACTTTTCTAGCAGGCTTAGGATGTATATAATCTATTGGTATAGTTGGTTGTGCCCAGAATCAATTGGTTATATGCAGTTAGCTTTTATTTTGCTATATAATTCATGTGCCTAGCTTTTCTTGACTTGTTTGCCTTGAATGAGCTTGGTTGCTTAGTAATAGTTGCGTAAGCTAATTCAAGTAAGTTATTAGCTGTAGGTTTTAGGCCTCTTACTGCAGATGAGCAACTATATCTTAGGTTGCTTGAACATGGTGAGTGTCTACTTTGTGTTCCAGAGAAAAGGTATGCACCTACTCGGTAACAAGAATTAAAAGATGATCAACATCTTACCACCTCTGTGTTGTATGTTTAGTAGACTTGTTCAAATATACTAGGGCTGCATGTAATCATCTTTGTGTTTTGCATCATGTCACCCTTCTATTGCATCTCCTGTGCATTCCTTTTATTTATGCATCATATTCATGCATATAGGATTGGAGGAAGGAACACCACTGAGTGGTCGTGAAGCCAGAGAATCCACAGGAGCAGCAGCTCAGAGAAGAAGAACAGGTCTAGGAGTAGCTACCCCAAGTGCTTGGAGCACGCCCCCACTAACTTCATTAGAGGCAAGCCCCGGAGCATATTAAGCCTCCTAGTTTTTATTAAAATGCACTTGAGTCCTTTTATATGTTTTATGCATTAAGTTATAGGAGTTGCTTGAAACCCGCTATTGCATCTACCTTTCCCTTGTCCAGAAAATATATCTTGTCACCCTCTTATAGGTCTAGGATCGAAACCTATGCTTATCCATGCTTGGACCGGTAGAAGTCGGGTGATTTCATATCACCTGCGAGATATAGGTGAATACCTGGTGACGGTTGGCTATATTTGCTATTGTGGAGAAGAACCATGTTATGTTAGATAAATCAGAGACCAGGCGGGATCTTATATGACGATGGTGACATGTTGGCTTATGTTGGTCCCGTCTCTGTCGGTTAAGGACCGTACCATTGCTTGGAACTTTTGTTGAGATTGAACGTACCTTTACATAACGGCCGGATAACTCATTCCGACTGTGAAGCAGAGTACCTTGGAGTCGAGCTGGGAGGTTGTATAACAGAACCACCCAATTTATATAAGGTCAAGTATGACTGCCCCTGCTAAGAATGTTGGCATACACATACCGTCACTTATATAAACCCAGTAGTCCGTCGAGTGTCACGAAGGACCTCGATTAAGACACATCACAACCAAGATCGTACTTGATTAAGCAAATACATATCACGTACACAGAGTTTGTAGCGGAAATAATATTACAATAGGGTCACAAGTAATTAATACAAGTTCAGTTTCAAATCTAATAAGTTAAACAACATAGCTTTGAAATGATTATCAAATCATAAGATCTAATCATATTGCTAGCTCAGATGACACCCTCCAACAAAAGCATAGATGAGAGGTATATACAGAACAGCCGCGCCCACCGGCACTTAGTTACCACCTTCAACAGGTCGAGTACTTCACCTGTAACAGGGTAGGATAAAACCCTAAGTACTTAATTATACTCAGCTAGACTTACCCGATAGGAGGAAAAAAAATGACTGCAAGGATATGCAAGGTTTATTTGGTGGAGCTAGCTAGATAGCATAAATTTTTGCAAAAGATCTTACTAATATAAGTCCTTACTTTCAATATTTTTACCTCAAGTTTAGTGAAGCTAATTAGAGCTAAGTTTGCATCTATCCTGTAAAAAGCACTTAATTAACATGAATAAGCATTACAATAGTAACCATATCCACTTTGGCATAATCAACATAACCATCATGTTCCATTGGATTACTACAATGCTGGTCTGTGGCCAAGTTTCTCACTATCCAGGAGAGACGGCGATTCAAGTCGATTACATCCAGCTGGGTAAAGTTTGTATCACACGCTCGCACGAGTTTATACATCACCCGCACGAGTCACCGTTTGCTCTATTCAGCGGTGAGTTTGGATCATTTTGCAAAACTCATGATCCTGCATCTTCACATGAATTGCCCACAACCTGTAGCCCATAGCAAACATGGTCTTGCACCGGTCCCCTTCCTTCAGGCTCCCCTCCTAGCAATGCTAATGGTCCAATAACTCATCTTAAACGAGCTAATCGGTTTCACAATCAGAATGAGTTATCCGACCGTTATATGAAGGTATGTTCAATCTCAACCAAGGGCCAGACAATGGTACGGTCCTTAAGCGACACAGACGGGATCAAAGAACACATGCCTAACCGACATCAACAACAACCCAGTAACATCGGATCCCACCCGGTCTCCAGTTATCATGATCACATGGTTCTTTTTCACGATAGCAAATATAGCCAACTGTGTCAGAGTAGCCACCTATATCTCGCAGGTGACAGCAATCACCTGACTTCTACCGGTCTAAGCATAGCTAAGCATAGAATGACCTACACATACTAGTAAGGGTGCAAGCATAGTTATTGTGGACAAGGTAAGTCATGCAGCAATGGGTTTCAAATCAACTCTTATAACTTAATGGATGATACAAAAGATATACTCAAGTGCATTTTAAAAGAGAGGTAGGAGGTTTAGAATGCTCCGGTGCTTGCCTGGGTTCGAAGCACAATGTCAGTCAGTTAGCTTCTCATTGCTTCGGCTAGCATCGCCAATTATGGTGACCACTCCGATCGGTCCTTCCATCTTCAGGACCGGCCCACCAATACACCATCTTTCGGCTCGGCTCCAACATCATGTGCTCCATGACCATGCGTTGTATATCTAGCATACCTAGATGAGATGCAGCAATGCAATACATGAATGCATACAAGAGCAATATACGATGCATCATAGGAAGGCAAGCAAGACAAACACAAGGTCATCATAGATTGGGTACAAGCATTTACATGAATGAAGGTTAACTAAACATCACACAATTTACCATAGTGAGATAGCAAGTTACAATCCAAATCATTCAATCATGTTACTTTTGTTAAATTACTACAAGGCATTCATCTATCAAGAATCAGCTATCATGGCATTACCAGAGGTGAAGGGGCTGTTGGGTTCACACTTGACATAGCCATTAACCTAATCATGGTTCATAAAGGTGATACACAATACAAGTAGGCCACAAAACATGATCACCAAAATAGAAAGCATGCATGGAACATCATATGAGCAAGAGAATGATATAGGTTGCATTTCCCTTACACTAGTTCAACATAGGAATAATAAGCTTCAGGTGGTTGCACCCTATTATCTTAGTTTAGACTACTCACATGCATATAACTCACATACAAATATGATGAAGGTTCTAGCAAGTCGAATACAAACATTATTTCTAACAACCTACATACAAGACCATCTATTAGCTTAATTAGTTGATCATCATTAAACAATAAAGTGACCAACTATTTTAGGTAGATGAAAACAACCTTAACTAAGGCATAAGTTAACACTAACGAACATATTACTCATATCAAGTTAAAGCAATCAAACTTAACAAAAGTCATTTTTCTGGACTGCAGCACAGAAGCCACTTGTTTTGACCATAACTAGAGTTATAGGCATCCAACAAAGGTATTCCTAGACTTTCTAGAAAGCTTATGAGATTGTTTACAACTTTCTTATTATCATCTTGAGATGATTCAACAGTTATCAAGGAAGCATTTCTGTACACGTGGACAGAATCTGACAGGGAATTTGTAAAATTCATAACTCCCAAATATGTTGTCCTAAAATTATGGAATTGGAGAGAAACAAAGATTAGCAAGTTACCTACAACTTTTGTTTAAATCACAAACACAGAAAAGATAATTTTCATTATGAAAACAGTTCCTCAACAGAAACCGCAATAAACAAGCATTAACCTAGATAAATCAAGAATTCAGTCATACATGCACCAATGAACTTGAAATTTTTACCACAGATCAAGCATCACATGAATAGCATACCATAAAAAATTCATGACATTTGGAGCACAGAAATTACAGGATATGAATTTCTCCCTAAAAAGCATAGGCAAAAATCTAGAGTAAGATTTTTCTACTGATTCATGCAAGATTATATATCCACTGCATAGATATAGTCATGAGGATTCCAGAACACCTTCATTTTTCATTTTACAATTTTTTGATGTATTACTACGAATTTTCAAATTTTCAGCTGAAAACATAAAAGAAAAAAGAAAAGCCTGTAGCACACTATCCATGCACTTAGGACCCTGTACCTGTAGTCTCTACTATTCCAGGCGTCCTCTTTCTACACTGTTCCCCACTATTCATTAGAGTCTAGGGCCATGTTTAGTTCCTCAATTCTCCCCCAAATTTCACTATGCAAAAAGAAGATTTCCCGTCATATCAAAATGTCGGCAAATGCATGGAGTACTAAATGTTGATGAAATCAAAAACTAATTGCACAGTTTTATTGTACTTTGCGAGACGAACATTTTTTTTTGACGTTAAACAGGAGGGGCTCGCCCCTACTGGTAATTTATTGAAAGTAAGATAAAAAGGTCAAAGGAACTAACAGGGAAGGGGAGGGAGACATAGAAATTCAAGAAACAAAAAAGGAAATGAAAAAAATAAGCCTCACTAAGAAGATTAAACAAGGTTGTTTAACCATTGATCAATTACAGGGAAGTAACTTCTTTTTGCCCGATGCAGAAGCAGCGCAAATTCAGACTTGAACGCTCTTTTTGCCTCCTGGAGGGAAGGAGGTATGTTTCTGAAGATGAGGCCATTTCTCATTTGCCAAATTGTCCAACAAATTAGGATGATGATCTCCATGAAGAATGGGACATGTAATTGCCATCTGAAGCTTTCAAGATACTGATATAAGTCCTCTTGATCAGTAACCTGTAGACCAAGCCAGTTCCAGCAGGCAGATGCAAATGGGCAGTCAATCAAAAGATGCAAATGGGCGAGACGAACATTTTAAGCCTAATTAGTCAAAATTTGGATAATTTTTACCAAATACAAACGAAATGCTACAGGAATTCTGATACAGTGTTTTTCTCCCCAATTCTCTCATCTAAACAAGGCCTAGACTTTGCATCTAGAATCTTAGAAAAACTTCTAATCCAATTTTACCCTTCTTCCTTTTCTGAACGAGAGCAGAGCAGAGGGATCACCGGCTCCGGTCGATTCCGGTGGTCATGGTGGCAGGAGGTGGCTTACGCGTGGCTGCGCAAGCAGGGAGGCGCCTGGCCGCACCCACGGCGGGGCCCAGCCCGGCTGGAGGCCGACTGTGGCTCCCTGGCCACGAGCGTAGACGGCAGTCCGGAGGCTGCTCCGGCGGAGAGACGCAGCGGCGGCGAGCGGAGCTGTGGGGGAGGGCCGGTGGCAGCGGTGCTAGGGCATGGCGCCTGGCATACGCCTGCGTGAGGTGCTCGGCCCGGCAGCGAAGAAGGTTGGGGACAGCAGCGGCAGCAGTGAAGCTTGCTCTGCTCAGCCATGGCGGCGAGCGAAGAAACAGAGAGGGAGAAAAAGAGAGAGAGCACCAGCGTTAGGTTGGGGTGATTTAAAAGGACGTGGACGGCGTTTCTGGCTTTGCTAGAGCTGGCCACGCAAGCAGGTGCGTGCCACGCGCGGAGAAACAGCACGAAGACGCTGGACGGCGGTGAGCAGTTGGCTGGCGGTCACTGTTCATGTCTGACGGAGCTTCTTCCTCCCTCTCTTTCTCTCGATTCCATGTAGAAACTTGACGATCTCCATTAACAAAAGTTGCTCATCTTTCTCTGATCTCCAACTTTTCTTTAAGGACCAGCATCAAAAGATCAATAGTTTGAAAGATCTATGGTTTTGAAAACATGTAAACCAAACTGAAATTCTAGGTTCAGTTCAGATTTTTAAAACAGATTTAGTTAGGCAAATTTAGGTAATTAATTAAAGGTTAAAAACTGTTCAAACATTACAACCAATGGCACATTATCAAAGTACAAACTTCCTACTTTGAAATGGTACCAAAGTTTCACAAAGTTTATTTATGAAAATCATTTTAATAATTCACACTACAAGAAAAAGTCACTTTAGGCACGCTTTTACAGTAACGCACACAAAACGCGTCTCTACATAGTCACTAGATTTATGGTAAGTCATGATTTTTTGAGTTTTGACTGTTTATAGAAACAAAAATTACTACCTCCGTTCTCTTTTATATTCATATTAGGTTTATCCTAAGTTAAACATTATTATTTTTAACCATCCACTTCGAAAAAAATCCCTATATTTTTAGAACCTATGAATTATATATTATAAAAGTATTTTTATAGTGAATCTAAAAAAAATCTTATGTCATGAACCATTTTTTTAATTTATGGTCAAAGATACAAATGTTTGACTTAGTACAAACCTAAAACGGTATGTAAATAAAAGCAGATGGAGTATATATTATGAAGTCATTCTCATAATAAATCTAGCTAGTGAGACCAGTCATGTTTTCAAATCCTATTGATGGGCAAATTTAACAAAGTTTGACTTGGAAAAACCTTGTGATCGAAGGAAGTACCATTATATTTATATATTGGTCCAATCGGCCTGAAAAAGGCATTTAAAAGCGTACCGCAGCACTGTAAATCAAAAGGAAAAGGGAAAAACACTTGTAATAACTACTCTACTCTCTTAAAGCGCCCAGAAATCTCTGGCCTATGAGGTCGTCGGCACTGTGCGGTACTGTTCATTCCTTTTTATTTTTTTTGTTCTTTTTAGTTTTTGTTCCTTTTTTCACCGGAATTTTTTCCCCTTTTTTCTCTTCTTTTCACGGAAATTCTTCCCCTCCAAAAAAAATAAACGTGTACAACAGGCACACCCAGTGAAGCGCGTGTACTGTGCTAGTATATATTAAACTGCCAGTCAACCACCGCATCACCAAAAGATCCAATATCATCTAAAATTTATTTATTTATTTGTTATATCAAATTAAGAAAAGATAATAAGGAAGAGCCAATGGACATGTAAGTTGCAGCCAACTTCGTCCTCCACACCACACATATATGCTGAATTCCAACTCGATCATTACACTGTTGCAATATGATGTGTGCATGCCGGCATGCCCAGGGGCGCAGGGGGGGCTAGTGGGGCTGCAGCCCCCCGTGGGCAAAAAAATTAGGGAGCAAGTCTTCAGTAACGAGTGCAGCCTAGCCCAAAATCAAAGGCAACCCTAGTCTCAGCCCCCCCACTCCCGTACAGAGCTGGAGCCGCCGCTTTCTTTCCCCTGCGCTGCGCCCTGCCTGCCCGCGACTGCTCGCGTCGCGCTCGCGCCTGCTCCGCCGCCGCCCCGCCGCGTTCAAGTGCGGAGTGCCGACCCCCGACGCCTCCTCGTCCGCGTCCGCCGTCCGCCACTCCGCCGACCCCCGACTCAAGAACTGTCACAATGTTTGCAAAAGAAAAATCAAAACATTGTTCGGGCAATAGGATTGATTGGTTCTGTGATGAGAAATTTGAACGCCATGAGGGAAAATGGTTGGGATGAGCTTTTTGAAGAGGTAAAAACCTTTGCTGTCCATTCTAAGGTAGACATTCCTAATATGGAAGATATGGTACCAATTAGAGGTCGATCGAAATTTCGTGGAGCCAAATTAGTGACACACTACCATCATTTTCATCATGGGATTTTCAATGTTGTACTTGATCAGATTCTTAGTGAGTTAAACAATCGATTTCCAGAAAGATCAACTGAACTCTTGAGATGCATTGCTTGTCTTGATCCGACAAATGGATTTGCCAACTTTGAAATACAAAAATTAGTTGAGCTTGCTAAGATTTATAAAGATGACTTCACTGATTATGAGTGTGTGGAGCTAAGAGGTGACCTCCTCGTATTCATTGATGAAGTTAGAAATGATAAAGATTTCAACACTTGTATTGATCTTGGTAGCCTTGCTGAGAAGATGGTTCAAAGTGATAGACATACACATTGCCCTTTGGTGTACCGTCTCATTGAACTTGCATTGATTTTGCCGGTGGCAACAGCAACAGTTGAAAGAGCCTTCTCCGCTATGAATATTATCGAGACCGAACGGAGGAATAAAATGAATGATGATTGGATGAATGACAGCATGATATGCTATATTGAGTGGGATTTGTTTGCATCCATTGAAGATGACAAAATTTTGAAGCGCTATCAAGGCTTAAGAAACCGTAAGATACATCTGCCACGTGAGGGCTCAAGGTGCGTATTGTTTTATTACATTTCATTTTATAATGCTATCTTGATTTCTGAAGAAGTATGACATTTTAAAAATTATGTAGCATCGAGCGTGGTGGTTCAAGTGGCGTGAATTCATGAAGAACTGAAGACTGGAGACATCAGACATGGATTTTTTTTATTATGGAAGGCTCATTGTTTTGGTACTTTCCTATCCTCAATTCCTCGTCATACTTCTATGTATCTTTGAGCACTTTGAAAGTTTGAATCAATATCAATGTTTGCTATATCTATTAGTATACTGTGTAAAGCGAGCAAAATTTTTTTACCCTCTGTTATTTAGCCTCCCGCTTGGTCCGTTTCTGGGTCCGCCACTGGACATGCCCCCTTATGATGCAACCCCAAATAATAAAAGGGAGGAGAAGATGAGTGCCCCAGCGGGCGCCGCGCGCCCCGGCACCGGCGAGCGGCCGATGAGCATCCGCGGCATGTTCCGGTTCGCGGACCGGGTGGACGTCCTGCTCATGGCCCTTAGCACGCTGGGGGCCATCGGCGACGGGTGCTCCACCAACCTGCTGCTCATCTTCGCCAGCGACGTGATGAACGCACTCGGGTACGGGGGCGCCCAGCAGGCCGGCGGCGGCGGCAGCGCCAAGAGCGCGAAGTTCATGCACGAGGTGGAGAAGATTCGTCGTGCGCCGTGCATTACCTGTCTGTACCGGCGACAAGTGTCGTCAGCTCCGAACCGTGCTCAACCCTCAACATCGATCGTCTGTGTGCATTTTTCAGTAACTTTATTATTTGTTCACAGTCATGCCTGAATTTCGTCTACCTGGCGCTCGTGGTCCTGGCGGTAGCGTTCATGGGTAACTTCAGCTCGCCACACCTAGCCTATTATTCATGCACATCATTCACCGTACACATGCTAGCTGTTTCTCAGAACCTGCTTGCAAGTTGCAATGATGAACTTTCCCCCTGTGTTTGTACCATTGTTAATGACAAATTTTGCGTTCAAAAAGAAACATATCCTCTCTTTTGTGGACCATGTGTATGATTGAGAGCCAAAAGAAGACATCTTTCTGCAAGTTCTTCTTACATTCTACATCTCACACATCTGTTTGGTATATAACTAATTCCTGGTTGCATGCAGAAGGGTACTGCTGGAGCCGGACGAGCGAGCGGCAGGTGCTGCGGATCCGGTACCTGTACCTGCAAGCCATCCTGCAGCAGGAGGCGGGCTTCTTCGATTCGCAGGATCAGGATCAGGTCACCACCTCGGAGATCATAAACAGCATCTCTCCAAGGACGCCTCCGACATCCAGGAGGTCCTCAGCGAGAAGGTGCAGTACTGCAGGCACACCACCATCCCCAATCCTTCTTCCCATTCCTTCACTTCTTCACTCGTCATCGTCAGAATTCAATCAACAAAAAGGATCTTCAGTTCGTCACTCGTCAGACGTCAGAAAGATCAAACAAAAATGACGAGAGTACGCTGCAATATATACATTCCCTATCACGCTTCAGTCATGTGAGATGTGACTACTAAACCATCCACTCCAATTTCCAATGACTGCCTTGACCCAGCCTCCAGCAACACCTGTCAGGTTTCGCCCTTGTCGACTGATGCAAATCTAGCCTTTTTTTTAGGACGATCGAGGACATGTTTTAACCTGTTTGCTTACCTGTTATAATCTTATAGACCATCAGCGAATCCTTTTTTTTTAACTAACTTGCCTGGTCACGAGCGCACGAGGATAGAAGCAAGCGACCTACTACAGGCGGCTACAGCAATAGAGCGTCACTGAATCTGTGGCAAATCAAATAGTTTGACCCGGAATGGCAGGCCATGTGATAAGAAATGACCTCTGGCCTCGGCACCGTCATCTGCCTCGGAGTCTTGTACAATCTAGGCTGCCGTCTTATTTTATGATTTTATCCGTCAAGCATCATCACTACTATACACCAAACGATGGAAACGCTAGAAGCTAGATCCATATTCATTTGATTTTGTCATGGTCCTCATGGAGCAGCAGGACCCTATAACAAGGAACATGCGGGGTGCCGCTTACATACAGCATAACTCAGGGGCGGATCCACCAGTATGGCGAGCTCTGGCGGCCGCCATACCTCCCCGCCGGCGAGCTCCCCATGGACCTGGCAGCCATGACCGACCACCTCTACGGTTGTTTCTCTGTTCGTTCTTTTTGTGAGTACAGACTGACGGAGGAAGCGGACAAGCGTTGTGCGGAAGTGAACGCCGAAGAGGTACCACAGTTGGGTCTATTGGGCTGCGTTTATGTGAAGTGTGATGGAAGACCCACGCTGAAGGTGCGTATCTGACGCTCGGCGATTCAATTTCTCGTGATCTCGTCTCATCGTGTGCCGTCCGCCCGGCCGGTTTCCTTCGTGCAGTGCTTCCACCATCCAAGGCTACAGGCGATAGGCATCCCACCCATGAGTTACCAATCCTGAATGTCTGAATCACTTTATCCTGATCGCTCCACCACGATTACAGACTGACGAAAACTCGTCTTGATGGCTGGAGTGCTAGACACTCCCACTGCTAGGCTAAGCAGTGTGACAGAAAACAAATATTTGTCTCAATAATCCAGTGATTATATTCTACATCTAACGTATCTTTTTCATCACACACAAAAAAGAAAAAGAAAGAATGCCACAATCTTATATTGTTATAAGTCTGGAGGCTTCTCTTTTTCTCTAACAATTTATTTCATCTCTTATACTCCTACGTTCCTATGCAGTAAATCCCACTGCTTTATTTTAGTTGACTTATTGTTATGTTTTTTTTGAAGAAAATAGTCCGTCATAGGTCAATTTTAGTCCTGGATCCGCCACTGGCATAACTCACACAATGAAATTGCGCAAGGTACTCCATAAAGATATAGGGTGTGTTTGTTTCCTGACCATCTAAGCTTGGGCAGCCTTGGCCTGCTCCCACAAGCCAATCCGCAGTTGTTTGGTTGCCTACGTTATGTAAGCCTGGCTAACAAATGTCTGGTTTACTTTGTACACATCTTCTTGGAGCTAGTAACTTTAGCCCTTTGACACATTATCACAAACAGGTGGTGGGCACCTTACCTGTGGTGGTGGAGGACGCACCGGCGGCAATGAGGAAGCCGCGGCCGGCGAAGACGAGCTCCTCGCAGGTGGAGAACACGTGGACGTCAGGGAGCTGGAACTGGAAGGAGCTGGAACGCCGAGGAGCTCAGTCAGATGTGGCCGCCGGAAATCTGGAAGGAGTTCACGTGGTGGCCTCCGTTCACTTGTCCATATTGCTGATGACCTCCTGTGGCTCCGTGGCTAGCTCGTGGAGGGGATGTGCGGGCGGAGGAGGAGATTTCGCCGTCGATTTCGCGAGCTCCACCGTGCGCCCCTTCATTGAGCTCCCAGATGCGGAGGAGCATGACGCCCCTACTAGTGAGCTCTAGGAGTAAGCCCTCCCAACCTTCGCGCTCGCCAACATGGGGACTCCAGATGCGGCGGTGAGAATGGAGGGGGAGAGGAGAGCTCGCCGTTGGTGATGGGAGGAGCAAAGCTCGACGTCGTCGGTGAGAGGGGAAGAGAATTCGCCGTTGGGTACGATGGGCGATGAGAACCTGTATAAGCACTTAGCCAAGCCTGGCTCCTAAAGAATGATCATCGGTGGCTCTCTGGAGCCTGTCTTCGGCCTTCAAACAGGCAACCAACACAGCCTGAAGGTGGCTTCCTACCCAACCAAGCAGGCCCATAAAACTCCATCGTCCGATATCCAAACATGCATGACTAGGCGTGGCCCCTTGGCTCCGCTCTCGTGCAAGCTCCTAGACCGCCGCTGATCCGGACTAAGCAGTGACCACCGTGGTCATTATAAGGCGGCACGGTGGCGCGCTCGCCCTTGCCAGGCACTGTGGCACGTGACCCTAACCGATCTAGCGGCGCGCTCGCCCTTGTAGGCGTGACGGCACGCAACCCTCTGACTTGGCGACACACTCGACCCTGCCCGCGCGTGGCAGACCGCTCGCATGCTCTCGGCCTCCTCGGAGTGGTGGTGCGACCATCGGTTTGCTCTGGCTGATCCCAACATCGTGCCTGTGTGCCTCTGTTCGGGGCTCCACGCCTGGGGATTGACCCGGCTGTGCGTCCAGAGAAGGAGGAGTGATGCCCGGATCTAGAGGTTGTGACCGACGATGTTGCTCGAATGGGTCATCCCCCTCTAGCCCTAGCGCAGTTGTTGGAGCTCAGATCTGGAGGTAGGGCATTGGCGGGCCCCTATGGTGCTGGCAACGGAGGTGGTCGGCAGGGCGACAGGTAGCGGCGAGGCATCGACGGCGTCGTACCTTTGGGCAGCAGCGGGTGTGGTGGAGGACGGTGGTGACCTAAGCGTCGACGGTCAATCCTCGGCAGGTAGATGGCGGATCCAGCTGAGGTGGGGTCCGTAGGCAACTGTGTCTTGGGGGTGGTGCCGCAACGGTAGCCTGATCGCTGGTGCAAGGATCGTGGTGAGGAGGAGGCGGATCCCATTGGTAGCAGTGGCCTAGGAATCCGGGCAGAAAAGGATATCCTTGGCGGTAGTGATAGAGGGCTCCGGCAGGGGCAACGATCATGATCCCAATGATGGTGTTGCCCTACGGGTGGCAGAGGCCTTGGAATCTGGTGAAGCAGAAACAGCTCATGTCAGCTCACGTCTAATCAGCTAGTTGTGACTGGATGATGATCCATGAAGGTGGGCTAACCAGTGACACGTGGTGTCAGCTCACTTGAAGCGGATGAAGATGGTACCAACGGAGGTTCGCAGCGATGGTGCACAAGGAGTGACAACGACTTCACCGAATCTCGCCGTTGAGAGGAGGTCGGGGAAGTAGGGATGTGCCAATGTCGTAGTTTTTTTCTCTCCTTTTTTGGTTGTGTATGCTCCTATCTTGTTGCGGTGTTGGTCTTAGTACTACTCTTGTGTCCCATTTGGTTGTGTATATCCTCCATGGATATAGAGGCTGGGTTAATAAAAAATTCATTATCTAAAAGATATACTCCCTCATCCAAAATAGATGACAATTTTTTTTGAACATTTTAGTTATGAATCTGAACAATAGCTACAATATCATCTATTGTGAGGCGAATGAAGTAATCCTAAACAAATACTTCCTCCATTTCAATTTATTATGTATAGATCTTTTTGACATTTGTAGATATACAACTTTTCTTATATATGTATCGTATATCGAGTTGCATAATAACTTTTTATTATATATCTAAATATATTGTAAATCTATGTACCTAGAATAGAAAAAAATAACTTATAATTTAGGAAAGAATGTTGTATTATCTAAAGAAAAACGTATAAACAACCCCCCTTTATTTCCGGTGTTAGACTACCCGCAGTGGGTACTCTAAAACGATACTCTAAAACTTTAGAGTATGAATATAGAGTAAAAACTGCTGCAATGGGTACTCTAAAACGATACTATATCATTTCTCTCACTCTATATTTAGAGTGGTACAGTGCTTACTCTATACTCTATAGTGGCGGGCCCCACTAGCTAAATAAAGGAAAAAATGTTATAACTCACAAACCAAAAATCCAAATTAAATTTCGATTGCACCATTAAATTCGTCTCAATAAATCTTTCAAAACTAGATCACACATGGATATATTTAGATAAAGTGACAAGTGGGTCCCAAGTGGATAGAGTGGTTAGAGGATGATATAGATGATGGATGAGTGCGAGAGAATTGAGTATAGAGAAGAGAATCTTGCTGACTATGACGTATAGAGGATGAATATAGAGGTCCATGAGTACGGGTAGTCGCATCACCGGGCTGAAGATGCATAGCTGAGGTACGAAAATTGTTTTATTTTTTTTATTAAAAAAATAAAAAACACGTGCTTGTCGTCCACACGGAGCGAAGGTCGATGCCGCTCGCCGTGCACACGGAGGACGATGGGGCGCACGCGGAGGCCGTCATCCGTGCTACGGTGCGGCTCCAGCTCCCTCTGTTCTTCTCCCCCTGCCTTCCTACCTCCACACCACAGCTTCTTGTACCGGCAGCGGCCCCTTCGCTATGGCGAGGAGGGGAGGACTGAGGACGACGCGGCAGCGGCCAGGGCGCCTGCGCCTCATCGCTATCAACGAGGAGATGGATGACGGCGGCAGCAGCCAACGCCCCTTCTCTATCGGCGAGGAGAGGGAGGATGGCAATGGCGAAGGTGCCCGCTCAAATCCTCTGCCCACTACCTGTTCGACGAAATACTTATATGGGGTAAACTTAAACATGTTCAGACAATGCAACCAAACAAGTGCATCTTGGATTGTTGAAGCCAGGCTATGGCTGCCCAAGTGCCCAGGCTTAGTTGGCTAGCCAGACCAAGATTTAAACATGGACCAAACACACCCAAACTACTTGGATGATCTAGACGTATACCCACACTCTTTAGTCTTTCCATACTTGAAAAAAAAAACTGAAATAATTTATCCAGCTTCTAGAAAAATGAATGCGTGAAAACAAAAGAGCAGGGCAGAACTCCACGTAATATAATTCAGTTTTGCTTCATCATTCAAGGAGAAATAACAGCATGATTGGTTGATTTTCATAAAATCTGGAACAGGTCCCTCTATTTCTGATGCACTCTACAGTCTTCGTCTCCGGACTAGCCTTCGCCACTCATTTCTGCTGGAGGCTGGCTCTGGTTTCTTTTCCTCTGGTCCTGCTTCTCATAATCCCAGGGCTCATTTACGGCAAGTACCTTCTCTACCTGTCCCGCCAGTCACGCCATGAGTACGCCAAGGCGAATTCCCTGGTCCAGCAACCTCTGGGCTCTATCAAGACCGTTTACTCCTTCACAGCCGAGAAAAGGATCATCCAGAAATACACAGCAATCCTTGAAAAGATGATCAAGCTGGGGATCAAACAAGGCATTGAAAAGGGTCTTGCTGTTGGGTTCACCAGCCTTTCTTTTGCCATTTGGGCCTTTCTCGCATGGCACGGTGGCAGATTGGTGATGTTACATCATGCAAGTGGTGGAAGGATATATGCTGCTGGGATTTCATTCGTCTTGGGTGGCCTGTATGTTTCTTGTACTTTTTAAGCCTCACTGACTTCATGACTCCATCTGATCATGTAGAAATAGAAGCTTAATTTAACTAACAGTTTTTTACTGAATGTTGCAGATCCCTTGGAATGGCACTCCCTGAGCTGAAACATTTCACTGAGGCATCTGTTGCAGCCACAAGAATCCTTGATCGGATAAACCGTGTTCCCCAGATTAATGCTGATGACCCAAAAGGCCTTATTTTGGACCAAATTCAGGGAGAGCTCGAATTTGAATCTGTCCGTTTCGTGTACCCATCAAGACCAAATATGCCAGTCCTCAAAAACTTCAACCTCCAGATTCCTGCTGGGCAAACTACTGCTTTGGTTGGGTCCAGTGGCAGCGGCAAGTCAACAGCAATAGCTTTAGTGCAGCGCTTCTATGATGCCAGTGAACGAACTGTCAAAATTGATGGTTTTGACATTAAAGAGCTCCAGCTCAAATGGATCAGGAGCAAAATGGGGCTAGTCAGTCAAGATCATGCATTGTTTGGTACTTCAATAAAAGAGAACATCTTGTTTGGCAAACCAGATGCGACCATGGATGAGGTTTATGCAGCAACTATGGCAGCAAATACTCACAACTTCATAAGGGGGCTTCCAGAGGAGTATGAGACTAAGGTACGCACATCAAAAGTGAAAAGGAACATTCAGCCACCTTAATTCCATGTCTCATTCTTTTTTTTTATGGTCCATTCTTGCAGATTGGTGAGCGTGGAGCATTGTTATCAGGTGGCCAAAAGCAGCGTATTGCCATTGCAAGGGCGATAATTAAGAACCCTGCTATACTCTTGCTCGATGAAGCCACAAGTGCACTTGATTCAGAATCAGAAAACTTGGTACAGCATGCGCTTGATCAAGCATCCATGGGACGAACAACACTGGTAAATTGCCACTGCTTCCACTCTTCATACTTTTTTTGAGGAAACTCACTCTTCATACTTTATAACCCTCATATCAGAACTTCTTGAATTACTTTGCACTTCATCTTTTTGAAGAGAAAATCATTTGACGTTGAATCCCTGATTATTCATTAACAATGGTCAGGTAGTAGCTCATAAGCTCTCAACTGTGAAGAACGCTGATCAGATCGCAGTAGTTGATGGGGGTACAATCGCTGAAATTGGTACACATGACGAACTGATCAGCAAGGGTGGCCCGTACTCGAGACTTGTGAAATTGCAGATGGTAAGCTACATTGATCAAGAAAATGAACAATTTAGGGCTTCCTCAGTGGCCAGGACAAGTACCAGCCGTCACAGCATGTCCAGAGCAAGTCCAATGCCACTGACACCAGCTATCTTAAAGGAAAATAATTCTGATGTTCCTCCACCTGCACCATCTTTCTCCAGGCTTCTTGCAATGAATGCACCTGAGTGGAGGCAGGCAGTCGTAGGCAGTTTGTCTGCATTGGTATATGGTTCATTGCAGCCCATCTATGCCATAACCATCGGAGGAATGATTGCTGTATTCTTTGTTCAGGACCAAAATGAGATGAATGCAAATATCAGACGCTATGCTTTTATCTTCTGCTCACTGTCCTTGGTATCCACTGTTGTGAATCTATTGCAACAACACAACAACAACAACAACCAAGCCTGTCAGTCCCAAGCAAGTTGGGGTAGGCTAGAGTTGAGACCCAACAAACACCGTCAGTTACGGTTCAGGAACGTCAATAGCCGTTTTCCAAGCACTCCTATTCAGACATAGGTCTCTAGGTATATCCCATTCTTTCAAATCTCTTTTTATTGTCTCTTCCCAAGTCAACTTTGGCCTTCCTCTGCCTCTCCTCACCTTATTATCTTGACTTAGAACTCCATAATGCACTGGTGTCTCCAACACTACAATTTTGCATACATGGGGGAGCATCTTGTTAGGCGCATCCGGGACCAAGTACTTGAGAAGATCTTAACCTTTGAGGCAGCATGGTTTGATGAAG
The DNA here is from genome assembly GCA_038087645.1 of Saccharum hybrid cultivar R570. Lineage (NCBI taxonomy): Eukaryota > Viridiplantae > Streptophyta > Magnoliopsida > Poales > Poaceae > Saccharum > Saccharum hybrid cultivar. Next base: position 2,890,997 of record JAQSUU010000731.1, on the reverse strand, counting down.
CAACTAATTCAAGTGGTGCATTGTGCTCTCGTCTAAGCAATGAGGCTTCTCTTGTCAAAACCCTTGTTGCAGACAGAATATCCTTACTGCTTCAAACAGCTTCCGGAATTATAATTGCGGTGACAATGGGCCTGATTGTAGCTTGGAAATTTGCTCTTGTCATGGTAGCTGTACAGCCATCTACAATGATATGCTACTATGCAAA